>JAJQWJ010000001.1:179556693-181025860 GCA_023637945.1 Phaethornis superciliosus | reverse complement strand
TTTTTTTGGTTTGGGTTTTTTGATTGTTTTGTTTTGTTTGGTTTGGGTTTTTTTTGAAAGAATTCAGTCCTCTGCTTGGAATTTGTATTGCCATTGGTCTTCCAGACAATTCCTATTGTCCTCCAACCATCCAGCTCATCTATTCCTGGCTTCCCCTGGAATGCAGAGGATGCAGAGGTCATTGCTACCATTTTTCCACAGGCACCTTCCTCTCACCACGATCGAATCTTCTCACTCTTACACCACATTACACACAGGCACAACCCCCACTATGAATCCTCAAAGCAAATTCCCCTCTGTTAGAGCAGTGACCACCCAAGACATCTGTGGGAGAAGCAATATAGAGCAGCCTATAAGGTAAAGCCTGAGCCTGAGTCTGTCCAGGTAAAGTTTGTTCTTGTCCTTGTATGGTTAAATGCCTGGAAAAGTAGAAATAAATCTATTGCTGCTGCTGCTTCTAACAAACAGCATGATTAATAGTCATTTCCCCAGTGCTCATTACCATGATATTTTGAGACAGATATAATGAAAATTCTCCATTAGTTTAAGTGCTGGGGTTGCTCTTCTGGGATTTGAAGAGCCAATGGTCAACTCTGTCCCAATGAAGACAAGTTCTTAGAAAAGAACCTCACAGGAGAAAAAGTAAAGGCAAATAAAAGGAGTTTATTAAGCATTAATTGTAAGCCTTGTGATTTTTTTTAGGTCTAGTTTGGCATTCCTAATTATAATCCTCTAACATTATCTATAAGTTTTTGCAATTCTTTAACTTTGGGTGCAGTGTGGGGCTGAGGAGGGTGGGATTCTGGAAGGAGGAGGGCTATAGGTAGGTTACTTAGAAAAAATGCAGTTTTGTGGTTTCATCAACATGGAATTATATGAGAAATGGTGGTGGAGTGGAGTTTTCTTCACATTTCCTTCCTCTCTGTAAGCCCTCTTTCCCACGAAAAATAAGGGAAATGTTTTGGAAATGACAGTATTTTGGAAATGGCATTTTTAAACTGAAAAATTTCAGGTTTTCAGGAGTGACTAAGTAACTGGGCACAAGTTGAGATTTAATTTTTTTACTTTTTTCTTAAAAAAATAAAAAAATAATCTTTTTAAGACTCTTTCACAAACACCCTCACATTTTTGAGATCGTTTGTATCAAGAATACCCAGGAAGTTTGGGGTATAATTATCTGAATTCCACATGACTGATCTAACTCTTTTTTGTTGGCTGAGATTAGCACCAGACTTCTTCCTTAATGAATTGTAAGAAACAGCTGCACTGAGAATCAGCTTTCTGAAGACAGACGTTATGGGATGTTCAGTCACAGATGTGAGCTGTTCTGTCTTGTACCTAGACAGATCCCTTGGAATACAGAGTGAATACAAGCTACTGTTCCCTTTCCTCCAGTCTGAGTGCCCTACAAAATGCAGTAATTTGAATGTTCTTGTTTGTTCTCTGGCCCCAGAAGCATTTAAGTACTGATGTAAATTGGAACAGCTTCTCAAAGACAGATGAGAAAAATCCACCCTGGGTTCTGAAACTTAGATGTGGTTGTGGTTGACCTTCACTGAAACTGTTCCAGCTCAAAGAGCAAGGAGACTTGAACCTAAGCTTCCTCACCCAGAGCAATGGCCATGCATGGCCAAGTCAGTGCACTCTGATCTTAACATGATTTATGTCTGAATTTCATTTCCTTACTTTTCGTTACATTCTTTCCATGACTCCAAAGCTTCTTGGGAGTTACCCTAGGACTGGAGTGATGTGCATGCTGATCTTTGCATGAGAGAGTCTTGAGTTTCCATTACATTACTATGCATTTATCCAGTTACTTGATAAATTGCACAAACATCCTTTAGTGAAAAAAAAAAAAAAAAAAAAAAAAAAGATAACTCATCTCTGTGTTAATGATCTAACTATTTAACAAGAAAACCATCCTTACTTTCAAGCTCCAATTTCATATGCAGGGAGCAATGGAAAGTAATTTTTTGCAGCTGAGCACATAGTCTAGTAGAGCAGTCTCCTGCAAAGGAGACAAAGCATATTGGATCCTTCTCAGGGAGATCTTGTCTACCTTCCCCATCATGAGGAAAAGATTAATGCATAAATCAACTATAGAAGTAAAAGCCATTCCTTGATCCAGAAGGAAATACTGTCAGCTGGTAAATTTTATATAGGATGCAATTCTGATTATGTTGCTAGACATGATCTGTTACGAAATGGTCTGAAATATCTTAATGAATTGAGACCCTTAGGGAAACTAAGCATCTCCTGAATCACTTCTGTGCCTCAAAATTGTGGTACCCATGTTCAGACTTAAGTTCACCCAGGCACTTGTCTTGAGCCACTCTCTTCTGGCCCATGGTGCTTGTGTCTCTACCACCATTTGACAGAAATAAAGTTGACTTCTTCGGTTGTCCCAGGTACCTTTCCACACCACTTTAACAAGCTGTTCCACTTTACTGGCTGTTCATAACCCAGTGTATCTCATATCTCCCCCTCAGCACACTTTATATAATAGGTTCCATCTCAAGAAGAGCAATCATTTCAGTATCAAGACCAGAAGATGTTCCCAGGTCTAGCAAATAGAGATAATCTGGAGGAAGGGTCAGTATTTCAAACACTGAAAAAGAAATAACAAGGCACTCCATGTGTTTGTACTTCTTACAGAAGTCAAGGGTTATCACAAGAAAGACTGTCCTCTCTGAAGATGTCTTTTTCTACTTATTTCTGCATTCTCTACATATAATCAAATGAGATAAAGGTCTAAATGTAAGTGCCAAGCACCATTTTAAATGGCCCAGGATAACCAAGACGGCCACATGAAGCTGACATATGTGCTGTCAGACCTATGGGACCCACATCCTACTGAACTGGCACCTGGAAGCCATGAAGGTTTGCTAAGGGTATCTCTGATGATCCTGGACATCTCAGTTACACTCATAGTACATAAAGCTGGTGTCCACTTTGCTCCCTTGACAATAAAGGCAATCTCTACCTCAGACTTAAATGCATATTCCTGTCCTGTAGAAGTGAAGCTTTGATCAGATGAATTCCACTCAATACGTGGTGGGAAAATATCACAGTTAGATAGCTCCATGTCCACAATTGTTAGATTACATACTAAAGAAGCAGAGGAAAAGTTGCAATCCAAAATTAAAACAGGGTGGTTGAGCAACTTCTCTCTTTGATCTATGCCATAGGTTATAAGGAACAAAATGCACTGCTTAAATGTATTTGTGTTTGTTTGCCTATGGTGATGAGAACAACATGACTGATACGTTTCAGACATCAAGTATTTGGGTGATATTTCCCACAGTACCATATCGCATTTTTAGCCAGGACAAAACTGACACCCTTTATGAGCTTTAGAACACCCTTTTAATATGAAAAGGCTCTTTTAAACACTTTTTGCAGTTCTGTTAAGAAAGCTGGTAGAAGGTCTCCTTGGTAGAAGTTCAAACAGCATGTTTCCAGATTGAGTCAAAAGCAAACTCAACAGACCTTACTACCAGCTTGTCAGGTTTTTCTCTTGAACAGAGACAGACAGCAAGTTTCTCATGGTAAGATAGTGTCTAAGAATGAGGCATGAAAGGAAATGTGGAGGGGTAGAAGAAGCACCATAAATTACATTTAGATCTGGAATTGCTTCTGCTGACTGAGTGGCTGCTCATATTATGCAGGCTGGCAAGCAATGTTTCCATATTCCAATATCTCAGTCCCATTTATCACTCTCACTCAGGTCTCCACTATTAAGCTAAAGAACATCAAAACTAAAGGGCAAACATGAGAAGAGTTATAAGACTTCACTCTATTTTATAACATTAAAAACGGATTTTAATTCAGCCTTTTCTCCTGTGTTTTGATTTTGCTGTCTGTCATTTATTAAGCCAACTCAGATGAGCAGATCTGGGCCTTTATTATTAGAAAGGCCACACATAAAAAGCACAAGAATTGATGACTCAGTAGAGAGTTAGCTCGTAGCTACCCACAGAGGGGTGACAAAGTTATCTCGTGCAGTTCTTTGCTCTTTGTTTCCTATTTCAGAAATTTTCATCACAGCTTATACCAATACCTACTTCAGAAATTGGGATACTAATTAAGGGGGCTCTTTCTTCTCCCTGCTATTTACTCAATACAACACATGTTCCCAGTAATTTGAACATACCATCTCTTACCAGCAAAGTGTGAGTCAAGAATAGTTATTTGTCTTTCCTTGGGGACCAGTGAGATTCCCTAGACTGAACAGGATGGCAGTCAGACTGATAACATCTATTCTGCCTGTTTTAAATAGTTTCTCACTCAAGAGCTCTCTACTGGGGAAGGAGTCATACACTGACTAATTCATCACTAGAGCTTCCACAATCACTTTAAAATGGTCTCCAACTTAAACATTTGAAGGAACAGGGACTTTCAAACTCTTGTCCACTATGACTCCGTACATGGGTGTTTTCAACTAATCTTCTTTATAGGTAGTCAACTAGTTTTCCCAGGGATCTGTGGATCCATAGGCAACGAAAGATGGAAAATGTCCTTGGGATAAAACTCTTCTAATACAGGATTTGGGGACCTGGAAAGACTGGATCAATGGGCCAAGGCAAACTCTATGAAGTTAAAGAAGCCCAAGCGCTGGGTCCTGTATTTTGGTCACAACAACCCCAGGCAATGCTTCAGCCTTGAGGGAGATTGGCTGGAAAGCTGCCTGGCAGAAAAGGTCCTGAGGGTGATGACTGACATCCTGTTGAATATGTGTCAGAAGTGTGCCCAGGTGGCCAAAAAGGACAACAGCACTTTGGCTTCGATCAGGAATAGTGTGGACAACAGGACTGCAGAAGTGATTGTGTCCCTGCATTTGGAACTGCTGAGGTCACACCATGGATACTGTGTTCAGTTCTGGGCCCCTCACCACAAGAAGGACATTGAGTTGCTGGAGCATTTCCAGAGAAGAGCAACCAAGTTGGTGACGGGTCTAAAGAGCAAATCCTATGAGGACAGACTGAGGGAACTGGGATTGTTTAGTTTGGAGAAGAGGAGGATGAGGGAAAACCTTATCACAAATACCTGAAAGGAGGTTGTAGTGAGGTGAGTGTTGTCTTCTCTCAAATAAATATTGATAGGACTAGACTAAACGGTCTGAAGTTGCACCAGGGTAGTTTTAGACTAGATACTTGGAAGAATTTTTTTACTGAAAGAGAAGTCAAGCACTGGAACAGGATGCCCAAGGAGGTGTGGAGTCACCAGTCCTTGAGGTGCTCAGAAATGTGTAGGCATTGCACTTCAGTGGGCATGGTGGGTTTTCTGGGTTGATGGTCAGACTCAGTGATCTTAATGGTCTTTTCCAACTGTGACAATTCACTGATTTTGAATTGTGTGCAGTACAGAAGAGCAAATTAAGCTAAATCAGAGGTTTTCCCTTTTCCAGCACCTGGTCTGTATCGGAAGAGGAAGGAGTTTGCCTTGCCTCACCATCGTTTCTGTGAGTTAGCTGTGTGTAAGTTTTTGCTGAAAACAGAATCCTTGTGAGAACATGCCAAGAACTGAAATCATTCCCTAACATACAGCAATCTATCTTTGAAAAAGCCACATCTCTTTCTCACTTGACACAATAATCTCTAGTCACGTAAGAGATAAATGTGACTGCCCAGCAAGTCTCTCTCCCAAAAGCAATTGATAGAACTTGATATTTCTAGCAGTGGTCCAGAGAGTCTTGAATTTTGCAAGCAGAAGTTAAAGAAAGAGGATTACAGAGAAATGTCTGTAGTCCCAACTTCCCCTTCCCATCCAGTCTACTTCTCTTTATTTTTCACAGACACACAAAGATGGGGATTGGTCTCTTCTCCCATGTAACCTGTGACAGGATGAGAGCAAATGGCTTCACTTTGCACCAGGGGAGGTTAGACTAGATATTACAAAGAGTTTCTTTACTCAAAATGAGTGGACAGGCATTGGAAGAGGCTGTCCAGGGTGGAATCACTGTCTCTGGAGGTACTGAAAAAACATGAGGACATGGCAGTTCAGGACACAGTTTAATTGGCACAGTGCTGTTGAGTTGATAGTTGGACTTGATTATCATAGCAGTCTTTTACAACCTTAATGCTTCTATTATTCTGTGATTAACCTTAAGGAAAGTAAGGCATGCAAAGGGTATCTTCATGCCAATACATTGCTTGGATAGCTCTTTCCATTACAGCTTTTGTTGTTTGTGCTAATGCCACTTCACATCCTTCAAGGACTATCAGGTTCCTAAAGTTTTTTGTCACAGGTATCCTTTAGACTCCAGTTCTAGACTGCAGCTCTCCAAGTGCACACATCATCTTTTTACACATAATTGCACAGATACACATCTGATACAGGTAGGCTTCCATTCATAGAAGGTGCACTTTCATTTTTGAAGTGTTGAATAATCATAAAATTTAAATATTTAAAATAAAATATTATTTTCAATATGGAAAGTAAATTCCATATTTTTGGCCTAATAAGTTACATATCTTTTTCTATGCCATTCAGTCTCCACATGTCACAACTAAGGGTTATCTTTTTATTAATATCCCATAAATTTCTTCCACCTTCAGTTTGTGTTCAATTTTATCCTGCTTTCCAGGATAGAAATGTTCTCATCACACCCTACATTAAAGGAAGATGCTTAAAAATACCCAGCTGCATTGAATCATTGCTCTGTTGAAAATCTTTCTAAATTTAACACTTAAAGATTGAGGCTTTTGTTTTGCTGTTTCTTGAAAATGTTAAATGAAGTAACAGGTCCCAAAAGGTAAAGGAAAGAGGCAGTCCACTTGTGGTCCCCACAGTTCATCAAGTGGAATTGTTGATTCTGTAGGTGGCACTGTGAAACAATGCATCCACACAGAATTTGAAGTTCCCTGTGCACCAGAGACCATCGTTCAGAAGAGGTTCTTATCTGAGGTCCTGTTATCAACAGTCTCAAAGCACTTCCTGCAAGAAGGAAGTTATTTATACAAATGAGTTGACTAAGTGAATCACAATTATCAAATTTGCAGATGACACTAAGTTGGGGGGGAGAGTGTGGATCACCTGGAAGGCAGGAGGGCTCTGCAGAGGGACCTGGACAGACTGGAGAGTTGGGCTGATTCCAATGGGATGAGGTTCAACACGGCCAAGTGCCGGGTCCTGCACTTTGGGCACAACAACCCCATGGGGAGCTCCAGGCTGGGCACAGAGTGGCTGAGAGCAGCCAGGCAGAGAGGGACCTGGGAGTCTGGATTGACAGGAAGCTGAACAGGAGCCAGCAGTGTGCCCAGGTGGCCAAGAAGGCCAATGGCATCCTGGCCTGGATCAGGAACAGCGTGGCCAGCAGGTCCAGGGAAGTGATTCTGCCCCTGTACTCAGCCCTGGTGAGGCCACAGCTCGAGTCCTGTGTCCAGTTCTGGGCCCCTCAGTTCAGGAAGGAGATTGAGGTCCTGGAGCAGGTCCAAAGGAGGGCAACCAGGCTGGTGAAGGGACTCCAGCACAAGTCCTGTGAGGAGAGGCTGAGGGAGCTGGGGGTGTTCAGCCTGGAGAAGAGGAGGCTCAGGGGAGACCTCATCGCTCTCTACAACTCCCTGAAAGGAGGCTGGAGCCAGGGGGGGGTTGGGCTCTTCTCCCAGGCAGCTGCCAGTAAGACAAGAGGGCATGGGCTTAAGCTCTGCCAGGGGAGAATATTAGGTTAGATATTAGGAAAAAATTCTTTACAGAGGGGGTTAATAGGCATTGGAATGGGCTGCCCAGGGAGGTGGTGGATTCTCCATCCCTGGAGGTTTTTAAGAAGGGCCTGAATGTGGCACTCAGTGCCATGGTCTGGTAACCACAGTGGTAGTGGATTAAGGGTTGGACTTGATGATCTCAGAGGTCCCTTCCAGCCTGGATGATTCTGTGATTCTGTGAATCAGACAATACCCACTGGCAGACATCCAAGGGAATCCAAGCCTCTTCTTCATCTTTCATCAGATGAACCATGATCTCTTACACATTTTTCCCAGTTGAATATGACAAGAACAAGATATAGCTTATATTTCTTTTATTCACTTTTTGCATTACACAGATATTAAGAAAGAAGGATTTCTAAAGATACTAGAATAGAAATAAAGTTAGGTGGTAAAGAAACTAAGTTTCTTTTATCTGGTTCCTTCTAGTCCCACTGGCTGCTCTTTGCTTTATCTGGAATAGAGACTTACTGTTATATTCTGTTCCCTTGGAGGAGATCAAGAAGTGAACTTTTGCAGAAATCAGGGTTTCTAATTACTTTGAGAGTACTGCTTTTGGATTCTCTATGACAAGGAAAGATCTCTAGGGAGTATCAAAGGTTACTGGGGCATCTATCTGAAATAGTTCTGCCAGCTAACTTGGGAAAAAAAGACAAGAAAGCCTGCATAGTATAAGATTTCTGGGGAACATCACCCATTCCTATGCTGCTTACTTTTCCATGTGGGTTTTCTTAATTATTTAATTAGAAATGTGCTCAAGGTTGAGACTGAAGTGTGGGAGAAGTATGTCTGTTTAGTAAAAGAAATTGTTATTCTGTCAGAATTTAGGAGCAAAGTGATAACTTCTGCAACAAAATAACCTGGCATGTACCAAACAAGCAAGTATTAGGTGACCAAGCGTATCTGTGGGAAGGTGCAAGGGTGTCACCTGGCCAGATGTTTCCCTGTGCAGAGCAAGTGTTGGCAGTCTTGTGTAAATCAAGGATGTTAGAGCAGTTTGTCTTGTGAAGAAGAAATTAATTAAGAAAAATTAAGAAAAACAAATATCCCAAACCCATCCTGAACTGCCCTGGGCATTTATTTACTAAAGAAGTGAAGACAGATTTAGAAAAAGTCAAAAACATATCCATAGATTTCCATGAAAATTTTCACAGAGACTGAACATGGAAAACTGCTGCTGTTCCTCCTCAGAAAGACCAAGCTTTAACCAAACTGGGGCTTCAGCAAGTCTCAAGGTACTGGGTCTTAATGAGATGCTTAAAATACTGTGGCTTTACACACAGTGCTCTCAAATTAGCTAAACTACAGAATTTCCTCAATTCTTGACATTTTACAGCTGTAGCATTTTCAAGGAATGCTGTATGTTCTCCATGGGATGCTTCACACAGAGGTAATCCCAAGAAGTTGGCAACAGAAATGATTGCACCTGGTTATGACCAGCATAGAAAGGCCAGTGAACTTCAGAGACTGCCCACTTAAGAGGCTTTTCATTAGGCAAAAAATAGGCTGTGTTTCAGGGTGTGATTCCAGGGGTGGGTTTGTCACTAACAAATGAGTAAATCACTGACCATTCTGGCAGGGAGCCAGTGGCTTGGTGAGGCAAAAGAAAGAAGGCTTCCATAAAGGGTAACTTGTAAGGTCTTCAAGTCATCAAGGAACTTGAGCAGGAGGGAAGAGCTGAGGGATCTGCTTTTGAAAAAATGAGGTAATTTTCAGTGTGGAAACAGCTAAGGACATGGGCTGCAGGAGCCATGTGCAGGAGTGCACTGTACTCCCTAAGGCACTCACAAACAAGGAGGTAAGTGAGAACTGAATTGTGTACAGGAGTTTTAAATCTGAGTCTTGATCTGTACAATTTAGAGTTAAAAGCAGTGCTGGGTTTTTATTTAAAAAAAAAAAAAAATCTTACAAAGCCTGGACATAGTTTTCTCTTGCACAGCTGTCCCTGGAGAGAGAATTGTAAATTCAGACTGCTCCTGGTGATATCTCTTGGAAAAGAAAATATATTTAAACTTCTGGCAATCTGAGGAGACAGCTTCAGCACAGGTGATCTGGAGCTGCTGGGCTGCAATCCCTTATCTCATGAGAAAGAGAGAGGCAAAAAGCCTATTCTGGGCAGAGAAGACAAAAGAAGCTAATGAGCTACAGTCCAATCAAATGAGGAAAACCTAAAGAGAATATGAATCCAGTCTGCTGTGACCTAAATGCAGCAGCTGAGGAAGCTTTCCCCAGGCACGATGATTTTAAAATACAAAAATTCCCAGCTGATTTTTCAATACCAGCACGTAAAGGTTCCTAATGAATCTTTCCCAATCTCAATTAGCAGTTTTGTAAAGCAATCCATATAATCTATTACTTGTGAGTCATTTTTAGCCAGCTGATCATCTGTGATGTGTGCCAATGGATTTCTGGACTGCGACTGACCACGTGGGTCAGGTGATGCCAGCTGAGCTCTCTGCACAACACAAGGGGAAGAGAGAGTTGAATAGTGGCTCACAGATACAAAAAGCAAATATTCCTGCTCAAGCATGGATTTTCCACTTTTCATACAATGCACAAAGCATGTATGAAGTTATGTTACTTAAAAGTATGCTATAGCAATTTCTTATTAATATTTCATGGAAGGGTATAAAGCAGCTGGGACATAAGTTTCTTAATCTGCAGAACTATGTTACATACACACACCCTCCCCACCAACTCTTGTCCTGTTGAATGCATCTTCAGATTAAATACAAGATACATGATTCTCCACACAAGGTCAGATCAAAGGTCCACCTGGTCCCACTGTTATGGCAGAAATAGTGGTATGCAACCAGTCACCCTTACATACTCTGGTGGCTTTCAGTAGGAAGAGGCTGAAGAATTGCTTTTCTGGATGTCAAATGATAAAAACAAGTATTGTCTTTGGTGTTACTGAGAACTTTTCATTAAACACTTCCATTATGGAGATAAAGAAGTTGAAGGCAAATAATTCTTTATTTGAAATTACTCTGATTTTATTTAGCTTTGCTCTTGTCTGCACTTAGGAAATTATCAAGAGTACAGGGTCAGACCGCCCGTGAATGATGAGGTAAATATTCTGCAAACACAAGACATACAAAATAAAACCTAGAACTTTTTGTTGTGCTTCTCTGTTAGAAGCACTCCTATAAATTTTAGGTGTCAGTGACTGTTTTCATGTCATGGGCCATAATCTGCAGGTCATTAAATGTCCTGTTGTTTGGAAGGAATTTTTTTTTTTTTTCTTTCTTTCTTTTTTTTTTTTTTTTCCCCTCCAAAGAGGAGACTAGCACAGCTATGCAAACAACATACTTCATTTAACCATGATGGAAAGAATCTGAAAACTTCATGTAGAAAACTTGCAGTGCCTAAAATGAAAGAACTTCTTAATTCAGGCCAGTCAAATCTTTGTAAGCAATCCCATGTACGACAGACACACATTCTCTTGGTTTTGATAACCAGCCCCATCATAAAGTTTCAGGGTACACATTACAGGCTGCTTCTAACTAATTAATTCAGTACAAATTCCTTTTTGCTTTTAATTGAGAAGACTTTGGCTGAGTCAGAAATGTGAACAACACTAGAAAACACTTTTAAAATAGAGAAAGTATTTCACAAATTAATATTAGCTATCTAGATTAAAAATTAATTTCCACAGAACTAAAAGGGCAAAGAAATCAAGTGTTGGCTGGCACTCAACGAAAGATGCTCCTGTTAAACCTCTCCTAATAGATGGTCATTAGGAGAAAAAAATAGCATCAGATAAAATCTCCTGCATTTATGCCCAATGATCTAGAAATCTGGTCTGCATTGTCTTTGTTTCATTTTTCCTAAAACACAGTCCAGCATCCTGAACTTCAGGCCTCTTTTGCATTATGCGATAAAATTATACAATTCTAACTTTTCTGCAAAAAGCACGACACAAATGGATCAGCTGCCAGCATTTGCTGTGACCTGCCTTAGCACTTCTCTCCAAAGGTGTTTATGAGACATGCCAGTGTGCACAAATGATAATGCATGAACGCGTGAATTCTGAGTGTCATTGGCCAGTACTTGTTCACTTATGTGTTCTTCCATTTTCACCTCTGCAGCACTTGCCTGTCTCTCAAAGACAGAGCGAAAAAGAGACCAAATAATGGGCCATATTTTGCTCATTCATAATCGTACTTACCATTAATTAAGGATTTATTAACACAAATAATTGTATTAAGTGAGAAGATACTATTATGTGAGGGTTATGTGTAATTTAAAATTATTGCTGTAGAGTTCACTATATATGAAGTAAATGTTTAAAAACATGACTGGCACTCACCTCATCATATCTACACATCTTGGTCCTCTAGTACAACACTCCTTTGGGGTGGGAGAACATTGTCAGACCTGCTTTACAGAAGGAACCATGTCTTAACCTGGCACTGTCAATTCCAGCTGCACAAAAGTGTTTAAATAGCACTTCTGGTTGTTGCCTGGCTCAGGGTTACACACCTGGTCTATCCTCCTGAGACTCCTCTGCAGGGAATGAGGAGAGGACAGTGCCTAAAACAAGGTTTAGATAGTCCATATTTTCTTTGTACATGCCAGGGTCTGGTCTGAAACAGGTTTGAGTCTGCTGGGGTTCTTGAGATGCACCCTCTGAAACAGACTTCTGCTTCCAGGCTGCCACCTTTCTCCTGGATACAGGACACAGCCTCACTCTCATCTTTTAAACCTAAGGTGATAGAGAAGTCTGTTAGTCAGAGCAATTGCCCAGGGAGTGGAAGACACAAATTTGAGTCCTTCTTGTGCCAAATGAGTTTGGACTGGACTCCTTCTTGGCCAAAGGAATGCCCAAACCATGGAATGGCACTGGGACTGCCAAAAATCCACTTCTCACTCCTCTTGGTGACTCTGTCCTTACAGCTGTGAGAGCAGGCTTGAAGAAACAGAAAGCAAATGACCAGAGAGGAGCCTTTTTAGTCCAGTAATGAGGGCAGAGGATATCAAGAGAAACCTGGATTTTGATGCCTTATACTTGAGATATTTATCTGGTTTTGCCTTACACTATCAGCAATGAAACACAATATTTAATTTTGAGAACACTCAAGCATAAAAGTTTGTATCTAAGAGCAAGACATGCAGTCTTCATGGGTTTTGAAGCACAAAGGATGAGGCATCAAAGTGGAGAAGTCAGTGAGCAGTGAGGTGGCACTGGGAATGGCAGCAGCAGCTGCAGCTCAGTTCAGAGATTGCTACTGGAATAATTTGCTCAGCTCAAGGATCTGACAAAAAATCTGAGATTTTTTAAAAAGATTAATTTAAATTACTTGAGGGATAGGAAAAAGTTTCCTCCCCCTTCGTGGTTTCACATTGAAGACTGCATGACTTTTTGTATTATTATTTGTGGAAAAATACTAATCTTACTGTGATCAAACACAAACTGCTGGGTGCAAAGCAGCATGATGGGTCCTGCAGTATGCAGTATGTCAGACTAGGTATTAGTAGTAGTTAATGAACCACAACTAATGCTCAGTGTGCATGTTATTAAATGTATGTAAGGAGACAATGCCCAGTTGCTTCTTGTGTGAGCAAAGATCACACAACCCTGTGCCCTGCCATTGCAGGCAGAAAAACTGTACAAAAACCAGGGCACAGTGGTGCTCACCCATCCCTTCCCCTGACCAGGAGGTGGGGTGTAGTCCAGGATGATACCAGTGTCCAGCAACCTGTGAGCTTAAACACAGACACTGAAGCTATGAATTGTTGGAGAGTTTTTGGAAAAAAATGGGCATGTGGGCAATCCTGACTACTTAGCTTTAGCCAGAGTGAGCTAAGTTGCAAAGTTACTAAAAGATCAGCTATGTGCAAGAGATAAGGGGGTTGGCAGCAGAAAAGAAGAACAACAGGATGGGAAAGAATCTCATAGACAACACATAAAGAGTTGTATTTAACCAGTTAGTGCTCTGTGGCATATGAAAAATGTGTTGTACCAATCAGCAATATGCTTGTATTGTGTTATCAGCCTGACTGTATAAAAGGGCTACTGCTACTCTCAATAAACAGCAGTACTTTGATTATATCAATCTGCGTGTTGCCCACTGATCTCCCACAATGAATGTCCATGACAAAGTGAATTTGCAGGACGAGATATGAAAAGGCCTGGCACTGATTATTTTTGTGTTTAAATATGCCTCTTTGCAAACAACAAGAAGGGAAACCAAGCAGGTATCTACACAGAGAGGGAATGAGGGTTCCTCTGGAATATTAAGTTCTACATTTCCTTGTTCAGCTTTCATGTCAGGATAGCTGTTGGCAAATGAAAATAATTAGACAGATGACAGCACTTGCTAGGAAACATGGTTCCCAAAATTGGTCACATGGTCAGTAGCTGCAGTCCTCTGCCCCAGTCCTCCTTCTTGATAAACGCTACTGTGCCACAGACAAGTGATGCCCCTGGCTCTTGGGATTGAAGAAAAGGAAGGGCTGTGCAGGCCAAATAACTCTGGAAACTCACATCTGAAGGATATAGGGAATCCATGCTTGTAGGCACCTGTAGTACATGCAGCCATCCCCTGAAACAAGTGTTTCAATGTTTAATTCACACCTTCACAGGCTACCAATATTGTTGACATAAAAAAAGAAAAAAAATATTGAAAAGGAAGGTGCCACATGGTTGTCTTCACATCAAGAGCAGGACAAGTAAGCCAGCTGAGGAGATGGTTAGCTATGGCTGCTGTGTACAAAATGTAACTTTTCCTCTGAGTATTCCTAACATTATTTTCAGTCCCCATGAACTAAAAGCAAACAGTACATGCAGCAGTTGTTTAAACATAATGCAAGTGATCCATATGGGATATGCTGGCTTCTGCACTTCTTAGTAAGCAGGAAGAAATAACTCATCATTATAATATTTACACCACATTTTACAGCCTGTCTTAATGCTGTTCTCAGAACCATAAAAAGCCCTCATGCTCTCAAGACAAAATTTTGTGTCATTGCTCTAATTTGCCTTGTTGAGAAATATGATATGACAACACACTAACACAAATGTAATGCCCACACTGCATGGAAGATATCTACTTAGTGTCACTATCCACTGGGTTTTATATGTAGTTTGAAGATATTACTTTGCATACACATTGGCAGCTGGTAAAGTTACATACATGCTTAGTCCCAGGGGCACATTTTCATCCCACGCTGTACTAGATTAATGCAGGTAATACAGAAAAGAGTGTGATAGATTCAAGCCACAGCATATACAGTAAGCTTGCAGGGAAATTAAGGTATTTTTTCTCAGTGCCAAGGAAAGAAAGTAGTCCAGCCATCTGGTACCATCCTGTGATTTGCCAGGGGACTGTGCTGCAACAGCTGAGGTGTCCCCTGGGGCCAGGAGCCCGCAGGAAGGAGACTCCACAACCTCCCTGGGCAGCCTGTGCCAGTGCTCTGTCACCCTCACAGTGAAAAAATTCTTCCTTTTCTTTATGCAGAACCGCTTATGCTCCAGTTTATAACCACTGCCCCTGTCATATTGTTAGTCAGCCCTGAGAAAAGCTTTAATCTGTCCTCCTGAAACTCACCCCTTACATATTTATAAACACTGATGTGGTCACCCCTCATTCTCCTCTTCTCCAAGCTGAAGAGCCACAGCTCCCTCAGCCTTTCCTCATGAGGGAGATTTTCCACTCCCCTGATCATCTCAGTTGCTCTGCACTGGACTCTTCCAAGCGGTTCCCGCTCCATCTTGAACTGGACACAATATTCCAGTTGTGGCCTCACCAGGGCAGAGTAGAGGGGGAGGTTTGGCCTCTCTTGACCTACTAACCACCATGTCCCTTTCCCCTGTGCTGCTCTCCAACAGCTCAGCCCCCAACCTATGGTGATACTTGGGGTTGCTTTCCCAGGTGTAAGACTATTTACACTTGCCCTTGTTGTAATCCATTAAATTTCTCCCTGCCCAGCTCCCCGGCCTGTCTAGGTACCTCTGAATGGCAGCACAGCCTTCTGGGGTTTCATCTACTCCTCCCAGTTTTGTGTCCTCAGCAAACGTGCTGATAGTTCACTCTATTCCCTCAGCCAGGTCATAAATAAATATATTGGATAGGACTGGTCCCAGTACTGACCCTTGAGGAACTCCACTAGAAACAGATTTCCAACTAGACTGCATCTCACTGACTGCAACTCTCTGGCTTCTGTCCTTCAACCAGCTCACTACCAGTCATCCAGACCACACTCCTTCAGTTTAGCTCCAAGGATGCTGTGGGAGAGATGGTGTCAAATGCCTTACTGAAATCAAGATAAACTATGTCTAATGCTCTCCCATCATCCATCCACCTGGTTGGTCAGATATGACTTTCCCTTAGCAAAGCCATGTTAACTGCTCCTGAGAAGCCTCCTGTCCTTGATGTTTCTGGAGACAGCACCAAGAATGAGTTGTTCCATCACCTTCCCAGGGATGGATATGAGGCTGACCAGTCTGTAGTTACCCGGGTCCTTCCATGCCTTTCTTGAAGACTGGGGTGACATTTGCTTTCCACATTTGCAATATTCCACTCCTAGTTGGCTCCTCCACCCATTGGATCAAGAAGTTATCATCAATGCACTGGAGGATCCTCCTGCTCTGTGAATGGCTGCTGAGTGGGCCTCCCAGCAAATATCTGGGTAGTTAAAATCTCCCATAAGAACCAGGGCCTGTGGTCACAAGGCTGCTACCAGCTGCCTGTAGAAGACCTCATCAGCTTCCTCATTCTGATCAGGTGGCCTGTGATAGACACCCACCACAGTATCCCCACATTATCCTGCCCCTTAATTCTCACCCACAAACTCTCAACTTGTTCCTCATCTATTCCTGGACAGAATTCAATACATTCAAGTTGCTCTCTTATGTAAAGAGCAGCTCCCCAACCTCTCCTTGCTGCCCTGTCTTTCCCAAAAAGCACATAACCATCCATGCCCACATTCCAGTTGTGAGCTGTCCCACCATGTCTCTGAAATCACCACCAGATCATAGCCCCTTGACCTCATGTAGATCTCTAACTCCTGTTTGTTCCCCATGCTGTGTGCATTTGTGTACAGGCATTTCAGGTTGTGGGCTGAGCCTTCTGACCCCACCCGAGGGGAATGGGAGTCCTTCTGGTCTACATTCAGACCAGTACATTGCAGCACTGGTGCAAACCCAGATACACCCCCTTTATTACCAATTCTCACCTCCAGTGGGATGGCAGATTGAAGGTTGACTTTAAGCTTGTCTGTAGTGAGCCTGGTTTTATCCCCCTCCCTTTTGAATCTAGTTTAAAGACCACTTAATGAGGGCTGCTAGCTCCTAAAAGATCCTTTTCCCACACTGAGGTAGATGTACCCCATCTTTTGCCAGCAGGCTCAGTGATGTATATTTTGATCCATGATCAAAGAACACAAAGCCCTGCCATTGACACCAGTCCTTAAGCCATGAATTAACCTGGTGGCTCTTCCTGTTAGTTCCCTCATCCATCACTGTCATTAAAGGGATGGAGGAGAACACAAATTTTGTGCCTGATTCCTTAGCTGCTTGCCCCAGTGGTCTTCTACCATCACTGAACTTTCTGTACTCTGCAGAGCACATGCCTCACAACAGCTAAAGACATGGTCACTCACATCAGACAAGGACATGCCAGTAACCTTACCCACTACCTGAGCCCAACTGTACCTGGTACAGACACCTTCCTTCTGGAGCTGAGAAGCTCAGAGAGGACACTTTCACCTCCCCATTCCCAGGAGCACTGCAGGTCATAGGGAGGGAGGGACAGACAGACAGACGGACGGACGGACAGACAGACAGACAGACAGACAGACAGCCCTCCTGCACCATGCTGCTTCACCAAACAGGACCAGCTGAGTCACATCTATAATTCTGCTGTTCCTGGCATTTCTGAGTTGCCCAGGCAATGGCACAGCTGACCTGCAAGTCTAAGGATTTGCTCCCAACCAAAACTTCCCATCCTATCCTCTGGATGAAAGGTATTAGCTGGGGGGTAAATTAATCATGCTGCAGCAGGACAGAAAAGAGCTTTTCTCCAGCAGGCAGAGGCAGACCAGCTCACCACCTGTCAGCTCCCAATTAGAGTTAGATAAAATCCCCTGGCTTCAGTATGTGCTGAAACTATCAGTAGCTGATAGATTACAACTGTCATCAAATCTACAGTCTGGGCTTAGTGATGGGTTTTATCTTGAAATAGTTCAGCCACTGACTATGCTGGAGCAATGAGTGTGACTGAGGTAAGTTTCTGCTCAGAAGGCCTTGGGTTTTTAATCAGGAAGGCTGAAGCTCTTCTGGAATAATTTCATTTCCTTACAACTTTTATTTGTTAACATTATTTTCCTGCCTTTCTATCTTCTAACCAATCAAAGCAGTCACCTGCACCTCATGCTACGCTGTCTTTGCTGAGGTAGTGAGGCTGAAGCGATTTCCTGGTTTTCTCATGCAAAATGGGTACAAGACCAAACAGATAACCTACCTTCTGATAATGCTTTGTGACACCTCTTGTTTGCTTCTCACCCTCACACAAAGTAGACCAAACCCTGTATTCACATAAGCTTCTATAAGTTTGACTACACTTGCTATTGCTCTCCAATGCATGATCCATGGCTGTGCAAGTTCCCTACAGGAAGCAATCGCCCTGCTTTGGAGGAAATATTTCTATTTCTGTAGTTGTTGGTTTTTTCCCATCTATCAGCTAGACTGCTTTTTGCCACAGTGACAAATATATTGTAAGTAGGAAATAGAAGCATTTGCCCTCTTGAAATTGAAGAGAGAGGTCATATTAACTAGACAGATTCTAAGTAATGGCCTCAGAAAAGGTATTAGCTGGAAATTAGTTTCCATTTCTCCTGACCTGGGTGATTTTCAAAATGCTAAGCTCCTCATAACAGCCTCCACATGCTGATCCCTAGCTTAAACCATTCAGTTCCCCCTAAGTATTTATTTCTGGCCCTATAAGATTTTTGTTCTGACCAAACATGTTATACAGCAACTGTTCAGCACAGTTGGCTTTTATCCTTCCTTAAAAATGGTGAGTTTTTTAACAAGCTATAAAAATATTTGAATCAGAAGGGTGAGTGCCATATAATTGCCAGTTTCTCCCTTTGCTTTTTTTTTTGTTTTTGTTTTTGCAGGTTTTTTGTTTTTTCAGGGCTCTTTCTCCTCCTGGCTTTTCTTAAGACAAATGTTTCACATCTGTACTTCAGCAGGTTTGTAAGCTATGCCAGTACAGTAAGGAATATTTTTATTGTCCTGGAGCTGCAGCAGGAAGGAAAAAAAAATACTACCAACAGCTATGGACCCCCCAAGGAGTTTTAAGTACCAACGTGGGTAAATTTTCCTGGAGAAATTTACTGAGAAGTGAAAGCAATGCCTAAATATCACTTTATTTGTATGTTGTTTATTTGAAGAACATCAGTGTGAACATCCCTTTACATGAGCTTTTTTTCTCCCTGACGAGAGATTGATGGGGGATCTGGGAGAGGCGGGAGGGAGCACCCTGTTGTGTTATGCTGTGCAGCACTCAGGTACACCAAGGAACCTTCCTCTCTCAGCACAGCATGAAGAAAAAAATATCCCTAAAATCATCATAGGGGAGCACATAAAACAGAGCTGACTTAGGCAGATCTTGGAAATCTGCACAATAGGCTAGTAGGAATTTCACAGCACGAGCATCTCAAGCAGCACTTTTCAGCCCCAGTGTGAGTGTGCCATGCAGAGCCTGTTCCTGAAGAGACTGCTGGTGCTGAGTGTACAGCAAGAGAGCATTTTCCAGGCACAAAGCTGAGCTGCCACAGCAGCTGATTCTGCTGATGTCCACCAAAGGCTTTCCAGGTTGACATAAGGAGCAAACAGATCTGGAATAGTTTCCTTCTCTCTCTGAACCTGGCATCTTCAGCTATGCCTCTGACGTTTCACATGTTCCCTTTTCCATTAAAGCACACAGCATCTCTTTTTTCCTAGAAAGGTTGTTGGCATGCAGGGGGCAAACCCCAACTTGCTGCTCTCATTCTTCACTGCTGGTAGTGGCAGCAATCATCTCCCACTATTATCTTTTCAATTTTTCCTTTCCCTGATCCAAAAGGGATCCTGGAAGACAGTGAGGGTGTCCCTAGAGGGCTTGAGAACTTCCTTAACTCATCCAGCTCATCTAGACAGATTATTTTTATATTTCACTAAACAGCAAAAACCACTTTCTGTTGTTAAGCTGTGAGGATTCTGCCCATTACTGGTGCAAATATCATGTCCAAACAAGGGCTTTCTCCTGTAGCCAGATTCTTATGATCTTGCCTTGTAAAGAAAATATCCTTTGTTATAATGATGATCTGCTGCCTTGGTAGCCATAACACTGTACGTCTTAGTCTATAAGACAAAAACACCTTCAGTAAACCTCAGAGGAGTAAAAGATGCCTATGTTGTTCAGGAGGGAAAAGACATGGCAGACTCCTGCTCAGAGCAGTCACTTTATTGTAGCCTCCATTTGACTCTGGAAATTAAGAGCACAAACTTGACAAAGTTAGAGGGATTAGGAATTTTTCAAAGAAAATGAATTTTGGAAAAGAGACTGCTTTTGTGTTGTGGAAATTGCCATTATCTCTCAGCATAACTGTGAGATCAATAGTGCCAGAGAAGCCAGCAATGGGTAATGTTCATGCTGCAGCTCATTACATGTTCTCAAGGTGTGCCCACACCAGTGCTTCACTTCAGATCAAGAATGCACATTGCAACCACCTTGCACTTCATTTAGCATCATGAAGAGTGTCCTAGTGTATGAGAACTGGATATTTTCAAATGACAGTTAGCTAAAGGGTTCATGGGACCATGCATGTCCTTCTCAGCATCACCATCAGAGTTTCCAAATGTCCTTAGACTGCAAAGGGGAGCAGAGGAGTGGGACCACAATTGTATTTCTGCCCCACTGTTACTGGGACTGAAGGGTATTCCAGTTAGCACATGGAAGTATGGGACTGTCCTTTGTCCTTGTCATGGTCACAGTAGGGAAAAGCTTCAAAGTCCAAGGTATAATGTCTGTATCAGCAGGAAACAAGTCCCACCTTCTTTCTCTGTCCTTGGACTACAGGAGAAACCTACACACTGGCTCACATATTGACATCTAAAACTAGGCTGGATAATTTCTGTATTTCATGACCAGGTGTGTGTGAAAACCAGAGGACAACATGATTTACCTTAATAGTTAGCTGCACCTACAAATGAAATGGGTTTGTCTGACTAAGAGTGCAGGGTCTGGTAGACAGGGACAGCAATGGCCATGAAAGCAACACAGCCAGGGGTGCTCAGGTCCCCTAAAAACCTGGGGCTCCCTGCATGGCAGGATGGGTTACACCTTCAGTAACCTCAGTCCTGACTCAGGTGTTGTCTAGGGGGTGGCATTAGGTACCCTGACTGCAGGCAACCAGTGACAATGTGAGCAGGAAGAGGGTTTGATGTGCTGCAGGCAAGATGAGTGGAATGAAAGTGGCAGATTGATTGACAGCAATCTGGAACAGCACGTGTTTCATGGTGAAGATAAATTAGCCCTAAAACCACTAGCTGCATTCTGTCTACCTCCAGTCATTAACTGCAGTAGGCTTGACTTTAAAATAAATAATGTTCTAGTGGAGCAGAACCTCTGGGCTACTTGGCCCAGCAAAGGTTTGTGTTGGGAAAGTGACTGCTTTTCCAGCATCCCTGGAACACTTTCTTAATATTCTGCGTTACAGTCTGAAGTAACATTCAATTTTTTTGTTGTTGTTGCTTTTGATCCATGAGAACAAAGTCCAGCCAGCAAGGGTTGGCTGCAAGCATAAATTTTATTTGACAATTGACACAAGGAAAATGCTAGAATCCCATGAAGGTGTGGCAAATATGTTACCAGGCAAGAGAGGGAGGGAGGAAAAGGAGAAGATGCAAGAAAAGAGAGAGAAAGAGAAAGAAATGGGAGAGAAAAGAGTAAGAAAATGGGAAAGAAAGGAAAGAATGAGAGAGAGAGAGAGAGGGGGAGAAAGCCACCCCAGGGATCCAGCTGGCCGGCGAGTTTCTTGTTCAAGATTTCATCCCAATCCTGGATGGGGGTCGATCAAGATAGTGGGGCAGTGCAGGACGATGCCAGAATTGGGAGCTCCTTATATGCCCCTAAATTCCCACTGTTCCAGCACAGCTTCTTTGTTCCCCAAGGAGAGGGGAACCAACCCTCCCGCCCAAGGAGAGCTGTCAGTCCCATTCAGTTCAGCCTTAGTGTAAGTTCAGTCAAGGTGTCTCCCCCACCACAGTCAGGGCCATTGAAGGCAGAGTCACCTGGAGGGGACTTCCTTCTGGCCCATCAGTTAGGGTGCTCCATGACCACCCTGAGGGCTGCCCTCAGTAATGTCACCTCCCATATGGTCAATTGCCACATCCTCAGAAAGGATTATCAGTTTATCTTTCTTATCAGTACTTATCTCCTTCCAGGGGCCACTTGTAGCTCAGCTCCACTCACCTTTATTCACTTTAAAATTGTATGTTGAGGGAAAGACTGGAATCTCACAGGTACCGGTCCTTCCAGCATTATTCGCTTTAAAATTGTCTTTTGAAGCAAAGAAAATTCTTCTGACTGGAATCTCACATTCTGTGTTGGTTGGGCCGACATGTTTAAATAGCAGAAAATTAAGTGGGTCTCATTTTAAAAAAGCTGTGAACATCTGCTACAAATCCTTCCAGCAATGTGACACCACTCAGAAATGGCAAATGTACCCCTGCATGTACTGGAGTAATTTTGTCTCCTTTTTCAAATATTTCCTTTTAGCTATGTTGCTGCCAGTCTGTGCTCACCTGCCCCTCTGCAGGCTGCACCCTCACGGGTGTCTCAGGCTTTCCTTGTGACCAAGGGACCACATGGTGATGGAGGGGATGCCACCAGTGTGGATGCCTGGATGGGGACAGGACAGAGCACATGTACAGGTTTGGAGAACCTTGACACAGTGAAATGTATCAGACAGTCATTTACTTTTCAGTTAGTGCAAGAAGCTGTCATGTGCTGTCTCAAGGTCACCGGTGTCCCACTCCACCTGATTCTTCTCATCAGAGGTGAGAGCTGAGGAATTCTTCTGTGATTAATAACCATATCTATCCTCCCTGGGCTTATTTTTTTCCTTCCATTTTTAATTTTATGTTCTGCTTACCAGCTGCTCTTGTTCATTAGGAAAACAAACCCTCTCTAGTTCTCATTAGCACCATATGTCTACTGGTTATTTGAGAAATTAACATGAAATATATTTAAAGGATTAGTCAGATCATGATAGGCAAAAAGATTGAAAGGCAAAAAGCTAAGACAGTGCACGAGTTGCTATCTTCTCATTCCTATGCATGCTCTCCACAGCTAAACCCAAAGCATCCCTCCCTGTTCCATCAGTGCCTCCACAGCTGCAGTGAAATCCCAGCCATATCTCTGACTCTCAGTAATTCCCCAACAGAGATTTTTTTCTCCCCTCCTTCCTTCTTCAGAGAAGTTACCACTGACCCAAAAGAGGCTTTCAAATGGGAACCAAGAAGTAGTGCTAATTGGAGACAGTTGTTTCTTAAACACTTGCAAAGTTTTACAGGGCTGTTCTGAACCATTCAGAAATCTGTACAGCACAAAACACAGCCAGCTGCTGTTGTCTGCTTCCCTCCTTACAATCCTTTCTAATACAGAGCAGCCCCCAGATAGTGATGTTTGAAGCACTTTTTTTTTTTTTCTGAAATCTCTCTGTTATTATACATCTAAACATATTTATTTAAACTGTGAACACAGATAATCAGTGGGGGGGAGAGGACATAGTAAGGCAAAAATTCTAAGGTTCCTTTTCTCCAAAAGCTTCTGTCATGCAATAAATCCCGTTCTAGTATTTATAAATTCAGTCCCCATCTTGATATCCTGATTGGTAAAGGAGAATATGAGCAGCCCAGAATTTGGCTTGTCTTAATGTCTCTGCTCTTCTTCTGAGAGCATGACATCTCATCTGATGTGCATTACCTCCAGCAGCACACAATCCCTTGGCAAAATGAACGTGTCCAGATTTCTTAGCCCATCTATTAGCATCAGACCCAGAAGCAGCAGAGCTGCTGACTGACACCTTTACAGCACTGGCACTGAAATTCATTGTTTTGATGGTGCAAATGGCTGTGCTTGAAAGGAATGAAAATCTCTGCATACAGTTTTATAGAGTAACTTTCATATTAAAATCTATATATATTTCCTCTGGCAACTGAACCTGTAATATGAACAGCATTATCGATGACGGTCCTTTGTTTGTTTGTTTATTGTTCTCCCATAGGAAAAAGAATAGTAAGCTGTTAATAGTTGGAGAAGGGATTTCCTCCCCAGATGACACAGGGAACAGGAACAGCGCTAAGTGGATCTTCCACAGTAGAAAATCTTGTTTAGAATAATAGCAAAAACTTGCAGCATCTCCTGAGAGTCTGGAGGTGGGCTATTTCCATTTTCTTCCGAAGTACACCTGGAAAAGCTGAAGCACATGAATCACTAAAGGTAATGCGTTAAAATGTTGGAAAGGCAGGAAAAAAAGTCCAGTTCTTCTGATCACTCCCTCAGCATGCTGCACAGAAGACTTCTTACAATCCATTACAGGAAATTTAAGTGCTAGATGGACTGCATGAGTTTAGGAGACTGGACAAAACCACTAAGGTGGAAACAGCTTGCAGTGAGTGCAGCATGATTAATAGGGTAGTCATTCTTGACATGGGGGAAAATACATTACAATATTTGGATTTAATGGTTTATAACATCAAATCTTCCTAAGGCTCACATAAAAAATATTTAATAGCTGGCTTGGTTGATGTGAGGGAACGTTCCAAATGAAATTTAATTGTATTCAAAATATTTCAGACCATGTAGTTAATTTCCTTGGTGCATAAATTTTCCTTTATTTTCCCTAGTACTCTCAGCAAGGTTTTGCTATCCCTGCTCCAGTCTAAGGCCATGGGGAGGGACCTCTGACTCCTGCAGCTGGCAATGGGTGCAGGAGCT
This sequence comes from Phaethornis superciliosus, assembly GCA_023637945.1. Classification (NCBI taxonomy): domain Eukaryota; kingdom Metazoa; phylum Chordata; class Aves; order Apodiformes; family Trochilidae; genus Phaethornis; species Phaethornis superciliosus. Next base: position 181,001,163 of record JAJQWJ010000001.1, on the reverse strand, counting down.
CTGTGGACACACAGCTGCACCTGGGATGCTCTTGACATCCCACCAGGGCCAGGTTTGCCTGGAGTGGGTCCAGGGGTGCAGCAGGCACCCCATGGCTGTGCTGCACATCCAGCCAGACATCCCTGCTCCTGCCTTCCTCCTAGCCCTGGAGAGCCAAACTCACATGGACATCAGGCTTGTCAGCAGAGCAGGTAATTCACCCTGCTGCAGGTAATTACTCCTCCTGCTAAAAAGATTGTTGCATGGAGGTGGTGATGGTAGCTGTTTTTTTTAAAAAACAAACATATAAGGCATGACTTTTAGGGATTTTTATTTACTCTATTTGGACAGAATTGATTAATAAGTTGAAGAACAGCATCAAAATCAGATACAGTTGACTTATGGCTCTCAATACTGAGATCTACCTGCCCTTTTTATCTCCCAAAAGAGCATCTGGTCATTCCCCATGGGCAAATGATGATGCAAAAGACAGTCTGAGTTTTTCATTTTATTGTTTCTCATATCAGACTTTCAGGCCCAGATTCATGAGGGTATCTAAGAATTTCTAAATTCCTTCTGGATCAGATCTGAAAGCCAGCCTTTGCTTTTCTGTCCCCTTCCCTTTCCTCCCCTCCCCTCCCCTTCCCTTTTCCTTTCTCTCCTCTCCTCAGTACATCCTAAAACTCAGTGCTGTGGGAACATAAAAAGCTTTTGACGCAACCATTTCACTCTTCCAGGAGAATGAAACCTGCATCATGGTGCACTTCCAATCAGTATAGTCTCAGAAAAATTTTTCCTTTGTACATCTTTGAAAAAGAAAGGGTGCTTAGGATGAAATAGCAATGAAAGGCAAGAAGGGTACCAAAGCAGTAGAAATCTGATATCAGAACAATTATTAAAAACCAACCACTACTACTATGTGTCAGCAGATACACAGGAGTTAGTAAAGCTATTGTATCTGTAACTACTGAGGAACTGCTCTATCTTCTTAAAATGTTCTCTCAAAATCACATGAGCCCATTTGGAGATAATGGGATTCAGCACCAAGATATTGCATTTTCCAGGGCTGCTGTGCTCAGAGGTGGCATGGGATCTTTTTTAAAACCCACCCTCTTCTCAGGTGGAAAGGGTGAGGATTTAGTGTGGATTTCTGCAGTGATTTTTACTCAGCTGAAATCATCCGAGCAAGACTGCAAGATATTCAGGATAAAAATGGCAGTTTATTTTTGAATATTAAAGCTTGGATCATCCAAAATCCTTGGCTGATTTTTTTTAAAAAGTGAACAGAAAAAAGCTTTTCTCCAGAGAATTTCAGATCATTCCAAAAGGGTTTGTCCATTACAACGCTACAAATATTTATATTTATTTGCTGTAAGTAAATTGTTGCATATCTCCGGTCAGCAGGAAAGCTACAGCAAGCACAAATGGATTTCCAAATGTACAGATTTCTCTCTGCTTGGTTAACTCAAGTCCTTACCTGGATTCAGTATTGCAGAGGAACCACTGGCATAAAGCTGAATGAAAGTAATGTATTTGGCTAGGTTGATTAATGGTGGGTTGAAGCTGAGAATGCAAACACAAAAGAGAAAAGTCCCCTGCTTTTGCCTAGCACAGAGCTCAGCCCAGAGAGTCGCTGGGGTGGGAATGCTCTGGGTACACCAGCATGGGTTTCACCAGCTGCATGCTAAAAAGAGCAGTCCTACCTACTGGGTTGTACTCATGTCCTGGAGAGTAGATGTATTATATTTTAATCTGGAATACAGTGCAGTGACCTTGATTTCAGTCTGCCTCTGATTAGGCTGCCTTATTTTCTGCATCTCCCACTCAAACCATGTCTTTTGATGAGCAGGACCTGGTTGGATGAGTGTCTGCAAAACACATACTTGGCACACAATGGTTACTTTTACTGTAATATGGCAGCTCTGAGAGCAAGCCTTCTTTTTGAGAAACTGTGCCAGCTTATCTATCAACACCTCAGTGGGGCTGATTTAATTTAATAGCTAGATTTTGCATTTCTATAATTCCCATAGGAGTCCTCAGCACAGCAACAGGCAGGGTACCTAACCAGTCCTTTTGCATGTGATGTGCTTGTCCAAATTGAGGAGTTTCAAACAACAATCAATGGCTGCTGCAAGATGAAAGGAGTTCCTAATTTTTTTTTCATTGATCTAGAGAGTTTAAGCCCCTTAGGAAACAGTGGGTTGCCTCACCTCACCACGGGTGTCACGGCTTCTACACCATGTTTTTGCCTTCTTCCTCAAGCCTAACAATTGGTGTTTGACTGGAGTCAAAGGCTGTCTGTCTTCCAGAGAACTGTCTACCTGTTGCTGGAAGTCCTTAGGAGGCAGAGAGCCAGCTGCTTCCCCAACTCCCTGTTGTAATAGCTACTTGTGCCAAGTTAATATTAATGCATTATTTATCCTCACTCATATTTTCTCTCTTCAGCACCCAGCCACTGGATCTCATTATACCTTCCTCTGCCCAGAGCTTAACGAGCCATTTGCTAACTGATATTTTCTTCCCATCAAGGTTTTCTAGGTCACAATGAAATGAAATGATGTTTTGGTTTTATTTCTGGCAGTCTGAACAAAGCACACATTTTGAAACACATATATTTCAATATTTCCTTTATACATTACATCCTTTTTATGCATCCATATCCTTTATAAAGTCCACATTTGGATGTGATGTGTCATTCCTTAAAAACAATTCCAGTGACTAAAAGGAAATCAGGAGAGCCTGGCTCAGATGCATACATGTCCTTCTAATCACCTCAATATGGTCTCCCTATTCCACACACACAGAGGTAAAATCATTGTCCCAGTCTTATTTGTTACTCCTCTCCTGAGGAAGGTAGAAAATACATTTTTTTCTCAAAGTGTGTCAGAGGCTATGGACCCTTGTTTCACCATCATCCTTTCTCAAGTGCCTGTCCTCTATGATGCAGTCTTCAATCCTATGGGGATGGTATGAGAAACTTGGCCTGTTGTAAAGTACTCAGCTGTAAAGTACTCCAAAGAACTCCTTTCCATGTTTCCTTCATGGACAACCCAAATGGAGATTAAATGTTGATAGCCTGCAAATGCTTTTTGCTTCTACAACATCTCAGCAAAGTTTTCAACTTGGTGGAACCTTGTAGGAAGACCCACTCTTCCTGCTTGACAGCACCTACATGATATTGTCTTTACACATGTTTCAGCATCCAGGAATTTGGACATTTGGCCCCTGATGGGGAAACACCCATCAGGCTTTCCCATGCCTGCTCTGAGCATCTGCAACAACGTCAGCTATGGGAGCTGACTGTGCTTTTGGCCTCGTGGCCCCTTCAAAAGTTGGTGTTGAAGAGAGGAAAGAGAAACTGTTATTTTTCCCTGAACAGACCCAGATGCTCCAGATTTTTCTGCATCACTGCCCAGCTCTTACTGTTGCTTACTGTCACACCAACCTCAACTGCAATGTTTTTGTCATCAATGGATTTAGAAGCATTGCAGTGTGCTGGGCACAGTGTTGATCCATGGAGCATCCCACCAGGCACAGCCAGCACTGTGACTGCTCCCCATTCTGCACTGCTCCTCACAGCCCAACAGGAGCTGGCACTTCACCACAAACACTTTTTAACCTTTGTGCTGCATCCAGGATACCACAGAGCCTTGAAATACTTCAGAAGATTTTGCTATATTTGTCCAGTTAACCTGTTGAGACAAATCTTTGATTTACAACAAGGTGAGCACATCTGCTGACTAAGACAAATGAAACACTGAGTTACTATAGTACACAGGTAAGCACACACTATTACAGCCTGCAGGCAGGGTAGTGGCTGGTGAAACACAGCTGAGGAGCAGAGCTGTGAAACACAAGCAAAGTGTCACAGAATATTTTGGTTGCTCTGCCTCGTCATGTCTGATATGGGGGCTATGTCTTGATGTCTGACCAACAGCTGGGATTTTCCTGTTGGCTTCAGTGTACAGGGAGGTCTGAGCAGAGCAGGTTGCACAAAATGCAAAGAGGTGTAGGAGAGGGGCACAGGCACAGGTGTGCACTCAGCAAAGTCTGACAGCAGATACCAAGTGTTAATGCAGATCTCCCTTGTGAGCATTTTCACCTGAAATGACCAGAAGGGAAGCAGGATTGTAATTTAATTGAGTAAGGGCCAAGAGGTGCAGCACAGGGATGAGCACTCTGCATGCAGATGAGGGGTAAGGGATGGTGGATTCTGCAGAGCTGGGAGTACAGCACAGTCTATAAAACCCTTGCTCAGTGCTTGTCAGGCCCCATCAGCAGGGAGTTGGACTCAATGATCCCTATTAGCCCCTTCAGACTTCAGATATTCTATGATTCTATGACCATGTGCAAATCAGACATTTTCATACAACTTGCATTCCTTCAACCTTTTTCCTCCAGTCATACCTTGCAGGGTTACTCAGCATCAGCATCCTTCTGCAAAGAAGTTTGCTTTGGCAGCCAGAGAGTGATAGCAATCTGCAGCCTGTCACCACTGGTCAGCAGCAGCTGCTAAATGGGATTGATGGTTTCATCAGTTGATGTCCTGATTGATTTCATGTTCCACCCTAGGCACACAGCTCCTTCCTACATATATTCCTCTGTATTATGTCATCTTCTTGTGACTGCACCTTAGTAGCACTGAAGGTTCTTGGCAGGGTGGGGACAACACAGCCCAGACTCGTCCATCACTCAGATGTCATGTAAAGGGCATGCAGATCCACACATACAACTAAAAGCTGTTGTTTGTTTTCATCTAATACAATAAACCTAAGTAAAAATTTAAAAGAAATAGGACTTAAAGGAGCGTATCTCCTGAAATGAATTAGTAGATCATGGTAAGGCTGGTTTTCACTAGGGACAAAATTTTCCAGTCTTCTCAATATAGACCAATGAAATGACCTTGTAGCTACCAGCAATATAAAGCAGGCTTGTGGCAAATATTCAAGATAAATTGTTGTAATATTTCCCTAGGTATTGTTTAACTAGTGAGCCTGGCAGGATCACTTCTTGCAGGGGTTATATGCCATATAAATTGTCAGTGTTTGTCACATGCTTCATGCTGTCAGGTAAACCACACCATTTTAGGTCAGGCTAGGATTTTTGAAGAATGGTCTGTTTGCACACTGTGCTTGTACACCCTTTTTCAGGACCCCCCAGCCCCAGCTGGAGGCACAATAGGTAGGGATCTTACTCTGAGCTGCAAAGTTAGACCTGCTCCTTATCTCCTGTCAATTTAAACAGCTGGCATTTATGCATTGACAAGGTAGCTCATAGGTTGCAAATGTGTTCCTGGAGTCAGAGTCACTGCTGACAAATGAATCAGTGCAGAATGAGACAGCTGCTGGCACGGGGCACCCAATGCTCCTCTCTTCAAAATTCTGGTGCGGGGGGTGGAGGCAACAGCCCAGCAGTCGACACAGCACAAAGATGCTCCTAGAGCTCAGGCTGATTTTCAGGAAGTTTCTTCTCCTTTGAATACCTAGAATGGTTTACAGAGCATAGCAGAGAAGGAGGAAATATCTCAGGTTGGGTCAGTCCCATATTAACTTGCAGAAAAGGCAGATAAAGTGGAAGGAGAGGACTCAAGAGAGCTCAAGAGATCTTTTTCCCAGTTCTCCACCTGATCTGTAATTCATGTGAGCCAAATCACTGTGATGCATTTTGGTTTTATTAGTTGACAATAAGTTCTTTATGACAGGAGTTACCTGTGCCTTTAACAGGCAACTTGACATGGATCTTGTTCATGTTTCTAGACATTAGTAGATAACAAGTAATACAACCTACCTAGTTAGTCCATGTCGTGTGTTAAAGAGTTACTTTTTGAGAGCTGCCACTCTTATTGGCTCCAGTGGTACCCAGCACTGAAAATCTTCATGTGAGTATTTTTAAAAAGGTGATAACACTGCTGAAGGTGTCTATTGAAATCATAAATACACAAACATACAGTACTAGGAGAAAAATCTCATCACCTTTCTTGGAGACAAGACACTAAATGAACAAACACATGAGACTTGAGATGCAATTAATTTTTTCTATTCCTGTTGGAAAAAGCAAGTGTAAGAGCAGAAACTGTAAGGTATACAGAAACTTCTGAAACCAGGATTTCTGTAGAAAAATTTGGGCATACAGTAAACAGCATACAGCCAGTCTGTGCCACATTGCATTTTGAATTGCGTTATTTGGTCTCCCAGGCAACTAATCTTGAATTTAGTTGGGATCCTTCTGGAGCTGAATCTACAAAGATGAACTTAGTCATCAAACTACTGCTGGAAGTCTACAAATAAAGGGGAATTTAATGCAGTTATTAAGGAATATAATACTCTAATTCTTATTCTGAATGTGAAAAAAGCCATACGTATTAATTATAAAGCTTCTGGATTAATTGTAAGGCCAAAGGAGAAAACATTTGGTTTTCACTGCAAATGATCTTCATTAGCAAAAGTGAAGATGTGGTGCAACTGTAATATGTGTCACTCCCATCTCAGAAGTCCTCATCCCAAGAAAACACAGCCTGATCATGCTCAAGAACTTCATTACCTTTAAACCCTGTTATCCAACCTAAAATTTACACGCAGATCCAAAGGAGTCTGTTTTCTGTGAATATACATCCATCTTGGTGAGCAAGAGGAAGAAGATGGCCATGCATGCTGACTGTGGTCTGTTATCTGATCAACATAGTCTATTTATGTGATTTACATGGCATTCAGATTTAGCAAAATAATAAATTTATATTTAAGACAGGAAGAGAGACAAAAGTTTCTATTGTGGTTGTCAAGACATAGCCAGTGTTACCTGACTCCCAAGTTGCCTACCAAAATCGTCTAACAGTTCTGAAGGGTATGACAGAACCTTCTCACTGTTCACATTCATTACACTAAGTATCAGTTTTAAAGGTCACTCCAGATAATTCAGTGCCAGCAATGAACTGCCTTAGTGCCAGTCATGCTACAGAGAAGATGGAGACTCCCTGTTTATTTGCAAGGAGTCACACAGACAAGACAAGGGGCAATGGGCACAAGTTGCTCCTGGTGAGATTCCAGAGGAAAGTTTTTCACTATGAGGACACATCAGTGGTCTCCCAGGGGAAGTGGTGGAGTCACCCACTTTGGAAAATTTTAAGTCTCAGCTCGATGAGGTGCTTCAGAAGGGTTGGACCAGATAATCCTAAAGGTCTCTTTCAATAAAAAAAAAATAAAAAGGATGCACACTGATACATTGGGTATTGCATCACTTTGACTTTCATGGCAGTTTTCCAATATATTTCTTTAGGTAAAATTCCCATTAATGTGTTGCCATAGACTAAAAAGGCTTTTTAAAAACCAAGTAATTTATTAATTAATCAATCAATCACAGAGGAAACACTGGAGAAACTACATCCACAGTAATCTCTATAGCAGGAAGAAAGAAGTGTTTGCTGTATCTAATGCAGCTGTAGGTGAGCTGTTAACACTGCAATCAAGCTCATTCTTTACATAATGAATATTAATCTATTACCTTCCTTTGTTGTCCTTGAAACAATAACCATGGAAATAAAGCAGGCAAACAGTAAAAGACACCTTCAATTATCTGGCCTGCAATTTAAAATTCTCTTCACATCAAAATAAAATGAAGTTGCAAAATAATTAAAAATGCTTCCATCTCACTGATAGATCTGCACAAAGGTGAGATACTCATAGAAAAACATTGTCCCATAATGTGTGTGATGAGTCAACCTCCACTGCACAATGGCAAGCTTACTCCGATTGAGATCATGTTCAGAGAAGCTAATTCATGTGATTATTCAAAATGTCATTGACAATTAAAAGTCCTGACATTAGATCAGGCTTTGACAAACATCTCACCCAGAGAAATCAGTGTTTTGGCACGGATGCTGAGCATACATACACCAAAGCTTTGTCCTTGAACTGGAGCAGCATTTGGAAGGTTCAAGGAAGCCAGAACAAGACTGGGACAATGGAACAAATATCCACATAGGATTTTAATTTTCTCAGATATCTATTCAATTCAAAGGCAGATAATGAGTCTGGGCTCTGTCTGGAGACAATGTCTAAAGTAGTGAGACTGAATCATCACGTGAAGGCATGAATAGAAGCCTTGACACCTGACTTTGCCTGGGCACCTAACTTGTACATAGCTGTGTTCAGGCAAAATTAATTCTGCAGCATTCTAGCCAAGCTTGAGTCTGATTCAGCCCAACTAACTGTTGACATATTATAACATCCCAGCAGCCAATACTCCTGATGCAGCAGCTTGGCAAGGGCTTGAGACCCAAGTTTTTTCCCAGCCTTGGAGATGGCCTGAGAGGAAGAATTTCTGAGGTCTCATGGGCTTCTGAAGTGGGCTGTCACGTCTCACCAGCTTTCTCCTGCTGTGGCTGTACCTCTGCTTTCACTGGACTGCCTAATTTGGATTAAGCCTGGCTACACCTCCTTGAGCTATGGGTATCTCAAAAGCACCATTAGATATGTTCCCATTGTGATAAAATATCCTGATCTCAAATAGCTCAAAGTATACACAGGCCATGGAGAGACAGTGGGGTGAAGTGAGGTAATTTGTTTGATGGTATCAAGTAAATTAGTGGAAGTAACTATGGCATAAAAGCTGAATTCTGCAAGTAAAAGAGGAGTGAATAGGCAATTAACCTCAAATGGTATCCCATTCTTTTCCCAAGGAGAGCCTGAGTTCTTTTCATATGGGTATTTACAACATGCAGTCTGTATTACAATTGTACTTTGACGGACTAAAGTTTATGAGATGAACAAAGAGCAGTAATACAATTATATGATTTAATTATGGAGCATATTTTATATGGAAACATGGCAAGTGTCCTACTTCCATTAGCACTGGAAGCTGTGTCCTTGACTTCAGCACTGGAAGTTATGCTGCAAGAGCAGCAGCAAACTGGTGGTGATATGGAGACCCAGGCTCTCTGCTGTACCTAGAGCCTTGCACCAGCTTGGTGATACTGCACTGCCTGCCAGCATCCCCTCTGAGCACAAGGAAATGCAGCCAAGGACTCCAACAGCTCAGTGATATGTTGGGTAAAGACTATGTTTCAGAGACATGAGGTATCACCTTATGAAACCTTCCCCCAGTTTCTGCTAGGCAGTATTAAATAAGAGGAGCCATTATCATATGGGATAAATATCCAAATTAAACAAGGAAAAGAGAGCTCAGCAAAAAGAAAGTGCATTTCTGCAAGGACATGCCACCTCCTGGGATGTGAGAGAAGGGAAAAAACCTCCAAAAAACACCATAAGCGGGAGTTAAATCTTTATTAAAGACCAGAGGCATGCAGACCAAGATGCAAATGATGCTGAATCTCTCCTGAGCTTTAAAACTACCCCTTAGGAAAAAGCTATTTAGTTTTTTTTAGCCCAAACCAGGTCAGCAGGGTAAGCTGCAAGTCAGCTCTCATCCTTTGGCTGTGTCAGAGTGGGGTGATGCTGCATCTCACCTGGAGGTGAGGCTGTGTCTCTAGCTCTCCCAGCCAGAGCACTGCAGGGACAGTCAAGATCTGGTGAGGGGAGTTGGTCAGGACTTTCAGCTGTGGGACCACCTTAGAAAGAAAGGAAGATCACAGTCCCTACTACTCAGACCAAAATAGACCTCTCACCACCTGCTGTGCTTTTCAGCTTCCTTAAAACCTCCGAACACTGGGGCACATGTGCCATAGCAAGTACTTCCAGAGCCCTGAGAATGTATGCTTTCCTTTGTAGCAATGACAACCCCAAAGAAGTCCAATGTCTGCTTATATTCAAGGACAAAGGCAAATTCAGCATCTTGGGAAAGAGCTGTTCAGAGCTATGTAGCAGCAGCCTAGATGGCTCTTTACCATTTTGTTGTGGCTTGAAGTGAACATTGCTTTTCTGACCAACTTTTAACTCGGCCCAAAGTACCTCTCTGTGGACTGCCTCTGGCCAGCTTTGGGTTAAAGCTTGGTTTGGGGATACTTTAGAGCTTGGATACTTTCCATGGACTCCTCAAGCTCTTTCTGTCAATTACCATGTGAGCACCACGTGTTGTGTCAAATTCAGCAGAGCTTTCCTATAGCATTTTCCTGCTGTAGACCCTGAAAATCACCTCCGTCTGTCTACAGGAGAACTGCTTGGTGTATTCCCAGTCCATGTAGCAGTCACAGAAAAGGAATCGTTTAGCCATCACTGGAGTTTGAGCTGTTCCATCCATATGTTCACCCACCCTGTACCTTCTCTGCTCCCTTCCTCAGAGCCCTGAGCTGTGCAGACCATTGCTGTGTGCCACCACAGGCATCAGCCCAGCTGTTGGTCACCATATGGAGCACAAGGGCTGTCAGATACATACCAACTCACCCAGGTACTGGGAGGGCAAAATGTCTCCAAGATTCCTGAATGCTAATGCAAATTGTAAGAAATAAGATTGAAGGAAAAAGTATTTTATACATTCCAGGGTCAGTCTACCTTGTGTTCTTAGCTCCTTCACATCCTGGTGGGACTGTCATAGGGAATTCAGCACAGCTGACCTTGGCTGGGTCAGGGGAGAAGAAGTAGCTGGAAACACAGCAGTTTGTACCAGTGCTAGCAGCAGGTCGGGAAGAGCTGTACCTGCTTGTGCTGCCCTTGCATCTGTGCACTCTGTGGTATCCCAAATGCCTGTCTGCACAGACACATAGCCCTAAGTAAGTTGAGATAAGTGGATAGATTCTTCCACTTGCCCTTGGGCTTTAGTCACAATCCTCTGGCAGTCCAGTGTAGAGCTCTGTCATATGGATCCTGGTTTTTTTCCTATTGTCCTCATACCTCAATGAAAGTTATCAGAGCTTAAGTTCTGTCTTCGACACTGGCTGCACAACCAAAACTTGACACACAGGATGTAACCACTTTGGCCTGAGCCTCTTCCATCCCAGCATGTTTGGGGAGAACCCTTCCTGGGCTCCCATGGCCTTGGCCCTTGCCACCAAGGCCCATAGCCACTCTTGATATACTGAAGGTCTTCCCAGAAGACCTGCTCATGTCCAGGTAGATGAGCAAGCAAGGAGTGGCAGTCTTGGGGTTCAATAAGCCTTGTCAGTCTCTGTAGTACATCCCACATTGAAGCTCTGGTCAAGCAGAAGACCTCCTGAGACACCTAGCCTGGCAGGTCAAAGGTGTTTCTGTCACCCACAGGAAGGAGTCCACCACTGCTACTGACAGCTTCCTGGCTCCAGCATATGGATCAGGCTCAACCAGCCCAGATGCCTCCCCCAACACAACCTTTTGGCCTTACCTGCTGAGGTTCTGCACCTCTGTAGGTGGTGAAGGAGCCTTAAAACTAATAAAAGAATTCATAGGCATCCAGTCATCTCCACCATGGGAGTCCCCATCCTACACCTGCTCAAGCGCTGCCCTTTGTCATCCCACCTTCCATGCAGCATGTGGCTTGGGGTCTTGCCCCAAGGGGCAGACTCCTGTTCATCCTGCTTTATGCCAGGCTGTGGGCTCAGCTCTGCCATCATGCCTTCTGGCATCTGGCAGCTCAGCAGTTTGGCTGGAACATGGCTATTGTAGAGATGTGTAGATCACCTCTGTGGATATACCAAAGAGCTCTTGAGGGATCTCAGCCTTGCTAGAGCAAAATAGTACCAACTACCAGCCTTCTTGGGACTTTCTAACATTTAGGTATCATACCCCACAATTATTAATAATTTATTAGTAAAATAAAGTTTAAGCTTGAAGGTAAGCATAGGGACATGTTAAAAGAATTAATCTCACAGATGCTTCTTCATCTGGTTTAGCTTCAAGACAGTGTTTATGTCTCTTCTCAAGCCCAGCTAACAACCTTGATGATTTCTGCAGCTCCTCAGAGCTTCATTTTGGTCCTCCTGACAGGCTGGGTGTCAACCCCTGGATGAAGGAGGACAGATCTAACAAAGCTTGCTCTTCCCATGCCAGGAGGGTATGGGGGGCAGCCCTTTTTTCTGTCCCTCTGTCCTGCCTCAGGTGTGCAGGACAGCCAGGAAACTGGGGAGGAATTTTCACCCACGGAAGCAGAGGGACCCCGGAGAGGCTGCCACTCCTTGGGTCCCCACCATCTCTCCTGGCCTCAGCCTGTTTGGGAAGGTGGTGAGTTCACTCAAAGGGACATAATGAGAGCTGACAAGTGTGACGTGCTCCCACACAAAGTGGAGTCTGGGAGATCTGTGTCCAGCTCTGATCCCCACCTGGCTCCTTGCTGTGGAATGGACGATCTCTATTTTTGATGGGTAATAGGACTCCTAGGATTTTCCTGGCACTCAAAGCCCATTGTGAGGCCTCATGATAAATAAGTCATTCTTTCATTTAATGAGGTGACCAGGTTTTATTTGGTTAAGTGTCACTCTCACACTTCTGTTTCTTATTACAGTCCAAACCCCCTCCCCCTCAAAGCTCCCAGATCCTCTTTCCATGGCCCACACACCCATTAATGGCCCCCTGGGTACCCACCTGCACTCCAGACTCTGTGCAGCAGTAACTACCTCACCAGGCATTTACTGTACCTAATATACAACTAATTGCACTTATTGTATCCCACATACCAACGTGGCAAATAATTGGTGTTGCCTAGGCAGTGCTATAGGAAACTGGCAGTAACAGAAGCAGCCCTGTAGCTGGTCTGCTTATGGATGTTCAGAACAGTACAGCCACAGTCTAACCCTCTCTCAGTTAAAGGCTCTTTCCACTTCAATGAATTAAAAAAGCCTGACTACTAATTAAAAAGATGCTTGTATCTTCTTAACCTTGACTCTTGCAGATGTAAGCACCTGGCCAAAACAGTGCTTCCTCTCAAAGATGAAAATACCTTAAACCTCCAGACCAGCAATGATACAATGATCCACACAGAATGGCAGAGAAAAACAGGCTGCTCCTCCAGCACACGAGTGTGGAGGTCTGGTGACTGAACAGGAGGTGAGCCAAGAGGCATCAACTGCAATTTGATCACCAAGACAAGAACCTGAAGTCAGTGAGACAGAAGAAGGTCTGTGGCAGAAGCAACTTCAGATATCAGAAATAAAGGATCTTTGTCCAAAAGTTGAAGGGCATTTACCTTCATGGTAGGAATGGCAACTTGCATCATAGAAATGATTAAGTCCAAAAACTCGTTTACATTATTCATGCCTATTATTAAAAAAAAAAAAAAAAAAAGGTTGCTGGAAAAACTACTCACCAAGAAGGAGCTAGTAGATCAAGTTTATTGCCTGGCTCTGTGTTAACTGACAGCATTAAAATGCCAACAAGCTACTAAACAGTTACTACAGATCAGCCTGTTATAGAATAGCATCAAGAAATATCTTCAGTCCCGACACAGAAAAGCAGATGTGGTCCTAAACCACTACAAGAACTGATGTGAAATTACACAAGGGGACACTAGACTGATTGTCAGGGGAAATTTGGTGCTGGGTGTCTCAACAGTTAAGGAGAATATATAAAACTAGATGTGAAGAACACTAGAAAATGCACAACACAGACCCAGGAAAGACATCCTCAACTTAAATATTGTTTCTGTTCTCATGTATTTTGTGCTTACAAATATGCTTCAGGAAGATAAATGAGTAAGGTCTTTCCTATCAACAGCTTCTGAAGCTCTGCAGATTTTCATTAGAGGTTTATAAACCTGAGCTTAGAGGGAGATGGGATTCCAGAAAATGTCTGAATGCTGCCAGGCAATTCTGCAATGTGGGATTTAAACCTATTTTGCCCCATGTGAGAAACTTGACTGGGTGACAACTGCAGTATTCTTTTTGTCAGCATAAAAAATGATTTGACTATTTACTGAACATTTTACAGATCTGTGAAAGCCTTTGGGATTATGCTGGAGGAAAGATTTAGTTATGTTTCTATGGAAACCATAACACTTATATAAAAGCCTGTTTAACAAGCAAGAGTGTGTCACTGTATCTCATTCAAGGTGAGCCACCTCTGAGATAAATCATTGATAAACTTCCAACTGGGTTTTAGAGCCTGGGAGGACACCAGCAGATTTCTTACACCTCTAATAGGAGTGGGACTCAGCAGATACTGCTGGGTAACTACTTAGCACCACAGCACAGGTGTTATAATCTCACATGGAAAGTTGCAGTCATTTGGCTAGATTTGAAAGGAAATTTTTTGTCAGGTAGATCATACAGTGATGATTTTCTAAGTTTATGTCTTTCTCACTTGGTCCCTATTTTATATATGTGTAGCTTCACTGACAATATGAAGTTCAAGTGTTTCAGTTATCTACATGCACAAATACATATACACACATATATGAAAACATAGCACCACTTCTTGAACAAATCACTCAAAGGAAAGTAATTTATGCTTTCAGGTACTTCAGCTCAGCCATACTGGCCATTCCAGGCACTAACTCTTTTAGAAACCAGCTCTACCTGGAGAACAGAGGCACTACCAGACCTCTTTCTCCCACGTAACTACCTGCATTAGCAACTTAGAGTCACACAGAACTATCTTTCAAAGACACAGAACTTACATGCTGAGAAAAAAAGCACTAGAGATATCATGTCACCACATTTTCTGGTGAGACTGATCTTACAGAATTGTAATCATAGGATGGTTTTGGCTGGAAAAGAACTTTAAGATCATGCAGTCCAACCAAGAGCCCAACATTGCCAAATCCACCCCTAAACCATGCCTCTCAGTGCCACATCTTTTAAAAAACCCCATGGGTAGTGACTCCAGCACTTCTCTGAGCAAGATATTTTTGTGTTTGGCAATCCTTTTGGTGAAGACATTTTTCCTAATATCCTCTCTAAAACCTGTTGATGATTTTTACTTCTCCTATTTGCTCTGGTGGGTAACCAGTACTTGGCCCTCTAAGACTTCTGTGAAGTGCATGCTGTGTCTGCCTGAGCAAAGGGATTTCCCAGGCTTTCGAAGATGATTCAGACAATATCACCACCATTCCTTTTCACTTTCATTGGGTAAAACCTGTGGTTTTTAGATCAGTGAAGCTATTTTCATTTTTAACTCCTCATAACTCATCACTGATACTGGATGCTCAATTTGCAAGTTTAAATGACCTCTAGCTCATAAGAAAATTGAATTCAATCAACTAGAAGCAAATTAAGATATATCCATATATATATATGTGGGGGGTTTGAAAAAGTCATTGTGGAAGGTAAGTTTTATGTGGTCACAGCTAAACCCAGTTACCTCTGATAGTATCAGTAGTTACTTTTAATTTAGTTTAGTTCAGATTGTTAGAACTTATGGTTGTTTTTTGTTTTGTTTTTTGGAGGTTTTTTTCCACTAAGTACTAGAGCTGAGTTATTTGAATGTTTATAGAAAGTTGAATATATGACAAATAAAGATTTTTATTTTTTTTTTCATAAACTCCCAAATGGAAGTAGGAATTACAAAATACTTCTTTGAAGCAAATAATCCTTTCTATTTCAAGTGCTGACTTGGTTGATTTTGCAAAATAAGCAGTTCTTTAAAAAAATAGTTACTTAAAATCTCTGCAGTGAAGAGGTCCAAAAGCAGCTGAAGGATCACCTAAGAAGTACCAGACTATTAAAAAATAGCTTAAAATATTGAGAAATACATCAGATCCTGAGATGAAATAAATCACAGCTATCCAAATTTGCAGCAGAAAGTCTAGGTGAAAAGTTTATTTTTTAAATAATAAAATTAAAATTCAGGAATGTTTTTAAGATTTATTATTTTTTTTGCACCACTGAGGCTTTGGCAAGTGCTCCAAATGAAGTAACTTTAAATGATATTATTAGAGGTACATCAGTTTACTCAGGAAGCAGAAGCCAGGAAGCAATATCCCATACAGTACACAGAGAGAATTTTTTTATTCTCCACTAAGTAGCAGTGCATGCAATCAATCTTGAGTTCTGCATGACTGGCTTCTGTTCTCATGACCCATCACTTGGAAAATTCCTGTGCTGTCCAAACTGAGGAAATAGGACATCAAATGGCACAAGTGTCGTAAGAAATACCTGTGTTCCAAAGGAGAAATACCTGTGTTCCACTTGAGAAAATTACAGTCACCAAGCATTCAATGATTGCTGTTGGCTTTACCAGTACAATTTATACTGGTGACTTCCCTGACTCAGAGAAACTTTTTATTGCAGCAAACATCAGATACTGAGTACTGGTATCAGAAACAGTACAAAGAGTTACACAAACCCATGGCCTACTCAAGAGCAAACCCCTGATTTATCAAAATGCTTTAACCAAAGCACATATCACACATATCATGTTTGTTCTATTATTTCACCTGCTACGTTCCATTCCTCTTCAAAGAAAATATAGTTATTATTCAAGTATTTTTTTGAGTAAAGTGACAAGAAGAAAAATTCACATCAATGAAGAGTCAGACTGGTAATGGCTGCTGTGTATGTGCCAAGAAGAGGATGTGAACTGGCAGAAGGAACCTCCATCCACAGGCTCTGGGATTCTGGTCATGGGCAACCAAATACCTAGAGAAGGCCAGCACCATGCCCCTACCTTGCTTTAACTACACAAAGATGCATAATGCCTTGCTTTGAGCAAACAGCAACAACTAGATTTCCTGAAGGATGCTGATAGGCAGTGAGTTTTCAGCTCTTGCCAGTGATGCCCAGTGGCTCAGACATTAGGGCCCAGTAATGATTTTGCCCCACATTGAAAGTACATTCTTTACAACTATCACATCAGGAGAAGATAACTGCAAGCTTATACTGCAAATTGGAGCATAAAAAATGGATGAATGACAAGGTTTATTTTTAGTTTAGATTCTCCCCAGTCTATTTAGAGCATGAAGCCCAGAAGCAATGAACAAAAAAATAAGTCCCATGAAAATGAGTATTGCATTAACATCTGGGTGAGCCAGTGGAGCACCACAAAGCAGCAACAAGGGAGATGTGGGGAGCTGCAGCCCACCCAGCTGGCACCACATTCACACTGAGGTGAATGCTCAGTGCATGCACTTTTTCTAACCATGTTCCCTAAGGCAGGAGCTCAGGTATGAGCTAAGAGATTACTTGTAAAAACACATACAAGGCTTGAAGCAATTGAAGTAGGAGTGGACAATGATATCAAACCTTTGATGTTTCTCCCAAGACCACCCAAATTTCCATCTGACCCCATTTAGCTCTTGCTGGTTATTTTCCCTTTGGTTAGAAACCTCAAGTAGACTCAAACTATTATCCATTGTTTTCTGCCTGTCATGTTAACAGGCCAAATATTATTTTGAACAAAGGAAAAAATGGGCAGAGTAATCCTGGAAGAAACTCACCAGTCAGAGAACAAAAAAAAAACAAAAAAAAAGTTGAAAAATCTGTTCCTCAGCTCTGAGCAGTTGTCAGAGATTGGGCATTTTCATAGTGATATACCAGCAGTTACATGATATGATGATTCTTGTGAGCATAATACACTTCAGTAACTAGGAGAAGCTATGCTAACATAGTGGTACCTGTAAAAAAAAATCATCATCCTGTAAGGCATTGGCTAGTGCAGCAAGACGCAAGCAGTCAAAACATCACAGACATGTCTCAGTATAAAGCTAGAGCTAAGTTTTACTGCTGTTTCATTTGCTGTGTGAGATGTGTAGGAAGTGATGAAGACTGAGCAGAAGAATTTCATGTTGTTGAGTGCAGTGTCATCCCGAAGCCCCGTGGGGACTCTGTCTTGGTCTGGAGACCACATATATTGCATCTTTTTCTCCATGGGCCAAAACAACTCCATGATAATTCATCACCTATTAGCACAGTTTCATCTGCACATCTAAACTGCTGGCTGCTGTGTCATCACCTCCTCCTTGGGACTTCTCTGTTCTCAGTAAGAAGATCAGGTAGCCTCAAGGGCAAAGCTGGAAGCTGGTCCAGGTACCCCACCTGACAAAAAGCAGAGAGAAGAATGTACAGGCTCTGCCAACCACTGCAAAATGTCCATCTCCTTACCTCCTGCCCTCAAGCTTAACACTTCCTTGTTCAGAGCACTGACCTATACAATGCTCTGCTGAAGTCTGAGGCCCCTTACTTTCCCCTTTTTTTCCTTCCCCTCCAAGGCTGTACATTTCTCTTTATTGGTATCACATCAGAAAAACACCAGGAAGTCCAAAATTGGATAGTTATGTCTCTGGTGGAAACTCCGAGGACATGCTGATCACATGTTTCATGATGAATCCTTGACCTTTCTGACAGGTAGACACCAGGCAGCAGGCAGAGTAGACACTTTTCAAGAGATGCAGTGCTTTTCACTTCAGCAGGGCCAGGGCTTTGCCCATACAATTGCTAAATGTATGGTTAAAAACCTCTTCCCTTGTATCTGCCACATATATTGCATATTTACAAAAGGCACTCTAGCCCTGGAACTGTATTTGGGTTTTCACAGTGCTCTGCAGAAACGCCAAGAGCAAACAGAAGACAGCAATGAGAAGTAACTGTGTTTAATTATCCTAAAAATTAATGAACAAAAACCTCAACCACATATTTTAATTTATTTCATACCTCAGAAGTAGGCATACAAATCAAGTCAGAGGAGAGATGCCTGCAAATGGTGCCATCTATAGACATTTTGTGAGCTGGTGCATAACAAACAAGGGAAAAAACAGTGTTACTTACTCCCCCACCATGGATTCAGTGACTGAGTCTTCTTAACAGTGAAGGCGTATGCCGTTCAGAGCTGTCTCACCTCTTCCAAACTGGGATGGCTCCACCTGCAGTAGAAAATACACAAAACCAGAGGTAAAGGCAAGGGGGAGAAGACCCAGGAAAATTCCTTTCAGTGTCAGTCATATAAAGTCCCAGTTTCTTTCTGGGAAAGAGAAAATGCCTTAGGAAGTACATGTGAAAAGATGTCTGTCATATTGGAAAACTGTAATGTACCTACATAACCCTTGTAACATGTTTTTCTTTGTGTTTTATAACTATACCTGCTCTGACATGTAAAGCAGAGACTCTGAGACCCAGGAGAGATGCTGAAGGAGGCTGTCTTTCTCCCAGACTCCAGGAGCATATTTTGACACTGATGTGGTTTCTCCCGGCAACATCAACCACATGGAGACTGTACATCTGCCAGCACAGCTCTATCCAGTTTGATAGCAAAACAGCTCTGGCAGTAACCCCAGTTTTGCTGTAGCCAATGGAGACCTCTTGTCCTAATAAGTAAGTAAGTATATAAATAATTAATAAAATATTTTCCTTTCCTGGTGTAACTGTAGTAACAACAATTTCTAGGCTGAATAAATAAATAAATGGATTAATTTTGTCCTAATAAATAAATAAAATCATATTTTCCTTCACTGGTGTAACTGTAGTAGCAACATCTTCTAGGCTGAATAAATGAATAAATATTGTCCTAATGAACAAATAAAGTAATATTTTCCTTTACCTGTGGAACTGTAGTAGCAACATTTTCTAGGCTGAATTTTCAAAAAGACTCAGAATTTTACGTACAGCGTACCATACTCAGGAAGAGGAAAAACTCCTGAAAGTCCTTAGACTCTGGAGAAGACTTTCCAGGGAGATGCAGAGCTACAGACAAGGGTACATGGACAGATGATAGTGGGAAAGAGGAAGAATTTTACTTTTAGTGCAGATCCATCAGCATAGCCATAGCAACAAAATTGCCTCCTGCCCCAGCTGCCCCAGTGACCTCCATTGGGCACAGTTAGGACAGGGGAGTCTTCATGTGTCCTGTGCCCAGGGTACAGAGGGAGAAAAGCAGGATGAAAGTAGCTGGCATCAGGAGCACTTGCACTCTGCATCTGCTGAAGCGGGTATGTGGACAGAGGAATTTATACTCTGCCAAGGCAGCTTGTCTTTCCCACCCAGTCCATCAACAAACACCCTGGGAACAATGGCTGCCAGCCAGGGCAGTGACACAGCACTTGTTGACCCACTTGCAGTGCTCACAACGAGCACCCTGGGAGCACAGAGTTCAACAACCAACATACAGCAGATGCTGTGGCTGTAGGAGTATCCAATATCACTGAAGCTCAGTCCCCAACCTATAGTGGTACCTGAGGTTGCTCTTTCCCAGATGTAAGACTCTACACTTGGCCTTGCTGTAATACATTAAATTTCTTCCTGCCCAGCTCTCCTGTCTGTCTAGGTCCCTTTGAATGGCAGCACAGCCTTCTGGACTGTACGCCACTCCACCCAGTTTTGTGTCATCAAATGTTATGTGGAAAAAAGATATGGATTCATGTGGGCAGAAGGGAAGCAGCAGCTTGTGCAGGGTCATGGAGAGGGGCAGATGTGTGTCTGCAGCCATGGAGGTCCCCATGTCAGAGGAGGTGACTGTTCCTGAAGCGGCCGTGACTCTGTGGGCAGCCCAGGCTGGAGCAATTCCTGAGGGACATGAAGGACTCTCTCCCATGAGAGGAACCCCACGTTGGAGTAGGGGAAGAATGTGAGGAGTCCTCCTCCTGAGGAGGAAAAAGTGTCAGTAACACCATGTGGGGCACTGACCCTAAACCCCACTGCTCGTCCCAGCAGGAGGCAGGAGATCCAGACCTCTTACTGACACATGGACTTTACTTTCTCACCTCTGTTTTAATATCCTTGAAGTAATGTCAGAACACAGTCTTAAAGAAAACTGGAAAAGTGATTAAATTCATTAACAAAATCACAGAATTACAGATTCAGTGAGGCTGGAAAGGACCTTGGAGATCATCAAGTCCAACCCTTAATTCACTACCACTGTGGTTACCAGACCATGGCACTGAGTGCCACATTCAGGCCCTTCTTAAAAACCTCCAGGGATGGAGAATCCACCACCTCCCTGGGCAGCCCATTCCAATGCCTATTAACCCCCTCTGTAAAGAATTTTTTCCTAATATCTAACCTAATATTCTCCCCTGGCAGAGCTCAAGTCCATGCCCTCTTGTCTTACTGACAGATCCCTGGGAGAAGAGCCCAACCTCCCCCTGGCTCCAGCCTCCTGTCAGGGAGTTGTAGAGAGCGATGAGGTCTCCCCTGAGCCTCCTCTTCTCCAGGCTGAACACCCCCAGCTCCCTCAGCCTCTCCTCACAGGACTTGTGCTGGAGTCCCTTCACCAGCCTGGTTGCCCTCCTTTGGACCTGCTCCAGGACCTCAATCTCCTTCCTGAACTGAGGGGCCCAGAACTGGACACAGGACTCGAGCTGTGGCCTCACCAGGGCTGAGTACAGGGGCAGAATCCCTTCCCTGGACCTGCTGGCCACGCTGTTCCTGATCCAGGCCAGGATGCCATTGGCCTTCTTGGCCACCTGGGCACACTGCTGGCTCCTGTTCAGCTTCCTGTCAATCCAGACTCCCAGGTCCCTCTCTGCCTGGCTGCTCTCAGCCACTCTGTGCCCAGCCTGGAGCTCCCCATGGGGTTGTTGTGGCCAAAGTGCAGGACCCGGCACCTGGCCGTGTTGAACCTCATCCCATTGGAATCAGCCCAACTCTCCAGTCTGTCCAGGTCCCTCTGCAGAGCCCTCCTGCCTTCCAGATGATCCACACTCCCCCTCAGCTTAGTGTCATCTGCAAATTTGCTGATGATGGACTCAATCCCCTCATCTAAATCATCAATGAAGATATTAAACAGGACTGCGCCCAACACTGATCCCTGGGGAACAATTGAATCCAATTGGATCAGCACCGTTCAGCACCACTCTCTGGTGGCCTCCAGCAGTTCCTAACCCAGCACAGGGTGCTCCTGTCTGAGCCCTGGGCTGACAGCTTTTCCAGGAGAATGCTATGGGAGACTCTGGGAGGCTTTGCTGAAGTCCAGGTATACTACACTAAAATGATGATGCTTTCCTTATTTGTTCAGCTGAATGCAAGTATTTTTGCAAGCACTGGAGCATAAAAATTATGTCAGTGTTTTTCAGCCTTTACAGAATTACAGAATATTTTAGGTTGGAAGAGACCTCCAAGATCATCCAGTCCAAACTTTGACCAACACCATAAGCTAACTACTAAACCATGTCCTTAAGGACCAGGTCCAAATGCCTTTTAAATGCCTTCAGAGATGGTGACTCCTCCACAGTCCTGGTCGGGCCATTCCAATGCCTGACAAACCTCAGTGACAAAATGTTTCCTAACATCGAACCTAAACCTCCCCTGGTGCAGCTTCCATCCATTTCCTCTGGTCCTATCACAGTCCACTAAGGAGAAGAGCCTGTTTCCTTCCTTGCTCCAACCTCCCTTGAGGTAGTGAAGAGAGCAATAAAACTCTTTATTTTATAAATACTCCTAAAATTTAAAAATAAACAAATGTCTATAAGTTTACCTGATACAGAAATTTTATAAAATTAATATTTTGATGTAAAGTAATATTTAAAATCTATATGGAACATGTAAAAGAAGTTAGTATCTATAAGATATTAAAAAATAAACCATACCAAATTTCCTTCATTTTATTTTATTATTGTAAATATACCATTACACTTGAAAATACCACACATTTAGCATCATAAACTTTATTTAATGCTGTTCTATGTTGCTTTTCACACATTCTCAGTCTCTCATATTCATGTACATCTGCTGCTGCCCAAAGGATCATGATCACTTGAGAGGCTTCCAAGACTGCCCAACCTCTTCCTACAGCTTTTGGGCAGCAAGGCAACAGACTGTGAAATCATGCAAGCCCACATCTGCTTCAACTTTCACACTTCTGTTTAAGTCTCCAGTGACTCTGCTTTTCATTCACAGCCCACGTACCTTCACCCTCCTCTGGGTGGTCTGTCAGGAAATCTGCAAGCCCATGGAGATCCTCATTTATTTCAGCATGGTACTGGTACTCTTCGTCTGTGTTTGGAAGAAGGTGATTCACAAGGTTCATTTCTGGTTTTTAATTCTTTAAACTTGTAAGGATTGGGAATTTTTAAAGCCTGGTAATTAATACTACCTCTGTGTCAAGCAGTGAAAAACTGCTTCTATCATCTCCTCTACTAGGTGTTTTGTGGAATGCCGTGCAAAAGATTAGATAAACTTATTTAGAAAAAGTTTGAAATTTCTTTTATCCACAAGACTTAGAAGAAGAAACAAGCATTGCATTGTAACTTTTAGCTATTCATATTACTCTTCATATTACTCTCCATCTTGGGCATTCCTGCTCCCTTCTTCACAGAGTCTGACACACACCAAAAGTTTACAGGAGTAGGGAGGGGTAGTAGGTAGGGGGGAGTAGGGAAGTAGTATCATGGTTTGACAACAGAAAAAAAGCAAAGAACAAGCATTGTCCACTGATGTCCATAACTCAGAAACAGCTGTGTATCAGCTGGTCAGATACAAGCAAATATTTCTTCATTCCAGTCTGTGGAAATAAAAGAAATTTCCTCTGATTTGTAATTCACTCTGTGTGACAATAGGAGAGACTTAGGTTGAAGACCATGATCTACAGCTGCTCACAGATCATCTGCTGAGCTGCCAGCAGGTCCTCTGAGCTGCAGAGGTAGAAGCAACTTCTGGTGACTTCATTTTCTCTGCAAGTGAATAAAACCTGAAGGAAATTTGAGTGGATTGAAAACTGGATGAATGGCCAGGCCCAGAGAGTGGTTATCAGAGACAAAAAGTCTGGTTGGAGATCAGTAATAAGCAGTGTAGCCCAGGGGTCAGTACTGGGCTGTTTAAACAGATTCTGTTTAAATCTTCATCAGTTCCCTGGATGATGGGGCAGTGTGCCCTCAGCAAGTTTTCTGATGACACAAAACTGGGAGGAGTGGTTGATACACCAGAGGGTCATGCTGCCATCAAGAAGGACCTCAACAGGCTGGAGAAATGGACAGGAACCTCATGGAGTTCACCAAGGAGCATCTTCATGGTTAAGAACCACAGGCAGCAGCACATGCTGGTAGCCACCCAGTTGTAAAGCAGCTTTGTAGGAAAGGCTCTGGCTGTCCTGGTGGACATCAGGTTGAGAATGTGCCAGCAATATGCTCTTGCAGCAAAGAAAGATGGTGGTGTCCTGGTTTGCATTAGACAAGATATTGTCAGGAGGTGAAGGGGGGAGGATCCTTTTCCTTTACTCAGCACTGGTGAGGCCACTCTCTGACTTTGTAATTCTGTGAACTAGAAGAGAGATGTCGACAGAATCGATAAGGCAGCACAAAAGTCCATGAAAGATAATCTCAATGATGTCTTTTGAGTGAGCTGTAGGAAGGCTGAAGGCAGCAGGTGCCCAGGATCTCAGGAGAGGAGTGGAGCTGGTCAGAATCCACCAAAGAAGTCAGCAAATACAGAGGGGCAGTCCGGGCTGAATGACTGTGTGTTTCTATGTGCTCCAGACAATGTTATAGTCCTCCCATGCTGTTACCAAGGTACTGGTTGCAACCCACAAGATCTCAGTGGCCATATCCCTCAGCAGCTCCAGTGCCCAGTGGAGCTGGGTATAAAACAGGTGTAAAGCCCTGGGTCTGTCAAACCACCCTCATCTGCAGCTTGGGACGGAGATGAGACATCACAAAGGTAACTGCATTCTGCAAAAGAACCCAGTGTTTCATGGAAACAGTACATCAAGGAATCCAGAAAACACACCTATCTCAAAAGAAAAGGAAAGGTTGATAAAGAACGTACTCTACACTGTAAAAGGAGGAGTAATCAATGGGTTGTATTATCTAGAAAAAAAAATTGTGGGATTCTGACAGTGTAGTCATTCACAGTGCTGACATCTCCTTCTGGAATAATCACCATGGGCTTCCTTTATAGCCACTGAGAGAGAGAATATGACGACAACAGCGAGAAATAGAGGCCTACACATGAACCTCTCCCTAAAAATAACCATTCATATCTGCTGACTACAGGGAAGCATGAGCCCCATCTGGACTACTTTCATAACTTCAGTCTCTTTTTAGGCTTCAGCAGACTAAAAAGAATAGTGCTGAATTAGAATTAGTGTTCAGTAATACAGGCAAATGTTTAAGAGAACATGAGTAATCAAATTATGTGCTCTCTGGTTCTCATTTTCTCATCTGTTAAATTGATTCAGATTAATAGAAAATAGAATAGCAAAGGAGAAATGCAAGTGAGAAATGTCAGAAGTGAGAAAACCCCAGGATATTCTAGATGCATGAGCAGAGAAAGACACTTTATAGCAAACAACAGACTAATTACAGATATTTCTCAAATGTAGAAGTAGCAGATTAGTGCTGAAATGTAAAGAATATCTCCAAGGTCATGCTCCTCTGTTTCTGGCCTTGTTTTCAGGCAGTTTCTCACTTCCCCATGACCACCACACTTAATGTAGAACTTCTCTTGCAAGCTTATACAATTTATCTTAACTACTAGGTTGAGCATGCATTAGTGTTTTTCAACACAGATATTACAATCTTTTGTAATTTTTACAATTTCTCATATTATTTATTTGTGGATTATCAATAGAACTTATCTATGAATTATGTAGTTCATTCTATAGCCTTACCCTTTTTTTGCTCATTGTAACCTTTGTTTACAATGACAAATTATTCTGACATGTTCTTGCAAAAACCAAATTGGTCCCTGCAGTGGGATCTTTCAATTCCTTTCAGTTCCTGATTCCTTCCTGGGAGCCAGCATGCCAAAAATGTTTATTTTTGCCAGAGAGTTCCAAAGAAAAATTCTCTCTATAAAGGAATAGAGGACCTTAAGAAATTTAATAAGACATCTTTTCCCTGCCTGCAGCCCTAGGGCAGGATCAGCCCACACCTTTGCTTTCCAAAGCGATAAAGGATGTTTGTCAAACCTGTGCTTAAAAATTTACACTGATAAACATCTCAGATTCCTGAAGTACAATGGTTTAGTGCACACTTGTCCTTACTGTTGAACCAGCTCTCCTAACATCTGCTGATATGTAAGACAAATGGTTTTTTTTGTTCATAATAGCATAGTTTATTTGTTTCTTCCCTCCACAACCATTGACAAACATGAAAACTATCATTACATCCTTCTTTAGTCTTGTATTCCTACTAAATAATCTACTGCAAATCTAGCCACAAGGCTCTTCAGTCTCCTGAACATGAGCACTGTGGTGCATCTGATATGTCCAAAGTGAGCCCATCCCTCTGCTCCATGACAGGGTCCTACTGGCCTGACTGTATGTCTTGTGGGCACACTGGGTACACCTGGGCTCAGATGCAGTAAACCACATGTTCCTTTGGTGGGACCAGGCTGCCACCACCTGCAGCGTGTTCTGTATTGGGATGCAGCTTGATCAGCATGGTGTAGGCATGTCCATTGGCCGTGGACAGATGCCTGGTGATAACACCAGCATCAGCAAGAGTACTTCAGTGAAAGAAAATTTAGTATTTGGGTTTTTATTTTCATAAATACCAGGTCATTCAAAGTACATCTTTAGTTCTGGGAAGGAGTTAACTGCCAGATTCTGAGCACAGATGAAGCGAAGGATGTGAAGAAAAGAGAGGACATGTCCTTGACATCAAAAATGTCTAGAAGTGTTTAATGTTCATAAAGACGCTTGACTTAAATCAAAATTTTTTGTCTTCTTAGGTGATTCTGGTGTTGGTTGAAAATACTTTATCTGCCACTCTGAGATGTATGCTGATAAACAGAGCAGGTTGCAGCCCAGCTACATCCAGAGCCCCACAGTGCAATGCTCTCTCCTATACCATGTTGCCATGTTTTGAAACACAGACTTGAGGCCATCATCCTAAGATAAAGACTCATTGGAGAGTGACCTTGTTTACAGGAAACCTACATGTGTAATGACAAACTCCTTCTACTCTGGACCAGGGCAGAAGTATTTGATGATCCCTGGGAACTACCATTGGGAATTACTGCTGAGCACTGCAGTCTGAACATTTGCACAGATAAGAAAACTCAATCGAAAGCGTTGTCTATCAAGAGATCTTCACAGGCAACCGTGCTGATCCAGAGAATATACTGCAGAAGAGACCTTTAGACCTTAACTACAGTAACATCTGTAGTTACCCATCCACCTCTGGTGCTGATACTGCAAAGTATATTGATCCAGCAAAACCTTTAAGCACAGCATTAAACTTCTGGACTTCATTTCTATTCTTAAAGTTCAGCAAATGCTGAAGGGCTGCATTTGAGCTTGCAGACCTTCATTTAGCAGCATTCAAACCGAGGTCCACTGGTCAGTGGGCTGCTGACCTGGGAGGCAGCCCTGATCCTGACACTGCTTCAGTTCTTCTTTTTCATGAAAGAATGTAAAGCATAGTGGTCTGGACCCAATGGTTTTGCTTGGAGATCTAGGCTGACACTGTGTGGGAGCCTCTGGACTAACTAGAAGATAAGCCATGCACAATCAGAAGAATTGCTGAGGAGTTACTCTGGGATCCTTCTCAGGAACAGATGACTGTAGTGGGAATGCTGGTTATCCTATACCTGGTTGTCATTCAGGGTGAAAATATGATGGCTGTTCCTTCTGACTTATGAACAGGTATTTCTTCTGTGGTTTTGAACCTGCTATCTGCTTGGCTTTAATTCTTGCAAATGCATTGATCCAAACCTCCATTTATGGCCTCACCTCTGTCATAAATGTCGAGAGAAAGAATTGGTCACCACCTGTACACAATGGTAGCAGTCTGGGACTTGATCTGTTTGTTATTTATGCTCATTTACTTTGGGAGTTTCCATAGTGTTCTTCACTGAGGTATCCAAGGGCTCTGCAAACATAGCTTTCCCTGTGAAATGAGGGAGTGATATTTCTGCATATCACAGTCCAGGTGTGAAGTTGCATAGACTAAAGACAAAAGAACCCGTTCACTCGGAGTGCCAGTATTCCTTAATTAGATTTCAGGGTTTCAGGTATTACACAGGATATTATAGATTCAGGACAGAGCTAAAACTGCTTGTAGGAAATTCAGTTCTTCAGCTGAGACCCTAGTGTCTCAGTGCCAAAAGCTCTGAAAACAACCAGTGATTAGCCAGCTATGAATGGCTGAAGGGATCTGCCTTGAACCACCACGTGAGAAGTGTCAGAGGTGCCCTAGGCAGCATTCATAGCTCGGGGTCCAGTCTTGCTGCTCAGTCATTGCAGGCTGAGCATACCCAGATTCTGGCTTCTTGTCTGTGGCCCTGACACAGTGATGCCAAGATCCAGTCCCCCTTGCAACATTTTCTGCTTTGTCCCTTGCCCAGAGACTAGAAGAGGAAAAGAGGAACAATTACCCCAGCAGCATTAGAAGTCTAGCAGTAAATGGGGGTATATGTGCCACATCCCACTAGTTCCTGCTGTCATGGGTGATGCTGAGAGTTGTAGAGAGAAGAAACGTCCTGAGGAGGTAGCAAGAGCAGTGTACAGGCAAAAAGAGAAGGTGGATGTCTCTCTTCTTGCACCTAGGTACTGACCATTATCATAGAATCATAGAATCATAGAATTAGCCGGGTTGGAAGGGACCTCAGAGATCATCAAGTCCAACCCTTGACCCACCGGAGCACAGTTGCTAGACCATGGCACTGAGTGCCACATCCAGTCTTTTTTTAAATGTCTCTAGGGACGGAGAATCTACCACCTCACTGGGCAGACCATTCCATTGCCTGATCACCCTCTCCGTGAAGAAATTCTTTCTAATATCCAACCTAAATCTCCCCTGACACAACTTAAGACTGTGTCCTCTTGTTTTGTTGAAAGTCATCTGGGAAAATAGTCCAACTCCCACCTCGCTACAGCCTCCTTTCAGGTAGTTGTAGAGAGCAATGAGGTCTCCCCTGAGCCTTCTCTTCTTCAGGCTGAACAGCCCCAGCTCTCTCAGTCTCTCTTCATAGGGCCTGTGCTCGAGTCCCTTCACCAGTCTGGTTGCCCTCCTTTGGACCTGCTCCAGGACCTCGACATCCTTCTTAAACTGAGGGGCCCAGAACTGGACACAGTACTTGAGGTGTGGCCTAACTAGCGCTGAGTACAGGGGCACGATCACCTCCCTGGACCTGCTGGCGACGCTGTTTCTGATACAGGCCAGGATGCCATTGGCCTTCTTGGCCGCCTGGGCACACTGCTGGCTCATGTTCAGCTTCTTGTCGATCCAGACTCCCAGGTCCCTCTCTGCCTGGCTGCTCTCCAACCACTCTGTGCCCAGCCTGTAGCGCTGCATGGGGTTGTTGTGGCCAAAGTGCAGGACCCGGCACTTGGCCATGTTGAACCTCATTCCGTTGGAATCCGCCCATCTCTCCAGCCTGTCCAGGTCCCTCTGCAGAGCCCTCCTGCCTTCCAGTTGGTCCACACTTCCTCCCAGCTTGGTGTCATCTGCGAATTTGCTGATGATGGACTCAATCCCTTCATCTAGGTCGTCGATAAAGATATTGAACAGAACTGGGCCCAACACCGATCCCTGGGGGACACCACTAGTGACCGGCCGCCAACTGGATGCAGCCCCGTTCACCACCACTCTTTGGGCCCGGCCCTCCAGCCAGTTCCTAACCCAGCACAGGGTGATCCTGTCCAAGCTGTGGGCCGACAACTTTTTTAGAAGAATGCTGTGGGGGACGGTGTCAAAGGCCTTGCTGAAGTCCAGGTAGATCACATCCACCGCCTTCCCCTCATCCACCAGGCGGGTCACCTGATCATAAAAGGAGATCAGGTTGGTCAGGCAGGACCTTCCCTTTCTAAACCCGTGCTGGCTGGGTCTGATCCCTTGTCCATCCTGCAGGTGCTGTGCGATTGCCTCCAGGATGATCTGTTCCATAATCCTACCAGGCACTGAGGTCAGGCTGACAGGCCTGTAGTTTCCCGGATCCTCCTTCCGGCCCTTTTTGTGGATCGGCGTGACATTCGCCAACTTCCAATCATCCGGGATGTCCCCAGTGAGCCAGGACTGTTGGTAGATGATAGAGAGGGGCTGGGCAACCACTTCTGCCAGCTCCCTCATCACTCTTGGGTGGATCCCATCCGGTCCCATAGACTTGTGGGGATCTAAGCAGCTCAAGAGGTCACTGACTGTGTCCTTCACTATTTCAGGGGGGCTGTTTAGATTTTTATCACCTTCTATAGGCTCCAGAGGCCTGCTGTCCATAGGATGATCTGTCTTTTTGTTGAAAACTGAGGTAAAGAAGGTGTTAAATACCTCAGCCTTTTCCTCATCTTCGCTAACTATATTCCCACCCATGTCCAGTACAGAATGAATGTTTTCCTTGCCCCTTCTTTTACTATTGATGTATCTGTAGAAGGATTTCTTATTATCTTTCACAGTGGTAGCAAGATTCAGTTCGTGTTGTGCCTTTCTCTCTCTGATTTTCTTTCTACACGACCTGACTATTTTCCTGTATTCCTCTCGAGAAGTTAGTCCTTTTTTCCATAATTTAGCACAGACAGATCCAGGAAACACCAACACAGCCACAGGTAGAAGGCAGAGGAGACAAAGGTGAGCATCTGCCTGCCCACAGACCCTGGTTGTCCCTCAGCCATGCACATTCATGCAAGCCTACCTGGGGAAGCTGATGTGGGTTGGGACAGTGGGACCAAAGTTCTTGCTGATAAGAGGAAGCTTCTCTTCTGATGGCTTGCTGCAGCTCCCACTTCTCCTAATCTGGAGTGCTCGCTTGCAGCCAACCAGTAGGAGGGGAAAGGAATTGGTATGGAAGAGACGTGGGACATGAAAGTGTGCATCAGGCCACAGCTGCTGTTGCAGAAACAATCCTTCTCTGCTTGGGGCCAAAATATATCCAGCAGAGATGGAATAACTAATCCACTTCATTCAATTGTTGCCAAAGCTCATCAGCATATATGCGAAATGCCTAAATGCCTTTTTCGTTTCATTTGGTTTGGTTTTTGGTCTTTTGGTGGTTTGTTTTTGTTTTGAGGTTTTTGGGGTTTTTTTGGTTACATTTAATGTCCAAACTAATTATGGATTATAAGGAGATGTAAAGAGGGAATGCACATCATGCATATTTTCTTAGATGTCATTGTTGCAACACTACGTATCACTGAAATGCTGACTTTTTACAAGTGTGCAAAACATTGTATTTTTCTTGACCCTTCTTCTCAGAAATACTTGAACCTAGAGGTTCACAGACAAAGACACACACAGCACAAGAAGTTTCACCACAAGCCTTTATGATGTGGAAAAGCTATAGCCAACAGGAAATCATTGGAAAGGAAGACCTGAGCACCTTTCTCAGGACAGCTGTTTTTCCTCCCCTCCACAGTTTCTCAGACTCCCCTACTGCTCCTGAAAGTCTCAAGTTTTTAATTTTTTTTAGCAGAAGCCACTTACCCAAAACACTACACACTGTACCTTGCACTGTACCAGTGCTGGTTTGTATCACCCTTCTCCTGGCTGAAGCCAACAAGCAGAAGCTTCCAAATCCCCTCCTCTCTGGAGTCACCATGGAGCAGAGGTATGTCCCTTACTGATGGGAACTTCTGGTCTACCCTGAGAACTTCTCACAGAGGGGCTGGGTGCATGTGAGGGACATCTTGTCTCTATACATGCTGGTAAATTTGCACATGTGTGTTAAAAAAGTGTTAACTTCTCCAGAAAGTGGAGTCCACACTGAAGCCCACCACGTTAGCTGTCAGTGAGACATTAACAGAGAAATGGTGATCCGAAGAGGGTCTTGCCCACTGCATGTCTCCTACAGAAGCCCTACAGGAAGCCCACTTAACTCTTTCCATTTGCTGCTACACACAGAGTTTCAGACAACCCCAAGGGTTTCTCCTCATTAAAGACCCCTGTGACTCTGCCAGGCCCTTTTTACCTCACTGCTTTAACCCAGGAGAGTTTGCCTGGAGCACTTGCCAGTCGTGCTGCTCTTGGCATGCCCTTAAAACCAACACTCCTGCTTCCATTTCTTCCCCTGGTGTACATCCCTCATAATATGCTCACACCAGACATGGGAGAGGCCCTCATGTTCAGCCCTCAGGGGACAAAGGTGGTAGGAGAGAGGATGCCTGTGGGGTGGTCCCTGCTGCCTTGCAGGAACAGCCACATAGATGTATGGGGAAGGATTCTGGGAATAGCAGAGAGAGAGAAAAGAAAGCAGAAACCTTTTTTCTTTTTATGGCACCATCTCCAGGTCAAAGCCCTTTCTCAGTGACTCTCTTCACTCCTTCGGGTTTTTGTGGGCAGGTCTATGTGTCCCTGGCTGCCACTGTGTCACCCTTCCTGAGGCCACACCTGGACTTTCAGCTACTCTTGTGGGTTCTTGGCTTGTTTCTTATTGAAGGGGAAAAAGGTGAGTGGCTTGGTAAAAAATCTCCCTTTATCAGCTATTCCTATGCTATGCTGTGGTCCCCTCTTTTTTTGTACTCAGATAAAACTCCCATGTACCACATCATTTTGGAGTGGGTCTTTATGTCCCAGTCTTGCCACTCTTTGTCCTCTCAAGAAGCATTTTCTGCATCACTTTGATGAGTCCATCTTGTCCTCAGCATTAATTACATACAAATACTAAATCAAATGAATAAGTGGTTACTCATGCTGCACTCATTCTCAAGTTTCCAGTTTACCTCTTAGTGTGTCTAATTTTCTAAGCAATTCTAAACCTCTCAAGCAATGCACCCTGTGGCACCCTGGTTGAATTGAAACTTGTAAATTCATGACACAGACCTCTTCTATCTGAGTGGGGATCAATACTCTAGGAGAAGAATGTTTTAGTATGTAACTTTTTCTGTCCATCCCCCTCAAGCCATAGATTTATCATCATTCCAGACAAACTTTTCCATTGAGGCAGGCACTGCAACCACAAATGGAAAATTTCAGCACAAATGGTTACAAACTGGGAAACTATGAGAAACTGAAATCAGTCTTATAGAAGCAAAGAGTATGAAATCTTGACAGGCATTGCTATCAAGCTTGAATACAGAAACAATGAATATAGATTTTCGTAGAAGAAAATGTTAGCATCATGCTGAGTCCAAATATCTTTCAGTTCTTCCTAAGAAATGGAATTTTTTTCAGGTGGAACCCCAGAAGAGAATTTTGTAGAAAAAAAAAAAAAAAAGTGAAGTGTTCAATGAGGCCTCTGACAGGTTTTATCATACACACAAACACTCAGGGTGTGCATGCAGCAACGATAGAAAACGTGAGAAAATTAGGAAAGAGATATACACTCTGTGAATGAACAAGCCCTTTACTCTTGCTATACCTTTGAGCAACACCATTCTTCTGTCCTGTGGCAGAATTTGGGTGAGGCTGGGTTTAGAAGCAGGGTCTCATGGTCCTCAGGGCTGGAAGTACCACAGCATCTTAGCTTTTGGAAGAGTTTAAAAGGGATAAAACACTATGGACTTGATAACCAATGCCTTGAGAGGAGATGGAATAACTACCTACAACAACTGAACTTGCTAACAGTGATGAATAGTTAGAAGCAATATTAGAAAGACAAGTTTGGAACTAATGAAAAATTTGCCTGGAAGAAGCCTTAAGTGTTAGTCAAGACTAGAAATCTTAGCCATTTCATGTCCTCTATCAAAGCTTGGAGGTGTACTGTGTGCTTGCAAAAGATATGTACAATTTTAACAAGAAAAAAGTGCTATTACAAGGGCTGTTATTTTTCCTGAAAAGGACAAAAAAGCAGAATATGCTGCCTCCTGTGACTTTGTGCTTGGTTTGCCACCAGGACTTGCCAGCATGGACCAGTCTCGGCTCAGCAACGACAGAGGCAGTCTTTGGCAGAAGGATTTTTTCACCAAGTGCTTAGTTCTCCATTACTTTCAGGTTACCCTGGCTTATCTTCCCTCTCTTCAGAACCACAGGAAGCCCACGCCCAGGGCAGAGGGAAGCTGCTTGTGGAAAACACTGATATACAAACTGCCCACCCTTCCACAGCCCCATGTCAGTGACAGCCAGGACAGACCACTGAAGACCTTCTTAAGCCATGTGCTATCATGTGCTAATGACTGTGCTATCACCAGGCCAGAGCTCAAACCCAGATACTCACCAGGTTTCTCACTCAGGGGTCTAGTCCCTTTTTCTCCTGCTTCTTCCAGGGAACAGTTGCACAAACCCACATTTGTGTCCCCCCCAGTTCCTTAAGAGGTGCTTCCTGGGGCAACTGGGGAAATCCTCACTGTAGCTTTAGTGGATACATCATTAGATTTGCACTGACAGTAAAAGTCTTCTCCACTCCCAGTAGCACCCTATGCCAGCTACCCACTTGTCATTAACTCCTCTGAAAACTCTCCTTCATCCCAAAATACAATTTTCCACAGGTACCACCATCTCCTGTGATAGCAGCAGTTCAGTTTCCCAGGTTGCCTGCCAAAAACTATTATCTAGACTTCCTGCTCCATGCCCAGTTTTTCAGTAACATTATGCATCTGAAATATAGATTTTTCCCAATTTCTTGGAAATTTACGGACTTTCACAGAAAATCTTTCAGAAAACTATGTCAATCCTAGCCATGAAGCCATGGAACTCTTTAACTTCCCATACAAATGCCCTCACTGTCAGCCTCTCAATTGCTCTTTCACTCATCTTTATGTACTCCTCAAAGCAGGACTGCACTTGGCCTCTGAATTTCTTTGACCTATACAAATGGTATCTACACACTTCATTTGAGTAACAATTGCTTTGGAAAATTTCCTCAGTGTTTTGATCCTTTTGTCCCTTCTTTACCCATGGCCAGGTATGGAAAGGCAAGGCATCTGAGTTTTTTGAAATAAAGGTCCAAACAGCTTCACCAGTGAGGCTGAGGTCTTCTTCATTTTAACATATGCCTATATGAGATGAAGTCCTACAAGAAAAAAAAAACAAAACAAAAAAAAGGCAATTGATTTTTTTTCTCCAAACTGGGGCAAGCCACTGTGGAAAAATACTTGATTAGCAGTGTGTGTCTCTTCTATGGCCACATCATGGCCACATCTGCACAATTTGACCATGTAATTAGACTTTACTTCCTGCCAATGAGGGATCTATTAGCAAAAAGCTCCTCAGACAAAGAGAAGCCTTAGTGCATAAATTAATGGAAATCAAGCCTGGGCTCTCCCCCCCCTCCATGCTGCTTGGAGGTGTTGTCATCTTGGTGTTGCTGCAAGAAACTAATGTACTGCTGGAGTCTGGGGAGAACAAGCTGATGAGAGGGGCAACAAGGGCAAGGCAACCTCCTCATTCTTTTCTAGACAAGGTTCCAGACAAGGTCCAGGACCCCAGCTTTACAGCCCTGATGAGAAGGAAATATGCAGGAAATT
The DNA here is from genome assembly GCA_023637945.1 of Phaethornis superciliosus. Taxonomy (NCBI): domain Eukaryota; kingdom Metazoa; phylum Chordata; class Aves; order Apodiformes; family Trochilidae; genus Phaethornis; species Phaethornis superciliosus. Next base: position 180,966,193 of record JAJQWJ010000001.1, on the reverse strand, counting down.
GTTGGTTTTGTGGGTCAGTATAAAAAAATTATGTGGTGTGTGAAGTCCAGTTTAAATTTAATTCTTTTTTAAGACGCTCATTTAAATTGAAATATGCACAGAATTTTGCTGAACCCCCGAATAAAACTAAGCTGATTTTTTTTCTGTTCTTCCAGATTTTTCTGCTATCACTAGACCTTTGCTTCTTCCCAGGTGGAGTCTGGTAAAAGTAGACCTGATGACACTGCTCTGAAGCACACCGGCCTTTACTGCTCATGTAGCAAGGTCATTCAGTCATTGCTAGGGGTCACCATTTATTTTCTTCTCTCCTGCCATGCAGAAGCTCAAATGTAGTCCCAGGCACTTACATAGCAGTGGTGCCCCTTCCTTGCAAAGCTGGACAACCCTCACCTCCCCAGAAGAGGAACCAAGGTTGAGTTCATTGAACAAGTGGTGGGAGGAAAAGTAAAAGGAGAGTTTGCACCAGCAAAGGAAAGCACTCAGGGAGGGTGCTGTAGAAGCACAAGAGAGACAAAAATTGGAACATGTACCACAAGTAGTTCTGTGTCCCTGCAGCAAGTGGTATTTGCTGCCTCTCCTCACTTGTTTTCACTTAGATCACCAGGAGGTATCCCCAGAGCAGATTATTGTCCCAGCACAGCAGAACACAGATGCCAATGCAGAGCTGACAACCCACTTGGCATTGGACAAACCTTGGGAAAAGGATGGCTGAAGACCATTGTGTCTCCCACACCTCCACCCAACACCTCTCCCAGGAGGTGATTGACAGATGGATGAGACAATCTCATGATGCCTGCAGTGCTGTTCCCTGTGGGACAGCTGAAGAGGAATGGATGGGGGTGGGCAGGTGCAGGAGGAACATCAGAGCCTTTGAGATCACTCAGAGTATGCCCTGTGTAGGTTAGGTGGAAACTGCCTTTTCTAGCACTCAGTTTCTATTGAAGATAACACAGAATTCAAATGCCTGTCCCTGAAAATGCCTTCTTTGGATAGGTCAGGAATAATGAAAGATGGGAGAAGGGGAAAGAAAGGACAAGCATGGCCCCAGGTAGATCTCAAATGCTTTGATGCTTGGCTTGAAGAATCGGGCTTTGGAGATCACCTCCCAGATGATAGAGGTATCTTTCCTAGAAAGGTTTTACTAATAAAGCTGGAGTTTAATAATAATAATAGCAACAAAAACAAGCTTCAATTTTGCAGAACTGAACATGCATTGATAAGTCAAACCAGAGCTGGCTCAAATCATATGTTCATAGCAAAATTCAACCCCAAAGGGGTTTACCATGGGAAGACTAGGGGAAAAAGGCAAAGCTTGGAGAGAAATGGCTGGAGGTTTGTTCCTGTTACAGTTTCCAGGGCAGATGGACATTTGTAAGCATAAATTGGAGCCCCACTTTTCTTCCCTGCAGTAATTGTAATTTTCCCACACTCTGCTGCTGGGAATGGAACAGACCTGGGGCTGCACAGTTCTCCAGCCGCTACCAGAAGAGATGGGTAAGATGGAAGCAGTGAGTGCAGGAGGACTCTACCCCATCAATAGCCATCATCCAGCCATTCCACTCTTCCCTCTGCAACAAACACGTTGTCCCCAGGCTGTCCCCAGGCTGTCCCCAACCTATCCAGGCTGGGACCATTTTGCCCATCTTGTTAATGGCTTATCTTACTTTTGCTTGACATGTCCTGCACCCATTTCGCTGCAGGTACCTGTGGGTGGTTAGCTATCTCACAGTGCTCAAAGTACTCACAGATCCTTTGTTCACCCCTACAAGGTCTGAAGCAGCTTTTTCCCATTAGCTCTCTGGGCTTAGAGCAGCTTCACAACATGTACAAGTCAGCTCTGCAAGGCTGCCCAGTGGCAGCGAAGGATTTTCCAGGAGTCTCACTATTACTTGGCATTTATACAATCCTCACCAGAAAATATGCCACCTCTGCAGAGGAGAGCAGTGCTGAGGAGCCAGCCAGACACTACCATAACACTGCATGCTACTGATGCATTGAAGATCCATTGCCCCTTCTCCCAAGCTGGGTTTTCACTGCTGATGAATCCACAGAAACCCAAACGGGGAAAGCTTTCCAGTCCCACCTAAGTGATGAAAAAAGAATTTTCCAGCATGCAGAAACAGGGTGAGTCCTGCTGCATCACCTCAAGGTCTGGCAATGGCAGAGAAACTCAGCCCAAGCAAACCACTTTTGCTTCTCTCTTCCTTTTCCCATTTGACCCCAAATATGTTTTCTCATCTATCCCTGCCTTAGAAAGGACCTGATGCCAGTTTGAGAGGGTGCTTCCTCATCCCAGCCCAGGCCAGACCTGTGCCAGAGCTCAGGCAGGCACACCTGGGCTTACCCAGCTCCACAAACAGCACTGTAGATAGAAGGATGTGATGAGTAGTCCTAGAAATCAGCCCTACAGTATTTTTTGCATGTCAGCTGCAGGCAGGATTTATTTCCTTGTTTGATTTCTTCACTGCTTCTTGGGGGATATTTACCCTTTTGCTAGGTTCACATTACTTGCCAGGAAAAGGACTCCCCAGGCAGCAGGAATTTGATGTCCCACAGTTTCTTATCTGCAACCCCAGTCCAGCTTGTATTAATAAAATTTCAATATTATTTAGTGCTTCCATTCTGCTGGTGAGCTGTAGAAGAGCTGGGAAATTTAGTGCAGGCTTATGATCTCAGTAAAACATAAAGCATGTGATAATATGTGATATAATAAATATTTTCATCTATTTAATCTAATAAATGCAACACATGGTGTAATGTATGTATGACCCTGGTCATTTACATCCTCCATCAACAGTTTGTGTAAACAGTCTGCTCCCAGCTGTACAATTGCTTTTGCTCATATTCTCAGCTTTTTCTCAATTTCACCCTGCAAATACAAATAAAATAAACACATTGTAATGAAGCTTTTGGCAGCAGCCTCTTCCCATTTGCTGGTGTGGAGCTCCACAGACTCCTGTCACTTGCCATCCACACTCCCCTCTTTGCTGCCCAGGAGCAGAGCAGGGCCAGGGCCAGGGCATACAGATGGTCCAGAGCCTAAGGGAAGATATCCCCAGTGGGCTTGCAGGTAAATACAGTGTGATCATGTGTGGCTGAGAGGGAGAAGAGGCATCTTCCTCCCACCTCAGTCCTTTTGATCACACCTCCAGCTACCTCTGCTTCAGCAAGGACCCTTCTGCTGAAGTCCCTGTGGTGAGTGCTGACAGCAGGCAGGGGCCACGGGCAGAGATGTGTCCACAACACCTCCACCACTCTCCTGTCTTCTCTCATGCTTTTCCCACCAGGGTCCCCATCAACCCCAGGTGAGGTTCTGTGTCCAGAGAGTCTCCAGAGGAGAAAGCAGCTCCTGGAGGCTCTGCCCCTACTCACCAGCTGAAGGTCAGGGTGGGATCCTTGTTTTGAACTATTTGACTTGTTTTTATCTTTCATCATTTAGCTAGAGCAAACAGGTCAGGAAGGAAGTTCAGAAGTTTTTCTAGTGCGAAGCAGTCACTGGATGCTAATCACCCTGAGTCATATCTGCTCCAACTTTGCTAAAAATCCTCCAGTGGTGGTGATCTCACAACCTCCCTGGTCATAACTAGTGTTACCTAGCTCATGACAGTGTCCAGCCTTAGCCTTCTGAGGTGTTCATCCCTCTGTCTGTCTCAACCAAATGGAGACCAGGTCGTTTCCTTTCTCTTTGCAACAGTATCTTTCCCTGTCACAGGTTCTCCTTCTTCAACCCCTTAGGAGCAATGAGGTGTTCACAATGTATTTTGTGGGATCATGCCCATCCTTATTCCCTACAGAACCCTGGTGACTGCACTTCTACTGTAACATGTTTTTCTCAGTCCCTGAAGCCATGCCTATCCCCCATCGTACTCTTTGCATCTCACCCTGAACAAGGGTTCTACCAGGGACCCTCCACCCCTTCTGCCCAAATCTGACTCTCCTTGCAGCCCACCTTGGACTCTTCCAGCTGCCACCCATCCAGGCTCTACATGGTATAGAAGCAACCCAAACGAGGTAGCAGAAAGGAAACACAGAACTGAGTTTGCCTCCTGTTCTCCATGTGTTGCCCGCCCCACATCCTCCCCCAGCATCCATAGCTGCACAGCCCTGGCTGAGCTGCCCTTCCCATGACTTCCTTCCTTTCCCCAGCCCTCCCACCTCTCAATTAACACAGTCCCAGCTCTCACGCTCGTTCCTCACAGGTCATGTTTTCCAGACCACTTTTTGTTGCTTTTTGATGGACTCTTTCCAACTGGGATGCATCCTTCTGGAAGTTCAGCACCCTCAGCTGAGCTGAGCAACCCTGCTAGGGGCTAACACATGCTGAGATGAAAAATCACTCCATTTGTCTTGCAGGCTGTAATTTGATTCATGTATCTCAGCATGGAGATGACCTGATGCCACTGAGTCATGCTGTGCCTGTGATCTGTTATGATCCCCAGACCCTTCTCTGCAGAACAATGTTACTGCAGCCATTTTTCCTCATGCAGCTGCTTATTTCTGTGTAAGGTGGGAGATCTCACTTGTCCTTTCAGAATTGCATCCCATTTTTCTCCAACTGTTTCTCAAATTTGACAAGACCATTTGTCAAGCTCAAGCTATATTCTCCAAAGTACTTGAATCCTATTGAAGCTTTGAGGCTTGCTGGTCTGCAAAGTTAATAAACTTAATATTTGTTTTATAGTCAACCATTAATAACAACCTGGCCTGAAGTTTCCCTGCTACTGGCTCTCTCCAGAGGCCACCTAGCTCATTCTTCATGAAGCTTTCCTGTGGAAACTGGATTTGATCAGAGGATTCATGATGAGAACAGAATGCAAAGGGCCTGATAAGAAATAAGACAAAGCAAGAGAGATGAGCAAACTAAGCCAAACTCAGGTTATTACCTGTTACCCATCTGAAGAAAGAAAGAAAAAAAAAAAAAAAAAAAAAAAAAAAAAAGAAGAAGAAGAAGGAAAAGCACATATTGCACATCACCTGCTACATCTTAGAGGTCCTAGCCATTAGCAAGTCAGAAACACGCATCTTTATGCCAAAAAGGGTGTCACGTAGCCACTCAACTGAGATCATCCCCCATATGCCACTAAGTCCAAGAGGAGCCAGAACTGAAAAATGGAAGTCAGGGCAGGCAGCAACTGAGACATACATTCACAGAGAACCTGGCAGAGCCCACAAAAGGGGACACTACTGACACCAGGGGTCAGTACAAATAGCCATCAGTCTTGCAAATGGGACTGTGAAAAGATGAAATCTCTCTGGATGCACTTTTCCTTGGTCAGCTGAGGACCTCGATGAGGACTCAGTCTAACATCAGCTTTTCCTGTAAACGAACTTCAAGAAGAACTTTTGATCACAACCTCCATGTTGCAGAATTTAAGGCAGGGACTGACAAAAGGAAGATCCCCCTACTATAGATGAAGAGCAGGTTCAAGACTACCTCAAGAATCTGAAGGTGAACAAGTCCATGGAACCTGATGGGATTCACCCACAGCTCCTGAAAGAACTGGTGAATGAAGTTGCAAAGCCACTGTCCATCATATTTGAAAAGTCATGGCAGTCTGGTGAAGTTCCCACTGACTGGAAAAGGGGGACATGACCCCCATTTTCAAAAATGGGAAAAAGAAGATCTGGGGAACTCCAGGCCAGTCAGTCTCATCTCTGTGCCTGGCAAGTTCATGGAGCAGATCCTCCTGAAGGCTCTGCTAAGGCAAGCAGATAACAAAGAGGTGTTTGGTGACAGCCAACACAGCTTCATTAGGGGCAAGTCCTGCCTGACTAATTTGGTGGCCTTTTATGATGGGGTCACAGCCTCAGTGGACAAAGGCAGAGCAACAGACATCATCTGCCTGGACCTGTGCAAAGCATTTGACACTGTCCTGCACAACATTCTGATCTCTAAACTGGAAGGATGCAGATTCGATGGATGGACCACTTGTTGGATAAGGAACTGGCTGAGTGGTCACACCCGAAAAGTTGTGATCAGGGATTCAGTGTCCAAATGGAGATGTGTGATGAGTGGTGTTCCTCAAGGGCCAGTACTTGGACCAGTGCTGTTTAACATCTTTGTCAGCGACTTGGACAGTGGAATTGAATGCACCCTCAGCAAATTTGCTGATGACATCAAACTGTGTGGGGAAGTCAACATGCTGGAGGGAAAGGATGTCATTCAGAGGTGTTACAGTCCGGAGTAACATTAAAATTTATTTTTGTTTGGATATGCAAAACAAAGTCCAACCATAAAAATGTCGCGTGCAAGCAGAGTTTATTTGACAATTAATACAGGCAAAGATATGGAGCAAGGCGAAAGAAGGAGAGATGAAAAGAAGATATAAGAGAGAGAGAGGGGAAAATGGTAAGAAAGAATGAGATAGAAAAGTGTAGAAAAAGGGTAAGATAGTGGGAAAAATGACAGAGAGAGAGAGAGAGAGAGAGAGAAAGAGAAAGTCACCACCAGGGGTCCGGCTGTCCAGCGAGTTTTCTTCAGGATGGAGCTGATTCTGGACAGGGTCCGATGCAGGAAAGGTGGTGGGTCAAGAGATGACCAAAAAGGCAAAGCATGGACAGCCAGATATATACCCCCAGCCGAAGGTGCAGCTGTCAGTCATCCAGGTTCCTTGGGAGACAGGCTGCCCAGAGGGGAGCAGAAGGGTGTAGTCCCCCACCCAGTCATCAATTCTTATCTTCTTTCAGGTGAAATTCCTCTTCTGTTCCTCTTCTGTTTAGCCAGCACATCATGCCTCCAGGGAGGTCCCAGCACTGAAGGTTGGCCCTCAGGAAAGAGGAGTAATCTCCACCCAGTCTTATCTTCTTCCTGGTGCCATCCTTCAAGCCACCTTAGCCAGGTACTTGGCAAGTACAATCAAGGTGGCTCAGTCGTGCCTGGAGGGACCACCCAGCATTGCAGCTGGTGCTCATAGAAGAGTCTCCACCCAGAAGGTCTTATCACATCCCAAGGTGTCACCTCCTGCTCTGTTCTGGACAGACAAGTTCTCCACCCCACCCAGGGCTATTCATTCTTTAAAATTGATTCCTTTGAGACAATTATAAATCTGTGGTCAGAACCACACAAGAGGGATCTTGGCAGGCTCAAAAAGTGGGCTCATGAAAACTGCATGAAGTTCAAAAGGGCCAAGTGCAAGGTTCTGCACCTGTGTTGAGACAATCCCATTGAGGGCAGCCCTGAGGAGAAGGACTTAGGGATGGTGATGGACCAGAAGCTTTACATGAGCCATCAGTGTTGTGCTTGCAGCCAACTGGGTCCTTGGCTGCACCAAAAGAACCATGGACAGACAGTCAAGGGAGGTGATTCTCCCCCTCTGCTCTGCTCTTGTGAGACCCCACCTGGAGTACTGTGTCCAGTTCTGGAGTCTCCAACAGAGGAAGGACACAGAGCTCCTGGGATGTGTCCAGAAGAAAGTGAGTAAAATCATCATAGGGCTGGAGCACTTTCCCTATGAAGACAAGCTGAGGAAGTTGGGGTTGTTCAGCATGGAGAAGAGGAGGGTCCAAGGTGACCTTATAGCAACCTTCCCATAATTGAAAGGGGCCTACAAGAAAGCTGGGGTAGGGCTTTTTACACGGGTGTGGATTGAGAAGACAAGGGAGGATGCTTTTAAACTTGAAGAGGGGAGATTCAGGTTAGACATTAGGAAGAAATTCTTTCCTGTGAGGGTGGTGAGACACTGGAACAGGTTGCTCAAGGAAGCTGTGGCTGCCCCCTCCCTGGAAGTGTTCAAGGCCAGGTTGGATGGAGCCTTGAGCAACCTGGTCTGGTGGGAGGTGTCGCTGCCCATGGAGGGGGGTTGGAACAAGTGACGGTATAAAAGATCACAGCAGATAGGGCCATTTTCAAAAAATTTATTTGCATCAGTGCTTACAGTGGAAGAAACTTTGTGTTCAGATGGTTTCAACCACTCTTAAGAATTATATATCTTAGGAAAGATTAGGGAGAAATTAAAATTTTTTCAGAAGAAAGATGAAAAACATTCACAGGATGAAGAGCAATGAATAACTAGAACTGATACCAAGCACTCAAGAAGTCTAAGACATCTCTGGAAGAGCTCAGGTCATAGCATTGATGGATAATGGGTCATTTTAAATTACTGGAATGCTAATGGGGCAAACATGAGGTGATCTGAGTAACTACAGACCTTTTCTTCAAGCTTCTATGCTGCAGTGAGGTCTGTCAATGTGTATGGGATTTATGTGGCAAGGTTGTAGTTGAGAGACTGCAGGGGTGGCTTTGGTGAGAAGACACAAGGACCTGTCCCCACCTCAGACAGGGTCAGTGCTGGCCAGCTCCAAAATGCACCAGACACTGCCCAAAGCTAAGCCCATCAGGGACACCGGTGACACCCGTGGTAACGCATTTCAGAAAGGGTAAAAATGCTGCACAGCAACTGGGAGAGGAGTGAAAAAACATCAAAGAAAATTCCTTGCAGACCCCATGGTCAGTGAAGAAGGATGGGAACAAGGTCCTCCAGGCACTGGGGAAGAGATTCCCTGCAGACCCTGACAAAGACCATGGTGAAGTACGTTGTAACTCTCCATCCCACAAAGGTTCATGGGCAGAAAGTAACACTGCAGATTTTGGAGGATCCCACATCAGAGGAAGATGATGCACCCTGAAGGAAGCTGCAGTCTGTGGAGAGGCCATGCTGGAGCAGGCTCCTCCCAGGAACTTCAGCCCATGGAGAGAGGAGCCCACTCTGGAGCAGGTTTGCTGACAAGACTGCAGATCCCATGGAGGACCCACTCTGGAGCAGTCTGTTCTTGCAGGACTGCACCCCATGGAAACAACCCATGCTGGATGGGTTCATGAAGAACCGCAGCCTGTGGGAGGGACCCTTTCTGGAGCAGAGTAAGAGCAGGAGCCACAGAGGCAAAGTCTTATGAACTGACCACAATCCTCATTGCCCTTGTGCCACTGGAGGAGAAGGATCAAAGAGTCAGTAGTCAAGCTGAGCCTCAGAATAGGAGTGGGGGGATTTTTTTTTTAGTCCTGTTCTTATTTCTCACTATGTATTGGCAATAAATCAAATTAACCTTCCCTAAGTCAAATCTGGCGAGTGACCTCCCTGTCTTTATCTTGTCCCATGAACTTTCCATTTTCTTCTGCTGTCCTGATGAAGATGGGGAGAGAAAGAGCATCTGGGTGGGCATGTGGCAGCCAGCCAAGGCTGACCCACCACACAGAGTGATAACCTTGATATTTATTTCACACACAGCTTTTAATAACAGCTGCAGCCACTGCCATTATATCCCTGTTACAGATTCTCTCCAGAAAAAAACCTGCTTTGTCCTCATGAGGACAAAAAGATTCATGAGAAATTATTACCATCTAATATGCAAGACATAATAAAAATAAATAAATAAAGAGTAAAAAAAAAAGAAGGGAAGGGTAGGGAAGGGAAGGGAAGGACACAAGGTGACCCCAGTTTCTCATTATTAGGCCTAAAATATAAATGCATCTTCTATCTCGGTAAGCAGGAGCAAGATGGGACAATGTACAGACCCCTGACTTTGGGCAGCTTGTGCAGCTGCATAAAGCCAATTCAGTGGATTCAATTTCTAGACCTCACCTGGCATGTGCATTCCCACTGAGTGTAGCAGCAGCTCAGACACAAAGGTCACAAGGAGGACTCTTGTGTAGACAAATAATTGGAGGGGTCACAATCTAAATGAACCTGAACCACAGCTCTGGTCACCTCACCAGGCAAAAGAGCAAGCAGAAGCAGCAGAAATGAGAAAGAAACTGAAGGGGAAAGATATTTTTCTCAGAAAGTCAATTCTCAGTACAGAGATAGGTAAGAAGTCACGGATTCTGCCTCAGGCTTGGTGTTGTTAGGGATGTTTCTGAAAAGGGAAAACACCATTTTTCTCAAGTAGGGAATCACATGAATCACATTTCACCACTGTCATTGTAGACAAGTAGTGCTCTGCCTCACTCAGCTGACATTTTGCTTTTTTTTCTAGTTTAGGTGTACCAATGGTGTCAGCCAGTGCCTGTCCCCTTGTCCTCAAAGAATATCATTAGTAGCAGAGAAAGTTTTGAGCCTCTGCATCTGTTTTTAAAATGAGATGACAGCAGGAGTGTTCCATGCTTCAAAGGCTGACTGGCACCTTGGCAGCACCACAGCATGTTTGGACTTGATCTTAGAGGTCTTTTCACAGTGATTCTATGAAACTGTGTCTTTCACCCAAAAAACTATCTTTAGTTTCCAGATGTGGTTATAATTTAACTATCTTTATCTCCAATTACATTACAAAGAATGTTTTCAGTCTTCATAAAACTTAATGTTTTCTCACCATCACCTAGGGAGGTTCATGTTGCTAGAGAAGGCCAACTGAGAACACAGGTCCTGGAGAGCCCCACCATCTTCTAAATGAGAAATAAACAACAAAATACTTTCTGGTGCCCAAAAAGTGGGATTTGTGTAACCTACACTGATGTAACTACAATGTAAATGTATATATGCAATGTCAATAAGGCTACTGCAAGCATTTCACTCTTTTATCTTAATATTTTGGCCCTCCGAGTACCTTGTGAGTACCTGTTATGATGCTTTCTGATTATTTTGAGCACCTGCACTCTTTTCAAATATTTTTGTTTCATTTTAGCTCTTGGTTCTTTTTTATCATAGGGAGGAGGACTTAAGTTCCCCCCAAATAAAAGTTTCTTTTTCTGGTTTCAATGTTTGCAAAAACATATAATTGATCTTAGTTCTGAACTTGTCAACATGTATTCAGTTCTATTGCTGAGTCTAATGCTGTCTTGCATTCTGATAACTTGATTAAAAGACAAAAAGCTATGTCATATAATGTGACCCTGCAAATAGCTGACAAATCTAAGTAGCAAAAGAAGCTGCCAGGCTGAGGAAATCCACCCATCCTGGGCTTCTAAATCAGCATATGCCCGGCCTGACTGAAGAACTGCAGATTAACAGGAGAAAAGAAGAAGGAGGTAATGAAGAGCTTCCCCTGATAAGAAAATATTCACTGGCAGGGATGCTGGAGGCATAACTGAATACTCAGGGAAGTTCAGCGTGTAAGCAGATTTCTCAAAAAGTACTAATTGACCCTGGCCCCCAGTAACAACAGTTCAGCTGCTGATACTGATCCCAGCATTTTTGTTCCAGTCAATTCCTTAGCCCTAGAGCAGGGTAGGTTTCCTATAGGGGGGAAAAAAAAAAAAAAAACCAACAAAAAACCCCAACCAAACAAAAACAAAACAAAAAAAAAAAAACAAACAAAAAAAAAAACCACAAAAAAGAAAAACAAAAACACCCAAACAAAAACAACAACAACAACAACAAAACAAACAACCAAGTGTCTTCCACTCAATAAGGAGGTTCATCACTCTAGAAGGGTTAAAAATTAATGAGATACAAGAGAGGGAAACATGAAGCTGAGATTAGTGCTTTCTTTGTTTTCCAGCTCCCCACTCTGAAGTTATAGAAACGTACATTGTGTCCACTCTCTCCCACAGGCAGAGTTAATTACTTGTGTGGATTGTTTTCACTGCTTCCTGCTGGAATATCACAGAACCACTGATCCGGTGCCGCTGCCTCTGGCTGCCTTCTCCCAGGCAGCCAACAGGGCAACAAAAAATTCAGGAAATATGCTGAGCAGGGTCTTTTCCCAGCCAGGCTCCCCCTTGTACTACCTGCAGTGGCAGGACTGTGACTGATCAGCAGAGAAGAAACAGGAGAAATTGTGTGAAAGTGTAAGATGAAGAGAATAGACCCTTTGAATAAGAAGCACTCAACTGGAGCCAGATTCAGCTCTCTGGTTGCAACTACAAACTGTAAAATATCTCTACATTTTTGGCATCAGCCAGTTTGGAGCCTCATCCCTCACTTAAATCCCCTTTACTGCTTCTCATTAAGATCCTTTTACAGTTCTATGTGTCTCTCCCCCTACTTCACCCTAAAGCTGTAAGTTTCCACTTCTGAAAGCCTCTCCATGCAGCTGGCATGGATAAAAGAGAGGGCTGACCACATCACTTATTCACAGCTTTACTGGATATGATTCTTGGCAATGGTGCATTGCTTTTGCTGGGGTTGCTGCCATTTTTATGAGGAAATCCAGTCAACATCTCAAGCTTAGAAAGTTCCATCTCACCAGAAGTGTCAACATATCCATGAGCTATACATTCTCCAGACCAGGACCCTGACCATACAGTCCTTCATTCCTGGTGTCTCCTTTCTGCCAGGTTCCTGCTGCCTATGGAGTACAATGACACAAAAAGACATTGTCCTCATTGTCTCCCAGGGGTGCTGTGAATATCTTGGGTTTCTTTACAATTTTACCCAAGGGCTAACATCAGAGTATTCCAACTGAAATCAACAAACACTTCCTCCCTCACCTTTGCAAAATGGCTCTTACAGAAACAGGTTATTCCATTTTTCTGTAATTGAAGCCTGGAATAACTCTTACCTATGTAAGCTGTGTTTATAGCGTAGGATATAGTGCTGGTATAGACCTCACAGGACAACTCTCCAAGTGGTCTCATCACTGAGTATCCAATGGGACTGGGAGCAGCTTATCCACCTACCCCAAAGCTCCTCACAGGATACCCATGAATTCTGCTGTCACCAGAAGTTCCTTCTCTGGCAAGTCCCTCTGGAGGAATAAGGCTCACTCTTGTGAGAGTGGAAACACAGCAGAAGTAGGGTCTGGTCCTTTGGAACCTCCCAGCTTCTCTGTAACAACTCCTAAAGGTACACCTGAGCAGCTGGAACCTAGGTCCATAGAAGTCCATGGGATGAGACTGCAGTGTTGCTCCCATCCCCCTGCCTCCAGTAGATGAAAGATGTGAATAAATTGGAGTCAGTTAAGGAAGGCCACACAAGAGAACTTGCAGCTGGAGCACTTGTCTCATGAGGAGGGGTTGCCATCCATAGTCACCTACACTTAATACATGTCCCAGTGCAAAATGTAATGGCTTCCAGTGCAAGCACTTTCCTCAGGTCCAGTAGGACAGAGAGTAGAAGAGGAAAACGAATAAAAGGAAGCAAGTGAGGACTTGCACAAAAGGAAGGACCCTGAGACCCTCCCACCTCCATTTTTGCCTCATCCCTGTCAGAGGTTTCTTCCCTTCTAGTCCCCTACTCCTCTTCCCACCTCATTCTCGCCAACACCCTCCTTGCAGCATTTCCAGGACCCTCCTCAAAACCACGCCACTCTCTCAAGGAATGGTCCCAGCTCTGCCTCCCTCCCCTCACATCCACAGCTTGTCACAGCTCTGCAAGCCCCTGGGCCAGGATGTGACACCCCTCCTGCCTGGCAAGTGTGGCCCCACCACTCAGGGACAGGCAGCCAAGAGGAGCAGTACCTAGCAACAACTAGAAATCCCCATGGGTTTGTTGACACTCCCCAGGGACTCCACCCCACTCTCCTGCCTCATAAATTCCCCCCTGCCACCATCTCCATGCATTAAGGCACTGAGCAGGTCCCCTGGGATGCAGTTGTTCATCCCAACCATCCTCTGCCTGCTGGGCTCCTGCTGCCTCGGGGGCAGAGCTCCACGGGAATTTGAGTCCACCCTCACGGTGCCCAACGGGGGTCCCTGGGGATGCTGGGGGCAGCAGCAGTTTTGCCCCAGTGGCTATGCCAAGGGATTTGCAGTGAAGGTAAGTTTTCACTCCTCCTTTGGGGTGGGGAAAAAAACTCTGCTGTGAAATGATGGTGTTTTGTTCTGGTCTCAGCAGGTTGGCCACAACACGTTGTCCCATTGCAGCAGTTTGCCTTGTATCTGCATGGCTCACCTGCAGGCTTATCAGCAAGAAATCTCTAGCATAAAGTAACTCCCCAGGCTCTCTGCCAGTGAGCAATTTCTTAGGAGAAGAGTTCATGGAGTAAGAAAAGACCTTGGGTCTGTACTGCAGACCCCATCCTAAGGCTCTGGGGCAGCTCCCACCTGCCAGCACTCCAACTCTGGGTGTCAGAGCATGCAGCAGGAGGGTGGACATAACCCTGAGCAGATTGCTGTGTCTGGAGCCTCTGCTCTGCAGTCTGGAGAAAAAGCAGAGGCTGGAAGCAGCAAAAAGGGCTTCCTGCCTCACAGCAGCACTACCTGTGCCTGGCTCTCTCTCCAGAGCCTCCTACCACCACTCACCAGGAGGCCTCACCTCTTCTCTTCTCCTCTCTTCTTTAAAAAGGGGGAGAGTGCTGACTTCTCACGTTTTCTTCGCCTCTTCTAAGGTGGAGCCCTACCATGGATTTTGGCTGTTTGCTGATGACACAGCTCTGAATGGCATCCGCCTGTTGTGCACGGATGGCACAGTCATTGAGTCCTCTGTCGGGAGGTGAGTAGCATCCACTTTCTCATCGTCCTTTACAGGTGAATTTTTTGGGGAGCATGAGGGAAAACCAGAGCACCTACACTCCCTCTGAAGATGGCTCCTCACCTTGCTTGAGGAGTGGGGTTGAGGTGCTCCTGGCCACAAGTGTGAAGGCTTTAGGGTAGAGATTTGATCCCAGAGAAGGGAACAGTACTTTGAGAAACAAAGGAGAGTTCAAAAAATGTAGACCTTAAATCTGTACTTTCTTCAATCTCATTGAAAATGAGATTGGTTTTAAATAATGGGGACAAAGCAAGCAGCTGAAATTTCCCAGGGGTCCTGCAGCAAGAGGTCAGACCAGGGCTGATGGTGGCCAGGTGTCTGGGGGGTGATGGAGAAGCAGAGTGATACAGGTTCTCACAGAAACCCACCATCCCTGTGTAGATCCCCTGCCCAAGGACTACCAGGATCCCAGGCAAATTGCAATGTTGATTGCAACACAGGAGAGGTTGAACATGTCTTGGTGTGTTGTTTTCTTCTCTAACAGGTGGGGAAACTGGACCACAGTCCAGCTCTGCCCCAGCAGCAAGCTGGTTTCCTTCTCACTGAGAGTGGAAGGGAGGCAGTACCTGCTTGATGACACAGCAGCCAACAACGTGAGGTTTGCCTGCTCTGATGGAACAATGCTGGAGGGATGGGGACTTTCAGGGGGTCACTTTGGCCCATGGAGCAGCAGCTGCACCTCTGGGGCCATCTGTGGGCTCCAAACAAAAGTGGAGGAACCCCAGGGCCCAGAGGATGACACAGCTCTCAATGACATGAAAGTCTTCTGCTGTGAATGAGCCCGACCTCCCCCCCCATGCCAGCATCTACAAAGCAATCCACCATTAAAACTTGGATATGTCCTTGCACAAGGAACAGAGTGGTTTTTTTCTACATCACATTTTGTAAATGGTAGTCAGAACCCGTGGCTACAGCACTAGGGTGTTTCATTCTGCTTCCAGCAGATCATCGTAAAACCACAGAATGTCAAGGACCATCTGGTCCAACCTAAGTAGGAACAGGGTCCAGATGAGATGTGAGGTTGCTGCACCCCCTGGCTCCACCATCCAGCCTGCAGCAAGGCTGAAGACAGGTTACCAGGAGGTACAAACACACATACAGACAGACACAGACATACAGACAGGCACACATTCCCCTCCCCACACACACTGCAGTTCTTGGTCCCACTCCAGCTGCCAGCACTCTGCTCTGGGGCTGCTGCCCATGGGCTGGCTGGCAATCTGCTGCTGCTGCTCTCACCTGGGGTCAGAACAGAGGCTGTGCCAACACTGTAACAATTGTACCTGTACAACAGCCCCAAATGCTTTTCCCTGCAACCCCCCACACCCATAGGTATGTAGATGCAAAGGGCCTCCTAATCTGCAGGGTGCTGGGGGGCAGGGGGGGCAGTGATGCTCTGTGGGTTTCACCAAGCGTCTAGGGCTGATTGCTCCTCCAGCAGTCCCAGGGAGTTTCATTCTGTTAAATTTCCATGTATATTTAACCCTTTCCACCCAGCCATCGAAAATAGGATTTCAATCTACCCTGGGGCTCTGCTGGCACTGCTGACTGAGGTTACTGTCTGCTCAATCTGTTACTGCCTCTCTGATCCTCACTGGGTCTCTGTGTTCATTGTGGTTAGGCTTGATAGCAAATTTATAACCTAACAAATTCCTGGGAGTGAGCACAGAGGATCCCCACACCTACAGCTAAGGTGGGAGGCAGGACTGTAAAGACTGGAGAATGAAGGAGGAGAATAGTGATCATGTGCTCTGGCAGAAACTGTGGTTGCAAAGGAGAGGAAGGGGATCTCCTCATCCTCTCTCCATCATAATGCTTAGGCTGTGGGGGCATGACTATCACACATTCAGTTCATCCATCCATTAGTAGGTTCAAACACCATGCAGCTCTGTGCCTCTCCTTCTAGCTTGCTCAGCACAGCAAACCTGCACTGGTGCAAATCAGGCACCTGGAGGATTTTTGTTTCCAAGACTGCAGTGATTCTCATGCAGTGAAGTAAGAAATGCATCATCATATAGGTACCCTTCCTGAACCCACCATCATCTCCTTCAGTGCCAAGATTTCCTACTAAACTCTCCTCTGGAGTTCATGTTCTGTCCTGTTTTCTGGGCCTGTGGGAAATACCTCACTTGTGAGGACTCTGGCCATGATAAGAACAGTGGACAAGGAGTAACCACAACCCCACATCTCAGGGTGTTACACAGGGAAAAATTGGTTGGAGGGCTGTATGGTCCACATGCACGGGAAGAACCTGGGGAGGAAAAGTACAAACAGCAAGGATGAGGAGAATTCTAGAGTGAACTGCAAAGATTCAACAAGAAACCATTTCTTCAGTAGCAAAAGTACAAAGAGGAGGCAGAAACTGCCAGGGATGAGGCATCCACAAATTTCTGGGCAACCTGTTCCAGTGTCTCACCATCCTCACACTAAAGAATTTCTTCCTATTATCTGATCTAAATCTACCCATTTTCATCATAAAACCACTGCCCCTTGTCCAGTCACTACAGGCCCATTTAAAAAGCCTCTCCCCAGCTTTCCTGTAAGCTCCTTCAGGTACTAGGAGGCTGCTATAAGAAACATTGTGAATAGTCCTTGGTAAGCCTGTGAGCCAATAGTTTCTGTGAACACATTGAGTATCTGGAAACACAGACACAGGTAATTTTTTTGTTTAATCCCTGTCTAATCCCTTTGTTTAATTCCTTCTGGGAGTCCACATATTCCAGTGGTTTCTGAAGCAATAGCAGTGCCATCCTTTGATTTTATGCATTCATATGCACAGTCTGACACTTGGCATGCAGCCAGGAGAAGCCTCTCAACAGGTATATTTCCATGTATATTTAACCCTTTCCATCCAGCCATAGAAAACAGGATTTCAAAACTCCAAGTGGTTATAGTTTTATTGCCTGTTTTGTTGGTTAGCCACATACTATACCAATACATATTGCAAAGCCCTCTGTATTTCAGGACAACATCATATCTAAAATCAAAAGAGAACCACTGAGTACATGAGCTGGCAGCCAGGTCACATATCCTCATGGGTGGGCATCTGATTTTAAGAGCTAAAGGCACTCTTGTGATAGTTCAGTATTGTTATGGGAATCTCTGTTTACAATTAAATATAATAGGAAAATTCATAACTCAGTTTTTATCCTGGGAAAAAAAAAAGGTTCCCCTAGGGCACCCTGAAATACACTGAAGCAAAAAAAGAGATGAGATTCTTGTCCTCAGTGTCTGAAGAGGTATTATAATACCTTTGTATTATTATATCACTGTCATATTACTCGTCTCTGTGACAGACCTAGTAAGTAAAAACCTCAGTAATGGACCAGTGGCACTTGACACTGTGCAACAGTGAGCAGAAGGGTATTCCATGCTTTAATCTTTGTTGCAATTCCAGCACACACATTTACAGGCTTTGTCTTTATGTTCTATGTGAGGTGACAGAGCACTCCTGAGAAGTTACAGTCCTGTTACCCCTCTCATAACACCTGGGACCCCTTTAATGGAGTGAGAGAATAAACATGAGAAATAAAATAGTGCAGGATGGAAAATCCCTTAAAAATTTCCCAAATGTTTCTTCTAGGAGTAATGAAGGAAGACATAAAACATTTTCTTCTTCCCCATTTCCACGGCTTGGTTCCCCCAGCAGCCTTCAGACATCACTGACATGATACAAGTGTCACGAGCCATTTCGCAGGCTCTGAAACAAGTGGATTTAAAACTGCTTATAGATAATATGAGCTGAAATAATTAATTCTAAATCTGGAAAATCACTGTCCTCAAAGAGCCTTGCAAATTGCTTGTGTTAGACAGCATGAACTCACCCAGCAGGCACGGGGCGTTTTAAACAAGCTTCATGACAGGAGTCAGACTCAAAACTGCTCTGGAAAATTCCTTGTTTCCTCTCTATAAGCAGAAGTGTGGGATTCCAGTCTAGACTAGATAACAAGTCACACTGGGAGATATTTCAGCCTAGAAGATCTCTTGCTCTTATCAGCATTCTCATCCTGAGCCCACCATATTCCCTTAGAAAAAAAAAAATCTAATACATCTCCAGAGCTGCAAAGTTTGAACTTGGATCCCCATTGAGCAAATGCCCTTGAAGTTCAGAGCACTTCCAAGTCAGCTTATTTCCTCTGAAACATTGCAAATGAAGTGGGTTTTTTGTTTGTTTTTCTTGAAGTAGAAACACTGTATCAGATGTTATCTGTTATTTTTTATTTTTGTAAGAGGTTTGTTTTTATTTCTACAAATATGTCTTTGACCTGTAATAAAATCCTTACTGAAGTAGTAGCTAATTCTGAATAAATAAGTAATTATTCCAGTAAATCCAAGGGAGGGTGCAACCAGCTACCTCTCTCTGACCTTTCTGTGACCCTATTCAGAAACAAACCTGTACTTTGAGCAATAAAACAAAATTTCTTTTACAGTGGTTCTGTGGGGTCATAGCATAGTGCTGCCTACATCCACATAATTAGAAGAGAGGTTAACGAATTGCTAAAGTACATGTTTCCAATGGGTAAAGCAGATAAAAAGAATATTTAAGTGGACGGAGCAGTTTATTAAATGATATTATAAAAGACACTTTGCCCCTTGTCAAGTGCCATTTCAAGATAAACTAATGTAAGAAACGGGCTGCTCTGTCTCCTGAGGCAACTCAGTACCATCCCTCATTTCTTTTGACCTGAATGTTTTCCCCTTTCCTTTTTATTTTTTAAACCTTTCATATATTCTCTTTGGTCTTTCTGCCACAAATGCAGATCAGCCTGAGCCATGACTTCAGATACATGCTTTCACAGCCCAGGGCTGTGTTTGAGACTTCCTTGCTTTATCAGCTTCACCACAGAGAAGTGTTTCCAGAGACATTTCCATGGGGTGCAGCTGCCTTGTCTACACAGGTTTCAGAAATTGATTTTGGAATAATCTGTCTCTTACTTATATTTCAAATGGTGCTGGGAAGAGCAGTGAAGGGACATCACAACACCCATGCCAATTTGCCAGCACCTGGAGCAGGTTTCTTTGTACATCCATGAAGGATCTGATGAAGGTCTGTTGGACCTTTCCAACATCTGGAGGTGACCTTGAGGAAGAGGAGGAAAGGACACATTTTGAGGAAGGCCATCTGCTCCTTGGGCTGCACAGGGACCAGCTCCAGCATCACTGCTCTTTGGAGCCACTTGGGGTTTCATGACCATTTCAATAACACATTTCAGCCAAGAAATAACAGCAAAGGTGGTCAGAGTTCTTCTAAGTTATGCATCTGGTTTTGTTGAGGCAGGATGGCATTTCCTCTTCCTATTTCAGGGGATAAGAGTATATTTTCAAAAGCTTTCTAGTACCAAGTTGCAAGGGTGATGCAGCCAGGGAGACGTGAAGAAAAAACATCACCTTTCATTTTTCTTTTCTCTGGCGTGATTTTGAAGTATATTAAAAAAAAAAAAAAAAAAAAAAAAAAAAAAAAAAAAAAAAAAAAAAAGGAAAAGGGGAGGGGAGAGGAGAGGAATTATTGTCTCCTCAAATTTGTACAAGTAATCTCTTATTTTGCAAGACCAAGACGGTGCTGTGATTTCAACACCTTGCTGGAATCTGTGTCTTGATTGCTTTTGTAGAACATATTCCAAAGTCTCATTATGCAGCTGCTTTTTTTCCGATTCATCACAAAAGGCCTGTCAAAAGCCAACTACTTTCTAAGCACCCAGTTCTCCTCCTTCTCTAACCATTGCTTGTCTCTTCAATACAGATTTGTCTAAATGCACCTCTGTCATCTGTAATAAGGTAATAGGCCTGAAAATTACTTAGTGTTGTCTTCCGTCTTCCACTTAGGTACAGAAGATGTTTTAAAACTAAACTGATGCCTTTATTACAACTCCTTCTTTCTGCTCCTGGTAGCACTTTCACATGTACTGGTTTTGGCTGGGATAGAGTTATTTTTCTTCCTAGAAGCTGGTTATAATGCTGGTTTTTG
Source organism: Phaethornis superciliosus (assembly GCA_023637945.1). Taxonomy (NCBI): domain Eukaryota; kingdom Metazoa; phylum Chordata; class Aves; order Apodiformes; family Trochilidae; genus Phaethornis; species Phaethornis superciliosus. The sequence continues at coordinate 180,945,883 of JAJQWJ010000001.1, read as the reverse complement.
GATTTAGGTTGAGAATAACATTGTTAACACACTGATGCTGATGCCCAGCAATGCTTACACCAAGTTGAGGACTTTTCAACTTCTTACACTGCCCTGCCAGTGGGGAGGCTGAGGATGCCCCCAGCATTTGGGGAAGAAGACACAGCTGGAACAGCTGGCCAGAGGGATGTCACAGAGAGCAATAAAACTGTGAGCAATTGTCCAGGATACGATGGGAGATGCTCAGGGACTGGTTGGATTTTGGTCAGTGGTTGGTGAGTAATTCACTGTGCATCACTTGTTTTGTGTCCTGTTTTATACTATGACTATTTTCCATTCCTTTCCTGTCCTATTAAACTGTCTTCTTCTCAGCCCACAAGTTTTATCTTTTTTTTTTTCTTTTTCTTTTTTTTTTTTTTTCTTCTTTTTTTTTTCTTTTTTTTTTTTTTCTTTTTTTTTCCCAGTTCTCTTCCCCATCCCACTGTGCAGGGGAAGGGTGAGTTTTATGGTGTTTAGCTGCCTGCTAGGTTAAGCCACATGATCCCATCTCCCAGTCACTGCAACAGGGCTAAAGAACATAAAAACATTCTGAGATTAGGGTTATTTTCTTGGGCTGAAAAAAATCCCTGCACAAAGTTGAGGTTTGATATCTTTGCCTAATTTGCCCTCTGGACTTGCTGTATTAATTCAATAACTCACAGAAATTCCACACAATGCAGTCTGGTAGGAGCTGGTGTCCAGGCTAGATTGCCTCGAGCCCAGATAATGAAAGAGTCCTGCTGGCATGACACATTCATTAATAGCTTCTGTGCTGATGCTAAATGGAAAAAAAAAAAAAACAAAAACCAACAACAATAAAATCACAGCCTGACAGGAAAGAAAAGCAGGACAAATCACCAGTATTTGTGTTACTAATGCAACCCATTGCCCTAAGCAGGCAGGCAAGGTACCCTGTTAATGTCTGTCCCACCTTACACTGTACTGCCAGGCTGGTTTTGGGGTAAATATTTGGTCAAAGTCCAAATATTAAAGCTGATTTTACACACATCCTAGAAGATCCAGAATGCAACCCTGATTTTGCTGTCCAGTAAGCATGAAACACCAAGTCAACTTACTGAACACATTTCTTAGGATAAAATCAAGGGAAAAAAAAACAAACCAAACAAAAAAAAAAAAAAAAAAAAAAAAAAACAAACCACAAAAAACAAGCAAAAAAAAAAGCACACCAGTTCACTATTCACTTACCTCAAACTGTGCTAGTCCTGCTTAAACCTCTTAAGTCACTTACACCCAACCTTTCCTCTCCTGGGGGTTAAAGACCATTAGTTCACTGTTTGCACACCAATGGCAAATGATGGCAAAAAGATGTGAGCACCTGGAATTCTGCTGTTGGGTAGGGAGGGTTAGGTCTGGCACCCACAAAACTCAGTTTTCCCCAACCTTTTACCTCTTTACCTCTCTTTCTTTGGAGTGTAAGCAGTTTGTGTTAAGCTGTAAGCCAGGCACAACCTTATTTTTTAGATAAGGGGTTTAGTGTAGGAGGTAACCTGGAGCCTCAACCTGCATCTAACAGCTGTGGGATTTCTGCTCTTGCCTCTCACACCAAGGCTTTTCACATGAACTCCTACAGCTCGAAGAAGAAATGTGATATCTGAGCCAACCCTTGACTAAGGCCTCTGCATCTTTTTAAATTCCTGGATAATTTTTCTAACTGGCATCCTGAGTGTTGAACAGTAGGTTGATACTATTTCCAATTTGTGAGTTGGAAATACCTCAAAAATATAAGATTTATACGGGACTGAGCCAAAGACCACCAAATGGCCACAGGGAAGGCACTACAGTCCAGCATGCATCCAGCATTATTTTTCATGCAAAATGAGTAATATATTTTAAATCAGCCACAACAGCTACAAGGACCCAAGTCATTGCTTTGCACAGGAGGAATGAGTTATGTTAGGGATCCAAATGTGCTGAGGCTGTCAATGTAACTGACAGATTAGTGCAGGTCCTTGTTAGGTGATGCTGTCCTGGACAGCACAGAAATAGCAAGTTAGGAGGTAATATTGTCTATGGACTTGTAGAGAAATCTTTATTGCTAGGCGGCAGCCTATGTGTCAGGTCACCCACACCTTGATCAAAAGGCTGGTAGAAAAGAGGCATCTCCAGCTGTCATGGATGAAATATTTTGACACAGTTACAGTTTAGCAGCAACTCAAGCTTTATTAATGGGGTGAGGTGGATCAAAATGTTTCATTTTAGCAGCACTTAATCATTAACCAATGTAAAGATTAAGCAAGTGATTCAGTGGAAATTATGTTATAATTAAAAGTGACTTAATTACAGATTCAAGAATGGCAAGATTCACACTGACATACTAAAAGGTACTCTAAATCAAAATATATAACTATGCATATGTGTAATCACAAAATATTACAGACACACTTGGGCAGACATATATTTGGACACCCACTCATGTGAAGCAAAATATGTATATTCAAACGCATATATAGTTAGAGAGGTGGATTGAAGAGGTGAGCCTATAATTAAAATGTCTCTTTAAAGGAGTTTAGAGCAAGTACTCATGATGCATACTCATTCATCAAAAGGCAATAATTGAGACTTGAGAACACTGAGCTCACCCTGGTGTTGAACCTCAGGGAATCTATACCTAAGACCTGAGAGGTGTTCCAACACAGGGACACAGGCCAGTGCAACCCAGGAGAGGATAAAAGGTCACTCTTAGGATCACTATTTATAGGGCCCCAGATAATTGATTTCCATAGAATCATAGAATGGTTCAGGTTGGAAGGGATCTTTACAGATCATCTCATCCAAACTCACTGAAAAGACCAGGGATATCTTCAACTATACCAGGATGCTCAGAGCCCCATCCAGCCTGATTTTGAACACTTCCAGGGATGGGGCTTCTACCACCTCTCTGGGCAACCTGTCCCAGTGTTTCGCTGCCATCATAGGAAAAACTTTCTTCCTAATACCTACCCTCTTTCAGTTTAAAATCATTACTTTTTGTCCTATCACCACATGCCCTGCTAAAATGTTTGTCACCAACTTTCTTTTAGGCCCAATTTAAGCACTGAAAGTCTGTTATAAGATTTCCCCAGAGCCTTCTCTTCTCCAGGCTGAACAAACCCAACTCTCTTAGCCTTCCCTCCTAGAAGAGATGCTCCAGCACCCTGGTCATTTTTGTGACCATCATCCCCATGGACCAGCATTCCCAGCAGCTTTACCTTTTGTGACATGCCTCTTTTTTTGGATTAGCGTCTCCTGCGGGTTGCAGGATCTCCTATCACAGAAGTAATATCTCCAACAAAAATATTAATTGTGGCTCTGCAGTTGTTAGGAGCACATATTAGGCTGTAACTAGGGGCCCCCAGAAAAACAAGGTTATTTTCTTAGCAAGTTTCAGCTAAAAGCTGGACATCACACGTCTGGGTAATTATAATTCCCTCTGGCTTCCAAATTACACAGGGTGAAAGTGCATTACGTGTCCAGCAGTGCTGTGGGAAGCACGGGATGATGTAACTGGAAGTTGCTTTCTGCTTTATGTTGCTCTGGTTGTACCACAATGTACCATCACCTAGCTCTGTCTTAAACCTTGGAGTTTCATTGCTTCTCCTGCTTGGCATATTCAGCAGTTTCCCTGGAATTTTTCCACTTGTTTTCTCCTCAAGTATTAGTCAGTAAGTGCTGGAACCAGCCAGAGGTTTTCACCACTGGGAACCCCAAGGTACTTCTAGCCCTCTAAGCCCATACTTGGACCCAAACATTCCATGAAGCAGAGTCATTATGAAAGTGATGCCAGTGAGAACCACTTTCATAAAACTGAGACCCCCACATAGCAGCTTTTAATCAAGGAATAAACAGCAGCAATGAGTCATTACATTTGGTGCTGTGGGAATTTTAAGAAAGGATGTTTTCTGTAACTCATGGAAATAACACACAAACTTTGACATGACCTTTATTTTTTCTTTTATTGTTAGCAGATGTTATTGCAGTCAAGGGAAGCAGGATACCATATGGCCACTGTTTTAAGAGTGTCATTTAATGAGCTCCATGCCTTTATTACCATATACTTAAAGCCTCCAGGACCGTTAATCAACTACAAAGTAGTCTTCCAACATTTCAGATGTTTGCAGGTTTGGATAGTAGGGCTGAGAGCATATTTCAGACAGGCACATACACAAAGGACATTGACACAGGCTGCAGCATGGACTGCCAGCCACCCAGCCCCACCACAAACACCAAGAACACCCACATACAGTCACCAGTCTCTCAGTCCCATCTCTCTCCTCCAGCAGGTCAGGATTGAAGTAGTGAAAACACACAGGACTTCTCTCTCCAGGATCACAAGCACACCCATATTCACAGATCACTCAGATGTCAGCCCAGACCCTGAGTCCACCCAACACCCATCCCTGAACCTGGCCCCCCTGCCACATTCTTGCTGACAGCCAGAGCCCCAGGACCTGGGACCCATGGCCCCTCTCCTGACCTTGCAGCACCCACACAAAGCATGATGAGATTACAAAGAGAGAACAGTTCAGGAAAGGATTTAGTAAAACAATAGGATGGATGTGATGGCCACGTGGTGGCTCAGTCAAACAAGCACACTGCCTGGCAGTGGCTTACACCCAAATGACCCTTTTTACCCCTTCTTCTTTCCATTTCTTCATGCTTGTTCCTCACCCATCTGCCTTCATCCCTCCCCTTCCCCTAAACTTCCTGTAATAAGTTTTACACGATCCCACAAGCTCCTTCTAATACCCCATAATAAGCTTTGCACAGGCCCAGAGGCCTCCTCAAATACCCAGCAACACTAACACCAATCATGTTTTCACTCTTTATCAGTGACAAAGCTGGGGCTGGTGTCTTTAAGGCTGTGCCTGGGTAGTTCCTTTGTTAGTTCATCCAACAATGACCAAAGAGTTGTTAATATTTGTTAATGTTTGTGTGTCCTTGCATTTAACTTATTATTTTCCCTGGTGTAGGGGTATTTGGGGTGTTGGTCTTTTTCCCATACTGAAAAGCCTTTAATGAGATAGCTTGATGAGCCAGGTGCTTTTTTTGTCTGTTTACCTCCATGTGCTGGAGGTATCTTACCCACACTGCTGACTTGAGAGAAAGCCTGAAGAGTTTTCTAACTTATACAAGACAAAAATAGGCAGCTTGCTGTAGCTCAAATAAGGTCAAAGGAATCTCATCTGGCAGGTGTTAGTGCAAGATTCGTGACATGGGGTGATGGTTCACATGTCCATCACTCGCAGACACTAAAGAGCCTATAGCACATTTCACAAGATCTGAAGTGTCAACTTTGGTACAAAGTTAAAAAACTAAAGAATTAGAAGAGTCCCAGTACAAGAAACCTCTAGTCCTTCTCTTGCCAGGGCAGGGACTCACCATTTGCTGAAGAGCATACCCAGTATTAGCTCAGCTGAGCCTTAATCTCACAGAGAATTGCAGTCAGCCTAAACAGCAGTCATCACTGCTGGTGCACAGCCCTGGATCAGGTTCCAACAGCTGTCTCTGTCTTACCAAAGGAGAGACCATAGTTTCTAAGTGTGAAACTTTTGGTTTTGGTGGTTGGCAGCAGTTTTGACAGCCAGTACTTATTCTCAGATCACGAAGAATTGAACACACACGACAATCATGTGTAATATAAATACCCATCATTACAGGAAAACTTATCTTTTGGCACTTCAGTTTCCCATCTGTAAATTATAGGCTAATAGCTCTTCCTTAGCCACAGATGATGATATAACTGGGGCAGAAACTGCTTTTGTTCCATATGTTCACAGTAATTCTTGTCTGATCATGTTGGAGGCTCAGGGAGTAATAAAATAATGTATTTTTTTCTCTGTTCTTAGAAATCACTTTTGCTTTATCAGAAGGATGAAACAGGGAGATTCCCCAATGAAGCTAGGCCAAAATTTAGCAGTTTTCATCATTTCTGTGTAAAACTCACCACCCTACCTTTTCATTTCTTTTCTCTTCCATGTCTTTCTCAGACATAAAAGCACAAGCCAGACATTTCCCTGAGCCTGTGAACAAAGAGTAGGTAAAAATAATATCTAAAACATTTCAGTCAACATCCTTTATTCCGGCTTATCATCTCTGGTATATGATCATCTTGGTTTTATATGAACAGCAGCAGAACTACAGTCCAGTAGCATTGTGTGGTGCTACAACATAGTGCCTCATCCCATCATGAGCAAAATGGTCTTTTGATATCCTTCATTTTGACTGACAATTTGAACACAAACTCCTAGCTGATCTTTACATTTTCAGGGCTTTACAAATCACATACCCTAAACCTAGCAAACACATGACATTTGGCAGCATCACAGGAAACATCTGGATTCCAGTGCTACATGAGACCAAATAGATGGATTGAGTAGTGCAATGTACCAATATTTTCGGGGTTTCATTGTTCTCATACTTAAGTAAGTTATCACACAAGAGTTACAGAATCATTACCTCCCACATATATCATATATATTGCTTTCTCTGTGGACCACTCAAAGCCAAAAAGCTAGACTTGAGAAATACATATTGGGGGTTTTTAGCCATATGTATCAACCTTAGATGTTTACTTGCTTCCTTTCCAGCTCCAAGGCATGCATTAGAAGAGTGTAAGGCTCTGGGTTCCCTTCAGCATGTTTTTTTGAAACACATTTTTCTTCTGCAAGTCCTCTGGGATGCTGCCCAATGTTTTAGACTTCTGAAATATAACCACTAGTTTATGTGAAAGTTTAGCCTCAAAATTTAGGGACTAGTCAGAGTTAAAGTCTACTGCCTTCAGAGAGAGCCCTTGGTTATTCCCACAATCCTCATCTCTCATTAGAACATCAAACTATAAGAACAAGCTTTAAGCAAAGATACCTAACTTTCCCATCTCTAATAAGAAACAATTTGACTAATATCATAGGACAAGGAAATTCAATATTATTCTGATGGCTGCTGCAAGACTCACCACAGAAAAATTATGTTTCATAGAATGTAATACCTGCAGAAGGGAAAGAAATCATGACAATAGTTTTCTGCATAGAAATACAAGCTACAGTGCAGCCTTCCTTGATTGGAGTTTCTACAATGCTATCTCACATGCCCACATGTGAAGCAGGTGCCTGAGCTCCCTTTGTAGCCCATGGAGCATCAGACACCTTCCCCGCACTGGTGCTAAATCATCCCCCTGAATTTAAGGTCAGATATATATTCTACTCCTCCCATCACACCACCAAATAGTAAAAAGCTCTTTGTTATCTTTCTTAGTGAAGGAAATTCTGAAGGTTGTAGAATAAATGAAGGCTGCAGCATACTTGACAAGAATGACAATGCTGTCTTTGATGGCTTCTCAGAGGAGGAACTGTAAGCTGTTCAGTGTAAAATCCAGACTCAAACGAGTTATATGGGGTCTTGATTGAATCTATAATCCACAACTGCATATCAGGTTCTCTTCCAGAGATGCTCATGGATATTTGAAAGAACTGACACACACAAAGTTTCAAGCAGTTCTGTCATTTATTTGGGACAAAATGTAGACCATAGTGAGGTGTTCAAGCCCTCACTGCTTATCTCTGATGCCTGCCTTGGAAAGAATACTTAAAATGCTTCAGTACCAAGGCAATATATCCTCTCAAAGGTTTTATTCCAGCAGAAGGAAGTCCTGGGGTTTTGGTTTTTTCAGCAGTGGCGGAGCCCTGTGGAAGGGAAAAGATTCATAAAAATGGCAATGTGTTGCATCTGCTCGAGGACTTTGGAACTAAAAAAATGGCCTCATGGCCACAAGAGGGTGCAAAATTACCCAGTACAAAGAGCCTGGTTTATGCATTTCAAAACAACCTTTTTTGCTAGACAAGTCACCAAGAAGATAATGAAAACTATACTCTTTTTCTTGGGTGGTAAAAGTCAGTCTGAAAGAACATCTCAGCAGCTTAATTTTTTATTTGGATACATTGACAGACCTCTTTGGGCTGAGGGAAAAGCAACTTTTTAAGGAAGTATGAGAATTCACATTCAAATAACTACAAAAAAATTAATCTTTTTGAAAATTTAATTTCTTTTTATTTTTTTATTTTAAAAAGGGGTCCTCGAAAAAAGAAACAGACCTATAGGCTCTGTTTCTAGGTCTAGGCAATTCTACATGTACTGTAACTTTATACTTGAAACTCTCTGTAGATATTCAGAATTCTGCAGTCATAGTAATTTCACATCTTCCCTAAATACTCAAAAACATCCGGATAGTTCTTGATGATTTTTAGAGTTTGACAAGCATGCAAGTTATCCAGCACTTTTTCCTACCTCTCCTTAGTCCCAACTCCACGATTATCTCCCTTGAAAACTTAATTTTATTCAGTCTCTGGTAAAAATAATCTTTTTTACAAAGAAGCCCAAACTATTTCAGCTATCCTATCTGCTGTTCTTCCTAACTCAACAGTGATGCCATGCTTTCATTGCCTTCCTCCTAGTGTAGGTATAGAAGCTTCTCTCCTGGTCTTTCACAACCCTGAAAGCCACTAGATTCACTTTACGATCTTAGTCCTTCGGGTTTTATCCTCCAAATTCCTTTTATGTTCTTACATAGATCTCTAATAATTTTCCTTTCCATAATTTAGAAGTGGATTATCATCCTTCCCAGTAATGCTGCCCCGTGCTGATCACATCTGAGCAGGAGGGACTGCCCAGTGCTGAGTGGTGACTCCCACAAGCTCCTATCTTTCTATGGGTCATTCCTCACTATCAAAATTGAAGTGAAAAGTATCATTTTTCCTCTTCTCTGAAGGTTGTTTTGGTTTGGTTTTTTTTGACTAGAGCCTGAATTTTGTATGACATGGATACCTGGTGATGTGACCAGTCAATAGCCAGCACAACAGCCCATTTGTTCTGCAGTGTGCTGAGAGCAATACAATGGCCATAAATTCTAAATTATACTGTATTTGCTGTATTTGAGAAACTGTTTCAAAATGCCAATGCTAATACTATTTCTTCCCCATTACAATGAGTAGAGAAACATATCAGAGGCCTCTGACAGTACTTTCTGTTAACAATTCTCATTCTTCACGAGATGCTCCAGATAGCCAACTTGTCTAAGCAAACAAATATTCCAATGTTCAAGCACTATGAATATTTACTAACTCCAAACTTCAAGACCAGCTTGTTCAAATCTAGAAGATTCTTTTCTGTCTCCAAACTCTGTCTACATATCTTTGTATTCCTTATTTTAAATACTAACCCATAAGGAAGTTGTTCTTCCTGAGGATAAACCCCTTCTTTATGACTACTTGTCACACCATCCATATGGCTGCTAGAGAGAAACAGTCAATTTCTGGCCAATGCAAGCAATAAGGTGGAAGTAGGTCTTCAAATATAGGGAGAGCAGGGATCTGCAACCCAGCATGGCATTAAGAAGGATTTTGCTCTGAAGCATGACTGCGCATTATATCTACCACAAAAGAGATCTCCTGAGCTTCCAAGGGCCAAAGAGAGAATAAATCCCACCAGTGACTATGAATCAATGGGAGAGTGAGACCTTGACATCTCCAAAAAAATAAAACTCTGAATTAATTAATTTCTTTAATCAAAAAATTGAAAGGAACAGAAATTTTCTGCCAGGCATGCTGTCAAACTGACAAAGTGACTCAGCAAGCAAAATAATTGGTCTGGCATATGATTATATTTGGGGATTCAGGTTGGGGTTTAGACATGCTGTTAAAGACTAAACTGAAAAAGCAGATTTAACACAAAGTTGTCAGGCCTGTGGATTTAAAAGGTCCCGCTGTCTATCATTAAACAAGCAGAAAGTCAGTGCAAAAAATAATTGGCTGCTGTGTCACCACACTAGGGCTTTGTTAGTAAATACACTTAATAAGCTGATCCAGATGTGGAGTACGTTCCCTGAGAAAGCAAGAGTGATGAGGCTTAGCTTATTCCCCAAGAGCTCTCCTCTCTCAGAAGGCTCAATAACCACACCAAACAAACAAATCCTGTCCCAAGACCCCCCCCTATTAGTAAAGAGACCAGCACAGACCTCCAGGGACTTCCCAGGATCAGGCAGTGACAGTTCACTTAATGAAGAGGAATTTACATACAGAGATGCTAAGCACAATACCATGTGCTTAGAGAGAGTGTTCTTGCAGGCACCCTCAAATTACCAGACTTACTGTGGGCAACATCTTCCAGGAAGAAGATCCATAATTTTCCATAATGAAAACTACACAGCCAGAAATCTTCCATGAATCTAAAACACATTAACCAGGAATTGTACAATGACAGTGTTATTCAAGTAAGATCTATTGACTAGTTTAAGGAAAAGAAACAGCACCATTTTATTGCCCTAAATAATGCAGCCAATAACTGCAAACAGCCATGGGACTGGTAGGGACAGAACAGAGGAATCACCTGAATATAAAAGCAAAGAAAATCATATGAGAAGGGGAGAAACTAAGATTTCTTTTAACAAAAGCACTTATTAAGAAAAAGTTTTCTTCTTAGTAGCAAAATACTTGTTAATGTAATGGCCTTCCATGAAAACTTCCATGAAGTTTTCCACTGAAAGGGAAACCGTTGCTTGATGTGTAAGGTTGTTGACATTTTATTTTTTTTTAACCTAAAGTAATCATATTGAATTTGGCCTCCTTTGGTGTAAAACTGATTTCTGAATTACATCTTTACTTTCCCATGAAACACCAGTGCCAGGCTACAGGAAGAGATGGGACATTCTGTGTTTGTAAGTGATCTTGGAAATCCTTAAAAACACATTTTTGCCTCCACATTCATGGGTAGCTGCTGCCTGACACACTTCACAAACTAGACTCATCCTTCTAGTTAAGAAGAAACACTTATCCTCATCTTCATTTTCACATTTCTGATACCTTAAAAATAAGTATTATTGTTTAAATCACAGCATTTCACACAAACCAACTAGGCTAAACAAGCTCAAAGAGGGGTTGGAGAAGTGAGCATCTTCACTGCACAGCAAACTCACTTCCCTGAGCAAGTTTAGGGAGACCTAAGAATGACTTTCCAGTACCTGAAGGGGACCTACAGGAAGGCTGGAGAGGGACTTTGTACAAAGGCTTGTAGTGATGGGAGGAGGGGCAATGGTTTTAAATTAAAGAGCAGATTTAGGTCAGATGTTAGGAACAAGTTCTTTACCATGAGGGTTGTGGAACAATGGAACAGATTGCCCAGAGAGTCAGTTGAGGCCTCATCCCTGGAGATATTCAAGGTGAGGCTCAGCAAAGCTCTGAACAACCTGATCTAGTTGAGGATGTCCCTGCTTACTGCAAGGGGGTTGGTCTAGGTGACCTCTAGAGGTCCCTTCCAACACAAAGCATTCTATGATTCTATAATTCTCATTAATGCCATGCAGCTCTTGAGTGTCAAGAGCAAGAAAACACTGAACTGGAATCCTCACAGCCAGATTGTTTGCCCTCTCTTAACATCATTAAAAGACAATCCAGGCTTTCTAGCACTGCTGCTTTATTAGCCATTAACCTTTTTTAAGTTAATTATTTAATACAACAGAATCATATTACTGTTCTCATCTACCTGTACTGGTTTTGTATAAAAATGCACTATGGAACATAACTGCACCACTTAACCACAAGACTGAACTTGTTTTTCATTAGTGTAGAGGATGACAAAAAAATTATCAGAGGCAGCAGTTCCCACCAAGATTTAATACAGAAGTTTGGCACAGAAGTTAAAACAAAACATTGTGCAGTCATAAATCATTTAAAACTGCTCCTGGACAAGGAGCATTTCAAGGAGAATGTGATCAGCTGAGATGAATGGAATCTCAGGTACACGGGGAGCTGGGATATGAGAGGACCTCTGGGCACTCTGAGCAGCCATAGTTCGAGCACTGAGTTGGGGCAGGGGATGCACTGGGACTCCCTTTTTACAAGGAATCACATAGAAAAGCAAGGGCTAATGGGTACAAGTTACTCCCAGGGAGATGCCAACTGAGCACAAGAGGAAAATATTTCATAATGAGATCAGCCATTGTAATAATTTCCCCAGGGAAATGATGGATTCCCCAGCACTGGACACACAAGATTCAGCTGGACAGGGTGCTGGGCCATCTCTTCCAGACCATGCTTTTGTCAAGAGAAGTTGAACCAGATGAACCTGAAGTCCCTTCCAGCCTGGTTTTTTATGACTCCAGTTGGAGATGTCATCATCAGTTGTCTTCTTCCATCTCACAGGCCAGTTCTTGGACCTACTGAGCTGGGGTGATACATTCAAAGAGTTGTTTAACACTTAAAGGCAGAACTGGGAGAGCTGGAAGAGCTATAAAGCTTTCCAGCAACTCCAAAGCACATGCCTGGGGCTGGCTGAAAAAAAGCATCTAGAGATATAATAGATCATTTCATATCCCTGAATGAAGCCTTGTAAACCTGTAAGAGCAGCAATGGAAAAGCTTTATAGTGATAAGCATGTATTTATGCCACATTAAATATGTCAGCTCTGTTAGCTTTTCATATCTTGCCTTACAAACGCTGCACCAAGCCATTTTCACATAAAATATCAGATGAAACAATCTTAAAACTACAGAAGAAAGAGCTGGATGAGACTGAAAAGGCATCTCATACTGTCTCAAGACCAGACAAACACTCTCTATCTCTTATTCCAGGTCAGTGGGTGACCACTGGCTGTGCACCAATGACCAGAAATCACAAACCAGAAAATCTTGAAGAAAAACTTTGCCTTCAGACACTGGTCCATGAGGAATACCTTCAGATTTACTCTAAAAGGTTAATTATACTTGTGTTTTTTTCTAAATTCTTGGATTTTAGTGCATGTATGCTCCAAGACACTTGCTTTACAAAAGCTAAAAAATGAAAAAGACTTGATGGCTTTTCAATTCTAAGATAGAAATTAAAGAAGGATCATCAGAGCCATTTCAGACCACCAGCTGCCCTCAGACCATAAGTACAGAGGCACATGGATCTTGAGCATTGTGGAATGAACTTTTACCCATATCTGAAGAACTCAGTCTGTTTTTTCTCTAATGTAAGCAACACACTCATTTTGTGTTGCATGACATGCATCTGAGTTTTCTGTGTACAGTGCTTACGGCATACCTAGGAGGCAGGACACCAGGGAGGGTGATGATGCCTATAGTTAAAGATGTTCTGCAATTATGCAGTCCTTTTAAAACAGTTCTAATACTCCACCATTGCTTTATCATGTCTCAAAATAAACAGAGATAGCACAGCAGTTGTGAAAGATTGATTATCAACAGACTGAGAGAGTTGGGGTTATTCGGTCTGGAGAGGAGAAGGCTCCAAGGAGACCTTGTTGTAGCCTTCCAGTATCTGAAGGGGGCTACAGGAAAGCTGTGGAGGGACTTCCAGGATGTCAGATAGTGATAGGATAAGGAGGAATTGATTCAAACTAGAGAAGGGTAGATTTAGATTAGATGCCAGGAAGAAGTTCTTCACCATGAGCATGATGAGACACTGGAAGAGGTTGCCCAGAGAGAGGGTGGAAGCCCCATCCCTGGAAGTTTTTAAGGCCAGGCTGGAGAGGGCTCTGAGCAACCTGATCTAGTGGGAGGTGTCCCTGCCCATGGCAGGGGGGTTGGAATGAGATGATCTTAAAGATGCCTTCCAACCCTGAAAATTCCATGATTCTATGATCAAGCAGGACACATTTAAAACAACAAATTTATCAACTCCTGCAACAAGAGGTAGCTCTTCCAAAGATGTCCCTGTCACAATCCTGGTATTGTATTATTATCTTTAAAATCTGGGACCTTAAATGTTCTTTTAGAACCAAATTCCAATAGTTCTTAATTTGGGTGTAAACCTTACACTTGCTTCCTTGTGAAGGGTGTAACAGCATGGCTTTCTTGCATGTTACCTTTCCTTCTCACTTCTAATGAAATTTTTAAAAACAATATCTAGAAAAAGTGTTACCACACAGCTACATCAATATGCACATGAGAATTATGATATTAGGAAGTTTGGATTTCTGAAGTCTGTTCCTTCATGCTGGATTAGGTTGCCTTGATTTGTAAGGGCTAAAATGGCACTTTCAGCTGAGTAATTAGGGATCTTGTTTCCAAAACAGCTACATTTAAAGTTAGACCACAGCAGCTTCTGTCTCCACTCATTTTCATCCAGTAATCCAGATGGAATTAGAAAGATAAAACATGCTTTAATGCTAAAAATTCAGATGCAGAAGACAGGAAATGCTGAAGAAATTTCAGCCGAAGACTTGAAAGGTTCCTTAAGGGACCCATCAAAATGATTCTTCTTTCATAGACTGCAAGAGATTTTTGATGTCTTGCCATGAGACTTACTATTTATTCTAACATATTATTTTCCAGTCAGAACTTGTATACAAGTTTAAAACAAGGTGGCTGAACTCAATATGTAAAATTCCACTAAATCACATCTGATTAGGACTCTGGGAGTAACTGATTCTTTAGATTAATGAACAAACTGAGAGGGGGGAGTTGGAGGGGGAGGTCAGCCCAAATAGACCTATGAGTACTACCTATCTGGAAAAACAACAGTAACCAGCAGAAAGCCTTGGTTTCCATTTTAGCTGAGTTTACCCCAGCTTAAATTAGCTTTGTTTTACCTCAGTTTACATGAATGGATGAGCAGGCAATTACCTTAACATCAGCCAGCCACCGATTATGGACAAGGATAATGATAGCATGGAAGCTTTTGCACTTCATTTTGTAGCTAATGGTGTGGTACAAATTCACAGTGTTTTCCTTCAATTTCAGCAAAAATAACAACCTCAAAATATGAGCCCTTAATATGAAAACAATAGTCCATGCATCAGGCAGCTTTCTACAGCATCCACGTGGACCTGGGGAATACTGGGATGAATAGTACAGCCTGAGAAAAAATGTACAAGAAAGTCAACATCTCATGGGGGTCTGTTCAGCTCATTTTCCCCAAGACAGACACAGCCTGGGAATTTTTACGGTATCAAGACCCTGAGGCAGGAGACTTGCTTGACTATAGCATCTATCCTAGTTCTTTCTAGAAAATTTAGTGGCAAACATAACGGAATAAAAGCTCTGGAGTCTGAGTTCCTGCTCAGACCTCACCCAGGGCTTGACCAAGCAGTAGGAACAGTGCTGTGCTGGTGCTGCACTCCGTCCCTGAAAACACTGAAAGACCTGGAATGCAGCTGAGAGGATGCAAATCTTTCAGCATAGCAACAAAATACAAAGGAGGGGAGTACTCTGAGTTGGAAAAAGCTGACTTGATATCAGGGAAACATTGCACTGTGTGCCAGGCACTGACCAGAAAAGCAGCAGCACAAATGAAATGTACAAATCTTCCTGCCTGTGAGGTCAGGACATGGCTATGTTCTAAGAGCTGTTAAATCACCCACATAAATTCACTTGATGAAAGAAGCCCCCTTTTCTCCCCAGCTATAGCAAAGAGTACATAGGAACACATTTACAGCAATGTACAAGATCCAGCTTCAGATCTCTGTTCTCTCTAAAGACATCTGAATTTACATTTTCCACCTCTAAGTGCCGAAATAATTTAGGTATTGGTTATTTTTCCAGATGAAGGGGTTCTACTTAAAATATTTTAATATTTATAAGTGGAAGGACTGAATCTTGAGCATACCATACTTTCTACATCAGTGCCCTAACAAGCTGTGTTCATTATCACAGTCTCATCAATATTTAGAGATACTTATGAAGAGGAACAGCTTAACCTGGTGTCAAGGAGCAGACCTCAGGACGTGACACCTGAGATCTGCATCTCTGGTCTGTGACCAATTACAAGAAGATACTATTCTCAGTGTATGTGGTAACCACAGTCTCCCATTCTGAAAACTTCTAGTAGGGTAAGACACATTTTCCTGTGTGCTTGAGATTGTTACTCGTACTCCATATGTCAGAGTCCTTTCTCGTCCAAAGAGAATCAGCAGTCTTTGCTGAAATCAGAATAATAAAATATGCACAGACCATGAGTCATAAAGGCTTTCCTTTGTGGAACACAGTGCTCCCCTTGAGGAACACTAATTTTGAGAGAAGTGACATTATTTAGAAAAATACATCTCCAGCATAGCACTGGATAAAGACAGTCACTTCTGCCACTTTTCAGCTATCCTCCAAGGGGGCATCTGAGACCAGAGGGAACATACATATTCAGAGAAAACAATCTTCACTCATGCTTTACAGTACCAAAGATGGCACTTCACCTAAGTTTGCTTCAGCATTGACACAGTCTAAGTAAGTACTAAAAGCTACTATTTCATGTCCTCTTTGCTCTGTAATGTCCCCAGTAGTCAAAGGAAGACCAAAAACTAGTACAGAACTGTAGAACTGGCCTTTTTATCCATGGTTTGTGGGAGAAAAATGGTACAAATCAGACATTAAATCACTAAAATTATCATGACGGCTTATTTTGAAGTTATTTCTCTTGCAGTGACACAAATTTAGAGAAAGTCATTCTGGCAGACCTCTACATCTACCAGATTTTTAGCAAAAAGTACTAGCTCCTCAGGAAAGTTGTGAAAGACCACACAGTGTCTAGAAATGAACACTTACTCAACCCTGTAATACTGAATCATAGAATCATCAAGGTTGGAAAAGACCTCTAAGATCAACAAGTCCAATCATCCACCCTACAAACCCCAACCCCTAAACCATCCACTGTAGCTCTTCACCTGCCCATCTTTTGAACACCTCCAGGGATGGTGCCCCCACCACCTCCCTGGGCAGCCTGTTCCAATGCCTCACCACTCGTTCTGTGAAAAATTTAAGTTTTTCCTAACATCTAACCTGAACCTCCTCTGGTGGAGCTTTAACCCATTGCCTCTTGTCCTGTCACTGGTCACCAGAGGGAAGAGGCAGTGTCTGTCTCACTCCCACCTCCTGTCAGGGAGTTGTAAAGAGCAATGAGGTCTCCCCTCAGCCTCCTCTTCTCCAGGCTGAACACCCCCAGTTCCCTCAGCTTCTCCTCACAAGATCTGTTCTCCAGACCCCTAATCAGCTTGGTTGCCCTTCTCTCCATCCTCCCCAGCACCTCGATGTCCTTCTTATACTGAGGTGCCCAAAACTGCACACAGTACTCAAGGTGCAGCCTCACTAAGGCAGAATATAGGGGCAGGATCATCTCCCTGGTCCTGCTGGACAGTTTCTGATGCAGGACAGGATTGGTGGCCTTCTTGGCCACCTAGCTCATGTTCAGCTGGCTGTAGATCAGCATCCCCAGGTCTCTCTCTGCTGGGCAGCTCTCCAGCCACACCTCTCCAAATCTGTAGCACTGCTGGGGGCCAAAGTGCAAGATCTGACATTTGGCTTTATTGAAACTCATGCAGTTGGCCTGAGCCCATCGATTGAGGCTGTCCAGGTCCCTCTGCAGAGCCTCCCTGCACTCAGGCAGATCAACACTCCCACCCAACTTAGTGTCATCTGCAAATTTACTGAGGGTGCACTTTATCCCCTCGTCCAAATCATCAATAAAGATGTTAAAGAGGAGTGGTCCCAGCACTGAGCCCTGGAGAACACCACTTGTGACCAGCCCCCAGCTGGATTTAACTCCATTCAGTACAACTCTTTGAACCTGGCCTTCCAACCAGTTTTTTAGCCAGCAGAGCACATGCACTTCCAAGCTGTGAGCAGTCAGCTTCTCTAGGACAATGTTGTGGGAAACCTTGTCAAAGGCCTTGCTAAAGTCAAGGTACACAACATCCACAGCTCTTCCCTCATCCAGTAAGTGGGTTATTTTATCATAGTAGGAGATCAGGTTAGTCAAACAGGACCTGCCCTTCACAAACCCATGCTGACAGGGCCTGATCACCTGGTTTTTGTGCATATGCTGCATAACAGCACTCAGGATGATCTGATCCATCAACTTGCCTGGGACTGAGGTCAAACTGACAGGCCTGCGGTTTCCCGGATCATCCTTTTGTCCTTCCTTATATATGGGGATTACATAAGCTGTTTTCCAATCTTCTGGTATCTCTCCAGTGAGCCAGGAGTGCTGACAAATGATGGGAAGTGGCTTGGCAAGCACCACGCCAGCTCTTTCAGCACTCTTGGGTGCATCCCATCCGGACCCATAGATTTATGCACATCCACATGGTGCAGCAGGTCACTGACCATCTCCTTCAGGATTATGGGAGGATCTCTCTGCTCCTGGTCCCTGTCCTCTAGCTTAGGGAGTTGAATTCCCTGAATATAGCTGGTCCTGCTGCTAAAGACTGAAGCAATGAAATTATTAGGCACTTCTGTCATTTCCTCATCTTTTGTTACCATGTTCCCTCCTACATCTGTCGGGTGATGGGGAGGTCACCCTGGTCTTTCTTTTATTGTTAATATATTTATAAAAGCTTTTCTTGTTATCCTTAACCATGCAGGGGAGATTAATTTCTAGCTGGGTTTCAGACTTCCTCATTCACTCCCTGCATAGCCTCACACCATTTTTGTAGTTTCCTAAGTGTCCTGCCCCTTCCTGTAGCTAAAGTTCCTTGTTCAGCCAGGCTGGTTGTCTGTGCTGGTGACTTGCCTTACAGCTCTTGGGGATACCCTGTTCCCACACCTTCCAGACTTCTTTCTTAAAGAGTGTCCATCTTTCCTAGATTCCTTTATCCTTCAGAACATATTACCAATGGATTCTGGCCAGCAGGCTGCTGAAGAGGTTAGTTTGCCCTTCAGAAGTCCAGAGTATTAGTTTTGTTACCTACTCTTCTGGTACATCCAGAACTCTCTCAAACTCATGGTCACTGCGCCTGAGACAGCCTCCAACCTTCACATCCTCTCCGTCCTTCTCTGTTCACAAAGAGCACGTCTAGCAGGGCACCTTGCCTGGTTGGTGCACTCACCAGCTGTGTTAGGAAGTTGTCTTCAATACTTTCAAGGAACCTTCTATCCTACCTGCTCTCTGCTGCATTGTATTTCCAGGAGATGTCTGGTAGGCTGAAGTCCCCAGCCAGAAGAAGGGCTGGCAATAGTGAGGCTTTGGCCAGCTGCTTGTAGAATATTTCATCTGCCTCCTTGTCCTGGCTGGGAGGGGGGTGTCTATTTAGTGATCCATTCATTAACTGAGGAGTTCACAACAGGCAACAGAGCTGTATGGGATAATGGTTCAGCAAAAGAGCAGGAAGGAGGTTGGGACAGTTGCCGGTTACTTTGCCTTCTGCTATGCTAAGTGCCACTTGCCACTCAAAGCCTTCCCCTGCAGCACTGCAGTCTTTTGTTTGTGAGTTTGTACCTGTTCCCTGACCCCTCTGGGAAAATGCTCTGGCAAAGTTTTCACCCGTGTCCTTCTGTCCTTATCCTGTTCTCCCAGCTCTGCAGCTGTGAATCCCAAGCCTGCTACGTCAGGTTTCCCAGACACAGGAATTGAGATTCCTTCAGAATCTCTTTTGCATCACTTCACTTTTACCTACCCCCATTTCGTAATTTTTACACAAGTGAAAAAACAAAACCTAGTGAATAACACGGTAGACAGTAGTCCTCTAAGTAGTGGACAGGCATTTCCCAGTGTCATCCATGCACAAAGCTGAACAATCAATTAATATGCAACTCTCACCTCTGATCAGCATGAGCTCTCATCAGTGCCAACAGCATCACAAGCAGGAACAATCAGCAGGGACTTTCCTAATGAAAACTGCACTGTTATTAGCATAAAAGCAATATGGCAGAGCACCTGCTGAGAGGATGCCCAGGGAAAACATCCATCTGGGGAGATCCCCGAGATTATTTTCTTCTTTCCTGGCTGCTGGAGAGTGTTTTTCCTTGGTCCTCTCTTGTTCTTTTTTGTTTTTATTGTCATCATAAGTAACTGTTAACATTAAAGCTGCCTTTTGTCATCAGCTATGGATTGTCTCATTATCCTTTGTGCAATAGGTCATCTTGAAAGCATGAATTCATATTGAAAGGGAGTACAGGAAATGGGATTAGTTCTTGTGCAGGGGGGCACCAGCAGGTTCATCAATCACATCACACTTGAATATTTACGTTACCACAATGACCTCAAGTTAAAGAACATAAGGACTCAAAAATCAGAGAATAATTACCTGTACAGCTTCTTTCTGCAATGATGTATTTAATGTATGTTATTAAAATTTACACCATTTTCTACAAAAGCCACCCATCACCAGGGTAGTTAAGCGCTGGCTCTATGGCAAATAAAATATTTTAAAAATTAGCTGCCACAAAGATTACAAAAATCCCCAAAGACCAAGAGCTCTAAGAATTACAGTAGCCACATGGATGGTATTCTTTTGGCTCAGTTAAAAAATCAAAAAGTATAAACTGTACAATTGTGGCTTGCTCTGCTTGCATATTAATGTGATCCAGTGTCTTAACCAGAAACAGGTAAATGGACATTAAACAATATCCTTGGTTTTAAAATTTATTAGCAATACATAACACACTGGAGTTCTTAAAATATGAAATATCCTTTAATAAAATGTATGGCATATGTAGTCCTGGACTTTAGTGATGTGCTCATTCTTTCTTTTTGGTAAAGTCATATGGTTTCCACCAGTGGGCAAACTCCAACACCTTCTTCCTCTGATCCTCAAAATTCTGTCTGATTCCTTTTTTCCAGAGCCGTGGTTCCAAGTCCAGCATGCCACCAATTATTTCCTTTGCAAGTAGAACAAAGATAGATTAATGATAAAAGCAAAGTTACCATATTTATTGAAAAATTACTATCCCTGTGGATGCCATCCAGAGAGACCTTGACAGGCTTGAGAAGTGAACTCATGCAAACTGGATGAGGTTCAGCAAGGCTAAGTGCAAGGTTCTGCACCTGGGTTGAGGCAATCAAAGAATCACAGAATCAGCAGAGCTGGAAAGGACCTCTGAGATCATCAAGACCAACCCTTAATCCACTGCCACTGTGGTTACCAGACCATGGCACTGAGTGCCACATTCAGTCACTTTTTAAAAACCTCCAGGGACAGAAAAGCCACCACCTCCCTGGGCAGCCCATTCCAATGCCTGATCACCCTCTCTATAAAGAACTTTTTCCTAATATCCAACCTAAACTTCCCCTGGCAGAGCTTAAGTCCATCCCCTCTTGTCTTACTGGCAGCTGCCTGGAAAAGTGACCAACCCCCCCCTGGCTCCAGCCTCCTTTCAGGGAGTTGTAGAGAGCGATGAGGTCTCCCCTGAGCTGAACACCTCCAGGCTGAACACCCCCAGCTCCCTCAGCCTCTCCTCACAGGACTTGTGCTGGAGTCCCTTCACCAGCCTGGTTGCCCTCCTTTGGACCTGCTCCAGGACCTCAATCTCCTTCCTGAACTGAGGGGCCCAGAACTGGACACAGGACTCGAGCTGTGGCCTCACCAGGGCTGAGTACAGGGGCAGAATCCCTTCCCTGGACCTGCTGGCCACGCTGTTCCTGATCCAGGCCAGGATGCCATTGGCCTTCTTGGCCACCTGGGCACACTGCTGGCTCCTGTTCAGCTTCCTGTCAATCCAGACTCCCAGGTCCCTCTCTGCCTGGCTGCTCTCAGCCACTCTGTGCCCAGCCTGGAGCTCCCCATGGGGTTGTTGTGGCCAAAGTGCAGGACCCAGCATTGTTGCATCCCATGCATGAATACTGTTTGGGAGGAGACAGGATTGTGGACAGCCCTGAGGAGAAGGACTTGGGTGTGGTGGCAGACCAGAAGCTCAACATGAGCCATTAATGTGTGCTTGAAGTTCAGAAAGTAAACCATGTTCTGGGCTGCACCAAAAGAAGCACAGACAGACAGTCAAGGGAGGTGATTCTCCCCCTCTGTTCTGCTCCTGTAGGACCCCACCTGGAGTACTGTGTCCAGTTCTGGAGTCCCCAGCATAAGAAGGACACAGAGCTCCCGGAATGTGTCCAGAGGAGAGCCACTAAAATGCTCAGAGGGCTGGAGCACCTCCTCTGTGAAGACAGGCTAAAGGAGCTGGGATGTTCAGCCTAGAGAAAAGGAGGCTCCAAGGTGACCTTACAGCAACCTTCCAATATCTGAAAGGGGCCTACAAGAAAACTGGGGTAGGGCTTTTCACATGGATGTGTAGTGAAAGGACAAGGAGAAATGGTTTAGAACTTGAAGAGGAGAGATTTAGGTTAGACATTAGGAAGCAATTCTTTCCTTGTGAAGGTGGTGAGACACTGGAATGGGTTGCCCAAGGAAGCTGTGGCTGCCCCATCCCTGAAGTGTTCAAGGCCAGGTTGGATGGAGCCTTGAGCAACCTGGTCTGGTGGGAGGTGTCCCTGTCCATGCAAGGGGGTTAGAACTAGATGATCTTTAAGGTCCCTTCCAACCCAACCACTTTATGATTCTATGATATTACTTAACACTATTTTACCACAATGAAGAAATATATATTTTCAAATTACGAGATCATTTGTCACTGTTTTCCTCAAGTGCAACTCATTAAAACTGAAAATTCTGAAATATATACCAATTAAAAAATTAGAACTCTGGTTGTTAGATAGCTTTGTCGACTTAGCAATGCACTACCTAAATATCCTAACATCGAAAATTATTATTATATCAACACTCTTGTGGCTAAAAAGAGAAAAAAAGTTTAGAAAAACAAAGTTGCCCAATTTGCTATTAACTCTTCTTGAAATATGTTACATTTCTCCCCATTCACTCTTCATGTTTTCACAGTATTGACTCTTTCAATAAATGATTGCTGTGACATGAGTATAGACAGGAAGATTTTATTGTAGCTCTTCCTGTATATACTATACTCTCCATACTACATGGAGTAATGTAACCACACATGTATTATACTTCTCTGTAAGTTTGTAGGTATATGCAACCCTGATTTATAAAACCAGAAGCCAGTGGACCTATCTGAGAATATTATGATGATGAGACACATTTTTTTTCTTCCATTTTGTTCCTTCTAAATAGATGCAAGTATTTTTTCCACCTGTTAGCCTACATGTCAAAAATCTATTAATTCAAAAGAAACATGGATATCGAATCACATTTCTAAGCATCAGTCAGTGAAGTAATCAATAATTCCTTTACTGAATAAACTAAGTTACAATGACTCACCCAGAAAAGATGGCTAATAAATTGGAATAAGGTACATCAAAGTAACTGTTCTTAAAATTTACAAAATAAAGAACTACTGGGAAATTAATATTTTACATAATAATACCTTTCCAAAGTAATGTGGGAACTTGTGTTGATCTTCAATGACATGAGCAAACCCTCCTTGAAGGCCAAAGTCCACAGAAAAGTATGGCAATCCTTTAGGAACCTATACACACAAAATGCATTTTTAGATGTTGATCAGACTGTAGGCATTTAGTTAATCTACCAACAACTTAATGAATTTAAAAATGCTTTTCCAGTTGATAGCATCACATTTTAAACCCTCTCTCAAACCAAATTTGTCTAGTATAAATCTGAGACAGACAAACAGTAAAACAAACAGGCAAGTGGAAAGAACAACACACAACAACTAGACAAAAAGACAATGAAAACTGAGCAGCTGATGGCTGGGTGGAAGAACCTCCAGAGGACACTGCCTCAGCCCTGGGTAAGAGATGGAGAGGGACCAGGCAGCAGCAGGCACATTGAGCAAATCCTTTCCTCATGTCTCCAAATTACGTGGGTTGAGGAGAAATCTTAAAACAACCACCAGCAAGTTGCATTTATTAAAGAAAAGATATGTGGTAACGGGGTATTTACCTAGAGACTGACACCCACAGGGAAGGGGAAACAACTCTGTGGAGAATACGCTGACAGAAAACCTTACTACATGACTGGAAGTTATCCTTAACTTGCCAAATTGGATAATTTAACAATTCAGTCAGCCTAAAGAGAAGATGCTGGTTATCCTGCCACAAGGAGAGACCCTCCACTCTGATAGAGTGAGAAGAGGAAACATTTGTTTTAGCATTTCTTAAGTAATTTCTGCTGTTTCAATCCAATAAGATGTTTCCCACTTTTTTATTTTTGAGGAAGTTTCTGTAATGTTGTTTTGGCTGCTGCTGCTGGGTCAGCTCTCCTGGCTGTGTCCCCTTCCAATCTGCTGGGAGCAGAGGAAGCAGCAGAGAAGGCTTTCACACTTTGTAAGGGCTTATGTTCTGCCTCTGGACACCACAGTCCCAATTTCTGCACACAATCTGCCCTATCTGATGATGTCTGATCCTCCTTTCAGGCACCACCATCTCCTAATACAACCCTCCAACTTTGGGAACCTGAGTTTCCCAAGCCTCGGGTCAGTCTCTAAATTATACTCCCATGTACTCCTGAAGGCAACAGGCTTTTCCTTTACCCTATAGTAATGTTAGAATCACATAGCTCTAAAAAATTTATACTCAGATGTACTGTATTTGAGAAGTTACATGACTTACTCTGAAAACTGGCCTACCTTCAGCTGGGTGTATAAAAGTCATAGAAATGAATGGCTAAGTAGATTCTTAAAGAACCCGATGTCCTGATAGCCTACCACATTTCAAGAAAATTATACTTGATTAATTTCTAATAGATGTTGTCCTTCCCTGTTCTGAAACACCAATAAGCAGAAGATATCCAAAACACTCCTATTTTGTTTTCTGTTTACATTTGTCATAAGTTTAAGGTCTTCCCTAAGTCCTTGCTACAAATTCCTTCTTGTCTGTACCCAATAGCACTAGCAAATAATTAAGTACTATTTTCCTTAAAACAATCTCCTATATACAGAAAACTATCATCACATCACATTTCAGGCTTTTCTAGACTGCACAACCTCTAAACCAAATTCTTTAGTTAAATTTTCTAACCTATGCTCACCTCTCTTGTAACAGTCTTAAAATGCTGTGCCCCAAACCAGACCCAAATTTTCCAGGTGAATCACTTTGCCACGTCAGACCTCATGTCTCATTCTTAAAACTCATCTCCTCTTCCTCCTAAACTAGGATCATTTTAGTGCAAAGGTGCTGTATTTACTAAAAGACACTACCAGAAATTAAGTATTATTACCACCTAGTAGTAAAGCATTACTCATCATAAAGTCTATACACCACATATTTTTCACATTAATATTAAAGGAATGGAACAATCTCTGATCCTGAAGTTTCAGCATTATTCCTTTAAGATTTGTATATACAAAGATGTTTCAGTTTAGTATCCAGGAGACAGATAAAGTACCGTTCCCCTGTTACAGAAAAAAAGACTCATGGTGTTTACAATTTTGCTTCAAAAACTTAGCAACACAAAAGGCTGTTCTAGGTTAATGAAAATGACACATATTTTTTTCCAGGAAAGTAATTTGCAAACCTTTGATCTACCTTAATCCTTAAAGTTAATCAAGCCAATTACATTGGTACAGGTCCTCAAAGTACCAGCTTTCTTTTTGTACCAACCAATGGTTGCAGCTCAGGCCACCTACTGCTGAAATAAATGAGAATTTTTTCCCTAACATCAGTGAGGATTTCAGTCAGAATCTTAATTCTCATCATGGCTATGCCATCCCTTGATCCACTATTCTAAATGTGTTTCCTTTCTTCTCTCTTTGAAACAGTGAATAATGAAAAAAGATGAGAATTTGCTGAGAAATTCCGTGTTCAATACATTTCATTACTTACAGATTTCCGAATATCTTTTGAAGAAAGATCAATTAACTTCTTGTTCACAGACCACTCTTCATCACACTCCATTATAGCTTTCTGTAAAATCATGTTATTGAAAAGTGAAAACAGTCCTTCATACAGCACACAAAGAAGTAACTTCCAATCTAGTGAAGTACATTGCTTTGCAAGTACCGATTATTTCTTATCAAAGTAACTTTATATTTGACAAACATTCTGATTTCCTTAATTTACATATTTTATAAGGCATCATGTAATATCCTCAATCTCACTTAATTCTATTAATCCTTTTATTTTTTTAAATTTACCTTTTGCCTGACACAGATTATCTCTAACAAGTCTCAAGTAAAAGGTTGCATTCCTTTCATTAGGCTAACTCAAGACTTATTAATTCATTACAATATGTTGGCCTTTTTTCTGTTTTTCTTTTTCACATACTAAGAGGAGAATCCAGCTTAGAAGGCTGATTGTCTTTAAAAACCTTTAAAGCTTCTTCTGGATCACGCATAATATGGAAGTAGGTACAGTGTAATACAGCATAGGTGCCATTTACATTTTATTTCCTGTATATTTAATGGTGAAAATTTCTGAAAGTTTCATGCATCTGACATTGAACTAAATCTCATACTTCATCCTTACTTTAGCATTCAGACAAAACAGAAGTTTTAACAGTAATTGAAGGACTGTGATGAAACCAACCAGGTGGAGAGTTTCAAATGTGGTACAAGTTACTGCACTGCTGTTCATCATACGATTCCTTCACTTCATAAAAAACCAATCATATTACTTATTTCCAGAAAAAAAATAGTACTTCAAAGACCAAATTGAAATAATTCACTTATAAAAAGAAAATCACAGTTCAGTTGATGAAAACTTAAAGGCCTGACTTCCAGACAGAGAGGTCAGTGAGCCTTTCCTCACAGACAGTGGAAAGACACCAGAAAGCTGTAGCAGAAATATCTATCATGCTGTTTACTGTTTATGGGAGACTAAAGATACATGGAAAACTTGGGTCTACTAAAATAAAATGGGGATGAAGCATTCCATATTGTTATTCCCTAAAACAGTTGATATGGTTTCTCATTTTATGCTTGCCTAAGCACATGTATGGGGTTTTAAAGAACTTAAGTGAGAAGTATTGCACCTCGAAAAACTACAGTTCTTGCATCTTCTTCCAGTATTTGTCAGCCAAGCAGACTTGAGGCAATTGCACAGTGGCATACAGCTCTTCCACTCACTAGTTGAAAAACAGAATTACCTCACAGGGCTTGTTTCAAGATCAAGGAGTAAGATCAAAGGATGGATCAAGAAGTAGGATCAAAAAATCCATCTTTTCAAGAACAATACTTGAATACAAGAAGAAGTTTTCCTGAAATAAATGAATTATGACAAATATATTCAAATTACCTAAATAAAAAACCTTTTCATGTACCTTAAAGTAGATTGGAGCCATATCTCCTACTTCTTTTGGAAGAGGAATGCATTCATATACCATGTGGTACCGTTTCTTCATACTCATGTTTGTTTCAAGAAACACACAGTCCAAGTCTTTAGCTTCAAACATTTTCACCAATGTATTTCTGAACATCTGTTTAAATAAAAAAAAAAAGCAATGTAATCTCATTAACCTTTCAAAGTTTTCAGATACAATATTTCACAATATTTCACTAATATATATTAATCATAAACTCATAATAAAATGGATAACAGCAGCAAACATACTAGGAAAATTCCATAATATTCGACAATTTAACATGTACTATAATTCCTATGATGGAAAGATAAGAGTCTAGAAAATTATGGAGAAATATGGATTACAATTAACAGTACAAACTCAGTTTTACTAAATACTAAATATAAATTTTACTAAATACTAAATATAAATAATAAATTTAATACTAAATTTGAAATTAAAAATAAGTTGATCTTCATAACTGTGATGTTACATAGAACAATACAGCTTTAACAGCAGGTCCCAAGCTTACAATTTCTAAGTTAATATATTGGCTTGCATTGACTTTAGATACCATTATTCTTCCACCACTCATTCCAATTGCACAGCTTTTTTTTTTTTTTTTAAATGTCATTTCCACAAGGCATGCTTGACCTTTAAGGAAAATACTAATGCTGCCTCCAAAGAAAGCCAGAGCTATAACCACCACCTTGACTGTAAGAAAGCTAACCAAATACAGCACTGTAATACACTTAGCCTGTCACCAGTCCCCCTTAGAGATCAGGTGCTGCATCTATTAAAAATGTATTTAAATGTTTAATTTTGCTAGCTCCAGTGTCAGGGCCTGCACACACTCAGCAGACTCTGCAGCCTCTGACACTTGCTGGGGCTGTGACTGCCCATGCAGATGGCAGCTATAAGCTGGGATCAGACACAGCAGAAGGAGCTGGGGAAAAAAGAAGTCATCAGTGTCAGCTTGTCTGGCTGTCACTGGGCTGTGGTTGACCCTGCTTACTATGGGGCACAGCCTCTTCTCCTGGCTTGGGTACCATGGGACTGTGCCTTGTCAGTGAGGTGACTTCCCAGCTTGCCTTGCCCACCACCTTCCACCCACACCTCTCTTACTGCTCCCTGATCCTTGGCAGGTGATATCTGTACCCAAGGTGTGCATGAGCATCATTCTACAGTTTACAGTATAGCTGCTGAACTAAACTATCAACTGAACAACAGATGATTTCAGAGACTCATTCAGACTCATTTTCAACTGCACAAAAGATCTGACTTCGTGACAAAGTGAATATTTCCAAGAGTGTGTCAAAATTTTGGAAACTGCTTTTGAAAAATTAAGATCTTTGTATTACACATGCTTCTTATACCACTTCCACAGAGTAAGCCAAGAAATCAGTGAAACTCTGAGTCTCACAGACCACAGCTCTACTTCCAACTCCCATAACATGTAGGTTGTCCTCTTTGCATTGAGGTTTGGTTTGGTTTTTTTTTTAAATTAACAATATGAGCTACGAACAACACAAGTAAAAAGCTAAATCCATCTACAGGTTTAAGATTTCTTGTCTTAATGTAAATGGAAAGTTGATGAATCAAACAATTATAAACAAATCCATATATTCATAAACATCAGAGAGTACTGGAGTAAAACATGGAAAACAAATCCCTATCAGGTTTTCAATGCAACAGGACTAGAAACTGAGCTCTCCCCACCACTTTGTCATCTTGTACAGTATAAAACAATCCAAAAGCCTAAATAACTTGGCCAAGTACATATATTAACCACGTATTCCAGCTCTCCAAAGCATGCCCTTATGCTCTGAATTTTTCTTCACAAATAGTGTGAAGTTCCTCACAAAGAGTTTGAGGAATGAAAGAACGAAGGGTTTTAGCCTCTGAGAGGGGCAGAACACAGAGGGGTCTATTCCCTCCCATTCCCTGCCCATACTCTATCAGGGTCAGGCAGACCCCAGCCCCTCCTCCTCTCTTTCCCCACTGTTCCCTGCGCTCCTTTACCCCCAGCTCCCCACCTGCTCCTCAGAATCCGCAGCCATCGGGTGCTGGGAAGAGCTCTGGAGCCCTCTCCTGAGTCAGCCCTGCTGCAAGGGGCCCTCAGGCTCCTATCCCTGACACCATAAACATTGGGTTGTGTACAGAGATTTGTAAGTTTTGTTCTTTATCTCTTATGTTATTGCATTCCCCCTGTGCTAGTGAGTGTGTTTACAATTTAATTTCCAACTTCAAGTCTCCAGTCTTTATTCCCCTTTTATCTTCCCTTTGGGGGTGGGGGGTTATAGAGAATAATTCCATCCTTTAGTTTTTGGTTATCCCAAACTGCAAAGCTGTGACAACAAATAAGCTGCTCCATGCTGTGACACAAAAACACTACCACCACCTCCCTAACAAAAGTGATGAAACACAATTAGAAGATGTTGCCCAGCGGATCAGTACAATGACTGATATGGGACTCGGGTGTGCAGAGCACCTGACAACTCTTGAGTTGATAGCTTGTTGCCTTCTCCTCCTCACCCCAGCGCCTAGACCTCTGCTTGTGCAATTCACCAAAGCAAGTGACTCTGGTGAGATAATTAAGCCAAAGGTTGGGAAGGACTATTAATTACAGTTGCTACTCTGCAGTATGAACTGAAAGACAAATCTACTGGAAATCCTAGAATATCTGCAGAAGTTAGCTAACTTTTCACAAACTATAATTTCTTGTTTTTAAATACACTGCACTTTTCCTCCAAATTCTGAGCAGGTCGAATTATCAAGGCTAATTAGCACTGGGAAGGACAAAACCATTCATAAGAGGAAATAGGAGAACTCAGCTCATGCTCACGAAACTGACACACATAACAGTTCAGGAAATACAGAACATGGAAAGATTTAGACCTTTTCGTAGTAAAAAAATGACATGCATGTTTGGCAAGTGAGCACATTGGTCTAAAACACATGGTGTAAAGTTCAAGTGCCTGAAGGCATACAGTATAGAAGAACCCTTTTACTTTATTCCAACAAGTCTTTAAAAAATTCCCCGCAACTACAGTTAGGTAAAACATGTGCACATGACAACATTTAATGAATATTTAAAGTGTGATAATTTTTTTGCCCTCAACAGCAACATGAAATGGCTCTGGCATTAGAATGTTAGTCACTGAGTAGATGTATGATTATACTCCTAATAAAGCCTTCCAGACTCATCCTACTGAATTAGAGAGGCTGAAAAAAATCCCCAAAGCTGTGTCCATTCCCTCCCAAAGTACTTTGTGGCAAAGTGTTTAAACTGCATACGAATGTATTCACAGGGTCAATGGTTTTACCAACTGGTTGCATTTTCTCACAAGGAACTGCACTTGCTTATCTTTATCCTATTTTCTTTCCCATAAAAATTTAGAAGAATTATTATCTATTTATTTAAAATAGATTAGGAGAAATAGAAGATAATGATCAAACATATATATCACTTTTCCCCATGTTCTGTTGTTCTTCCTGATCCCTACTTGTTGAACTTAGATCTGCTTTTTATCCAGCTTTCTGAAGCATTTCTGTCATATTTAAAAGGACACCTTTCCCTTCCTGCTTAGGAGGAGCACATTTTACTAGGCAATACCATATAAAAATAACATCTGCCATGAGAATCAATGTGAAGAGCAAATTGAAAAGTCAGAGAATCCATCTGCCAGGCTTGGGGCAAGATCGGGGTTTCTTAACCCATTTAAAAATAATGAATTAACATGCTTTTAAATCTAAGCACCTGCAAGCAAAGGAGCTTTTCTGTAGTCTGAAGTAGTATCCTATATTTTGATGTAAGAGATAAGTTGTTTTTCCCTGGTAATAATCCTGATGGTGGGGGCTGGGGAGAACCAGTCACTGACAAACTCTTATATGCAGGACCTTATTATATTGCTCTGTTGATTTTCCTTTTTTTTCAAAGGAAACAGAACTCAAAACCTTCAAAATGTCTTGATAAGACAGTTGGAAACAAGGATCTATCATATTTGACACTTTAAATGGAAAAAAATTGAAAATATTTTTTTTCAAAAAAAGTTGGAAATTGGATTCTAATAGGAATTTCATTCATTTGAGGAATAATGAGAGGACTTGCTCTCAACTGAAACCCACCAAAGACCCAAATTAGCTTCAAAACCATGAAGATGACTAACAAGATATCTTCAGCTTCTGTTTCACTCTAAGAGATCTTTTTGTGTTGAAAATCCCTTTCTTTTCCTTGGCACTTCCAAGGAAATCCCAACTTTTCCTCAGTTTCTTTACCCTACATCCCCCTTTTTCAGTTTTTGAACACTAAAGTTTTCATCCATGTCACAAACATATTCTGCCCCTTAATAAAATCAGAAGAAATGCTCAGCTGGAAGTTATAAAAATAGATAGTTACAACAAGTTTATTATTAGTCAAAACAACAATTATTTTTAAAAAATGTCAGAGCATTAGGCAGTTTCTCATCTGACCTGGATTTCTTCCCAGATGTCTTCATCCAGAAGAGTGGCTGCAGTATGGTGCTGTAGAGGGGCTATCAGGCAGTGCCCTTCAGTAAGGGACTGGTTGCTAGGTAGAGACAGGTATACCTACAAAAGGAGAACAAAACCTGAAGTTCCTACTTTTATTAATGTTAAAAACCTTCCAATTGCTAAGGCTAAGAGGTACACAATTTGCTAAAATTCAGACAAAGCCATTTCCTTCTGATTACAGCAAGGTATTAATAGTCCTAGTGTTTTTAGAACCAGGAGCACCCAGACAGCATTTCAAAGGATTTTAAGTTTAAAAATGGAATTCTTCACTTAATTTTCTTTGATATCACAGATCTAATTCTTCACCAGTTCAGCTTTCCTCCAGTGCAATGTGACTTAGTCTGCCCTAAATCCATATACAGTCTAATCTCTGCACTGAGATCTTTCAGTATTGCTGCTGTCTCCTAAAAACCCACAAATCTAAAGTTCTTTTATCAAAGATCAGCTTTATCATTCTGACAGATTTGTATCTTTTTCTCCTTCATCCTTGAGGAATTTGTGAAATCAACTGGAAAGGCAAAGCAAATAAGATGCAGTACAATAAATAATTTCATAAAACCAATTTGGTTGTTAATCTTATTCATTCTGACGTTAACACCGCTTTCCTTTATTTCTTTTTTATTTTTACATTTGTGTTAAATTGTCTTTTTCTTACCTTGGTGCCAATTGCAATAATAAGATGTTTAGCAAGTTCACTGCTGTCAAAGCAATATGGGCACTTTTCCATGCATGCAGCAAGCTGCTGGTGCTCACGTATTGCTTTTCTTCTTTGCATTTCTTCCTCTTCCCCACTGCGTGCTCTTTTGGCTGCTTTGGAAACAAACATGTCATCCAGAGTGTAGTACTCTCTGTCAGTCTTTTCCATGAGCTGAAAAGGTACACAGAAAATATGTATAAAGCAATAAGTAAGAAAAAATATTTACCTTCCTTCCACACAGCATCTGCAGCACATCTGAGAGCAGTCATACACAAACTTATATACACAAACAGCACAGGCATTACAAGACAAAGGTCTGACAGCAGTGAGAAGTGTGCAGTACTGCATTTCAGTTAAGGGCTAGGTATTTCAATATTATCTTGAGATAACTTCAAGCTTCAAAAAGATGCTTTATTTTTAAAATATGATTTTATCATACATTTTATTTCAGTCTTCCCCATCGTCCTCCTCCTCTTCCTCCACTATTGTAACTATCATCATCCCTTAGATCACGTCTTGTGAAATAAGCAGACCATGACCTTGCTACTTCATATTCTGTGACAAGATGCCTACAGTTACTCTTATCAAGTGAACAGCACTAAGTCATTTTGTGAAGACAACAGACCTTGTCTTCCATATTTAGTTTTTCTGGAGTGCAAAATTTGATGCATATGGATAATGAACACAAGTAGCACATTACCAGAAGCAACACTGAAGGATCCACAGGTTGTATGCTCATTGTTACATTTTAGCAATACATGCTACACTTAGAAGGAAGAATTCTGAAAATGCTAAATTTGTTATTATTTGTTATTATTATGAAGACATTGAGGGTCAGTGTAATCTTACAGAATTTTAATCATAGAACCCACATGAACTGAATAGGTCACACCTAAATGGTATCTGGGAGGGATGGAGTCTGCAGATAGGAACTGGAGAAACTGAAGATGACACAAGGTGACAGAGGCCATGGTAAGAAGGTGGGATTACAGCAATAGCAGCAAGAGAAAATAAATGGAAAGTAAGACAAGTATGGGGGACATGGGACTCAAACCCAAATGACAGTACGCAAATTTCACCAAGATTGATAACTCATAGAATACTTCTTAAATACATATGTATCATTAGGATTTATCAATTTTATTTTTTTTATGGCAAACAAATACCATGAAATCTTGCCTAAATCAAAACTTGGCAAGTCTTGATTGTAAAGATTAACTTCTCTAAGAACTAATAAAATTATTTATCCATTTTCTGCGTTGGCTGCTCTTCATAACTTTAAAATTACATACTATTAATACCTTAAACATTCAACATATATATCTCAAGCAAATGTAAAAAGCATTCAAATGATTTTTTCAAGTTTTTCATTTTAAATGAAATCTCAGTGCTGCAGTAATTTTATACTATACTTGACTGTATTTCAGACTGTAGTTTGAGTAACCTCCTTATCAAAATGATAGGGAGAAAAAACACAGTATACAAATTTCTTGATTTTGGAGGAGTTGGTTCTTCAGATTCTTGACAGACTGATATATGAAAAGTATTGCTCAAAGAATTGTTAAGAGAATTGTAGAACCTTCTTCACAAGTCCTAATACATTGTAGAATACTGACTGGGGTAGCCCTCGCAAAGGACCAATGCTGAAGGTGTTTTGAAGGCAAATGGTCAGAACTGAAACACAAGCCTCCAAATAAAAGAAATTCTTACAAATATCCCAAGTACAGTTGGTGTACAATACCCCAGGTGCAGAATTTTCTATGAAAAGAAGTTCAGACTTTGTAGCGCAGATGAGTAACTTACCCCAAAAAACCACAGACAACAGCTCATTGTTTTCCTGAGGACTGGAATTAGCTAACACAGACCAATCACTTAGGAATATACTCAATACTTTCATTGCCAAGCAAGTGAGGAGCAGCTTCCTTAATATGACTTTATTTAGCTATAATATATTTAACTGCATATGTACATTTCCTATGGGAAGCCACTGCAGACTAAAATCAACAGTTCAATAGTTCAACTTTGTTCTTCTGTTTTATGGCAATGCTGGAGCCTATACTTAAAATAAACAGGATATTCCTGAGCTGTAGAAAAAATATTTCGTGGTGTCAAAAAATCAAGTTTCTGTTTTTCTGTCAAATAAGTATGAGGTAAAACTGAAGCTTCACTACAAGAAACACCAAACAGGACTCCCAACAAAATGGCACAATTTTGTGACTGCCAAAAGTGAAGCCTTGAATTTTTTTAAATAAATATAAAAATCAGCCATGAGAATGCAAATACACATGAAAAAAGGCAGGTGACAGTCTACAAAGAAGAGGAAGCATGGAAATCAAAACACCCTGGATATCAGGAATATCACATACAGCAGAACAGACTTACATTCTTGTTTTGCTCTGCTTGCACTTAGAAGTAGTCACAGAAAGCCCTGGCTTGTTTTTGCATGACTCAAAAGTACTACTTTTGAAAACACCTTAAAAATACATTACAGATCTTACACAAGTCCCATATATCACAGGAACACATGTCAAGAATTCTGTCTGTAATGAATAATAAATATTAATCTTATTAAATAGGCTGTAGTCTTCCACAGTGGATAAAATGCTATATACAAGTAAGGCACCTGGATCCCAAGATCCTCACCTAAGAAGCAGTAAAATTTTAAAAAGCTATGTCTGAAGACCAGATTTGGGTTCTCCTGGTACAATCATAACCAACAGAAGAAAAGCTAGGTAGCAATGCAGCATTTTTGGGAGAGAAGCATAGTAAAGGGATATTTACAGAAGGAGTATTCAGGTTCAGATTACCTCTACTACAGAGTGTCTACCAGCAGCTGAATCAGAGAACCCATTGCAAGACTTAACAATCAACAGAAGACAATAAGGAATTCAGGAGGAATAAGAAATCAAAGCCCCAGCTTCAGACATTAAATAAATGCTTAAAATAAGCAGGGTCTAAAAAAAAAACAACAAAACCTGCTTGAACAATAGAAGAAGCCCAGTCATTAATAATTCATGTCCAAATCCATGCTCTTCAGGCATACACTATACAGCTTCCCTTGCTGAAGAAAAAGATAAAAGGAAAAGTGGAAAAACAAGAGGTTATTTTTTTTCCCCCTTTTTCTCTCTTTTAACAAGTTTATGAGACCTTTAGTCAAGCCTTAAGTTTATCACAGTGCCATTATATTGCAGTTCTGAGACAAAGAGACCAAATTACAGATGGTCAACCTGTTCCTGGTTCTTCGTTTCTTGTCATGTTTTATCACATCCTTTAGATGACTTTAAAGGAATGTTAAAATGAGATATATTTTAACACTCTAAAAATAACTGCCATGAAAGGAACAGAAATTTCTTTGTAACTCCTGTATTGCAAAGGAGTGGCCTTCCAACATACCTCAAAATGGTTCAGCAAGTACAGAAACCTAAAATTAGGCAAAATTATAATGGAACAAGAATTGTGTATTCCTATTGAAATAAGATGTATGTGGGAAAATCCATTCAGCAATGTTTTCTGCCCTAAAAACAAGGCAGACATTTAATCTGCAATACTGGAATGACAGCAATGAGCATCACTCACACATTCTTTGCCAGTAGCAATAAAAAAATGTATTTTGTTATTTAATGGCATAATTCCTTAGATGCAATTATCCCCTGAATCCTTCAAATGACAAGCTTTACTTTGTCAGAACTCAAAGTAAAATACACCTGCTACCATGGCAGACCAGAGACAACTCTTTAATTGCTATCCTAAATATTCTCCTTTTTGAAAAGTTATTCAGGAAGAAAATGGAAATTCTCTTTCAAAAATTTACACTGTTTCTTTTATAACAAGGTTCCCAGTGTTTTCTGCCAATTGCATTATTGTTTATAGCAAAATCTCTCCAAACTAGTTAAAGAGGAATTGAAAGAACAAGAGAGTATTTTCCAAAATGCCATGAGGAAAGCGAGTAATCATTTAAAAACTGATTTATTTCATACATATATTCTTATGTACAAAAGACAGAGTTAGTACAAATCCAAAGAAAGAACTATGCTGATGTATTAGGTTTGCTGGACAGCTGCTGTTCTGCTTCAGCTGAAGCACCCCACCTGCTAAACATGAAAGTCAATACATTCTGGAAGCTGCATATTTAATTCCTCACTGTGCCAGATGCTGCAATTGCTGCATTTCAGGTGCCATGCAGAGATGGGAAAGGAGCATGTAGTCACTTTTATATATCAGTTTTAAGTTGGAATGTCTTTTTAAAAAAGATCACTGGACTACCTAAAGTTAGTCTAAGAAATTCAAACATCTATAAAGACAATGCACCTGAAGGCCTTGTTTCTACCATTCACTGGCCAAAACCAAGAGCTAATCTAAACTAATATTCTCGTAAGGCAGATCATCTCCACTGTCCCTCCTCTTCCTTATTTCACTTTTCTGTTTTGGGCTCATCTGTCACATTCTTCCTTCATATGCACCCTTTGTTTTCCAGCTTGCCCTTCTCTTTTGGCAAGGACTTGTTATCCAGAAAATGCACAGGTAGCTTCAGTACTCAGGACCTGGAAAAATTACCTTGCCTCCTACACCCTGCAGTGCAATTCTACAACTGTGAAATTTCTACTGTTTATCTGACAGGTGATCTGATTTCCATAAACAGGGACAGCATCACAGTTTTGCTTGGTCTGGCCAAGAAAGGCCTGTAATATACAAACATGTGAACAGAAGTGAGGGAAAGCTCCCAAATTTGTCAGGAGGAGATAAAAATTATCTTTAGGGCCCTCACTTGGACAGATCTAATGTGTGCAAATGAGTCCAAAACTCAGAAAAAGAGATTGATAATTGTTCAGTAAAAGAATTCCTGAAGAGATCAGCATATGATTATGCATACATGAGAAGGACTTGAGAGAAAACCTACAATGTTGTATTTGTTGGTGAAATCCTCAACATAATGATTAGAATGAATAATATTTTCCATTAGTAAATTTATAATGTAACATTATTTTCATTAAGTAATTCATCTATTTGTTTCATTTTTTACATTACAGAACCACCTCCAGAAGTACCTCTTGCTGATCTGTGTCAGGTACACTGCAAGGTAAGTTTCATATTTCTGCCAAGTGTTCAGATTGATGCAACTGTATCCTAACTGTATGCTTAAAGTGATTACCTTTTCTTATTGATAGATTAAAACTTTTTCCCCCTCTTCAAATTTCCTCTGAAATTTGCATAAAATTCAACTAGGACAGTAACAAAATATACCTGCAACTATCTAGTGTGGGTTATTTTCAACTTTTTTGTACACATACTTTTCTGCTTATTTTCTTGTTTTATTTTGCATGCAGCTACTGAACTTCTGGTTTTCCTGTTTTCTTGCTAACACAATCACAGTCAAAGTTACTTCCATATAAGCTAATAAAAGTGCATCTGCTTGGAAAGTTTGTGAAAAAAGTATATAGATTGTATAAATGTATCAGTTTGGGGTTAAATTGTCATAGCAATACTGACGTCAAATTTAAATGACAGAGTTAATATTTGTGAAATGTTGCACTCACGATATATTTTGAGAAGCTTCAATAAAGAAGAAAAAACTATTATTTTGGAATATAAACCTAAGTGACATACGTCTACATCCCATCACATTTAAATTGATTTGGCACACAGCACTTATTGTTTACAACAAAATCACCCCAGAAAACAGTCTTTCTGATCTCAAACAGCATTTGCTCAAGCCACATCAAGGCAGAATTTTATCAAGTAAATTTTATTACAACTCTAATCTCCCTATGATCACAGACATCTGAATTCATGTGACCATCTCTAAGTTGATCTGTCTCAGAGATGCAATGATGTTTGTATTTGTGTAATTCAGCACATAGACATTTCCCAAACCTACTGTCCCAGAGAAATATATCAAACACACAGTACTGAAGGATTTTAATATAACAATGCACATTGTTATATTAAAATACACTGACAGGAAAATATTATGAATCATGCTGATGAGAAAGGTAGATCTGGGTTACCTTTGAGCAGCTGGAGTCAAGCCATGAACAAATAGCAGAGTGCTGCTCAATGCTTAGGGACCATGCTCACTTTTGCTTCACTTATTTGAAATGAAAACTGTAGATTTTGCTATAATTAGTTATTAGGATAGATAAAACTTTATATGCAAGTCAGTGAAATTTAAGCCAAACAAAATATCCCCAGCCATAGAATTCTGCTATTAAAAGTGTAGCATTAACTTTACAGTTATCCCTGGCCATAACTTAAATACCTAGAAAAGACTGCATTGCACATGTCTTCATTTGCAGCATATCTTGAAATTTCAACATAATTCATGAAGGTTTATTACATACAAGTAGCAGCAGCAACATTCTGCTTTTTTACTCTAGCTTTTAAAATGTTTCTAGACTATTATTTTGGTCTATAGTGATGGAAATGCAAAGATGTGCAACAGGTAGATTGGTACAGCAAGTATAAATTATAAGACTGTAAGAAATTCTCCATTTTTCCAGACTTCAGAACCAAGGAAAGGCAACGTACAAATTTCCTTTTTGCAAACCTCTAATGCCAGAATATCTCTTTACTACATGCATAGATGAAGGTCAGCATTACTAATACTGTTCTGTGTTCTTCACTAGTTTAATTCATGTTACAGAAAATTGCAGAGATATTTAAATCAAATAAGTTTATGGTCAAAATTTATGTGTAATTAGTATTGAGAAAATGTTCTAGAAATCAGTCACTATACACCCACAAGGATTTACTGACATAAGTGAAAGAATTATGTAAGTCTTAGCAGCATGAATTTGGGAAAATTGAACTACTTGAAACAGTCAAGAGCAGCAGGAACTACAGACAGTTTACTTAAAGCTATCATTAGTGAAAACCCAAGACATTACACATACTTTGTACTATAAAACTGTAAGGGGAAGAAAAAAAAAGGTTTTCAAATATTCTGATTTTTTTTGAACCCTATAGTGATACTTCAGTACCAGTAAAACCCTTCTCAAGCTTCTCAAGCTGAAGAAAATAAAAAGTAGAACTAGAGTAACATCAAAGTGTTTTTTTTTTCTTCAGGCGTAACAGTGAAAAAAAATCTGACTTGAATTCCTGCTTTTTCTATGTATCCAAAAGATTGTGTTGAGTTTTATGTTTTGTTTACAAAAAGTTTTTTCACCACTGAAAATTAAAGATTTGGCACTTTTTAATGACGTTCATAAGGTAATATCCATGCATGGGATGGTTGTAAGAGAGGTTGTATTTCAAACTGAGATAACTGATGTCCATGTCAACCTGCTGTTAACAGAAGGAAGAAGTAATAGAATATAGAGTCTCATGTACAATTGGGTTTTATCAGAACCACAACTAGAAAAACAAGAATGGGGCAGAGGAGAATGATAAATTGGAATTTGCTTTTCATTTATATTTAAAACATAAGTTTAACAGGCAAACAAACAGCAAGGAGATCATATTTCCTCCATCAGGTATCTTGAGAAAAGGAGATCTTACAGGTCAGGAAAAAAAAAAGACTGGTGAGTAATGCTTGACCATAACAGATGCTTAGTCAGTGAATCTGAGTGGGAGTCAGGCATTAAATAAATGTTTTATCAATCTTTATTTGCCAATGGGATTACACAGAGGCTTCACAAATAGAAATTTTGGGTCCACATGCTGCCATTTCTTCCAAGTCCCAGTTAAGAAAGTAAATCCTTCTATGAATAATATATTTCTATTTCAACATCCCCATCTCCATTTACAAAAATCACATTAAGTTATTATCTATCCTTTGAAATACCATTGTAATATTAAATATCAGGAAAGTAGCATTCATGTGGAACAGAGTATTCAGCTGTCTGAAAGCCAGAAAACATGCCAGTGTCTTTCTCATTCCGTTCCTGTTTGTGAGAGCAGTGCCTGTTTCCTCAGTCCTCAACAGCCGTGTGGGCTGGAACTTTCTTTTTTAGCATAGTTCCTAGCATAGCATTTCTTTAGCACAGGGCAAGTGGTAAAAACCCTGGGAAAATCCACGAGGGAAATAACAGTGCTGTATTCTATCCACTTGGCTGTAATCACTGCTGGCCACAGCCACAACTGCATGGGGAACACCACTGGCTGCTCCAACATGACAGAGGAGCACACAGGCTGCACAGGACTGAGGTGATGAGCACAGGGACAGCTCAACTTGTTTGCTCACAATGAATTCATATTGAATTAAAGATGGTAGTAAAGGTGATAGCACTGCATAACCAGAGTTCTAAGCCTCTCTAAAGAGAGCCACCTTGTTGCAAGGCACTGAACATTCACTGGAGATGTAAAATGAGATGTAGATAATATGGAAAAATATAATCTGACCATAAAAAAAAAAAAAGCTCCAAACCAAACAAAAAGTCCCCCAAAACCAACAACAAGATACATTTGGCTGCATTATGGTAGCAGAAGCTTCTTGTACAACCAAAAAAACCTTCATCTTGAGCAGAATTGAAAAACACATCTATTTTCAGCTCATTCTCCAGTACTCTCGCAAGTAAATAAATAATATGGATCAATCTTAAAAGTTTAGTTGAGAGCTAGCTATTCATTCAAGAAGCTTGACCTAAGAAAACAGATTGATGCATTTCATCTTTGCCTGGTAACAAAAAAGAAACACAGTATACAGCATATATACCCAAAGCTTATTAACGTCTTCAGAGTTTCAGAGCCCTCCCAAACTAAAATAATGCTGCTGCATAAGCCTGGAAACACAATACCCTCTTGTATAATTATTTTTTTTAAATTATCCTTTAAGAAAACAAAACCAACGTGCCAAAAGAAAGAAACCTTTAAATGAAATCTACTAAACTCAGCTTCTCACTCTAACCCAGTGTGATCACTTTATGTTGCAAAATCCATCTCCAGCAATAGCTAAAAAGTATGAGGAAAAGCATAAAGACATGTAAGAACTGACAGTTCTGATACACACTTGCAGCTTTCAGCATTTCACTGTGGAAATCCTGAACCAAAATCCTGTCTAGCAATCCCTATTTAATATTTACCAATGAAACTGTACTTTACAAAAGTGCTGTATCCCTTTTCCTCCCACTCACAATTAAGGCCTCCATAGCATTTCATGCTCAACAGCACAAGTTCTACAGTTTGTTTCTCCACAGGAAAAACAACAACAACAAAAAAAAACCCCAACACTCCATGTTAAACTTTGCTCTGTG
The DNA here is from genome assembly GCA_023637945.1 of Phaethornis superciliosus. Classification (NCBI taxonomy): domain Eukaryota; kingdom Metazoa; phylum Chordata; class Aves; order Apodiformes; family Trochilidae; genus Phaethornis; species Phaethornis superciliosus. Next base: position 180,904,495 of record JAJQWJ010000001.1, on the reverse strand, counting down.
ACCACTTCCATACAGAAATGAAAACAGTTGCTTACTATTACACTTCTATGTTAATTGTGTGTTCTATATTACCAGATGCCTTTTTTCCCCAAAGCTGAAGAAATTTTGGCTTACTTGGTTTTTCTTCAGATGGCCACGGTTCTGTAACACTGACCATAGGGTAATGCTTTATGAGCTTGGGCAGCATTCAAGCTATGGGTGCATCATAGGTGCACTAGAGTATCCTTATATGTTTAAAATGTTTCCTTTATTCCCTTCTTTCACAATTTCCACCAGGACTGAGACCGTGTCTGCAGATTCACAGTGACTCTCACATCAAGCAGTAACAGCCCATTGCAGTATATGCACAGTTCACTCAGCTTCATGATTACCATAATTTAGTACTCATCAACCGTGACTTTCATCTGAATTTATTGCCTCAATACCTGTGGTGGGATCTGTTTCTCCTTCTCTACAGCATAATCTCCTGTGTCTGAGCCAGACATCTCAATTCCTTTCATACCCATAATGTCTGTCTGACGGCATTCAAAATAGGACAGATGACTCACACCACTAAAATATGTACATCTCTCCAGTGATTCTCTAAAGTGAATCTTAAGAATCAGTTCAGATTTAAGTTTCACAATGTTAGAAAAAACACCGCTTAGTACTTTGAAATTCTGTAATTTACAATTTACAGTTAACTCCATTTTTAACAGGCCTGAATAATTCTGTAACCGTAACAAATTGGTTACAGGTGATAAAATATCCTTTCCTTTAGATGGTTTTTGTATGTGTTGAACATAACAGATCTTGATGAATCCACTAGTAACCTTTAATAACAAAAAATGACCACTGACTCTTGCCCTCTCTTTTCTTCTTAAAGTTTGCCATTATACATGCCAACTTCCTCAGGAGAAATAAAGATTGTACTCAGAAGTTCACAGTTAACTATGTTACACCTGACTTCTTTCACACCAGTTAAGTGAGGACAATTCAGTTTTAGTCAGTTGTCATCATTCATCTGAAATTCAAGTTTTTTTGATTTTTATAGATTTGAGCTAAAAGTCACTGATATTTAATTTCAGATTGTTTTTCGTTTATTTCATGTAAATAATGACTCAAAAAAAATATCAATTTTATCTCATCTATAAAGGATATTAATGCAAATAGTTAATTAGTTTCTCTGGTATGTACTTACCTTTCTAAATGCACAAATCATACCTTGGGCAGGTTCTTTCAGAACCACATTCCTGAAGGCTTCTTGTTTCCAATGACTTTAATTCCTAGTTTTGTGCTTTTAGCGAACTCAAAATAATTAAAGTAATTGCCTCAAGATAATGTTTCAGTCTTTCTTATCAAAGCTTAATTCTAAGTCTGCTAGGCTAGAGCTCTTTTCCATTCTCCTTACTTAGACAAGACAAACACTTTTAAATAATGGTTGGGTTCTGGATTTGTTTTTTCTTTTAACCTCCAGAAGCTCTGCTTCAACAATGCCAAGCACAAAGTCCTGCACATGGGTTGGGGCAATCACAAGCACAAATACAGGCTGGGTGGAGAATGGATTGAGAGCCTTCTAAGAAGGACTTGCAGATGCTGGCTGATGAGAAGCTCAACATGAGCCAGCAGTGTGCTCTTGCAGCCCAAAAAGCCAACTGTATCCTGGGCTGCACCAAAGGAAGCATAGCCAGGAGGTCAGGGAGGTGATTCCCCCCCTCTACTCCACTCTCCTGAGACCCCACCTGGAGCACTGTGTCCTGTTCTGGAGGCCCCAACATAAACAGAGCTGATGGAGTCCAGAGGAGAGACACTAAGATGATCAGAGCACAGGAAGACCTTTCCTATGAAGACAGGCTGAGAGTTGGGGTTGTTCATCCTGGTGAAGAGAAGGCTCTGGGGAGTTCTCTTGTGGCCTTCCAGTAGCTGAAGGGAATACTTGTACAGGAAAGCTGGGGAGGGACTTTACATAAGGGCACATAGTGATAGGACAAGGGATGGTTTTAAACTTGAAGAGGGGAGATTTAGGTCAGAAATTAGGAAGCAATTCTTCCCTGTGAGGGTGGTGAGACACTGGCACAGGTTTCACAGGGAAGCTGTGGGTACCCCATCCCTGGAAGTGTCCAACATCAGGTTGGATGAGGCTTTGAGCAACCTGGTCTAGTGGGAGGTGTCCCTGCCTATGGCAAGGGGGTTGGAGCTAGATGACCTCTAGGTTCCTTTCCAACCCAAACCATTCTATGATTCTGTGAAATTTGAGAAGAAAAAACAATATTCAAAATCTGTTCTCTAGGATCTTGTCTGCCTTCGAGATAAATGGGAAAACAAATTTGCCTGTGATGATACTAATTCCATGCTAACAAGCTTTTTCAAAACCTGATAAGTGGTTCACAAAACACTGGAATGGTAATGTAAAATTTGAAGTGTTCTAGATAAAAGTGTTTATGTGATAGCTACTGGAAATCATCTCTGTCAAATATCTCCATGCCAAGCACAGAAAGTATCCCTTATTATTCACTTGGGATGATAGAAATCAATAATTTAATTTGCATTGCAGTATCTTCCTGTGAGCCAGCTGCTCTTTTAAGTGGAATTGCTCAGGAAACTATAATGGATAAATCTGTGTGGTTTGGAACATAAGTTCTCATTATCCTGGACATTCTGATGGAATTTCAGGTAGTTTGCTTCAAATCTCATAGATTCTTGTAACATATAGATGGAAAAGACATTCTGAACACTAAGAAAATGCTGGGTTTATTTGTCACTAATATGGGGAAGACCTGCTTTTTGGAGGCATAAATAACCTACTAATGTACAACACAATCTAAAAGTGTTTATCTCAAACGCATCAAATTCTACAGGCACAATCGTATTTCTATGAAGCAAATGCAGCACCCATTTCCTACATGTATGCAGGTTTCCACCACTTTGATAACATTCACCAGGACCATTTGACAATGGACTTGATTATTATTCAAGATAATCTGAATCCTCAACCAAAAGCAACATACTGAGAGCACTGAGCCCTCATGTCCTCCCTGGTATTTTTAATAAGATGCTTAATTAAAAAGCCACACACACGAAACCTTACCTTTGATGCCATACGCATGAACAGTGAGTTTTGATCCTCTGCTGTTCTCATCTTCTCATTTCTGACCAAATCCTCCAGTTTCATACTATCATCATCCTGAAAATACCTTACTCTTTCTTTATCTACATGAGTAGGGACCTAGAAACAAACATTGAAAATAAACACTGTATAACTACTATAAAATTCAGATCCTAATAATTTCAATTTCTACAGCTTTGAAGAACCACAAATCAAGCTAAGCACATCTGAAACCATTGGACTTGATGCTTCATTTGACCAAAGGAACAGAAGACCTTCCCTTTTTTTCAATTGCATGAGTAGATCTAAATAAAAATATAGCCTGTTCCCACAATCACTAACCTTTATATTCTTAAGCTATCAGAGCTAAAACATTATGACTCAGAAAAGATGTAGAGTAATTAACTGAAACACTTAGCTCACAAAAATGGAATATTCCAGAAACTAACTATAATAACTGTTTATTATTTACAGAAGCTTTTGAAAATTTTCAAGTCGCAGACACTACTGAACTTCTACAAATGTGGTACCTCTGCTGGGAAATGCTGCCATCTTAGACAGAGTGCACAAGAGAAAAGAACTTGTCCTTTAGGGCAGGACTAAACTAAATCCTGAAGGAACATAGGGAATGGTCATTAACATAAAGCAGAGGTGGCATTTTCCAGAATGGAAAAAAAAGGAAGATGACAATCAATTCCTCATCCTCTAGTGCCTTTCACTGCTCCATAGCAGTGCTATAAACTGAGCTGTCCTACTATTAAACAACATACTTGCTATAAATATGAGGTATTGTCATCTCCTCTTATCCCAAGAAGATCAAAATGAATTAGAATGAAACATTGTTATAGCTTCCAACCCTCACTGTTACCCAAAGCACTTTGTTACAAAGATTAAGTCATAATTTTTATTATAAGCAATAGCATATTTTTGATCAGGGGGAAGAAAGGAAAACTAGCCTCTAAGACTCCAATATCTCAGTCAAACCTTTCTTATTTTGGAAATACTCACCTCTACCCATCATCATTATTCACTTATGTTATGTAATATAAACTATTTGGCTAAGAGACAGTGATAATTTGAAAAATTTACTTTTCCTTTAATATCCATTTAAATAAGCCCTAAAGTGATCCCCAGGGAAATGTAGCCTGAAAATAAACTTAATATATGCTTAATAAATATGTACTCTAACACTTGATTACAGTAATTTTCTTAAAGAGACGTTTTAACTACCTATTAACATTCTGATAAGACACTCATTAATTATAGCATCACAAAAGTAGAACTACAAAACCATTTCAGAATTACACTTTAATACTCACATTTGTAAAACTTACCATCTGTCGCTTTCTCCGTCCTCCTTTTGGCTCCTGTGGTTCAGTTGGTGCTGCCACAGGCCATGCCCTTCCACTTTGATCTGTTCTGACAAGGACCACTTGCTCATCTTCTTGACCACTGGAAGCCTGTATCAGGATTTAAGATATATTTTTTTAATTGATGATACAGACAAAAAGAAAAGAAAAACCTAATCCAAAGTAAATAAATGTTTAGAAACCTAAACATTAAATAATAGATTTTTTACATTTTGCTTGTTCATTAAAACTCAAAGCAGACAGTACTACCCTTTGCAATGTATTCTTTTCCATATTCAAAAATACAGAACATGAAAAATACATTCAGCTAGTTAGGTGCAGAGTTAACAAATCCTTTCCAAATACTCTTGATTCTTTTCTCATAAAGCTTCATACCCAGAAGAAATATAACAGATTTAAAGACTTAAATAGAAAATACTGAATATACTTCACCACCATTGTAACAGTGTATTCCTGAAACCCATCTGAAAAGTAGCACCACACTACCATTTCTGGGCTTTTTGTGAATTGGGTGGTGCTTGGTGTATTTTTGTTCCTTTCAAAACTTGAATAACAAACTAGCCAAAACATTAGCTTGTTCCTTTCCATAATTTTCATTACATGAGGCACCTACACAGCAGGTCACACAGGAATGTGTCCAAGGGGTCTTTGAACATCTCCAGAGAAGACTCCACAGCCTCCCTAAACAGCTCTGCCACCCTCACAGTAATAAAGTTCTTCCTTGTATTTACATGGAGCCTCCTATGCCCAAGCTTGTACCCGTTTCCCTTGTCTTCCTATCATTTCATGTAACTGCAAAGAGCCTGGCCCTGTCCTCCTGACACTTGCCCTTTACGTGTGTATAAAAATTAATGAGGTCACATCTCGTTCTCCTTTTCTCCAAGCTGAAAAGACCCTCAGCTCCCTCAGTCTTTCCTCATGAGGAAGACTTTTCACTCCCTTAATCATCTTGGTCACTCTGTACTCTTCCAAGAGTCACTCTTGGTCACTCTTCCAAGAAGTTCCTGGTCCTCCTTGACCTGAGGGGCCCAGAATTGGGTACAATATTGCAGATGAGGCCTCGCCAGGACAGAGTAGAGGGGGAGGAGAACCTCTCTCAACTACTAAGCCACCCCCTTTCTAATGCACCCCTGGATGCCACTGGCCTTCTTGGCCACGAGGGCACATTGCTGGCTCATGGTCACCCCCAGGTCCTTTTCCCCTTTACCACTCTCCAACAGCTCAGTCCCCAACCTGTACTGGTACTTGGGGTTGTTCTTGCCCAGATGCAAGACCTTCACACTCCTCCATGTTGTAATTCATTTAATTTCTCCCTGCCCAACTCTCCAGCCTGTCTTGGTCCCTCTGAATGGCAGCACAACCTTCTGGGGTATCATCCACTCCACCCAGCTTTGTGTCATCAGCAAACTTGCTGAGAAGACACTCTGTCCCATCATCAAGGTCATTGATAAAGATGTTGAACAGGACTGGACCCAGCACTGATGCCTGGGGGACTCCACCAGTTACAGGTCTCCAGCTGGACTCTGCACCATTGATCACCACTCTTTGGCCTCTATTGTGTTTCAAGCTCCTAATCCATCTCACTGCAGATTCTTCTATTCCACATTTCCTAAACTTGCCCAAGAGGATGTTACGGGAGACTGTCAAAAGCCTTGCTATGGTCAAGGTAGACTGCATCCACTGCTCTCCCTGCATCTAACCATTCAGCCACAACATCACAGAAGGCTATCAGATTAGTCAGGCATGATTTCCCCTTGGTAAATCCATACTGACTACTCCTGATAACCTTCTTCTCTTCCATGTGCTTAGAGATGACCTCCAGAACGAGCCACTCAGTCATTTTTCCAGGGATGGAGATGAGGCTGACTGGTCTGTAATTGCCTGGATCTTCCTTCTTGCCCCTTTTGAAGACTGGAGTGACACTGGCTTTCCCCCAGTTCTCTAGCACCTCTGCTGTTCACCATGATCTCTCAGAAATGATGGAGAGTGGCAGGGCAATAACATCAGCCAGCTCTCTCAACACTCTTGGGTGCAAGAAGGACTTAAAGACTTACCTAGGGATGATTTATGCAAATTGGAGATATGTGAGTTTATGGATCTAGACAGCATGCATATATGGATTAAGCTGGGCAAGAGGTCTCTCCCTTTCACATCCTAATACTAGTGGTCATCAGTGAATGCCCCCAGAAAGAGTTAAATTTGTATTCAGTCACCTTCAAAAAGATGAAGAAACACCTGGGAAACAACAGGATGACCACCACCACCTCACACCCCAGAAAAATTACAGAACAAGACTTCGTGAAAGCCCATTCCAAGCACAACAGCAGCAAGGTGACTGGGAACATGGATCCATGAATGGCAGCTCATGCCTGATAAACCTGCCCTCTGTGGTGAGATGACTGGCTCAGTGCTCAAAGAAAGTTCCAGGAATCTCAATTATGTTTGCAAGGTTTTCAGTGCAGTCTCCATAGTATTACTCTTCCTAAATTGGTGGGATGTGTAGGGTGGAAGACGGGTGAAATCTTGTCCATATTACCAGGCTCAAAGAATCTGTACATACTTTGAAGACTAACTGGCACTCCTCATGGTTTAACGAGTGCCTTGTTACAGATGCCATTCCTCTGGAGTTAATAGTGGGATTAACTCAACTTCAGCACCCTGAACAAGGGAACAGAATGTGCTCCTGGCAAGTTTAGTGAGACAGCAAATAGATGGGACACCCACACTGCTGATACACCCAAGGGCAGGGTTGCCATTCAGAGGGAGCTGAACAAAATGGAAGAATTGGCTGTCAGGAGTCTCCAACACCTACTGTGTCTTGCACATGGGGACAAACTCATGCATTAGCAAAGACTGAAGACAGGCTGGGGGAGGCAATGCTGAAGAAGAAAGATTTGGGATTCTTGATTGACACCAAGTCAAAAACTGAGCTTGTGAGACAGCAAATCACATCCTGAGCTCCTGTTATGCGTCTTTTAGATTACACAAAGAAATGAGAACTCTAGATGTCAAAATTCTACCCTTAATCATGCACATGCAATTTATTACACCAACTTACCACCCACAGAAGAATTGCAAAAAAAAGTTATTTCAAAAGATGTCATAAACCAGAAAGATCAGAGGCAAACAGGCAACTGAAACAAGCTTACTACATTGATGCTACTAAAACTGCTCTAGATCTAGAAAAAAATGAAGTAGAAAAACATTTTCAAATAACTCTGTTTTCAATGATATAATGGCTGGTCAAAAGTGGTTGAGTGTAATAACAGTTTTGTCAAATAACAAAAAGTTATCATTTTTGCCCCCAATAAAAAGAAACAGAAATCTTTTTCCTGCAAATGTATTTTCAGAATAACACCCTTTGCAATACTAGCCAGAATTTTCTATTCTATATTTTAATATTCAGTGTTGTTACAGATACAAAACAGTCCTTAAGCAGACTTCCTGTGTTCATGATATAGAACATAATACAACTACTTATTTGCAATGGATGTATAGCTTTCTAAGTCTCTACATTGCTTTTGCTTTCCTTCTAATCAACAGATATCAGCAAGATTTCTTTTATTCTTAGCAACAACCAGTTTGCTTACTGTTTTTACTGAGCTCAACAGGTTGGAATCTAGTTCCAATGAGACAGAGAGAGTGAAATGCACATCCTCCCATCTTTCACAATTACTATTACCTGACAAAGCATGGAGACTTTTCTATGACCTCTGAGGCAAAAAGATTATTATGTATTTTGTTTTTTCTTTAGCATGCTTATTTTAACTGGTGAAAGAGTTAAAAACTTCTAAAGAGGAACTATCTGATAAAAAAACAGTGCAAACTGAATCCTTTGATGTACGTGTTTTATTTACACTGAATAAAGACCAATGGCAAACTAAATGGTGTAATTTTCCTTTCATTTTCTCTGTCAGAATTCTGAACACAACTTGTTTTTTGCAAACTGGACTTCACAAAACACCTAAACTAATAGAAGACAGGACTCAACATCAATCCTTTGGTTTGAGTTTTTAAAATTTCATTTCAAACATGAAAGGCAGATCACTACTGAAGAGGTACCACACACAGGATCCATGTCACAGCTTTCACAGGGATGCTCTCAAGAGAAAAGTGCATGGCCCTTCTGCACTAATCTCTACTTCAGATGAAGAGGGGGGAACACAAAAAACACCAACAAAAAAACCTCCTAGCTATGACTGACAGTTCTTCTGAGATTTTTTTAGAAAGAGGAAAACCAGAACAGCTATGAACACATTAAATGATGGATATTAGAAAGAAAGAAGTTCACAGAGTGGTCTGTACCATTAGACATCAGATACTTACAGTGGTTAGAAGGTAAATATGAAAACTACTGATAATGTTGATTTTACTTTATCGGAACATAAAAAGTAAGCTGTCAATTGTCTGCTTGCAGTTCAATCTATCAGCTAGTGACAGGTGATGGGATAGTAAATACATTATTACTTCTAATAAGAAGGATCCTTTCTTTATTATTTGTATAAGGATAGAGGAGACCCCTCAGTTTCCTTGTATAACAGAAACATTTTACCAGATGCTCTTAAATCCTTATTATACTGGGCATCTTCAGAGTTGTAAGATGAGAAGCATATACCTGCCTCAAGGATTATCAAGTGAGGTCATCTTAGTTTGGATAGAAAATTTTAACCCCAGAATTCCTAGTCTACCCTTCAGAATTTAAAATCTTTGGGGAACCTACATTTTTATCAGTGAAGTTCTAGAGTCAGACCAAGTTATAGAATCACAGAACCATAAAATGGTGGGAAGGCATCTTTAAAGGTCATCTAGTCCTACCTCTCTGCAGTAAGCAGGGACATCTTTAATTAGATCAGGTTGCTCAGAGCCCTGTGAAGCCTGATCTTGAATGTCTCTGCGGATGGGGCCTCCACCACTGCTCTAGGAAGCGTCTTCCAGTGCTTCACCATCCTCACAGCAGTGAACTTCCTAATACCAAATCCAAACCTTCCCTGCTCTAGTTTAACATTGTCCCATATCCTATCAGTGCATGCTCTTGTAAACAGTCCCTCCCCAGCTGTCTTGTAGGTCCCCTTCAGATACTGGAATGTGACAACAAGGTCTACCTGGAATCTCCTTTGAGCATACTTCTTATGCTTCTGATTATGCCCCAGATACTCCAGTTTTGCCAGGAATGAATGGCTTAACATGAGTTTCATATCCAAACACAATCTGAATGCCTGGAAGCACACTTATCCCTAAATTTTATCCCTGGTTAACTTACTTCAGATCCAGTGATCACCAATACTCTTGAGTACATAAAAAAGGGCTGTGACCATAGATTTAATTCAGTATTTCCTTTTGTAAAAATTTTCTGGAGGAATATAATTCACTCATTTAACTTCAGTGCAGCTATCTCCTGTAACTTCTCTACCCACAAAGCAGAGAGAGAAGGAGGAGGTCTGAAAATCTTGTACAGCAGGAGTGAAGAAAAGACATGGAAGATTCATTAAGCCAGACAGAATTTATCTGCAGGTATGAAAACGCAGCATTATCACATAGCTTAGTGATGAAAGCACTCCCATGGATTCCAGTCTGTCAGAAAAAATACCAGGGAAGAGAATGAATACATCCTTTCCCCAAATGACTACTTAAATACTTTATTATACCTCAGCTATTACAAATTCAATTCCTGAGTACTTACAGTTGCAGCTTACACTATTGTTGTCAAGTACAGCATAGGAGTGCTGAGTGCAGTTCCATATCAGTCCCTTTATGCACCCAGCCCATACCTTCCCATACCTTCATCTGCTCACACCAATGACCTTCTCATTTAGGATCAGGGTCACTACATCTTCAGTTGACACAGATCCAGTCAGATAACAGATGTCCTGTCAAGAGCCAGGACACCTCAGCTCCCTTCAAAACAGGGACAACAGTGCATTCGCACATGTGATCTCACACCTAAATAAATACACACACACACACATGTGTATAATAATATATAAGGCAGAACTTCTTCACCAGAAAAAAAAAAAAAAAAAAAAAAAAAAAAAGCCTGAGTAGTTATTGATTATATTACAAAGATGTTTAGGTTGTTGGTTAGTTAAATTAGAGTAAATATGGGAGACATCACTAAATCTAGTGTTAATTTTGTCAAATCTTATAAACAGTATTGATCTCAATTTGAAGCTGTTTTTCACCAAATGATGTCTGCTTTACATGTGCCATCCTTGGTAATGAAAGCTTGCCCCAGAACCCCAAAAAATCTGAAAATTCTGTAGGTACTTAAGTTTGTTAGCTTCAATGGTTTCGTTATATTCTTCCAGGAAAAGTCAAACAAAGGTAGACATTAAGGACCAAAAAGCTGCCTATGTAAGCCAAACTTCTCTGCTCCCTACCTCCAAATGTAAATCTCATTTTGCAGTGCAAACCAAGATGTCCAGCCCTACTCTGGCTCTAATAACATGATATTTTCAAAGAATATGCCTACAGCACTACTTATTTCCATCATCAGCCAGATACCTGCCTCAGCTGTTATTTTTTCACAAGGTAATTTGTTTTCACTCTACTGGGAGGGGGAGAAGAGGTGATTCATTGCAACAGGGGAAAAAAGCCACATGCCTCCACCTCACAGTTGCCATGTGCTGAAAGTTAAAGCCTGCAGAGACAACCAGAGGAGGGACAACTGTTTTCATGTCAACACTATGCTGTTCAGAGAGACAAAGTTATCACTGAAGCACTGAAAGCACTATTAATTTGAAAACATAACAACAGCAACAAAAAAATAAGCATTAGATGAGCAAAGACAAAGAGCAACCAGGTGGAGAAAGAACAAGAGGGGAAAGTAGCAGGATGAAAGCCACACTTATAAATGGGATGTAAATGCAAATGGAGTATTCTGGATATAATAACCAAGAGATAACCAATGCAAGCTCCTGGGACACTAGTCTTTTTTTTCCGCATGTAAAAACAAAACAAAAAAAACCAAAAAATATACCCAAACAAACATTAGTGTGATGCCCTTGAAAAAATTGCAAAAATGCCACATGCCCAAAATATGCAAGCCATGCTGCTTGTATCTCATTATCCAGATGTGCTGGCCAAAAGCCAGATGTCTTGATTCCTTTTAGAAGCATGGGTGTATAGTTTAACTGCTCCTCTTCAACAGCCTGTCTGTATAAAATGCTTCTGCTTTATATTGTCAGCATTGGCTAATGAGACCTAACTCATGGTTACACTAAAGACCAGGTGGTCTCAACAGCCCTCAGCTATTCAAAATCTCCTCTCAAACCCTAATTTTGAACACATTAATTGTGCTTCTATGCTTAAATATACTAAACACATCATTAATTCACAATTCACTTGTTCATAATTGGTTTTACATGTAAATTATTTAAAATCCAAAAAAAGGTCTAATGCCATCTGTTTACTAAAGCTGTGCAAGGACCAAGAGAAGCACCAGCTTTTCAGGAACAGTTTTGTTTTTGAAAAAGTTTTCAAAAAAAAGTTTTCCTATAAATTAAATTCAGGAAGGTAAGGCAGTTTATCTTCTTGTCTTACAAATAAGTGTTTAATCTTTCCTTACTGCCATCAACAAGAGTGTTCAGGAAACACATTTCTCAGAAACTACTATTACCTATTATTTTAAGAACTATGTACTAATGATCTTAAAGCTGTTCTGCATAAGTATGCTCACTTTACTATTCTCTGTTCCAGTTGGAGCTACTCAGTTCTTTGGACAGTAGACAGAAACTTCTGCTGAAGAACAAATGACACATCCATCCTGCAGACGAGTCAAGTGTGATAGAACAGCAGGAATTAGAAAAAACAATGAGTTGAAAACATCTGAGAATAAACAGGTCAAAAGCCATCTGTCCCTGTATCTCCCCACGACCTGAAATTCCAAAAAAAATCAGATTTTTATTGTGGACTTGCTAAGTCACATCACTAAGTGCACTTGCTAAGATCATTAATCCCCAGCAATCTGGTTTTCATACAAGTCTCTCAACTATGTTTTCTGAGAGGCAGTTTTAGATATTTTTTAATTAATTTGTATATATTTTATGTCTAAAAGCATTAGTGTAACTGTATTTAAGTTCTGCATTGAGTATGTCACAATAAAAGGTAACCTTAGCATGTGTTATTAAATGCACTACAGGTAAATTTTGACTACTTCATATTTTTATTGGAGAAAAAAAACCAAAACAAAACAAACAAACAAAAAACATCAAAAAACCAAAACAAACAAACAAACAAAAAAACCAAAAAACAACCCCAAAACAAAACAACAAAAAAACCAAAAAACCACCTGTTTTTATAGTCTCAATTCCAAAATGTATAATTAAACATGCTGGCATACTTGCAATTTTGAATGTTAATTTTCAGAATGATTGGGAGGGGTTTTTTTGTTTGGTATTGGCTATGTTTTTTTTTAAAAAAAAAAAAACACAAAAACACAACACATCAGAAGTCAGACGTACTGATTATTTTTCTTCTTTCTTTCACTCACTATTTCAAAGTATTAATCACTGTCTAAATTTTACATGTATACATACACAAATACACATGCAAACACACACAAACACATTGCTTTACTTTTAGATAACTAGATCTTTTTCCAAAGAAACCACTGACATTTTAAGCTATTTTTGAAAAGGCCAATCTTGAAAACATGTGGAAAATAAAGAAACATTCACACTTTCCCCATTAGTGTTACTGGAACCAACAAAATATTATTTCAACTGATTCCTCTCAGCTATTCCTACTGTTATATGGTTTACTCATTTTAGGATAATCACTGTGCTGCAGATAATTTCCCTGTATAAGGATCCAGCATGTTCCATCCTGTCTCTCTAAAAGCAGAGCTATACATAATATATGCTAAAGATGGTATTTTATTATTAATAGGATTCGAGGTATAAGACAAGATGCTCTATCTAGTTTCCTTTCTGAAGAACAGTTAAATGTTAATTCTTCAAAAAGAACAAGAAAAAAAAATCCATTTATACTAAGAATACTGGGGAGACTGACATTTGCCGCGTCCAGCGCAGAGCTACTAAGATGATTAAGGGAGTGGAACATCTCCCTTATGAGGATAGGCTGAGGGAGCTGGGTCTCTTTAGCTTGGAGAAAAGGAGACTGAGGGGTGACCTCATCAATGTTTTCAAATATGTAAGGGGTGAGTGCCAGGGAGATGGAGTTAGGCTTTTCTCAGTGGTGACCAGCGATAGGACAAGGGATAATGGGTGTAAATTGAAGCACAGGAGGTTCAAGTTGAATATCAGAAAAAATTTTTTTACTCTAAGGGTGACAGAGCCCTGGAACAGGCTGCCCAGGGGGGTTGTGGAGTCTCCTTCACTGGAGACATTCAAAACCCGCCTGGACACGTTCCTGGGAGATGTACTCTAGGTGGCCCTGCTCTGGCAGGGGGGGTTGGACTAGATGATCTTTCGAGGTCCCTTCCAACCCCTAGGATTCTATGATTCTATGATTCTATGAGACTAGCTCTCAGCTTGTACAGTAATGCATCTCAAGAATCCAAATTAAGCATCAGATCTTCCATGCATAAAAATCTGTGTTCAGATGTAGTCTATAGGAGGAGGTGTTAGAAACCTAATAATCCTTGCTATTTATAATCAGGAAGAATAATTACATTTAAAAAGCATAATCATTTGAAGTGTGTGAAGCTGGTGATATTATGAAGGTTTTCACTAAAAGATGAGACCTATTTATACCATAAAACTAGCTAAATTAACTTTTCTTTGCACTATAAACCTTCTCCACCTGAAATGCACAAACAATGGAACAAAAAGTTGCACACTTACATAGGCAAAAGGTAGCCTAGAAAAAGTTTTCTCCTTTAAAGCAGTCTCGTGTCAGTCAGATGCCTGCTGTAAACTGAAATATAGAGCCTGCCACAATTGGAGACTGGAGCTTCTACAGACATCTTTCATGCCCAAGCTCACAGAGGCACTACATACCTTTCTATTAGAAAAACTTTAGAAGATTTCTTCTGAGCTTTTTGCTGTAACTTGAGGAATATATATATCTCATGGAATGCATACATATATCAAAAAAAAAAATATATATATATACACACATACACACAAAATGTCTCACTGGTTTATTCCTTATGTTTAAAATGTATTAAATGAACCACACTAGACTGAAGGCTGATGTACTTTCATAAAAAATTCAATTATTCAAATGAGTATTTGCTATGCTGAAGCCATTTTCCTTAATATTACTCAAATGCATGGCAGAAAAGGTTGTATTTGTTTCTCTCTACTTTTCAGATTTTTACTCTCTTATTTTAAATGCTGTCATATTTTATTCTCTACCATGCCATTTTCCTTAAAATACCACCTTCTACCTTTCATTCAATTGTGTATTGATTTTGTGTTTTAAACACAATTCATCATTATTAAGAACTGTCTCTAGCAATCACTCAGCAGAGACAACTTTCTGGCTCCTGCATACTGATCAAGTATTATGGAACCCAGTAAACATGCTTAGCATTGAGAAGGAGTTTTTTTCTTATAGGTCATACTTCATTTGGAATTGAAAATAGTCTTAAAAGATGCATGTGTTTATATGTCAGTCAGCCACCATCCTGAACTGAGTCTAGATTTCCTTATTTTTGTATCAGGTCAATGTGTTTCCGAATTAAAACCAAACAGAATTAAGTTAGTCTGTAGCAGCACAAAGAAAAGTGGTTTTCCCTTATCAGATTTGACTTGAATTCTTATGCAGGGCCTGTATTGACAGAAGTAAGATAAGAGATGGAGAAAATCTGAAGAAAAAAAAAACTAAAAAGGCAAAGCACACAAATAACGCACATCATAAAGATTTAGAATCAGAAAGACCACTTTCTACACACTGATTCACACATTAAAGCAGCTACATTGATAATTTTGGACAAATGGAAAACTAGTAACAAAATGGTCTTAGAAGGATCTGTACACTTCGTGAAATGTATCAGCTGATAACTGGTTTTTAAACACCAAGCATCAGCATTTGAAAACTCTACTTCAAAAACCACAGTTCAGGGGTTGTTTGGGGTAGAATTCCTGACTAAATCAAGGGAACTACAAATGCCAGGTTTCCCTCTATTCTCACAAGAAAATAAATAAATTCAGTATTTAAGCTACCACTTCTTGGTCCTTTCAGTCTGTAGTTTCTTGATCACTTTAAGACAGAATAAACCAGCACTGCTGTCAAAAGAATTGATCCTGTCCTCTGTAAAAACCCCAGCCACCCATGCACAGCTCTTTATACCAGCACAAGATTTCATTCAGTCACACAGTGAACCGAATTGGGAAATTGATCCATGTTCAATTAATCAAGAAGAAAAAAACCTTCCTAGGGAGATGCACTGACATTGCCTTCACTGCTTCCTGATCTATCCTCCCAATCCTCCCAACAGAAGTGAAAATAAGGCAAAACTGTGTTTCAGGAACTTTCAGCATGAAGTTGGCCATGCAGCTCCAAGAACTTGTACCAGACCAGCCTGAAACAAAATGCTTCCTGTGTTACTGGAAGCAAAGCTACCAAACTTTGGGATCCATGGGACATCCACGTGGAAAACCACTTCTGTGAAAACTGCTTCTGGTCCCTTACTTGGAATACAGCTGCCTGAATCGATTGAGACTGTCACTTTGGTGGTCAAGATTATAGAATGACTGATTCATGCAGTATCAAATCACAAATCTGCTTCTCTTGACTTACGAGATGGTTTTCAAACATCTGGGTTGTTCAGACATAAAATGTGACACAATTGGCTCTCGATACACAGGAGTACCCAACTCATTTTACTTGGACCCCAATATTCCAAAATCAGTTTGAAGCTGTAAAACCAGTAAAACTACCACAGGGACAAGACTAAGGACAGAAAAACTGTCAGCTTTGCTGGACTGCTTACACTCAAAGGACATGTAATGCAGGCTAGATGCAGCCATGAAAGAAGCACAGGCAAAGCATATTCATGAAGACAAGACAGCAAGCCTCTAAATTGTACAGGAAGACCTACGGTCTTTGAAAGCAGGCCCTGGCAGCAATTTAAACCTGAGTGACTTCAAGTAATCTTCAGGGTTTCCACCATGGTTTGAGGAGTCTGCCAATTTACTAATTTGCCTAAGAAGCTGAGCAACTTCACAGCAAGTCATAGAGAGGCTGATACTCTCCTGGCATGGTTCAGCTCAGGAACAAACCACTTGTAGAACTACAGATATCATCTGTGTTTTACCTGTAAGGGACTATTTGCATTGGTGAAACATGGAAAGTCCAAAACAGCAAAAAAACTGTCAACAGCCCCGGTTCCCCCAAACTAGAAATTGTTTCTGCAGGACAGATTGACTCTAACACAAAAAATAAGTATTCTGAGATAAACAGTCCTAAAAATAAGATCAAGCTCCTATGTCTAGAATTATGCAAGCAGCTGATCCTGAGGTTCAGAGAAAGCCAATGTTGAAGTCACAAGGGTAGACATTTTGCATCCAAGATACTTCAGAAGGTAAAGAGCTTTGCTTTTAAAGGCCTTCAGAGGGAACAGACAGGGATATTCACAACTTTTTTCACCACATTTAAAAGGAACACAGGACAAGGTGTGGACATGCCCTGTAAGTCCCCAGGCCCAGCTTGAGTAAATACACACACAATATTGCAAGGACAGACATGCAAAAGATTAAAAAAAAAGTCATAGCTATCTTACAGCATATTCGTGAACAGAAATGAATAAGCCAAGCCCTTTGAGACTTTAGAGCAGCAAGATGGTATTTCTAATCTAGCCAAGTCTGTAATACACCTTCCTTTTTCAGTAAGGCTCCTCCTGCACTATTCCTTCCGAGTCCCTAAACTCCTGCATCACTGAGCCTGGTGTTTCTACATGTAGGGAAGAATCTCTCTGCTGCAGAGCAGCCTATCATTTAATAAAAGCACAGTGGCAAGATAAATTGCCCTCAGGGTGAAGAGAAGTGCACTGCACTGCACTGCAACTGTCTACCAGCACAGAGCTTTTGTAATCTTGAATCTTGTGTTTCAAGAACTGAGGACTTTATAGTTTACTACAGTTGTCCAATGTTGTCAGCAAGAGGCCACACATTAACTTCCAGTTCTGTCTGTCTTCTATAGATGGGAGATACACCAGTCAATATATGAGGTCTAAGATGAAGCCTTTTAAAAAAATTACTAGTGGCTTTTCAAACTCTGCTGACTTGCAGCTGAATTTTCACTGTGGAACTGGGATGGAATTGGGATGGAATTGGAGAACATTAGTTCTTGCCTAATGGTCTCCTCTCCATCATGAAGACAGAGCTCATAAATTAAGATACTCACCCTATTACATTGTAGCTATATTAAAGCTGGCATGGAAAGAGATTACTACAATTTTCTTGAATATCATCCTTTAAAAAGAACGTATGAAGTACCAGCTTCTTCAGGAGACATCAGCCATGTAACAGCCACCACCAAATCCTAAGAAGCTTAGCAAGATGCAGATCACCTGGTTTGGTGCTATGCTAGTCAAGGCAGAGCTTGAAAGGCAAAACAGCCTAGGTGTCAGGCCACAAGCTCTAGGTCTCCTGGGCAAAGAGTCAACAATGACACATATCAGTTTTCCTTTTAATGGAAAATATGATATTTTAATGGAAGCAATGATATACCAGTAAAAAATCCTATGGAAGCTGATGAAGTACAATGGAAGAAGTTCTGTTTACCACCAAAGCGCAGAATTTAATTTGAGCAGTAACTCATCTAAGGCCACAGTTTGTAGTTTTCCTCAGTGTGTTACATGTTATTTTTTATTCATCTGCTATCTACATTACATCATTGTGTTAGAACAAAGAAAAGAGCATTTTCCTCTTACCTCTCTGCCAGACTTCACTGGAATCTGCCCTTGAGTGTCCCTCAGCTTGCGTGCACTCTCAAGTTCTGCTTGAAGTTTTGAAGCTAACTCCTTCAAAAAAAGTGGTAGCAGTCCATTAGTTTAACCATTTAAGACTTTTCTAGAGTTTTGTATCAGAATTGACTATTCATTCCATTTCTCTATGTTTTAGTATCTTTTTTTAAAATCTAATGACACAAAAACCAGAAGTGAACATGTCAATATAGTTCACATAATTCTTGAATGGAGCTAAAATGAAAAAACATTCAGAGGCATCTAAAGCATAGATACTGCTGTAAAACTGTTGCTACAAAAACACCAGAGAAATTATGCAAAAAACTTTATTCAATTATATTAACAAATACTTTGTGTAGCTAATCACAGATACTATGCATATAGGAAGCTATAAAACCCACCAGGTGTACAACCTTTCCAGGTTAAGGTACATATCCTTTTATTTATTTATATATACACACATGCACACCATGTGTCTAGGGAAATACCTCTTACACATTTCACATTTTTTCTATGCAGTTTCACATCTCTCTACACCAGATGATACAACTTTGGCACTTAAGACCTTACTTTAGGTATGAAAATGGGCAAGAAGTGGAAAATCAGAACTGTTTACAGTCCTGTGTAATTGTTTTTGGTACTCCTGGTCTCTCATTGATCTCTTTATTAAATAAATACAAGCATTTTAGAGTATCTTAATTTATTAAAAATTGCCAGGTGACCAGATACCAACCTATAAGGAATACAACTTTTTATACTGTCACCACTTCACCAGTTTCACTGATTGGACTACAACAATCAAGCCTACACTTGTCATTCCATAATTAAGTCATGTGATCAATGCCAAGCAGCAAGTCATTAACAAAAACAGATTTGGAATTCAGTTGTCCCACATGGTGAACCTTGAGGTCCAGCCTCCAGGACATGCTGAGACAAACATCTGTTCTGGTGTATGGGGATGAACCTGTTTTACCAAGCTGCATTTTCAATATGATCAGAGAAAGTCCATGTAAAAATATCCCAAGAGTAATAAGGCAAAGATTAGTTATTATTTATACTGTCCTTGGGTTTCGTTTGGTTTTGTTTTGTAACTAGGCCCATTCAAAGTGCTTATCTAGAAAAAACGTACATAGAAAATTACCAGTAAAATTGTTATCTTTGCTGCTACATGATTCTGGCCAAAACAGACCAAAAAGATAGAATAATAAAACAATCACACTCCTCACAGAACATCTGTATATTTTTATTCAAATTACTCCAATTTGATTCTTGTCAGGTTGAGAAGAAAAAACCCAGACTTGTGCTCAAACTTTTATTTGGACACTGCTATTGAAGTTGAGCACTAAAGAAAAGAAAAAAAAAGGTTTAAAGTTTTAAGAATTTAGTCTTCAGAAAACTTCAGAAATCATTTCCCTCTGCAGGAAAATGTCTTAAGAGTATCTTCAGTGACTAACACCAGTCTCTCCCAAACCTATCATAGAATTACATTCATAAATATATTTAATATAAAATCATTTTGAAAAGAAAGCATCTATAACATGGACACTTTCTTCTAATAAAATTTAAATTACCAGATATTGGCTTTGATAAAGATCAATACCATGCCCTAATCCAGCAATGAATTTTTATGCCAAGTATCCTAAAACTTGCCACAAATCAAAAAATCAGCATCTCTCAGGAAATATTAATTTGACACCTGAAGTTGTTAACATGCCTTATTTATAAGCACTTAGTGGCACAAGTTTTAGTGGAACTGTCACAAGAGGCAAGGTAAACAGGTGCATTAAAAACTAGTTTTTAAACGAAAATGCAAAGACCTACAGTGTCAGAATTCACATCTAAACCCATTATTTTAGTATATCCTTCAAACATTTCAGCAAGATTTCCTGAAGAGCAGCAATTCAGAGCAAGCATTTGTAAAACACATTTTAAAAGCTTACAGATAATGACCTTGTTATAACTGAAACTTCCAGGCAGTACTATTAAATACAATTAACTCACTGCAGCTATACTTCATGAAATAAAATAAAAAATATACAATTCTGGAATTTAGAGGGTTCCAAATAAGTGAAATTATTGATCCTTCAGGCTGCTGTCTGAAACAAGCCTCCAAAACCTATGTTGAACGGGCAGCTGTTTATCTCAGCTGCATGGACCCAGGGTCACCCAGGGCAGACATTTTGTGAAACTGAGCACAAAGCATTGCACAGCAAAATTGCTCACTGCAGAGCTGGATGCAGCAGCCCATGTTGCTCCTTTCACTTTTATATCCATATCTTAATTAATAACTATGCTTGTATGGCAGAGCTATGGACCACAAGTATCTAATTGTGACAAAGCTGATGAAATAACAAGAGCTCCATACACTGTCTACCTTGTAACACAGACAGGGAGGTTTCTAGTTTCTATTAAGCAGGGAACAGGTGAAAAGACATTAAATTCTATTTTAAAAAAAAAAAAAACAACAAAAAAAAAACACTGTAAAAATGTTGTTGCATATGCAGCCTTGCCTACAAAAACTGGGGACCTGAATAGCCTATTCTAGTCTATGAACCACTGCATTTAAAGCAGAACATACAGTAAAAGCAGTATCTTCAAATCCTACATGATGAAATTTTGGAGGACTTTATTTGCTTGAATGAATACCTTCTTTTTTTAACAAAAAACCCAAAAACAAACATAAAAAATCATAGTGATCTTAACATAAAAACTGCAGGAAATCATGACAATTTCTTAAAGACATTACCATGTCCCCCATGAGTTCTGCTTTCACAATCCTTGCTCCCAGTCTGTTCATCTCCTCTTCACTGAGGACCCGAGGTGGCTCATCTTTCCATGCAGATCTGTAAAAACAGCAGCAGCACTGAACCCATAGAAAAACTGTGTAGTATTCACCTTTGCAATTAAGTATTAGATGCCTACCATACCAGTACATACACACTTCTTATAAAAATAATTGTTAACAACATATTCACATATTTGCAGTCAGAAGTTGCCAAGGACTCTGAAACCAAAAAGTTTGAATAACATTTTTGTGAGATATGTTTCCTTTTACTTTTGAGGTCAATTAAAATCAAAAGCACTATCTACAAAATATGTCTCAGCATGTAAAAACAGTCAAGAGCCAGCAGCAGGTATATGCAGAAAAAGGAGACAGGAAAAGATGGGCAGAAAGAATAATTTAAACCCACCCTTCCTGGCAATCTTTGTTTCTGAAGATGTTATGTACAGTATGGTAGAGTTTCCACAGAAAATTAACTAGGACAGTTTTTAAAATATGATGTCTCCCCCAAGAAGCTACAGCTAGTAATAAATCATATTGTATCTTAATTTGAATATTAAAAGGTTGGTGTATGATAGTAAATAACATCTCTAAGAATTATTTCAAAGCACCATCAAACAAGTTTGGCTCTCTTTTCTCAAAGTCTAGGAAAGACTAAAACAAACTAACTCTGCCAGTAAAACATTTAACACAAGAGAGAGACATAAGAAACCAATTATGATACTGGTACTCTCTATTGAAAGGGAGAGAGAAAAGTCAATTACCACTTGTTAGACCCTGTAGGGTTTGAAGAACAGGAGAACTTTAAAGATGTTATAATCTTTAGCTGCCAGCGTTACTTTTACCAAAGTTACTTTTATCTGCCCAATCTAAAACGCAAACATTCTGCAGAAATATTTATATTAACTTAATTGGAAACAGAACCTTCAAAGATGGATTTCTCAGTTCTCCTTAACATGTATTTTTCAAAACAAGGCAGACTATTTCAGTAAAGGGAACAAGAGATGTTTATTGCTTCAAACATGGGTTTTTTAAGTGACATTAGTGCCTGAACCATCATTTGAACTTTTTGAGACAAGAGACATTGCCTATTTTTGCTTTTTATCTTGTCTCAAACTCTGAAGCAGTAACATTAGTAAGTGGGTTTCAGTCAACAGTAGCTGGATGGACTTTTCCTCTGGGGAGATCCCCAGGACATCTAATCGGCACTTTTAATTAATCTGCGTCATAACTGTCCAAAACACTTTGATTTATAGGTTGAAGAAACTCTCTTGGTGTTTTAGAAGGGGTAAAATTTAAAGGGTACATTGTCAGCATGAGAGATGAGGAACTGACCCAGCAACACCCTTTAATCCAAGCCCTCATGTCAATAAAGATTTCCTTTTTTTTTTTTTTTCTGCCTGACTGAACACCACTGAAATCATAACAATACTATGACAAATTTTAGGAAGAAGAAAGTAGTTGCATATAAATTATTCCCAACACATAACTTCCCCACAAACCTGAAATGTTCTAAGATCCTGAATTTTACATAAAATTCTACAAAGACAATTCCTACCAAAGGAAACAGGAAGACAGGTCATACACTATCTCAAACACACAGCACCTTAGGGATTAAGTGTAGTGAGACAAGGCTCACACCCAGGTGCTGATAATCACCAGGCAGTGGGTGTGAGCCTGGATTCAGCCCACCTGTGCCTGGTTAAGGCTGGCCCCAAACTGCAATCAGGAGGCCAATAAAAGGCGTGGCCTCCACCACAGGAGGAGCTCACTTGCAGAGCAGGCCAGAGGAGAGATTGGTCGTGTTGGGAGCACTAGCTCTTGACCAGACTAACTGACCCCGAAGGCACCAGCTTTTGCCAGAGCACCGGTCTGACTTCAAAGAGTCAACACGAAGAAAGGTTCGTCTTGCTACATCTGGTGGAGAATGCGGGCATAGACCTCGTTCTAGCCCCTTCTCTTGACGAACCAGTAAAAAGAGAGCCAGTTTTTTGGCGAGGATTAACACCAACAGAAAACCCAAGGAGTTGGGTGAGAAGATCCATTACCATCTCTCCCTTTTGCTGATTCACCTGGAAGGAGAGGAAAGAAAAATGGGACTCTCATCTAGCACTCCTGCTAGTGAAAAACCAACAACATGGACGAAGGGGCAGGAACTCTCCTCCCTCCCGTCCGCGGCAGTCGCGTGGGAACTTTGGCGGGAGGTCGGTGATCTGCTGGTTGGCCTCCGTACCCAGGAAAGGACTAAGAAGACAACTGGACTAGAAGGTACATGGGAGGTAGTAATCAACGCTCTAAAAGAAATAAAAACTGAGGCAGAAGCTGCTGCCGCCGTCATTGCAGCGCTTCCACCAAAAGCCAGCGTTGATACTACAACACCACCACCAGCAGCAGAATCTGGTGTTGTCCCCACAGCACCTCCGCTACCCTCTCCCCATCCTGAGGGTGAGAAAGGCTTGAAGGCATTTTTAGGCTTAAGGAACGACAGACTTGCCATTAAGGGCATGTCGGGAAAAGCGCATCATTCCATAGCTGAGTTCCTATCAGACATCGGGCCGGAGGAAGAAGAAGAAGCAGCACCCTCTCCGAGCACCGAAAACAACATACTAAAGAATGCGAAAATGCCAACAGCCTGTGCCCCTGAGATGGGTAGCCCTACTTTCTTCTTGAAACCACCCCTGCTGCCACCTCCCGGTCCAGAAAAAGAGTACGAGAAAGAAGCGGCCACCTCACCAGCTGCACCCACCGCCCTGGAGGACAATATAAAGGCCCTCCTTGAACAAACAAATCAGGCTGTGAAATCTTTAGAGAAGAGGGTAATAGACATGGAACAACGCTCATCGTTTCATAAATATCGAGACCCACCCACCCTCCCTGATGATGACGATGAGGATGTCCCAACCCCACTGTTGCCGAGACAAAACAACCAAAGCATTAAAGGTTCCAATAAGCCCCGACCCGGAAGATGGTCTGGGCTCATCCGTGATGCCATCCTCGAGGGGGATTGGGAAGCCAGCACCATCGCTTGCCCTATCCTCTACGACAACAACGGGCCGCCTCAATTCGAACAACATACTTGGAAAACCTTACAGCAGGCTAGGAAGACCTTAAAAGAGGGAGGATTAAAAACGGAAAGTGGCCGGGCTGTCCTGGATTGGCTCTTCACCGCCGACACCAATAGCCCCCACGATTGTCGCAATCTGGCCAGGTATCTGCTCACCCCTTCCCAGCAGATTATCTGGCTGAAAGAGTGGGAGCGCCTGGCCCAGGCGGAGGCAAACCGCCCTAGAGCACCTGGGGATCCTCTTGCAGGGATCACCGCTGAGATGCTCACAGGCTCGGGACGCTATGGAGATATTCAAATCCAGCTCCAGTTCCCGGTTGCACTCCACCACACTGCTGCAAACCTAGCCCGCCAAGCCTTCTACAGGGTACCTGAGACTACTCCTGTTCCCTCATTCACTGCTGTCAAGCAGGGAATGAATGAGCCTTTCCAACATTTTGTCGACAGACTTTGGCAATCGATCATGGCCCAATCCGATCTAGGACCAGAACAAAAAGATAGTATGTTCAAACTGTTGGCATTCGAAAATGCAAATCCAAAAATGAAGTCGCTGTTTTCCACCTTGCCAAAAACAGCCGATGTCTCGGAAATGCTAGAAGTTGCGGCCAGGGCCACCCAAACGCAACAAAACCAAGGCATGGCCAGCGCCTTTGCCGCGGCTTTGGAACCAACTCATAAGCTTCTCGCGGCAGTCGCGCAAAAACTAGACGGAAGAGGAAACCGCCCAAGGAAATTCACCCCCTTCTGTCTTCGATGCGGAGCCAGGGGCCACACAAGAAGAACTTGTTCAGTCCCAGTGTGGTGTGACCACTGCCAGAGGGATAATCACAACAATCTGGCATGTAGGTCTGCAAAAAACGGAAGGCGCAGCGCGCAAGGCCCCCGCGCCAGGACACAAGTAGCCGGGCCAGCGCTCTACACCAGCTCCCCGCCCCAGCAACAAGGGGAAGCCTGGGCATCGACTTGCCCTCAGCAATAGATGTCACCCTTACTACGACACAGGTACACCGTATACCAACAGGGATTTATGGGCCAATACACCAGGAAGAGGGCACGGTGGGAGCCTTACTAATGGGCCGTTCTTCTACCGGAACCGCAGGACTTGTTGTGCTCCCAGGAGTAATTGATGCAGATTATACAGGGGAAATTATGATTACTTGTTTCACATTAGCCCCCCCCCTGATAATCAAAGCAGGAACCCGGTTAGCACAACTGGTCCTACTCCCAAAAATGAATCTGGGGAAGAACGCCCCCGTGGCACGAGGCAATCGAGGCTTTGGGTCTTCTGGAAACACTCTGGTAACGTTAGTACAACAGATGAAGACAAGGCCCATAATACTTGTACAACTGGCCGTCAACAAGGAAGTCAAGACCCTCTCCATGATGATGGACACAGGGGCTGACGTCACAATAATCAACCTCAAAATGTGGCCTCGTCATTGGAAGCTCATCACTGCCTTCGATGCTGTCCAGGGGATAGGTGGTGGATCCACCCCTCTTCAGGCCCTTAACCCTGTGCAATTAAAATTCCCGGAAGGACAAACGGTAAATGTACGACCTTATGTGTTGTCACTTCCGGGACAACTTGGGGGGTTGATTGGCAGAGAAGTTATGAGCCAGCTAGGGGCTGTTCTCTCCATCCCCGAACCCACCCAACCCCCTCAACATTTTCAATGTGGGCCACTGCAGAGGTGCCGCCAACTCCCAGACTACGATGGAAGACAGACACCCCTGTCTGGGTGGAGCAGTGGCCCTTAAGCAAAGAGCGCCTAGAAATCGCCAACCGTCTGGTGAAGGAGCAGCTGGATGCAGGACACATCCAGCCATCTGTTAGCCCTTGGAACACGCCCATCTTTGTGGTTCCAAAAAAGACTGGAAAATGGCGATTACTCCAGGACTTACGCAAGGTCAATAACCAGATGTGGCCGATGGGCGCCCTTCAACCCGGGCTGCCCCTACTTACTATGCTACCCAGAGGCTGGCATCTTCTGGTAATTGACCTGAAGGACTGTTTTTTCACCGTTCCCCTGCATCCTGAAGACACGGTTCGCTTCGCCTTTACCATTCCATCAATCAACAAAAGCGAACCGGCGAAACGATATGAATGGGTGGTGTTGCCTCAAGGGATGAGAAACTCCCCAACAATATGCCAATTGTATGTGGCATGGGCACTCTCACCGATCCGAAAAGAAATGCCGGACACATTGATCTATCATTATATGGATGACATATTGTTTTGCCAGGAGGCCCCGTTTCCCGTCAACATCAGCCAAACGCTGACTGACCGACTCAAGACAAAAGGATTAATAGTAGCTCCTGAAAAAGTCCAGTCACAACCACCCTGGAGCTACTTAGGGTGGCAAGTCACCCACGCCATGGTGAGACCGCAAAAACTAGAAGTAATAAGCTCAATCAAAACATTGAATGATGCCCAAAAACTAGTGGGCGAGCTTCAATGGGTTCGACCCATCATAGGTCTCACCAACGCGGATATCCACCCCTTTTTGTCACTGTTGCGGGGCACGCAACCAGGCGCGTTAGTGGACTGGACTGACAACCACACCAACGCGTTAAAACGGGTCATCCACAAACTGGCAACCGGCTTTTCAGATCGTCGAGATGCCACTCAACCCATTGGCATCTGGGTTTGCAACCACCCTTCATTCCCGTTCGCACTGCTACTACAAGACTTCAACTGGCGAAGGGAAAATGGGGAACACCACAACCGAAACCGTGACCAAGACTCTCCAAGATCAGAGTCAATAGCAATCCTGGAATGGCTATTTCCACCCCATACGGCCCACAAAGGTATCTGGCAACGAACAGAAATCACAGCATTCTTGATACGGAAGGGACGACAGCGTTGCCTTGAAGTAGATGGTCGAGAGCCAGAATGGATTAGCATCCCCATCAAAACAATTGATTTTGATTGGCTGCTGCAGCGCTCTACGCCACTACAACTCGCCTTACTAGAATACTGCGGAGAGATCCGTCATGGAGGCCCAAAACACAAGCGCCTACAGGCCATCAGCCAGTTCCATTGGATAGAAAGACCAATTGTTTCAGAGCGTCCAGTGCCTGGTATCACTGTGTTCACTGATGCCGGGAAAAGGTCGAAAACGGCCGCCTGCGTATGGCAGGATAAGGGCCAGTGGAAACAACGTTTGATTCCAGGCACCGACGAAGATAGCCTCCAGACTCTGGAACTACTGGCTATCATCTGGGCCTTGACACAGTGGCAACGTGTCCCCCTTAACATCGTGTCTGACTCGCAATATGCAGTAGGAGTGGCGAACCGTATCGAGGATGCTCTCGTCAAGCCAGTACAGAACCAACGGCTACTGGAGCTCTTCCTTACATTGCAGCGTGCGCTGAAAATTCGCACACAGCCGTGCTGTATTCTTCACATCCGTAGCCATAAAACATCGTTGGGCCTAGGGGAAGGAAACGCAAGGGCTGACTCCCTGGTCAGCCTAGGAATGCAGGGTCCTGTAAGTCAGTTTGGGAAGGCTCAAAACAGCCATTCCCTGTTTCATCAAAACGCCAGGGCACTGAAGCGCATGTTTGCAATTCCATGGGAAGATGCAAAAGGAATTGTTAGAGCATGCCCTCAGTGTGCACAATTTGGCCCTGCCCTAGGAATGGGAGTCAACCCGCGCGGATTGCAAGCAGGAGAAATCTGGCAAATGGATGTCACCCACATTCCTGAGTTTGGACGGCTCAAATATGTCCACGTGACGATAGACACCTTTTCAGGCATGCTTTGGGCGACTGCTCAGACAGGGGAGAAGGGTCTGCATGTGGTCCGTCACCTGACCAATTGCTTTGCTGTTATGGGGGTCCCCCAGGTAGTAAAAACTGACAATGCGCCTGCCTATATAGGCGGGAAGGTCCAGCAGTTCCTTGCTACTTGGGGAGTAAAACACATCACAGGAATCCCTCATTCATCTACAGGCCAGGCGATAGTAGAAAGAGCCAATCGCACCCTGAAGACATATCTACAAAGGCAAAAGGACAGCAAAGATATGGACCCACAGATGCGGCTTAGCAAGGTACTCTTCACGTTGAATTTTCTTAGTCTAAGCCGTGACTCCCAGCAACCTCCCGTGTTACTGCATTATTCATCGCAGAAGATCAACCGCATGCCGGAGGTACAAATTAACTACAAGGATCCATCTACAGGTCAGTGGGTGGGGCCCAAGCCGCTACTGTTTACTGGAAGAGGCTATAGCTGTGTCTCTACAGATTCTGGGCCTCTTTGGGTACCCAGCAAATGGACACGCCCTGCCGCGACCAGATCTCCAATAGACAACCCGACACCCATTCCAGACGACAACACATCATCTAACAGGCCAAAAAGCTCACGTGCTTAAGACACGTCGTGCTTCTCTTTGAACTTCACATAGTTCTTGTGTTTCTTTAAAAAAAAAAAAAAAAAAAAAAAAAGGGGGGGAAGTGTAGTGAGACAAGGCTCACACCCAGGTGCTGATAATCACCAGGCAGTGGGTGTGAGCCTGGATTCAGCCCACCTGTGCCTGGTTAAGGCTGGCCCCAAACTGCAATCAGGAGGCCAATAAAAGGCGTGGCCTCCACCACAGGAGGGGCTCACTTGCAGAGCAGGCCAGAGGAGAGATTGGTCGTGTTGGGAGCACTAGCTCTTGACCAGACTAACTGACCCCGAAGGCACCAGCTTTTGCCAGAGCACCGGTCTGACTTCAAAGAGTCAACACGAAGAAAGGTTCGTCTTGCTACAATTAAGAGTCAACTTTAAAGAACTTGGAAATAAGTAAATCCATAAAAGGACCATATATGGTTTTCAAGGCTGAAGTAATCTCCACTGTACTATTAAATCAGGTCAATAATTGTACTGGCTAAGAAACAGAATTAAAATATCAAACAATATGAGCAGGTTTAACAGTATTAAAACAGAAAATGTGCAAAAGAAAATATCAGCTAAATTGTTTTTAAGTTTAGCTCTCTTTTGTGAGAAAAATAATTATATTTTCGATCACAATTGAATTATTTGAACTTGAGTAAGAAAACCACTTCCCTATACAGTCTAGTTTCCCCAAGTTTGCATCTCTGTCCAGTAACAATTAACATTGGTCTTATTACACAAAGTGATGAAAAGCTAAAAGATTCCGTTTTTGTACTTGCAATAAAAAAGTTATTCACCCTTAATTTAAAAAAAAAAAAAAAAAAAAAAAAAAAAAGAGAAAAAATAAGAGTGGTTGCTTCTTTTAAGAGGACAACAACAAGGCAACGATACCACTAACTTCTACTCAATAATGCATGCTCTACTAGATCTGTCTGGGATGGAGTTTGTTCTTCACTGCAGCTCGTTTGGTGCTGTGCTTCAGACTTCACCAGTGGCAGTGCTGGTAACACTCCTGTGTTTCAGCTGTTGCTGGGCAGTGCTTACACAGCCTCAAAGCTTTCTCTGTTTCTCATTCTGCATTCCCAGCAAGTAGGTTGGCAAGAGGCTGGGAGGGGACACGGCCAGGAGAGCAGACCCAGCCTGGCCAAAGAGCTGTCCCATGCCCCATAACACCACGCTCAGCAACAGGAGCTGGGGAGTGCAGCCTCTCCGAAGCAGCTTAGGCATCAGTCTGCCCTGGGAGGTAGTGACTTACTGACTGCCTGTGCACCACTTGTTTTTGTCTCCTTCCTTCCTTTGTTAAACTGCCTTTATCCCATTTTTTTCTCTCTTTTGCTCTTCTGATTCCTTCTGCAGGAGGGGGAATGAGTGAAGAGCTGGGTACACTCTTAGGTGCATGAGGAGGGTAACACACCACACATTCAAAGATTTATTTCTCATTTTCCAGCAAACAACACCTAGGCAAGCAGCAAAGTAAGACAAGACATGAGAAATACTTAGGAAGAACTTCCTATAGTGGCTACAAACTATTCATGCCAGAATTGGGAACTACTACCAACATGATGTATATTCAAAACATACTTTTTTATGATTAATTAAATAATCAAATTTATTTATTTATTTAGCTAAGTGAACACCATGCAAACAGTTTCTCCTCCTGATATCAAAGGAAAAGTAAATTTTGCAAGTAAATCTGGAAAAAATACCCAACTTATATGTGATAAAGAACTATGTGGACTAAGAGCTGCCTGTTTCTGGTTAGTCATGCTGTACTCATTTAATGTACAAATTTTTTTAAGGTATTGTTTTGTTATTAGACTCCAACAATTAGACATTAAAAGTAAATTCATAATCCTGCTATGTAGTTTTATACACAAATAACTGACAAACATATGAGAAAGAAGGAATTACACACCATCATACTTCAACAAATGCTGTTTCTAATTAAATCATATCATCCTTCTCATATACTCCAAGCAAGAACAGTAGTCCAGCTTTCCCAAGCAATTAAATAACACCATCCTGACTCTAAAATACTTCTGAACTTATGTACCTATTATTGAGAAGATCTGAAGGAAAGCATGCACAGGAATAACCACACTACTGATATAACTGGATGAACCAGCCAAGCTGGTAATACTGGAGAACAGGTGGCTTAGAGTAGAGCAAAAGCTCTGTTGTTTTCTGACCACCTCTCCTTACTACTGTGCATTGTCTTTCAAAAAGTGAGGTGGCAAACTGAAAGCCCTACCATGTATTAGTTTGCATTTCCCTTCTAATTCCTCTTCATCTTTCCTCTTTTACACAGAAAAAGCACTTTTCTAATCAATACTTTCTACTATTTTTCATATGCTGCTACTTTAGCACAACCTCTTCTCACAGGTGGCAGACCTATCCCTGTAGCATTACTTCAGTTTTCAATCAGCATTTTCTAACATTTCAAGTTTGTTTCAAGTTACTCCTTATAAATTCAACAACAGTAAATATATTGGGTTTTGCACGTTTTTTTTGCCTAAGAGCCTTATTTTACTGCAGTGTGAATTAACATTAGAAAGAAAGAGAAAATAATCTACCATTAGCAATTTTAAAATATGCTGAGAAGACAGGACAAGCAGGGAGTGTCAACTACTTCTAGGGGGTTCTGTTTTACCTGCCCCTGGCTGGGAGGCTCCTCCTAACTGAAGAAATCTCATATGATTAGATTTAATACTGCTACAAAGAATACAAAGTTTCCAGCACATTTTGCCATGAAAAATAACAACAAACAAAAAACAAGTAAAGATGTTTGTAAAATACCTAGAACATGATGTTTTACTGTCAGGTAACGTTTGTTTCTTCTCAGGGATATCACTTGGGTACTCCTGTCGTGATTTCTCTTTTTCATCACTTGCAGTTCTTTCCCAGCTACTGTCATTAACCCATTCCCTAGTACCTGATGATTTTTGATCAGACATTAATTTCTCACTGTTATCTTGTCTGTGTGTTTTGGTCACCAGTTCAGCATCCTCACTAGGCTTTTGGAAACGGCTGCTCAAAGAGCTATTAACCAGCAGTTTGGAAGAGGACTGCTGTGACTTGCAGTCTCTAGATGCACTGTAAGATGGGAAGTCATCTTCAGAGGGCTTCAGGAATTTGTGTTTCATGCTGCTTAGAGATGAACTCCTTTCCTGACTTTGTCTTTCATTGGAGTGTTCTTCAGCTTTGGAGCTGTAGCCTCTCAATACTGAGTCAGTGCTGCTGTGTCCACATCCTTGGTCTTCTCTTGACATGTCTCTTCTGCAACCTTTGTCTTCTTGTGTCCATCCCTTGCCATACTTCTCCCTAGTACAGCCCCCAAACACGTTTCTGTTTCTATCACCATCATCTCGTGTCTCCTTTTTCATATGCTGTTCTTTCCTCTCTTTCTCATTTTCTGAATAATCTGTTTTCTTCCACCTTTCATTTCTATAATAATTTTCTTTTCTGGGTGCAACTTTTTCAGCTTCTTCTAATCGCGACTGAAATATCTCCATTGACTACAAGAAAGAATAAAAAAAAGTCATACTGCTTTTAAGATCATGGGCTACTGTGAAGCTCCCTACTAAGTATTACGAGAAAGGCATCAACCTGTGAGAATGAGTCACCGTGCAAAGGGCAAGTCAGAAGCCATGAAGTGAAAAGAAAGAGCAGTACAAAAAGGGGAAGTCAGAGCTTCATGTTTAAGATGCTCTGTTGGGAAGGCTTTCTGGTGCTTTCTCTTGGACTGTTACTGACTTTCATTCCATGGCTCCAAAGTGCTAAAGCACTCCTGGGGACAGTGATGAGAGCCTTAGAACTGTCTCCTCCTGGCAATCTGGATCTTAGAAGCTTCAGCTAGCATGAAAAGCTTTCTCTTTCTTACTCACAAACTTTGCACTTATGCTCACCATAAGCTCAGCTTCTGTAGAACCAATGGATGATCCGACTAAACTATTTTACAACCTAGTTAAACTCAAGAGTGGGTTCAAAATATTTAGCTTTAAACAGCATTTGTCCAGAAAGACAAAGACAGGGGTCCAAATCCTCTATCAAGCAACTATGCAAAATGTGGACTGTTCCTCTGCCCACTTGTGAGCTATAATAAAAGCCACTTTTTTTTTTTTTCCTTCTTCCTAAAAACATAACATACTGAAGAAAACCAGACAGGGATGTCTTTTTTTTTAACACTATCCTGTACTTCAGCAGACAGATTGGTTGAACTTCAGTTTCCTGGGAAAGATTCTTAAAGTTAGTATTCTTTACCATCACTGGTACTGAGTAATTTCTACCAGCGCTGACCACATTAGTTTGATCACTCAGGAGTCACCAAAATTCAATTCAAAGACAACAGTATGAAGTTGTACTGTCTTAACCAATATTTCCACAACCAAATAAACTTAACCAAAAAAAACACAGAAAATTCAAATGTTTGTTTGGTCATGGAAATCTTGGATAATACAGTATGACTGTGGCCAAAATTTAATAGCGCACACCTCTGATCAGTACTTTTAAAGAGAGTAATATAATATGTGGGGAGGGCAGGCTTAGAGATGTATTGTTGTTATGGTACACTTTTATTAAAATTAAATTTTAAAGATTTTAAACCCTCCAGAAGCAAGCAGCTTTCTCTGAATATCTGAATATCTGAATATCTGAATATATTTCTCACTTGAAAGAAGCTTTAGAGGCTGTTGTTTCCTGCTTCTTTCCTTATGTTTTACACTAGACATTAGGTATTGGTGTATTTGCATCAAAGTAACCTATTCCAAGCAGCTATTACTATGAAAAAGATTTAAGCCTTACCCCATATCTCTCAGCTACAATGTCCTCAAAATTTCGTTTCTCTCTCTCAGCCTGCTCCTTCATCCTTTGGTATGATTTTCGTAGCCAACTTAATCCAGCATCTGCTACCACTGTAACTAAAGTAGAAAACAATGAGAACTTAGTTTTGTATCTCAGTAGTTATTCCTGTTTAACACTACCCTGTGTGTGACATTAAGCCTTCACCTAAACTTAACGCAAAAATTGAAGGGATGCAAGAGAAAAATAGAAATAAGACAATTACATGTTCTTATAAGCTAAAGCTGGATGTATCTCAGTAATGCCCACTAATTTAAGCTTCTCCATTTTACCACAGAACACAACAAGCAGTTTCCAAGACAGGAGTAGCATATGAAAAGTTGGGGCGAGTTACAAAATGAAATAATTACAGATTCCACTTCTTGTGTTTATTTTTTGGCACACCCCTCACATAAAAATAAGTCTCAAAAAATTTATAAGCAACCCACAGCTTGCCCTGTGAGAAGCTAGCAGAGGTCCCAACATTATGGACAAATACTCACTGTCCCCTCTTAGGGATCACTGATCTCTGTGACGTGTAAAAATCAGACATGAGGCTACTGGTGTGCAGGAGAGACTGTTCAAAGGGAAAAACTCCCGAACAGAAAAGCCAGGGACCCTACTATTCTCCATTGACAGAATATAAAACACCTTTTATCACATCATGACTATTTCATGACATTATGAGAAATGTTTTTCTATCTGCTCTTGCTGAAAATAGGCAGGATAACCCTAGGGTAAGGAGAGAAGTGAAAAGGTTACAGAAATAGTATTTTTCACAAACTGCATCTGTAATGTACTTCATTTAAATGTGACTCAGACTTCTGCAGCTGAATATTTTTAAACTATAATGTGTGTAATGGAGTGAAAGGAATCACATGAGATTACAACAATCTATCTTGCCTTGGTTAAATCATGCTTTCCTTTAATTAGTTCAAAATTGAGAATTTATGTAAATATATTGAAGGTCAAATCAGTCAACATTGTAAGCAAGTGAAGAGAAATTCTGCAAAACAACATACTACAATATTATCCCAACACTCACTATTGAATTTTTACCCAAATTTTATTTCATTGCATCATCTCTTTACATCAACATTAGTAGCAACTTTTTAGCAACATGGAGGGCAGACACTGGAGACAGAAATTTTAAATTATTACAATAAATTGCCATTACCTTTCTTAACTGAAACTGCTTCATCCTTCTCTGGTGGCAAACCTGTACCACCGTCTTTCCAATAGGGATTGAGTTCTCTTTCAGACAGCATGGCCTAAATCAGAAATAACTTTAGTGTGTGCCTAGCTTGTATTTTATAGAACATTCAATACATTTTGTGTGACTTGTGTGGGAATAGAACATCTTACTCGTAACTTGTGCTATCCAAGGACAGGTAGAAATAAGCATAACTCTTCACCCCAAGTCAGAGCCCTCAGACATTCTCAGTTGACACCCATACTACACAGAAACAGCTTTACTGTTTGGCTTCACTGCCAGCCTAGCAGTAAAATGCATTTGCAGCTGAAGCAGCGCTGTTTTGACAGCTCTTATTTTTACATCATGTTACTGCTTTTCACCCTCAAACTAGATCACTTATTGCAATTTTGTCAGCTGGCTTCTCAGGGAACAGGCAAGAAAGTCCACTGGAGAAAAGCAGTGATCAGGCATTCTGGCAATGACAAAATTTTGAATTTTTCTGTCATCAACTCATTACCACCAATGGCATGCAACATTCGTCTGTTGTACATATTGGTTTATGTTTCAAAGAAAGGGCAGACATTCTGGTGTAGAAAACACAAAAGTATAAGCCTGTATGGAAAGCAAGTGAATGAGTAGAAGAGTCTAAAAATTACGACCTTCTAGGACCAAGAATGCATTGTCATCAACAATGCTGACATTTTTGTGACTAAAGATCTCCTCATTAAACAGTCCTTGAACAGTTTGGAAGAAAATGTTACATGTGGAGGAAATAAAAAGATGAATCTCTTCTTAAAAGACAAGAACTGAAGGGTCACATCCTACACAAGAAGAGCAATGAATCTGCTTCCTAACCACAACACAGCCAACTGTAAATCCTAACAGCAGGAAGTGGCCTACTGTGGATGTGAAGACAAGTAAATATCAGACACTGATCAGCAACTATGTTTTCAGATTGAACTACACTGCATTTAAGAAGCTGAATGAACAAATGAAGTAGCTATCAACTGCATGTAAAGCTAACACATTTAATGACAGCAACCCCTTCCCCAGATGGACCCTGCTCCACCCACCTGTTCACACCCAACTGCAGCACAAGAGACAGAGCAACAGCTCTGAATTCTTTATTTGGAGAAAAAGAAAAAAAAGCCTCAGCACCCTATGCTTCAACACAGAAACATAGGCAAACTTTTATCACACAAAAACGGGGTGCTCCTGTCACACACACCATGGGGAAGGCAGACAGACCAATAGTCTGTCATTGTTATTAAGTATAACATCTCACACTCAGAAACACTTCAAGTACTGCAGAAGACAGTACTAACAAAACAGGCACTCTCCTTACCTAGAAGATAGTGTAAAGGCTTTTCTGTGCAAGATGAGCCTGCTGCATGAACTATTCCCACCCAAAAAAGGACAAATAATTATCAATTTAATTAAAATTACTATCACACACCACATAAGGCATTAGTTTGAAAACTAGACACTTCTATATTTAAACCAATTAGTTGATTCACAGCAAACTTAGTAATATGTAGAAAAAAAGTTTATATATTAATTCCTCCTACCTGCTCAAGTTCTTGAGCCTTCTCTCGTTCCAGTATTTTTTCTTTGTGCCTTTCACTTTTAGCAGCAGCTGCTGATGTGGTTTTCAGTGACATGAAGTCTAAATTCATCCATTCTTCTCTCTTTAAAATAAACCCAAAGAACCAGTGTTCATATTTCTAACAAAAGCATGGGTTAGGTACAAAATGAACCAATGCAAGTACTGATGAAATGCTTGTTAAAGCAAACAGTATAGGTTTCATATTCCTCAAAAGTATAGGTTTTCTGAAGACATATTAAATACTTTAATGAAAAGCAAATACTATCTTAAGAACCCCAAACTTACAAATTTTTAATGTTCTTACTCAAATAAATTTCATACATGACTTTCTGTAATTTGAAACACATTTTCATGTTGTAATTTAGGACACTAGGTTAACATGCAAACTGTATAGACTGCTTATTATTTGCTTAAATGAACACTGTACAATTCCTTTTCATTTCACCAACTCATGACCTCTTACATCTCTTCTAGTACATACAAAATCTGCAATTGCTATTAAATGTATTTCACACCCCTTATATCTAGGCATTAACTGCACCCTTAAACAGTTACACACCTACATTCTGTGAACTGTACCCACAGTAATAGGTAGAAATCTGCATTTATAAAACCTAAACCAGACCAGGGACATTTTAAAAATGTGGACTACTCTCCAAAGAAAAGCGGGACTTATATTTCATTACATCATACTTTTCTAAGAAGACAGATGTCATTCAGAGATAATTCTTGTTTCTCTTTACAAGATGCACAAATTCAGAATGAGAAACAGGGACTTCTATCAGGAATGGAATTAGATACTAAAATAAAATTCATCATTTCATACAACTAACATCACAGTACTTCATTTCAGAATGACACCATTTTCCAGAATAAACACTGTTTACCAGGCACAGAATTAACCTACAAAGGTCAAAAGAAGCACTGATTCCATTAATAACATGACTGAAAATTTCTATACCTCTCTTCTTTATATCTGTCTAATCACGACAGAAGCTAAAATCCATTGAACTGTAGAATAGCTACTAAAATTAGGCAGAAAAAATAACACATCTAGTCAAGAGCTTTAAGTTGACTTATTCAAAAAAATCAAGCTAAACTGCCACAGCATCAAAATATGGTGAAAGGAATTGGTACTAGGCAACATAAAGTATAGTGCATAGTTAAACACTGGTAATAGCTGGTAGAGAAACCTTCCAATGAATTAAATGTGACATTTACCTAGCCATGCAAAGACATTTATCTGAAAACAGGTTCTGTCCAATACATTGCAAAAGAGTTGTCAAAAAACTTAAACACATTTCACATTTGGTCATGCTGAATTTATTTATGCAGTAGCTATCAGACTGCTCACCTGCAGGGAGGGTTCTTTCTCACTATCTGATTGCTTGCTGACCTTCCAAGCCTTTTCTGTGTTATCTGAATCTGACACATTTGACTCAACCCATTCAACTGAAGAATCCTAAAAACAGAGCTTAATGTAAAGAACAATAACAACACCTTAACATACTTTTGTATGTTGATAAATGCAACAATTACCATGTATATTGATAATAAAATTTGTATTACTAATATAATAGTTTTTATTGTTTTAAAGTACCTATAATAAAACAGTGTATTGATATACCCCTAGCAGATTGCTCCTTCATGATCAAAAAATTCCACCACACTTCATGGACACATCACAGTACATAACGCCAGTTCATACTGACAGTTTTCAGCATAACACCACTAAAGGTAAAACCAAATCAAACTGGTTTATGGCATAACAAAAACAAAAATAAAATTTAAATTTATTACTAAGTAGATTTTACATTACAAAAGTAAAATCAGTAATACAGTACGACATAAACCAGCGTTCATTCTATCTCCTGTTATGGTATCTAACTTCCTACTTTGCACTTCCAGAGTACTGAGATTTTTACACTTGAACACATAGGACTCCACTGAACAGAGTTTTTCCTTATTTACATTTATCTGTCCTGAGAATAACAGACTTTGGACTGAAGGTATCAGCCAGGACTGTGTGGTATCCTGAGATTCACTGAAGTGATCGGAGGGGTTTTGATGACTGTCATGGGAAATGTGTGGCAACTGTGGCCTAGGTTACTTCCCAAACTGAAAAAAATAGTTGACTTTACATATCTGTGCCTAGAAAATAAATGTCATCATACCACATGCTCTGTCACTCAGTAAAAGAGACTCTCTGAAAAGAAAAAAACCACAGTGCTACCTGACTTGCAGCACTCAGGCCTCTAAGGTCATTCAAATGTATAAATATAAGCCTTCCTTCAAACTCATGTATAACTCCCATGTTGTTAGGAGTTTCCATACTTGAACACCCATGGAGAAAGGCAGCAGTAAGTTGTGCTTAAAATCAAAGTACTTACAATTTTAGACACATCATTCTTCCATATACCATTGACTATTGGAAATCTGTGAATTTTTCCACTCTACCGTAGATTTTTTTTTCTTTTCAATTTCCCTCTGCTGAAAAACTGTAAGCTCCTTAGACTAAAAATGGTGTAGGTTTTAAACATGTCATTTGAAGCATTTTAGTTTTTTACTTACCGAAGAACTATCAGGTAAATCATCCCTCTTTGCAGATTTTTGTTTCTTATTTTTCTTCTTTTCTTTCTTAGTTTTTTTTGAATGCTTATCCTTTTTCTTTTTTTTCTGCACAGAATGTTCCTACAAGTAAATGCTTGTAAATGAGATCCAGTAAACCAAATCACCCACATTCAAGAAAAACAATCACAATCTACTTACCAAACCCCACTGAAAATGGTAAAACACACACAGCCAGACACAGCTACATTTTACTTCTATCATTCTCTCATCTGTTGGGCATGGGGAGGGAGGGGAGCATGCCTGAGACTCCTAATAGAATTTTCTTCCTCCCCTTTCAATAGCTTTTTCACAGGAATTAAGGCACCATAACTTTAAAAATAATATCTTTTACACTATATTAATTTTAGTCAAATCTATTTGCTTGGGAATCACTGTATCATCGATATGTATCTAATCTTTGTTGAAATATGTGTGCAGATTTCTGCAAAAGAAGGGTGTGATGTTCAGAGGTTCCATTAGGGTTTCTCCTTTGAATGACCACAAACAGGACCGCTACAAGGCCTTGGAACCTCCAGATTTCTTCCTATGGTACCATTCTTGTCAGGCAGTACTTGTTATTTCATATTTGATAGAAACTAAAGCTGGAACTGAATGACCAGAATTTTTCCTCTTTGTGAGAAAAAGATTATTTAAAAAAAAAAAAAAGCAGTATCAAAACAAAGAATTCAGAAACTGAGTTTTTTAAACATCACCTTAAAGCCCTCAAAGCTTTCTGTTCATTCAAACATGCTGTGAAGTTAACAACAAAATTCAATACTTTACAGTTTCGTCACCTTTTCGAGTTGTTCCACACGTTCATTCACATCAGGAAGCATCCACGTGTCTTCACCTCGTACATGCTTCAGCAGCTTCTGCCTCTGCTCCTTTTCATAACTAATTTTGGCCTAAGAAGAACAGAGAAGAAACACAGGAGAACAGGCAGAGTTCAGTAGTGTTTACTTACAGATGTACTTTGTAAGCCACAACCATACACAATTTTGAGAATTGTGCTTGAGAAATTCTCCTTTCAGGGGACTGCAATAAAAATAATTTTGGAGTACATGCCTAAGAGGAAATTTAACTGAAACATATCATGCACCCTCCTTCCTCAAGCCACAGCTTTGCACCCCCCCTAGCACTGCTTTCATCCTATCATCATAAATAAGAGTGACACAAAGACATTCAACTTCTGATGTTCATTCTGAGTTGTCTGGTTTTACAACCTTCATGAACAGCATATGATACATTCTGTTACAATACAGTGCAATGATTTTCTACTTAAAAAATTCCATTACTTTCAGAAGAAAAATGACTTGCACAAACAAGTTTAAATAACTTGCCATTATCCCAAAGTGCACTTACTCCATTATCATCACATGTGATTAAATAGGAAGAAAATTATTTTACATTATTTACAACTCTTATTTTTTACATTATTACAACTCTTATTTTGTAGGCTTGCAATTTTCAGCTTTTGTTTTTGTGTTTGTTTGTGGTTTTTCTTTTTTAAATAACTAAAGAAATTAGCAATATTGTAAGTGTCACACAAAAAAAACCAAATCCATAAACCACAGCATCCTTTTAAATCTTCATTGTTCATTGTCTACTTTCTTAGAAGCCCAAGAAGGTGATAAACCTTCTAATGCACTTAAATGCAAGCAAAGCAAGGCTGCTATCCAGCCTTCTTAACTTTAAAAGATGCAACTTCTTATAAAACAAATAAACAAACAAAATAGTTTGTCAGTGGGGAGTTGCATCTCTGAATGAAGAAAGAAAAAATAGTTGAGAGGTTTGAGCCATTTATTCTGGTATCAAAATAGTTTTCCAGTTTACAGATAAACAAATCAGAAAAGAATAAACAGGGTTACAATTCAGTGAGTGTGAAATAGCTGCTAAGCATAACAAAGCTACAGAACTCACAAAACGTTACAAGCCACACACACACAATATTTGAGCTTTTAGCTGGACAGAGATGAAACAGAAGAGATAAAGGAAACTTTAATATAGTTCTAGATGAGAAAAACACAACTAAAACAGACTCCAAACCTCTTTGCTCCACTTGCTCCACAAAGTAAATATGAAGCACATTGCTATGATATAGACAGGGAAAAGGAAAGGCTTTTTGCATATTTCTTTTCACTTTTGGTTGAGAAAGACTTGAAGGTGTAGTCAACAGTTCCCTTCCACCTCTTCAGCAGCTCTTGGGAATATAAATGTATAAATACCTCAAACAAAGGCCAATCAAGATCAGTTTCTCAATGACTTCATTTAACATGCTCTTTGCCTGTCTAGAAAGATTTAAAATCTTACCCTTCTCTTTAATAATAGGTATATTTTAAATAACATTAGTATTATTTCCATCCCATCACCAGTTACAAATATAAAATCATATATTTATAATTAATTATAATCATTATATAGTTTTGTTTTATGATATAATTATGTTTTATGATATAATTATATCAATATTATATATTATCAACAATAACAATATATTATATTGATATATATTATGGTCTATATATATTCTATATATAAATCAAATTATATATTTGTTGATATAATTATTATATCAAATTATAATTGTTATATAATTATATATAAATATATAATGGATAAAATGAAGTTGACATTATAAATAAGGCACATGAGGAGCTTCTGTTCTTTTTAAAACATTTAAAAATAAACAGAAAGAATAGAGGCAAGTATTGAGGTAATTGATACATGATCCTAGTACGAGAGGTAGACCGCAATACAAAATACACATTCAGACCACAAAATAACTAGAAATCATCATCAAACTGCAGACTGTTGTCTCCTGCCTGCTAAGTGGAACTGGATTGGGCAAGATGAATCTGTAGTGGCAATATCACCAGACTGTTAAAAGGAGAGAGACCAACATAAAAGCATCAGGTGAAAGTTTGTTTTTTCTTAGACAAAGATAAAAGCTACAGAAGATTCTTAACAACATCCATATGTAAAATAAAAATGAAAAAGCTGCCTATAGTTCTAAAATCGTTTCATCTAAATTATCCTTTTAGCATGAGACTAAAAAGTTAGCAGAAATATCCTCTGATCCTTTCTATCTCTAAAAACTATCAAGCACCCTCTACCACCAAATTACAATATTCATTTTTATTGTTGGTGAATGGTTACCCCTCACACACACAGACAATTATTTCAAGGGAGGGGAGAGAAGGAAAATTTGCCTACACTATTAACTTCAAACCTTACTTTTTCATTCTACTTGTCTTTTATAATGATGCAGGGCTTACTATCTAACTATTTTTCTTCCTTTTCTGTATTTTATAATGAAGTCCCCGCTGTCCTGTGCTATGAAGGTAAATAATAGTTTCACACCTCTCAACCCAGAGGAGCTCAAAAATTTAATTTACATTAACATTCATTTATACTTCATGACACTACTAAAATATTTACCCTAAATATTTAACGTTAGACAAATTTCAGGTCACCACTGGAATATTTTTATGCTTTTTCTACATAAATATAGGATCCTACATTTCTTAAATACCTCTGTTTCAAAGTAATCCATTAATTATACTAAGGGCATGTGACACACAAACACAGAGGATAAGCAGCAACCTGTCACCAAGGACAAGCTCCATGCTACATTACCTGCTTCTGTGATACTAGAAAGCTGTTTATAGCCTTTCCAACAAGCACAAGGTGAAGTATAAAGCCTGCAAAGCATTCTGAAGGGTCTGTTGTCAATGTGCTATAAAAACAGTAATTTACAGCACTACGTTAGCAATGTTTGCCAAGCGGTACAGCCCAGTTTTGGAGTCTTTACCACAACTGGGCCAACAATTCTTGCGTTTCACAGCCCCATCTGAATGTGAAAGGAAACCATGTTCAGGGAATGTGCTTTCTGGTTTTCCTTAGGCAGTTCACTAAGCCCAACCTGCATGGCTGCTGACAACAGTATCTGCTAAAGTGACAATGAAACTTGCAACAGCCTGTAATACACTGCAGATACACCAAAAGCTGTGAAAATTACATCATGTCACCCCAGGAAGAAGCAGAAAAGACCAAAGACACTGCCAACAATATATGGAGATTGTTACATCATAATCCCCCTAAGACTCCAGAAGTAGAGGTGCCTCACATAGGGATGGAGGCTAAAACACTCCTTCCCTGGCTCAAAAGAAGCCCTTACCAACACTCTTTCCTGACCCCAATTCTATATATCATTGCAGCTCTCACCAAGGCCACAGAATATTCTCCACACCACTACACAGACCATGTAATTTCCCAGCCTTAACTGTGGGCAACCTCCAGCTCTTCAGATGATGCTCATCACCATTCAAAAGCCAACTCCTCCACCCAAAAGAAGAAAAATTGCCTTTTTCTCCAAGAAGCAATCAGAAAAAACTCCACAGTGCAACACCAGATCAGCACAGCCTGACAAAAACATCCACCACAGAGAGCAACAGCCAAGCTGCTCTGATACCTGACACTGAAGGGCAGAACCCTTCCCATACCCTTCCCATACCCAGAACCCTGCCCATACCCCTCCCACCCCTGTGTTCCCACCACCCTCCCTGCACAGGCCTCTCTCTGAATATGTCCTCCAGGGACTTCAAGGACTACCACAAAACAAATCCCACCCAAAGCAGTGTGCAGCTTCCTGTACATCCAGGTTCCAAGCTGGCCATCTGGCAAGGTCATCAAGAACTAATTTAAGCACAAGGAAGAAGAAAAAAAGTGTGCACTTTGGGGAGGAAGGGAACAGGAGGAAGAATTGTGGAAAAACTCTTTTGGCAACAGCTTTCTGTTAGATACATTCAAAAGTTGTAACACCTAGCTCAGTCCTTCAGCCATTAACATACCACACCCAAAATCTAAGCAGTTCGCTTTTATTTCTAGTGTCAAGATGACCTCCTATCTGGCCATCTGTTCAACTCACCAGTTCCAATATTCAGCCATCAGAAAGGCTACTGTGGCCTGTATTACCCTCCCAAATGCCATCACCCCAAAGCTCAGGGAACATTACCTTACCCTTCCTTGTAGTTCTGATGCTGTTACACCAGTTCTCTACCTAAATAACACACTAACTTCCAAGGACGCTTAGACTGATTTATCTACCTTCAATATTCCAATTATTGTGACATCTGTGAAGCTTTCCCAAGGAGGACAGCAGTGGAAACCACAAAAAAGGGCTTAGTTTCCATCCCATCTTGCCAAATCACAACCAAGTCAGAGTGCTGCCTGTAGCTGCAGCTACTCCCAGACACAGCCCTGCTAACTGGAATTGTCACCGCTTTGTCATTTTCACCTGCCAAAGGGCACTGGGAATTATCATTACTTAAATCATTTAACCTTGTCATCAATAGTCATCACAGAACAGTCAGGCTTGCAATTAAAAGAGTGGACTGTTGGAGATCTCATCCTTCAGTCAGAAACATGTGGGAGGCAGCAACTGTGTCATGGCACAGCTGCAGAAACAACAGATAGAGACGCAGCATGGCAGCTACCACCACTAGGAACCCATGGGCAGATGCTTCATGTTCATAGAATCAGAATCATAGAATTGGCTGGGTTGGAAGGGGCCTCTGAGATCATCAAGTCCAACCCTGCTGTGGTTACCAGATCATAGCACTGAGTGCCACATCCAGTCTCTTTTTAAATATCTCCAGGGATGCAGAATCCACTACTTCCGTGGGCAGCCCATTCCAATGTCTGATCACCCTATGTTAAGGTAGGACCTCTCCAGTCCTGTGGCAGAATATGACAATGAAGTCAGATGTCTTCATCAGTCCCCTCATTCAATGACCTGACAGTTAGATCAGAGATGCTGCTTACGAAAAAATGTGGAGGTGCCTTGTCAAAAGTCTGAAAACCTCTCGTGAGAAGGCAGAACTCATTTCTAGTGCTGTTACTCTCCTAGTACCACTCACAGATTTCAGTCAGTATAGTAATACTGACATCCTTATTTCCTTTGATGGAGAGACTCGGGGGTGTAACACTTCATAAAGGATTTCAAAGGGAATGAACAAAAAGCAGGTGCTTAGTATTACAGCACAGAAGCTGCTTCTAAAAAATAACAGCTCTATAAGCCA
This sequence comes from Phaethornis superciliosus, assembly GCA_023637945.1. Lineage (NCBI taxonomy): Eukaryota > Metazoa > Chordata > Aves > Apodiformes > Trochilidae > Phaethornis > Phaethornis superciliosus. The sequence continues at coordinate 180,859,616 of JAJQWJ010000001.1, read as the reverse complement.
TACACATATGTTTTACTATTCATTTCTGTCGAAAGAGAAATTTCTGTCATTTTCCCACTGAAGTGTAAAATACTGCCAAAGCATTCCATCACCTCAGCAAATAAAAATTATTGCAAAAAAACTGATGGTTCGGCTTTTACAAGAAAATACCTGATCAAATTTCACAGGGAAAGTCTGCTGATTTCAGAGCTTGTTTAGAGTTCAGATACAGTGAACTCAGAAATACTGTTACACACTGGGATTTTTTTTAAGTTTAGGTTGTATTTTCAAAGAAAACAAAATTAAAATTGTAAAACAAAAATAAAAGAAGAGGTCTAAGTCAAGAGCATCAAAAAATATGTTTCCAAAAATAATGTCTGGCACATCTCAAATCAATTTTTTTCGGAAACCTAAATAAGCAAAACTAAAACCACAAATCCTTACTTATGCAATGAACTTGTTTCAAAGTATCATTTTATTTACAGTGTTTCAAGAACATATCTTATTTGTATGAATTATAGAGTGAGGTCTTACTTACCTACACTCAACTTTTTTAAGTCAACATGCACTGCTATCAAGAGAAATTTGTAATCTGTCAGTAATCTTTAAATATTGAAAGACAGGATTTTGTGCACAAGAAATGTCTAAATCACATCACCCTCAGAGACTAGAGTAAAAAACAGAAAAGAAACCCTGAAATATACAAATACTATGTCATAGCTAATTTTTATCCCCCCAAAAATGTACACATGTCTAGGAAAATTACACATCCCTGCATTTACCAAAACAACCCCTCCGATGATTTCCTCATTCTAAACTTGCAAACTAAAACAGCACTGTCATGAACGATCCCACTCATCATACAAGATGCTATTTCTGGAGCACAGCAACAGTTTGCATGGCAACATTTAATTATTTGATTACTGATCATCATCATAAACATTACCAGCTGCTCGGTTTTACCAGTGCAGTTGGAAGAACAGACTACACACATGAAAAAGTGTTTCCAAAGTTTCAGTGGGAAATCTCAATTAATTGTTTATTAATTTGGTTCTTCAAAAGAAGTGTAAGTTCATAACTGGAAAAAAAATGAAACAGTGGAACAATCAACATGAATAAAATGCTGGATCTGGCACTTGGCCTTATTAAACCTTATATTCTGGGCCTCAGCCCACTGATCCAGCCTGTCCACAGGCACATAGGGACCAAGCACCTCTAGGGGTTAAATCCTGCAGAAAACCATGTCATTGTCTCAAGATCCCTTCTCACACTCCAGACCAAAGGCTTCTTTGTATTGAATTTCTCAGTCCTCAGTCATTCTCAGAACTGAGAATCTAAGCTGGTATCCCAGCTGAGAAACACACAGTAATGTCCAGAGAAACTAATGAAAGTGGTACAGGGAGATGTCTCCAAAATATTCCTGTTTCCTCCAGTAACTCGAGGCTCAGAAGCTTTGCAATAACTTTCAACATGGATTTTTGCTTTTAAGCTACTCTTAAAACGTTCAGTCTCCCTGGACAGTCTGTACTAAAATCATCTCTGACACCTTTCTTCCTACCTTCTCCAAAGCTGTTCAGTTCTCCTTGAGATGCTGGGGCCAGGACTGCAAATGCTATTTGGTATTATAAAGAAACCAGTAGTGTATATATAACCAGTATAAGCATTTCCTTTTTCTTTGTTCCTTTCCCAGTAATTTCTAACACTTGATTAGTTTTTGTCTGACCAGCAATGTAGCATCTATTTACTCCCCAGCTGTTGGTCTTCAGTGGCAGAAGAGAAATCTGAGACCAGTGTTGTACACAGAAAATTAAGGCTGCCTTCCTTCAGAAAATGAAGGTTGTACTTAGTATCACACAAAAGTTGGAGATAAGTTTTTTAAGATTTCTATCTCAGAGCAATTAATATTTGTGATGTTTTAAATACATACTGAACAATAAAATGATGGTCCCTTTCTTGTTAAAATATAAGTGGAAAAAAAACCCAAAACCACTAAATTCAACACAGATCCTATATACATACCTCATAAGACAGAACATCTTGTTGATAAGAAAAAATACCCTATTTAGTTTCATTCTAAAAACCAGTTTTTCTAATGTTCTTAACAGGGCTGATGTGCAGCATCTAAACCTACAAGAAGGTATTAAAACTGAAATTTAGGACCTATGGAGTTACATTACCACAAAAGACAACATAAAACATACCCTAGGAGTGGGAAGTATAGCCCTTATATAGAGAATCATTGAATTGCTCAGGCTGGGAAAGACCCATATCTAAAGCTCAAGATTCCATGTTTCCTACTACTATCTCCAAAGCTGCCAAAACCAACCTTCACCCCTTCACCCCCAAATCCACTGTATGAATAAGTGCTCTCATCTCCAACCTCAACCTTTTCTCTGAGACCAGCTTCTGCTCATTGCTGCACCATTTCTCCAACACTACTGCACTGGCACAGGCTGTCCAAGGAGGTTGGACATGAATGTCCCTGGAGACATTTAAAGCCCACCTGGATGCATTCCTGTGTGACCTGATGTAGGTGACCCTGCTCTGGCAGGGGGGTTGGACTCAATGATCTTTCAAGATCCCTTCCAACCCCCAACTTTCTATGATTCTATGATTTCTATGAGCCATCTTAGAGAGGTAGCTGGAAAGGCTGGAAGAGCAGGGTAGCAAGAACTGTGTGAAGTTCAATAAAGCCAAGTGCAAGGTCCTGCACCTGGGATGACACACCCCAAGTACCCAGTGCAGGCCAGGATCTGCATAGTTGGGGAGCAGCCTTGCTGAAAGTCACCTGGGGGTTCTGGTCCCACATGAGGATCAGCAATGGCAAACTGGATCCTGGGCTGCATCTACAGGAGCATCACCAGCAGAGACAGAGATGTGATCATTGCACTCTGGGACAGCCACATCTGTAGTACTGTGTCCAGTGCTGTACCCTGCAACTCAAGAAAGATGCAGACAAACTGGAGAGGGTCTGTCTAAAGGAGGGCCATGAAGAACATCAAAGGGATGGAGAACCTACTCTGTGAGGAATGGCTGAAGAAGTTAGGTCTTTTCTCTCTGGAGAACAGAAGTTTAAGGGTGGACCTCATCACAGCATTCAGTACTTAAAGGGCAGCTACAAAGAGGACAGAAACTCTCTTTTCACAAGGAGCCACACAAAGAGGACAAGGCAACACATACAAGTTGTACTGGGAGAGGTATTTTTCTTGATATAACAAAGAAAAGTTTTCCAGTGATAAAAATCAATCACTAGAAATACCTTCCCTGAGGTGTGGTGGAGTCATCACTGGAGGTTTTCAAGATGTGACTGTAGAGTGGCAGGGAATCTCACCTAGGCTTCCCCTGCCACAGAAGATTGGACCAGATGATTTTCTGAGGTCCTTCCACCTGGGCTGTTCTATGATTCTGAGAGAATGGCACTGCCCCAGATACCCTGCTGCACAAGTGGCACCAGCTGAGAAGTAAGATAATGGTGTCCTACTTTGTTCCAATTAAAACTATTTTCTGAACACCAAAGATGTTGAACTAAGCAAAGGAGCACTCAACACACAACAGTTCAAATAGGGCAAAACACATCTTAAAACAAACTTTTGCAGTATAGCACAATTCACTATTACCAAGTTAAAAGAATTTCCCTTCAATTTCTTTGCCAAAAAAAAGGGAGCACACAGTGCAGGATCACTCCACACATGTAAAGTCACTGAAGGGAACTTCTGTCACCTGGAACTTCTATCACTTCTATCAGAATTGGTTCCACAACTGTGCAAGGGAGATACCCACATAAAATGTTACTTGAAATTCTCTGTCTTCCTACTTTACCCTGAGAAAAGATCCCACTACTGTGGTAAACCTCAGGCTATTCAGATAATTTTCCCACTATTTTTTTTTCCAGAAAATATCTTTGCCCACTATGATTTGATTGCTGCTTACTTGACTTTCCATCTCTCAAAGGCCATCAGCACAAACTCACACCTTTTCCATAGCCTGTCCTCTTACAAATTTTTTCCATTGTTATCATCCACTCCAAAACTTCAAAACAAGGCATGTCAACTGATGTGCCATTTCCTATGTTATCAGTCACCTACCAAAAGTTAGAACAAGAATCAGCAGGTTACTACACAAGTACCAAACTTAATATATAAGCAGATTTTGAATAAAATCCATCAGAATTAGCACCGGTTTTCAAGCCACAGCAATTCCCCCATAGCATCTGTGACCAGGAGCCTCCGAATTTTTGGCTAACATTGCAGCAGTATATAATCAAGTAACACCCTAGCTCCACAAAAAACTGGGTGTCCCACTCCTGTTCAAGTTACTCCTGACCTACGGCCGGTGTGTTCTAATGGGAGGATACCAGATACCAACACTGCAGGCAGGACAGGACAGGGAGGCAAGGAGGAGGAGGTTCCTTTTCTGTCTCATGTTAGGGAAGGCTGAGGGACTGTTTGGCCTAGGGGAGGCCGGGGTGCGGGGTGCTGTTACCTTATCAATGTACACAAACATCTGAGGAGAAGCTGTAAAGCCCACCGCCCCTGGCTCTTCCCAGAGGTGTGAGGGCGGACACACGTAACAAGTGACATCCCGAGGGGACCACCGCCACGGACAAGTGACAAAACCCATGAACTGAGGTGGCCGTCACACAAACGCCGTTCCCGGGTGGGCAGCACAGCCCCCTCGGGCAGAAGGGGCCCTGTCCCCCGGGGCCGCCCCTCTCTCTCCCGCAGCCGCCGCTCCCAGGAGGCCGCGCTCAGGACCGCCCCGGCAGCCGGCCTGGGGAAGGGAGGGAGCCAGGCGATCCCCGGGGAAAGGCCGGACCGGACCTGACGTGACCGGACCGGACCGGGCCGCGCACCTCACCTGGGCCAGCACCGCCTCCCGCTCGCGCTGCCGCTGCTCCCTGCGCGCGGCCAAGCTGCGCTCGCTCTCGAACCCGGACGCCATCGCCCGGCCCGCCGGAAAGCGCGACAGCCGTCAGGCGAGACCGGGACACGGCCGCAAACGGCGTCCGGGGCAACGCCGAGCGGGGCGGGGCGGGGCGGGGCGGGGCGGCTCCTCTCGTCGGGCCGGGCCGGGTCACAACAACCCCATGGGGAGCTCCAGGCTGGGCACAGAGTGGCTGAGAGCAGCCAGGCAGAGAGGGACCTGGGAGTCTGGATTGACAGGAAGCTGAACAGGAGCCAGCAGTGTGCCCAGGTGGCCAAGAAGGCCAATGGCATCCTGGCCTGGATCAGGAACAGCGTGGCCAGCAGGTCCAGGGAAGGGATTCTGCCCCTGTACTCAGCCCTGGTGAGGCCACAGCTCGAGTCCTGTGTCCAGTTCTGGGCCCCTCAGTTCAGGAAGGAGATTGAGGTCCTGGAGCAGGTCCAAAGGAGGGCAACCAGGCTGGTGAAGGGATCCAGCACAAGTCCTGTGAGGAGAGGCTGAGGGAGCTGGGGGTGTTCAGCCTGGAGAAGAGGAGGCTCAGGGGAGACCTCATCGCTCTCTACAACTCCCTGACAGGAGGCTGGAGCCAGGGGGGGGGAGTTGGACTCTTTTCCCAGACGACTTTCAACAAAACAAGAGGACACAGTCTTAAGTTGTGTCAGGGGAGATTTAGGTTAGATATTAGAAAGAATTTCTTCACGGAGAGGGTGATCAGGCAATGGAATGGTCTGCCCGGTGAGGTGGTGGATTCTCCGTCCCTGGAGACATTTAAAAAAAGACTGGATGTGGCACTCAGTGCCATGGTCTAGCAACTGCTCCAGTGGGTCAAGGGTTGGACTTGATGATCTCGGAGGCCCCTTCCTACCCGGCTTATTCTAGGATTCTATGATTCTATGGTTCCATTCCGCTCTGTTCCGTTCCGTTCGGCTCCAGGGTCCGCTCGTTGCAGTGAGGCAAAGGCCGCCTCGCACGTCGGGAGGTGCAGGTCACCGGTCGCTGTGTATGTCCACTCTCGGCCCCTCCGTCTCGCCGGTGCCGAACCGTAACGCTCCTGTCTCCTCAGTGTTCCCCAGCTCCTCTCTGAGCTCCGCGATTTTTTTTTTTTTTTTCACATCAGCCTCTGGAAGGCTTCCCACAGCCTTGGGGGTGGGGGGCCCAGCGGATGCCACTTGACTTCCACCAACTTCAGCAAGACAAGGGGACATGGTCTCAAGTTGTGTCCGGGGAGGTTTAGGTTGGATATTAGAAAGAATTTCTTTACGGAGAGGGTGATCAGGCAATGGAATGGTCTGCCCAGTGAGGTGATGGATTCTTCGTCCCTGGAGATATTTAAAAAGAGACTGGCTGTGGCACTCAGTGCCATGGTCTGGTAACCACAGTGGTAGTGGATTAAGGGTTGGACTTGATGATCTCTGAGGTCCCTTCCAACCCAGCCAATTCTATGATTCGATGATTCTATGATTCTATGACCCGCATGCGGGCTGACCCGTCCCGCCGGGCCCAAAAGCACCGCCCGCCCCCCCGTCAGCCCCGGCCTTTGCGTCTGGACCAGCATCAATGAGATGAGAACAGAGGGGACGGAACCTGACTGACACCGGCACCGACACCGGCACCGACACCAGCACACTCCACACTCCGGTGCCAGGCAGCACCCGGTGCCCCCCTGGCCGCTGCTGGCAGCCGGGTCAGGGCAGCCATGCTGGGCCGGGGCTGCCGGAGAGGCAGTGAGGGGAGGCTCGGAGGGTGCCTGGGGGGCAGAAGGGGAATTAAAACCACACAGGAGTTGCAGATGGCCAACGGCGTTTGACAGGATTGTGGTATCAGGTGAAGCAAATGTTCATCTGAGACAGAATTTCCATGGGATGAGATCAGAACATGATTAGCATGTCTGGAACCAAATGTGTTCACCGTTGCCAAATAATAAAAACATTATTCAGGTGAAGGTCTGAGTGAAGTGCTTTGGGAATTTGTTAGCCATTTGCACGGGTCAGTAAGTTTTCACAGTGAAGGTGGTAATATATTTATCACCTCCATGGTGGTATTAAATGTGTAAATTGCATTTGCACCTTTGTTCAGTTGATGCTATGAAAGTTAACATCTCTAGAAAAAAAAATAGATCACCACTAGGTAAAGAATGATAACTGAGAGAGCTTCATTTGGAAAAGCAGCACATGAACCCCCTCTGGGAAGCCATTTACAAAGCAAATGGATACAAAAGATATTCCAGCCATGCTCAGTCCTTACCTGTATGCAGCAAAGTACACTGCTTGAAGAGGAGATGCAAGAACAGAGCATGTTTGGCCCAGTGAGGATGTGTTCTTCTTACTGACAAACTGGTTTCATAGAATCATAGAATCAGCTGGGTTGGAAGGGACCTCAGAGATCATCAGGTCCAACCCTTGATCCACTACCACTGTGGTTACCAGACCATGGCACTGAGTGCCACATCCAGTCTCTTTTTAAATATCTCCAGGGATGGAGAATCCACTACTTCCCTGGGCAGCCCATTCCAATGTCTGATCACCCTCTCCGTGAAGAAATTCTTTCTAATATCTAACCTAAGCCTCCCCTGGCACAACTTGAGACCATGCCCTCTTGTCTTACTGACAGCTGCCTGGGAAAAGAGCCCAACCCCCCCCTGGCTCCAGCCTCCTGTCAGGGAGTTGTAGAGAGCGATGAGGTCTCCCCTGAGCCTCCTCTTCTCCAGGCTGAACACCCCCAGCTCCCTCAGCCTCTCCTCACAGGACTTGTGCTGGATCCCTTCACCAGCCTGGTTGCCCTCCTTTGGACCTGCTCCAGGACCTCAATCTCCTTCCTGAACTGAGGGGCCCAGAACTGGACACAGGACTCGAGCTGTGGCCTCACCAGGGCTGAGTACAGGGGCAGAATCCCTTCCCTGGACCTGCTGGCCACGCTGTTCCTGATCCAGGCCAGGATGCCATTGGCCTTCTTGGCCACCTGGGCACACTGCTGGCTCATGTTCAGCTTCCTGTTGTTCCAGGTGACCAGCAGAGCATCTCTGCTGAGTGCTCCCTAATTTGCTCAGCACACAGCTGGGCATATTGCTGTAGTAGATTTATATTACATTTGAATAGCAAATTGATACTCCGTGAGCTGACCCAGCTAGCTGCAACTGAATCAGGGAGCTGCATGAGGACAGAAAGCCTGGCAGCTGGGGCAGAGCATGGGTAGCAACAATGTCTTTTCCAGTACAGCAATGGGAACAGAGAATGTGTGCTCTACAGCAGAGAGTTACAAAGAAGAGAACTCAAAGCAAGGTGTGAGGTTTTGGAGTGTTCGTTGTTATTCTGTAACTCCACATCCTTAATAAGGCAGTACTGTAAATTTTCGTTTTGAAAGACATTTCCAATATTCCTGGTTTTAGGACAGAAACCATGATGCGAATGCACTCTAGAATCCAAAAACTGAAGAGCAAGAAAAACTAGAAACCTCTTTTATGAATGCAGTAATTCTAATGTTGGGATTTTCTGAGATTACTTTAATTTGGAGGTCAGCATTTCAGAAAAGCATGACATAATTTGATTTCGATTCCTCTTTTCATCCAGTAAAAGGGTATTCTCAGAGGAAGCAGGAAAAAAATGAAAATATAGTCTTATTTTTTTCAAGATATTAGTTTGTCTGAGAGCTGCTCAGGTGCTCAGACATCTCCAATGAGCCTAAAGAACAAGTCTTTTGTATGCCACTTTTTAATGGTCAGATGGTCACCTCTGTTCAGCCATCCCATTCTCAAGTGCCAAAAATTAAAGAGGCTAATAATAATACTTCAGAGATACTGATCTTGCTTAAGTCTTACAGGGAGGTACTGACCTTCTGGAGTGAATTATTAGTTCCCATTTAATGGTACATTATTACACTTTCTCTGGAAGAAGCTGATGGCTCTCCAGCTGCCCTGTGTGATAAATCCCCATGCTGCTAACCTTCAGTGCTTTGAGAATATGAAGCTTTTTTCCCACAGTGCTTCTGGAGGTTCTTACACATTCTGAAGTCTTCATACTGAAGAAACACAATGTACAGTAGGCTGCTGAGGGGAGGACAGAGAAGGAGAACACCCAATTAAAAATGCTTCTAGTTTCAGTTAAGTCTCCTTCTGATCTTTTTTAAAACCACCTGGGTTTCAGTTGCTGTTTGTACTGCTGAGCAGTCATTTACATTTTATTCTAAAGGGGTTCCCTTAAACAGTAACAATTACTTTCAGTGAGTTGTCTAGGACATGAAAATGTAGATCCCTAGAGAAATTGCAGAGAAAAACAAATAAAAAAACAAAAGAATGACACGGTTATGGGGAAAAGCACATTTGTTTCATATAAATTTCATTGTGCTTCCTCAGGATAAACTTAAAGCAACTTTGTCTAAAATCAGTGCCATAAAATGATTGAACACCTTGCCCAAAAAATCAATGCCATAACAATGTCTAGGTTATTAGTTTCTTGCACCTGAATTGCACAGTGAGAGCCTGAATTGAAAAACCAGACAACTTTCACCTGTCCATCAAGAAGAGCACTCCTGGCAACAACAAAAGAGCCCCTGTGACATTGAGGATTCTGACAGTCTGCCTTGGAAATGAGAGCTCAGCTTGCAACTGGGAACAAATGAGGAGGCTGTGGTGGATCGAAGAATGATTCACCCATTGTTCCATATTCAATAGCAAATCGTGTGTTGTCGGCCCCTGACTGATAGTTATTTTGTTAATTTACTCAGCTACCTTGGAAAAGAAGCAATCTCTTCAGCAGACCAAGGGGACAGGGGTTTAGAAACATCCATTTTCCCTCTCCCCACCCCAGCTTCATGATTTAATAATGAGAATCATTCCTCTGGAAATTCTCCAGGGATGACTACTACTAATAAATGCTCTGCAAGGCTGCTGTTATGTGTGTGAAATTATAACTCAGTTAATTTCTTGTGAGGTTTTTACATTCCTTGTTTTTTTTTTTCTTTCAGAAGCCGAGATCAGAGAACATGCAGCAGTTACACCACCAATCTATCCTTACTTTGCTGAGTCTGGTAACACCTTTTTAGAAATTATTTGAGAGAACTGGATAAGTTTTTTCTGATGCCTGCTCAATTTGGAGAGGTGCAAATCAGTGAGCTTCAATCATCTACTTCTAAATAAAGGCATAAATACTGACTCGGGTCACCTGGCTGAGGCAGGAATGAAAGCCTCAGACTTTTAGTTTATCAGTCCTTATGCATCAGTCCAGTGCACTGGAAACTCAAACAATCTTAGGCAGAGCTTCAATGCAGTTCAGTGAGTTTTTTGTTGTTTTTTTTTTATAAAAGTGAGATTAAAGCACAGCTTTGCTTTTTAAAGGTAGGCCAGTTCCATAAATCAGATTGCAGCCTAGTCCCACAGACAGTTCTCTCAGCCTGCTAGTTACACAAACAGCAATACCTAAAGCTGCTGTTGCAGACTCTCTGTAAACAACAGTCCATGGATTCTGCAGAGACCCTGAGGCTGTCTTTTCCCTTTTCTCCTCGGGTGCTGTTGCTCAGTCTGAGGGACACTCACACGGACAGCACCCCTGCAAACTAAAGGGAAGCTGCTGCAGCATTCCCTGCTAGATTTCATGTGGGGAACATCACAGAAGAATCTCCTTTCATTACAACAGAGAATTAAAAAACACATGGGACTGGGAGTGTGCTTTTCTCTAATGAAATGGTAAACACTCACAGAAAAGAACTGTTGAGACCTGTGAGGTCTTGCTTCATGAAAAGGGCTCCAAGTAAGTACAGCACTGAAATGATAATTGTGAAGGGAATTTGACTGCCACAAAGAGTGTCTTTAAGTCTCTCTTTTGGCAGCAACTTGAACAATTTAATTCTCTGCAATTTTCACCCCACAGTTTTTGAAATTGCTTTTCATTTTTCTTTATTTTAGAGTATTGTGTTAAGAGCGAAGGGTAGTTCCATATCCAATTCTTCTCTCAGCTCTGAACCCAGAAATAGCTGTAAATACTGTCTGAGTAATGTCTGTGACATCCTAAACCCATGTCTTTGCCACTATTCTAGACAGCAAACCATCTAAGGAGTGTAAACACTACCAGTTTGTCTTGCCACTTACCTCATTTTCAAGCACAAATGCCCCTCCAGGCCCCTGTTACTGCAGACGTTCTGTAAGTGGTCTTGCTGTGATTCTTTAAACACACAAGCAACAACACACAAGCATATCTTCAAGGATATGTCCCAGTGTTGGATTCTACTGAGCTGGAAAAGAGACCTTGTTCTCCAGAAGGAGGACCTTAGATTTCTTTTAGTATGTGCTTTGGTCTCTTCTGTCCTAGGAGTTTTAACACACATACATAATTGTACTTTTCATAAACAAGATCCACTCAATGTTCCTCTGTGATTTGGTTTCAAGCTCTCAGCCTGCCTTGCAGAAACATCACAGGGTATCTGTGACAGAAATGAGAACCGTAACAGTGTCACAGATTGCAGAATTGTGTTTATTTAATGTTTGAGATATCAATAGAAGGAGATTGATTAGGCACAGTAATTCCTCTAACTCAAAGCACGCAGCTAAATCCTGACAATCAGCATTGCTTCTTTAAAAGAAATCAGTGCAAACGTGTTCCACTGCAGATCAGCTTCTAATTTACATTCTTTCCACATACAGTCTGGGACCCAAGAAAAGTGCACGATAAATAAACATGGTTTTTTTATTGTATTTGTAATAGCACTGCCTCAGAAAGAAGGGTTAGAAATCTTTTCTGGTAAAAACAAGAAACAAAACTCTGGCTTATATCAAAAAATGTGCCTCCAATACACTGACACAAGAACCATTCATGTAAGGAAAGGTTCAGCTTGAATGAATGGCATAGTAAATCACCACTTTCACTGAACATGTTTGCAATGGTGAATAAGGTGGCATGGACTAGGAATATCTTAGAATGCTTTTAAATGTCTTTTAATTTAATTTTAACTGAATACAGAAAATGTGATGCTCTGACTGCCTTAGAAACTTTGTTTCTTTGTCTGAGGCTTAAATTAATCTAGATGAGAAGGAGACGGTGTTAATCTGTGAGGAAGCAGAGCTGAAATTAATTTTCCTCTGGTCTGCGTAACTGTGAAACCAGGCCAAGGCCAGGGGCAGGATTCCTGCATCCCTATCTGATATTAGGTACAACCAGAGGTGCTACATGCACTTAGCCAGATGGGAACTTCCCATCATCACCAGTCCTCCTCTGACCTCTGTTATAATGTCACTTCCCCTAGGCCCACATGCAGTGTTAAAGGCTGCAGGTGACAGTCCTCTCTTGCCAGTGCCATAGAAAGTCTTAAACCAAACCACCTACCAGAACCAGATGCCTTTTAATAATGCACCATCTAAGTCTTTTTCTGCAAATCCCAGTTCAAGGGCCAGGGTAGAGTACACTGATACTGGAGGAGAGCATAACTCATTTCCTGTTAACTAAAAAAGTTACTATACTGGTTGGAGGATTAAAAAATTCTTCTTCTAGTTTCCAGTGCCTTCACAGTAATTTAACTTCAAGGCAATTTGAGAGGAAGCAATCTGATGGAAGACAGGGAACCAAACAATTGGGGCAGTTGAAATATACCCTTTCATTCTGATGGCATGCTGAGAGGCAATGATGAGCTCTAAATAAAACATCCTCTGATCCTTCCTCAGAATATGGAATGCAGAGTGAGGAAAGTGAGATGTGAAGTGAGTACGCACAGCAGAAATCACTAGAACAGCAATAAGAAAAAATGAGGTAGCAAGCACTCCTCAAAGAAACAAAGCTCTCTTGAAGGGTGTACCCCCTCAAGAAAAGAGTCATGCTAGAAAGTGATAGAAACTGGTTCTTATGGTAAAGTAAAAATAGCATCAGGCTAGTTACCAGACAGGATATTCACTAAAGGACTTTACTTCAATATTTCCCAACCTGAGAAGCCCAAAAAGAATCTGTTTTTCAGGAACCAAATACTGTTCTCAGAAAAATCACATAGACTTAAAGCTTCAATGTTGAATTCTAAGAGTAATTCCTTTCAGCTCTGTGGAAGGGAGGCCTTTGGTCATGGCTTGCTCCTCTGTAGATACTGAAGAGAGAGCGGGTTGAAGGACTCATCCAAAAAGTAGTATTTGACCAGTGTTGAGGCTTGTGAGCTAATCTCCCTCCAGAGGAATGCAGACCTGATGATGAGGTGGTCTGTTCTTTGAGGATCAAGAGTTCACATCTCATATAATTCCTTCACATAGAGTTCTACCCAGGATGGCAAATATAATTTCAAAGCCAGTGTCGGACAGAAAAAGAGACATAAAAGCAGCTCGTTAGAAGTAAAAACAAATGCAGATATGGGAAACAATGCATAATGTCCTGAATAAAGAGAGAATAAAAGTAGGTATCAAGACTATACACTGTGCAAATCACTTTTGGAAACTAAGCAAGAGGCAAGGAGAAAAAAAGAACGAACAACCTCTTCTCTGTTTCTCACCCTTGCCATCTTTAACTAGAAGAATAAGGCAGTGTGAAAAGCTGGGGAGCTTTGAAAATGGGAAACTGAAGGCAGGATTTGTCTTCTGATAGCAGCACTATGGGATTCAGTGTAATTATTCTAACAGAGCTTTAGATATTGTCAAATTGTAACTGGAATGATTGCCTAAGAGAGCTGCAGCATACTGTGAAGAAGTCAGCCTTCCTGAGATGAATGCTTTAGCAGTTCCTTGGTTGAAATTTTATATTTTGAACTCATCCAGGGTTATGAGAAACCTGACATTAAAAAATAATGTGTTTGAGCAGTAGAATGTGATGAGAAATTTGCTTCTCCGTCTTCTGCTCTGCACAAGGCATCAACGATGAACTAGCTGAGGACACAGAGTGGCTCAGCATTAATGTTAATATTTTCTAAACTCTGTCTAGGCCACAGACCACTATTTAGTCTTGATTTAGATTCTGTACAAGACATCATATGAAGAAGCACAAAACCACTTACAAAGTTATATGTTTCACACTAATTTATTCTGCTTTTTTATGCTTTGGTTCAGTAGTTTTTAGTTTAAATTTCAGTAACAAAGACATAGCTAAGAAGAAATATATATAATCAGATGTTATTCTGATAGAATATTTTTTTTAGATAAAAAGGCATTAGTTGTACAACAAAGGTAAATTTGTCATGACATTAGAATGATAATTGTAAGAATAATAAATAGAGAGTGTTTATGCATTGGAAGGAGAAATTTAATTAGTAATGTTGCAGCGACACATCTCTCCATCTTATTTGCTCGTTAACTGGAAATTTCTACCCTTTGCTTTTGTAAAATCACAGGAAAAACTACTGCTGTCATTGGGTTGCTGTTTTATAATGGGAAAGCATAGACAGAGCCTGCTTAAGGGGGAAGAGAAGTTTGATGTCAGAGAGCTGTCCCTGGTTCAGTCAGTCCCCAGAGGTAGCTCCATAAAGCTGCCTGTCTGGAGGGGCTGCCTACAGAAATGTCCTGCTGCCCTCAGACATATGAACACCTCCACTCCCCTCACACTACACCAGACATGGCAAGTCCAGCCCTGCTGCCTCAGCCACCTTCCTCAGAGCCTCACCCACAGCTTGCAGAAGAGAGGGGTAACTCTCCATCCATTCCCAGGAGGCTTTTGATGAATTCCTAAAATAAAATGCTTAGACAATGTTATATACTGAAAGTGAGGGGAAGAAGAAACAAACAGGACAAGAAATCCCACTGGACTGTGTCTAGCTTCCTTGTGTTATGCTTGGCTCTTCAGAGCCATATATGGTTTGACAGGAAAAATGTCCAGTTTTGAGAGTCAACTCACACAATACTAAATATTTGATATTGTGACAAAATCATAGATTAGACTAATTTAAACAAGGCTACCTTTAAAATAACTTAAAATCATTGCAAAGTATCTAATAACTTTATGGTATTTGTGTCCCAGTTGTGGCTTGATGCAAGTGCAGAAGTGCAACAGGGATACTGTAAACTCAAACTCCCTCGTCTGTTGAACAGATTAAAAAAAAGTATATTTTGTTCAAAGGTCTTAATTTTCCTTGCAGAGCATGATTTTATTTATGCCCCTTATTCCTTGTTAGCTCAAATATCTATTAACCACAGCAACCCATCAGCATGGAAAAAAAATTTTTTAATAAAAGCAACAACAGTTTTGGTGACCAAATGCATTGACATAAATTACTATAATCTGTGCAATTTACTGGAGTAAGAGAATTGGGACTTAGATGACCTGTACAGAATATCTCAGACATCTAGCCCAGTTGTCCCCATTCATGCTACTCACATGCAGGTTGGGTAATCTGGGGTGACCACAAGACAAGTTGCTTATTTCTACTGTTCAAAATTAGGCTTTTCTTTAATCTTAATTTCAGCTCAGACAGGAGTACCACTAATACAGGGGTGACTCTTACCTCAGGAACACTGGGGTCCACCTTCACCAGAACTTCAAAACCATCAGTAAACTCTTTCAGAGTCTTATTTACCTCTTGCATCAAGTGCAGGTAGTGCAGACATGAGCAGCAGTCCAAGCCATAGAGCACCCAGAGCTAGCACAGAGCTGCTTCTGCAATGTGCATGTGTCAGAGCACTCAAAGCCAACAGCAGAACTCTCTTCCCCTTTGCTGGGAAGCAAGTGAGATACAGGCATTTTCTCACTGTAAAAGCAGCTGCTGAGAAGGTGTGAAGGAAGAACAAAGAGACCAGTACTGAAGGGTTCCTTTCAGTGTTCCAAAAAAAAAAAAAAAAAAAGGACAAGGACATAAGAGATGGTCTGAAGTAAAGCAGGGATCAGATGAGCCTGGAGTAATTCAACCTAGGGTCCTGTATGCACAGACACACAGACATGCTGGGCAAGAACAGGACCACTCCTGCAAGTCTTAGATGCAGAAAGGTGGTATTGCTGGCCATTTTGTCACATACACCTTTCTTTTTTTTTTTTTTTCCTTTTTCCAGAACTTCTTACAATCTTCTTTACCTTTCACTTAACACTGTGGTTCATGATACATCCCCAAGACCTTGAAATCAATAGAAAAACAGGATGTGATAGAGGGGATCAGTGGAGGAATGTAATGGGAGTGGCAAGATGGTGAAAGTGAGAAGCTGACAGCACACTGGTCCTGGGTATCTCACCAGAAATAAATGTGGTATAATTATATTGCTGAGGCCAAAGGAAAATAAATGTTGTAGTGTCAGTCACAAAATCCTACAGCTGGAGGTTTTAGTCACAGTGAGTTGTGTCTGCCAGATAGCAAAGGACCATGATTTTAATCTGTCAAAAGAAAAAAATCTTAATTTTGTAACCCTCTAGAAGGAGATATAGTTGATGTTCTGTACAAAATAAAGTCAGCCAGATAAATAACACTATTAAGGCCCTCTTTGGCTCTGATAACTATTCACTAGTTTTGCTGTTGACCTGAGATACAGACTTCAACATCAACATCTCTTAAAGTTAGCTGAGTTGGGTCAGCCTAGGAATCTGTATCCAGCCTATGGGTAAGAGCACCACGAGGCACAGGAACAAGATGTCTGCATTCCACAAGCATCTCTGTAGCAAGTATCTGGTGAGGAGGCAGGCAAGAGAAGGAAAATGGTGAAAACTATTCATTTGTGGCCACTTGACATGTCAGGTATGGCTTTTCAGAGCAGTCTAGACAAAGCCATGTAATTCTGATTCTGTCCCAGGAGGACACATATTAGTTAATGAAGGCAAGTTATTTGCATAATAAATTGGGGCCCAAATGCTGCTGTTGTCAGTATAATCCCTTCATATAAAGTGCATTAACACACATAAAAGAGATTTGCAATAATTAATGGAATGTCTTTCCCTCTTTTCTCCTCAATAAATTACAGAAAACCATGGTGACACACAGAAAGTGATAATGACAAGAAATCCTTTATTGTAGCAGCAAGAAGAATACACAAAACAAAGCACACTGGAGAGGGTAACTATTAATCTTTGTATATCTAAACAAATCATTACTATTTTACTTTTGCAAATGGAAACTGTTTCTGTGATATTTATGGGTATAATGTGTCTGAACTGAACTTCTGAGACTGACTCGTAAAGCTGAAAACCTTCTAATCTATGGAAAACATTATCACTCTAAATCTCATAATGTGTTTGGGATAGTATGGGAAATACTGGGTGGATGAGGAGCTATGTCAGGGGAATACTTTGTATAATCCAGAACATTTGCTATACATAGTGACAGCTGCATGACATTAAGTTCTGGTACGTGGTTCCCCAAACGTGCTCCTTGCCCTTCGCTTTATCTGCAGCATCTCCCAGCTCTGCTCAGGAGAGACTTACCTACACAGCTGATTTTCTGTATTGTTTTCAGAAGTTCTCTTCATTCTGTATGCACACGAGCAGCTTGCTACCACTCAGACTGATTGCTGTTTTTCTACCTTTATTTAATATCTGATGGACATTTACCTTTAATTGTTCCCACTGGGATCATGCCATTTAACCAATCACTATTAGTCTCCACTCTCTGCTGTTATTAAGTTGTAGTTCCTATTCACCAAGATCTTCCCTATAACGTGTTTTTTAAATCTCTCTGCTTTTCCATCTCTTAGTAAATAAAGTGATTTTCTGACTTCCTACACTCCCTTATAGCTCTTAAAGACTGAAATGCACATTATTTACTTACATTCAGTAACACGATGGATGAGATGGAAATAACTCTCAGTCAAAAGCCAGTCACAAACTGCACACTTTAATCTTACTTGTACATATAAAGTACAACTGTGCTTGTATTTAAATGAATGAGAAGGATCAGCAAATGGAAAAGATTCATATTCTATAATGGTTCTGTTAGGGGAAGGATTTGCCTAGTACTGGCATAAGAACAGGACATCACCATTTCCCCATGCATGAAGGCAAGACAGAGGAACAAATATTAGAAGTCAGGGAAACCAAAAGGATAGAAGTCCAGAAAGTAAAGGGAGGGAGATTATTTCGATGAAGACCAAAGCAAGTCCCAAATAATATTTGGGAGATAAAAGTTGGCACTGTTTTTCACGGTTCTTTCTTCAGAAGAATTCAAGTGATCCATGGCCACATGGGTGAGATAAGAGAAGTGAACATAAATCTTTCAGGTATGAATTTGGGAAAGTGCATCGAATACATTAAAACGTTCATTGTTTAGATTTTATCAATAAAAATTAAACATTTATTTTTCCCTTAAGGCTGTTTGAGTTAGGGACGACTTCAAAGTTGAAAGCTAACATCAACTTACTGCACTCCATTTGCACAATGCCCAAAGCTTTCCACCTCACAGGATATATAGCAGTGGAACAGAGCATGCTCCCCCTGAGCTGCATGGCTTATTTCAGGAACTGAAGGCCTCCATGGACCTTAATCCTTAGTTTCTTAGTCATAATCAGCAGTGGCAAAAAACCCCTCTTTCACCTGCAGCAAGGTTAGTGGAGAAATGCCCACAGAAGCTGGGGAATCACAATCTTTGGAAAACAATTTAAGTTACTTGAACAAAGCCATGAACATCTTGCTCTAACATTGAAATGTCTGGTTTGAGCAGTAGGTGAGACTATATGCCTCCAGAGGTACCTTCCATCAGCTCTTTGATCCTATGCCTTTTTACTTTGCAATACTCCCCATCTGCATTGTTTTGGTCCATTACCTCCTTTTTTTCTTACTCTTCTTCTTAAGAAGAGACTTGTAACATTTGTACAGCGTTGCACTTTGTGCCCTGACTGACAGCTTTCTTCTTTCTGATTTCTGACTTGAAGCTTTTCAAGTACATGCTGCTTATTAGGCTTAGAAAAAAAATTCAGATCTTTCCACTTCAGCAGCTCCATTGCTCATCAAATTTTGAGGGAGCCCCTGCAGCTACCTTCTTTAAACACACTTTCAACACTACTTTCAACCTCCTTCCTGTCAGTATTCCTCCTACTAGAGCCTAATTTGCTCTTTCATACTCTCCCAGCACTGGAACCTCATTACCAACAGCACGTGAAACAATTTCTCTGATGCTTCCTCTTCCAAATTATTTTTTTTTGTAGGGCCTATCAGACAGTGTCCCCACCTTTCTTTGCTTTCTCTGGGGTTCCCCATGGACAGCTGATCAAGTGACACCCACCCTTCAGAAGCTTCCTGTATTATACAGGAAAGAGCCTGACCTGGGCATGCTTTCCAACAGACCAGGGCTCCAAAGAGAGGTTATCTGTGAGGGACACTGCTACATCATCTACCATAGTCAAGCTGCTGAAAAGAAATCCACTCTTTTTTGACCAAAAGAACCATGATTTCTCTTCACCCAGCTGTGCAGGCACATGGAAGATGTGCCAATGGGGACCACACTCTTAGTCCATGTTCTGCACAGAACCAGGGCATGTCACTGGTGAAAAGACTTAAACTTTGCTTTGGTGAGTGCTGGAGATCTCATGACTCCCACCAAAGCTGTACAGAGGTATTCTGGTACCGAGAGATCCCAAAACCTAACTGTAGAACCAGCTTGGAGCTTCTGCGGCAGAGGAAATCCTTGGCTACCCTAACAATTGCCATAGGGCAGAGATGTGGGAGAGTTCAGAGGGGCAGTGTCCTGGCGTTTGAGAGGCCCAGGATAAAGAATGCCTATGGGGACACTGACTGGAGCCCCCCCGAACCCCCAGGGGATGGGATTGGGTCAGGGGATCCCAATGGACCGGTCACAGCACTCCTGCCCAGGCTGTGCCCCACAAAATTGTTCCTCAGGGAGCTCTCTGCTGCCTTCTCTGCCTGGATTGGGGGCTGCTTGTGTGTCATCTCTGCCGCTGCTCCTCTGTCCTGTTTCCTCACCAGAGAACCTTGTCCACAGACAGTCACATCCCCCTGCTTCCCGAGCTGTGGCTCCCAGGCTGCTGAGGACTGTCACTGGGACCCTGTACTCAGGCACCTCCCTCTGCTGCTGAGTCCAGTTTGGGACTTTTCAGGTTGGGAAGTAATTAACCAGCTGAGGAGCACGGATTCCATATTTACATATTTGTCTGCAATTCACCATTATTATTACTGTATTAAATCTATTCTAGGGTTAACTATTTTTTTTCAACCTTAAAGTCTCTCTCCTTTATTCCCTTTTTTATCTTCCCGTGGGAGGGTAGTGGGGGGCTAACAGTATCTCTCACCTGGTTATTGGATAAAACCATAACAGGTAGGCTGCTCACCTGCATTACCAAAACTCACTTTCACACAGCTCCTCCTAGCTGGGCCTTTGCAGGCAGACCAAGCTGGTCCTGGAGCCACACGGGCCAGTTTGCTGGTGTGAAACCCCATGGCTGATGCAATCCAAGCTGGATGGGGGAAAGAGCAAAGTACAGTCTTGCTTGCAGCAAATTACTTAATAATTTTTTACAGTGACATTTATAGTTCATGTCTTTGCAGCAACCTTGGAATTGATTAAAATAGGTCTTTAAGAACAAAGGAGGGTGGTGGAAAGGGCAGAAGAGCAATATGATTTAAAATTATTTTCCTTTTTCCTCTTTCACCCTCAAATTGCAGTAACACAATCCTCTACTGCATTTCAGAAACTAAAACTCTGTCAGACTAGCAGAACTTTTGCCCATTCCTTATTCTCACAGTTGCTATTCAAAGATATCTTTAAAAAAACTATGCCTCCAGTGGGAGATAGTACAAGAAAGTGAGCAGCAGTAGCCTGTAGAATTTTAAAACAGGATCTACAACATGCCTAACCTCAGCACATAGTGAAAGTATTTAATTTCTTTTTTTGAATCCCCCTGAAAAGGCATAAAGACCCAGTGCACCACTGAAACAAGGAGCTGCAAAGCAAAGTGCTAAATCTACTACAGTCAGCAGCATATAGGTGTGATGGTAACTTCTGGCATAGCAACTTGTAGACACATCTAGTAAGAGTTGCCAGGGATATTTTCTCCAACAACTTCAAAAGATATGCACACAGATACCCATTGAAAGCTTGTTTTTACCTTAGTCTCCATTAAGACAAGGTAAATGAGGAGTTCTTCATTGTATCATTTGTTCTGGTAAGACCATGGAGGGTTTAGGAAACATGACACCATACAGATTCTGATCTCATTTTATAAACTGGCCATATGCTCAACCACTGTCCTGGTGGTTTTACTCTTTACCTGAAGCAGCACCTTTGTCTGGTTAAAGGAGGCAGGAACTGGTGGCCACCAGCTGGCAACAGACCTGACCCAGACAAACAGGATGAAAGAGAGGGAAAGCACTTTCATTACAGCTTGCCTGTAATGGAGCAGGACTACTAGAGTTACAAAACAAGGAATCAGGTTGTAATGAGAGAACTTTGTAATCATAGAAAGGTTTGGATTGGAAGAAAACTGCAAAGACATCTACTTTATGCCCCTTCCATGGGCAGGGACACCTTCCACTAGATCCAGTTGCTCAAAGCCCCATCCAACCTGGCCTTGAACACAATTCAATCTCAGATCAGGAATAAGGACTGAGAGGGATGTTTTTCCAGCACAGCAGGCTGGTTCTGACTGCACAGTAGTATACCTGTTTCTGTGGAGCAAAAAAAATATGTGAACTTTTCCTGCCAAAGAACATTTCAGAGATCTTTTCCCTAAGTTCTAAAAACATCCAATAGCAGTGAAAGGACCTGTTGCCATGAAAAAAGAGTGTATTTTTCCTTCTCACGTAATTCAGTAAAATATGAAAATAAAGAAAGTTTTGCAAACTTTTAGCTGGATTACCACGTATTCCTTCAGAAAGACAGACTGTGAAGACCAGATCCTCAACCATCCACCACCACAGATGTAGCACAACCTTGATGGCCCATGGCAAATGGTTACTCTTGCTAGAAGAACATAAGATACCTAAATTCAGATGGTGTCTTGGCTCTGCACTTGGGAGACACAGATGTCTAACTTAACGTCATACAGGTCATCTCTCTCCTTGCAAGATTTTCATCTGGTTTCCCTCTCCTGGGGTTAAATCAGGCAGACAGCTCACTATGGCTGGCCTTCATGGGCAAAAGGTAGTGCCAGGCTGGGTCTCAAACCCAAGTGCCTGATTTGACCCAAGGATCAATGTGACAATTGTCCAACTGATGGAGATCATTCACTTTCCTGGTCCACGTCATGTATGTGCTGGCTGCACAAACACAGAGCTGCTGAGTTTTAAGGGCTGGCAGAGGTCTTGCTTACAGGCCCACCACAAATCAATCACAAAATCAATCAACCTCCTCAGCCTGGGAGGACTGCAGAGTCACACAGTTCCAGTCTGGTGGCATCCAAGCTGACCCTAAGCTCTCAATGAAAGTCCTGGGTAAAATTCCCTGCACCAAGGGCTATCATAGGCATTTACACCCAGAGGAAATTAGAAAGCTACAGGTAAAATCAGAAGTTGCTGGCTTTATCCTTGTGAATTAGTTTCAGAGAGGGATGGATTTAGCATTAAGCAGTATTAGAACTGGCCATGACTTTCTACAGTTTTTAAGTCTGGATATCTTTGCACATGACAGAAGTGTAAAGATGAGGGTCAGGATGAAATTGCAGTAAGCTGTACTGCTTTTCACAGTATGTGACACCCATGCTTACCTGCTCCAGAGGCTTGGAATGTGACAGCAGGTGACATAAGGAGAGAGAGAGAGAGAGAGAAGCAGAAGAGGTGTCACTTCTTCCCCCATACTGCTCCATGATATTTCTCATTCTGTTCTATGACTCCAGAACAATACCCTCCAAACCCTGGTCCTGTGCCTGCCATCACCTGCCCCCTGTAGCAGGGAAGGATCTTTACAGGGAATCAGACAATGAAGAGTGCAGGAAGCTCTTGGTCTCACTCTGCTGCTCCCTGTGCTGTCCCCTCCCTGCTGCAGCAAACGGGCAGTGTAGCCATGCCAGCAGCACAGACACTGGAAGAGCATCAGTTTGAAGCAAGGGAAATAGAGACACAGAGGGAGCAGTGAGGGAACCACACAGGTGAACAGTTTGCTGACAGGGATCGGGGGGAAAATAACAAGAAAAATTTGGAGCTTAGTTGTGGTCAAATGCTTACAGAAATTTTGGGTTGGAAGGGACGTCAGGACCTCAGGTGGTCCAACTATATTCAAAGTGGAATGAATTTCAAAGTCAAACCAAGTGGGTCAGGCCTTTGCCCGGCTGAATTTTTCAAAATCTCCAAGGACAGGGATTGCAAAAACTCTCTGGGCTGCATACCAGGACTGACACATGTTCAGCTAGTTGTCAATCAGGAACCCAGCTGCTTTTCGGGAGAAATGCCACCCAGCTGGTCAGTCTCTAGCCTTGTCTTCCCCAGGAACTGGACTTTGCATTTGTCTTTTCTAAACTTGACAGGTTCCTGTCGGGCACATATATTCATGAACCAGAAGGTAATGAACATCAGGGAAGAAAGCAACTCAAGCACCTAGCAGTAGGTCCTTCCACACCTCATCTTCCCAAAATGTTAAAAGGATTCCCACTGAGGCATCACATCACTTCCTTCAGTGTCTCTCTTGTACAGGTAGACTGAAAGCTCAGTCTTTTAAACATTCCAGGAAAACAAAGATGCCATCCTGCTGTTTGTCAAACTAAAATACTGTCCCCTTTGAACAAGTCTGCAACATGTCTGATAGAAAACAAACTATCCTCAGCTCCAGATATTTTGTTCTTGTACCTCTTGAACAATTTTGAGCACAGAAATTGGAAGAAAATACTTTGACCTAAATATCTGCATCTCTTGTACAGATTAATTGCTTTGTGTGGTAAGAACAGACTGATGGTCTGCAAGATTAAGGGCTTCTATGAAGGCAGATTCTTCTGAACTGCAGACAGAATCATAGAATGGTTTGTGTTGGAAGGGGCCTTAAAGATTCTAGTTCCAACTCCCCTGCCACAGGCATGGATACCTCTCCCACTCGAGGGGAGTGCTCAATCTGGCCTTGAAAACTTCCCAGGATGGGGCATCCACAGCTTCGCTGGGCAACCTGTGCCAGCGTCTCACCAGCCTCACACTGAAGAATTTCTTCCTAATTCCTAAATCTACTCTCTTCCAGTTTAAAGCCATTACCCCTTGTCCTAAGTCCTCATCCTGCTTCAGTATTTCCTACCACACAACAGCTTTTCCAGATGAAATAAACTGGAATGCTGTTTGCTAACACAAAAATGTGTGAATGCTCTTGTCTCAATGGTTTTTAATTCAGATGTCACTTCTTAAAAGAACCTTATTATAAACATGTCAATATACTTGTAAAAAATAAGGAGAGATTAGGAAGAACAAAAGCGTATGAGGGGGTCAAATACTGGCACCTCCTGGCACCTGGATCTTCACCTGGCACCTGGCACCACAGATCTGCATGGATCCATGAAACAACCTTGATCTGGAGCACTCTCATCTGTCTCGGGCTTCTTTCCTCCTACAAATCATGTATCTCATGTAATTTTTCTTCACACAGCCATCTCAGAGCTTTCAGCATAGCTGAGGGATGGGATCTGCAGCATAAGTGAGGACACATCTCCATCCTGGTGAAGGAACAAACCTGTGGAAATAAACACAGCTGCAGAGAAGAAGCCAGCTGTGTTCACACTACACAAACACATGACAGCTGAAAGCAAAAGTGCAAGACAGAAAATCGCTTTTATCCTGGCCCAAACCAGGACACAAGGGAAATTTGTAGGCTGCACATTGAGACCCCTCCCAGATTCACATAAAATGGGAACACCAAGACTAACCAGCCAGACCAATGGCTGAAGCCTGGCTTGCCAAGGGGGAGAGTACTTGGGCTGTATCAGCTTTTTATTTTCATGTTCAGTAAACAAGGAATTTACTTAAAATGAAATTTTAAAGTTTCTTCCATTGTTTGTTGCACATGGAAATGGCTTTTTTCCACATGCAGAACTTCACAAAAGACATCCACAAACTTTTCATCACAGATTTCACTAAAATCATGGTAGGAATTGTTGTGCACACAAAAATAAAGCTCTTGACAAACTCCACTAAAAATAGAAAAGCAGTTTAAAAAAAAAAAAAAAGTCAAACAGAAAAAAAAATACCCAAACCAAAACCAAACTACAGGCAAACAGCAAACTTGAGACTTCTATTGCTCAAAAACCTAAATATTCTCTTAGAATTATAATTTGGAAGCTAAGCCAGAAATAGATTCTCAAGTACATTTTGATGCTTTTATCAAGGACTGGCAGAAATCTATCAAGAATTCTTCCATCATATTAACATTGTTGGAGAAGTTCCAAAACAGGAAAATTGCCTTTCCCATTGTGTTCTCCTCTATGACTTCATATAGCCTCGAGGCGCAGTGAATAAGTTCATCTTCTGCTCACTCTGCTAAGAACAGTCCTTCAAGCTCTCTGAAGAAAAGCTATAGTTCCCCATGCAGCTTTTTTGGGTTCTCTGTCAGTAAATTCACACAGTCAGCATGTTGTCCCTTGCCATCTGCTGTCCTCAGCCCTTCCCTTAACAGTTTAAATTGAACACTTCAAGGAACATCCAGCCTCTCCGAGGTCACTGCTGCACCAGGACACCAGTCTGAAGAGCCTCTGTCAAGTTAAAAGAAGTTCCCGATGCTTTGCAGGTTTTTTTCTTTTTTTAATCAGCCACAAACCCACATCATTGTGTACTTGGCTTTAAGCATGCAAACCCTCTGAAGCACTTGTTCTGTCAGGGGGGTACAGAGCAACCCATCAGCAGACATGGGGTGGTCTGGTCCCTGGAACAGGAGCTTGGGAAAAAGTAGGACAACGACCTCAAAACAGACAGACAGCTCTGGTCACACCACCAGACATTTGTCTGCAGATGCCCAGAACTAAACTAACAGCTGGATTTGGGCCAGAGCAGGAATTGCCACCTCCTTCCTCCTGGGTGCACTGAGACACTTGGATAACTGGGACACAGGGGGGGCATTGGCATTCACAGCACAGGTCATACCCACATGGAGCTCTGCCTTCCCTTTATCTTTCAGACTGCAAATGAATAACTATTTAACCACACTTGCTATTTAAATAAGGCCAAAAAGGGACCATAATTGCTATGAAAACTACTGCACTGTGAAACTTGTAACATATAAATCCAGCTGTTGACCTTAAAGAGTTCCAGCTCACTACACTTCCAGGAGGTAAAGAGGGGCAGGTGAGCACTGTAGAGGACCACTGTGGTGCCATGCAATTTTCTTGTAATGAGCTCCTCAATAAACCTCTGTAATGCATTTTGTTAACATCTGCCTGCTGTCCTCCATTGTCATGTTCTCCTTCACCACTTGATTCCCCATGAAGCATCTGAGGAGACCACCTGACTTGAATCAAAGAAGTATTTCATAATGTTTTCAGGCCTTGGAGGTTGTCAGAGTTCTTTGAAGAGCTCACAGACTGCTGTGGCTCAAGGACACCAGGAAAACCCCCTTTGGTAACAAGTTACCTACTCCATGTTCAACCCACACATCAGTGTTGATCAGGGTGATGTTCTCCATGCCAGAACCCCTTTCATAGCCAGGACCAGCTGAAAGCCACCACCATCAGCCTGCCTAGGACTGGTAAAACATCAGTTTCTGCTTTGGGTCAAAGTGAAATGGATAGGAAATGGTGCTGTGACTTAGCTAAAAGCATTTGGCTAAAAGGGAATACCTAGTATTAGGAACACTTATGGTATCTGAAGGTCGACAGCAAACAATGACTCTTAGACATCCCAGGAGCTCCACCACAGAACAAGTGAAAGAGGGAATCTGACTTCATTTATGCAGCAGTCAAGAACTGATGTTGATCAGCCTTGACAGTCCAGAAATACTTAATGCTACACCAGACACTGCCTAATGCTGTGTCTGCTGGGCAAGCAGGAGGAAGAAGCAGAGCTCTGAGGAAGCCAGAGGGCCTGAGAAAAATAGATCACTTTATTACATTAAGTCTACATTTGACTGTTCAGGGATTGGTGCATTTGAGCCCTCAATTAGAACAGCACATAAACCCACCCCAGCTCAGAGCCTGCATCTCCCTGCTCTCCCCAGTCAGAACACCACCACACCAAGGCATCGAGCACTGCTGCAGACCTGGTTACTAATTTGTCTCACACAGTGAAGATCCAGCAGCACTTTGGACTCTTTCAAGCAGTGCTGGCATTCCCTGCCTTCCCAGATCCACCCTTTGCCCATGGGGATGTCAGCTGTGAGCAGAAGCAAGAACAAGTTCCCCTCAGGGCTAAAGGAAGAAAAATAGGGAGCAGCAAAAGCAACTGGTAAGAGAGAAAGAAGGAGGAACAAAAAGCAGAGCCAGAGAACAGGTACCAGCCCAACTGAGTATTAAATGTGGTTAATTCCTCACGAGCTACACTTTAGTGTATGGGGACCTCCATACTGACTTCAGGAGTTGTGATCAACCCTTTTCACTCTGACAATGTGGGGAAGCCCCATAGTGGGCACAGGCAGGGAGAAGACAGTTGTCTGGAGTTGGGAAACTCCAGGAGTCTGGAGTTTGCTGTGTTGTAAATGCTTTAAGATTAGAGGGGTTAGCCTGGTCCTCTGATGCAATCAGGGCATGGATCACATTGCACTCTCTGCCTATGGCATCAACCAGTTTAATTCACTTTTTGGACTCTTATCTTCGATTTTCTTGCTTTAATCAAGGCTTGGAGGGACAACTGCCTTCCCTGCCCTGACATCAGGATCTGCTCACATCACTAGGTTTGGATCAGCAATGCCCAACAGCCTGACCACAGGAACTACCTTACAGAAGACTTACACCAATACTGCCTTCACTTTCTTCTTTTTCCTGTTTTTTTTCCAGAGGTATCTTGGCTGTCACTCCACACTACAAGCCCTGGTGCTAGAGGGAAGCAGGCATTTAGCAGAGCTGATCAGGATGTTCCAGCTGGGCAGCCTCACATCTCAGAGGAGCTCTCAAACACTACAAATAGCTAGAGAAATCTGGGGAGTGACAGTATGAATTGTGGGTGTGTAAGGGTCAAGGAAGATAAAAAGGGTTCTGGTATCCCCATGGGATTTCCAGTTCCCCATGAGGAAATCATTATTATCATGACCAAGACAATAAATTCTGGACTGAGTGAGATGTGTGACCCCTGAAATACACCAAAACAGACAAGGACTGAACTTCAGGCAATGTTTGGACTCTTCAGCTGAACTGCTTCACATGCCATTCATTCCCTTCTCCTTGACCCACAGTTTTCTAGAGCAAACAGCTTTCCCTTTCCTGCCCAGAGCTCCATTCCAATGAACTGTGGGCTGCGGAGAGGCCACCACAGCTACACGAGCATAAACTGGTGGAAGGGAAGGGAGAATAACCTGGCCCTTTGCCTTTGAAAGCAAAACAGTGGCCTTGCTGATTCCCATAGCCAGTATTCTCCCACTTAATCCTCTTCCTGTAATTCACAAAAGTTAAATAAACACTCTGTAGAGTTAGCATATGAGTTCGGTCATTATTTTGTTAACATACATACACAGTGCTAGTTCCTGTTACCAATTTAATAAACAATCTTTATTCTGCTATTTTAAAAGAGGTAACAGCTGCAGTCTGCATGAAAAGTACCTTTCACACTGTAAAAAACAAACAAAACACCACATACAGTGGAGGAAACACCACAGGCTACAACTTTTCTAGAACCACACACCAGTTTCCCTGATCATAGTAACTTTTTTGAACCCTCACACAATCCAAGGATGTGCACACTGCTTCCAGTTCCCCTTCACGGAACACATGGTAATAGCGGTGGAAAACAGGGCTGAGTTTTTGTGATTCCTTGGAGCCAGCTGGAAACAATCCTCTGTCAACACTTTCCCGTTTCTTTTTAGAGCCACCTTTCAGGTGCCAGGGAACCAGCAAATCCTGAGAGTGAAAGGAGGTTCGGTTGGTGTGGACAGGCAGTCTGGGGTCTGCTGCTGGCTGTGCACCACAGCATCCATCCTTCCAGTCATGAAGAAGTCTGTCAGAGCACACTGAGTCTTGGCTGCTGCTGTCAGGCATTTGATCACAAGGTGTTCTCTGGGCCATGCCATTATTGATTTCCTTCTTTTTGTCTTTACTACCATCCTTAAGGTATTTAGACTTCTGGTTTTTATATTCTTGTTCCATTGCCCAGACATAAATGAGTGCTGTCCCACCAGGTCTTAGAAGCCGAGCTAGTTCTCGGATAGCAGCCAGTCTCCTCTCCTACAAAGGAAAACCAAAAGTGTGAAACTAGTACATAAACAAAAAGGTGGAGGAATGGAATGGCAGCAATTCCTCCTCTCCAGTGTCATTAATTGTAAGCAGATGAAAATGAAACACAAACACCCAGATCAAAGTGCCAGGAGCAAAGGCACCTGACAAGCAGAGGGAGAGCGTGGAAAGTCTAAGCAGCAACAGCACAACCGCTTAACTCTGCTCCAACAACTGATTACACCAAGTGCAAAACTTTGATTTTGTTCTTCCATTTTGTTTCCATGAGCCCAAACTAGCATGTTATTCTTTCATAACATTTGCTCTCCAAGCAACACAGCAGTACAGTGGAGCCCTGGGAGGGAGGAGTGACTTACCAGTGTTGAGAAGTGGTGGATGACAGCAATAGAAATGCAGGCATCACAAGAACCACTGCGGAGTGGCACTGAGAGGGCATCACAGACAAAAGCCTCAACATTTTTTTCTCCACAAATATCCACCAGGTTTTTGCTGCGATCACAGCCAACCTATAACAGAAAGTGTTTCATTAAGGTTTTCTCAAAAGGATAATTAAAAGACTTGAAAATTATTTTCACTTGATGCTTACAGTAGCAGTCATCACAGTCTCCTACTGAGGTAACACATTATAGTTTAATATAAAAAATATAGCAAGTGTGAGAAAATAAGTCTTAAGTAAGAGGAATATGTGTCTCCCAGGTATAGACAAAAACAAAAAAACCCCCAAACAAAAACAGATGCTTGCACCTATCTGCCAACAACTGAACATCACCCATTGTCTGCTGGACACTTCTATACTGCCAGCTCTCCACCAAGACAACTCTACATGCACTGGCAGATGCAGCTTGTTCAGCACCACAAACAAAATCTCAGAGAGCAGGAGGCTCTGCTCACAGTGCTCTGTTTTTTGTAAGGAAATGGTTTGAATTCTAACTTGAGTTGATATATTCAGTGACGAGTGGCATTCCCCAGGGGTTGATCTTGGGACCAGTGCTTTTTAACATCTTTGCTGGCGACACTGACAGTGGGATTGAGTGTACCCTCAGCAGTTTGCTGACAACAACAAGCTGAGTGGTGTGGTCAGTAAGTTGGAGGGAAAGGAGGCCATCCAGGACCCTGTCATGCTTGAGAGGTGGGAGTGCAAACTTCATGATATTCAACAAGGTCAAGTGCAAAGTCCTGCACATGGGTCACGGCATTCCCAAGCACAAATAACAGATTGGACAGAGAATGGATTGAGAAAAGGCCTGAGGAGGAGGAGTTGGGGGTGTTGGGATGAGAATGGACTGACAGCAGCCCTAAGGAGAAGGACATGAACCAGCAATGTGCTCTTTACAGCCCAGAAAGCCAACTGCATCCTGGGCTGTATCAAGAGAAGTGTAGCCAGGAGGGCAGCAGAGGTGATTCTCCCCCTCTGCTCTGCTCTCATCAGACCCCACCTGGGACTGTGTCCAGTTCTGGAGACCTCAACATAAGAAGAACACAGAGCATTTGGAGTGAGTCCAGAGGAGAGCCAAAAAGATGATCAGAGGGCTGGAGGACCTCTCCTATGAAGACAAGCTGAGAGAGCTGGGGTTGTTCAGCATGGAGAAGAGAAGGTAAAAAAACAAAGTGAAGAACTTATAGTGGCCTTCCAGTACCTGAAGGGGCCTACAGGAAAGCTGTGAGGGGACTTTTCACAGGGGCTTGTAGAAATAGGCTTCTAGAAACAGGTAGTCTTTAAACTAGAGGTGAAACTTTAGTCTTTTAAGAGGTTAGATTTAGGATAGACATTAGGAAGAAATTCTTCACTATGAGGGTGGTGAGACACTTAAACAGGCCAGCAAAACTGTGGATGCCCCCTCCCTGGAGGTGTTGAAGGCCAGGCTGGATGGAACTTTGAGCAACCTGGTCTACTGAGAGGTACCCCTGCCAATGTCAGAGAGGTTGGAACTAGGTGATCTTTAATCTCATTTCCAACAAAAAACATTTTATGATTCTAAACACATACGGTCCTCTTCACCTTCAGTATCATAATCCACAAAAATGGAAGCACAACATAATTCTCCAAGATTCTGTACAGTCCAGATGAAGTGACACCTAGGAACCATTTCAGGGTCCCCCCATAAAATGTTGTGTGGTTTTTTTCCCTGCTTTGAACCTTGCCCAGTATCCATGTCAAAGACAGCAAGAAAAAGCATCCAGAAAGTTTTTTGTGTGCTTGTGTAAAAACAATAAATCCAATCAAGACCATTCTGAAAGAAAAATAGTGAGGCATGCACCACCCTCATTTTGTGTCAGTCGTGCACACTGAATACTCAAACCAGAGCCCCTGCCACCAAACCATAAATCAAACTCAGCTTGCACAAGAATATTACATTTATTTTTGTTTTCAATGATCAGCAACAAGTAGATAGCAAAAACCAGTCAGAATCCTAAATAATTGCTGCTGCCAGTGTTTATTGTGTTTGGCACAAAAAGAATACCATCCTTGATGCAAGAAGAATAGCAAACAACTTGCTCTGGTTAATCAACCCAGCAGAGGCAACTACTACTAAAATTTTAAAATCTCTTCTGTAATGATTAATGAAAATATATTTTCTGCCTTATCTTTTCTTTTTATTGATTCAAATCATTTTAGTTTTCAGTCTACCCATCACAGTTTTGAAGAAAATCAGGATTCTGTTCCAATCATATGTCCTGAAAGCTTCCATGTGAGCTGCTTTCTAGTCAGGTCTCTGAATTTCAGTCCAGAATAAATGAAACAGTTGTGAATATGCCAACCTGACAAGCCAAGATAATTCCCAAAAGAAACAGTACTATGAATACGTCCATATTGTCTCACCAATTAGCTCTAAACAGACCTGAAAAGATGATTCCTAGCATTGCTTTCTTCCCATTTATTCTTTGGACTCATTTCCTCATTTATTTACTGAAGCAGAGTGAATAGTGTTATTTATGAATAAAAAGAGGAAAGTCTTGTTTACTTGGAAGTAAACATAAATCCCATCATTTCACACTGGAATACAACTGAAGTATCTGTAAATTACTTCACCATGGAAAGGATTTAGCTGACAAATTGCACGTTAGAGATTCCATGTCTCATTACCAGTGTCTTTGACTACTTTTGCAATTAAGACATTCAATTAGCATGCAGTATTTACTAAAACTCAAAGGACCAAATTCACTGCTGGTGCAAGGAGGAGAAAGAATACTTGCAACTTCCACTGACACCACTGACACTTTCCCAGAAGAACTGCTTGACCCCACATGGCTACAGTAAAAACAAGCTGGGTAGTGGAACTCAATTCTCCCCTCCCCAAATGACCTTGAGAAGGACTGCACTGTATGTTGATGAAATCCAATGAACTGAGAATGAGAACAAAGGCACGACTGCCAGGATGTGAAGAACTCATTTGCATCTAAATTATATCAAATAATTACAAGGTCAGGCTTATTTGTATTGTCATATTTCATCCAAAGAAAAAAGAATCAGTTTCACAATAAAAATAGAGGACTTGCAGTGGATCACTACGAATGCACAGCTGCTCTAAAATAAGTATATAAGGCTAAAACCTTACATGGTTTTAAATGTAAATGTTGCAATAGGTGCTCCAGATATATGCAGAAATGCTGAACACAGGGAGACATCACAGATATGCCTGGTGCTGGAGTTAAACAAATTTAGCAACCTTACTAGAATTATCTCTGTGTGCTATTTTAATAGAATTATCATCACCACATTCCTGCATTTTCCAGCTTACAAGAAACATGCATTCATAATAAAACAAAACACATTGGTTTCAGTCACTTAGAAAACAATAAACTAGCAAAAAGCAGCTAACTTCAGTGGTGCAATGCCAGCTGACAGCTGGAAATAGAGCCTAGCTATGACTTTCATGAGTAAAGAAAATATTTACAGGAAGGGGTAGAGACCCCAAACTAATTCCCAGTTACTAACTGATTTCTACATTCTGAAGCACATGGAAGCTTTCATGTAATGGAGCTTTATTTACAGAAAACATCTCAAAAATGTTTAAATTTAGACTAAATTTGGTTGTCCCTCTCTAATTAAACATGTAATACAAATGTATTTTTTAAAAACAAAACCTATATTTTTAAAAAAAATCTCAAAAGATAAGTGAAATGCTTTAATTTTTGTCAGCCCATATTTCTAGTTTTGATGCTCAGCACAGGATACTGCCCTTGCTGACATCTCTTGTAGCAGAGTGGACAAAGATAGATGAATCAACCATTAGTTCAGTGTCCAAAGCCAACAGTAGTACATCTCTTGGTGAGCCATTTTTAAGGTTTGTGATTTCTTATTATCTGTGAGTCTTCTTAGTCATTTCTTACACCTCTTTTCAAGGCTTTCCAAATCAAATTCCTTGCTCAAACCACCCAATTTCTCACATATTTCTCAATAGCATGTCTGACTATTCAGCTGAATTTGCCTCTTAGCAAGTCCACCTCTCAGCAGGTTGCTCTGCACCTCTTAGTATCTCCTCAAAGGCTGGCTTCTCAGGTTTCTTGGATTTTACTACAGGCAGCCATTGCCTGTCTTTCTGGCAGGTACTTCCAGCCCCTCTCCACTGTTTTCACTGTTTTTGTGATGGGGACGATGGCTCACAGAAGCTCCACCTACACTTATGTAGTGAGGCTCAGAATCAACTTATATTTTCAGTAGAGATTTCAGGCACTGCTTTTCATTCTATCTGGATAAACACCAACTGCAACCAACTCTTATTTTAAGCCAGGAAATCTGTACTAGTATGGAGGCCTGGATCTCCACAACTAGAACCCCGGCAAACACAAAATGTATGCAAGAGGAACCAGCATGTCACCATTCTGGCATACAGCACCCTTTCTTTAGGGCACACTGGGTAACAAACTTTTAAGCTAATGGAAATATCAAAAAAGACTCAGATAAGATTGGATGAGGGGAAGGAGAAACAAATGAAACAACTGTGATTTGTCAAGAGTTTGCAGCAGCTCTGTGCCAGCATCATGGGAACAGAGTTACCCAGGCAAATATCCCATCCTGCTCCTTTGCACTCCCAGGCCCCTGCACATTCACTCTTTCAACCAGGAGTTGCTAAACTAAGATTTTATAAAAGCTACTTAATGCAGAGGTGTGGAACACATCGTTAGGGGCCAAAAGACACTAAATAAATAGCTTGCTTTGTAATGGTGCTGCAAAACTGCAAGAGAGAAATCCTCTTGCAAGCTTAAATAAAGACAGGTAAAGATAGGTCAGTGTTGCCTACCATTATGTATTTTCTTTCTGTGTTATCTCATTATAACTAACTCTGCTTGGTAGAATTAGTTCATTTAAGTGTCTGGAAACCTGATTGATTCAGCACATTAGAAACTGAAGAAGAAAACAACATCTAATTCTGAAATCCAGTCACCAAATGGAATTACATGGCTCCCTGGAGAAACACCTCAGCTATAACTAATAGCATGAGAGCCTCAAGGAACCAAATTACATTCCAGCAAACACACACATGCATAGAAAAAAAGACATGAGCACTGCCACAGCAAGACAGACAAATCTCCTTGCTCCAGTTGGTGTGAGTCAGGCCGTTAGCATTCCTTTCACGTAGTGTTTTGGTTTTCCATTGTGTACAGTCGGTGTGTCTGTGGAAACAAAGTGCTGTATCTAAAAGGTGAAGTTCATTTCTCAGTAACAAAGCATCAGAATCAAGTTGAGCAGTTCAGTTTTCATTCTGGTTTTGTCCTGCTGTTGCCCAGTTCCTTCTGAACTCTACTCATTCCACAGCTCCCATCACTTGATTCCTAATCAATATGAGAAAACGGCAGAAAAGGTTCCTCTGCCTCACCCTAAGATTGCTGAATATATAATGAATTAGCTCCAAACACATTCTGCAAGTTAGTTTTGTCCTTCCTGATTTTACCCACTACTAAGTCATCCCTATATGAATCTGTTCTCAATTAACATGACTCAGGGTAACTAAAACCCACTACCATTACACAATATTGTAATTTGCACAATATTGCAGTAAATCTTCACCTTCTTCCCCATAACCTGGCAAAATCAAACTTTTACACAGTTCAGCAGATCCCAGTTTGGGACAGTAATGCAGAAAACAGGGGTAACACATCGTGGAGCAAAAGGGTGTCTTACAAGGTTATGTGGAATACAAACAACATTACTGATAACCTTTAAATAATATGCACTACATGTTATTTGGGGTCCTACACTGCCATAGTTTTTTCTTTCTTAGCATCAGTGTTCTGGCAAGCAGGGTAATTTCTTTAGATATATATAAAGAAAAAATACCTATGCAATGGCATTGTTCCTGGATTTCCCAGGAGCCTATCAGTTCAATTAAAAGTGTAAAACCATAAAACTGAAAGGCTTCAATGTCTCTCACCCACACCCTAGCCACATGAGGATGCTGAACATTCCTGGGGGGATTTACACATCACCACACCTACCTGAACACTGGAAACCCAGAGACAGAGCTAAAGCTCATAAAAATTGATGAGAAATATTGCAATAATGTCAACTGGCTCTGAAATGAAACCCTTGCGGTGATGGGGGATGGGCAAGGCTGAAATGCAGCATTCCATAAAAATAAAAGCCCTGCTTAACAGATATTCATATTGTCCTTGAAAGCATATAAACTTAAAATAATTCCCCGTATGAGGTTGTGAGGGGAGGGCACTGTGCAAAAAATAAAACACCTCTAATACCACTTCTCTTTTCTGCTTTCATTCAAGCAATAGAAAAGCCAGGAGAAACAGAAAGAGTAATCTGGAACTTTAGTAAATTCAACCTTTCTCCAGTCTTTGTCCTAGCTACATGAGACTTGGATACCATCTCTTGCTCAAACAATCTTAAGCTGAATTTCTGTTTGTCATGAAATTGCTGCTCCTTCACTGTGTCAGAGTAATGCAGCCATTACAGCACTGTTATTTTCGTTGAGCACAGCTTGACTCTCATGCATTTCACTGTCACACAACCATACTCAAGTAGGTAAGGCTGTGTGTAATCATCCAAAGAAAAGGAAGCAAATACAATAGCACAGGCCACAGTGGAGACACTTTCAGACAGTGCCTGAAGATTAAAACCACCAAGAGAGCTTCCTTAACTTTGACGTACCATTAGCACTGCTATTTTAAAGTGACTTATCCAAAAGTGTACAGTAACCTTCAGAGCACATCATTTACCTTCAGAAAGTGCTAGCCTCAGATTTTCAGTAGTCCTGAGTCAAAACACATCAAGCTACATGGCTGTAGTGACAGTGCTCTATCCATCTCCTAAAGAACTCCTGATTTCACAGCATTACTTTATTGCTTCTTTCCCAACAAGACCTAGGCAGAGAGATCTAGTACACTGTGTGTAAAAACTTACCTAGAGCCACAGCAACTGCTGTGACAGAAAGGCTGCAGCAACTTAAGGGCTACGTAAAGCCAACTGCCTGGGCTTTATGCCTCCAAGTCAAGAGAAATAAACAAGGGAGGAAACAGATGCTCTTCATCCAAAGAGCATCATTTCCTCATCCCAATGATGTACCTGATAAACAAATTGTATTTAACTTCTCACCATTGGATCCATGCCCAGCCTCTGGTAAAGGAAGTCCCACAATATGGAAACAGTCCTATATAATCAGACCTTTTTGTTGGGCCCAAATAAGAACCCCAGGAAGACAACAAAAAAATGGAAAAGACTGCTCCTTTATCCCTCAGATAAACAGAATGGCTCAAAAGGCTGATTCGAAGGAGGTGGGCTACCAGTAATAGCAGTACTGGTACATTGCTAACACTTGTTCTACAGTACTTCCTATAGAACAATGCAGCAAGGGAACAGAGGTAAAAACCCCATTAAGGAATATACAAGTACTGATTTCCCAAACATCCAAATCCACAAAATAATGTCACTTCTGCAGTCACAGAAATATCTGATTATTTAAAATAGCACATTGTTTCAAACAATAGCCATTACCAGTTGCTTCACAGGAAGATGCACAAAGGAGTAATCAGGACTGTCCACTTTCTAAAAAACTGACCATAAGAGAATGTCTTCCTAAATCCTGTCTATTGGCACTTTCCTTTAGGTCAAATAATGAGAGTTTATATTACCTACAAACAAAGAGTTCTTATGATTTTTGGAAGAATTTGATCCAATCCCTATGACTGCTGCTCAGTGTTCAGCTTTCTGGCATTTTGTGACAGTAAATTTCTTCTGATAAATAGCACCAAATGTGCCCATAGTATTTTGTCTTCTCAGCCGAAAACAGATAGGTGCAGTTTAACCATCAGGTCCCCATGGATCATCTCATTATCATCACTAGCAGCAACAGCTCAAAGCCATGCCAGGTGATCTAAGTGACACTGACTGATAACCCTTCATCAGTACTGAGTGACATCCAACAGTCCTACCTTCCAAACCAGTGTAACACCACACCCATAGTATAACCTACTGTATCTTAGTTTTCTTAGTCTTTTTGAGATAACTTGTCAAAAGTTTAAAACATCTGTAAATACAATATACACCATTTTTTCCTTAACCACACTTTGGCTGACATAGATATAGTAGGAGAAAGAAGTCACATCCAGCCTCCTGAGACTGAGATAGTTCCAACCAAAAGAACTGTCATTAGCAGGAAACAACAATGTCAAAGGAGTACAACTGAACAAGATTCTTTTTTTCAACTGTCTCATTTGTGTCCTTAAAAGTTCCCTTCCTTTCACTGTTACTGTTCACACTTCGGATCTCCTGCAGACACATGAAATGAGGTAACTCCTGAAGTAAGAGAGAAGAGAGGCTTTCATCTGACTGTCAGTAGATACGTGATCTTTCTTTCCCTACTTGCTTAACTGTGGGCTCAAGAAAATAAACTGCTGCTGGCAAATTCTCAACACACCATCTTGCAGATATTTTGCCTTAAAGCTTTCCACAAACCTACACAGCAGCAATCTACCAAATTCATTCCAGGACCAGGTGACCTTCATGGTACCCTGATAAACTTTTCTCCTCACTTACTCGGTTTGCTCAATTTTCTTACAGGAGCCAGGAATGAATGTCTGAAAAGTACTGAATATTAATAATTATTTTCAGGCTACAGCAGTCAGGAATAAACATGCCTACTCATAAATCAGTTGATTTTGTTCTAGCTTATAAGAACAATAATGGAAACAAATCCATTACTAATACAGACAGGGCTGTAAATAACAACTTATGTTTTATAGCTCAATACAAATAGCAGTACAGAAACTCCTAAAACAGACAAACAAGTCTGACTTCTATTATTATTAATGAATATTTTGCCCTACATAGAAGTTTTCAAGTGTGATGGATTTCTAAGTGTTTCACAGTACAAGCATATGAAAAAATCAAACAATTCTGGAACAGAGGAGAGCGGATAGCATAATGCACACCAATCAGAAGGATTTATTTTCAGTAAAAACAACAGGAAACCTGACCCTTGAAAAAAAGTCTTTGAAATATTTCCATTAAAAAATAGATCTTGGTTCATGTTTGTATGTGTTTCATGTCTCCCCGATAGGAAGGGAGAGAAGTAAAATTGGGCAAAGTACAGACTGTGAGACAGGAAAGGTGATGAGATTATCAGCAAGAATGATGTCAGAACTGTCTAAAAGTGAAGAAAAGGAAGTGAGAGAAGGGCCAGAACTCTGTGCTGAAGTTGAAACTCCCCCACTAATTTTATGTAGGCATATTTACTGAGCCTGACCATAGAGTCAGAGATGGGACAGCCAAACATGACATCATTTACACCCTCAGGGCAAAGGGAACTGAGGAGGATGTATGAAAAGTAGTACTCCCCATGGAGATTTCAGGGATGTGTACATTGCATTCCCTACCCACCAGCCAAGTGAAAAACTTGTTGGAAGCATTAAAACTGCTCAACCATTTTCCCTTTTAATAAGTTTATTCAACAACAACCACAAAAGGCTAAAGCATCCGTTAAATTAATCCACTGCACCCGTTACTATGTTTTATGGACATATTTCAACTTGCAAAGCAAAACTGGCTTTGAAAAAAGAAAAGGGTAACACACACAGTGATTGGATGTGGAAACCTAATACAATTGGTAATTGATCTTGGATCAGGAAAAAGCTTCCTGCTCTTGGCAATCTTCCCACAACTGAAGCTCCAACATGCTACAGCTGCACAATGGAATAAACACTATTATCAATGAGAACAAATGACAGTAGCCACTACTTACCATGTACAAATCCTTGTTGATGCCCAAATATTTCCCATTACCACAACCAACATCAGCCACAATCGACCCTTTTGGTAGGGACCTGAGAAACTCCACAATTTGGGGCCACGGGCTATGCCTGGTACTGCTGAAGTGTGTGGCAATCTCTTCATACACCTTGTGGACATATTCTTGCTCCAGCTTCAAAGCCTCCATCTCACTGTGGGGAAATGAAGGTTGTATCTGCTTTTGCTGTCCTTTCTGGCTGTCACAAACAGATGGGTAAACTAGATATAGCAACAGAGAGAAAAACAATGACATTTTTAAAAGTTATTCTTTGTTAGCTAAAGTTATTTAGCAAAATAAAATTAGGAATCAAATATTAAAATGCAAAAAAATGCTTCATTCCTCCTTTCCCTTTTAAAAACTAGGATGCAAGTCAAACTGCAGAAGTGTTTGATGACGTTAAAGCAAGCAACCTGCTCATGTGCACTAGAGGCTGTTTGCAGCAATCATTCATTCTGATGTGTTTACAAGGTTTGTTTTCAAAACTAAGACAGTGTCCCTAATATCAAAGATCATGATAGCCTCTGAAATTCTGTTCTAAGGGCACAAACAAACTTCAAGCCCATGTAATCATTAAGCCACCTATCTATTGTCATCTGTACTGTCCTAAGGCACTTGCATGGCCCTAATACTAAAGATCTGACCGCTGTTTATTCTGTAAGTATTTATTACAGTCCCATTCAAATAAAAACCAAAAAAACCTGACAGGAACCTGAAGAACTGTAGCTGAAATCCGTGCAAGCTATATAGGATGCCTAACCCTGAGCCATTTGGGAATGGCTACCAGGACTGCCAAAACCACCCAATGGGATAACTAGGTATTGCTACAAAACAGAAAATGCTTACTATTGGTGATAAATTTTACTTGGAAATCACCTCATGACACTTACTGCAGTTGCAAGGGCTCCTCCTCACTTTTCTGAATGTAAATGAAGTCCTCGTTTCCCTTCGATTGAGTGTTAGGTCTCTTACATCAGCAGTGATTGTTCCAACTTTTTGCCCAAGCTCAGATGCTTGAATGACATCGTATTTTCGGGGTGTAATACTAAAACAAAACAAGATTAAAAAGAATTATTCCATTTACACCAGAAAAAAACAATCCACCCTTCTAAGAAGGCAATTCTTATATACTGTGACAAGTGTGACTACAATATGCTATTCAATGTATTGATGCATCTCAGTTATTAATTTATGCAATTTCAGAGGAAAAAAAAGCTGACTCATAGAGTAATGGTGATTATCAAAGTGTTATTTAATTGAAAGTAATTATGTTTACTTCCTCTCCTTTTCTTTCCCTCCACAAAGTTTGATTGTTTATTTTTTTAGTAATTATTTTTTTAAATATAAAAATATATCTTTTAAAGATAAAACACAATATTAAAAATCGTGACTAGGGGGTATAACAGCATAAAATTGGCCGAACTATGCATCAGCAGATTGAAGTTTCTTGTGACAAATGGTCCTCTCCAACAAATTCTGCTTTGCCACAGAATTGCTTTTCCATTTATTGTCAACAGAAGATGCAAAGAACATAGCACTTTAGAGATTTACTAAAAAGTCTAAAGAGAGAAACTCTGCTCTAGACTTTTATTGATCAAAATCTATCTATCAATCAAGCAAACAGGGAGTAGAGTTTCTTAAACTACTTCTGGATTTGGAAAAAGTCTCAGTGGAACACAAAACCATTCATAAAATATAAGTGCTTTGGAACTTTCTTAGGGTGATAGAAGTTTCAAATAATGTTATGAAGAGGTTTACAAAATTAAAAAGTACCAAATCTAAGAATTTTTAATAACTCTATAAATGGATCTCTAAGTTCAGAAGAGAAAAATGAGAAAGAAAAATGCAAAACACTACATGAGAGAAGAGAAACAGCTGCACCCACATGTAGCTTCCCATCACTTACAAAGGTACTCACGGAACAAAAGAGAATCTCTTCAGGAAAATAGCTTAGCACTTCAAAACTCTTACTCTCACACTGAAATACTTCCTGAACTTGGTTATCAAGGAGATTAATGCAGGAATTTCCTCAAGGAAAAACAAAACAAACAAACAAAAAAAACCCCCCAAAACAAACAACAACAACAAAAAAACACCTAAGGAATTGGTCTCTTGGTGAAGCCCCTTCAGAGCTGCTGACTTCAAAG
This sequence comes from Phaethornis superciliosus, assembly GCA_023637945.1. Classification (NCBI taxonomy): domain Eukaryota; kingdom Metazoa; phylum Chordata; class Aves; order Apodiformes; family Trochilidae; genus Phaethornis; species Phaethornis superciliosus. Next base: position 180,818,241 of record JAJQWJ010000001.1, on the reverse strand, counting down.
TACTTCACTAACTTTCAGTATAAAACTGATACCCATATTGAGTTTAACACTCCTAGGTTAAGCTAAAAGGGAACAAAAAGTGTCTTAAATCTTTTAAATAAAGCAGAGCAATCAGTCTCATCTTGGATTTCTACTGGATCTTTTTGCAGGTCACATGAAGCTGTTGATGAGTACCTGTACTTATCCAAGAATAACCCCAATACCTGACCATCCTTTGCTGTATGCCACCTTCTCAACCACAGGAAAGCTGATCACTAATCTAGTCACAGGGGAAAAATGTGCAGGTCCCTCCTACCTATAAATCAGGAAGCAGCACACTGATGCTTCATATAGCTGTTGCAAAAAGGAGACATGAAGCAGCCCAAAGGATGGAGATCTTGCAAAGGCAGCTCTAGAAGGGAGATCTAATAAAGAATTGCCTTGTTCATGGGAGATAATGAAGCTACGATGAAATATTCATCTGAGGATGCCCAATACTCCCTGGACAGGAGAACTGAAAATCCCAAGTTTGCAGATTACATATTTGATTTTTGGGGGACTTGCAGCAATAAACCAAGCATATCAGCTAATATTTCCAGAAAGAGGTATTCTTTCTCAAGGTTCTAGTTTCAACTACATAGTTTCCTTTCGTCTTTACCACAAGCAAGAACTCTAGATAATGGCTGGGCAAAAAACAGGATTCCCATTGTCAAAAATAAATGCCGCACATCCTCTTGATTGGCACAAAGTTGTTTTACTGCTACTGTGTTGCTACAGGCATGGTGTTTGGCCAGGTTACCTAACTAAAATTGAGCTTCATCACAAAAAACATGCAAATGAACCTCATCAGAAAACCTGCAAGTTGGATTTTGACAAGTAGATAAAAGGCATCAGATATGATCTTAAATACATTCTGATGTGACTTAACTACACTTGTTCAGTGAATGATTAATCTTGTTGATTACACTAGTATGCTCCACTAGCACAACAGAAAGCTTACTCCAGTTAAGCATATTGACCAACTACTGCTTTTAAAAATATACAGAAAAACTATTTTTAGGAAAGTTGAACAAGGAAACATTTACCATGAGCAGTTCTGTCCAATAAGAGGGTTTCCATATTCTCCTGAAGTGCACTATTGTCACTCTCAGAGCTTGCCATGGTTTTAGTCTTTTTGCCAATTTCAGCTCTCCTATTTCAGTGTCTCCCAGTGGTGCATGATTTAAAAAGCATGTATAATATATTATACTCTACACTAAACAAAGCCTCAAGACATTACAAGAAATCTCCTTTTCAGAATCACACAGTTGCTCAATACAACCAAAGCCTTATCAGTAGTTAAAGTCTTTCTACAGAAGATAAGAAGCACTCAGGGATACTTCCCTTTGTCACTCTCATGCCCTCTGTGCAGTAAAAGTCACTCTTTCAGACCAGCCCTTCTCTTTGGCATATATGATTTGATGGGAAAAGCTGTGGGCTGAAAAGAGAGAAGTGAAATGGTGAAGCTAATTGCACTACAATCAATTCTTTGCCAGCTCAGAGTAATGAGGACTTTTACACTGAAGATGTGAGAGTGATTTCCAAGCAAAACTTCACTTACAACACCAGCAGGAAACTGCATCTCAGAGACTGGCAATTAGTCTCCTAAAATCCCTGACTTTTTTCAATTTAACCTGAGAAGCATTTGAGCAGAGTGAATCTGTACAATAATTCTAAAATTTGTTTTGATTTCTTTTAGAGCAATTTAAAAAGCAGAATGTCATTCACAAAGCAAGCAAACAACATATATTAGTCATAAATTATCAGCAGTGCAGGGACTCTTACACATACCCATGTGTCCACAGGTATCTGGACTCTCCAGCCATCACCAATAAACTGCATCGGGGCAGCATAATTGCCACTGTATGGCCATCAGGGTGCTTGAAATCCATCACAATCTAAAAAGAAACAAAACCAGCCACCATGAATAAACATGACTTGAAAAGTTTCATATACATGCCAGGTATTCTCAAGTCCTAGCTTTGCCTCTTCAATGTGTTAATCAGAATATTGCCATGAAATAGCTACCCATTTCCTAGGGATGCAAAAGCTCTAGGGTCTATATCCCTAAAATCTCTCCCTTTCAGCATTGTGTTCAAAACACTAAGGAGGTCAAAAATATATGTGTGTATATATAAATAGTTAATATACTGAATATATAGATATTTATTTTCTTTTCACAATTATGGCTTTATTTGTGATAACATGTTAGCACTATTTAAACTCTGTATCTGTGAGGTACAAAAGGATTACTACCCCTCAACTAAAGACAAATACGTAAGAGTAGGAGAGGGCTCATTTGCTGCAATTTAGGCATCTGACAGGTAGCCTGGCAGTCAGCTACTGTCTTTTTGTGAAGTCTATGCAGAGATAGACATGCATTTCCACAACTAAGCCATCCTACTCTAAACTGTAGCGCTAAGTGATGTGGAATGACCCTATACCCTCTGGAAGTGTCTATAAATTCACTCCAGATGGAGCCAAGACAATCATGTATAAGAGTAGATACATAACATTTAGACAACCTGTAGTAGTAGGAGAGAGAAATTATTTCCAACTTGCCCACATTTGTGGAGGTTTACAGCTCAACAAGAACACAATCTCCCAAGATCCTGACTAACATGCCAACTACTAGACCATCTTCATTATTTGCTACCTGGCTTCTAGCCATGCCAATCTATTGAGGTAACACTTTCAGCTTTATTCCAATTTCACAGCCCAGATGGCAGTCCTGCATTTTGCTTCTGCTTGGAATAGGAATGTTATCCTTTTACATTTCCCAAATGAGAGAAGCTCTTGCTGTGGAATAAGGAGCAGGCCATTTAAGCAAGCCAAACGAGTTACAGAATGCTTACCTAAAGAAAAAAGGGGTCAAAAACTATTCAATGCAGAGCTCCCAGCTACACTGGAGATTTAGCACCAGGAAAGTGTTGCCACCTGATTTGTAACACACTAAATATGCAATTTAAAAACCAGACTTACTACAGCATGGCAGAACAAAACAAATTAAGTAGTTCTGCTTCTGCAACAGATGCTTTTAACAAAGAGGACACGGTGCAATGATCAGTCACAAAAAAACCCAGCAAGACAGAGACTGAATAAGCAAGACTTTTAAACACTACAAATTGCCACTTACAACATTTACTATTCAATGTTGTGCACACTGAAGCAAACTATAAGGACATTTACATTTTTAGGAAAAGAATTATTTATGTTGTAGTACCACCCACACAGAGCAACACAGCTTCTCCTGTTGAGCTATCTAAATTTAAGGCAAGAAACTACAAGGATGACAAGCAGTGGAGCTGAAAGGGGAAGAGAGATATGAGGGAACAGGAATAAAGCCTATCTGTAAGATCTGATTAATGATTATGAAACACTTCAAAAGCTACACAAATAGATGAATGACAGCCACTTGCTAATACACTGATTCCCTTCCACTTAGCAAGTTATTTTATGTATCCTCAGAGAAGCATAGGATGAAGAAGGAGAAAACACAATGGCTTCAGAGAGATGATAGGGAAACAAGCCCATAAAGCACAACTAGGTGCAAGCCTCTAGAAAGATGCAGCTATCTAGCTATCTGCTGAAAAGCAGATTATCTACGTAACATCTGGCAAGTCTACTCCCCACCAGCACTGGATCCCAGCTCTGTCCTTACTCCTCACTTTTTCTGTAGAGGAAAAGCTTCTGTACTATCATCTCACAGTGTGGCTGCTCCCCTTCTAAACATATTTCATCCTTATGACAAGCCATGATGATTTGAGGAGGAACATATAAACAAAGGATTAATTTACATGCAAATAGGCAATGACATTAAGTAATAAGCAGTAACTGGAAAACTAAAAAATCCAAATCCAAAATTGACTCTATATTATGAAACCGAGTTCCTCAGCTAGAGTATGTTATAGTTTTGCACTTTTTTCTATTAGCAACAAATTTACAATTGCAGTTCAGGCAGAGAATAAAATTTAAGGAACACGCTGTGAACATCTAAAGAAAATTAGTGCAATTGCTATGCTTCATTCCTTTATCTAGAATAACTGCACCCAAATGCTTAAGAAATGAAGCAATTGCATTTTTTCTATTCTTTGTCTACAGTACAGTAAAGAACATTTAACCCAGAAGGGTTTTTGAAGAACTCTGTTCTTATCTCTGAAAAGCCTATTACTGACTTAAGGAGATAACATTCCCACATTCCTATATGTGTCTTTATCCTGGCAGAACATTCAAAATTGTCACTGGCACACATACACAAAAGATTAACGCATTCGGTCCTCTTTTTAATTTACTAAGGACTCACAATCAATAAAGCAACTCTGTCACTGCTGAATCAATCTCTTTCATGACAGCTTTACTCCACAGGAGCTATTTCCAATTACTATTTTTGGGTTTACCTATTTTCTTTTTTCTCTATTGGCAGAGTCAATAAAGATCAAATTTCCAGCTAGCCCATGATGCATCATTCAGGTATTACATTTAAAATAAAAACAGTGAATGCTTTGATCTTACAACTTTTACTTTGTTTCTTTGTACTAAGGTAAAAGCGTGTCTCTATATATGCAGAAAAAAACTTGGAAAGAAATAAACAGCTAATAATATCTACCTGTGGATTTAAGTATCTTGGCATGATGCTAGGCTATTTAAGATAGACTGCTCATGACAAAGAAGCCCATGAAGCAGTAAACATTTTCAAGGATGGCTAAATACCAAAGCAAAGTGGCACCCACACCACAAGCATTGTGCATGTGGCATAAAATACAGCAAAATGCAAAAGGATAGAAAAAAATCTATTTTAAAAGAAAACAGGAAGAAAGTACGTTTCTTTAACTCCTCAGGAAATTAGGTCTCTGCAGCACCTCCCAGTGCAGTGGTGCTGCACTTCGTGAAAGAGCAGGAGGATGGAGGTGAATGACTGATTATCAAATAAGTAATGATCCAAAGACAGAACTGAAATAATGCAATGGGGCAATAAGGACAACCTCAGTAAGAATTTCACAGGTACAATGTGGAATGACAACATTGTTTTTCTAAGCTTTGTGTCTGTTGCAATTTCTGTTTGATGTTAATAGATTACCTTAGACAAAACAACCTCTAAAGCTAAAAAAAGTACAATGTGGAATGCTTCTCAATTCTCTGACATTACTTACTGAGTTCCAGAGAGCAAAGATACATTATCAGTTTACATAGCAGTTTCCCACATGTAGAACAGATGAGAAAGAGAGAGGTTTAAAGCCCACATGTGGAGCCTGAAAAACATAGTAGGGCTCTAAGTAGAGACAGGAGCCTGCTGGCTTGCACAGGACTGAGGCAATCAATCCGTAATACACAGTGCCTTTCACTGCAAAAACCATCCTAAACTCCAAAATTTGGAATTCAGAAAAATGCTGAATTTTAAAGGAAAGGAGAATGAGATTATATTCTCCAAATAACCTATGGCACAGGAAATTTATCTCATATAAGCTATGCTGATATTTACAACCTATATCAATAGCCTCTAGCCACACTTCAGAAAATGAGAGCAACACTGAGAATTATGATGATTAAATATTTCAGTACTGTTTGCCTCAAAATGTCTCAATACATGCACAGGCCTTCCCCATATCAGATCTATCTCAAAGCATACCATCTCTTGCTAAGCTATCTACTGAAGCCCTACAATGGTGCTAGTCAGACAATATATGCCCTAGGTTTTCTTTCTTCAAAAATTTTATTCTATTTTCCATCCATGCAATACATTACTATCTCCCCAATTTTCTCTGACATTTTAAGTATCTATATATTTTTTCTTCTTAAATGAGGTCTGGGATAAGAACGTTTAAAACTGTTTCAATACATAGACAGTATTTCATTCTTTTCTCTCTGAGGCCTCACCTTGTTATGATTTTCTTGATAACCCCACCAAGCAGAGTGCATCCACTGAGCAGAATAGCAGTACCTCTCTGAGCTGTTACATATACCATTGACTCCGTGGTACAAATTTTCTTGTAATCTGTACTCTGTTTACAAGATTCAGGTAGTGCACAAGAAGAAAACTACTGCAGTTTCCAAGCTAACCCCTGTTGGAAGAAGGAGCTTTCAATCCTCTGCAGACCTTGTCACAGCTAGCTGGAATACACGCCCCTCTGTTTCTGCACCCAGGGATGCATCTCTTGGATTCACCAACTCCAAGTTATTAGAAGTGTTTGAACCAGCACACCACTAACCAAAAGAGCTGAGATAGGCCATTAACTTCTCTGCAGTGCCTCATTACTGACAACTGCCACTGAAGAGTAACTGCAGTGCTGGTATGCAGCCACCTTACACCTACATTTCTAAACAAAAGGTGATTAGAGACAATCTCTTACCTCCAGCCCTGAGGCCAAATGACCCACAATGCCTCAGGTCCACACTGCTTGGAAGAATGCCCAGAAGTACAGTTATTCTTTACAGTTTAAGGTACCTAAATCTTAGGATAACTGTGTTGCAACATACCCCAGCCTGGAATTTTATAGCACTGTCAACACTGGGCTGGCAACTAACTGAACTGGGACATCTAACTGAGTGGGGACATCCCAGATGATTGGAAGTCGGCGAATGTCACACCAATCCACAAAAAGGGATGGAAGGAGGACCCAGGAAACTCCAGGCCCGTCAGCCTGACCTCAGCACCTACAGGATGGACAGGGGATCAGACCCAGACAGCACGGGGTTAGGAAGGGCAGGTCCTGCCTGACCAACCTGATCTCCTGTTATGATCGGGTGACCCGCCTGGTGGATGAGGGGAAGGCTGTGGATGTGGTCTGCCTGGACTTCAGCAAAGCCTTTGACACCATCTCCCACAGCATTCTCCTGGAAAAGCTGTCAGCCCAGGGCTCAGACAGGAGCACTCTGTGCTGGGTTAGGAACTGGCTGGAGGCCACCAGAGAGTGGTGCTGAATGGTGCTGATCCAACTGGGGGCCGCTCACCAGTGGTGTCCCCCAGGGATCAGTGCTGGGCCCAGTTCTGTTTAATATCTTCATTGATGATTTGGATGAGGGGATTGAGTCCATCATCAGCAAATTTGCAGATGACACTAAGCTGGGGGGGAGTGTGGATCAGCTGGAAGGCAGGAGGGCTCTGCAGAGGGACCTGGACAGACTGGAGAGTTGGGCTGATTCCAATGGGATGAGGTTCAACACGGCCAAGTGCCGGGTCCTGCACTTTGGCCACAACAACCCCATGGGGAGCTCCAGGCTGGGCACAGAGTGGCTGAGAGCAGCCAGGCAGAGAGGGACCTGGGAGTCTGGATTGACAGGAAGCTGAACAGGAGCCAGCAGTGTGCCCAGGTGGCCAAGAAGGCCAATGGCATCCTGGCCTGGATCAGGAACAGCGTGGCCAGCAGGTCCAGGGAAGTGTTCCTCTCCCCTTTCCCCCCAGTAACTCTCATGTCACCACCAAGGCTGCAGGGCAGCCCTGGAAAAGTCCAGGCTGGGCTCCTGACGTCAGCAGCAGTTGGGAGCTGGAGGCAGGAAGACAGGGATTCAGGCAAGGATTGAGACCACAGGCAGACAAACGGATGGAATCCTCCCAGGATGCCAAAGAAAACAGGAAGAGGTGAAGAAGGACTGAGGGGAAGGGGATTGACCCTCATGATCCTCCAAATTTATACAGGGTATGAGGTGTATGGGATGTGTTGGCCATTTTGTTCCATTTTGGTCACCTCTCTTGTCCTCTCCTCCCTGAAGGAGGGTTGCAGGTGTGACCTCTTTATTCCCTTTCTTTCTCTGGAGCACAAGATGTTCCTCAGAACTGAGCAATGGCCTTGGTCTGCAGATCATTCTCCAGCTGTAACTATAAACATTGAGCGTTATCAGTCTCAGAAGCAGACACTGGCTGAGAAATTTGCTGTTAATTTCAGCAGGTACAGCTACTTGGTAGAGACTCAGTTGAGAGTAAAATTAAATGACAGAAAAATAATTCTATCCTGGCCTAAACCAGTATAAGCACAAAACAGTAAAGTGTGATATTTCTTAGGAGACAGCACAAGTGAGTGTGAAAAGGCAAGGGGAAGTGCATTAGCTGAAGGGGAACAAGCACTGCCCTGCCTTTTGAGGACACTTGTCATATGAACTAATCCTAAAGCCATAGCTCCATTGCCTCCTGGAAATACTTGGCTTTATCTTGAGTATGACTGTAACAGGAAAAAGTGCTCAACTCCCGTGGTTTAAATCAAATCAGACTAAAAGTATTTTACTGATTTATTAACATTTAATTAGCAAGCAACCAGTGAGCTATACATTGAATGAAAGCATCACCAAAACAGACAAACCACAGCACTAGATGCCTACAAAATGTTAATAAGCACCTACAGATTTCAAAATAGCCTTCATAACTAATCCCCCAAAGCTCTAATCCTTCAATGTGCAGCCACATTGAGCCCCTTCTCAGAGGCCACATGAGCCACCAGCACTCACCCCTCTCCTGGCAATGGGGCCTTCCCTACCTCTCACACACCCCTCTGAGATCTGGATGCTCCTCATGCACACACCAGTGACAAAGGCCCCCCAGGATCACACACAGGTGCCCCAGGTGTGTGTCTCCACAGCTGTCACCCAGCTGGCTGGATGCCAGCTCCTCACAGTGTCCAAAGGGGTGGCTGCTCTGCCCAGCCTCAGCAGAGGCTGGGATCCTGGTCATGGTTCTGGCAGCATCCCACCAACTTTTGACTGCTGTTGTTCCCACCCCAAGATCTGTCCCTGCTGCTACAAATTTTTATGCTTCATTCACGTCTTCTTAAGTTGACTGTTGTTTGTTTCAGAAGCCTTTGTGTAAATCCAGGCTTACTGTTTAATCTTACTGACTGAACAGACCAAAAGAAGAACACAACAAGCCTAATCCATTAAGACTACCCATCAAATATGCCATTTCCTACTAACTCTGAAAGCAGTTCTTTTCATATGTCAGGTCATAACCTGTGACTTTTCTAACTTCCCAGTTCATTTGTTGTGTTATAACTCAATGCTGAATATTAGACTCTTATGTGAAAGTCTTCCAGTTCCTACAGTGAGAGGCAAGAGATGCATTACCACTGGTTCCCTCTCCCTGTCACCACAAGTATAAATTTCTCCTATTTGGAACATGCTATCTAACCTCAGTATATCACCTTGATGTCCTTTTGTGAACCCAGACATGAAGACTCATGCAAGTTTCTGAAAAACTTTGTTTATTCAATTTTACTAAAATTTTATTTTCATCCTTTAATAAATCGCCTCCCTAGCTCTTAGCTTGAACTCTTTCAGAACACAGAAAACAAGAGGCTAATGCTGCTAGTCTTAATTTAAATGCTTTTAGTGACTTAGCCTCCTTTGCAATATTTTCATTCTTTCAGTCATATGTCTTCTATCTACTACAGTGCTACTACACTGACAACACCAAGCTGTGTGATGTGTTCAATATGCTAGAGGAAGGCCATCCAGAGGGACCTTGACTGGCTTGAGAGGTGGGCCCATGCCAACCTTGAAGTTCAATATGGCCAAATGCAAGGTCCTGCACATGGGTCACAGCAGTCCCAAGCACAAACACAGGCTGGGCAGGGAATGGACTGAATATAGCCCTGAGGAAAAGGAGTTGGGGGTGTTGGTTGATGAGAAGCTCAACATGAGCCCAGAAAGCAAACTGCATCCTGGTCTGAATGAAAAGAAGCTTGGCTAGCAGGTCAGGGGAGGTGATTCTCCCCCTCTATTCCACTCACAGTTGTCCAGGGAGGTTATGCAGCCAAAAGTTATACACAAGGGCTCTAACAAGGCCTCAGCAAAGAGCCCTGAATGAACAATAGCTTGCATGAACACACCCTGCAGGGAGATGTACACTGCAACAGTAAGAGGAGGAACAAGGACACCTTACAGTGTTCAGTTTATCACTGCTTCCAGGTGCACCACCAGCCTTGGTTCCTTCCAACCATTCTTCTGCTGCCCAAACAGACCAGAGCTTCACCTGCATGGCCCCTGCACTGCCCCAAGAGGCTGCATACACACCTTCCTCTCTGCTAAGAGCACACACCTCTCCCTGCCTTGATTCAGAATCTGTCAAATGTACCAGCAGCACAGATTTGACAGCTCTGGCTGCAGCATGCCTTCAACTGCTTTAAATTGCCAGTTCCTCAGTATTCCCAGAATCAAACCTTCTGAAACAAGAACTCTGTGGAGAAACTCCTTCTGAAAAACTCAGCACTGCTGGAAAGAAAAACAGAAACAGAACACTGCAATGTGCAAAAAGCTGAGATTTGTAAAGATAATATAAATGCTGACAGACTTAAACCCCACTTGTTACAGCCCCTGGTGTTGTAAGTCCACTTGAAAGCCAAGAGAGACAATACACCACAGCAGGAGCTCACCCAGCTGAGCTTGTTTCTGCTTATAGACTGCTTGTGATTATTATTGATTGACTTCTTCTCATTTCTAGATGAAATTTGCCACAGTCTTAAAATAGGCTCCTATGACTATAGAAATGACATCACTGGCTAATGAAATTAATTTTTTTTTTAATTCCAGAACTGAAGTAGGGCTGAAATGCAACAGCTAAAGATAATGACTTTTTAATGCTCTAAGAGTTCAGTGTGTTTGCTGTTAATTTGTGGCAGACACAAGGATTCCATTTCATGCACCAAGTACTGATCTTCTAAAAATAACATGAGGATTAAAACAACTTCCACCGATAAACCTCCCACAGAAATTAAAAATTATTTCTAAAAATAAAGAAATTCGTAACTACTTAAACAATACAGAAGTTTCTATAAAAATACTGACCTGTATTTCAAGACTGCAAATCCAAAATATGACTCAAAACCAATTTCAGCTGTAAAACTATTAATTGGAATGTAAAATTTAAATGCTCTGCCGGTTTTCTTCTATTACAGTTTATTACAGTTATTTATTTATTACAGTTATTTTCCACAGGAATAAAAAGCTATTTCATATTTAAAGAATTAATTCACCCCACCACTGCTGAAAAGTAGTTCATGTATCACAGTGAAAGGAACATGGGGGAGTTAAGTGGAACAAGAGGGGAATTTAGATTAAAAAGAATAGTATTGTGAATAGAAAAAAAATGTTGAAAAATAGTTTATCTATGTATTTCCTGCCACAGGAAAACCAATTAGAAATCTCTAGCAATAACCATGCCATATCAAGACATTTTTTATAGAGTACATTTTTTTTCCACAGGAAAATTCAGTATCTGTATTTGTGTGTCACAGTAAAGCTGTAGCAGCCAGACGTCTGAGAATTGGAAATGAAATGATGCTGCCACAGCATACAAAATAAGTACACTACAGAAAAAGCAAATAGCCTAGAGACAACAGGTTCTATTAAAACAGAATCAAGTTGATAAAGGATATGATGAAGTTTTCCTTCATTATTTAGCAGCTCTGACCACAGTCATAAAACCGTAAGACCTACTGCAGACTCCAAATGTTTTAGAAAGTGGTTTATTCACAGTAGGATTTTGGTGTTGATTATGAACTATGTGACATTTTTCATAGCATCTCTATGTATTTTTCCCATATGACATTGAGTGGATTTCATTTTGAAATTCCTCCCAATGGCAACTTCCTTTATCTCTCTCTTTCCACATTCACCTCAGACACAGTGCTGATGCAACTGCCCAGAGAAGTTCAGGAGACAATGAGAACACTCCTCCCACATCCCTTTCCAACACCAATGACTCGAAGAAAATATAGATGCTAAAAAGAGCAATTAGCTGACTGGGAAAAAGACAAAGTGCTACAAACCAGAAGGAGCCACAGCTCTGCCTCCCCTCTCAGCAAGGAAAAAAGGAAGACCAGGGGAACCACAGGCCAGTTAGCCTCACCTCTGTGCCTGGCAAGATTATGGAGCAGATCCTTCTGAAGGCTCTGTTAAGGTATATGGAAAACATGAAGGAGATTGGAGACAACCAGGATAGCTTCAGCAAGGGCAAATCATGCCTGGCAAATTTGATGGCTTTTTACGATGGGGTCACAGCATCAGTGAACAAGGGGAGAGCAGCTGACATCATCTACCTAGACTTGTGCAGAGTTTGACACTGCTCTGAATGACATCTTGGTTTCTAAAGTGGAAAGATATGTATTTAATGGGTGGACCACTTGGTGGATAAGGAATTGTTTGGATGGTCACACTGAGAGAGCAGTAGTCAATAGTTTGACATCCAAATGGAAACCAGTAAGAGTGGGTACTATAGCCAGTGTTAACATCTTTGTCACAGACAGTAGAACTGAGTGTACCCTCATCAAGTCTGCTGACAACACCAAGCTGTGTGATGTGGTCAATGTGCTGGAGGGAAAGGAGGCCATCCAGAATGACCCTCACAAGCTTGAGAGGTGGGTCTGTGCAAACTTCATAAAGTTCAATAAGGTTAAGTGCAAGGTCCTGCACATGGGTCACAGCAATCCCAAGCACAAACACAGGTTGGTCAGAGAATGAACTGAGAACAGCCCTAAGGAAAAGCAGTTGGGGGTGCTGGTTGATAAGAAGCTCAACATGAACTGGCAATGTGTGCCTGCAGCCCAGAAAGCAAACTGCATCCTGGGCTGAATGAAAAGAAGCATGGCCAGCAGGTCAGGGAAGATGATTGTCCCCCTCTACTCCACTCTTGTGAGACCCCAGCTGAAGTACTGTGTCCAGTTCTGGAGCCATCAACACAAGAAGAACATGAAGCTGTTGGAGCAAGTTCAGAGGAAGGCCACAAAGATGATCAGAAGGCTGGAGAACCTCTCCTAGGAAGACAGGCTGAGAGAGTTAGGATCGTTCAGCCTAGAGAAGAGAAGACTCCAGGGAGACCTTACAGTGGCCTTCCAGTACCCAAAGGAGCCTACAGGAGAACCCGGATTTTCACAAAGGCAGCATTTAGCAATATGACAAGGGGTAATGGTCTTAAGATGGGAGAGGTTAGATTTAGGTTAGATGTTTGGAAGAAATTCTTCACTATGAGGGTGGTGCAACAGTGAAACAGGTTGCCCAAGAAGTAGAGGACGTCCCCTCCCTGGAAGTGTTCATGGCCAGGCTGGATGGGGCTTTAAGCAACCTGGTCTAGAGGGAGGTGTCCTTGTATATGCACAGGGTGTGGACTAGATGATCTTTAGGGTCCCCTCCAACACAAACTAAGATTCTATGAAAATAATGGACCACGTGCAAGAAAGCATAAAACTGATACACAGAATGGAGTAAGTCAACTTTCCACTCTAGCATACCCAGGAGAAATATCTCAGCAAGTCACAGCATATTCGGCAGATCAGAGATACCATAACAATCAATTACAAACTGTTCTTCCTCCCTCAGTGTAGGATTCTAGCCAGGGATCATTAGGCCTGGCATGGTGGGGAACAGCTTTATGGAAAGGCACAGTATATGACAAGTTTATTTCTTCTGTGTAGAGGAAGGAAGTCTGGTATGATTGCAACAAAAAGGAGACAGGAAACAAAGCTCTGCAGAGCTATTTCATGAGTACTGGCCCATCAGCAGTAAATGCCAGACCTTGGAGACTCACCACAGAGACAATTCTTAGAGGCATCAGAAACTACAGCATCTCACCAATATGCAAGAGGAGAGAAAAAAGGAATATTTATACATACAAAACTTGAATATACAGGTGCCATTATAGCTTAGCTATGATTTTATTCCTCCCAAGTATCTAAGGAGGTGGGGGAGAAGGCAAGAACTCCATCCTGTCTTGTTTTTCAACAAGTTATTACCACACATCTTCTAGAGAAACAAGGCAAGTATGATTGTTCTGGGCAATTCTGTCCAAATGCTCTTCTTGTAGCACCTCAGTGCAAATCAAGACTAGTTAGCAGATTCCTACTGCACTTGAGAAATAAATGCTTGTCTGCATTAGCTGTACACAGTGGGTTGTCTTCCTGTTCTTACCTTTGGCTAAAAGAGGCATTAGCCTGTAAACAAGCCAGGCTGTGGAAGGAGGTAACTAGGTATTGCAGAACAGGTTCCCTCAGAACAATTTACACGAGAGCTGGGCTTTCAAGATCCTTACAAAGGTTAAAGTAACTCATCAGGTGGAAATATTAGCTGGACAAGTTGATGTGTGTACAGCATCCTGTATGCAAACAGGGAAAAGAATCCAGCACAAAAATAAAAACTCAGTACAGTATGTTAACCAAAATTTCACCTTTTGCCAAAAAAAATGCAAAAAATAAGACATTCATAAATATTCCTATAAAGGGCTGCAGGCTTTGTTCCTTATGTCAGAGGGCATATTTGATGTCCAATTACATCAGAAGAAAGTTCTATCAATTTTGATGGGTTTTGTATTTGATCCAAGCTCAGTACCTTATCATATGACATAGACAGAAAGAAACACACAACATATTTATACACAGTAAATGCAAACAGGAGAGACAGATTTATGAAGTCTGACACATTTAACTTGTGGGGCTCAGAACACCTTTCACATGGAGCTCTTCAGTAGTTTTCAAAAATGAAATATCACTTTAAATTTAACAAACCAACTAAATCTGATATACAATTATAAATACAGTCTCTTTGAGTTTCCACCTTTAAGAACTAATAAAATCCATGACTCTAAGAAGGGCACAGCTCAAAAAACCTGTCTCACTGATCTGAAAAGCACAACATCGAGATTCAGGAATCCCATCAGACTCACTGAAAGTAACTTCTGAACTCAGCCTTCAATTGCAGTGATTAAAATTAATGTCTTCCATTTGGGTCGAGATTGCTTCTGCCAATCCAAACACTTTTAAAATATTAATCGCTATTACTAATATTCCACCTGATACAATCTTGCTGTTGGCACAGATGAATGTAAAACTTTGGTATTTTTGTATGGCCACTATGAGAGTAACTGCTTAAGCACTTATGATGCTTTCTGCCTTCCCTTAGAAGAAAAATAAAGCAATGCCAGTGTAAACAGTAAATTAAACTGAGCCAGTGACTAACCAAGATAAATAAAATAAGAATGGGACCACAGAGTTAATACAAGTAAACACCAGGCAGTGCTTGCCTGCCTTGTTAGTGAGCACATGAACATGAAACAGGTGTTAACTGCCAGAGGCTGGGTACAATCTAGACTTTCTAAAGGCTTCTGATAAAATCTCTCAAGCAGCTATTACAGAAACAGCTGCTGCTACAGCAGCTACAGACTTCTGTTTGTTAACCAAGACATAATAGAAATAGATCAACATATAAGAAGCAAAAGCACAGGGAAAATTGGTCAATTATCAGCCTGAGAGATTAGTAATAGCATCCTACCAGTTCTAGGATGATCATCAGTCATACAGATTTCAAAAGGCCCAGTGGAGTTTCCTTTGTAACATTACTTTGCTTTCAAGGCTTAAGAGAGTCACTGCTTTTCTTTATAGAAAAGGCACTTAATAGCTGCAGGCTAAGACATGATGAGTATGTGTTCAGAGGAACAGAAGTTAAGCAGAGCTTAAGGATGATCCACACACAGCCCCACTGTTTAACCTTAAGCCAGAAATGTGACTCAAAACCCTGAAGCTTTTCTTTCCCAGACACTTGGTCAGGGGCCCAGCCAGAGCCTCACAGCAGCTCTGTTTATACAAGCCTTCTGCCAGGCCAGGGCACAGGGACAGCAAGCAGAGTAAAGCACTTAAGGAAGAAAAGCAGAAGCTATGGAGAAGGGAATTACAAGCCTGGGGCTTTCACAATCAGGGCTATTAGGAAAATGAGACAGAAACATAAATAGTGATTTGGTGCCAACACAACATACCCTTCAAGAAAACTATGACTGTGCTTCACTCTCTGGCATGGTGCAGTAGGCAGAACAAGGCAGAGCTGATGAAGAACTGCAGGGTGTCACTAGCTGGTTACAGGGGGTAAAATCTGCATCCAAGAAGGGAAAATTCTTTTATGGATTGGATATTCTCCTAGCACTACATAGCTTATTACAGAAATGCTACCTCTGTGTTTCTAACATTCTAATGAATCAAGGCTTACATGACAGCATGTAACATGACAAATTAAGGAAAGTGGAAGAACAGAAACCTCAATGTTGTTCAAGCTCCTGCTGCAAACCTCAAAAAGGAAATTTGACAAAGGGTTTAAGTAGGATTCTTTTGAGACATCTGTAAACTTGGCCAGGCTCCTGAGATGAAATACTGCAAAATTACGTATCTTTAGAGACACCAAATGGAAACTCTGGAAATAACACCTAACTCAACTAAATACAGAGAATTCTCAACAGAAGGTACTGTTCCCTGTTTTGCAATACTTTGTTCAAATTCATGGACACAGGACATATGGTTTGCCATTAAGCTTAACAAAAATCACCCTGAACTAGTTTTATCACATGGCCTTTTTTCTCCTACCAGGACAATTTCTGAATTGAATTTTTTTTTCTGAATTACTCTATTCAATAACACAACATTGAAAATTATATTCATTAGTATTTGCACTATATCAGCTCCTATAAAGAAAGGACAAATGTGGTGATTTATACAGTGTCATTACAAGCTCACAGGACATTGTGGAAATCTCAATTCTGCAGTTTCCCAGAAGATGCCAAAGGAATGTGTCAAAACCAGATAAGTGATTAACTACCCTGAGACCTTCACTATTTCTGGAGTATTATGGGAGAAAACACATCACATGTTTCACTGCTTGCTTTGCCCTCAAACTATTTACTGTTTTTTAGTAACAGTGAGATTTTTGTACTTCAAATCAAGTTTAACCTGTCTTGTTAACTCCCCTGTTCCCCGTGACAGAGACAGGGAAGAGAATCTCACTCCATTTCTACTTCATTTCTCACAAGCATGAGAACTTAAATTACTGTAGGTTCTCTGATGCAAGGCAAGTGCAGTGTGGATTCATGCCCTTACTTTCTTCTCAGGATTGGTAAAATTTAACATTAACATAAATACCAATAATTATTCCTTTTTCAATATAAATCAAGTTTTCAGAAGTAAGTTACAATTACAATGATTCATCTAAAAATAGTGCAAGGGGCTTTATTACTGGATAAATCCACTTGCCACTGAGAAAAAGACTGTTAAGACTGTAACTTAAGCTGCAAGATATCACTGAAGAAGTCAGTGGCACGAAGCATAGTTAGATATGTGGCACTATGGGCTGATACTGGGGCTTACACTGCTTTCCTTCTGCAACAGGACACAGAACCAGCTGGCCTGCAAGTTTCTCTCTTTATAGCACTTTTCATTTAAATGTGTGCATTTACTGTTAGGAGAATAAGGGACAAAAACATGACTTTGTTTATGTATGTTTTCCATTATGTTGTAGCCTAATTTATTCAGGTGGGAAAATAAAAAGGTACACTACAGAGAGAACAGGGAGAAAAGTTAGATTCCAAAGTTTGCTGCTCTATATGAAACTCAGATTCTTCATTATCAGAGTGATTATTTAATTTTGTACATGATAAACTGTGATGGGAATGGAGTAGAGGACTTCATTACAAAAAGAGACAACTCATGTATTACTGCAACTAATATTTACATTTTGAAATCAGATGAAGAGCTAAATTCACAAAAACACAAAGATATAAGAAAAAGCTGTAAAAGTAGCAGAAAAAAAAGCCATTGAATAATGCAGCATTTCATGGGCCACTGTTTACTGCATACGTGCTTTCATTTTCTGCACCTGAAAAGTGCATTAATGGACCATTAGGAAAAGGAACTGAAACTTGGGAGCTATCTAACAGACTTTATCCAATGTCTATGCCTGAAATATTGAGAAATGTCTCAAGTCTGCCTGCCTCTCTGAAGATACCTGGCACAGAGGTGTTGGCACTGTTCAGCACAACACTGCAGCTGAGCAGAGGAGAACACACTGTCTCTGTGATAAGGCAAAGTAGCCCCAAGACTGGTACATTCCAAAACAAAAGTAGTAAGAATGCTACTGCCACTCCACATACTGCCCTCACAACTAATCTCAGACATTCCTACTCAAGTGGATGCTTTTAAGAGTGGTAGAAAAACACATCAATGATCAGGCTGAGAGGACTGGCAACACTGACACACCTTTTTCATGCTACCAAGAACACAGACGTGCCATTGCCACATATCTTAAAAAGCTATCCTTCCTTAGACTCACCCCTAGTCCCAGAAGCTCCATATCCACTACATACTCAACTTGCAAGAGGAAAGGTTAGGAAGTTAATGCAAGATTCAAAACTCAAGATTAAAAAAAATGTCAGTGCTCAGAATATCCAGCCATGTTCCTCTCTGCCTAGACAGTAAGACACACAGAGAGCAATAATCAAAGTTGTCTGGCAATGGAGAATGCTATTGGGAATACACATACAACTCAAGAAGCACACATCTGTGTCACCTACACACTACAGCCAGAACAAGCAAGTAGCAGATTGGCTCATTCTCACACAGCATTCATAGCTTTTCAACTGAAAGATTCAAACATCAAAACCTTTATTATCCACTGTGATAACTAGTTTTCATACTTGTTAAGCTTCTAGTTATCCACTACCAGGGGAATTCACAGCAATACATGTAACTCTGCCATCACAAAAATCCCCAGACTGCCATGGAAGCACACTCTGCAGGTGTGTAGAATACAATCTTGAGAAATGCGTGGGAAGGTGAGAAGGACGAGTAGCAAAGATTTGCTGCAGTGGTGCTTTAGACAGAAAAAGTAATGCTAAATTTGTAAAACATGGATGGGAATTTTAATCTAAACAGAGCAGAAGTAAATACACTAATTAGAGTACTGAGACTAGATGATTTGACTGTTTTCAGTCCTACATGTAATATGCTACACAACTTTGTGCTACCCCACCTTTCTTTCATTTCTCTTCCCACTCTTTGCCAACATCATCTGTGTATGTTGGAAGCTCATGAAATCAAGTCGGTCTCTGCACCACCACTACTACATCAGCAATGTCCAGACTCTGACTGGACCTTCTAATAGTAACACATCTGCATTAGCCTTATGTAAATGTACTGAATATGAAAATAATGTGAGGCTTATGCAGACCAGAAGGAACAGGGGATGACATGGGAAAAAAATGGAAGTAGAAGCATAAGCAGGAGTGATACCCTTTCTAAGATGAACAGAAAATGAAGGAAGGTTGATGGAGAACTGGATGCTAAGATTCAAAAATAAGGAATCATGGGTAAATCTTGCAGTGACAATATCTCTTTGCAGTTAATTATTTAGTTTGCATAGAACAATACCTTATAAGCTTGATACTAAACTCCGAAGAGTGTGAACAAACACCATGGAAAATCAAATTAACTTGTATTGAACAAAAGAGTAACAACAGTTTTCAGTAAAGCACCATCAAAACACATAAAAATATTTTTTACCTCAGCTCCTAAACTGAGAGAGATAATTTCATCCTCAAAAGCAGAATGTGTATCAATATGAGGAGGAATTCCTGCACAAGATAAAACCAAGAAAATTAGTACAGTAATAACAGACTGGTATGTCTATTAGGAAACTCTTTTTCCATAGATGTCCACATAGAAAACCAGGATGTGTGATTAAACAAGCAATACTTATCACAAAGGAGGGAGTTGCTTTCCAAAGGCATTCAGAACAACTGTCTGGTTTACATGCCCATCTAACACAAGTGTCCTGTGTAGTCGGTAGAAATATCTAGAAGACAGTTCAGAGCACCCAAAGGTCTCACACATCCTCTGAAGACTCCAAATAACTCTCCTTGCTGAAGAGAGCACCTGAAATCACTACGCTCACCCCTTAGACAATACTTAGCACTAAGTTATTCTGCTAAGTTATTTAGGGATCTTGGGCCTGAGTTCATCCATGATCATTTACTTCATCACTCCACAGAGAAGGAGTCATCCCAAACACTCCCTCTATTGCTAAGCAAATGCCTGTGCTAAGGGTCTCAACTTCAGAATCAGGACCTACTACCACAAACACAGGCATTGTCAACTGGTGACCCAACTGGTGACCCCTGCCTCTGCCTTGCACTTCCCAGGAGAAGTGTGCACAACATTGCTAACCCCAGGACAGCACATCTGAGCTGAGAATTGCTAAAATGACAGCATTTTTTCCTTTCTTTTTAGATTCTTCTTTCAGATCTGCTAATTGGGAAAAAAGCTGCCATTCCCCACTCCTCATGCCACACATTTGAATACCGAATGCTAGGAACAGCAGTGTGTATGCCACAGCAAGATCTCACCACACGGTGGGGAACTGCACTCAGCAGAGGAGCAAGAGCAGCAAACAGCTCGGGAGAACTGCAACTGCACCTTTGCCTGACACCAGAACACGTCTAGGCAAATAAGTAACTCCTTTGGGATACAAACCAAAACAGTTGTTTTTCCTCATTAAAAGCTCTTCTCACACCCCTTTTGGACCCTAACACATTTGTGAGCTAGAAACAGCACTATGAAGTATTCTTTTTATATGCCAGATTTTACCTCCAGATGTAAATATTCTGAGTTCCATTAGTTTCACTGAAAGCAAATCAGTGTTTTATGAGGCCAACATTTAATGACAGGAAAGAGCAAGACCTGAAAGGATATTTTGCTTTGGATTTGTTTCTAAGAAAATATTTCTATTCTTGATAGTAATTTACATTCTTAACTAATGTCCTCTGATGTCCCAGGCAGAAGTACATGACTATCAATTTTAACAAACTGTCTGATACATAAAAAAATAGGATCAGCTTTTCAGACCTGTTTGGCAGACACTGTATTAGCTGTCAGACATTAATTCTGAAAGAAAAGCTGTTGTCCTTTCTTCCTAAGGACAACTGAGATATCCACTCAATAAAAGAAGCCAGATACTTTGACACAATTGTTGACTTTAGCAAAAAGCACAGAATGTAATTTGTTCCCTACATGTGTGATTAGAAGCAAATTTCTCTTCAGATGTCTCCAGTTTGGGAAAGATTACAGAAACAGAGTAATTCCTTATTCCTCAGACAAGGCAACACTACTTGTGTCACATTTAAGAGTTCATATATCACATATAATAAGATTATACTATATGTACTAACAGCAAGAGCCTTTCCCTGCTGACTGTATTCCTAACACAGGGAGCAAGATGAGTTTGGAGTGAAAGAATCTACTTGACTACACAACCAAATACGTCTATTTATTCCTTTTTTTTTTTTTATGTTTAGTTTCCATGCTATGGTCTTGAACTCCGACGCACCATCAATTTCTGTAACAGTGGTGTCAAAAAAATGGGCTTCTAAACACAATTTCCCAGGTTCAGGAATGAAGACTTCAGTTTTGGTGAAAAGCACCTCTGGTCACAGAGCAAACACACTAAGCTGGTGTTTAAAACCTGCACCTACACCATGTCACAGTTAATGCCATTCTCTTCAGAATTTCAGTGAAGAGTGTACTGGTTTGGTAGGGTAGAGTTAATTTTCTTCTAAGTAGCCTGGATGGGGCTACATTTTTATTTGTGTTGAAAACAGTGCAGAAATATTGTCATTTTTACTGAACTATGCTTACACACAATCAAGGCCCTTTCTGGTTTCCATGCTTCCCTGCAAGGAGATGGCTGGGGATGCACAAGGACTTGGGAGGGGACACACCTGAGTCAGCTGAGTCAGGGATATTCCATACCATATGACACTGTGCTCAGCAATAAAACCAAGGGTGAAGTGTACCATGGATGCCATTACTCAGGGACTGGCAGGGCAGGAGTCAACTGGTAAGAAGTAATTGTTCAAGGTTTTTTTGGTTTGCATCACTGACTTTTCTCTTTTCTCTATTTTTGTTTTGTGGGCTTTTCCTTAATTTATTAAACTGTCTTTACCTCAACCCATTATTTTTCTGACTTTTATCCTTCCAGATCTCTCCTCTATCTCAATAAGGGGGAATGAGCAAGCAGCTGTGTGGTGCTTAATTGCCTACCTGGGATAAAACACAGTGTAAGGTGAAGAGTTCACAGCTTTTGAAAGACAAACTTACCTTGTCCAGGTTCATACTGATTTACAGTCAGTTGATCAGGTTTATGTTTGATATATCCCTGCTTCAAGCACTTCTCCAAGAACAGGTCACAAATTACAGGAAGACCTAATTATAGAAAAGAAACCGTAAGCACAACAGGATACTTTTTTATATTTTTAATCTTTCTGTTAAAAATAAATATAATAACTGGGCAAAACACATAGAAGGAGCCTCAGAGATACTTATGTCTGTCTTTAAGATATGCAGATCACCATGCATCTGCTGGTAAACATCAGAACTGGGGCCCTAATCTGCAAGTCCAATGTATTTGTAACAGCTTGCAATGAGAAAACCTATTAGAAAACCTCCATGGCCTCCACATTCAGAAGTGAATCATCTCCACTCCTTACAAACACAATCTATGCACATAAATAAAAGGACATCAAATCAGAAGCAAAGTCTTCACCAACTACAGCAAAAAAATTGCCATCAAGAAGCAAAATTACTAGACAAAGTCAGAAGCTGTGCAGAGAGCTCTCTAAAAAATTTACACCCCTACGGTCTGTTACTGAATTAGATTAAATATCACCCCCCAAAAACTGGTTTTGAGACAGGAAAGAAAGCTACAGCCCTTCACTGAATCTTTGGTTTGGTGTTTTACCTAAAGACTTCATTATAAAATTCGGTTGGAAGTAACACCCACAAACATTTTAGTAATAGCCCCTTCATTAATCCATGAATTTTATTTTTTAAATGCTCTGTCCCAATTAAGTGTTTGTGCTTTTCTCACACATAAAATATTCTAGTTGTGAGAATAGTAAACAGCTCAGGTAACTATGCTCTTATGATTATAGAGCTCCACTGTTAAAACCACAATGGAAGGAGAATCCTGTTGGGAGCTACACATGCATCACCTTAAACACCTTCAAGTTTTAGAGGAATTTAACTCCCCTATTTTACTATTTTTAAATTTAATACTTTATGATGACTCATTCACTTTTCTCTAACTCACAGCTCTCAAGTCCAAATAAGAGTTATTCAAACCTTTTCAAAATTACTTTCAGTCCAAAGAAAATTTTACTTTGGTGTGCATCCAGCAAGCTTCAAGTTAGTCAAGATAAATCATAATCACCAAGATACATCACAGTCCTGAAACCTATGAATATGTAACTTGTAACATATAATTGGTTTAGGAAACAAAAGCTAAGAATAGCAATTACAATCCCAAAAGACTTATTTAATCAGACTTCAAACAATGGCAGCAACCCCTGGCAGCAAGTGATTGGAAATCAAGCTTCAAGCACTCAGAGTAATTTGGAAAGGATCCCATTCAAAAGCACTGTTCAGCATATGCTTAAGATATGGTGAATGCTCTCCTTTTATTAGAATCTCACCTCTCCTTTGATTAGAATCACACATCCATACCTCAGATGATTAAATACTTAATGATTCAAACATCACTGCCAAATAAGTATGATTTAACAAAGAAGTCCTCACCACCAGGTAACGGTTTGTCTTTATCGATATTGTTGTTATCATAGCAAAACTCATATCCAAAATGTTTTACTCTTCTATGCTTTAAAGTCTTCTGAGCTGTAAAAACAGAAGTTTAAAGTAAGATTAGATGACATAAAGCAGTATAGGCAATTTTCTATGCTCCTCTATTCTACCTGACCTGTTAAACCTAAACATTTTAAAAACAGCTGAAACCATGTATGTGACTTATTCTTCCTGGCACACACTTCTGCCTTATTGTTGTACTTCCATCAACCACCACCTTCACCACTGTCTGAAGTCAAACTGATGGTCTTTTTGTACATGTAAAATGTAAAAAACACCTCTATCTTCTTGAGCCTTGTTTAATCATCTTTATCTTTGCCCTGACCTCTGAACCTGTACTTGATTTATATTCTACAGATACAGCAGGATCACTTTCACCAATCACAAAGTTACATGTTAGCTAAGATAAATATAATCCTCTGTGCTGTTCCAAGGAAAAAAATTTACATAGAAACCTTGAACTCAGTTCTAAGAACAATTCCATTATTAGGAGATTTAACTCCATAGAGCTCAAGTGAAAGCACAAAAGCATCCAGAATGTGTGTCTCACCGACTTATTTTGGTTTAGCAGAAGACACACCTTCTCCACAGGACACCAAATTACACAGGTAACCTTCACAAATTAGTCTTGTGCTTGGCATAAGACTTCATTTTTTCTGGATGCAGGAATATTATTCAAGTAAATCCATACCAGAGTATCAATACCACCTGCCCCCAGGAGTTTATCACCTGCAAGGTAAGACCCCGTTTCTAAAATACAAAACCAAATACAGAATGATTTCAAACAATACATTTACCAAGACGTAGACTTCTTGTAAACTGAAACTGTAGGAAAAAATGCATAAAAGTATGGAAAGTTTGGATTTCTATGGCTTTGCTCACCATTTTGAGTCTCTTCATCTCCTATCCAGTCAATACATTCCAACATGCACTTTTCTTCCTCTGGAGAAATAATCTTTTCAATGACCATTAGGCCTGGAGGCAAGCTTGTAGGAACAGCATCCTGCCAGAAAACTAGAGTGTACGGAAAAAGATGATATTGTATCTTTAAGGATATTGAATATGTATGGAACATAGAACAGCTATAAAAATGTTCATTTTAATGATACAAAGGAGCCCTCATTGGGGTTTTATTTAGAGAATTAATTATTCCTTTTTGGCATGAAAGAACAAGGTAAGGCCCAAATTTTGCATCATGCAAAGCACTTTCTAAATTTTGTTGCAAATTTAAAAAAAACCAACAAAACTCCACACTATGCAAATACAAAAGCACTTGTGACAACTTCAGGATTCTACCTACATTCATTTTAATTTTAGTTTTCTAGAGCTTTGGTGATTTAGCAAATTACCAGATTACTCTCTGTCCAGAGAAGCAATCTGTAATGAAATATGGAGGAAATAGGTCAGTGAAGTAAGGGCATTCAGATTGCTGTCCTAACAGCTCAACAAAGATATTCACTAGTGGAATGTACAGACCAATATCAGGAACCCGTTTTCTTAGACATTATAAAAGCTCACAGAAAGAGCAACAGTTCTTGTCCTAAGTGGCTTCCAATAAAAAAAAAAAAAAAAAAAAAAAAAAAAAAAAAAGCCTGGAGAAAAAGGGGGGGGAAACACAACAGTCTATTTTCCTTCTTGAAGCTGAGCTACATATCACCAAGGTCAGACAAGAAATCCAATAAACTGTCCAAAGATCTCAAAGCCTTCACACAGAGTACTGCGTGGTCTGGAAACTACCACAAGTCCTTTTGTCTCCAAGTAGAGGAGTTCAAATTACAGTATCCTACAATGAAATAAAAGGACCAAAGATTATTTCACATTCTAAATCTCAGATTCTAGCTTTCATTCTCTGTGTTTATTTACAAAGACCTTTGTAAAAAGGGTCCTTCTAGCTGTATTTACAACCTAGGAAGTAAAAGCAAAGGTAAAAGCAGTATGTAAGACAGATATATATAGGAGAGCAGAAAAAGGATACCTTTTTCCACGAAATTAATATATAGAACAATGTTTTGGCCCAAGTCTTCCAGTGTTATTTCTTTTCCATTAAGGGCATCAAAGGCTTTCTTGGCTGCTTCTGTTGTCCCATATTTCACAAAAGAATACGGTTTATTTGGTGGCATTAAGAGTGTTTCCACCAATCCATATTCTTCTACTATCCTGAGAAGTTGGTGTCTACTCATCCCATTACCCAGACCAGCATTGGCAATAACCAGGCTCTAATTGAAGAGGAATTAAAAAAAGTGGAGAATCAGTGATTACTGTCAGTTCATTTAAAACTCACACCCTACCAAGGGAGCATTTCTACAAAGAAAAATTAAGTAAGTCCATGAGTACTGTTTTATGTAATCCATACAAGAAGGAAGGGTTTAGAGCAGAGGTCTTATGAGGAGTGGCTATAAAACCAGGGATTATTTAGTTTGAAGAGGAAAAGTCTGAGGGGAGACCTTATTGCTCTCTTTAACCACCTGAAAGGAGGTTGTGGTGAGATGGGGTTTGGTCTCTCCTCCCAAGTAACTGGTGATAGGATGAGAGGAAATGGCCTCAAGTTGTGTCAGGGGAGATTTAGATTGAATATCAGGAAAAAATTTTTACTGAAAGCGTGGTCAAGCATTGAAACAGGCTGCCCAGGGAAGTGCTATAGTTCCTAGTGGTGCTCAAAATTGTGTAGACATGGCACTTCAGGACATGGTTTAGTGGGCATGGTGGTGTTGGGTTGACAGCTGGGCTTCATGATCACAGGTATCTTTTCCAACCTGTACAATTCCATGATTTACATTTTAATAAGCTTTGTATATAAGGTTAAGGCAACCTTTGCTTGCCCAGCACATACTCTGGCAGAAAGGCTTGCAGCCTCTATCAGATTTACATCCTGAGTTAATGCATGTAGTTACTATTACAAGAGCACTTAAACTGTGAACTGGCAAGTGTATATTGAGTGTACTGCAGGAAAACAGTGACACTAGCACACATAACTGTGGAGGTTTCTAAAATTAGTTTTTCCACAGAGCTGTCACCACTAAAAAAAAGCAACAGAAAAACCTTTCAAGACCGTGATTTTTCTTTTTCCTAAGAAAAGTTGTCTCATCTTTTACACAGACTCCCTCCAAGCATGGAGACATTGGTATTTCCAGTCCCACTTCATGTCCCCCACACATCAGTTTCACCAAAAAAAAAGCAGCAGCCTCTAGGAACAGAGCACCTAGTTCTGCTCCAGCACTCATCTGAAAATTCTCTCTCTTGTTTTTGTGTAAAAGGGATTTATATCCCATCCTCAGTTAAAACAGATTACTTTATGCACAATGCCTAATTGCTTAATTCTATGCTTTGACAGTGTTTTATGTCCAAAATTATAATGGAGTATGCAGTTTGTGAGGACTGCTAATGGTTTGCCAAATATTAGAAGAAAGAACAAAACAGAAGTTTTCAAAGGACTATTATTCAAGAAATATACTTTGAAACCACAGGGGCCTTTTAAAAACACATTATCAGGCTCTTTTGACATCTAAATAGTTATATGCCATAACTGGATGTTCAGTCTAATCATGGCAGCTGAAAGTAGTTTAAGTCCCTTTTTACAGCTAAATTAGGTTAGTTTTGAAGTTTTGACTGAGCTTTTGTTGACTCCAAAAAGCTAGCAACAATTTACTCAGATTGACTCCATGTAATACCTTTCCAAAAAGCTTTCAGGCAGTCTTTTCCTTCAAGTCTACAAACACTCTACGACTTTTTTTTAAAGGGAGCTAGTAAAATCTTCAGTTGTCTAAAATGATAGCATTTCACTTCTCTAAAAGACAGGAAATTAGGTTTGAAAGGGAAGAGAAGGATTATTTTTTTAAAAATTCTATACCGAGTAGTGCTATGATTATGCCCACTGTGATGGCTCTGTAACACTTCTTAGCACTGCATCAGGCTGTCCACTACTGATCACATTTTTCAAAGGTGACCATATTATTAATTGTTGTTTTTCCTAGAATGTTATTTATGGAGAGTAGATGTGTGCAGAGGAAATACAAGGACTCAAATCAGTGCTTTCACTGGCTGTCACCACTCCATCTACAAAGACTGTCATACACAAAAGCAGCACATACAGCTACTGATCATGTTCTCCAGAAAGAGCAACTTCTGTATAATCAGAGTCTTGCACAAAGCCTGAAAGTATTTTCTGTATTCTTAAGACAAATTTATCACTATGATTTTGTTTCATTCTTCACTTATCCAAATGTTCTGTCATCCCTGAGGATCTTGATGGACCTCAAAATTACTTTCTAAACATATTAGATGGATAATTTGGTAACTTGGGCAGTTTCAAGAGGAGCAAACTGATTTCCAAGCAACACTAGAAAAACACAGTCCCTGCTCCAAAGAGCTGACAATACATACAAGATTGCTTGGTCATTTTAGTGGATGTTCACATGGTATGAAATATGAGTGAATGGGAAGAACATGCAGGATCAAGATAAATAAGGCTAGAGTGTTTCAAGCCATCAGCATCTCCCCTCAACTGATGGAGGGAAATTATAAACTCTTTTTCCCCTTCTGTCTGCAAGATTCTGGCACTTACTTTTCACTATACCAGTGTCTGCAAAATCACCCTCTGATCTGCTATAATAGCCTACCATGGCAGACAATTACAAATCAAACATTTGAGTAGTTTTCTGTTACACTAGAGAATTAAGCAGCTTATAGTAAAGTTCATTGAGCACAGTAATAAAGCAGAATTCTCTCCTACTGTATCCCCTTTTGTGCCAGGAAAGAGAAAGTTGTTCCCTTTTTGAAAGCTCTAAATCAGATCAGTTCAGATCCTTCAGAACCACAGTGTAAATCAATTTAGGTGAAGAAAACAATGTGGAAAAGATTTCTGAGCTAGATACATTTTTAACACAAAGTTTAGAAGAGACAAATTATACTTGATAGGCAACAAATACAGAGGAAAAGAAGATACAAAAGGTAAAAGTAAAAGTAATCACACAGAGAAAGAGAAATTCATCTGCTACAAAAAGCTAACATTTCCCATGCTTCCTCTTCCTCCCCAACTCAAGGAACTACTGTTTCAGATTATTAAAAAAAATTAGGCCATTGAAGTCTCCACAGACTTTAAATTACTGAAGGACAGTTCTGCTTTGAAATCATAGAGGCACAGAAAACCCTTAGTCTCAGGATATGCATTTTGGAGGAGAACTGCATTTTAGACAAAGTGTATGTGAGAACAGAACACAAGATAAGAATCATTTTCATACTACCATCAAAATCAGAACTACCACTCACCTGTGTGGCATGAGAGATACACTCAATGCCCTCATGCCTCATCAATGTATGCTGAGCTCTAACCTGTTTCCTCAGTACCTTCTTCTTCATTTTATTGACTTTCAAATTATCTTCACTGGTTTTAACTTCCATGCTGGTAACCTGGAAAGCAGAAGTCAGAACACATAGTAAGTGTCCTGCTTGAAAAATTAAATACTTCAGCCTGGCTTAGAGACATATCCTCATGTCATATATCAGCTCAAGGATAGTAATAGGACTTTAGATCATTCTAGGTTTTATTAATTATTTGGTGCTGAAAAAACCCAGTGTGCAAAGTACATCCTTCCTCATTCATCAGTAAAGTTTTCCCCATCTCTGAAGTTTTGTCATTAAACTCCCTTTTATTAAGAGCTTAATAATGACTCAGCAAATATTTTCTTTTAACAAATAAACCTTTTATAAAAGACTGCCACGATGCTAGATTTCATTTTTCATTTTTTCTCTTCCTCTTCATAGATTTATTGATAACATCATTAAATCTATTTGCAGCTTTTAACCTGACCTGTTTTCACATAGTAGTTTTGGCTAATTTCCTACTTTTCAGTGTCTCTAGAGCAGAACAAGAGAAAAAAAAATATGTGGAACTACCATGAGATTTCTATCATCTTGGCTTCTAAGCTACTCATGTCTCACTGAATGTTTCAGTTGGAGATTAACTGTTCCCATTTGTCTCCTTTTCCTAATTGCCACTTGCAAGTGAATATGACATTTGGTAAAAATCAGGGGGGGGTTGAGAGTAGAAAAATGTATTCAATGCTTACATGGCAAAGAACTAGCACTCAAGATGGTCCTCATTGAGCACACCTCTCAGGGCCAGACTTCACATAAATCACATTCCTGTTATGGAGAAGGAATGGAAAACTGTACATGTATTAACTATTGAATTTAGTGGCAACACAGCATTTACCAACCAATGAGTTATTAAAGGGTAATTCATTCACTGGCCTTCTCCAGGTTTTGTTGCATCTTTTGACACTTCTGGTCTACCACTATAGAGAGTCCATACAGTACCTTCCTACATCCCTCTGAGCCTGCTTTCTTCTCCCTTCTGTCTTCCCATCTCCTCCAAACCCAAGGGAAAAGTCCAGACATCACTAATAAATTACTCAGCACCAAGATCCATCCTACCACCACTAGACTGTCACCAAATCCAAGCACAACCATGCTAACCTGCAACAGAGAGAAAATGGCTGAGAAAGACATCTCACTAGTGACAAAACTCTCACAGGGCACAGCTTCAGAAAAAGGAGGAGACTACCGAAATAATTATTTCATGTCACTTCAGAAACAAAGTGTAGATGATGAAAATATCAATATATTAGGGAGCCAATCTTCCTTTCTGTAAAAATATTTTTTACTGCAGACTTCTTAGCAACTGTCTCCCATTTCCCTTCGAAGCAACAGCACTCATTAGAGACTTCTGGTGTGTTTTGTGCAGGTTCTTGTCTTCTGGGGAGGGGGCCAGTCTCAAACTACTTGACAGGGAAGTATAGGAGAGACATCTTTGATTTGGTGAGGTGGGGTTACAGAAAGTACAAATATAGGATGAGTTCACTCTTAGGAACTATGTAAATCTGTTTCAGAAGGCAAAACATGGAAGCTATGCATATCACCCATACCAGTCAGATCACTTTCATGCTGCCTCTGTAGAACAGACCCAGACAGAAGGGAAGGATATCAAACTGAAAAGCCCAATCCCCTCCCATTACACCTATACCTCAACACACTGAAAGACTCCACCTCCTCTCAGGAGGAAGCAGCTCTGTTTTGTCAGGTCCTCAGGTTACTCCCACATTCTCTAGACAAAAGCTAAGAATTCATGGCCCAGTATTTGGCAAAGTGGTACAGAAACAGAAGCTGGAAGACTACTTCCCACCTTTTTGTAACCTCTGAGGTAAACAACAGAACAAGGAACAGTCAAGGTGTGATCAGCTGCCAAAACAACTGCATTTCAAAGTGGCAGAGATGCCCTACTGCATGCTACATGGTGGACCTTCCCTATGTCCTATGTCATGCTTGCCAACATCATCCAGATGCCTGCAGCCCCTGAAGGCATCTCAAACAGCACTGGGTGCATTGCTGAGACAGCAGAACCTTCCTCTGGTCTGTCTGAAGCAAGCACAAACTCTGTCTGATCTGATACATCCTCAGATGACATTTAATTCTGCAGGCACGGAGAGAAACAATCTGCCTTGATTTCTGAGTTAAAGAATCACACTGAACTGTACAGAAGTGGAAAACTATTTGGTAGCACCTGACACCCCCTTTACAAAGGCCAATATGAGCATACAAGAAAAAGCATCCATCAGTGGATTAACTACTGTTATCAACACCTTTCACGAATATTTAAAAAAACTAACTCCTGGAAACACACTGTAACAGCCTTCCCTTGCAGTGCGAGCTCAGGTTATACAACAGGTCACCCAACTGGCCTGAAATTATTACAAAGGTTACTGTGAAGCTTTAACACATTGCAGGAACTGTATTTGTTGCAGAAGCCACTTCTGAGAAGGCAAACTCCTGGCGAGGAGCTGAACCGCAGCTGTCAGCAGAGGGAGCACCACCCTCAGTTACCAAGTTCCGAGAGATATATTTTGGTTTTGGCTTCGCTTTGTGCACTTATACACGTAAAAATAAATGTATGCAGACACTGCATACGCAGAGACATCAAAACTCGTATAAAAATTAAATTCAGGGCTCCTGGTGTAGCGATTTAACAGTTCCAGCACTGGGCAATAAGCCTGAAGGCGCCGGTACCTCCCTGCATCCATCCCCGCTGGCAGCCAGCACTGAAACCTCCCTCCCACAGCCCTTCAACAGCATGGGCTTTGGGCACTCGTCAAAAATCCTAACACCAGGAACGTGCTCAAGTTTTCTGCCCCGAATGAAGTCGGGGTGGGTGGGGTATAAAGGCTGCGAGGCAGACGCAGGGCTTTAACTGGGTCTCCTAAACCCCTCACCACACCTCACCCTGACAGGGCCAGGGCCAGGGCCAGGGCCGCGGCCGCGCCGCCGCTGTCTCGGTTCCTCAGCGCACGGCGGGGAGGGAAACCAGCGCTGGGGCATGGCGACATCTCCCGACATCTCCCGACATCTCCCGACATCTCCGCCGTGCCGTGCCCCGCCTCGCCTGCTCTCCCTCGGCCAACCGGGAGTCTGGCGGGACGGGCGCTGCTGACACGGCTGCAGCCGGCGCGGCACAGTTACCTGTATGGAGGCGGCCATGTTGGGACAGGCGGGCAGCTCGGGAGCGGATCCGCAGCGCAGTCATGGCGGCGGCCCGCCCCCGCTCCGCCCACCCCGGGGCGGGTGGGTCCATGTTGCCGGGCGGGAAGGGAAGGAGTTGGCTCTGGAACAGAGTTTTCCTAAAGGCTGGACCTCTAAAGAAGGGGCTCCAGGGCTGTTCTAGGGATGTGGTCAGGCAGTTCCTCAGAGAAGGAAAATCCGTGTCCTGGTGCTTACCGGGCCGACAGAACCTTGGCAGTGTAAGGAGGGGCAGGGAGAGAGCGGCTGACCTGAAGTCTCCCGCCTTGGGCACACACTTACTGTGACTGCTCCATATCCTCATTTCTTTTCAGGCAAATGCTCCCGCGCATCACTTGCCTGCAGGCCCACCCCTTGCCGCCTCTTCTCTCCACGTAGAGCTTGTTCCTTGCCATCCTCCCTACCAACAAAGTCTTCCTCCAACTCTGCAGCAGCAGAAAGGCGGCGTTTGAACCCGCACCTCAGCCCCAAGCTCTGTTCTGCTTCTGAGTGGAGGGCAATTCAGGGAAGAGCCTCTGCCACACAGGGGATTCCAAAACAGACACATCCACAAAGATGAATAAAGACATCTTCATAGAATCATAGAATTAGCCGGGTTGGAAGGGACCTCAGAGATCATCAAGTCCAACCCTTGACCCACCGGAGCAATTGCTAGACCATTGCACTGAGTGCCACATCCAGTCTTTTTTTAAATGTCTCCAGGGACGGAGAATCTACCACCTCACCGGGCAGACCATTCCATTGCCTGATCACCCTCTCCAAGAAGAAATTCTTTCTAATATCCAACCTAAATCTCCCCTGACACAACTTAAGACTGTGTCCTCTTGTCTTGTTGAAAGTCGTCTGGGAAAAGAGTCCAACTCCCACCTCGCTACAGCCTCCTTTCAGGTAGTTGTAGAGAGCAATGAGGTCTCCCCTGAGCCTCCTCTTCTTCAGGCTGAACACCCCCAGCTCTCTCAGTCTCTCTTCATAGGGCCTGTGCTCGAGTCCCTTCACCAGCTTGGTTGCCCTTGGTTGTCCCCCAGGCTGAAGGATTCACCCGGAGCCCATCACCTAGATAGGCCTCTGTTGCTGATCACCATCACCTTTGGCATGTCCCACACTAGGGACAGAGCAAGAGAAAACCATGCCAATGCTGCCACATGAAGACCAAGCCCATGGCTCTATGTACACATTTCCCCTCAGCACTCCTCAGCTCATTAGCAACTCCACTGAGGCTGCTTAGCAAACCAGTGCTATTGAGCAACCTGCACCTATCTGAAAGGAAGGCTCTAGAGCATGGTTGCTCCCTGTGTGAGAAAGCAATCCCTTAAATCAGAGATAAAATGTTCAAGTCTTCATTTCCCTTCATTTGTTCTTGTTATTGTAGACTAACCAAGCTTCATACTATGCTCCAAGACCAGCACAGCTATTTCTCTGTGCTTTATCCAAAATACCAAAGTTCAGCTTCACCTACTTTTTTTTCCTTTATCTAAGAAATATTCTTCTCACTCTAGTTTATGATCAAAAAACTTATTTGAGCTTTTTTTGTTTTCTCTGTTTAAATACCGAGCTTTTTTTTTTTTTCCTCCTCTTAACATCCTGTAGGTATTTAACATTTCTCAAGGTCAGTTGGGTATGGGATTCCCAGGTGGGTGATATGTAAGGTGACCAATGAGCCTGTAAACCTGTAGTCTGAGGCCAGCTCCTCAGCTTCATTCCAGATCCACTCTCTGGAGAAGTCTACCTATACTATTAGGTAAAGCTATGTTTACCCAGAAAAAAACTCTTTCTGATGGAGCATATGCCATGCCCCATGCCAGGGATACAGCTGTTCCATGTGCAGAAGGTACATGAACACTAAGGATGTGAAGCTGATGGAGCTCATTCACCAGCCTGTGAAGGCAGCATTTGTTCAGAAAGATGATCCCACTTTTGTCCTTCCACCACAGTTTGTGGCAGTACATCACTCTCCATATTTGACCTGTGCAGTGGATAGGATGGTATTATGATAGCACAAATTGTTTGCTTGAGTGTGACTATTAACTGCCTACCTAGTAAGAGTATAGCAAAGAGCTTGTTAACTTTTACAAATATTAAGCATTAGCACCAGCTGGTCTTTTTGTAAGCCTGAATGAATGGGAAGAAAGAACAATCAGGCAATGTCAATTGCTGCTGTCTCTGTTAAAATCTTCTCTGAGACCTTCAGCTCTGGAAACCTCCAAACCTGAAAGCTACTGGAGTGATGATCCTATTGAAATCAGTTTGTAATTCATTACTACTTTGTTCTGACGAGTAGAAAACACCGCCCCAAAGGTTTGTTCTGTGAAGTGGCCATGTTTCATATCAAAGCTCTGATTGTGTAGGCTTTCCATTCTTCCACATAGCTGTCCATGTGTGGTTTATCCCACTCACATGTGTTGTTGGTAGGGAAGAAGTAGAACATAGCCTTAGCGGAATGTTACATCTCAGAGTACAAACCGCAAGGTTCTGGCAGCTGCCTGACCCTATGTTCACCAGCCATCATTTAGGTTTATTCTGCTTTCTTATCATGAAAATTGCTTTCTGAGGAAGAAGACGCTCACTGTGGATTTTTGTTTTAGATTTCTCTGTCAGTAATTTGTGATGCACATTGCAATAACATTTCCTTTGTAAATGAATCACATTTTAGCTCTGTAAAACACATTCTCACATAGAAAAATTCCACCAGTTAAAAGGAAAACGGTTAAAGGTTGTTTATGGAGTTATTACTGTAAGGTCATTTTGGTCAAACCAGAGCTGTTCTTCCCTTTATAATTTAAGCCCTGAAGCACTGTGCAGTCCCTTCTCATGCCAGATAACACAGGTACAGACTCCTCCTACAGATACCACAGCGCGTATTAACCACAAGTAAAAATACATCTCCATATGGCTAACTTTGTCACTGACTAACTCCCAAAATAGTTCACAGAAGTGGAGATTGAAATACATTTGCATCTGGTGTCACTATAACCTCTGAATAACAGTGCTTTGGGATAAATACCAGCATTTCTTAATATCTATATATAATTATAGTTAATATTTACAAATTTTTTTGTTTGTTTAGAATTTTATTTTGAAAGTAAGTTTTCATACTTTCATTAAGGAATTAAAAGATTTGTATCAGAAAATTTTGGCTTTGGCTCTATTTTTTTGAAATTGATGTCCAGAAAACTTGTTCTCTAAAGCAGAATGTCATGCTGTCATTTACTCATGGGTGAGAAACAAAATGCTGCTGACTTTTCCCAGGAGCAAATTACAATGCTCACGATACTGTTAGATATTCTGTCTTTCCCACATTCCCCAGGAGAGTCAAGGCATTTGTCTGCTTCTAATTTCCTACCCACTTCATGTAATAAGTAAACACTTCTATTTCCTTCAACAAACTAGAAGTTACTGGTCTGTACATGGAAAGAGAACCTTACTGCCTTTTATACCAGTGCAAGCCAAGCCGTGCTTTAGCCTAATGTGATTACACTGGATTTCCATCACTTCCAAACCCAGTTAAAAGAAAGTGCAGGAAGATAGTAAGATTTGCTGGGTCAAATCTCTTGATTTAAGAAGTTGCAGTTTAAGAATCATGACAAATAAGATATGTTTCAGATTAGCGGTTAGTTGCAAAAATAAGAAGAAACCTCTTAACATAAAATCCATCTCAAAATCACTGATCACTAGTGCTGCAGAGGAGTAAATGATGAGACACAAGATTAATTGTTTTAGGATAGCATTCGTGTAATAGTTAAGGACTTTGACAAATATCTGTTGACCTAAATTCAAAATGTGTCACTGCTGCTGCTTACAGTAGTGAAATTCTCCATATCAAACCCCTGCAATGCCAAAGGCTTGTATTTTTTAGGAAGACAGCAAGGCTGACTCTGCTGGATGTCATTTTGATTCTGCATTTGTGCTGTTCAGTGCTAGATTTCATAGTTTTTTCTAAAATAGAAAAACAGCCAGAAACAACTTTAAGAATCTTTTAGCAATTGTATAAGACCAGAGATATCAGAAATCTAAGCTCTGATAAAATCAATGGCAGTCATGTAAATTAGTAAAACAGCAGCAGGTTTTATCCACATTTTTAAATACTAGCAATTATAAATAAATACTTGTATTTATAAATAACAAAGAAAAAGTCTTCACTTCTCAAGAGACTTAAAATGTCAAGTAATATCAGTATGTTTTCTGATTTCTAAGCTTAATGCTACACTTCCTTCATATCTCCAAGCTTTTTTTCCACTAGCATAAGATTTTGGAATACTTTTATTTTCTTTCCTTTAATAAAAGCTGAAGTCTTCCTGAAATCTCTCGGGTTAGAGCACTGGAACTTTAAGAAATACGTTAGGTAGCATAAATCTCATTATAAAATTATAAGATTTGGCAACATTGCTTTTGTGTCACACAAGTATGATTATTGGCAGGTTCACTTCCATCATTATCAGGTACCATTTCCTGGGAAGCAAGTTTCACACAATAACTCAACTTCTTCCGAGTAGGCAGATTTCATTTCTGTGCTGGGACAGCTGCAGATCTTGTCATCCAGGGAGCCAAACAGGGCAGTGAAGGTTTAAGGTTGGGCAGAGGTTAGCTATACTGAGCACATCTGCTGTGCCATGAGATTACATTAATGAATTGTAAGCAGTGAGGAACAGCTTTGACTTTTGTTGTCAGACACACTGCACAGGTATGCCTATGTTACTGGCATTAATACACAATTCATATGCCAAAACTAGAAGCAAAATTATGTAGGCTTCAATAAACAGAAAATCTTTGATTCCTTCCTGGATAGTCCTCATATATTTCCTGTGAACTTCCAGACAGAAGACAGAAATTACTTTAATTATGATGTGCATGCTGCAGGTTTGAAGACCTTTCATGACAAGTACTGCCAGTCCAAAGTTCCAGCTCCTGAGACAATTCTGTAACATGTGCATACAAATATCAATAAAGAGATAATTCCCTCATTTGATTAAGGAAGAATCTAGAGGATCTAAATTCCCTAGGCCCAGTTACTAGAGAGCATAATACTCAGGAAGATCAACTAAGAGCTCTCAACCCAGCTCCTGATATGCTGTCTCCTGTCTCATGTAGAACCTCCCAGTGAATGGTCCCCAGACTTCAAAGTGCCACATGCACCAATACTAAGCAAATCATAAATTGCAGGCAATTAATTTGCTCTCAGCATTCATTTCTAAATTTTCTCTGACCATAAGCAATCCTGGAGATTTAGGGCTTTAAATCTTTCCAAAGCCATTCTTTCTTTTCTCTAAGAATACTGATGACATTACCACTCTCTGGAACAGGGGGAGTTGCACAGCTTGGAGCAACAGGCCACTTTGCCTGGTTTGTTTGAAAATGTTGTAAAACTGCAACACTGTATGATAGGTCCATGGACTGTCTAACCTCTGCTTGGAGATGATTAAATCCATAAATCACTGCTGGAAACACTTCTTAAAAGAAGTTCCTGGAGCCTCTGTTGGGTCTCTGCTGAGCAGGAACTGCTACATTCACTGCCTGCGTGACTCTTCCTCTGCATTTCAGGCAGTCATGGGGAGATGTGGTGAGGCGGTGATGCTCTGTCCCTGGAGGCTTTTAAGAAGAGACTGAATGTGGCACTCAGTGCCATGGTCTGGTAACCACGGTGGTAGTGGCTTGTTGGACTGGATGATCTCAGAGGTCCTTTCCAACCCAGATGATTCTGAGATTCTGTGATATTCTTGTACCAGTCTAGTAAGCTTGCCAGGGTGTCAGAAAAGTAATACAAAGTACTGAAAGAACCATACAAAATACTGCTCTCCCTCCAGATCACTGAAGCTATCAACACTTGGTTTGGTTTATCTCTGCAAGTACCACTGTTAGAAAGATTGAAACAAAATAGTTCTATTGTCTCTGGCACAAAGGCTGAGAATGATACTCTCTTCTTTACATTCTTCTCTTGCTCTTTCTGCCTGTTTTCCATGATGAGACAGGAAATACTGGCTTTTAGAATTACTGATTGAATTATTTTATTCTCTTCTAGCCCTACAGTCAAAATCTTACACGAACCTGGCAAAGCCCAGTCCTGTCACAAGCAATTAGGATTTGTAGGTATTCAGAAAGCAATGACACCCTACACAGGGATTCACCCTGATTTCTAGATTAGACAGGCAGTCTGCTTTCCTGCATATCTTCGGGAACCATAATTTCTTACAATTATCAATCAGGACAGAAATGTTTCATGAGGGCAATCATGGGATATTGAGCAATGAATTTGTCTACCTCATCAATCAACATATTTTTAAAGATTCAGTGCTTGTAGTGCAGACACATTCTGCAAAGTTAGTTTTTGAAGGCATAGTGTTGTTTCCAGACAGAACTAAATAGTACATTTCCCTCATAAATCAGACCCTTTGTGCCACTGGGTCTGATTCCCTTTCTTTGGAATTATAGCTGTGCAACTGAAAGTTAAAATTTTCTACATGAAAATATGGCCAGTTTCTTGGGTCACCATTTTTCATTGACTTTTCTGGATCTGCTCACATACTCAATACATCTGAAAAATAGATATTTTCAACTGAATAGGCCAAGAAAAAGATGGAACCAAACTTAGTGGAAATTTTTTTACAAACACCACTTATCTGTGACTCATTTTGCCAATCTGTATGACATTTATATAAATATTTACCCAACTCACCAAGGGTTGTGAATCTTAATGAATCATTGTTTGTGTAATACTTTGTAATCCTTGAATGAAACTTAGCATATGCATCCAGAGCATAGATCTGATTAATGGCAGAGGCTAAATTAAAAGAATAAATTAAAAATTACCACATCACTTCTTTTTTTTCCCCCTTGTTCAAAGCTCATTTCAAAGATATTCTCTATTACAAATAAAAATCTTTGTTTTTCACATGGACATAATATGGTTGGTACACATCTTAGTGAAGAAGATTAGGACACAATCTGGTATTAACCCTCATTAAAATTTGCTCACTTTTATTATGATAAAAAAGCTTGCATTATCATATAGAACTTGAAAATCATGTCTACATCACTTTATTTTATTCTTTTTATATTGAAATATCAAACAGAATTATTTAAATCAAAACATTACAATATTAAATGCTCTTAATTAATAAATATATTAAGTCCCTCCTGGACATTGCTTCAAGAGATGGGTTACTAAATGAGCATACTGGCTGCTTCACTTAGCTGTCATCTCTCTATGAGTAAGCCTGACACACTTCATCTCTCATGTTATCATCATGTACAGGCTTTTGTAATTCAGTCAAAGGAATACAAGTGAAACAAGGTGTTGTACTGTAAATGGTAAAAATAACTAGGAGAGGTTTAAGAAAGTATCATAAAGGTTGTATAGAGAGTGCTTTACATGATATAATGCCAGGGCATGGGAGCCCTGCAATACATCACCTCAGGACAAATCAGTGTTTGACAC
Source organism: Phaethornis superciliosus (assembly GCA_023637945.1). NCBI lineage: Eukaryota > Metazoa > Chordata > Aves > Apodiformes > Trochilidae > Phaethornis > Phaethornis superciliosus. Next base: position 180,778,809 of record JAJQWJ010000001.1, on the reverse strand, counting down.
TTGTCCTGAGCTAGGCACAAAGAATTGCCATCTGTTCAATATTTCAAAGTAGAATGTTGACACAGATCTGAAGCATCACAACGACTGCATAGCAAGAAAACAGGTTTTATTTTGGGGAAATGGGTTTCTTGAGCAAATACAATAAAAGCATATAAAAGTTAGAGATTGGAAATATATTTTGTCACCCCCATCCTTCTCTTCACCACACCAGGATGGTTCTTTTTAATAGAATTCTGTAGAGTTCTGTAGCTCAATGCTTCAGCTCATGCATTTGCAGGCTGAGGATATGTACAAGGAAGTACCCACACACCTGCCAGCTACACAGGACAGTGTCCTAGGAATGGAATCAGTGCCTAGTTGAATGTATGTGGAGACCAAACAGGGGAATTCCTGACTGTATCACATAAAATCAGGATCATGCTTACTACCTGAGCACTGCTTGGAATAGGGAGGAATAAACAACAAACCCCAGGTCCTCCCCAGTAAATCCCAGTGCAGGTATACATAATTAGAGAGAGTAAACATGAAGGGCTCATACATTAGAAAGAATTTCTTTACAGAGAGGGTGATCAGACATTGGAATGGGCTGCCCAGGGAAGTAGTGGATTCTCCGTCCCTGGAGATATTTAAAAAGAGACTGGATGTGGCACTCAGTGCCATGGTCTGGTAACTGCAGTGGTAGTGGTCAAGGGTTGGACTTGATGATCTCTGAGGTCCCTTCCAACCCAGCCAATTCTGTGATTCAATGATTCTATGATATGTTATGCAGAATCAAACACAAAACAGAGATGCTGACTCATGCTAGCATATGACTCTCCTCAGATGAAAAGCTCCAAAAGTGCAATAATTCTAATAAGCAAATCTACAGATGTTTCGTACTCTGTTTCTAGATTCTTATGTATTCCCAAGAGGGCCTGTTTCCATATCTTTCATAACTCATTTATTTATTTATTAGAAGTAAACTATAGAGCTCCAGGAAAATATATAGAAGTTTCTGGATATGCTGACTGTAAGCTGTGTCGGGAGCTCCTGTCCAGCTGCATACATAGTACCACCAGCTTGATATCTATTTACTACAGACTCCTTTCACTGAAGAGCTCACAATACTTAACATACCTGTCACACGATTCCTGCTCCCACTGGCAGCCTCCAAGGCTCCAGATTCCTTCTCTGCAATGATCTTTTTCAGCAAGTAACTTACACTCCAAATGCATGTGTGCAAAATGGTGACAAGCTGTGCTCAGACAAATGTTGTCCTCTCATCTGAACTATTATGTGTGTCCTGTTCACCTGGATGATCTAACACCTCCCAGAAGATATAGCTATATGTTTGCCTGATGACATCCTACACCTAAAGTAATCTGAGCTTCATTCTTCACTGAGCAGCTCAACAAAAGCTGTAGTTAGCATCAGACTCACTAATTACAGTGTTCTTTTGTCATCTGCTTGCTACTGCCTTTGGAAAGCCTCCATTTCATCACATGCCAATGTTTAGTCATTTCATACAGAGATCTAACACCAAGACCCTCTATGGTTTCATATAAATGTATAGGTTTTCAAGCTAAAACAGGTGATGGATTTTCCCAGGGAGTGAAGGCAAATAGCTAAGATCAGACTTCAGGAGTTCCAGCAAGTAAAAATAGTAGGAAAAAGGCATAGCCTTTTTAATGCAAAGCTTTTTTCCCCACAAGCAAAAAAGTTTGATCAGCTCAGTCAAAGTAATAACGAAACACAGCAGCTGGTCTTGCAGTACTTAATCCATCATTGTTCTTTTGATATCACAAGTATCATTATACTTAGCAGCATGCTTCCATTACAGCATTGTCTAATTAACAGCATTGTCACCAGCTGCCTAATGTATTACGGTCACTTAATTCATGCCTGGGTTAATGAAACTAGAAGATCAAACACTAACAAATACAAAAAATAATCTTCTGGCTGATCCCCAGGTCTCAGGATGAGCAGCGTGGAGACAAAGGTGTGGTTTATTACACCCTGATAGTGCCCAGCTGAAAAAATGGTCCCTTGATGCCCAAGGTAAATGAGGAGAATTGAGAACAGCTTGAGAAGGGTTTAGTTTATGGTGAAAGTAGCTTGTCTTATGCTGGCTAAAGTTTAAATGTGTTGAAAAGTGGACTACAGATTTTGAAAAGTAAGGTAAGAATGTTCTTTGTGTAAATTGCGTTAAGTGGGATGGATTATTCTTTCCTTACTACGGTTTTTAAGATTATTTTTTAGTACTAGGTTTGTTAGGTAAAATATATAATTTAGGTAAAAAATAATATTTTAAGTAGAATAATACAAGTGTAGCTATACAAATATTTCTGATGCTGTGTTGTCACAAAATGAAAAATATTTTTTTTTAAAGGAAAACAAAATGGTACTGTGAAAGCAGTAACTAATATGTTATTCCTTATGGTACGTTTAATAATGCCTGGGTGGCAGATCTTCTGAGAAAAATGCTGGATGCTGGATGATATCAAAACACATCAGGATATTCACAGGGGCATAGCAGGTGTACTCTTTATCAGTCTTGTCTTTATCAGTAAATTGTGCACCAACAAGTGCTTCCATCCAAAAATAATGAGGAACTCAGCTTTTGATTTTTCACCAATATCTGAGCTATGTCATTATCTGGTTTGTTTGTTGGGTTGTTTGGAGGTTTTGGGGTTTTTTGTTTTGTTTTGTTTTTCTGCTTCTGTCACCTTCTTTCCTATGCTAAATTAATCATGTGGGTGACCTTGCTGGCTTTTATTACTCTCAGCAGGCTGTATGAGCTATTGCTGGAAAAGCGTGACATTGTTCAACTAGTGTGGTCCTCTGTCTATTTTTTCTACTGTGTTGTTAATTGCCACTCCTAAATACAGGCTCTATTTCTGCTGCAGTGCACAGGTTCTTTCATTTGCTGTAACTTAAAAATAATTATGCTGTTAGAAGGAAAGTACAGTAAAATGTTCTCTAACTGTTCACAATTAGAAGAGCTAGGGGCTTTTAAATCCAGGCCCCTGGTAGCCTTAAAATGCTGTTTTGCCATGACTTTCCATGAGAACAGTGATGCTGAATGTAGGAGACATGGTGAATCTGGGCATCTTCTATTCCAATACACTGTGTGCATGGGTAGATCAAACTGCAATTTGGTAACAAGGGACTTGTAAAAATCCAGTCAAGCCTGAAATGGCATTGCATGACTATGGTTTAACTATGTGCTACTAACTTGACTCCAGGGGATGGGCTGGAGGCCATCTAGAAACTCCAAACTCATCTATCTGATCCCCTAAATTTGCTGTCTGAGTAATGGATTATAGTCATTGAGCCTTTCTAGCTTATGTTTTATATCCCTCCACATTTGTGGACAAGAGTAGGTAAAGCTTCTTCTGTAGCATGGATCTAGATTTTCATGATCATGATTGATCTTGCATAATTATGAATAAATTGTCTTACAAACCCTGTTCCTAAGCTTATTTTGGGAAGTATAACTGGATTCTGCTCCTGAAGCCACTTAGCTTCCCAATACTGATTTTACCCCATTGTTATCTGCAACCTAGTGGTAGAGCAGTCCCTGACACACTCAGGAACTGAGAGCAAGGATGTTTGCAGGGAAGGAGGGGGAAATTCATTGGGATACAGAAATTAGAAATGCTATCATAATGCATAAGGCAGGAGAACAAACTAGTTTTCTGGTTGCAGTGGTGCATGGAATTAAGCTTGAAAGCTTCCTTCGTGGTATGAAACATGAGGCAAATAAGAGATGAGGTAGCAGAGCTGCGGTCTGATGCCCAGCATTGAGTGGGTCCCTTTGGGCACTGGACCTTGGCCATGGCAGAGGCTGCCAAGAGCCATCCCTACCATTCAGTCAGCTCTGCAGATTGCAGCATCTGCCAGCCAGGTCGTGGAAGAGGGACTACATAGCTCTGGCTGGGGAAGGATGAAGTAGCAGCCTGCTCTGCTACTGGACTGTAAGGTACAACCAGCATTTCCTAGACATTAAATGTTTAACTTTGTGACCAGAGTGTTTTCATCATACTTCTTGAATGTGACGGCTGATTAAGGGATCAAACTGACTGAAAAGGGCGATTTGGAAGAAATTAAACCATGTCCCTTTAATGGGCATGCAGAAAGCTATTTTCAGGTTAGGCATAGAAAACACTTTGAAAAGGAGGTTAATTAGTAGTTTCAAAGGACATCTGAAACTCAAGACTATTGGACAATATGAGGATGACAGTGTGGCCTGACAGCCTGCTTACAGCTTCAAAGGCACATCTGGATAGATCCCTGAAGCAGTAAGAATGAACAGAAACACAGACTGTTGGACTATTTGCAGTAGTTAAAACACTGGTCAACTTTAAATGATTTTGTAGATGCCTCAGAGAACAATCATTATTCGTTTGGAGGGAAGAGCTGTATAAATAGATGGGCATGCCTGTGATCCTGATTAGCAGACTTTGAAGATCAAAAGCCTTCAGCATATACTGCTGGGGAAGAAAGGACACAGATCTCCCTGACAAGTGGGTGGGATGGGATATGGAGGCAGGATGCTGAGTCGCTGGATACTACTCTAGTTAGCCAGGACCTTAACGCCTTGAAGATGTCCCCCTCTCCTCTGTAAGACCCTCACCCTTCCCCTGTGGCGGGACTCCCCTCCGGGCATCGCCTTTCCTTGGCAATCGGGGGGGGGAGGGCGGGGTGGGGGGGAAGTCTCGGAATTCCCGCTCCATCTGGGGACAGAGGAAGGTCACCAAGGGAGGAGAGGAGCATCCTGCGCGGGGAGGCAGTGTCACCGGCAGCCACCGCGCCTCACGGGGAGGGCTCGGGCCCCGCCGCAGCCTCCACCCGCGCTCGCCGGTAGGCGGCACCGCCACCCGCCTTCCTCCTCATCATCATCATCCTCATCTTCCTCCTCCTCACCTTCGACGGGTGACCCAGATCGCGGCGGCGGCGGCGGCGGACGCGCCCGGCGAGTGGGTCCGGTCCGGTCCGGTTCGGGGGGTGTGCTGCTCCGCGCCCCGGTGAGTGCGGGCGGGGGGGCGGGGGGCTGAGGGCGGCCCCGCGGGTGCTTAGCGACGGGAGGCGGCTGCGGCCACCGCCTGGCTGTCCCCGGCGCTGCTCCATCCCTCCTCCGGCTCTGCCCGGCGGTGGGAGCGAAGTTTTGCCCCTTCGGGATGCGGGACTCTGCCTGGGAAAATCTTGCGGCGTAAGGAAACGGGATGTGAGGGGGGGGGGAGGGGTCGCGCTGAATGGTTTGCGTATTTGCTTGTGAGGATTTTGGCTTATTTATATTTTTTGTGGGTTTTTTGTTTTGTTTTTTGCTTGTTTGACGCCCTCATCCGTGATAATTGGGGAAGGGAGGGCTGGAGGGGGCCGGCGCTGGGCAGCAGCCAGGAGCGGGGTCTCTGCGGGTCCGCAGTCCTGGGCAGGGGCTGCCGGCCTGGCTTGGGAGCAGCTCTCACCGAGAGGCTCTGCGGGGCTCGGTGACAACGACATGTGGACGTGATAATGAGGAGATACATATATATATGCGTAGTAATGGGGTTTTGTTTTGTTTTTTTTTTATATAACGGAACTCTGCTCTTCCCTGCGTCCCTTCCACCCGACACGCGTGGTCATTGTGCATTGAAGTTACACTTGCTCCTGAGTTAACTCTAGGACTGAAGTCTGTAGTCTTTTATGTTTCTCTTTGTCCTCGCCGTTTCTGCTTCTCTTACCATTTCCGTGAAAATGGCTAAAAGAGAGTGGATAAAGTGTATGTCAGAATGGGGGTGGTTGGGGGTGGAGAACAACACCTTTGTCCCAATTCAATCAACTCAACAGTCAGATCAGAAGAAGGTGTTTTTTATGACAAAGGCATTTGGGAAAAAGGAGCCATTTTAGAAACTGAGATAAATTTGTGTCTTGCCTGTTTTAATTAAATCCAGGTTTTCACTCTTCTCTCTCTCCTCTCGCTATCTGAATTTATATTAAGATGAAGTAGAATAGAGGCAATGGCATCTCTTAAGTCATGTAACATCCCTATACACTACAGCAAGCTTACTGTTCACCTTCTGCTTGCAACATTTTGCTATGCATTTTTGAAGAACATTATTTTGAACTGGTAGATCCTTGAGAAGTTGAATCAGTTGAGTGTGCTTGTGATAAGAACATCTCTAAGATTAGAACAGCAAAAGGTTTGCTATATGCAACAATTCAATAGGTGTTGCATACTTATGTCTATTTAGCATTTTTAGCAAAGTGCAAGTACAAAAGAGACACACTGCTTCATAGGTAAGGCTGGTTTTCTCTTACTTTCTTTAAAAAAATGTGAGCCACTGCACTTCCAAACCAAACAGGTGAAGTTACACCTGTAACTAGAAATATCTTCTGACTTGTTCAATTTTCATAATTTTCACATAATTTTAAGCAGTATTTGAGCTAAAACAAATGCAAAACCACAATGCTGTAGCAATTGACTTATCAAGTCTAATAGATGCTCAGTGACAGGAAACCTATGATTTTCAGGAGTGAAATCATGTGAGAGCTAAGTGGCTGTATGTGCTGCTCTAGACAGAAAACCAGCAGAAAACAGTGCCAAGAAAGCATTAAACAGTGGGAAGTCATGTAACAGAATATATTTTGTTACCTTTTCTGCTGATTCATTGACATATGGCAAAACATATTCTGATAGTGTAAAAACATGTGAGGGATAAGCTCATAACCAAAGTGTCTGAATCCTTTGCTTGCTCAGTTCCTTAGGAAGGGCTTGAGTAGCCACAGGACAGCATCAGTTTAGCTGGGCTGACTCTTGTGAATCCAGGAATTTCCTCTGATCAAACATCTTTCTGCCACTCTTGCCAGGGAATTACTGTCCCTTGAGCCTAAGCAGGAAAACTTCAGGGTTATGTTGCATTAGGTGATTATTTTTTTATTTGTCATCTTCTCTGTGCAGACGGAGTCTTGCTGCTGCTTGCAGTGATGGAAGCAGGGAAAATGCTGTGGCAGAAATGCTAGTGCATGTAGGGCTTCAGCCTGCTGCTAGTATTTAAATAATCTTGGCTTTTAAAGAGGTCCAGAGAACCTGTACTTACAGTTAAGCCATGATCAGCTGTAACCAATGTTAGTAAAAATTCTATTTAGTTGTGCCGACAGGGCATAAGTCCTATACAGAGTCAGGCAAGGTTTAGTTTTCCCAAGAGGTCATTTGAAGTGTTAGCAGAAAATTGCAAGAAGAGAAAGCTTGGGCTGCCTGGAGATCAAATCTTGTTGGATTTAATGCTCTCTGGCTCATGAGACTTATTTTTTATTTTTATGAACATCTGCTCAACCTTTTTTATTGGAAAGCTTGTTTTGTGTGACAATCATAGAATGGTTTGTGTTGGAAGGGACCTTAAAGGCCATCTAGTTCCAGCTCCCCTTCCATGGCCAGGGACATCTCCCACTAGATCAGGTTTTTCCAAACCCCATCTAATCTGGCTTTTAACACTTCAAGGGAGGGGGGTATCCACAGCTTCCCTAGACAACCTGTGCCAGTGTCTGACAGTGGAGATTTTCACCCTTACAGTGAAGAATTTCCTTTTAATAGCTAACCCAAATCTGCTTTCTTCTTTGAAATATTTTGCTCAGTGATATAGGCCAAAGGACTGCATGAAATAGGTTACCCTCCTAGAATGCAAGCATTGTGAAGGAGTCAAGAAGAATAAACTTCAGGTTTAGGGTTTGCTGGAATACTGCAAATAAATCCAGATGAAATAAGGAAAAATAAAATTTAAAATGAGACTCTTGTAAAGAGATGTGGAGAACGATAGTGAAGGACTGTGCCTATGGTTTGGGCTTAGCATCCTCAGCATCCATGTAAGTGATACGACTGAGCTTGAGTGCTGAGCTGTGCTGCACCCCAGGAATTTCAAAGCCCGAGATGGAAACGCTGCTTGTTCCTGCCAGGTGGTGGAAAAGAGGAGTCTGACAGCAGAGGCTGCAGGAGCAGCTTCCTCAGTCACTCCTCAGTGGGATGTGGAAGTGACCACATGAACTCTCCTTTTTTTTAAGGAAAAGTAAGTATTTTTGTGGTAAACTGACTTGTTTGATTTTGCCTTGAAATGAATTATGGATATGTTTACACTAACAATTTGGCCTGCATCCAGTTTAAGTATCTGACACATCCTCTGGAGACCTTCTCCAGATTCCTTGTAGTGGCTCAGGTCTCAGAGCAGATTCTCTTTGAGAGATCTGAACTCTCCCAGTGAAACTAAAGCAGTAGTCCTGCTCTGAGACTCCACCAATTACTGACTCTTGTGTGAAAGATACTGATTTCACTGTTTCCAACATTTTTGAAGAACAGGTGATTGAGATTGTGGTTTTGAAGCAAATGTCTCAGTTGTCCCTGCTTTTTGTTCTTTACCTCACTTTGTGGACAAGTCTTGGAGAACCTGAGAATAAATGGAGGGTCTGTTTTGAGAGCACACCAAGCACAACCTGGCATTCAGTCCTGGGGACCAGGCTATAGCTACTCCAGAGGCAGTAATTTGTTTTGTTTAAAAACACTTTCTCCCTCTAGTTTCAGTTTCAAATGCTTGACACGATTTTTTTTCTCAGCAGAGCCATTTCTGTTGGTCTGTGCTATGCAGTGATGCAGCTATAGCTCCTGCAATAGGTATTTATTTTGCTTCTTCAGGGAGAGATGCTCAGACAGAGAGATTAAGGGGAAAAAACCTGAGAAAACAAGAACTGGCCTGTCTCCACAGCTATCTCTTCCTCACTGCTAATTCACTTGGTTTACTGGTATCTTCTGAAGATATGTGAGGAAGAAAGGCCACTTCTGTAAAGAATTCTTATTTAGGACTGTTCAACTGGCTATCAATTTCACAAACATAAAAGTTATTCCATAGCATATATTCCATCTGCCACACAAGCCCATGTTGTGTGCCTGATTCTGTCGACCATTAAGTTTCATAGGGCCCTAAAATAGTGATTCTGCTGGGATCAGCATATTGAGCAAAGGCTCCTGTGGCCTGATCCAGATTGCACTGATAATAAACACAAGTTTTGCCAGTGGTTTTGGTTGGTTGGATTGTTGTTTTGGTTTTCTTTTTACTAGTCTTATTTATATATTTAAAAACAAAGATAAATCCATAGTTTTCATTGTCTTCCAGAATGCTTCAGGTGTTGAGATAGTGTAATAACAATTTGTGAGTGTACTGATAATATTTGCATATTTGGGTGAACATGCAAGGGGTAGGAATTGGGTACCAGTACAAAACAGTTTCCTATGGTCATGGGAACTGTAGTTCTCTCCCATAGCTCTGACAGGTATTTTTAAGAGAAAATCTTGTTCCTTTTCTCACCCTGCTTTCACAAAGCCACATCCATAACAGCGTTGGTTTGGATGTGTGCCATCAAACAGGTTGTGTCTCTTGAAACATGAGATCAATATAGGATTTGTTAATTTGGGGCTTGCTAGGCCTTCATGCTGTCAGTGTTAAAGCCCCCAAGGGGAACAGATATACTGAAGGAGCAAAAGAGGAGTTCTTACTCAACCATTTGATCGAGGGAGAGGAGACATCATTCTCCTAGAGGAAGAGCACCAGTTAAGAAAGGATATGCAATCTGCCCCAACTATTTGGTGGGAGACCACAGCAATATCTGCAAGGATCTGGGACAGTCATGTTCTTCTTTGAACCTTGTTTGCCCTCATCACCTACAGCATGAGTGTTTTGGGTTAGGGCTTGTTTTTATACAATATCTTTAGAGTCTTTACGTACCTATATGCAAATGAGATGCCCAAGAACTTCAGGACTGAGGTTTCCCTTTGGAAACAAAAAATGTTTCAGCATTATCTTTTTATACTACAGGCTGTTTTAGCTGTACTGACTGTTCTTTCCAGCCCACCCTTATTTACTGTAAGGTAGTGATTATTTCCTCAAGAGAGGGAGCAGAGTGGGAGAGCAAGAGAAAGGATGTGCTCTTGCACATCTTGAACATCTAATTAACATCATACACAAACCAGACAATTTGGGACTAGATCTAAGCATGAAAGGTGAGATTGCAGTCACCGTTCAGTCCAAAAAGGCATCAAGTAACCACCAGCAAAACCAAAAATTACTGAAAACAAACAACTCACTAAATCTGAAGAAAACTGGCATCTGCATATTGTGCTATATCATACAGGTTATCATCTCAAGATGTCTCTGATGCAAGTGCTCTGGAAAATTGTGTTACTATCAGTTTTTCTAAGTATCACTTTATGTGAATTAAGGAAAGGACAGAACTATAAAACCATCAAGTGAAGTATGCTTCACTATTCTAAGTGGAAACAGATGCTGAAAGAAGAAGTCTTTGTGTTGCATTAAGAATAAGTGCTTTGTGGCAGTGCTGCCAGTCATCCTGTCCTAGTTCCTGTTCTTCTTGGATCTTTTTGTTTTTCACCCCTCTCAGTTACAGTGTTGCAGGAACATTTTCCAGTGGTCTTTGTCTCTTCTCTCTTTTCTCTTTCCACACTGTCATCTACTTTCCAGTCTTCTGCTACAAATCTCTGCCAGCATCCTTTTCTATTTAATTTTGGGCAGCTAAAAGAAAGCAAACACCTGGTAGGACCAGGCAGGAAGTTGCAGAGGGAAGGAGAGATCCATGGCACCTTACCCTTTCCTTGCCACTGGCTTTTTTCTCAATTGGCTGAGAAAGGGCATCTTGAGCATTTACCACAGGATGGTTCCTGGGCTGAGCTTGAAAGTGTGCTTCACCAATATTGCTTACCAGCTAGAAGAATTTTCTTGACCTTCCAACCATTTTTTCCATCTTTACCTTTTGCAAACCTTCATCAGCCTTTCCTTTTGCATCTTAGAGGGGCATTTGTGTTACAGAATTCCTCCTTGGTGAACATCCTGGACACCAAACTTCTCCTAGCTTGCTTTTTCTACTACTTCTTGTTAAAGAAAACTAAAATTTGGTAGGCATCTTGGAAATCTTCAAGATGAAGAGTGAATTGGCAGCTGGTGGCTGCTACTACAAAGTTCTATCTGAAGAAATTTGAGAAGAAGGCCTTAGAGTGTTGATTTTTTTTATTTTTTTTTTTTTCTTCCAGAAGACCCTAAGCCTGTTTCAACAAAAAACAAAAAAAAAAAACGTGGAGTGTGCAATACTTAGTGCAGCAGCTTAGGGAAACTTCCATGTTTCTATGGGCAAATAGGTTCTTTCTCCCACTTCTTGCCCCAGACATTGGTAGAACAAGAGGAATTTACCCTGCATGGGTACTTCTGGACAGCAAGCACGTAACGAGAACTTCCAGCAAGGTCATGTACTTGGAGCTGTTCTGGTTTCCTGCCTCTTGGGACGTAGAATGTCTTACTGAGCAGCAAATGGGAGAAGAAATACTAGGCCATGAAGTCTGCAAAAAAACTGCAGTGGGATTTTTCATTCTCTTGACTGCAGATTGAGTGGGTTGCTCATTTATTGAGGTCCCTCTGCAGACTGCAGGACCTCAGGCAGCTAACAGCTAGTGCACGACACTTCCTATAGGGTGCTCAGTATCATAAAGGTTGTGCTTCATGACATCATTATTTTTAAACCCTGACTTAGGGAACAGCTCATCTGTAAAATTACAGAAGAATATGCAGAAACTCTTATATACCGTACTCTTGCATGCCTGTCTGAGAGCTCTGTGGAAAAATTATAGTGATGGGAAAAAGTGATGCAATGATGGGAAAATGGGGCACCACATAAAACAGTATTCTGTTAGATCAGTAGGAATTGGATCTGACCTTCACCAGGTTCCTGAGTAAATCAATTGCTTAATGCTCCTCTAGCCTGAAAGCATCGTCTAGCCCTTGTCCTGACACATCTGCTGTCCTTGTCCTATTTTTTTTTCTTGTTACAAAATAAATATGAAAGTCCTTAATTCTACATGCTTTCAGACTGATACTTGGTATGATATGGTATTGATCTGATGACTGAATTAACTCTACCAGTTCCAAGCAAATAAAACAAATATTGGAAAGGTAGAGGAAAGGATAGAGCAAGTATCTCTGTAATTCTATCGACATTGCAGATCTTCTTGTGATTGATTGATTGATAGATAGGATGTTTCTTCTCCATATAGTGCTTTGTGTTGGGAATTGGTCAGGTTCTAAGGCAAATCAAAACTTCAGTTAATTTTGTTAGCAAGTGAATACTTCACCTTTGCCTTTACCTTGTACCTTCCTCTCATATAGGCAATGAGGTGGAAAACAAAATGAAAAGGCAAAAGAGCACCAGTCATTTACTTTTGGAAATAATGATTTTGTTTTTTGTCTTTTTTCCATAAAGCTTCTGCAGCAATTAGTCTGAAAGGCGGCGTGTTTGGATTTTATGGGTACAGTCTGGTAGATTTATTCTAAACCTGATGGAATGTTGTTACAAAGTGTGATGTTTTATTTAGAACAGGCTTCCCACAGCACAAGCTGTTGTAAGGTATGTCTGTAAAAAAGGAAATAGGCTAAAACATTGCACTGCAAACCACCTAGGTGCATGACCCACTGAGTTGATGCTCTTCTCCTGGGTGTGCTCCTTGAGGTCAAGTGAAAGTTCATGAGAATTGACTAAAAATTATGCTTTTCTACATTGCATGAAGGGGTGATGGCAAGTTACTGTGGGTCGAAAGCTACTTGCAAGTGTGAGACTTCATTTTTAGCTGATATATCATCTTTTCAGGCCTCTTCTGGATAAAAGTACACTTTGCTCAATAAGTAAAGTAAGCTTATCAAGGACTGGAAGCATTATAGACAGACGCTTGCTTATTTTGATTCTTGCTGAAGTTACACACCTGGTTCCACTTAGAATCTTGGATTGTTTGGATTGGAAGTTCCATGGATCATGAAGTTCCAGCCCCCCTGCCATGGACAGGGACATCTCCCACTTGACCAGGTTGCTCATGGCTCCATCCAACCCGGCCTTGAACACTTCCAGTGAGCGAGCATCCACAGCTTCCCTGAGCAACCTGTGCCAGTGTCTCACTACCCTCACACTAAAGAATTTCTTCCTAATGACTAATCTAAATCTGTCAAATCTACCTTCTTCCAGTGTAGCACTATTACCCCTTATGCTATTGCTGTATGCCTGTGTAAAAAGTCCCTCCTCAGCTTTCCTGTGGGCCCCTTCATGTACTGAAAGGCTGTTAAATGTCTCCCTGGAGCCTTCTCCAGGCTGAACAACCCCAACTTTCTCAGCCTGTCTTCAGAGGAGAGGTCCTCCAACCCTCTTATCACCTTTGTGGCCCTCCTGTGGTCTCACTTCAAGAGCTCCATGTTCTTCCTGTGTTGAGGGCTCCAGAAGTGGACACAGTACTCCAGGTGAGATCTCACAAAAGCAGAGTAGAAGGGGACAATCCCCTCCCTCAACTTGCTGGCCATGCTTCTTTTGATATGGACAAGATACATTGGCTTTCTGGGCTGCAAGTGCACATTGCCAGTTCATGTGGAGCTTCCCATCAACCGACACCCTCAAGTCCTTTTTTTTCATGGCTTTTCTCAATCTATTCTCTGCCCAGCCTGTATTTGTGTTTGGGATTGTCCCAGCCCATGTGCAGGACCTTTTAGTTGGCCTGGTTGAACTTGATGCAGTTTGCACAGGCCCACTTCTCAAGCCTGTCAAAATCTCTCTGACTTACAGTACTCTGGGATGTTGAAAGCTTCCTCTGCCTTCTAACTTCATATTTCATATCAGAAATATGACATACCCAGCAAAGTCTTCAATGGTGACCAGAAGTGACTTCAGAGAGTCTTTTCCTGAATATCTTTCAACACTGAACTAGGACAGAGCTAAAAAATGGGTGAACATAAGTTATTTTTTTAGTTATGCATGTACATATCCTTTGATTTGGGGGGATTCAGTTTGCTTTAAAAAGCCACGCATCGAAAAACAGCCCTTTTATTTTGAAGAGCAGAGATTGGCAATGAACTGTGGAAATGCTTCTGCAACACAAAGATTTGGGTTAATGTTATCTTCAGCAAACTGTGTTATCACTGAGGAAAAATCTTCTGGGAAATTGCAGGGTGTAGAGTTAATTGGATGCTGTTAGAGGTAACTTGCCATATGAGGTTTGGCAAGTAAATTTTCTTGAATCCAAATGCAGTCCACATGATGGGCATTGCAAGTCCCTTTTGATGCTTCCTTGTTTCTGCTTAGATTTGTGGGATTATTTTACCATTCTATAGAGGTAGTAATAGACTGAAGTCAAGCACTAAGTTAAGACTACAGAATTAGAGGCTTTCATAGCCCTCTTCTGTGTATTTTGGGGGGAAGGTGGTGTTTTGTTTGGGTTTTGTTTGTTTGTGGGTTTTTTGCTGATCTTTACTCCCAATCCTGCTGTGATTTTCAGCTTTTACTTAGGGCTCTCATGACTTCATGGTGAGCCTTTCCCTCGCTCTTCTAGTGAAATACTGAAACCTAAAATGTCAACGTGTGATGGAGGTTGGGAAAGGAAAAAATCTTATTACATGGGACAGTGTGAGGGAAGTCATAAACAGTACTTCCTGAGTACTACTATAACTTGACCAAACTGGAGGCCTAGAGTCGTTGGGGGTTTATTTGTATTTGTGCTTTTTTTGTGTGTGTTATACTGGTACTAGCAGGGCATCCTGTAGACTCTTATTCATGAATTGTAGGTACCTTACAACTACTTGTTTAAGGTCAAGTAAGTATTGGAGGCTTTTTGGGTGGGAGCAGTGGGGAGGGATGAAGCAGAGGTAGTAAACTTGTTTCACCTTCAAACGGAGCGTGTTTCATGGGAAATATTGCAAATTGTAGTAGATTTTAGTGAAGTTGGTAGCACTAATAAAATAAGAAGGACTTGGGAACTCAGTCAGATGTATGTCAGATGTATGTAACTCAGGTTACCTGAGATAAAGAGTAGCCATAAGAGTGACTGTGAGCAAAGCAGAGAGTTAAAAGCTGGAAGGAACCACAGAGGGTCTCTAGCCCAACTCCCTGCTCACAGCAGTGTCATCTCTCATGTCAAGTTTCTTGAAGCTTAATTCAGATGGGGCTTGAAACCTTAAAGGATGGAGACTGCACAACCTCTCTGGACAATCTCTACCAATGTCTGACTTTCTGGGGAAAAATTTTTCTCCTTATATCCAGGCTGAACCTCTCCTGTTTAAGTGTTTGTTTTTCACCTTTTTGCCTGCACTGGATTGCAGAGTCCATCTAGGACTTCTTGATGACCTCCTCATAGGCACTGGAGGTGCTGTTAGGTTTCCCCAAAGTTGTCTCTGTGCTGGGCTGTCAACAAGCACATCTTCCCCAGCCCCTTCATAATCTCAGTAGCTTCTGCTTAACTGTCTCCTGTTTATTGGTATCTTTTGTGTACTGCTGGGCCCCACATCGAGGCAGTGTCTACATGTGGTCCAAAGTATGCTGAGTCGAGGAAGGTAATTCCATCCTTCAGTCTGCTTCCTGCCTCTGCTTGTGTTCATGCAGCCCAGGGTGCTGTTGCCTGTCTTTGCATACTGATGGCTTGTAGCCAGCTTGTTATGCAGCAGAAGCTCAAGGGACATTTTTTAACATATATCAGCTACTTTTCCCATTTCTACTTCTAGTCATTGTAGGCTGGTGTTCAGGACATAGAAGCATTAATGTTCTCCTAAAAGATATGGTAGCAAAATATTGACATAAGGCTTAAGATTGTTGTTCCTCACAAATAAGTGTCCATAGGTTTTTGAGGCGAATGAGGGATAGGCAGAAACCTAGGATGCCACAAGAAAGAGAAGTTGCAGCCTGGAATCAAGATCATGGTGGCAGAAGCATTCAACTCAGAAGAACCCACTTTGAAACTGTAAGAATTAAATTAAAAATAAATGTGGGGCTTCTTTTCTGCACTCAAGATGGTTGATGCAATTACTGTTTTATTTCAAACATATGCCCTCTTTTTGTCATTAGGAGTAAAGTTTGTATGAACCGTAATATAGTGTTCTATATAAACAAAGTCCTATATTTAGCCTGCTCATCTTGATGGTTCTGATTTGTCTCTTCAGCACAGCTATTCTTTCTTTATAATTAGAATACAAACTTTCTAAAAATGTTTGTAATATGCCAGATGAGTCAATAGCTTGCAAGACAAACATTGTGGAAAAAACCACCTTGGTTTTATATTTTTCTTTGCAAATATATGATTTATATTAAATAACACAACTTTTTTCCTCAGCTGTATCTGTAGCTTTCTTGAAGACAGACAAAGCATACCATTAGCTTCAGATGAAGAGGAGACTTTTAAGGCTTGCTCTCTACTCCTTTCATCCTCCAGCAACTTTTAACCTTTCCTATTGATGCATGTTTTGCTATACTACTTGAAAGCTTATAGTCACAATAATTCAAATAGTTAATGTCAAATAGTTAATTTTAATAGTTAATGTCAAATATTTAATTCAAATAGTTAATGTCTATTTAAAGAAAGATCTTGCAGTAGTTTTGTTGTTCTACGTGATTGTAGTAATACTGCTTCTCTTCCAAGAAAAGCTGCAGCTAACTTTAGGAGGGGAAACTCCTGTCTGGTTTAAACTAAACTGAGTGAAACAATTGGCAATGAATGGCTACATGGGTGTGTTGTGGGAGGAAGGAGGAGGCTGATTTGTGCAAGTGGTGTGGTATGAGATAAAATTCTGCATGCTGAGAAACTTGAGTGTCTGGAATATTCAGACTGCATCCTCGCTCTGTCATCCTCAATCTAAAGCCTTGGAACATGAGTGTCTCTTCATGCCAAAGATAAAATTTTAAACATTGAGCCAGAAGGTCTCAGTAGTGGATCTGGGTTGTTGGTATAAGCTACTACTAGGGAATTAATGGAAGAAGACTGACAAAGTTAAACCTACTTGTCTTTAAGCTTACTCCAGCTACATGACTAAAAATTAGAAAAGGATGAAAAGTTGCCTACAAAAGGAGAAGAGGGGAAGTATCTTGCAGGTTCTTCAGTGATAAAATGTGTGTATAACTTGGAACATTTTCTGTGCAGAAAAACACAGCTTCAAGCTCACATGAGTGTAACCATGTAGAAGCACAAACTGAGGCTCTCAGTGGTGAGTGGATTCTGCAGCCAAGAGGCTGCTCCCCACTGGCTGCCTTGCTGGCTCTCGGTGTCCTGCAGCAAGTCTGGCACAAAAGTGATATTTCAAAAGTGCAGAGAGTTGAGGCTTCAGAAACTTCAGTCTCCCAGAATCCATTCCTGGTGTCAACTTTTTAAGCAAATTGTATTAATTGTTGTGCTCTTTTTTCCAACAAGCTACAAACGTGCATTACCCTGGTTATCTAGACATTTTTTTCTCCTGTGTGACTTCTCTTCCCACATGTGGACCTTGATCTGCAGACATCCCAGAGAAAACTCTTTCATTAAGAAAATAGGAGGCTATAAGTCCAGTCCCTCTTCCAGACCATAAATATAGCTTTTTTTTTTTTTTTTAATAAGCACACCTAGTAGCAATAGTGAAACTTTTTGAGCAAATTCTGAAGCAATGTGCATATATTACAAAGCTATAGTTGCTGTTCCTGTTCACCAAGATGCTTTAACAGCTTTACTGAAAGTAAAATAAAGTACTAGTTTATTCCATATGCAAGTTTTTCTTTGTTCACTGAAATGATTACATTTTTAGAGAAAGAGGGACTGATAGAAATTAGGTCTTGTGGCTACAGGTTTATGCTAAGTTGAACTTCCTCAGCTATGAGGTGTGGTAACAAACTTTTGAAAGAGTTTAAACACTAGTTTCTTCACAGAAAATCTTAACAGAAATCCCCAAGGGGATCACTTGTGGATGTGGATGGAAAAGGGGAATACTGCCTTCCAGTCCTACTTGTTTGAAGATGACTGTAAAGTCTCATCTTCCAGTTTGGCTTCCCAGCCTCTCCTGGATGTCTACAGCTCCATGCTGTGTGTATGTGTGTGCCCACATTTGTGAACTGTTGTGAAAATCACAGAGCATGGTGTTAATTTCTGTCCCTGTACTTAGCAAATGACCGCATTTACAAAGCCTGTCTGCCCAACAGCAGCATAGACCCTCTGTACTTTTGTTTGTGCCTGGAAGTCTTGACTCTAGGTCTTGAAAACCTTTTTGGTAGAATCAGGTGGAACTTAATTGCTTTGTGCTGCAGAGGAGGATTCTGCTTTTAAGGCCATACCCTTTCTTTTAACCTGGTTCTGGGCTGAGTCTGTGCTGTAGGGAAGTAGCTGTTGAAGCCTGCAGGGTGAACTGTTTCTCTCCAAGCTGGAGGACTTTGATGTTGACTTCTAAGGCATAAGAACTGCAGCTGTAAAGTTCTTTCTGGTTACTTCCCTGCCCAGCCCCTTTTAAAATTAAAAGGGAGAGAGCAAGAACAACTCTTGCCATTCAAAGGGTAGGCTTTTATAAAGATCTAAAATTGTCACTTTTAACCTCTTGTTGTGTTTGTTCAGTCACTTAATTATGCTTTTTTTTTGCAGCCATCTAACTTCCTTTGAGTTTAGCTTTCTCAGTAGAAGGGGGGGGAGGTTATGAACAACAACTTTGACTTTTTAAAATACGTTTTTTTTAAACAGTATAATGTTTAATGAGCACTTAAAATTAATTTACAATTGGCTGTAGCTGGTAATTGTTCTTGAAGGCAGAGTGTCATAAAGCTCCTACAAAACCCCACTTGGATGAGCCAGTTCTGGAGTCCAGGCAAGGCGACATCTCTTCCCTGTAAAGAAGCAGCATCATTTTCAGCAAGGACCTTGAGCAGAATCAGGAAGCAGATGGCTTCAGAGGCTGATGCAAACAAACACTTTTGGAGGGGGGTGATTTAACAGCTCATGGCACTTCTGGCGTGTTTCTTACACTGCTGCCCTTCTGGGTCAAATATTGTGGTGAAGCTTCTTTTCTTCAAGTTGATGCTAAAAAGCTCAGACTCGGCTGTGAGAATCTTTCACAAACTGTATCTTTTGAACAGCAAATTATTAAACTGGAGAAGGGGAGCAGGTTACATTCCCTCCAGGTTTTGTCTATCTCCTGTGCTCCCTGTGCTTGCTGTCATCAAAGAACTATCAAAAGCTGTAGCTGGAAATGTTAGGAGCTTGCCTATTATATTCATTAATGAACCAGAGTTGGATGTTAGCATCTCTCTGCCCTTGCAAGCAGGTGTCACTGAAGCCAGCACCAATTACAGCAGCATTCAGGGAACAGCAACATGATTCAGACAGTCAGAAACAATATAAATGGATTTAGCAAGCTGTATGTGATGTAATCCAAGATAGATGTATTTTTCTAACTTGAATGCTTGTTCTGTTCTTGTCAGTAGACAACAGCTTGTAAAACGTAAAACTTACAAGTTACAAAAGGAAAGAATATGAGGACAAAATAAAGTAGGAAGATTTTTATTTCATCAGTACTGGTAGGTCCTTCAAAGTAAAGTAGATTTGAAGGTCTCTAGATTTATAACTTTGTGACAAAAGAAGTGAGATTTCGAAGACCTTAAGGTACTTCTCAGCATGCTGCATGGGCTGCTACTGGAAAACAGGCTCCTAAATGATTTCACAGTGCAGCTTTCATTCAGGCCTTTGTGTATGGTCTTTACTAGTACAGAGCTTGAAAGTTGGAATAGAATGGTTTGGGTTGCAAGGCACCTTGTTCCACCTAGTTCCAACCCCCCTGCAGGGACAGGAACACCTCCCACAAGACCAGGTTGCTCAAAGCTTCATCCAACCTGGCCTTGTCTAACTTAAATCTACCCTCTTCTGATATAAAGCTGTTACCCTTTGTTCTGTTGCTACATGCCCTTGTAAAAAGTCCCTCTCCATCTTTCCTTCATGGCCCTTTTAGGTACTGGAAGGTTGCTATAAGGTCTCTCTAGGGTCTTCTCTTCTCCACAATGAAATTGTGGTCTTGTTCCTTTTAAGTCTTGGATTAATCTGTCCCCATAACAGACATGTAACAGTGCTGTTTTCTGGCAGAAAGGAAAGCTGGTTTATTGCCTTTTACAAGATATGAAGTATAGAAATTAATAGCCTGCATCTGTTAATCAAATATCACTAGTACATGAATACATAGTTTTAGAAATCTGAATTAAAGAAGTGGTGACTGAGAAGAGCCTGCAGTATGTGGACAGGGTAATATTTGTCAAGCTTCTTCACAAATTCTTGCTGTGTCTCTCCTCTACTGGAACTAAATGTTAATCATAATGAAAATTAATGGTAAAGCAACTTGTTCAACTGTATCTGGTTTAAGACCCTATATTTTAAGACCTTCTATGTATCATTTAATAAAGTTGGTCACCAGGAAAGTTGATTGCATAATATCTATAGTAATTTAAATCAGAACCAAGTAGTAGCTCTTTGCTTACATGCTACATGTACCCAAAGTTTCCAAGTGCTGTTGGAAATTCTGGGGAACAGAATTTTAACTACAGGACAGGCCAACTGTCTCCTGAAACTGCCACTTGGAAGCTGCTGTAAGCTAGACAGGTATTTGAAGAATGCAAGATGTGTTTGAAATTGTCTAGGTTTTTCTTCAAGATTTTTCACTTAATTCTGTAGTCTTACTCAGATTTTTTTACTTTTTTACTTTTCTGAAAAGAGGCGTGGATGGTGTAGTCTGGTCAAAGTATGTGCTCAGGCACATATGTGAACAAACTTTGTCATTTTATTTTTATGGACATGAGATTTCTTAACATCTTCCCCAGGTATTTCTGTAGATGATTTTTTCAAGAGTAATTTAGAAAACTGAAGTACCACTCCTTTTTCTTTGTTGGCAAATAGATCTCTTTTTTATTTCTACAGCACTAATATTTTCTGCAAAGAAGAGGTCACCAGTGATCAATAAATTACAGTTCCAGCAACACAAACCAGACTGTCACCATGAAGCACTTCCTGAGGTAACTGTTCTACATTTTTTTCAAAAGTATTAAATTATTCTAATGACTTTTGTGCTGCGGTGAGTTAAGAGTTTTAGCTGATACCAGTAGTATGGAAGGTATAAACTAGTTTATACTCAATTGCTTTCTGTTCACCTAGATTTTGCTATTTAATTAAAGTAGCTTAATTTAAAATTTCCTTTCTAGTTCTTTATAGAAGCAAAGAATGTGGTAACTGTCTTATGGGATTGGAGTGGTGATGTGTCAGATCAATAGCTCCTGATATGTTAGAGGAAAATAGGAGGAACAGTAATGTAGAACAACACTTGAAAATTTTTCTTTTTTTCATTCCCCTTCTTGTCTGCTGTCTGGATTTTGGAGTTTACTTGTAAAAGCAGAGAAGGTGAGACACTTGGTGAAGATGTGTGGTGGGCACTTGGAGATACCAACTGTGGGTGCAAAATGCCCATGTTGTCTTTGTTCTGTAGTCAGTGAAGAGTTGAGCGCTCCTAGAAAACGGCACAGATCAAGAACTTAATTTGTGTATAAACCCAAGAAATCATATTCTGTCTGGATGAGAAAAACCTTTTCAAGAGGGCTGAAACATATGCTTCTGTATATAGCATCTGTCACTACATTTTTCTCTCTTTTTAGGCTGTTTTATAGCAAAGAATCTTATACTCCATGCATATCAGCATCATTACCTCTAGGCTGATCATCTGTAGTGATCTGGCTGCCAAGCTAGCCTTGGCTTAAGCATTTCTGTGGAATGTTTGGGTCAGTTTCTTTGGGTATCTTCAGCCAGCTGCAAAATGACTCTGTAAGCAGGACATACACAGGTTA
The DNA here is from genome assembly GCA_023637945.1 of Phaethornis superciliosus. Taxonomy (NCBI): domain Eukaryota; kingdom Metazoa; phylum Chordata; class Aves; order Apodiformes; family Trochilidae; genus Phaethornis; species Phaethornis superciliosus. The sequence goes on along the minus strand of JAJQWJ010000001.1, from coordinate 180,757,176 downwards.
AAAGTATAAAGCAATTATTTCTTGGCTAAGATCCACAAAAGACAGTGAAGATGTAATGAGCCATTAGGTAAGCATTACTGTGCTCACCACCCTGATAGGCACCAGTCAGGAGAGAAAGGATTGAACCCTGCAGCCCTGTGACAAGGATCCTGGATGATCTCAAGTCTTCCACCAACTCCATTGATACTGGTTCAGTGATTGGATAGTTAACAATTAGCCTGGTTAATGTCCCTCTGATGCTTTTTCCCTTTGAAATTTTGTACTGTCCCATGTTGGAGCATCCTTCTTGGATCCTGATAATGATTTCCATCTTGGCAGTCCTGCCTCTTGAATTTTTTACCTTTCTTCCCCTGTACAGACTGGCTCAGCAGCCTGGCCCAAGGTCACAGGCTGGTGTCATGTTGGATCTGGGCCATGAATCCTGCAGAAATGGTACTCAGCCATCTTGTGGGTGGAGTGGGAGCCTCCAGCTCACAGAGGATGTTGCAGTTTGCATACTTGTATCTTTTGAGCTTAATGTAATTTTGTTCTTTCCTGATGCAAAAGATGAGCTGCTGACAACTTCTGAGCTGCTGTCTCTTCCATGACTGAAGTAAATGGTTTGCCTCTCCCTTTAAAATGCTTCTTCTGCTCTCCTTTGTCTGTCCTGCCCCCCTTGGTCCTTTCTTCCATGTTGGAGAAAGCATGCTGGTTTTAATATTTACATTCCTAATGCTGTCTTGAAGAAACCACCTCCTGCTTCTTTACATGGTATTTCTAGAGTAAGTGAATCCTAAAAGATTTGGGAAGTCTTGATGGTATTAGCTTCTCTTAAGTAGCCAAGGTAGATCTTCTGCTTATCTAAACAGCAGTCTAGGACTTTGTTATGCTAAATGCAGTATTCCAAAAGCCAAACAGAAAGTTGGATTAAGGAGTGGGGGGAGTGCAGAGCACCTCACATAGGAAAACACTGTTGAAATAGGAAAGCTATTCTGTTTGTTTCCAAGCATTTGGAGTTTCTTATTTTACATTTAATCCTTAGATATGAACTAGTGTGAGTATTATACTGCTAATATTTGATAAATATAGAATAAATATAGGAAGATAAAGAAGTAAACTGGAGCCATTCTCCAAGAAAAACATATACTGGGGATAGTGAGTTCTGTTGTATGTGTTGTGGTTGCAGGCTGTGTGTTCAGGAATCAGGCAGTAAAGTTTAGAGCTGCAGGGAAATAGATACACAAGGCAAGGATATTAAGCCTTCCCGACTGGAAATCAGGTGGAAAATAAACAAGTTACCATATATTTTGGCCCCTGGTGTTTGCCTGTTACCAGTAGCAGCAGCCACCCAGGAGCATCCTTAACTGTTTATGAAGATGAAATTCAGAGCTGAATGTGGTGTAGAAGGCAAGGAGTACTCATTGGCACAGTGTTTTCCTTGTTGCACAATGTGGGTCAGAGACCAAGCTAGCTGATGCTGATGGCATAGATTATCTCTGTGTTTAAAAGCAATGAGTGTACTTAAATCATAGAATCATAGAACTGGCTGGGTTGGAAGGGACCTCAGAGATCATCAGGTCCAACCCTTGACCCACTACCGCTGCGGTTACCAGACCATGGCACTGAGTGCCACATCCAGTCTCTTTTTAAATATCTCCAGGGACAGAGAATCCACCACTTCCCTGGGCAGCCCATTCCAATGTCTGATCACCCTCTCCGTGATCTACACAATCTGAAAGTCATCACAATCTCCAGAATCTGAAAGTCATCTTGTTGACTGCAACATAGAAATTGCAATGAAACAGATGGAGAGAGCGACAGGACTTTTATCTGTAAAGTTAAGATAACCTGTTCTCTCTGAGTAGTGGTAGTCATTTGCTGGCAGCAACTGCAGCAGATACTCACCTGGACACCCAAGGAGCACTTTGAACTGTGGTTTTCAATCCATTTTATAAGAGCAGACTCTCACCTGAAGGCAGACACCACTCTGCTCTGAGTTAGATTTGTGCACTGGAGGCATGATGTAGTCTCTGCTGCTGCTATCGAAGGGCAAGTCTGCATGTGCTGCATCAGGGCTTTCTGATTGCTACTGGAGTTTATCTTCCAAACAAAATACCGAAGATATAGGTAATAAGGAACTTGAATTCTGTTTTTTTCTGTGCCTACTACGTATCTGTTGGACCAGTGACATGGCTTTTTATAATCAGTTTGACATCTGCTGTCTCTCTTGACATACTGCTATTAAGTGCAAAGTAAACTGAATTGTCTTTTTTCCTCTCAGATCTTTTCACTTAAGATGCCCTGTGTAGTCTTCAACCATTCTGTGATTCTGGAGTTACAGAATCACACAATTGTCATGGTTGGAAAAAACCTTTGTGGAGTACAACTGTCAAACCAGAAAAAAATGCCCTACCCACTAGAGCATGTCCTGAAGTGCCACAACTACACTTGGTATTTTTTTTAATACCTCCATGGATAGTGACTCCACTACCTCCCTGGGCAGCCTGTTCTAGTGCCTGACTTCTCTTTCAATGAAGAAATTCTTCCTAATAACTAGACTAAAACTTCTCTGGTGGAAACTTCAGGCTGTTTTCTCTAGTCTTATCATTATTCACTTGGGAGAAGAAGACAACACCCATCTCCCTACAGCCTCCTTTCAGGTAGCTGTAGAGAGCAATAAGGTCTCCTCTGAGCCTTCTCTCTTCCACACTAAACAATCCCAGTTCCCTCAGCCTCTCTTCACAGGACTTGTTCTCCAGATCCTTCAGCAGCTTGGTTGCTCTTCTCTGGACATGTTCCAGCAGCTCAATGTTTTTTCTTGTAGCGAGGGGCCCAGAACTGAACACGGTACTTGAGGTTCAGCCCCATCAGTGCCAAGCACAAGGGTATGATCACTTCCCTTCTCCTGCAGGCCACGGTTTCTGAGGCAGGGTGTCAACCAGCACCCTCAGGTCCTTTCCCACTGGGAAGCTTTTCAAGCCATTCTTTGCCAAGCCTGTAGCATTGTCAGTGGTTGTGACTGAAATGCAGGACCTGGCTCTTGGCCTTGTTAAGCCTCATATTATTGGCCTCAGCCCATCAATATAGCTTGTCCAGGTCTTTCTGCAGAGCCTTCCTACCCTTGAGCAGATCAACACTCCCCAACTTGGTGTTGTCCCTTCATCTAGATCACTGATAAAGATGTTGAACTATACTGGCCCCAAAACTGAGCCCTGGGGAACATCTCTGTTAACAAGCTGCCAACTGGATTTAACGCTTTTCAGCACAAGTTAGTGAGGTTGAACGACCATTCTGAAAATCAGGAAACCCAACAAGCTGACCCTTGCTCAAAGTAGGATAAGCTACAGTTGTGTCCAGTTACATTTTAAGCATCTCCAAAGATGGAGACTCTACAGCATGAACTGATTAGAGAGGGTCCAGACAAGGGCCATGAAGATCACCAGACAGGTTGGGAGAGTTGGGGTTGCTCTGCCTGGAGAAGAGAGAGATCTGGGGAGACCTTACTGCAGCCTTTTGGTATGTGAAAGGAGCTTGTAAGATAGATGGTGACATACTTTCTAGTAGAGCCTGTTGCAATAGAAAAAGTGGTAACAGTTTCAAGCTAGAAGAGAGTAGACTTGGACTAGATAGAAGAAAGACATTTTTTACACTCAGGAGCATAAAACACTGGAATAGGTTGCCCAGAGAGGTGGTAGACATTCCATCCTTGCAAACATTTAAGGTCAGGTTGGATGGGGCCCTGAGCAGCTTGATGTAGTTGAAGATATAATTGCAGAGGAGTTGGACTAGATGACCTTTAAAGGTCCCTACTAAACTAAACTAGTCTATAATTCTATTATTTAATCACATAGATAGAGGTTCAGGGGAATTCTACCTCTCGGACTGTCCTTCAATGACAGATGCTCCAGTCACTTAATCACCTTCTTGCTCCTTTGTGATACTCTCTCCAGAGAGTCCATTTCTCTCTAATACTGGGGAGCCCAGCCCTCCAGGGGCTGATGATAGAGTATAATCAGTATGTTCCGCAAATGTATGGAAATTCAGGGGCCTCACAAAAAAGGAAATGGAACAGATAAAAGTTGGAAGCCTGACTGCTCTTCCGCACTCAAAGCAATTGCGCAGTTTTGTGTACGTAACACTTGTACATCCTTATATATAAGGAATAAAAAATACTTTTTTTGTGGCATTGACTAGCACTGGCTAAACTACATGAAGGCGATGAATTTGTTCCTACTGATATTTAGAACAACAGAAAAGTGTGTAATATCCCTTCAAGAACTTAGGCATAATGTTTTAGTCCTTTTGACATGTGTCTACTTGAGTTGTGGGGTTGGTGGTTTTGTTTTTTTGTTTGTTTCTTTGGTTTGTGTCAGTTTTTTCTTTATAAGATGTACTTTCAAAGGTAGTCTTTACCTGTTGTAAAATAACTTGACTCTGAAGTTGCCTATCATTTCTAGCAGTAATCATCTCTACTGTAGTTGGAGAGTGAAATGGCCATTGTAAAAGTAACTTAAAAATTGAGTCACATCATATGTTTCTAACACAAAGTTTAGCCATTGTATGAGATGATAATTAGAAAGACATGAAAAGATGCAAGTTGTGTAGTAAGCCTGCTTTTAATGAACTAAAATCCTACAGCATTTGAAAAATTAAAAAACTTCAAAATACGTCCTAAAATGAATTGATTGCTATGCAGTCTCATTTCTGATTTACTTCCTTTATTCCTGCCTTTGCCAGGACTCTGTTCCATATCTGAATAGAGAAAAAAGGGTCTGTGCTTACACAAACAGTGAGTACTTTGACTTATAGATCATTTACAAGAATATGGGTTTTTTAGGCTGAGGGATAGTTAATGTAACAGAAATTAATCTCTGGCTTTTCATCTACCTGCTTTCAACATCTGCTTCCCAGTAAAAGGAGCTTTTTTTAAGGGGACAATCCATTAGTAGGAATAATTCTAACCCCCTAAAGGGAGTTTTTAGGTGTGTGCTGTTGTCCAGTAAATTACAGGACCCTTATCCTTGTATCTCTAATCCAAAGTGATGTCTAAATGAAAGTAGCTGTTCTAGGCTTCTTTTCTTTCTCAGCTTGATCTGATATGAATCATTCCTAAAGTCTGAAATATTACTTATGAAAGAATAAAACCATTTGTCAGTGATGTACTTAATCTTTCAGTGCTCTTTTTTTTTGTCAAGGGGTTTTGAGGAAGTGACACTTCTGCTTCAAATAATTTATCTTAGGTATCTGAAATAATAACAACTTGGAAAACCAGCTGTAGCAGACATTTAAGTTTTTTCCCAGTAAATCCTAGAAACCTGACACCTTCTCTTGATCTACTGCAAAACAATCTGTAAGCTCTAACAGATTTTAAGCATAAGTTCTGTCTTACTGGAGTCATATTAGATAAAATCAAAATCAAGGCAGCAAAAAGGTAGAGCATGCAAATGTAGAATGCTGCTCTTAAAAGCAACTCTTATGTCTTCCTTATTTGCCACAGTGACTTGATTTCATGTCAAATGAAAGAGATAAGGTGGATTTCAGTTGTCAAGTCTGCAAAGGCAAAGAATATCTTAAAAAAATCTTGTTTTAAAGGAGCTAATAGCAGGTTTGCCTCTGGCAGAAACAGTTAGTACATTACTACTTATCTGGCCTTGTATATAAACTGTACATTATACAAATAAACTAAAATAGTCAATTTAACTAGCTCCTAACCAGGTAGTACCACTCACTGACTCACTCAGCTAATTGGACAGCTTGTCATCCATAGTTAACTTGTGTGTCCTTGACCTCTCAAGCCAGAGTCAGAATTCTCAGGAAGGAAATGACATGTTACCACTTTCTTCTCTGAGCTGAGTGCATCCTTCACGAAAAATAGTTGTGTAAGAATATTTCCTATCCATAGGACCTAAAAGAGGACAGGAAAGAAAATTATGTGTAAGTAGATTCAGTGACTCTTATTTCATTCTTTTAAACTGATAAGGTTTGGTGAGGGGTTTGTTGTGGTTTTGGTTTCTCTTGCTTCCCTCGTCCAAATTTAAAATCCAGCCACTAGCACTGGTATTTAGCTGAAGTTTGCACTTGTATTTGTTCTGATTCATTACTAGCTCTGAAAATACCAAGGATCTGAAATTACCAGGAGGAGAGTATATGCACCTTCTACTTTAATAGTTTTAGAAAAGTTGCATGGTAATTAATCTCTACCTCCCTTCTTGCTGGGAAATACCACATTGCGTTACACGATTACACATGCATATTGCTGTTTAGGCAAACATATCTCACACAGGAAGGAGCTTCACAGAAGTGTTAGACAAATTTGGAAACATTTGCTTGAGTTTGTTCCTGCTCATTTGTCATGGAGAATGCTGGCCAGAGCCAATAATCTTTGAATGAAAAGACAGTTTTTATGAAAATGGGATGTTGTACTGTCATTGGAGAGAGAGGTAAATTCTGGTAACCATGATGTGTACCACTTCCATCACACTGAACCACATCACTTGAGCTAGTCAAAGGCAAACAGTGAGACTCTTTGTTGGGAAACACTTTTCTTCCCTTCTCAACATCAGAATGTGAAACGATGTGATGAGTTTTCGCTGCTTCTTGCTACCTTGTGCTGAGAAAATCTACAAAGGCAAGCAGGAAAAATACAAAAATAACCCAGCAGAGATGACGTAGAGGGGAGGTTTGGAATCAGACTCTAAAACAAACCTGAAGTTAATGTCTGTGCTGTAGTCAGACACATGGCTCATGCTACACTTCCACGTGGGTTCCTCTTCCTGATAGTCTACCTTTTTATAGCTGCCAGTGTCTCCACTTTGCTTACATGGGCTGAAGTGTGTAGCAGTTAAAATAAAACTCGTCTTATGTAATCACTAGTGTGCTCTCATTACAGGACTTCTGCAAGCAAGAATTCCCTTTCATAAAGAACAACCCCTTGACACCAAACTTGTGTTACTTTTTGTGTCGTCTATGTTGCAAATGGAAGATTTCAACTCTTGTAAACTTGAGATGGCTGAGTAGTAGAAAATTGAAGGTATCCACAAAGGCTTTCTTCTATAAGCTACCTATTCAAAAATAGTGATTGTCTGCTTTATTAGTAATAGCTCCTAAGCATATTTTAGTGAATCACAGATGTAGTCTTTGCATGCTGTAGTGCTAATTTTTTAGTAAATGTATTTTTATCAGTTAGTGCTTGTGGGAACCATAGCCAGAGCAAAACTTCAGCTGGGAAGGTGGCTGTGAATGTGGAATATTACAACTCTATCCCTTTAGAGTTTTTTCCTTTGATTTGCAAATCTGTCGTTCAGCCTGAAAGCAGCAACAATTCAAATACCCATAAGAGACGTTTGGTTTTTTTTTTTTCCACCTGGATCTACACCACACAATATAGTAAGAAGGTTTTGAGTAAAGAAATGAATTGAGGTTTCAGTCTTGGAAACAATTAAGTGTAGGCATGAACTTTCTGAAAGGACATAGCTCCCACAAAAATTGTATCTTGCTCATTACAAGGAAATCTTTTCACATGAGCTGTTAACATCTTCTTTCCATATAAATGGTCTCTCTGGGTAGTGAGTTGCTCTAATAGAGACCTAGCATTTGCAAAGACAGCAGTGCAAAAGAAAGCAAGGTTAGCTTGTACTATAAATGTCTGGTGAAAGCCCAGAACTCTTTTTTACTACACTCCGCCTTCCAGTTTGGCATTAATGTCTTGTACTTATTTCTCTCAATCTTCAGCCTGAGTACAGAGCTGGGCTGTGCTGAGGAGGCTGAGGGATGGCTATAGATTGTGTTTGAATACTTCAGGGATGGTGGACTAGTCAAATCTGTGAAGGCTGATTACAAAATGTCAACTGAAAGCAAAAAATGCCCAGTGTTAGCCTGTGGATTTTTCAAGCCAAAATAAAAGGTTGCAGTTGAAAGCATTAGTGACTTTATGTGAAATTAACTCTTCAACTGAAGTACACTTCTGACTATTGCAAGGTTAAAGGTTGCATGGCAGATTATGGACTGGCATCCTCTTAACTTGTTAATACTGAAGATGATTCCCTGCTGTGAAACTGTACAAACTCCTCATAGTAACTTGTCCTGGCATATCTTTGTGGGGAACAACACCCAAATATTTCAGTGTGAGCAGCTGAAACATTTTGCCTGTCTAAAACTTGATTCCAGCATGGATGCCATACCTCATTCTTTAAGTTTCTTTCATTATTTAAGTTTGTGTATCTAAAATAGAGGCTTCTTGTTGCATAAAGACAAAGGGCTTGCCTGTGCAGGCATTCGGGAGTGTTAAGTGAATTAACTAAAAGTGTGATGATAAAGTGGATGCTTTTAAAGCATGTTAAATACTTGTGCAAATGCTCTCCGTTTAGACATAAAATGGGTTTAGTTCCCTTAGCTTAATTGCTCTTCAAAGGGGATTAAGCTGAAGTGAACATAAAGCAGATTACACTCCCATGTGGACATTGACGTGAGTTAATTTATCTTCCCTTCCCTGAGTGTCCTTCTACACCATGTCCTTCAGGATGTTATAGGAAGTGAGGGAGCTCTTCAGTTATAACTGATTTGAGTATCTGAAATTTGGTATTTCAGAATAACCAGTGCTCTCCAGTGAAAAGGATAATACAGTCTCCTAATAAATAACTCTCCTTTGAAAGCATCAACAGCATGTGGAGGAGATAATGGGCTAATGGTGAATACAATTGGACACAGGCTTAGAACAAAATAAACCAGATTATTTTTTACCATTTAATGTTGATCTAACATATCAAAGCTTTAGTGGTGTTTACGCATAATATAAGCAAAGAATCGCAGAGAGGCTGAGGTTAGAAGGGACCTCTAGTCCACCTCCCTCTTCTCTAGCAAGGCAGCCTAAAGCCAGTTGTCCAGGGCCATGTCAAGATGGCATGTTCTTGTTCTCAAGTCTCTTCAATTTATCTTTTCTGAGATGGGCTTCTGAACCCAGGACCCTGGGTGGATTCTACTCTACCTAAAGTCCTGATGCACCATATGTGGGCTGATAGTTAGAGAACATGGAAGGATCTGTTCCTTCATACCCATAGAAACAAGAAAACTACATTGTGTCCAAATAAGTTGTAGCTTATGGCATCGGGTTTTGGGGTGTGTTCTGTAATTGTAGTAGAAGTATGTGGGCTTTGGTAGCTGCTGCAATGCTAACAAGCTTTTAAAAATAGAGTATTTCTCATGTATACAAGCTTTTTCTGCCTCTCATAGGACCACAGGATGGCTCCATCGGGGGCAACCTCAAGAGGTCTCTGACCCAACCTCCTGCTCACAGCCCTGAAATCAGACCAGGCTGCTCAGGGCTTCTTCCAGTCAGGACTTAAAAACCTCTGAGGAAGGAGGCTGGACAGCCTCTGAGCAATCTGTGCCACTCCCTGACTGTCCTCATGGTGAAAAAGCTTCTCCTTATATCTAGACTGAGCCTTTTGTTTCAGATTTTGACTGGTGTCCCTTGCCTTGCCCTGCACCACTATGAAGAGCCCAACTCTGTCTCCTCCATAACCTTCCACAGGCACTGGGGGCTGCTGGGAGCATTCCCTGGAACCATTTCCACCCCAAACTGAACAAGCCCAGCTCTCCCAACCTCTCCTCACAGGGTGTGTGCTCAAGCCCTACCACCTCAGATTCTTCTACTGAAGTCCATCTGGTTTGTCGAAGTCCTTCTCGTATTGCTGGGGCTCAAAACTGGATGCAATATCTAAAAAGGGGCTTTCCTGGAATGCTGCCACCTCTGTACTTGGAGAAATTGCTCAGCATTAGTGCTGCGTGAAAGCTCATCTTGGGAAGAACAGGCAGTCCTCAGGAGTGGTTCTTAAACACCTTATTTCCTGAAAGGGGGAAGTTTTGGGTTCCTTAATTGTCAGCTTTCACTCCTTGGGACCTTGCAAAATATCTCACATTTGGGATAAGCAGCAACGCTGCTGGGAGCAGCTGGATGCAGAGGCACAGCTCAGCCAGGGGGTAGTGGCTCCCTGGATCCCCAGCAGCCATGGTGACAGAGGGAGCTGTTCCCCTTTCTCATGGAATCTGTTTTCCTCAAAGCATGGGAAGGGCCTCTACAGCCAATTCTTTTAAAGGGACAAAGAGTTTTCTAAAAATAGTTTTGAGAACTCTGGAGCTGACTTATTCTGTGCTTCCAGTTCTGGTGTTTTGTGAGTGTTTTTGTTGTTGACTAGGACTAAAAAGTGATTTAGTGCTTACTGGTACAAATGTTTGTAGTGTAAATGCTGCTTCTGCTCTTAAGGCAATGAGAAGTTTGGGTGAGGAAGTACCTTCTGTTTGAGTGGTGACCTTGCTGAAACAATCTGTGCTTAAGACTCTTACTCTCGGGCTTCTTCTTTTGCCAGGATGTTTGTCCAGGTATGCCTGTACTTCTACTGCAAGTGTTTGTGGCGCTGCCTGAAGTTTGTGGTCAGGAAACTAACAGGTCGATGTGAATTGCAAAGGATCTGTTACAATACCAAACCTGGAGCTGCCAGAACTATGAAAATAGGTAACTGCAATATACTAGTTCTGCATGCCTTTATACCTTTCTGCATGTGCTAGAAATAGTACACTTTCATTTTTATGAATAAATGGTTAAATTAATCCAATATGAACTTACCTTGTCTGACACAATACTTTCAAATACTGTTCTCTTTCAGAGGCATCATTGAAAGGTTCAAAAAGTAAGGTGAGTGAAAGTCCCATCATTCACTTTTACTGTTGTGTCCTGTGCAGCTGGTTTATTCAGTCTACTGTTTGCTCACACCAAAAAAAAATCCTTTACTTTTTTATATGATTTTACATTAAAAGCATCTTCTACTGAAGAAGGTCTTGTGTTTGCAATAGCAGGTGATCTTGAAAAGTCAGGGAGAGTGTCCCATGCCCCAGGAAGAGATACACTGTGGCACTGATGGAATCAGTAGCCATTGTGGGGACAAAGGTGATGTGTTGTAACTCTTGGTTTCTTGGCTTGATTCCTCATCCTGCCTTAGAACTTCTGTCACCTGCAGTCAGTCACTTACACACTGTACACTTCATCTGAAAAGCAAGTATGAAAGAGGCTGAAGGCCTAGATAGCCAAGACAACTTGAACTCTGCTTTCCTTTTAAAAATATTCATAGAGAAGAGCCTTTGTTACTTCATCTTTTCCCTGAAGCATAGCCTAAATTATTCTCATAAAGCATTTGTGTATATGTTAAATAGCATCATTCAGCCACTCAGTTCCCTTTGGCATGAGAATCACTAATGTTGAAAAGCTTATCTCAGCATTAGCAAAAACAATGTGGCATAGCTCCTAGTTCTGCATGGTGCTTCCAAATGTACTTCTAACACAAACAGGCAGAATCTTACTTAAAAGCTGCCTGCACTTAAGCAATTGTGTAGCTTTGAGAAGAAGCACTGGAAAGTTCAACCTCTTAATATTTTGGATGTTGATATTTGAAAACTGAACTTCCAGGATCATCTCTACAAAGTGCAATGACATGGAAAAGGGAGGAAAAATTACTGTAAAATTGTGTTACTACAGTGTGTTGGGAGAGGGGGTGTGTTAAATGAAGGCCAGCAATTCCAATGTAATTAGGTAGATGGTCTGAAGCTGCTGCTTGACCAAAGGCTTCAGTGCAGATCATCTTTGTTGGCAGCCACTACAGATACGTGGACAGAAAATGTACATCAAGGGCATGGCAAAGTGACTCGGGTTCTTACAGGACTACTGCTCTGAATCCAGTCACTGGGGTTGAATAGATTGGAAAGGTGTGGAAAGAAGACCCAGTGGGCTTTTAATCTGGAAGCTTTCAGATATGACATTTGCTATTAACTTCTATTGTATTATGGCTTCCATGAGAATTAATATGTGTTTAAAATCTCTTTTTAGCGGCTGCAAACTTCAGTAAGTGTCCACCCTGATGCTATTGAGAAAACTATAGATGACATCATGGAGCTGAAAAGGATTAATCCAGATATAAATCCACAGTGAGTTCAGTTTCCTTACAAAACAAATGAGTATTGATTTCTTTAGTGCCTGGGTCCATGGAGAACTGGTTCTCTATAGCTATTGTGGCATGCACAATTTGAAAATGAATTCTGTCTCTCAGTGTAAAACTCCAGCTTAAGCTATGCTGTCAAGAAGCTGATGGAAAAATTAATGATCTTGCATGTTAACTGTAACAGGCAAGTCTTGAGTCTATCTGCTTCCAGAATCATGCTGTCTTAGGACATTGATTTTTGGAGTCCAGTTCACTGGGGATGAAATACCACCAAGGCAGGTGGTCCTGGCAATGACAGTGATGGCTGTATGCAGTCCTTCTGAATAGGGAAGAAATTATCCTCTTGTAACTGATGTAAATGGTATACTTGTTTACATTTTAAAATTGCCTTTAATTATCCAAATGAAAGTTTTAGTGATACAACATAGCTGATATTCTTTTAATGTTGAAAAATGTTAGTGGTAAGAGATGGACAACTAACCATTAAATTTACAAGCATGTATTTCAAGAGTGAGAACACTTTTGTAGTTACCTAAACTCTCACCCTCTGCCTTAAGGCATAAGCTCAGGAACTGGTTAGAGAAATGTTAAGGGGGTTGTATCATTCAGGTAATAAGTCTGAGGTTCACTCCTCTTCCAAAACTTGAAATTGATGTACATAATCTAGAATGGGCATATATCAATTGACTGCTACCTTTTTTTAAGTAGTCAGCAGCATCAATAGGTAAGATGGTCCCAAGGGTTTGCTGCACCAACAAACCTCAAAACCTTAGCTGGAAAAACATAAATTTTAGTAGCAGTAATAGTCTTAAAATGAGGTTTCACTGATCATAAAGGACACAGAACACACTATTTGTCTCTCTGACTTGAGAAACAACTGTTATGGACATGTCCACTGTCCACCGGGATTGAAAAAATGGCAAATCAACCATTAAAGGAGGAGAAAATAAGAGAAACAAAGCAAAGAAAGCCCCTCGCTCTCATAGATGAGAAGCCCTGTAGAATTTTTCTGAGAGTTGAAAAGCCTAGACCTTTTCCAGGGATATCATTTGGCTGGACCCTCCCCCCATGACCCTCAAAGAGAAGGTTGTGAAAGAGCACATGTTCAGGTGGTGTAAGGCATGTTGAGAGGCTGCCCATCTGAGGTGGGTGTCACAGATCTGGTGTTCTTGTATTGCACAGAACAGTGATAGCTGAAATCCAGACAAAAAATCAGCAGGACCAAAATTAGTGAAGGTGACATACGAAGGAAAGCTGCACAGCTCAGAGCCCAGCCTGTGGACATCAGTAACTACAGTGTTAGCAGTCACAGTGATTCAAGTGCTCACTTCTCAGTGTTGGAGTCTTGGGTAACTGGGTGGAATAATTCCAAGAAAAAAACAAAGAATTAGTTGAAATAGTGTTTTGTATGACACTGTAGATCACCATCCAATTCTCCTCATAGTATTGCCTTTGGCCTCTGAAGAAATGCTGTCTTCCAGAAGAGAAAAAGTACAGAGGTACAAATGGTTGCTACTTGCTTGAATCAGGCCCCTGAAACTTAGGTTACATTCTGAGTGATCTGACACTAATATTTTATATATACATATATATATATATACACTCACATACATATGTGTATATATATATATACACACACAAAATAAAAATAAAACCAACTTTTTTTTTATGCAGGTGGTGGTAATGCTTAGCACAAAACAAATTATTTGTTTTGGATTAGAACCCACATGCTCAAAATTTTAGAGAGTATTTCACACCGTACCCCTCCAATTCCCTGAAACACCTCTTTAAAACAGTGAGAAATAAGGGTCTGGGATATTCAAGGTGATGCCACATACATAGAAATACCCTGCTACTAGGTTTCTCCTTATATTAAATTCATCCTGAAACAAAGCTTTAAGCATCTACACTGAAGTTTTATAGAATCAGAAAATGGTTTGGGTTGGAAAGGACATTAAAGATCATACAACTCCTGCATGAGCAGGGGCACCTTCCACTAGAATATGGGATCCATTTAATTTATACTATGTTTTTCTCAGGAAACTTCAGCAAAACAAGGTCAGCTATTTATTAAAACAGGATTAAGGAAAAAACATTGTCTTATCTGCTCTTGAACATAAGAAAGCCTGCATATAAACTGTCTTGTTCTGAAGCTCTGACCTCCCTTGCAGATTAGAGATGTGAAATCTGGGTTAAGGGACCATGTGTCATACTATATGTGTTTCTGCAAATCTGTGTGCAGTAATTTTTGTTACTGTAGCATCTTTGCAAAGCTGAACTAGCACCCCAGGAGCGTTCACACACCATTGTTCCTGAGTGCTATGGACCTGTAGAGAGGGAGTCCCCTTATCAATGTCTCTGAGATAACAACCTCTATGTTTAGTGGCGGGAGCAGGTAGGTTGAGTAACCAGTTGATGACCTGTGCAGTCTTCCCTAATTATAGTAGCAGTCCGTGGAAAACTCTGAGTTTTGGACTCATCTCCATGTCATGGAGCACTTGGGTCTGAGTGAGGTGGGAGTGGAAGCCCAGGCAGATTGCTCCTGTGCTCTGACACTTGTGACTGACAGCACAGAGGTGGCAGGGAGGAGGTGTTGAGGCATCAGCAGCTAACCTGTGTTCTCTGCTGGGACGAGGAGGAGAGCAAAAGCTCAGTGAAACAGACTGGGGGAGCTAATTCCTGCCCCTCCTCCCCCCATGAATAGCATTGCACAGAGCATCTGACTGGTTTTAGATAAAGTGCAAATACTGCTTGATTTGTGTGTGTTATGCAACTTGGGACTTATGTATATTATATTTATCTTTTTTTTTTTCTTTCTTTCTATAGTATAAAATTGCTCTGCTTTGCCACTGCCTGTGGTGTTCTGCTCTTAACTGTTCTGAAGTTATCCAGTTGAAAATGTCACGGCTGTGGTTTAGTGACGCACTACAGCAATTCACAGGCAGTGTTGTCAGGCTTTTCAGCTTGCTTTGAAAATGCAGCCTTGCTGTAAAACTGCAGGGTATAGCAAGTGAGGCATATATTAAAAAACCCAAACAGCAAAGGAGGAAAAACACTGCATAGGTTATTCCAAAGGTTTATAACCACAAATAGCATGAAATTGCAGCAATAGAAAACAGCCTTCTGGTGATATCTCGGAGTCTGTAGATTAATCTCAGAAGTTAAGCACTGAAAATCCTTCTGCACAGGAAATAAAGCAGTATTATGAAATAAACAAAATGTTTCCATCTATCAAACCAGATAAATGAGAAAACTCTGCAGCTTAATATCAGTGCAGCCTTTGTTCCACAGAAGAATGAAGATATGTGAATGGATCTTCAAATTCATACCAGGCACTCAGACAATTCCAGACATTATTAAAAATTTAAGGGTCTATTCCCATATATAATTAAATATTCTTATGAGTGTGGCAGTTGTGTAGTGCATGATTTGTATTTAATATTACAAAGTCTTAACCTAAAACTAAACAAGTCTTTTTAATTTAAAATCTTGGAAACCACATATTGGGAACAGGTTTTGGTTTGGGTTTTTTTCTGGAGCTTCTGTGGGGTTTTTTGTTTGTTTCTCTTAACAATGCATCAGGAAATTTTAAAAGGAAAGGTGAAATCTGCATTATAATGAAAAGAGAGCCATTATGATAATTCTTATCGCAAAACTAAAAAAAAAAAAAGCTGCCTAGGGGTAGACCTTTATATTGCATCAAGTTTTTAGCTTTTTTTTTGTGAGCTTTTGTGGCATGGAAGCAAAATGAATATTTTTAGCTTTTTTTGCTGAGTCCTTCCCCCTCACCCATTTATTTTTAAGTTCACATCTCTGGTCTCAGGGCATTGTTTGAGAGCTGAGAGGAAAGATTCAGTGATGTGCTTGTAGCAGGCTTTCAGTGCAACTGTGTATGGTTATGATGAGATTTCAACGTGTGAAAATTCACAGTTCAAAGATTTTAAAAATCCCAGATTTTATTATCTAGGGAAGGCAATAAATAAGACTCTGCATTTCACAAGGCCTTGTTTAATATAATACAAATCTCTTGTAAATTCTCCCATTGTAATTAAGTGTTAGACCATCACTTCATTGACAGAATACTACTTATGTGAATTAAATGAGTATGTATGCAGTGCTGTTTCACAGTTAATGTGTGACTGAGTTGGATTATGTTGCTCCTTCCCCCCTTAGGTTGGGAGTATCTCTTCAGGCATGCCTGCTGCAGATTGTGGGGTACAGAAACCTGGTTGCAGAGGTTGAGAAGCTGCGCAGAGAGCCATATGATTCAGAGAATCCACAGCATGAAGAAATGCTTCTCAAGGTAGGTGCTTAGGAGGTACTTGTAGGGCATCCTTTTTTCATGCCTGCTCAAAGTGATTTCACTTATAAACCACTTTAAAAAATCAAGAGGTATGGTCACCTTCCTCTATCATGGACCAGTTAACCTAGTCTGGGTGTAACTCCTGCCAAGCAACAGCTCATTGCCATGTTTGATGAATGAATGTCCCTTGGCTGGACTAAGTCGAGGCACTGGATACCCAGCTCTTACTGCAATAACAGCTCGGTGCTCTGACCACTGGAAAAGTAGATGTGTCCTTCTTCACTGCACATTTTTTTCAAGATGAGAAGGGTATTTTTCTCTCTTAACCAGTATAATAATTTTTTTCCTAAATGTCCTGGATTTCTGAAGTGATATAATCCAATGGCAAACCTCCAGCTTTTATCACGAGGGATGGAAGGCTGGGTTGTCAAATGAAAGTCAAATGGAACCACTCTTTAGATAGTACATGCACAGTGATCGAAACCATACCAATTGGGTTTTACATACTTCATGCTTTCAGGAAAACCTTGTGCTGGGGTAGGTAGTAAAAGTATTTTTGATGAAGAAGGCCTTGAAACTACAAGCAGAGAGTTAGAGAGCTCTTATATTAGAAATGAATTGAGAAAAATAAGGGGGTGGAAAACAGTCTAATAGCAAGCCCAATATTTCTTCTGCTCTCATTTCTGAACATAGCTAGTGCAGTATACTTCAGAGAAATTGCCAGAAACATGGAAATATGATATATTAGCTCATCTACAGGAAAAATGCCTTCTTACAGAGTTTTCAGAGGTCTTTTCAACAAAAACATTGAAAACTTGAACACTTCCTTTACCTCTGTCCACATTAAGCTGTATTTCTTGGGATTTTTACAGCACATGATGATGAAGCTGTTCGAGTGTAGTTAGTGTCTTAAATTACAGAGGAAGCTTCTTGAAATGTTACCTTCATTACCTGGGCTTCCATGTGAGACATTGGCACAGGTTGCTCAGGGAAGTTGTGGTTGCTCCCTCCCTGGAGGTGTTCAAGGCCAGGTTGGATGGGGCTTTGAGCAACCTGGTCTAAGTGGGAGGTGTTCCTGCCTGTGCAGGGCAGTTGGAAGGAGATGGTCTTTAAGGTCCAAACAAGCATTCTAGGATTCCAGGCACTTCCAAAAATCCTATGGGGCATTTTAAATAAGCACTTAAAAATCCAAATAATTTTTTTGTAAATAATCCCCAAATGATCAAAGGACTCTTGTGGGTGTCAGGAAAGCTGTGCTGGGCTCCTTGCTGGGACATGGGGGTCTAGGCAGCCAAGGAGAAGTCAAAATCCAGAGCTACACCAGGAGGAGTTCTCTAGCCACCAAGTAGGATGGGGTAGATGGGTTCCTCTTGTTCAAGTCTCACCCCTGGGCAGCCAAAAGTGCAAATTTCTGGGAGTAGAGTGTTTTTTAACAAAAAGGATGCAGAGCTTTAGCCTGTGAGGAAGCCTGTGTCTTGGAGGTGGGAGATCCAGGTGCCAGCCTAAAATTTGGTCCCCAGAAATACTAACTAGGTACCTGGATGCAGGTTTAATAAGGGCCTCTGGCTTCAGAAATGCATTCCTAAATACATCGGACATCTACACTACCCAGAGATCAAGAAGTTGGGTTTGACCATGAGAAGCACCAAGGAGGTGGTCGTGGCCCCTCAGCATGTGAGGGCCAGGTCCTGGTTCTCAGATGTTCCTGAGAACCATGTCAATAACAACATAGAGTCACAGAAATGCTTTAAAAATGTAACTGCAGGAGAACAGAAGGAGAAAGGAAATGGAGAGTTTGTCTGAGGGGAAATTAAACAGTGCAACTTATGCTATAAACTACGGAATGTTGAAGAAAGTACCAATTTCACCACCTGTCTCCAGTGTAACCTGTGCACTACCACTTGTTTACAGCTGGCATTTTGCTTTTTCAAATACTCATGTCAAATGGAAATATGTCCAAGGGTTTAATTGGGTTTCCGACCCACGCTGGAGCAGTATAGGCTGGTTGGTTCAATGACCTCTGCAGTGGGTAATTCAGGTTCCTAATGTCTATCATGTATTCATGTTTACCAGGAGGGCACTTTATGAGTGGGACAAAGATTAACTTAATGTGATTGAACTAATGAATAATACTGTATTTACTTTTAATGGATGAACAAGAAAGATAGCAAATATGCTTTGTGCAGACATTATGAAGTGAAATCATTAAAGTTTTAGCCTTCCTAGGGTGCTTGCTTCCTTTTAAATGCAATCATTATTACTGAAATGAATACAGTTTCTGGGTTTTTTATTTGAGAAATATGCATACAGCTCTTTTCCTTGGGAAGGCCTTGTCTAAGTGCAGTTCTTCAAGCCCTTCTCACCAACTTGTGTTTTTTGGAGAACACTTGATTTGCTAATACAGTTTGGAAAGAGTGAATTTGTGATATGGCACAAAGTGTGTGGAAGGGTATGTATTTGTCAGATATGTCAATTTAGTCTGCTTTTAGGTGCCTAGAAGCATGCTATATAGGCATGGAAGTTGTTGGACCAGTGCAACTAAGTGGATTTATTCCAGCTGAGGATCTGGCTTGTTAAATCATTTTGTCCTCTTTTTATGTGAGATCAATGAATGATTCACCCTTTAGTTAAATGTGAAGGTGGCACATGCTATTCTTGTGTAGATTTTTTTTTTAATGTTCTCCAATAAGCTTTTGAGCACTGTGGTAGACAAGTCAGCACTCCTGATTTATAACCCTTCCAGAGACTTGCAAAAGAGGCCAGAGAAAAGATTGCTGCAGAGCCTCTGGGACCTGAGGGCTGATTGCCTGCTGCCCTCTCAGTGATTTATAACCAAATTCCAGCCCATTTCTGTCCCTCTGCTTATGAAGGCAGACATAAGTTTGATGCACAAAGGATGAACAAAACAAGTCCTTGGTGAGACTTTACAGCAGCTGCCAGTAAGGTTAGAAGGGATTTATAGGACTGAAACATCTGCAATACTTAAGATTGGTTGGGGATTTTCCCCCACTGCCCCTTCTCACCCCCAGAAATTCAACTTGGTTTTATGATTGGGCTGCTAGGATAGCAATGCAGTGATCTTGCATCAGAACTTACCTTGGTTTAAAAGGAAGAAAAAGCCTTACTAATGTGTGTAAGTTTAATTATATTTTTACCTTTAATCTTCCTAGCTGTGGAAATGCTTGAAGCCCAGTTCTCCTCTGAAAGCTCGGATTTCGAAGCAGTGGTGTGAAATTGGTTTCCAAGGTGACGATCCTAAAACTGACTTTAGAGGGATGGGTCTCCTGGGCTTATATA
The DNA here is from genome assembly GCA_023637945.1 of Phaethornis superciliosus. NCBI lineage: Eukaryota > Metazoa > Chordata > Aves > Apodiformes > Trochilidae > Phaethornis > Phaethornis superciliosus. Next base: position 180,737,610 of record JAJQWJ010000001.1, on the reverse strand, counting down.
ACTTGGTGTAAGTATATTGCTCTGTAGATGGGGTTTATCTGTGTCTTAATTCATGAAAAGCAGTGTTACTTGCAGATTTTTATCAAATCTCTGGGAATAACTTCTAAAAATAATAGAGACTTCATATAAAAAAATGGAAATAATTTGTTTGCTAGCACAGTTTTTGGAGGGTTTATCTTCTTGGAGCTTTTCCCTTCTTTTCAATATTCCTAAATCAGCTCAGTAATACTGCCTGCTAAGGCGATTTTTTTGTTTGTTTCACTGTGATATAGTATGTTATCACTCTCTTCCCACAAGAAAGGAACTATAAAGTATATTTTCACCAGTATTTATATCTCCTTAAGCAAAATGCCCAAGAAGTGGGTAGGTGGAGGGTTATATTACTGCTTAGTTTCCTTGTTTAGGAATTTCATGGTGACTTCCTAGGCAAAACACTTGAAATGCAGCCACTTATGGCAGACCTCAGTGGCTGGGCTACTTATTCAGTTTCTGTCAATGCACAAAATTAAACAGTGTGTTTACATCCCTATTTCCTTCCACCTCACACACACACACCAGGTGTTGGTGTCATGTCAAAAGTTGGTAATTTGGGAACTGATCAATGCCTGTTATTTCCTCCAACACTTTTGTCTATTTTAAGTGGTTACATAACTCTGCAACATTTTGTAAAAGCATCCTCTCCCTGTGAGAGCAAAAAGACATTTTCTGCTTTTAAAGATTGGAGGACATAAATTATCCACTGCCTGTCATTCTCTAGGAAAGCTCAGTTGAGCATCTGGACTCTTGACTCTGGCTTTGAATTTCCATTGGAGATGAATCCCTACCATGTATTTCATTTTTAGTGTCCCATGATGACTTTTATCCTGCTTAATGAATCTGCCAAATTAAGAAGCCTGAACTGATTTCCTTGAGCACAGCAGCCAACATGCTCTAGCAATAAGCAACTAATTTTCTGTAGGATGACATTATGTGACACACACATAATGACCTTTAAAAGGATGTGTGTGGACAGCTTAGTGTGATTTAAGATGCTTTTTTTGTTGTTGTTGTGTTTTGTTAAGAATTCAGCCTAAACATAAATATATCTGCAGGTATTTTGCTGAATGGGACACTGAGGTAGCTCAACAAGTTCTCTGTGATTCTCTTCAGCCTAAATACAGGTAAAACTTGAGACCAGAAATAATAACTTGAGACAGCACTGTGCTCTCTGGTATTTTGGGGAGGGGGAGAAGTTTTTTCTTTTTGTTGGGCGTATGCTTGGGTACTGCCACATCCTATCTGTTTTCAAATGCTGATCCTGAAAACTGATCAAATTCAAGATACAGACTTGTATACTGGATCTTAGAAATAGTAAAACATAGTGCTAACTGTTTTTACTTTATTTCTAAATTCAAGAGATTTTGTATTTTTATTTACCTTTCTTTTTGTCTTTTCATAATGAAGGGAAGTCACTAAGAAGCAACTAAGGTATATTTTTTTCTTTTTTTTTTTTTATGAGCTCCTATATGTAAATAAAGATCAAACCATGCTGCAAATTGGCATGTTATAAACCAAAAGTCTTAGTGGTAACAACAAGAGATCCATATTCCTTTCTCTAAAGTTAAGTCAAACATAGCTGATGGTGCAACACTGGATACTGGATATCAGCATGTCTATATATAAAAAATTAAGTCAACCTCACTTGATATAGCTAAACCACTGTATTTTAGATCTATTTAATACCAATTTTAACTATCAAATTTTGGGTTGCTTGTAGGAAAAAAGCCTAAACAGTGCCACTGTGGTCAGAACAGCTGTGACTGACTTGATAATCAAAAGTAACCCAAGCCCAGGGTTTGTTAGCACAGCTGAAGAGTCCCCTGAAGTATAGTCATATAACCTGGCTGCCCTGACTAGTGATGGGTCTAATCCGGTTCATTCAATGTCCTGCGTGTTGAGAGATCAAAGACATTCAAGGGGCAAAAATTCTGTGTGGTGAACGATTTGTGAAAATGGGATTTATTCCATAATTATTGCAGGGGGGCAGAAATGCCTCACAGCCAGTTACCCAGTAACCAGTTGCCTTGGAAGACATTTTTGTCTTGCCATTTGTGTTAGAGACCCATATAGCAGGTCAGAATCCTCTGAAACTTCAGACCTCCTTAGTACTTTGTGGCTGAGTTACCCACAGTAACTCTGTGAAAAAAAGCACTTGCAGGGTTGGGGTGAGGATGTGTGTAAACTAACAGACTTTGAGCCCGAGTGTCAAGTCTCAAATTTCATTTATCTGGGGATTCTTTTATATATTGGCATTCACTTTCTTCCTACAAGCATCCCCCACAAATCCAGTTATGTCTTTATATTCTGTTCCCCATATATGATTTTTATTAATGAATGCTGATGAACAGGGATCATCACAATGCTTAAGTAGCATTATAGAAAATAGCTGAGATTTTTGTTTAAATGATCTCTTATATGGGAAACCAAACTATACTAACCAGATGCTGATTATTCAGTGCCAGGGCTGGGAAGCAGGGATCCCTGTTACTGTTCTTCATTTGCATGTTTGATTACCAGAGGCTGTCTTGGAGTGCTGTGTGAGTGTGTGCAATTTCTATCCCTTGAAAGAGTGTTCACTAGAAGACAAATGCTGTTGGTCCTGCCCATGCTGATCCTCCTGGTGTGGTTGCTTAGCAGCTGTGCTGCTTTCTGGTGTAATCATGTTCAATGTAGTTTCTATTTCTGTTGAACTCTAGTGCTTATCCACATCCTACACCTTTATTATTCAACATTTGCTTGAGGTTTTTTAACTGAAGTTATGCCACAACCCCCAAAGATGTCTAAGAGTCATTTAGAGAATGAAAGCCATTTCAGAGGAGGAGTTTTGTCCTCATGCGTTCCACCTAGAAACAGTCAGATCTGGGTGGGTAGGAACTGATTATCATCTTTAATACTTAATGGCAACAATTTTTTAATACCATATACATGAAGTTTGGGTTATTGTAGTTAAAGTATAGTCCAAGCAAGACATTTTCACAAATAACTGTAACTCTGCAAGCTCTGATTAGCCTTACTAAGGCAAAACTCCCACAGGCATGTCTAATCTGTAGCCCACTGGTTAAGGCAGTTTTCCCTGCCTGCTTTTAGCCACTGATAAATGCAAGCACTGATTTCTGCTAAACTTGCTTCATGAGAGTAGGTACTATTAAAGCCTGCTTAGTGGGATGTCAGCTGACTGGTTGCATCAGGCAGATTTTTAAATGGAGATATTGAATAGAAATTTTATCTGAAAATAAACAGTTCCCTGAGCAATTTGTTTCTAAGGGAGGTAACTTCTGTGTCCTTGAAAACCTCTGTGTTACTGTGACAAATAATAGGAAATACTGTTCCTTACTTTTGCCTGTTTTGTGATTTCCAATTTGCCTGGACATGAAAACTTCTAGCAGAGCAGTATTTTGTGTGTTTGCCTCCTCAGGTGAATCATGCCTCCAGTGATGGGTGTCACGTATATCTTCATGAACAGAAGTCTTAAAAGTATTTTTTATTAGTTAAAAGAAATTTACTGTTTTCAACTTTTTGTGTAGCCTAGACTTAATTGAGGTGGATCATCTTTGTCAGTTTAAAAAATAACTGGCTTTTACTGAGAGTATTTTTGTAGGCACATGTTTTATAATGGAGAGACAAGTTTATTAGCCCTGCTGTAAAGCCAGATACCCACTTAAAGTCTTTTTGTACTAATAAGTTCAGTCAGAAACAGAGTTAAATGGGATTAGCCACACCAACAGAGGCAAAATACTCTGTCCTCTCAATGTTACAATATTAAAGAAATTGAAAGTATTTGTCAAATAGCAATGCATAGCAATATTTGGAAATATTTTTTTTTCACCCCTCAGCCAGTTCAGCAAAGCCGAGTGGGAGAAGAAGAGGTTTGATAAGGCAATTGGGTAAGTTAAAAATCTTTTTAAAGCTTCTACAAACACAACAGTTAACAATGATGCTGTACATTTGAGGAGAAAAAGGTCACTTTTTAAAAGAAATTTCAATGTATGTACCGACATGTATTGTCTTAACCATACCTTGATTTTGATCGAAGATTATGGGAACAATAGTTTGAACTAAGAATTAGGAAAAATAACTCAAAATCCTGTAATAAGGATAAGCTTTTCTCTCTGTGCTATGAATAGTGCAGTAATCAATATCTGTTTAATTCTTCTTAACATATTATGTGATTAGGTTTCACTTATTTTCAGAGGCAGGTTCTGATCTGTTTTCAGGGAAGTATAATACGAAAGAATCAGTAGTCAAGATTTTTCTTAAGCAGTGGGTTTGGTACAGCTGCATTACTCATGAGCATAGAACTGTATGAGTGTGTCTGAAAAGTTGTAATACAACATATGAACACCCATATTTCATTTTTCTGTGAAATTTGCCATTAGAACTCATGTTGCAGTTAACTTCATATTTTTTTTTCTTCATGAAATATGTCAAAATACAATTTTAAAAGGACAATATTTTGGTTTGCTTTATAGAGATAATAGAAAAAATACCTAAGATAATCTACAGAAGGTAGCTGTGTTTATGGGAGGAAGACAATCATTAAGTAATTAAACAAGTTTGCTTTTATCACTAAAATGTGAGACATTGTATGTTTTGTTGGGAAAGTCTCTGCCAGAAATGTCAAGCTATTTATGCAGCAGGCTCAGCAATTAAGAAATAACTTCCAATTTCAGAGTTCTATTGTGCCTAAATGTCCTGTCATTGCTGAAATCTCTTAGCAGGACAAGGCTTTGCTTCACAAGTCTGATTTTTCTTATTACAATTTCCAGTATGCTCTGATTTAGGGTTTTGCCTGTTTTCTGGTCTGTGTCTCTAGATCTGTTAGAAAGAAATTGAAGGTGAATCCGACGGATCCTTTTCACAGGGTTTTTGGGCATATGAATGTCTTTCTAGGACTGATTGTTGAAACCTGATCTTTCTAACAGTGGGTAGTGAATCCTACTTGGGCAGGTGGGTTAAATAGTAAATGATGGGTCACTCACCCCATAGCCACAGCCACCATGTGGAGTGCTTGTCCCGTGGCAGAGGTGAGCACGGGGAAGCCTGGGCTCCCTTCTTATTCAGTAGGAATAAATTCGTGCTGCTCCACTGAAAATGCTGACACAGTGATGAAATTTCTGTTTTCACTCTGACCATGTGTTTCACAAGGGAAATTCTGCCATCAGAGTGTATAACACAGGCAGGATAAATGTTTTTCTTGGTTTTTCACCCCCTTACCTTGGAAGGTCACAAAGGAGAGAATTAATACACCTCAGAAGCACCCAATCTGCAGTGCTAGAGTCACCAGTGTTTCTTATAGTGTGCAGAGACAAACACTCCACAAATGCTGCTGCTTCTTTTTCTTACAGCTATTCTTTTGCTATCGTGGGCATCAATATAACAGATCTTGCATACAACCTGCTTGTGAGTGGAGCTCTGAAGACCCATTTCTACAATGTTGCTCCAGAAGCACCAACACTAACTCACTTTCAGCAGACGTTCTGTAAGTGGGAGTGGGGTGGGTGGGAATACATAATTTGTACTCCTGCTAACACTTTTGTATTACACATAGTTTAAAAAAGAAATTAAAAAATCTCCTTCTGACACAGCACGGAGACTATAGTGCTTGCCTTCCTCTTGTGTCTTTAGGATATTTTGTTTCAGTTCTTAGTTTTGATGGATGGCACTACCAAACCAAGAGGTTAAGACAAACAAAGACTTAAAAAATGAAACAGAAAACCTCCAGGGGCCTGAACAAGTGATAGGCTAATTTTAAATAATAAGAAGAAACTAAAGGTCCTTTGAAGTGCTTCTAAATATTACTTCTCAAAAAATCCAACCATTGTAAGACCTCTGCATCCGCTTTCAAGTGTTACCCTCCATCCTTCAGTAGAGTTGTCAAATATAATGTCTCAAAGCAATGCTTTCCCAGCCCTTTGCCCTATATTTGAGCATCCCTTTTAAAGCTACAGACCTGTTGTGCATCCTTGCACAGGGGGAGCAACACTTAACACTTGTAATATTTTTGACGTACAGGTTATGTCAGGATGCACTGGTTTCCACATCTATGACAACTGCAAAAATTGCAAGTGTTTTGGATTTTTTTATTTGGGTTTTGTTTGGTTTAAGTTTGGCTATTTAGGTAACAGGTTTTTGTTATGAAGCTATAATGTTTTCTTACTGCTTAGCTGGATAAATGGCAAGTGCTACTGTTCTGTGCATCCCTTTAATGAATAGTATAGGCTTTTCAGATCATGGATTTCATATTACTTATTCACCTAAAATCCTATGTGAGCAAAATATCATATTACAGCTACACTACACTACTACTGGCTACAGCAGAACTCTCCCTTTTGTGATGCTTCTGGTTACAACTGGCTGGTAGGACGCTTCAGGCTGTTTAACAGCTAGGCTGTTGTCTCTGAATGTGGTTGGCTTAATAAGTAAGAAAAGACAGATAAATATCTACCTAAATATCCACTGAACATCTTTAGGTCATCTTTTCATTGGAAAACTACATCTTTTCATTGGAAAAGTTACTCTGGACTTTTTTCTAAATTCCTGATGAGCCCATGGCCTTGTGAACAGAGGTGTCTAGTATGGTTGGTTTGACTCCCATATCTTCATATCCTATTCTTGGTTCTGGTTTCTTGCCACATCTAAAATCCACCACCAATGAATCTGGGAAAGGAAGAGACATGTTTTGGTACATTTACAGTTTCTTGTTGTGATCGCAAAAGTCTTGGCTGCAAGAGGGCCTATGCCCCAGGACCAGTGTGTCTGCTGACCAGCATGGCCAGTTCATCATGACAACACCAGCAGAAGAGCTGATTTTGACAGCTCTTCCCTCTATAGCCCATGTACAATATGAGTTATGATGCAAAATAAAATTTGGGTGGGTCTCTGGTGTAGTAATGGCCAGTAAAGGTGGTGGATGTTCCTACAACACTGTGCCTGACATCCTAAGAAAAAAAAAATAATATAAAATGGGTTTTACTGTAAATAAAGCATTGACAGTCAAAGTTTTCTGGCACAAGGGCTGTTCATCCAGAGATTACCTGTTTGAGTATGATAAATCCCTACCCTTATACTCTTGCAGATACTCTCCTCTCCATACTGCTGTCATCCGAGGTTTCTGCCAAATTGTATTCAAGCCCAAACACCATTAGGCTGCATTAAATGCCTCCAGGCTGCCTGACTGAACTGGAAAGTTAAAATTGTTTTGTCCAGCCAGCAGCCTTGCTGGGAGTGGAGAACAGTGGTTTCACAAACATGTATCTCCTAAATGCTGATTCTCCACATCAGCTCATCTGCACCCTTCTGCTCCCTCAGGCCACGTGTGGACACACACATGAAGCTATGAATTGTATTTGACCCACTGCTTTTTTGCTCTGCTGTCTTCTCTAGACTGTACCAGCAATATATGAAACACCATTGCTCAATGGCTTGCTCAACACAGTCACTGCTGAAGTACAGAAGGAACCTCTTGGATATCTCCTGGATTCGGGGATGTGAAGATCATTCTACATTTCATGAAGTGGTTTTTAGGGGTGGTTTACTGAGCTTTTCTTTGGAAGTAACATCTCTTGGAGTAAAACAGACCTCTCCCACATAATGTGAGATAGCAGACCTCAGTGACCAGGCTTCTCTGTTTAAACCAAAATTTTGAATTGCAGGTTTCATTCTAATTTTTATGTGATGTTTACATAGTGTATTTATTTCTTCTACTTCTCCTTTTTTTATTTTCTAGGCTACTTAATGCATGAATTCCATAAATTCTGGGTTGAAGAGGATCCCCTGGACATAATGGAGTTCAATCGTGTCAGAGAGAAATTTCACAAGCAAATCTTGAAACAGCTCCAGAACCCAGAGATGGCTCTGTGCCCTCATTTTGCTGCATCAGAAAGTTTAATCAATATATAGTTATTCACTGAATTTTATTTGGAAACACTGTCTCACTCTTATGTTAGATCACTGTTTAGACCATCACTAGCATACCGAATGACCATGGCGATTGTATGCATGTTTTTGGTGCAGTATTCATCTATTTTTATCACAAGTACTTGATCCCCTTATGCTTCTCCTGTTGGGGATTTCCCATTTTAAATGGATGCTCATATTGCGGCATTATGCAGTGTTCCATTCTGAATTGATGTCCAGGTATCAGAGTTTTTCTATTTTTTTAGACTTTCCTCATAAATTCAGCATTGACAATTGAACTGTATTTCTCTAGCTGTGTTTTTGTATATGTGGAATAAGTAGCTGGATCTTGTATTGTGAAAGCTTTTTAACTTCTTGGTATATTTTAAGATAGCTACTGGCATTTCAAGTGAAATATATGTTTGGGCCTCATCTAGAAGATAATGTGTGTAATTTAATCTAATGCAGGCAAACACATTAAAGTCAAATTTTCTCCATGCAGCCATATATGCTTAATGAAGATTTAATGAGGCTTATGAGATTCAGGTTTCAGTGAGAAGAGTTTATGCACAGCTGCATGAATACCAAGTTGTCTGGTGATGCTAATACATTCACACTGAACAACATACACACTCACAACCACTGGATGCTGGCAGGGGCCAAAATTTCTATCATCAGGCTGTTGTCACCAGTGCCACTGTGCTGAAGCATGGTCTAAATTCCTGCACATTCCTTTGAATATACAGGGGTTAGTAGTTTGAGTCATGTTGGAAGGCAACATTATTTGGTCACATTGTGCTTGGTGAATTCAGGGGAGCAAAAATCTATATATTTTTTTGAACTACTGAAAATGTTGCTTTGATTGTCAGTTCCGTTCCTAAAAAATGGGAGAAATAATTGATTAGAAGGCTTAGAGGAAAACCACTTGTTTCCCAGACTACTTATTAAAAAAAAAAAAAAATGGCAAACTGCCTTTTTTCTAAAAACATAAATAATTAAAAGTGTCTGACAGTAAGACTGTGTAGTATATTGAACAGCTTCTACCATGGCATTTCATACCCATGGTATTTTTTACCTTCTAAGCAATCAATTTTAGTATTATATGTTTGTGTAAATCACTTGCATATGGAGACTAAATTGAGTAGTATCCAACTACTTGTGAGTTATATGAATAAACTCTATGTCATTCTAAACTGAAGCACTGTGGGTTTTATTTTTGAGTTATGCAGTAATACAGAAGAAAGCTGTAGTACTTCAATGAGTCAGGTACATGGGGATGTAGAAGCATCTTCCTGGTCTGAAGTGACCTGAACTTACTCAGATCAGGCTCTTTATACCATTTCTGATTATGGCTTAGGCCATCACTTTATAAGTGAAAAAATAAAGCAATGGGAGAGGTTAAAGTTCTTGGGAAATTCCTCGGATTGAAGCCCTCTCATTCCTTTGCTAAAATATAAGGTGTGGATCAAGACTTCTGTGTAGAGCTGAAAATTTGCACTTGTGGTGGAGTTGATCAGCAATACCTGTGGGTGTTGTGATAATTAGCCTTCTCCAATTAATTTGGAATTATGGAACTGGAAATATTAATTATTGTGTATTTTGCATGAAAAATACAAGGAATAAAAATTGTGTTTAACTTAACACTTTCTAAAATTAATGGTAGTTATTCATAATCATTAGATATTGAGGACCATTTTTTGTTGTTATTTAAGCTTCTAAAATAAGTTTCTAGCAACCATTTTCACTGTTTCAGATTTTCATGTCTCCCTTCCTTTCACTGCCCCTCTTTGACTTAAATGCTGTCTACAATTTTTAGGCCACACTTCATGTTTTGTTTTTTTTAAGACTCTGCACTGGAGTTGATGAAGTTGGTGGGAAGGGAGGCATGAAGGTGCCTGTTACCTTCTTATAGGTATGTTCCTCTCAGTTATTAGGCCTTGACTTGAGGTGTCAGCTTCAAATAAAATCAGAAAATGTCATCTGGCTCTGTGTCAGATTGTGTCATTGTAATCTAGCTGCTTCGGGTGACTTTTTCCTGTCTTGCAGGGAGATGGATTTAATGAAGCTAAGTGTGAAATTCTTCTTCCTATGGAGCCCCTGCATGCTGGTGCCTAAAGATCTTACTGTCCTGCCCATTTCTGCTTTGGCTTTGGCCTGGCCTTGGGCATCCTTACGCTCAAAATCCTTGTGAAACCTAGGGCAGAGAGTGTTCCTGGTGACTGTCAAACTGGCTGTGCACTGCTGAGGGAGGATGTCTGCTTGGCACTGCCTCCCTTCCTCTTACCACAATGCAAACCTAAACTTTTTTTTTTAAATTAGAATTTATGTGATTTCTGATATATCTCCAAACTGACCAACAAGGATCTGGATGCTGCCTTCCCTAGGGAGGGGAAAATGAGAAAAAAAAAAAAAAAAAAGTATAAAAAGTTGTTCCAAGGAAGTAGAATCAATATTTATACTTAGAGCAAAGTACAGATTTTGGTTTAATTGAGAGAACAGAAGACTTAGGTTGAATCTTTTGAAAAACTTTCCAAACTTTCCACTGGTTTCTGCACTGCACTTGATGCTTTCCCTCCTGGAGGCTTCCCTGAAGCTGTCTGGATGCCTGCTGCTGGAAGAACATCATCCCTGGCCCTGCAGGGTGCAGGCAGCACATGGTGCCTGGCCTGCTTATAAAGATCCTTTTTTTTTTTTTTAAATTGGTATTTTTTTCAGGCAAATAATTTACATCAGCAGAGCCTTGCAACCCAGGTGTTTTAAAAAGGCATAGCTTCTAATTCCTTTGTAAAATACGAGGCTGTGTATTGATGCCATATAGAATACACTTTGCTGTAGGCAGGCAGATGGAAATACAGTCATTGATGAAAGCAGGATATTGTCAGGTTCTGTGTGATATAAAGTGCATAAGTGTTTATCTTAAAGGCAGAAAAAAGGGGCCACTTGGTGTTGTGGTTTAATTCTGTATGCAAAATTATACAAGGGTGGCCTATATTTCTCTCTGTTACAGATTCAGACACCTCCCATAGCACAGCATTTCCTTATCATTATTCCTAATGTGAATGTAAATTGTTGCCAAGGCTCCTTCAGCAGTGTAGGTGGACACTGATTTGTCTTCAATAACCTCAGTGCTCTGCCAGCATCTGTGGAGCTGGGGCTGTGAGTACTGGCAGGTCCTGCACTTGGGGTTTTGATGGCAGCTGGGAGGAGAATAAGAACTGCTTTTTCCATCACTTTTTGGCTTGTAAGTTTTTTTTCTCCTATGAAGGAAAGGGAATATTTTTGCTGAGGTTCTTCCTGGCTCTACTCGAAGCTACTTGTTCAGATGTGGGTGCTGTTGTTATTTTTTTGCATTACTGATGGAAGCAGAGTTCATCTTATCTGTGCAGCTTGTTTTGGAGAATTATCTCTCCTGGCTGTTTCCTGAAGCAGTGCTGAAGCTGGATTGAAATTTTTTCCTGTCCTGTAGGGAGTAAAGGGGATTAATCCATCATTCTTGTTAATGGAAGAGCAATCTTTATAAGCACCTGTACTCACTGTGTCATCTGAGCTCTGGGGCCCAGCTGGGTGGCACTTTGCTGCAAGTGGAGAATTTTCAGCATGTTCTCAGTCAAAATAAGCACTGTTAGGTGCAACAGCCTGTATGTGAACAGAGTGCTGGTGCTCAGGTTAGTGAACCCACATCTGCCACTGCTGACCCAAAGAATCACTGATAGCATCATGTGCACAGTGGTTTCCTTTATGCAGCTGGTATAATCATTTCCTCACCAATCCATCCATTGTGGACTTTGTTACCTTTTAGCATTTCATTTGCTGACCTGTCCACATTTTACAATGAGAGCTGTGAGTTTTGACCTTTCCACAGAAGCAACCAGCATTGCAGGGTTGTCCACTAGTGGGGTCTTGCACACCAGAGTCATTCCTGCATAAGCTCTAGAGAAAACTTCAATTTGCATCTCTGCCATTTGGGTGGATCTGACTGAGGTAGGAGTCAGTTACAGCCTGAAAAACCCTGTGCAGTTCTATAAATGCTGAGTTCATGTGTTTGGCATGTCCTGCTGGGAAATAGGGGAACTCTGTATGTACTTCTTTCTGTCTTATGGTTTGCTCCTGAGCAAAACTGACATCATCAGCATTCAACCATTTTGTCATCACAGGGAGAATCCTCTGTTAATGACTCTTACAATTTCTGATTTTTGGAGAACCGTTCTGCTTTCTTTGTATCTTGCTTGATTTCCACCTTTCACTTGGAATTTGGTCCACTGTGGCCTGAAATTTTGCACTAATTAATCCTCCAGGCTACACAGAGGAAAACAGCATGGCTCTCCTCTGTCCAATTACATCTACAGCATGGTGCAGCTAAAAATTACATGAATTATTAACATAGACGTTTTGCGGAAAACAATCTTAAAACAGATAAGAAAATGATTTATTCATTGTTTTCCTTGGTTTGCGGCAGTGCAGGTTCTCTATCAGACTTGCCAAAGATGAGACAGGAGTCTTCCTACGAGATCATGTAGGATTGTAATAGGACTGTGAGCATAGAAATCAGTTCATTACTTATTCTAGTTAAGGAAACTGTTCTTCACTATATCGACTATAATTAGAGATTCAGGTACAAAACCTTCAAGCAAGAACTGGGTGCAGCTGTTTAGATCAATGAACTCTGGGGAAGGAGAGTGGGTTTGTTACTTGGGTTGCTGTATCCCTAGACCTGAGCTTCACTGAACTGAAGGACTGTACAACGTCTTGTTTTACATGGTGGCATATTTATATATATTTACATGGTGGCAAAGAGCCACCAGCCTGAAACAGAGGAGGTGAACACCACAGGGGGCATGGGGCCAACACCTATCAGCACCACTGGCAGCTCAAGAGGAGTTGGACAAAGGGACACTGGGAATCTTGTTGTATGTTTATGGGCAGTTTTTCCCAATTTAAGGAAGGCATATTGAGCTGATTTTGAAAAAAACAAGCAACGGACAAGAGAACCTGGCACTGTGACATACTGGAAATGAGGAAAAATCCCTGGTGGATACAACATGGTCCTTGAAAGAAAAACAGTTCAAAGTGAGAGACGTGTGAAGGGGGAATTCATAGAGATGTTGGTGTGATTAACATGGGGCCAGTGCAGTTGGCAGAGAGAGCCCAGCAAGGGCTGTGTGCCAGGGTCCTGAATGGGCCTGGGAAAGACAACACTGCATGGTCCAGGGCCTCAGAAGATAAGGACAACTTTGGAGGCAAAACTTCACATTTCTTATTTCTGTGAATCGTTGAGACTGGCTTCTCAACAGAGGTCAGTCAGGACGTATCAACAAGATGTAGACCTAGCCTAGATGTAACACCAAGAGATGTTAGGGACAAAAGTGGAGCCCTTCGTCAACCCTTGCAAGATGGGAGTGTTCTCCACAGCTGGAAAGAGCTTTTTAGGCACACCAGAGTTGAGTAGAGGAAAGGTGTTAGGAAATGGTGACTCTCTTTGGACTGTAATATGGACATCAGGATAAGAGTCTGGAGCAGAGAGCATCCTGCTGAACTCCCTCCTCCCATCCTGCCCTGGTCCAGCTGGAAGGGGACCACTGTGACACCAGGGCTAAGAGGGTTCCTCTAAGCTTGGCCATCCCAAGGCTGCTGCCTCCAAATGCTTTATCCCTTTTATGAGGGCTGTGGGAAAGGAGCATGAGCATATGGCTGCATGGGTAAAACAGAGCTTCACCAGCTCAGCTGCTAGTTTGGTGCATGGGGTTGTTCTGACCTTAAAACATCAGCAAAGTGTCCCTGGGTTCCCTCCAAGGAGAATCAGATGCTTCTGTCTTAGAGATTATAATTTTATTTTTTTTTTTTTTTTTTTGGCCATGCCTGAGACAGGCTCAGTTAGTATAAATTGTGCCTGTCTGCCATGAAGCTGTGCAATTTATACCAGCTCCAAATCTGGGTAGATGAGATGAATCAAAGAACAGCAAAGAAGAGGGGACCCTGATCCCCAAGAAGGAGCTGTTATCCCAGCACAGTGCTCTCCTTTCATTTACTGGATAAAAAGGTAGGTCTGAACATCAACTGCCTACTGAGTGGGTCAGAAAGTCTTCCCTCATCAGAGGTACAAGTGCCATTGTACTAAAATCTAGACTGAGCATTGATATCCTGGGAGACTATTTGAAAACCCAGTCACTGACCTTCCTATCATGTAGAAATATCAGTGCTTTTGGAGAACTAAATTTCTAATTCCAACAGAGATCCAAAAGCTACAGAGAGTTTGTGCAGTGCATTTGGGAACCTGCAGCACTTCCAGTCATTTGGCACTGTCTGAACTGAAAGTCACAGAAATAGGTGCTGGTACTTCAGTGTTTGATTCTGTATTCCTAATTTGCACCTATAAATGCAAATTAAACATCGCTGCCTAGCAGCAGTATCTTTTGTGATCCTTTTAAATTTATTATGAACATCTATAGTCACTGCCTAGGAGTCTCATACATAATGGTAATTAACTTCTATGCCACTGTTCTTTTCCATTATTTTGCAGGTCCAGCAATGACAGCTCCTAGACACATGAGTGATGGGAGTACTTCCTCCTAGAGAATTGTTTTCGGGTTAGAGCATTGGAGGAGGCAACACGAATTATGCCATTGGGTTAGATAATCTGTGATGTTACTGAAAACATAATGAATTACATAACCTTAATATCAAATGCCTAAACTTCAGAGAGGGAGATAAACACATAACAAAAATGTTTATAGGAATCTGTACCTACAAAAAAAAAAAAAAAAAAAAAAAAAAAAAAAAAAAAAAGTGAATCTGAAACATCCCCAGGCAACTGAGAACAGTGAAGTGATGCTTTGCCTTGCATAGGTAGTAGGATTTCTACATCTGTCTTGTATTCTGACAGGAGTTAATTCCAGAATATCTCAACTCACTGCTCTTAGGAGCAAAGCAATTTAATTTCTTCCTATTAAACTAACTGTAACAAACACTGCAATAGAAAAAAAAAAAACACAAAACAAAAACAAAAACACAAGAAAAACACTGTATTCTAGAAAGAGCAAATTTTTCTAAACAAGACCACATAATGTCAGTGTACCTCAGCAGACTGCTGTTCTATGACTGACACCCAACAGCCATGTTCCAGCAAAACAAGTAACAGTTTGCAAATAGAAAGAAATTCATTTACAAAAAAATCACAATAGATGGACAAGTAACACCCACTTATCTGATTCTGGGGAAAATCAGGTGCAATGAGATAACAATTCAGTTTTAATTATGCTAGTGCATGAGAGAGGCCTGAATTCCCAAGCTCTCCTTCCTTATTTCAGCCATGGCTGAAAATGCACTAATTAAAAAACAAAGAGCATTCCCTCTAAAAATGAAATATCTTGTCATGGTTGTTAACAGACTCTTCTCTAACATGTCACAGGTTTTTGTTACTCAATACACATACCAAGTGTGGAAGACATTATCTTGTCTTTTTTAAAGCTATCACATCATTATTCTGCAACACTTAAAATTTGACCATTACATGACTTCTAACTGTGGAAGGCCAGATCCCCCAGGCAGAGGGAGCATCTTCTTCTGTTTAATGCCTGGTACATTTTTCAATTTCTAACAGTGACATAACAATCATGCCAACACCTTCTTTGGATATTGCTTTCTTACCTATTTCTTTCACCTTCATTCTTACCTGCTCAAACAAAAGTCTCATTTCCCATTTAAAGCTTTTCTTCCTTCAAGGCCCCATAACCTACTTTTCAACTCTGTAAAATTCTTTTGAGTTCGTAAAACCTCAAACCCATGAGCACTGATATTTTTAAGAAAAGCATCACATATATTGCCATCCAGTCGACCCCCTGGAGTTACAACCAAGGAACTTTCTGGGATAAAAGGGAAATCTTTCTGATCTTGAGGGAAGGGACCCACAAACCCGGAGGGTTCGGATCTCCTCGTTCGCTCTGCAGCACCCTGGACAGCGCCAGGCCGGGAAGCGATGGGAAGGGATGGAAAGGGATGGGAAGGGATGGGAAGGGATGGAAAAGGATGGAAAGCGATGGGCAGGACCAACCCCTCCCTGTTCTGCCCCTTTCTGACCAAAGCAAAACATAACTCTGTCTGCTAGTTCCCTGTTATTCTTGTATCTGCTCCCGTGGTTCCACCCCTTGCTGCTAATTGACTGCTGCAAAAGTAGTAGTGAGGATGCCTCTTCACTCTCTCCAAGAAAACTATGTTAATTAAATGAGGTTAATTATACTTGAGTTTCTGGTGGAAATCAGAGTTTGGCTATCATGCTGAGGCTGTGTCTTTCAGTATTTTGGAACGTTATTGGGACACTTTCATTCAGTTTCCCTGCCAGAGTTCAAGGAGCATCTGGATGATGCTCTTAATTATATGCTTTACTTCTAGGTAGTACTGTAAGGAGCTGGTAGTTGGACTTAATGATCCTTATGGATCCTCTTCCAAGTTGAAACATTTTGTGACTCTGTGTCTTGTTGCCTGGTTAGGAGGGAGCCCACAAAGGCTACAGCACCCTAGAGAGATCAAACTTCTGTAGCACTTGTCTTTCCTGAAGCAAATTATTTTCCAAGCTGGAAAATACTGTGCTAAGTCACATAAACGTTTTATAAATTCCAACAAGAAAAGTTCAATTGACCTACTCACAAACATGTTGTTAGATGCCAATGGCTCTATGTCCTGATGGAGATCAGGAACAGGATAAAGAGGAGCCCTGAGAAACCTGGTCTAGTTGAGATGACCTTGCTCACCTCATGGGGGTGATGAACTTGAAGACCTTTAAAGGTTCCTTCCAACCCGAACCATTCTATGATTCTATGATTCTGTGATTCTATGACTCTATTTCTCATGGATGTTTGAATTCAGTCTTAGAAACCACTGACAGCACTTCCTGATATTGGCAGCCCCACATGACAGTGTAACATGCTGCTTAGATTTACCCTCTATTCATTAGACTAAGAAACCTGCTTTGAAATCCCCTTTGGGAACAATCAGTTGCTTTGTTAGCAACGCACACAAAGTAGTGGCCCTGCCTTGCTTCCCCCAGGGGAGCCCCCAGCCCCTGTGGTGCCCTTATGATAGGTAAAACAAGTAGCAGTAACCCTTCAGAACATGTTCTTGGTTTTAGCAGTATCTGGGTTAAGCTTCCTGTGGGACCAGGAAGCCTATCTTCATCTTTATTAGGTTTTGGTGCTCTGTTTTTTTTTTTCCTTCCACACATTTATCTAAACATTTAAAAACATATCTGTTCTGTTTTCTTCCAGAACATCATGTACTTCTGAGTTTTAGAGTTCAACTTTACTCTGTGAAATGCCTTTTTTTGTTTTATATGTCCCTATTAAGCTTGATATGTATTTGATGGCCTGAGAAATTGTAAATAGTCAATGCAAGTTCCATTATTTGTTACTACTCACATCCTTTCTTCCATCACCTTGGTTTTTTTGACTCAGAAAGATCTGATCTGCTTAATTTCTTCTCAAGCCAAAGTGACCACAATGATTTTTTATTATTTTATTGCCCCTCTCTGCAACTTTTACAACACTGACCATGGAGCTGATGTGTTCAGGGAACTCTGCAGTTATTCCTAGATCTTTCCTAAAACACAACGAGTGTCTGCTGTGTTTATTATTTTGTGTGCTAAAGTGATTTTTTTCTGTGTCCCACTTCACATGTGTCACCACTTCATGTCATCTTCCAGTTGCTCACTTATCACCTGTCACTGAGGTGCCACTCTACAGATCTTCATCTATGATCTTTGTAAACCAGAAAATTTTGCTATCCTCTCACTTTTCTTGTATGTTAAACAATGCATTTTCTCATGGACTTCTGATTATATAATTCCACTGTTCACTGCTGCCTTCTTTTTGTCTTTCAGCCAGCTAAAGGGAGAACTTCCCTTTCGATCTCATGCCAATTTGGAATTTTTTTTTATGTGTAGATCAGCTCAATTTACTACATGTTCACTGCCTCCCTCAGAGTTGTAGCAGATACCAAAAGCAGGAGTTCCCTTTGCAGAAGCCTTGCTGACTTTTTTCCACTTCTGTACCTTTGAATTCTTTCTGCTTTTCTGCAGTCTGAGTTGTTGGTTTTTTTCCCAATACGGAAATTGAAATACTCATCTGTCCTCTGCAGCCATCATAAAAACAGATATTGTATCTACCATGTTCTCTTCCTCTGGCACCATTTTGACACGAGCAATGAGTGATACTCCACAGTGACTAAGAAGGCAATTTCATATCTGGGCTCCTTTAAAATCACTGAGTGAACATTGTCCTGCTGACATATCACTGTTCATTCTCTTGACATCTGGATGTTCAGCTGAGACCATTTCTCTAACTCATCACCTGCAGATAAATGGTCGAGTGTGGAAACTTTTCTAAGCCCTCACAAAATGAGCGTTGCCACAGGTAAGTAATATCTCTTTCCTGTACCATACTTATGTTGTCTGAGCATCCATGTTCTGCATTTCTCATCTGCAGAACCTGCAATCTCCTTGGCAGGTTTCCTGTTTCTGATGTGTTTCATTATTAGCTTTTAATGCATCTGGT
Organism: Phaethornis superciliosus; assembly: GCA_023637945.1. NCBI lineage: Eukaryota > Metazoa > Chordata > Aves > Apodiformes > Trochilidae > Phaethornis > Phaethornis superciliosus. The sequence continues at coordinate 180,719,134 of JAJQWJ010000001.1, read as the reverse complement.
CTTGTTACACATCATTTTTTCTTGCCCTCCTTGTGATCCTTTATTTAACTTTTCTGAGGGTTTTTTGGTTTTTTTCCATTTTGGTTGAATTTTATGTATTCTGAAAAGGAGCATTTTTCTTACAATTACTTCCTGTGCTTTGCTAATTCTCTTGGCCTTACATCAGGAGGTTTTGCTCATGCACATTGTGGTTACAGTCACATTTGGTGACATTTGTTCCTGATGCTGTCTGCTGTTCATAACTGCACAGCTTCTCCTTCTGTGATGTCTGACTGCCTAAGAAATGATAATTTAAGTTGTTAAAAAATGTGCCACGAATTAGAGCCAGTCTGACACTTCCCCATATTGTGGAGGCCATGAGTAACTGATGTTTTCTGTGACTGCTGTGCTTGCTGCCTTCCAGCCTCACCTGGAGGTGTCCTTCAGTGTGGTGTGTTTCCTGCTGGAAAGCAGCCCTGAGGAGAAGGGTCTTGAAGTCCTGATAAACAATAAATTAACCATGGGCCAGCATTGTGCCCTTGTGGCCAAGAAGGCAAATGGTGCCCTGGGCTGCGTGAGGAAGAGTGTGACCAGTAGGTCGAGGGAGGTCATCCTCCCCTTCTACTCTGCCCTGGTGAGGCCACATCTGAAATATTTTGCTCAGTTCCCCAGTTCAAGAGACAGAGAACTGCTGAAGAGGGTCCAGCAGAGGGCAACAAAGTTGATCAGGGAACTGGAGCATTTCTCTTAGGAGGAAAGGTTGAGAGAGCTGGGACTGTTAAGCATGGAGAGAAGACTGTGAGACCTCATAATGTGTATAAAAATCTAACAGGCAAGTATAAGGAGGATGGAGCCAGGCTTTTCAGTAGTGCCCAGCAATGGGACAAGGAACAGTGGACACAATCTGTAACACAGTGAGTTCAATTTAAACATGAGAAAAACTTCTTTACTGTGAGGGTGACAAAACACTGGAACAGGTTGCCCAGAGAGGCTGTGAATTCTCCTTCTCTAAAGACATTCAAAACCCGTCTGGATGCAATCATGCATAATGTGCTCTGGGCAATCCTACTTTAGCAGGGGGCTTGGACTAGATGATCTCTCAAGGTCTCTTCCAACTCCAATGATTCTGTGATTCTGTATGCTGGTTGATAGTTTAAGTCATCATTGCACTTTACCTATTTTTGACACATCACATTAGAAGAGTACTATATTATGTTTTGATCAGTTTTTAATTTTTTTAATTTAAAAAATTTAAAAGTACACTGCTCCCTACTTACTGGTAGACTAGAATCATAGACTGGTTAGGGTTGGAAGGCACCTGAAAGATCATTTAGTTCAAACCCCCCTGCATGGGCAGGGACACATCCCACCAGAGCAGGTTGCTCAAGGCCCCATCCAACCCGGCCTTGAACAGTTCCAGGGATGGGAATATAATCTTCTTCATCTTTCTGATATTTGCATCATCACCGTGTCCTACTGGATGTCTCCCAGCCACCACCTCTCTTATAGGCCAGTTTTAATTAACAGCAAGATGTTCCAGCCAACTCAACTTTGTTTTGTAATTAGTAATATTTCAAGGAGGAAAAAAATTACATTTAACTTTGGACTTGGTCTGGTTCCAGCTAAAAAGGCTTTGTTTGTTGAAATTTCTGTTTGCTGTGTTTCCCATCTGAATTTCACTTAATTCAGTTCTGCTCTTTATCAGAAGACACAGTAAGATATGATTTTAGAGCCAGAAGATTAGCACTAAAGCTTTTAGGCAGGTTTTTGGTTTGGTTTGTTTTAATGCAGGCAAGTTTTCTCCAGAGCTGTAAGGGAGTTTTCAGTACTTTCTGTGTCCAGCTGAGAACACTTCAGCAGAGAAAGAATCAAAATTCACAACCAAGACTGCAGAGGGAGTGTGACTGCAATATGACAGGTAGGAGTTCCCACTTAGTGTTCTCACAAAAAAATTTTTTTAGCCTCATTATGACATGGAGCTAACTGTAGCTTATTGAATAGGTTCAAGTTAATGTTTTTGTTGATTTACAAGTGAAAATGCAGCTGAAGTCCTCAGAGATAGAGTTAAGGAAGTACCCTAGGCTGAAAAAAACCCCACCAACAGCTTAGTGTTTTAAATGCTTATTAGTTTCTCAGTTCACTTAGTTTTAAACCATTCAAAAAAAATAATTTTAAAAAATGGGCTAGATTTAAAGTTCTACTGGAACTGTAAAAATAAATTTGTTGCAAAAAGTATTGAACCTAATTAATAGCCCAGTAACATAGCAATTCAAATATACTGTATAAAATACAGTCCAAATGTACTGCATAAAATACAGCCATGCATTTAAGGTGTGAACTTAGTGTTTATAATCATATGTTCATTAGGGTGCCAGTTAATACAGTTGAATAAATATAGGATGAAAGCTTTCCTATGACAAAAGTCTTCTGTTCAAAACTGCATTTGAGGGAAAGATCTAAAACTATCATGGCATATGTCTCCCAGGTGCTGCTGAAATAGACTTTGCAAAGAGCAGCTCAGAACTGGGGAAATGCAAAGGGGCTGATCCTTGTCTGATATAACCAGGCTCAGCTCCACTGAAGTCCACTGGGGCAATGGCTCACAGCACACAGAAGCAGATCTTTCCTAACCTAGTTGAAAGGCTCAGGTTAATCCTGCTGAAACTGGCAGTCACCACCGAAACTCCACTGCAGGTATTTAAAAAATTATGTCCCTGCTTTTAGGCATGTCAACAGATGTCTATGGACAAGAAGCTGAACAGTAAAATCATTGAATTCTTCAGGGAAAAGAGGTACATGCAAAATCCATCCTAGATTTCTTAGTGTGTGTTCCACAGCATTTATTAAGGAACTGGGTCACTCCTGCTAGATGTTTAGGAGGATGCATCTAGGCCAGGCTGTCACAGCAATGCACAAGACCAAAGTTGTGCCACGTGCATGTAGAAAAGTGCAGATTTCTATCAGCATAAGGTAGGATCTTCCTCAGGAGCCCCTGTCCCAAAGCACATCTCTTCTAGGGAGTAAGTCCCTCACAAGAAACTCATAGGTAGCTGAGTCACTGTGCTCATCCTGACCCCATCGACTTGATCTTCAGGACTTTGTAGACATGGGCTGGGACAACCCTGCAGAGCAGACATGAACTGGGTATGACTCTGATGTGGGAAATCATGTATCACTGTGGCCATGAGGCTGAGAGATAAAAGCCACTGCCTGTCTCCCAAGGGGGAAGAGGTGAAACACAAGGAGAGTAATTGGGGAGAAACAGCTCTGGCTGCTTTTCTGGGTACAGGAGGAGACATATATATAAAACAAATAGATCAAGGAACATGCACACACCAGATAACCCCTGGACAAGCTGTAGTAAAATAAGAACATGCACACATCTTGCTAACAACTGCTGCCAAACCCAAATCCTTACTCATATCCCTCATCCACCCACTGCAGTGAGGATGTGGCAAGTACAAGTGCAATGCAGAAAGCACAGCAGCATGAACTGACCATCTCCACTCATTTGGCATTAATTTATGCTGGTTTGCACTCCCTCACACAACAGCTCAGTGCAAGCAGAGATTAGCATTAGCTGATAAGCATAATGGAGCCTGCTTTAAAATGCTGTCAGCTCTCTTTAGAAGCTGACAGCTGAACTGTTAAGCAAAGAGGCCAGAGTTGATTGGCTTGAGCACCACCTGTATAAGGCCCTGGGAAACCTGCCAAAGGATTTTCCAGCTCAGCCCAGAGAGATGCTAATCTGTGGCTAAACCCCATGCACAAAGGGCAAACAAGCTCAGTGTGTAGGTGAATGATTTGGGAGCCTCTGCAATGGCATCCCAAGTTGTTAGCAGCTATCAGTCTTCTTGATCCCTCCTAGCTGACTGCACCACTAAAATATAGGTGATTATTGTGCAAAATTCTTCTTGAAGTGCCAGGGTTTCTGTCTCCTTTGGGACACTAACAAATGCAATTGTATAAACAGAGCCACACTGGGCTTGATAAGTAACAAGGAAGTTATTTATGCTTAACGTTTGCTTGGTTTGGTCCAGAAAAAACATGTAAATATATAGGAATGCTGTCTTGATAAAGCTGAGAAATTTGGGTTTTGCCTTTCCATTTTCTTCCCTTCTATATCATCGGCTGAGAGCACACACACACACAGAGCTTTATGCAGTGTGCAAATCATTCAACAGAAAACGGAATTTTGAGTGAATTTTGGGAAAAAAAGGTCAGCAAGAGCTGGTTTGTAATCAGCCCACTTATAAATGCAGCACATATGGTTCCTCAATCTCAGTTACTTTTTTTTTCCATTCTCCTTGCTCTCTCATTATGTGCCAGCTTCCTAATTTAGAATCATAGAATCATGGAATTTTCGGGGTTGGAAGGGATCTTTAAGATCATCTCATTCCAACTTCCTTGCCATGGGCAGGGACACCTCCCACTAGATCAGGTTGCTCTCTCCAGCCAGGCCTTAAAAACTTCCAGGGATGGGGCTTCCACCTCCTCTCTGGTCAACCTGTGCCAGTGTCTCACCACACTCATGGTGAAGAACTTCTTCCTAACTGCCAATCTAAATCCACCCTTCTCTATCTTGAAACCATTCCCCTTAGTCCCGTCACTACCTGGCATCCTAAAAGTCCCTCCCCAGCTTTCTTGTAGCCCCCTTCAGATACTGGGAAGCTACAACAAGGTCTCCTTGCAGCCTTCTCCTCTCCAGACTGAATAACCCCAGCTCTCTCAGTCTGTCCTCATAGGAGAGATGCTCCAGCCCTCTGATCATCCTTGTGGCCCTCCTCTGGACACATTCCAGCACATCCATGTCTCTCTTATAGTAGGGGCTCCAGAACTGGATGCAGTATTCCAGGTGGGGTTTCACGAGAGCAGAAAGGAGAACACTGAAAGGAGAACCTCTTAGACTAGCATTCTCACTCCTAACAACTTGCTTGGGGTGCTTTACCCTGGTCATATTGCCTACTCTCAAAAAGACAAGTGGCTAAAAGTCATGGATGGCTCAAACTCTCCAGAAAATTTTCTCTTCCTGTCTGAAAACTGCTAGAATCATCTTGAGCAGTTCCTGAACCCACAACTCTATTTTTTCCACATCTAGCCTGAGATGAGCCCAAACATGTCAACTTACTCATGACATTGCTCTCCCTGGGCAGTGACCATGTGCTCTGGGACTGAGAGAAAAGCCTGAGCCCTGACAGGTGGGACCAGTTCACAGAGATGAGGTATCCTGTGAAAGTCATGATGCATAAGAGACTTTGAAAATCTATTTTTAAGCCACAGGGGAGGTTTGATAATGCTGGATAAAGACACCATGTCCAGCTGGGGTGGGGAGTCACAACCACTGAAAGATGAGAATCTTTCATAATGAATTATCAAGTATTCATCGTATTTAAAAATAGATTTTTCCATGTTCTTCTCCAGCTCCTGCTACATGTCTCAGCCAAGCTTACGAACACAATCTGACTGTGTAATTTAACAAAAATATAGTAGCATCTGGCCCAACGTGGGCTGTGGAGAACGGTTTCATCCACCACTGGCAAAAGTTCATGTAAATATCTCGGTTTTCTTGCAGAAAAATTGTCATCCCTGGAAATGCTGTTTTGCCCAGCTGCAGCAAGAGCTGACACTTGTCATTGCACTGGAGTGGGGATTTCAGGACTGGGAGGATGAGTGGCACCAGCTGCAGCAGGGGTGGCTGCAAACCTGGAGGGGCAGCACAAATGACAGAGGCAAACGGGTCACTTACTGTCTTTCAGCACACACATACACACACACATACACACACTTAACAAGTGGTGCTATCACAGTGTTTGCTCTCTCTCCTTACAGCCCAGGCCCAAGTCTCCCCTCTCACATCCAGCTCTCTGACCACCCCTGAGACCTGCCCTGGCTCCTGCTCTGTCACCTGCTCCCTGCAAGCTCCAGGGGGGAAGGGGACCTGAAACAGCAGCGTGGCACACACCTCACTGCCCTCCTACTGACAGCTGCCTTTTCTCAAAGCTACTCATTCTCCAAAGCCATTAAAATAACAGATGGGGAATGCCTAGGAGGAGTTTAATTACTGATTTCACAAACTCAGGGAATGTAGACTCTTCCAGCTGCCTCAGGAATTTTTTAACAACCAAGGACACCATCACAGCCACCCAGGCATGCCTGCACCTCACCCTACCAAGGCTGAGCCTGGCTGTGCCTTGGTGCCTGGCACACCAGAAGACCCCAAGGACCTGCCAGCAGGGCCAGGGATCCAGCAGGACACTGCTGGGACTGACCCAGGTTTGTCCCTCCAGGCACTGTTCCAAGCATAGCATGGCCAAAAATAGGATCCTGGGACTCCCTGTCCAAAATTCAGCTTCAGGAAATGTAATTATTAACAACGCCTGGTGGGGCAGAGGCTCTCTTTGAAGTCCACATCCATGGGCACCTAGAGTTTAAGTCACTCTGGACAGAAAAGAGGCCTGAACACCTTGCTCATGTGGCTGCACATCTGTTAAGCTGCAAGATTCTCACTCTACGGCAATTTTAATTTTTTTAAATGCAGTTGTTAGGAACAAGCAAACCACTAGACTTGCAGAGTGGACTGTACTACAATTCTCTCTCAGAGAACACCAGTCAGGTTGGGAGAGGGATAAGGAATGCTACAAAAAAATTGTTTTACATGTTCTTTATTTAAGTGAAACAAGCAAGCAAAAGTAGGGATTTCACATTGATTTCTGCTGAGTTTGTGCCTCTTATGTCAGCTGCTACAGATGGTTACATTGCATACTGCAGTTTTATAGCCTCGAGAGCCTAACACAGATGCCAAACAAGCTGGCATGGTGAGCAGGGAGTTACAGCATTCATAGTAACTACCAGAGGAGACAAAAACATTGAACAGTTCCTAAGGATCTTGCATCTTACGTTTTTCAGGCAAAATAATTACACCATCATAGACCCAACAGAAACATTAGCACAGGCAACAGATTTGAGAGAGTAAAAAAAAATTGACAACATCCTCACAAGACTGAAAGCTCATCACAGCAGTGTGCTGTGGGTGTCACTTTGGTCTGCTGGGACACACGCTTTAAATCACTTCCCAGAGTTTGCGGTTGTCTTTTACTCCTGATAAGACTTCACGAGGAGCCACATGAGCAATACAGTAATCAGGACAATAATGAAGTTGAGGAAAATTTCTTGTGAGGATCGGTCCATTTTTTGGCAGAGCAGAGGGAAAACTTCAGTGACTTGCTGGGAGCGTCCTTGAGCTCAACCCTTAGGTCACAGGCTCTTTCAAGGAAAAAGAAAAATTTGTGAAGAACAGAAGCACAAAGGTGGCAGGTTGAGCAGAGCTATTTACAAGGGTGTAAATAAATGTTATTCAGTGGCTAGAAGCTAGTAAGCACTGGGAGCACTAAACTGTAAAAACTATCTCTGTCAGCTTATCACCTTCTTTGATTTCCAGTACGTGACAAGGAACTTTCTCAGCATCCCCCTAGATACACTGGGCAGGAATGAGCAGTCCCTGTAAATTAGTGTTGCTATGTGCAAGTATTTTCAAATAAATAATGTCCAAGCCCCCTTTATTAATTTCAACAGCTACACATTGTAAATATACTACTGGTTAGACATTTTAAATATGTACATTAGTTTGCATAGTTTTATTTTTTCAAGAAACTAGGACTAAATTATTCTTTTATAAAGTAAGACTAATAAAATTAAATTATTTATGTTACTACTAAAAGTACAAGGAGAACCTTAGGTTAAACACTTTCATTTCTGAAAACTTCCTGAATTTTTTTAGTTAATCCTACAGATAAAATGTTGTTTTTGCAAGCATCTTCTGATGTTCTTGCACTTTCAAGCTGCTATAGATCTCTTACTACAGAAATTCCATTCAATTGGTTTTAAATAACCTTGGTTGTTGTTTTTATTTACTTTACCACATCCAGTTTTGAATTTTATAAATTCTTGGAGTTCACACAGAGAAATGAGAATAATTTTTCATTAATATCATGCACTAGTCCCATCTGTATGCCATATAAATAAAATCTAAAATGATTAAACAAATGAGACATAAGCTCTAGACCAAGAATTACAGCCATATGACCAAAGTCTTAGCAGAGTAGACAGGTTAGACTGTAATATCTGTAGTGCAAACAAGAGAAGCCCTGGGACCATAACCAAATTAAGACAGTTTAAAGAGAAACTGCTTTCGTTTGCAGATTAAATATTAAAGCCCAGTGTATGCAGTTAACAAATTCCTACATTCCCAAGTTGTTTTGCCAGCCTCCTATGTCTTTGTACAAGAGAAAATCTGACCTAATAACTAAGCCAAGTGTTTTACCTTGAGGAGGTAAATGGGTTCCAGTGGTTCTGTCTCTGGACTTTGGAACACTGTAGATGTTATTTCCCTTTCAGCTTCTGCCTACCTCCCATTTGGTCTGGATGCCCCAGTCCCTGTGTGGGAACTGAAGTAGGCTGAGGGAGGAGAGCAACAAGTGCATTGGCAACCCAGATGCTGACATCATCCCCAAAATATTTTAAAAGGGCTAAGCTGGGCTGCAGAATTTGATTAAGGCTGTTCCTGCAGTGGTCTCTTTGGGCTGATTTACTTCTTTCAGTTCTACTGACAGGACACTGTGATAAGAGCAGAGCTGTGCATAGCCCTTGGGATTCAATGGGATTTTACAAGAATGTCTTTTGGCCACTTGGTGCCTTCATGCCCCTTATGGGGAAAAGAAAAGGAAAGAAAGAGCCACTTGCAGAAACCTATGTGTAGATATAAGGATCTCTCAAGATCATGTCCAGTGTATGGAGCCCTGCCTACACATCACTTTCTTAAACTCAATACAGCTGTTGCTGTTTTATATAGCCATAGTCCCCACAGCTTCTCAAGTTCATAGGCATTTAAAATACAGTGAATAAGAATAAAATATTCTTTGCATTTAAGTACAGAATACTGAAATGCAGGATCATTTGCTGCATAGAAATGTTTGGGACTGAGAGATCTGAAAAGCACAATCCATTGCTTTAAAGAGCCACTGACTCACCTGGATGTTCTTCACTCACTGATTTTTAGTTCTATGCTAATGCTGCATCTGCCTGGGCATACAGAGATGTATTTCTGCCACCCTGCAGTGTGCCTTCCCAGAAAGCACACTGTTCTGTGGCCTAAATAGCTGTAATCCCCACAGCATCTTATCTTTGCCCAAGGCACTGCCAGAACTTGTATACATGAGCAAAACGAAATAGCTATTTGTTTGTTTTTCATCAATACAACTGAGAGACTCAGCAGACTGGGCTGGACTGAACCAGGAGCAGACTGCCAGCCTCATGCTGCCATGGATTCCCCCAGGTCAGAGTCTTTCCTTCAGATGAATGATCATTTCCATTGAAATCAGATAGATCACTTCTGCAACACGGTGCTGCCAGATGAGCATGAGGACCCTGATCAGGTTTAAGTGTGTAAAGCTATCCCCCATGCTGGCCTCATTCTCACTGCCAACACCACGTGATACATAGGATGCAGATTGTTAATTATTCTAATGCCTTTGGTATTTATGTTGAGGCACATGTGAGGTGGTGTAGCTCAGGGTATCCAAGCTTTCTGGGACCCTCCCCCCTCCAACAACTCCCAGGTTTCACCCTTTGCACTGCCCTGGCACTCCCCTCGTGCTGCCATGTCCCTGGTGAGGGAGGCTGCCTGGCTGGAAACCAGCCTGATGGAGAACACAACAAAACAAATAGCTGTGGGTAACCAGGGGAGTGGAGGGAAGGGTTGCTTGGGTTTTGCTGGATGGTTTCCCTAAATAGCCTCCCCAGGCAATCACTGGAGGAAAGGGAGAACAGAACCATAGAAATCTTCCCTTCCATTGGCTTGACTGCCTTCTCACTGCCCTCCTAGACACCCAGGCAGCATGTTCACAAAAGTCAGGCATGGGAATCCTCTGCTAAAATATTACAGATGAAAGAGCAAAAGCTTAACCCATTCAGGTGTCAGATACTTAAGGAAGTTTGTAGGGTCCTATTGCAATGCCTGCTGTTCTGTGCTGAGCCACCAAAGCCCATCCTCTCAAGGAAAACCTGGGCAACCTGTACCATACTTACATTTATTTGGGAAATACAGATTCAAAATGCTCCCCCTCTGCCTGAAGGAAGCAAGGGGGGATGTCTGCCATGAAACCACCCTAGGCTATTCCTTTCCTCTGCATGTTATGAAGTGTAAATCTCTGAATTTCTCATGCAATGGCTGAAGAGAGGAGGTATTAACAAACACACCTGAGCTGTGGAATGTGCCTGGATGTTAACCATAAATCCAACCAGTGTCTGAACATCTGACTTCCATATGCCATGGATTAGTCTGCAGTTGCCAGAAACTGAATGTTCTGACCCACCCCAACAGGCCATTTTCCTGCTGTATATAAATAAAGAACCCAAATACCTTAGAGGCTGTATTTTTAAAAGGGTGTTTTATTTAAGCAAGGGATTTAATATGGATTACGAAAGTAGAAAGAAGATGAAGAGCAGAATTAACTAGATGGTTTTGCTTTAAATGGTTGCCCAGAGGTTTAGATACCATGCCAAATAGTTTTCCTCTTGACACTTTTTTCTTCTTTTTTTCTGACAGATCTTGATGCTCTCAGCTTTCATGTGGCCCATGCTCCCTCTTCATGCCTTGCATATTCAAACTTAAGGCCCTAGTCTATTTTAAAGTTCCTGTGACTACCTCAAGTTCTTCCCATCCTACTAATCAAGTAGCACATAATCTTTCAAATGCATTCTTATATAATTGGAGCAGATTGTGTTCATTTTTGCTCTCATTATTACTTTCTCAGTAAGTGTAGGATATAAATATTCAGATCTGCTAATAATTGATTCATTTTTAAATTGCCACCTACTCTCTAGTATAATCATGAGTATCTTCTTAAAAGACCCACTTGAAGCACTGATATCTGTGTGAACCCAAATTCGTAGCAATGTACTGTACTTGTAATCACAGTATTTCACACCTAACTATCACATTAAGCTATGGGAAATAGAGACAACCACTACTTGAAATTGCTCAGCAGGTCTTAAATCTGGTGATTTACTGGACTTGTAAACAGACTCTGCAAAAAGCTACTGAGCAGAAGATGTTCAAAGTAGTCTGCACATTACAACATCTCATTTTAGGCTCCCAGCAACATTCACAACAGGGGCAGCAGGATGAGGTGTGAGGAAGGTGTGAGACCCACAGCTCTCAGTGTGATGGTTTTGTGACTGCAGCACAGAGCCTCCTGCAAAGCCAGCACAGGGTCCCTTGAAGGATCTAGTGAAGGAAAACCAGCACTCAGTACATACAAGTAACCCACCTGTTGTAGATGTTTCCTGTAGGGTCAGTGTTCCTTTAACTCCAAAGATCATACAGACTACCTCCAAAGGGATTTGGGGGGAGGCTAGGAAGGCTGGGCTTGGCCAGAAGTCAGAAGTCTGTATTTTTAGCAGTTAAACCTACCTGAGTTCCCAAGAACAGTATTCACACCAGCTATGGAGTGGTACAGGGTAGGCAGTTTCTTGAGTGAGATGACAGAGGATACTATGGGTCAAAGCAAGCTTAAATGCTGTCATCATTTGACATCCAGAAACTTTGTCTGTGCTGAAGAGAAACACTGCAGACTACTAAGACAGAGGTGGTTTTAGCCTCCCTTCTGAGGTAAGCCTTTCAGTCTTTTATTTTGAATCCTACACAGGTTGGCATGGTTGAGTTCCTTCCTCAATGTAAGGAATAGGATCCTCCAAAGCCAACAGTGTCCAGTGTCACTGCCAGAAATGCCATGTGTCACGCCTGTGTAAAACTACCTATTCAGCAGATCAGGAGAGTCCTACAGACAGGTTGTATGACACTTACATTAATGACATTGTGTCCTTTGGGGCTTACTAAAGTGCAAAACAAAACTGAAGGCCCCAAAATGGGAAGAGACATCAGATCAGCAGAAGCAAAGGAGAAATAATTAAATATCCAGAGCATACAGTCACAAAATCAGTAATTAAATGCATTTGTGTGCATCTTACCATCTACTGCAAAATAGATTTCACAGAATCACAGAATAATTCTGGTTGGAAAAGACCTCCAAGATTTTTGAGCCCAACTATTCACTTGATGTTATTGAGCCCAGTGTTAAAAAATATCCCTAAGCACCCGTTCTATACATCTATTAAACATGTCCAGGTGTGGTGATTTAACCATCACCCTGGGCAGCTTTTTCAGTATTTGATAACCCTTTCAGTGAAGAAGTTTATTCTAATATTCAATCTAAATTCAATTTGCATCTCTGGTGCAAATTCAGGCTATTTCATCTTGTCCTGTTGCTTCTTACTAGAGAAGACAACAACCCCCACCTTGCTACAACCTCCTTCAAGGTAGTAGTAGGGAGCTATAAGGTCTCCCCTCAACCTCCTTTTCTCCAAACTAAACAATCCCAGTTCCTTCAGCCTTTCCTCATAAGATGTGTTCTCCAGACCCTTCACCAGCTTGATTGCTCTTCTCTGGACTCACTCCAGCACCTCAATATCTTTGTAGTGAGGGGCCCAGAACTGAATACAGTTCCTGAGGTGCAGCCTCACCAGTGCCAAGTACAGGGACACAATCGCTTCCCTTTTCCTGCTGGCCACACTGTTTCTGATACAAGCCAGGATGCTGTTGGCCTCCCTGGTCACCTGGGCACATTGCTGGCTCCTATTCAGCTGGGTGTAGATCAATGACCCCAGGTCCTTTTCCTCTGGGCAGCTTTCCAGCCACTCCTCACCAAGGCTGTAGCATTGCATGGGCTTGTTGTGACCCAAGTGCAGGACCCAGCACTCAGCCTTGTTGAACAATTCCTTAGATGCTGCAAGCATCATTTCTTCAAACCACAGAAATCTATACCCCCATTTTCCCAGCAGGACCGCCTTGATAGACACACATGGGAGATGAAGTTCTGGATTTGTGTCTCTTATCCCTCAAGGCAGGGAGGAATAAGACTGTACATCCATGGAGGCACAAGGTAGAGAGCTACTGCCTGCCACTGATGGTCTTTCAGGTCTTAGGGTGTTTTATTCTCAGTGTGGAGAGCAGAAGTACTACATCTTTCTCCATATTGTTGATGTTTGCAGCTCACCAATCTCATCCTTATAGAACTCACTGAATGTATTGGTGAATAAGACTTCCAAATTTTAATGATTACAGAACTCTTTCTTACAAACTTTCCCTCATATTTAGCTTTGCTTCGCCGTGTCTTTTTAGTGAGGCCATTCTTCAAAAGGAACACAATAGAGAATGTTAGTAGGTTGGGAATCATCACTCTTTTCAGTGACTGATGGTGGGATTAATCTCTTCCAATATCTGTCTCACATTACAGTGAGTGGGGAGAACAAGTCCTCCATCTGACAATTTACTTGACATAAAATAGACATTTTCAGTTCTGTGGAAGATATTTAGCTCTATCTCCACAGCTGCAAGATGAATATGGCCAGGAAAGGCCAGGATAATAAGAAAAAGTGTTTCAGAGAAGATTACAATAACAAAAGTACAGGGCACACGTCATACAAATATTTAAAATTGTTGCCAGGTCACAGACCCTTTTTCTCTGACAGACTTAATTTCTTCTTAAATTTGTTCTTATCCCATTTTTATTATCTTGTTTTATCATTTTCATTTTTAGTTTTATTTATTTTAGACTTTTTTTATTTATTGTAGTCTTTTCACTACAAACCTGGACACTCTTCTAATTTCTATGCAACATACTTAACTCAATAAAAGCTGTGGTATTGTGAGCCAAACTGAAAATCATGTGGCAGTGCAGCCAGACCAACAGAAGATCATAGGCACACCTGAACAAAATGGGCAAAGAAGACAAGATGAAATTACTTCAAAGGCACCACAAGTAAGACAAGAAGGAGAAAGAGAGGGAAACCTAAATTTTAGTCTTTTACATCTGGCTATCTGCAAACTAAATATCAGGTCAGGAGTGAAGAAAACATCAATTCACCTGCAATAGCAGTGACCCAGTCACCGTGGGGACAATAAAGACAGTAAATAGCACTTAGGAGCTTAAATATCAGAGGTTAAATAATGCAGAAATGCTGTAGAAAGTCAGCCAAAACTGATGTATTTCTCATCTCAGCTTTTACATTCTCCCTCTTGTTCTGAAAGGAGCTGAATTCTGAGACACAGCCTTTATCTTTCACTGAACTTGAAGGAAAAGCAATGAAAGGCAAATTCTCCCAGTGTTGCTGAACATCAGACCTTGCAGTTAATGAGTTTCTCCTGGAAGATAACTAAAAGTTAGTAGGGGATTCATGGTTGTGCACTGGGATGTGCTCTCACTAGTCTCCCCTGTCCAGCTAGTATGGGCGGAAGCTATCAAGGGGCTTTTGAGCTTAATCATCTGTAAGCTAATTTCAGCAATCAGGTCAAGGTTACAGAGATGCAGATAGCTATGACCACACTCTTCCATGCTGTTAGAGCTTAGAATGTGCTGTTGGATGGAGCTGCAGTTTGGGCAGACAGAGCAGGCAGGTGCCTGATTAACCCCTGTGACTGCAGGCTCCTGTGCTACCAGCTTCTTCAGAACCAGAGCATTCATGACCTTTGCCACATTACTAAAAGGTTCTTATTGCTATGGATGTCATTTCTGGCATTTATGCTTGAACCAGCAGACTTCTGACCATAGATAAAAGGTGTTAAAGGAAGAGAGAAAAAAATCTAGTAATTATTTTTTCACAGGAAAACAATCCACAAACTAGTAGTCAAATACGAGAGATTGGTGGTAGAAGCTGTAGTAGAAGAAAAGCACATTCAAATTAGAATACAATCAATCTTTTTAAAAACTCATTTCTGAGATGTAGAGGAAATTTTTACAGGTGGTCTAGGAAAGATTTAGGTGCAGCAGGGTCAGAAGCATAGGCAGAGGAGTTCCTATTTCTGTGCTCAAGCCTTGATGTACCTTTATGTGCTTGCATCAAGTCTGATTGATACCTTTTTAGCTATCAATGTGCTGAAAGCAAAAGCCTTTAGCAGAGAGTCCATCCATCCTGCAATGGGGTGCAAAGCAACAAGGGATGCTGTGAACATGTAGCCTCTTGGTTTCAGCATGGTAACCAGTTGTATGAACAAAGACAGAGCGCTTTATCTCTGCAAAAAAGAGGCAAGTTACTGTAAAGTTATTTATGAGTAGGAGTTGGGCCATGAGATGCTGCAGATATTAGGCAGATTCTCCCCTTGCTCAATCACAGAGTGAGGTGTCTGTGTGCCCACAGTCTGGCTTAGTTCTGTCACATGAAACGAAGCAAGTCTATAATAAACTGTGTCCTGGCACCATGTAGAAATACAGTTTTTATCTCTGTGAACAATCATATCAGCACTACTGCTATGTGAGAAGGTTTTAGCTTGAACTCATACAGCTGTCGGGCAAGTTCTCCTATCACGAGTCATTTATAAGGCAGCCTGAAAATACTCCCTGTGAGGAAAGTTTGCCTTTAGTTTCTAGGTAGCCACCAGCTGTTGTGCCAAACACATCCTGGTACTTCCAGCCTACAGTCTTTGTGTGTTTTATAGGACCTGTGCTGACCAACCTCTTTTGGAAAGCCCACAGAACAGCTCTTCCAGAACAGGCAGTCTGAGTGTCTGCTCTTTTGCCTGTAAGCCCTTGCCCCAGGTGCAGTGTATGGTACCTCCTTCTCCAGAGGAGATTTTTCATATTTACCCCAGAAAACCAACCACTGATGCTATGGCTGTATTTCAAGAAAGCAGCACTATTTCCCCTCACACAGCCAAAATCCTTCATAAATCCTCATGAAAAAGCTGAAGGCATGGAGAAGTGTTAACCATTCCTGGTTGGAATGATCCAGAGAGGGGTACACCTTAGTGGGGTGATAGTGGCTGTACTGAAAGACAGGGACCACTGAAAAGGGCATGGTGCAGTGGAGCAGCCTGTGCATGCACCATCTGACAGGAGTCAGGGAGGAAGGGCACTCCTTGTGTGAGTCTGGGAGGAGAATCCTGGGACAGCCCCATCTGAGTTCAATAAAGCAAAAACTCCAGATTATGTCTAGACCTTGGATAATCTAGGTCCTCAAATACCTTGAGGAAGACAATAAGCAACAAATTCTGGGTGAAGACCTGTTTGTACAGGTTTTCACTCCTTCCCGTTGCTGAACCATGTCCAAAGGGCAACTAAGCTGGTGAAGGGTCTAGAGCACAAGTCTTAAAAGGAGCATCTGAGGGAATTGGGGATATTTACCCTGGAGAAAAGGAGGCTCAGGGGAGACTTTATCACTCTCTACAACCACCTGACAGGAGGCTGTGTTGAGGTGGGATCTGGTCTCTTCTCCCAAGTAACAAGCAATGGGATGAGAGGAAATGACCTGAAGTTGCAGCTGGGGAGGTGCAGATTGGATGTCAGGAAAAATGTCTTCATTGAAAGGGTTATCAAGTATTGGAATAGGCTGCCCAGGGAGGTGGTTGAGTCACCATCCCTAGAGGTATTTAAAAGACTTTTAGATGTGGTGCTTAGGGATGTGCCTTCGTGGTGAACTTGGCAGTGCTAGGTTAACAGTTGACTTGATGGTCTTACAGGTCTTGTCCAACCAAAACAGTCCTATAATTCTATGATTTTCACCGCTTTATAACCTGTGACAAAATGGAGCAGCTGGGTTCAATTAAAAAAACAAAAAAGACCACACAATGATGGGACAACAGCTCCCCAGCTGCAGGATTATCAGGAAGTAACTAGCAGAGCCAGCAGTTTACATAGTCCAGCATCTATCATGAGAAGACAAAGAGCCCATCCCTGGCAACATGGAAAGGAATCAATGTATTTTCCTAGGGCCACTCAGCAGCATGAGAACAGAACCAGCAAGCTGAAGCCATGGCCTGGAACCAGTCTGGGGGGGGAAAAAAAAAAATAGAAAGAAACTACTTGGTTTCTAGAATGATGAAGCTCAGAGGTGGACAGGAAGCAGCATACTTCTGGCCAGGAACCACCAAAAGAAAGTGTGGGGGTCTATAAACAGGCTGTATGTGGGTGAGCTCTTGGTGCAGACATAGATTGTTAGAGACAAAACCACATTAAGCTGGGTATCTATATCAGAACCAGGAATATTGTTGAATTTAAATTAAAAAGGAAGCTTATCTCTTTAAATGCTTCATATCATGAGCCTGATATTAAGTGTAGTTTAGCAATCATCAGTTAGACACAAGTTTTTACTGAAGTTTGAGCTTCTGAATGCTGTAGAAAAGAACCATGTTACTCAGGCAATGCCTGGGACAGGGAGAAGCCAACAGGGTTGGAAGTCTGAAAGCTTTTGCAAGATATAGATGTGTCCTATAAATGTAAATGAGAGTATTGAACAGATAAGCTACCATTAAACAGTACCTGGACTATGTCTCTGCTCACCCACAACACCACAAAGACACTCTGCAGAAAGATGCTGACATTCATATTTCTATTTTATTTATTGAGACAAATACAAGGTCAGTATTAACAAGCCTCTCTCAAGTGAGGCTAATTTTAACCATGACAACAGTCAGACACTAGAATAATCTCCCTAGGGAAGTGGTGGATTTGGCAACATGAGACTCAGCTTGACAGGGTGCTGGGCCATCTCATCTAAATTGTGCTTCTGCCTAGAAACATTGGACCAGATGACCCTTAAGGTCCTTTTCAACCTGGCATTTTGTGATTCTGTGATTGTGTGAAGTGAGGAAAGTAGCTGTCCTCATATTAAATATTTTATTCTGTGAACCAAAACGAGAGACACCCTCTGCTCAAACAGGATTTTTTAACAGGTTTGAGGCAGTTGGAAGACCTCTGGCATGATTAACTCAGCATTTGAACATTTAGTTTTCAAATTACCCACATCCAGCATTCCAACAATAAGCTGAGCTGGATTTGAGTAACAGAACCATGTAATGATTAACCAATAACTTTAGCAACCCAAATATGTCATTAATTCCTGAGAAAAGTGTGAATTACAATAGAAAACATGATCTCAATTTAAATAGGCATGTCCCAAACAACTTTCCTTCCTAGCCAGACTTGCATGGTGCTAGTCACCCCATGAAGGGTTTCATCCTTCTCTCATTGAATTAAAGAGAAAACTTGCCATGGGTTTTGACTGGTGCTGGACTGAGCCCTAAGCAGAATGTGGCATGGTTCTATGTCTGTTGGGACAAACAAAGGTAATAAAGGAATAAGCTAGTGAGGTGAAGTGATGTGATAGGGAGGGAAAGTAGGAGCAGATCCCACTCAGCACTGATTCACACTTCATCTTTGAGGTCCTCATACACAGCCAAGAGAGTCTCTAATGAGTCTCTGGTCACATCAGCCATTGACCCTGGGGGAGTGAATGAAATCTGGAATGAGTTTTGGCTCATAACAATGAAGACGAGTTTTGTTCAATTCAACAGAAATTGTTGTTCTTTCTCAGTGAGCTGTACTGTTATGGAATAAATAAGAAGTCAGACACAGATACTCTTGACAATCCAGCAACCCCCTCCCTCTCTAGGACCCAGATGGTTGCTCCAGGCTACTAAATGCAGCTGAACTTTAAGGACTGTCAGGATCTAATCCAGAAAAAACAAGTTTGAACAGCTGAGCTGTAGGACAGCCCAAACCAACACCTTCAGCCTAGGCTGCCCCAGAGCTTCCTTCCTCTTGCTTGATCAAAATCCACACCTGTTCTAATAAGCAATTTGGAGGATGCTCCCCCAGTCTGTTTTGCTAGATATATGGTTTTTGTGCTGTTTGCAAGACTAATGTTAAGACTGAATAACAGCTTTTAACAGGACTACCAGACAGGTAGAGGATGGGGAGCAAAGTCTTTTAACGCTAGATAATTACAACACTAAGGTTAAATGTTGTGTGTCTGATAGATATCCCTTGCCTTCTTCTTGTCTTAGTAATCACACTTGGCATGTCACTGATGAACAGCTAAATCCACTTTTTGTTTTTACAAAATCAATTAACACATCTCAACATGAGCAGATGGAGGCTTTGTTACCTGAGGGTATACAACTGCAGACAGATAGGACAGATAGCAGCAAGTAAACAGTACTCAGACACCTACACTTATGCCTACACACTTGAATGTCATAGGACTAAAGGAAAAAAACAAGAACATCCACTCACTCCCAGCTCATCTGTCCTACCTTTCCTTGGGAGGATCAGACCCTCTACTGAAACATTCATTACCTTCTCTGACACAGAAAACTGTTCTATCCTCCCAAGGATTGATTAGGAATACAGTAGTATCAAACTTGGGAGCTATCAAACCAGCTGTTAGCAAGACTTTCTCTGTACCAGGCCGTGGACATAATCCTACAGGAGTGAGCAGCAGACCTGCCAGTGCAGTGTTCATGGCAGATGGACCCTTGTGTGCAGGGCTCCATGCTGGCTGGTTTGCATTGTGCAAGTGCTTGCACGTGTGATTACAAAGTGCTCTGCTTGGAAGTGCCATGCTGAAAGCATGGGCTGAATGCACCTCCAGCATCTGCCCTTCTGAAGCCTCTTCCAGTTCCACTTGACTGAAAGAGGTGTTGTCTACCACCTTCCAGATCTTTGGGAATCCCAGGAAACACTTTCCAAACAGGAGGTCTGGTTAAACCAGAAGCACGCAAGAATTCCTTCACTTTGTAATGCTCCCCTGCCAGAGAAAGTCAAGGGTACAGGTCACTACACTCTTTGGTTTGGCTTGATAATATTAACAAAATCAGTACTTTGCCCATAGGACCTACCAACTGTCTGACACCTAATAGACTGCTCAGGCTGAATGACATGACATTGACCTGTGTCAGCCCTGGCTAATAAAAGTATCTCTTAATCCAACAGGAACAGCCAGAGAACCATGCTCTGATCCTCTGCAGAGCTCCTGTGGGGCTTTCTATGCTCTGGGAGAGAAGTGTCAATCTGTGCCAGGTCAGACAAGAAACTCATTATCCCAGGAAACATTAGAGGGAGGTTACTTCATTATCTTGAGCTAAAGTTCAGTTTTTCCACCCTGACACACTGGCAAGAGTTGATGTTGTTGATGATTACCTGAGCAACAAGGGTATGTGAACCTTGATAGCTCATGTTGGTTTTGATGTGCAGTCCTCCTTGTAGTAAGAAATGTTTGGTTCTGTGCCACTTATTTTCTGAGATTTGCCAGCACATGTCTTGGGTGTGACAGAGAGAGAATGGGAGGTGCTGGGGAAATGTCAGCCAAGGAGCAATGAAGAAGTATGTGTGTGTTTATGTGTATAGAAGGGGGAGTAGGAAAAAAGGAATACTCTGAGCCAAGGAGCTTGCTTGTTGTTTCCCTGACCAGAGGCATGACTTGTGCCCTTGCCTGCCTACTCTCTCCCAAGACATTTGACTTGGAAGAAAAAGAAGTCCTTGTCCTGGCAGTGCTCTAAGAAAGTGCACTAAACAGGGTCGCAAGGAAAAACGTCCAAGAAGAGAACTATTCAAATTCAGGGAAATGGGTGACAGTCACCAATGCCACAGTATCTTAGAAAATCGTATTGGTCCCAAAGTACTTACAAAGGAGTTGGTAGAATTCAAGAACCATAACCAAGCAAGAACAGGGGTGAGTCAACATGTCTGGAGATAGACATAGGGAAAGGAGCTTTCTGAATCCAATCACAATTATTTTTGAACAGGATTGACCCCACTTATTCAGCAGTGATACCTAAACCAGGATTTACTGTTATATTTGGCCAGGGCCACTACTTCCAGCCATATAAAACAGAGCCAATTTTGAAATGTCAGAGAAAAGCATGTGATTCAGGGCAGAAAACTGCAAATAACACAATTGTGTAAATAACTGGTTTGCAGTCCCAAAATCCCTTCTGAAATTCAGAATATTCCATATTTAAAAGTGTAGTAAGCCAGAGCACAAAAAGCCCACCCCAGTTTCAGTCTGAAGATACTGTTTCTAAAATCAGGGTTATTTGTGCTGTTTTCCTTCCCTCCCTCCTCTGTTCTTCAGTCTATAAACCCTTAGCCCAGATCCAGGTTATACTAATTATTCAACCTATGAATTTCATAAATGCCTCTGGCACTTTAGCAGAGTGATGACAATAAAATAACTGTAATCTGAGTAAGAAATTTTGCTGTTGTCATCTGCAAATCTAACCGTGGATTTGGGTTGCAGTCTCTGCTGCACATCTTGTCCAAAACAAATCCCAGAAGTCATGCAGGAGATGATGAGCTTTCTGACCAGCCTTCTGAGTACACAATGGAGACGAAAATTGTAGCCATCTGCCTGCAGCATCCCCAGCACCCACCCTGTCTGTCTCCATGGAGCACCCAGTAACCACTGAGTCCTGTCCCTATGGAGGAAGGAGATAAGTCCTTCTGAAATCAAAAGGTCCTTTTTCAAGATTCAAAGCCCAGCAGCTGTCCACTTCTGCCAGGTTGACTGCTGTATAATTTTTATTCCCTTTATGTTGTTTTTGATTCAGAAATTGCAGTTTCACATCCCTGCTGAGCGGGATGCACATGACACAGCAAGCAAAGAAAAAGATGTGTTGTATTATTTGATTGCAGTCCCACCAGGCTTAGCATAAAACCAAAAGTATCTCCTGTAAGAGGGAAACTCTTTGACTGTGTCATGATCTAAGCATTTTGGACTGATGTGACAGCCCAGCTGTTACACTGACTCCTTTGGAAGGAGATCTTAATCCCACAGCACAGGTTAGCAAATCCAGTTTGGCAATTTTTTGGACAAAGCATGGCTTGCCACACCTCACCTTCTGACATTACTAAGAGCAAATTCTTATCTTCTGGTTTGCTGAAACTTCAGCTATGCTCCATCTTATATCAAACAACAAAAAAAATAACTAGTATAGGATTCACCTACTCATAAATTTGTCAGACCTCTGTCTCTGCTGCTCCTTTTTTCAACAAATCCCTCAGCCACAGAGGGAGGAGTGGATGCCTTTGCTCCCCCTGAGACCCTAGGGATTTCTCCCCTGCAAGGGTGGCCCCTGCTTCTGTTCTCCCTACTGGTCCCAGAGATCCCATCTGTACTTTTTTAAAATAAAAAAAAACCCACACATTGAAGACACACTTTCGACAGAGCCCCATGGATACTGGATCAGATGGTGACCTCGCAAAGCTTGGAGCTGTGTGACACCAGGACCCTTCACCAGAGGGTGAAGTTTGGATGTGACAATTGCTCAGTACCCAAGGAGTCTATGCTATCATTTCATGGTGATGTAAAAGCAAAAACCTGGTTAGGCAAGTCCAGACAGCCAAATTATGAGACTGTTATGGCATTTTCCTGCTTGCAATGTAGGTACATTAATCAGTGTGTGTCTGAGGAGGCAAATCATTAACAGCTCCTGTCTAAATTTCAAGGGTTTATCAATGGTAGCATTTTGTACAAGTTGAAATTTTTGCCAGGAGGCACACAGATACTGCATCACAGGAACATCCTGGCTTCTGCCACAGAAAGCTAATGCAAGCAGGCTGACAATCCCTAGTTAGTGATCCAGAAGCCATTCAGCCTAGCTAGTACATTACAATCTAAACTCAGATGGTGGCAGGAAGGCAGCAAGAGGAGGCAGGTCCACCTGTTTGCATGGATTTCACTTTCACTATGATACATCCCAAATTTCCTTGCTTGTGCATCATCTCAGCTACCTGAAAATGTCAGGTGTATTAAATTTGCTGCCCTTGAGTTTGGATGCACCATTTCCTATTAGCAACATTCACTCCAAACTTTAGGTAACTATATGTTTTTTATATCACTGTTTTATTTTGCTAAAAAACATTAGAGCTAACAAAGCCCTGGAGAAAACCACCGACACCTTGGGTGAGTTATTAAAATGTTTCTTCTCCCATCTCCCTCTTGGTAAAACTGGGGAGCAGTTATTCAGTTTATTTCTCATTGCCTTTCATAATAACTGTTCACTGAACTGATGAACATTTACATAAATTCATCTGATCTGTAAGTACTGTACTATTTCTTCATTTTCCTATAATATATTCATTAGCTAATGTGAAAATTTCAGTAGAGAAGCAGCTAATGTTTACTGCAAATTGTAGCTGCAGTATGCTCAGGGAGAACCTCCCCCTAGGGCCTGATCTAAACTCCAGGAAAGTCAGAAAGCCTTATATCCTTTTTAGTTCAAGAAATATTTGTTCTGCCCATCTCTTGGACCTTTGTACTCTTGTAAAAATTGGATAGACCTGCAGGCCAAAACATCACAAAAAATGGACAATATTTTCTGGTCTACTTCATTTGGACAAAAATCTTTGAAACAGGATATTGGATGCTTTATTGCAAAAAGAAAAGAGAGGAAAGAAAAAAAAAAACAGAAATTTTGGAACAACTTCTACTAAAAAAAAGTGGGGGTTTTGTGCTTTGTTTTTTCATTTAAATGTCTGTCACTTGTTTACTTTATACACAGCAAATTCTTTTCTTTGAATTTCAAAGCTTCTGAATACCATGAAGGACCAAACTGTAATTTTTCGACTTGATAAATGGCATACTGCTTTTCTGTAAATAGCTCATGGACAATGAAACTGAAACTGTTGCACTGACTCTTCTTTGTTTCCAGATAATTCCGGAGAAGAGGGGGAGGAAATAGGATTAGAAAGACACATACCGAATACCAGCGTGGTATTTTCTTCACTCACCTGTCCATGTGATTAAGATTTAGTAGTGTAAAGCCAAACTTTAGGCAAACAGGCCAATCATTCCGAGATTCCCCAGCAGTCCCTGAAGAGAGAGGGGTCTATCTCAGCCTCAGGAACACCCTGCATGGGGTCTCAAACAGTCCCTGCCCAAGTCCCTCCCAGGGGAATGTGTCTCCCTGCATGCCTGGGATTTCCGAGGAAGGAAGAACCTTACTGGAACTTGGAACTTGGCTCTCTGCA
The DNA here is from genome assembly GCA_023637945.1 of Phaethornis superciliosus. Classification (NCBI taxonomy): domain Eukaryota; kingdom Metazoa; phylum Chordata; class Aves; order Apodiformes; family Trochilidae; genus Phaethornis; species Phaethornis superciliosus. The sequence continues at coordinate 180,695,294 of JAJQWJ010000001.1, read as the reverse complement.
GGTCTGGGAAAGCTTTGGTGAAGTCTGTAGAGGCCAGACAAGCCAAGCAATCATTCCTGAAAGTGCTGAAGGGCAAGTCTTGAAATTAATTTAAAAAGTGCATCTGTGAGCCCAGGACATTTATGAGTCTTTGGTTGCCTTGGTGCAAAGAAATAGACAAATAGCTTTTCCCTCTGCTCTTGGAAATGGACAAGGAGACCTAGAGGAATATTTTCATGCACTGGACACAGATAAAGACAGCAAAATTGGCCTCAGCTGTCTGTTATAAGCATTTTATTTTAATACATTACAAAATACTTGTATTGTGCATATTCTTGATGTACTGTAAATATCTTTTGCAACAATCTAGTAAAGGTTTTTTTAAAAGTCTATTTCATTATTGTCTTTTTAAAAAGAAATACACTATCCACAAATTCTCTACCCTTGCTGTAGGTGGCAACCTTGATTTCCCTATTATATTGTTTCTGTGGTTCTTTGACATTTGTGTATTTGGGTCTTTAGAAGTTGTCACAGGTTGTGTGTGGATAATATGAAGCCCTTGGTGTTTTCAGAGAGATAAAGAACAGATTCTAATAATTTGTAGAGGGATGAAAGCTAATCTTCATAGGCACAGAATTCCAGGGAGAGTTTGATTTTTCTGTCATTTTTGTCTTTGCTAGAGCAGCATTTAAAATATTTTTTACAGCTTGCAGTTATATATATTTCTACCAACCCTGTTCCAACATAGGCATGAGGCCTGGCAGGTTTCCCAGATTGTTGTTTTTCAGTCTCAAGCAACCAAAGTACAAAGTACAGCTGGAGTCCTCTGTCAGCAACATAGCCAGGGCATCATCATGCCACTGCTGTCTGGGGCTCTGAATCTCCTCCCATAGCCATCCCTGGCACATGCATCCATCCCTGCCACAGGACACCTGTCAGATCTTGCCTCCTCATTAAGGAGTGGCTGGGCATTATCTGATCCCAGAAGGACTTGTTTGGATGAACTATTTCTACAATGAGGAACCTGCTGTATAGTGTTTCAGCTAAAGTTTGGTGCTCTTACTCTTCCAGGCATATAAAGCAAGAAAACACATCAAGAAGGATTAGGAGGATTAGGTGACTCCCCACTGAGGGAACTGGCTAAATAATCTGCTCTCACATTCAGGTGAAGAAAGCCCTTGTCTGGCTTAAGAGACAACCCCTAAATGGACACAGCTGGTGAAATAGGACTAAGCAACAAAAAATAATCCTTTAAATGGTCTGAGCATGAAAAAGCATCTCTTCACATAGAAGCAAATATGTCCTAAGATATTTTAAAAGTGTCTTAATTATTCAGTTGAAGGAACATGGATGTGCTACGTGCTGGTTGCTTGCATCCAAGCAGACATTAATGATTGCATCTAAATGCCCCACAGGAGAGTACTTTTCCTCGAGCATCTTCTGAGATTTAGACACCTATTTGAGGTTGGAGGAGCTGGGAAAAGAGAAGAAAAGCTCAACAGTGCCAGTGGCTTTTAGATCCCAACCTCTTTTCTTCCTAGTGACATCAAAAAAAGTAATAATAAAATAAATGTACAGCTCTGGGGGGGTGGCCATTCCATACACCCACAGCCTGGCTGGGTGCTGAACTACCCAGAGGCAAGGAGCCAAGCTGCAAATTACCATCAAGTGTTTAAGTGCATGTTCAGCTGTACATGAGTCAGCTTCTTGGTTTCAGAATAGCTCTTTTCACTTAGAGTTGAATCCACTTGAAGAGCTTTGCTGCATCACACCGCAGGCAAATTGTCATTAGGATGTATTATCTCCATATAGTGACCTTAATGATAAGGTGGATCTTGTCTCATTCTATCCATTTGACATTTTGCTACTGACCAATAGAGGGGCTCTCTGATGGGCAATATCAGGGAAAGGCATATCCAGCTAAAGTGTAACCAGTTTCAACATTTTAAAAGCTCTTTCCATTTCATTAGCCAGAAACTGCATGAGTAGGCACTACATGAAAAGGTAATGAGGAGTACACAACCCTTGCTCTGTGTATAGCAGTGTGGTATTATGCAGCATGGTCCCCAGGGCCAATGAGAAGGAGCATGACCCTGTGTCCCAGCAGTCAGATCCCTGCTCTGCCACACATTTAGCCAAGACAGGCTAAGGAGACTTCATTACTGATCTTCTCCTCGTCACTGTCATCCCATGAGCCTTGGCTAGTCTGAGACATTCACAGTGCTGGGTGAAAAATGTTCCCCACAAGCAGTGTTGGGAGATTCAAGCCTGGTCTTCTCTATGTAGAGGGAACTTTCCAGGTCTTTCCAAGTCTTTCATTTCTGAGGGAGCTGCTGTGTTCATTGCTCCTTATAGTCCAGGAGGATAGCTGAAGAGCACCACTGAATTTAGCAAGGACCTTACACCTGGGTGCATGGGACTCAGGTGATGAGATCAACCTACAGGCCCCAAGGAGACAAGGTGGGAGCTCTGCAGATCTCCAAGTGAGATGCAGAACCAACCCATGCTCCCTGTTCAGAGCCAAGACCAAACTTGGTGGTACACAGACAGTGTGGGCAGCGTACAGGCTTGGATCTTTTGGAGGGACACCTTGGGTCTGTGGAGACTCAGTTCTGCCTCAGTCTCTTTTCAGACTCCAATGTTTACCACAGATAGCCTGCCAGGTTTCATTTGGGGATCACTGATCATTTTCCCACAGGTTTTCAATGCCATTCTTTGTTCCAAGAGCCTTGTTCTGGAGGCTCTGCATGTTCTTCTTGCAGGTGGACTCTTGGTCGTGACTTGTCATATCAATATCTTGTAGCCAAAACAAGTGCGTGGCACTTATAGAAGAGAAATGCACTAATCAGGTTATCATCAGTATTAACTTGCCTTCAACCTGGATGCTAAAATAGTGTTAATATCCATCATTTTGTAACACTATGATAGCATAGCCAGGTGCAATTTTTCAAAAGTATGTAAGTAAAGTGAACACCCAAGGGGCAAAGAAAACTATAGTTGCACATCAAAGGCATTCAATTAACAAAAGTTTCTGAGGAAGACAAGAGAAGTGCAAGGGCCCAGGAGTAGGTGGGTAAGAAGGACTGGTGGCAAGACAAAAGAAAGTAAGAGAAGTGGAATCAATACCAAAGGAGACCTTCTGCCCCTTTTTGGAAGGGGGCAGTAGTATGAAAATATTAAGCATAGACAAGGAAAATCAGAGAAGAAAGAAGGACACTTGGGCTCTGAGTTCTTTTACCCATGAGCTCTCAGACTTGATGACCTGGACCTCAGTGATTATGAAGGACCAAGACCTCAGCCAGTTGTACATGATACTGTGTACTTAGAGATAAATTAGAGTATACCTCTTAGGTACTAAGTTTTCTCTAGGTAGTGACAATACTTAAGATTGTGTAAGAACTGCCCATTAGCAAGTGTGTTGATAATGCATGCATGTAGCAGACAATTAAGTTTTAGGATTTAAAGTTGGTATGTTTTGCTAGTTTCCTAAACATTCCATCTAATTACACTCTAATTTTAATTGTCTAATTGCCTACATGATATAATGAAAGACATATTCAGATATGCTGGCAGGACCTGCCCAAATTATAACTGCATCTTGTGTCAGCTATATCTAAGTACAATTTTATTCCTATAGTAAAAGTGGCAACATAGCCAACGGCTACTTATGAACTTATCAGTGATATTGCTGCCCTTTGATTTAAGATCTGAAAAGCAGAACATTTGCTTGAAAGATGATGCACAAATTGCTGGGGCAGGAGGTCCCTTGCCTGATGATTTTGCACCTAGGGAGTCCTCTTTTCAAGCTCCTCTAACTGCAGTAGATGGATGTTCATTTTTCAGTTGAAGTGGAATATTCTTGTTTGCTATGATGTTTCCAGATGCTGGAGCTGCAAGGATATATTCAAAGATACTGTGCAAATCACAAGAAATCACAAGACTTGGCAAGTTTACCCCACTCAAAAGCCCAAGTTCTTAAATATTTAAGCTGGCTTTTGGCTGATAATTGGATCCCAATCTTGTCAAATTTTTTTGATCTGTTTTAAAAGGAGCAAGGAATTAAATCAGTCCAGTGACAGCTGCAGTTTCAAGCAAAGGGCTCAGACTCCCAGTTAAAACAACCCTCATTCTTGTCAAATTCAGCTAAGTCTCAGTCTTTATGGTGAGAGCTCACTGATCTATCTCCTCATGTTGCCCTGCCTACCAGGCCTATTTGGAAACCTCCTTTTCGTGTACTCTTCTCATCCTCTAAAATCAAGCACATTTTTTTTTCATGATCAGAATGAGCACAGGGCTGCTAAGGATGTTTTGGTCTTATTTCCTGAGTCAAGGAAGTAGCCAGAAACAGCTGTAGCATGCCCACCTTTATGGGAAAAAAAAAGGAACAGAAGAATGTTATTTGGAAAAAGATGCTATGCTTATCTAAAAGGCCATCTCAAGCTATAATTAGGTAGTACTCAGCTGGGTGTGGAGGATGTCCCTGAGCTGTAGTGTAATACATGTGTGGAATAAGAATAAAAACACATTTATAATGCCATGCCAAAAAAGCAGATAAAATACAGAATAAAATGAATCAGTTTAAAAAAGTGAAGGATTAAAATCTGTATTAGACTTACTACCCACATTTTACCCCAAATACTTTTAGCCTACAAATGAACTCCCTCCATACCTAAACATTTCCATCCCAGAAAAGGAGATGAGAGAGGAACAGAGGAGAGAACAGTGGCTTTGGGGAAGGTGTTCTGCATCATCACAGAAACTGCTGGAGGCACAGCCAACCTTGGGAGGAGGTAGGAGCCTTCCACAGCCCTTTCAGAAAGGCAAGTGCTTCCCAGGATCTCTGTCTACTTCTGGTACTCCTCATCCCTCCTTTCCAGCCAGCAGCACTCCAAAAGCAGCCACTGCTGCTTGGTGTGGTGTCAACCAGACATAAGTAGCTCCAAAACTCATACAGGAGTTCAGAGGATAACAGGAATGGTAATTTCTCTAGGGCACCTTAGGAAAGCCCTGCTCCAGGCGCCTCCCCCTCCTGCTTCATCTATGGTCACCATTAGTGCCCCAGGCCCTCTGAAGCCCTTGGTGCAGCCAATATGATCATGTTGAAATTCATATTCAAGCAACATGGTCACTCCCACCTGTTTCCAGGGCTCATGAGAGTTTAGCACTGGCCAGGGGCAGTAACAAGCTGGGAAGCTGCATTTCCAGGAGTCAGGAACAGGGTGGACTGGTACAGCTGTGAATCCATCTCAGGTCTGCAGATGAAGACTGCACTGTGACTGGAGTCACTCTGCTCACACATTCAGTGTGTTTTGTTAGCAAGTGCTAAGCACTTTGCAAGTTGCAACTTCCTTCTCAGTTTCATTAACTATTTAGCTTTACCTTGGGATGCATAAAGGCATTTCATTTCTGCCAAGCCTTCAGAAGGGCTTGTGGTACCCTATTCCCAGAGAGATGTCTCCAACCACTGACACCACATGGAGGAAAACACTTTTTTTTAAAATGGAAACAAGCCAAAAGCACAGGTATTTGTAGACTAAATCAACTTAGTCCATTTTATGTCTCTGATTCTGTATACTACAAATTTCTGACCTCATATCAGTTTCCAGTTTTAGTGGGGATGATGCTTGCAAGAACCAATTGCAGCTCAACCTACTTATGCCTTCTTGGTCAAAGAACATCAAGTTTGGGCTGCTGTTCCTGCCAGGACTGGCAGCTGCTTCTGAGATCACTATCAGACATGGTTTAGAAGGTGTTTTCCACTTAAGGACATCTACAACATGCCTTTTGCCTTTTTTATGTTTCACTCATTGATGGGGAAAAAAAATACTAATTTCAAAGTAACTGTGACCTAAAACCAGCCTTTGCAAAAAGCTGCCCATCCCCTCCCTGCAGCAGCACTCAGCAGCTCTCAGGCCACCATTCCATGGAGCTCAGGATTCAGCTCCTGCTGGCTCACCACAGGGTGCATCAGACTTCATTTTGCACCTGCATTTCTTCTAACTTTTTCTAGGTTTTCAACTTCATTCTAATGTATTTTTCCAGAGATCAAGCACACTCAGGGGTTTCTGGTGACAGCAAGATATCTTTGATTTTTCTTTTCTTCTTATTTCTAACTTTATTTTTTTCCTGCCTTTGAGATTATACAGCACCTTCTAAGTAAGAGATGTCAGATTTCTCCCCCTGGGAAACACTTATGTTTCACAAAAATTGAGACTGCAAAATAACTCCTTGCAAGAACTGGGAGTTATGAGGGAGGCAGAGAGGGCAAAGAATAATGCTTGAATTCACATTTTAGAGAAATGGAGAAACTTCAGCTTCTTCTGAGGCAAAAGGTGGTGAAGTCCATGCAGGTCCCCCAGCCCTTTTCCCAGGAGATGCAAGGGAGGACAGGAGCATCCTCTGGCATGGTCTGGGCCCTGTGTGGCTGCGTGGACTCTGGCTGTGTCACCCAGCTCACCACGGCCTCCCCAGGGCACCACGGACCCCACGGGCAGCACCTCAGCTCTCCCTGTGCACCACAGGGCTGCTGTGCATGGGGAGCTGAGCCAGGGCTGCTGGAGACATCCCCCAGAGGATTCCCCACCCGGATTTGCAAGGGGCAGGCAGCCCTTGGATGAGGGCAGTGTCAGGATGCAGCAGGATGCAGAGCAAGGATGGGCATGGGGACACTGGGGACATGGGAACTACAGCTGTCAGCAGACAGCAGATCCCTGGATGCAGCAGGACTTTCCCAGAGAGTCCCAGCATCCCTCCCAGCACCAAAGCCACTGCCAAGGGCAGCCCTTTGGTGTTTCTTTGGATGAGTGGTAATTATGTCAGACATTCCTCCCCACTGAGAGCAGCTGAGAGGTCTTGGAAAGAAAAGGCATGTGGAGACCCAAACGGTCCCTTTCCCCAGAGAACTTTTGGGAGTAGCACAACAGAAACTGTAGAGAAGTCCCCATGAGAAGTCACTGCACGGACACATGTTCCAGGCCTGAGAAAAAAACCCTTGTGGTGCCTTAGGTCAAAGCCAATAGATCCCAGTGCTGTGGTGAGTGGTGAGAGCCAAGCTGAGAAATGGGAGAGGTGACTGTCACCCCTGGGCAGCCCTGTGGGGGACAGCAGAACTCTCCTCTCTGCCCAGCCCAGGCAGAGCCTCTTCCTCCACCCCTGAGAGAGAGCTGCCTCCTTCCCTGGCTATGGAGTCACTGCTACCCACAGGTTCATCTTTCCCCTTTCAAGTACAGGACTTTCACTGAGGCAATCCTGGGCCTCCAGTGAGTTAAATCTTCTTTTGACCACGGTTAGCCATGAAGCATGGCTCTGCAGCATCCTCTCCTTTGCAGCCCCTGAGCTGCACTCTAAGTCTTTTCCCTCCTGGTTACCCAAACCACCTCCTTGCTGTGCAACCATTTGCACTCAGTGTCTGACAGAAAGCTAAAGCCATCTTCTCTATTCCCCAGACCTTTGGAGACTGAGGAATGGATTTATCCAACCCCATGCAGGCATCTCCAGAAGTCAGGAACTGGACTGTGGGGCTTCACTATGGAAACTATGGCCAGTGCCATGCTCTTGCAGGCTGTGGCCAAAAACTGATCCTGACTGAGAGGCTGAAACTTAAATAATTTAAGAACTATATTCTCTTAGCCTTTGAGAAAATGACAAGAAAGACAGAATGTATTTGAAATATGAAGAGCTCTTCAGTAGAATAAGATGTTTATTAATGTGATACCTATTTTCTTGAACCCAGTGATATTTATTAATACCTAGCAGTCATAATGGACATATTTTGCAGCAACACATTTTGATCCATCATCCTTTTTCACCCAGTTGCTGTTGCCAACTGCCATAACTGCTTTATTGGTTGCTTTTGGATATCACAGATCACCTAAATGACATGTGATTACCATCTTCCTGACAGAGCACTGTGGGTTTTATGGACAGGAATCCCTCATCTCCTCAAGAATTACATGCAGATAAGTTCAAATTTTTAATGACTACCTATAATTTATATCCTCTTATTATTTGGTAAATAAAAGTTCTTCACAACACCAAAAAAGCAATTTCAGCATGTGCCCTCCCAAAGATATTATCATCATTATTGTATTTTATTACTACAGTGGTAGTGTCTAAAGATCAGAACACCACAGAAAACACCAAGCAGTCAAATAACAATATCCCTACTTTAAAGAACTTGTATCTATATACAACAGTATAAAAAGAGGTAGCTACACATATGATTTAATGCTAATAAATACACAAGGAAACACAAGAAAACTAATGATGCTACTAGAGGAAAAGCATTTCCATTGACAAAATCAAATATAATGTTTCATTTAAATTATCCAGCAGAGAAAAATTGTGTATTCAAATACCTGGAAAATTGTGTCTTGCTTGATGTGTACTGATAATAATATTCTTCATGGTGGTTTTGTTTTGCTTTGTTTAACCAGTCCTCATCTTCAAGACAACTTACTTACTCACTACCCTGCTACAGGGGAGAGAGAGAGAGAGAGAGATATGTCATTTTCCAAGCTATGAAGTTGTTTTTTTTTCCCTCAACATATTAAGATACCACCAGTAACACATGCTGTGTCTGGCCATGAGTCCTTCCACCCAAAGTTTCATGCTTTGGGTTTTTTCCTTGTGCTTTCACCTTTCTGATTGGCTACAGAGCTGAACCTTGGTGGTTCCTCTCACAAACACAAAACAGCTACCACACTTTCTCTTCTTTCTGGGTTTTTTTCATCACAGCATTGGGAAAAATCTCAGGTCCCAGGGTCCAAACTCATCATTTTATCATAGAATTGTGGAATGGTTTGGGACAGCAGAGATTTTCAAAGTTCTAGATCATGCCCCAAACAACAGGTAGAAACATCTTTCACTAGATCAAGTTGATTAAAGGCTTGTCCAACCTGACTTCAAACATTTCCAATGACAACCCATCCACAACTTCTCCCAGCTACCTGTTCCAGTGTCCCACCACCCTTACCACCTTGCCCACATGCAGTAATTTTCCAGTATGTTTAACCAAAGGTGGTATTCAATTCAACCTTTCCTTCTTGCACAAAAGTGAAGGCAGCTGCCATGGTCAACATCTTCTGCATGTTGATACAACTGCTCATCTCCTAGCACACCAGGTATTCATTCATTCTCCTTCTGTGTGATTGTATTTCGATTGCAGGAAGTCAAAACACACAGAACAGGCACACATCCAGGTCTTGGGTAAGGCCCTGGCTCCTCAGACCAGAATGTGTGGGATACCCAAAAAAAAAAAAAAAAAAAAAGCATTATCTTTACTACTTCTGCCACATCAATTTTGACCTAGCTGCAGGCTACTTTGGTTTCAGAACAAAACAGAGCTAACTCAGGGTGAGTAGGGAATGGCTAATGCAGTTTCTGAGCTTTTGATACCTATCTGCAACACTTAAGAGCATGGTAACCAGAGAGCTGCCTCACAGGCTGCAAACCCCTGGTGCCTGCTCCATGATGACACTGTCCTCCCAGCTATCAAACACCTCTGGTGGCAGAAGGTCTGCACCAAGGTATGTTAGAATGTAAGATACCAAGTAGTATTTTGCCCTAAAAATGAAAAGTTGCTGGGGTTTATTAGCAATTAATATGGGACTCGGTGAATGAAAACAACACAGAAAAATGAAGGAAATACTTCAAAGGCTTACATAGGCAAATTGTTTCAATGGAAAAGCAAGTGTGCTTTATTAAAGCCCATGTTGCCTGCTCTACAGTCATGTTCTTAATCTGACTAATTGCACCTGCTTCTGCTGTTTAGAGGAACTAACAACCTCAAATTATGCATCGTGTTCAGGGCAGCTCAGTGGAGCCACAAACACCTCCCCCCTCCTCTGCTGAGCTTGATGGCATTGAGAGAGGGATGGTTTTCTTCCAGGAGTGCTGAAGTGTGCTCATGCTCTTTCTCCCTTTTTAATTTAACCAGGCTATCTCACACTAGTGCCCTAAGAATTTTGGTGTATGTGCATGGACATCTACTTGGTTCACAGTAGCAGTATTGGTCTAAAAACTTGTCCCCTGAATAATAAGGGCAAATTGTTAATAATAAGGAGCAAATGCATACATTCAGAAGAATTGCTCTGGCTCTGCATGTGTACAAAGTGCACAGTGAATAGACAGGAAGTTGAGCTTCACTGTACTTATTCATATGGGAAAGGTGATTTTTTTTATTTGTGAATACAACAATGACACAGTGTGCTGTTCTGGAATAGCTCATTTGCCTAGAATAGTGAGAGTCAATTTGCTGTGTAAGAAAAAATCATCCAAGGGCTCACACACTTTACCTAAAGAAAAGGTGGCCATAACAGCTCTATTCTCCACATGGGCTATCTATGTCAGAAATCAAAAATCTTGCTCAGCAAGCCTGGATCTTGCCATGCCTCAATATGATACTTTAGTGACTTTTATGCAGTAATTATTTCAATGGTACACATTTCTGGTAGCATCACAATAAACTATCTGCAAATTGATAAATGGTTGTCCCTCCTTGTACTCTCTTGGGATGAAAACAATGTGACAAACTTCCCATTTCCTGCCTACAAAGTAGATTTGATGCTAGAAGAGATGGATCTCTATTTGAAAAATGAAAAAATGTTCAGATCACCAAGCCCAGCTCTCTGTTCTTGCAAGATTTTCCTTGGATAAGGGCTCCCAGTCAGTTAAATCAACATACAATTGGATTTGAGGCTTGGCTTAATTTTTCCTCTTGTTATGGTTTTGAAACACTAAGGGTGAAAGACATGCCATTATTGTGAATTCCTGCAGAAACAGGAAAAGCTCAGGTCCCCTGTGTATTGTCAGTTATTTTGCTAAGAGCCTGTGGAAGTTTTAAGTGGAGAAACAAACAGCTGGGTTGCTACAGCCAGCTTCAAATATTTAAATATCCTGAGTCAAATTGCTACCAAAAAACCCAGCAGCAACCAAGGGGCTCTACTGATGTAAGTAGCTATTACTCCTTTGGATCACATTTCCACTGCAAACACGAGGGCAAGAAATTTACTATTTGTAAAAGGCAAGACCCTCATCTCAGATCTCTGGGACCCACAGGCCTAAAATGTCTCAAGCTGACTGAAAAAATCACAGGAATAGTGCTAAATAAACTTGTCTTCAAATTCTGCTTCAGTTTCCAAGTCCATCGACTTGGCACCTGGGTAAGAATTTGGTTCATTTCCTTCTCTTTTCTTCAGTAGTCTTTAAAAGCTTCACACACAGAGGAAAAAAATGCTTTTTCAGAGAGTAGTGTGATAACATTCTTGCAGGTGGCTCCAGTCTCTTTTTTCCCCTTTCAAATGCCTTAGATTATGAGATATTTTCAAGTTTTAAAATTGCCAGGGAAGGAAATTTCTTCAGAGCTGTACTTTGAGTCAAAGATAAAAGTGATGCCCTGCAGGTATAGGCTAACAGTAGTCGGAGAAAAGATGAACTCCCAGCAGAAATGGTAAAATTCACTCACTCTATTTCTGCTGCTGTATATGACTACAGCCTTCTCTATACCTAATCTTTCTTTTTTTCCCCCTATCCACTGGTTGTACCAATAAATGTGCAATAAACCTGCCCATGAATCTGCCTTTCTAGACTAATTACCCTGCTGTCTATGATGCTTTTCCTGAGAACAAGATTTACACCAACAAACATTTCACGTAGTAACTCCAAGCTCCATAAAGAGGTGATACATCTGGACACATCTGCAGCAGGTTTAGCAATGATTTTCTGATTCACCAGTGAGCTTTTGACATCTTCTGTCTTGATAAATCCGAGGTTGTGGGGAAGTTCATTGATATCCTGTGGAATTATACATCTGGGTGCAATGTTATCAACAAAGGAAATGTTAAGATTCTTGTGCAAAATAGGGAAGATTAGCCTGGAAAGACAGGGCAAGCATCCAGACCAGGTACCAGGAGAGAGATATGTGGTGAAAGGAGTGTTTCTGAGAAACCTCATTTTCACTCCTGCAGTTCTGTATTGCCACTTCAGCCCATACTCCTCATTTATCCTTATGTCATCCATGTTGGTTCTTACTTTAATTAAACCATAGGCAAGCCACGGACAGAAGCTCAGCCTCAGGACTGTGTCTCCAACTCTTTAATGTCACCTCTAGCTCCCCAAGAAAGTCATGTATACAGAACAGTGTAAATCACAAGCCCCTTTTCTGGTAGGGCAAATTATAATGCTGGATTTGTTAGTGTTACAGCATAGAATCAATGTTAAATATTAAAGAATCCTTTAATGCACATCAAGATGGAAATTTTGTTTTTGTCTGACAAGATAAATTAACTTTTAGAAAATAACTACATTCCTAGAACTCCTCTAGATCACAGTCCTTTAAGAATGTTTAGGACCAGACTATTAATAATGTACTCATCTTGAACTCCAGAAGCATTTACAAAGGAAGCTGCTGTCTTCCTTCCCCCTCTAATATCTAGGAAACTTGAGTTTGGAAGATCAAATGTCCACCTGACAGCCCTATGGCTCAGCTCCTGGGGTCCCAGCTACCAGCAGAGCTGCTCAGACCATGGCAGTTTCACTGTGTTATCTGAGAAGCTGTAATGAAATAGCTTATTTCCATGCTTTCCAAGTAACCTGTACTTCACATACTCCCAATGTGCTGGTCTTGCAGACAGAAACCTAATAAGGCTGTGCTGACTCCTGGATACACAAACAGCATCCAAACAATACCATAAACCCAATATGCAAAGTGGCTTTAATACACTTCTGAGTTAATTAAATGTTGATGATGTTCTCTGGTAAATAAAAGCCCTATAAACAGTTCCCAGTGGTACAGTACTGTTCAGGGAGAAGTGTATCTCAAGGCAACTCCTTTATACTGAAGTTTTATACCAAGAAAATGCTGAAGCTTCACTATAAATAATTAAGTATCTTTCTAAAATATTAATGCAGTTTGTTGATGGCTCCTACTTTTGCTTATGGTTTTTCAAAGATTTTGACTGTAGGAAAGTATAGATCTTATCTCTGATGCAAAAAAGCTTTGAAAATAGTCCAATGCCTTTGCAGCTGGAAGTCTTTCTCTAGATATGGACTTCTAACTGAAGTGTGCTGTCTGCAAGGCAGCACTCCTAAGAAGAAAGATCTAAAGATCAAAACAGAGCACAGTAAAGTCACTGCAAACAAATCGATCTGGTCTTCAGTCAACCAATATCAGACACTTACAAATCACATAAGTTTGGTTCCATAAAGCCACTTCCAGAACTAGAGTACTCTAAGGAGAGATGGTCTGAAGCAATAGCTGACATTATTTCCAAAGTAACCAACACCAGAAGTGGCTACTCCAGGCTGTTCAGTGCTGAGAAACCAGATAACAAACTGTAGTATATCACTTTCCTTATTCACCTGAATTTAGGAAGACCTTATGGGTAACAAGGCTGAGGGCATCCAACAAATGAGTACTATTCCAGTTTCTAGAGCCAGTCACAAGGCTGCAGGTAATTAGAATTGCATTTTTAACTTGGAGAAAAGTGACAAGGCTGTTCCTATTATTTTTCTGTTCAGAAGGATTCAATGTTTCCAATCAGCTGATGACACAAATGCCACAGCTCTTGTGCCAGCTTCACAAGTTAAATACCTGTCTAAGCTCAGTCTTCTAAGAATGATTCCACTTGGCCATGAGCAACTTTTGTTGTAAGCCACATGACCTCTGCTTCCAACAGCTCCAAGCCCATCCATCACTAATATTTCTGTGCTGTTTGTTAATGATGTCAGCCAGGTAAAAGCAAGTGTCCCTGTGAACACTGGGGATTTAAGGTAAAGAAAAGAAAGTTTACATTAAAGAAAACAAAGAAAATTAAGTAAGGGATCAGAAAACTCTTCTGCTACCTTTTGAGTCCCAGATGTGGAAAAGCACCCCACACATCCTTACCTTTGTGCCAACACAGTAATCAGCTTAAAAATTCTAAAATTAAATCACCTCCTGTTACTGCAGTAACCTGCAGACAAATACTGCTTATCTGTTGTACTGAATGTAAGAAGCTACAGTTTGTGTTATTATTTGCTGAGTACAGATTCCAGTGCTGCACAGAGCTGCAGGGTATTGTTAGGATGGAGCTCACCTGCTCTGGTGTTTATGTTAAATGGGTTCACATAAGCACCAGTGTAAACAGTCCAACTCATTCCCTCCTAGGAATGTGTTCTCTCCATTTCAAACCCAGAAGGAAGTGCTTCCCTTCCCTTCCTTCATCAGACACCCCAAGCAAGGTTTGCCTGCAGAGTTATCACTGCAACATGACCTCAAATCAATTAGGCTATTTCAAAATAAAAAGAGAGTATTGAATGTCACTGGCAGATGGTGAATCTCTGTACAAAGTAGACAAAGTCTACATACATTTTCAGGAAACATGAATGAAAAGAACAAGCAGATAAATCTAAAACATTGCTATTGTCTGCCTCATACAGGCAGGAATAGCAGAGCAAGGATCAGTGGCATCAAAAGGGATGCTGTCCTGCAGCCTGCCTTGAATCATGATCCTGCCTGCATCACTGAGATTCCCAGCAGCTTCCACTCATGACAGAGCCTAAGAAAAGTAATCAAAGTCTTAAGTGCTTCACAGCTCAATCCATTTACCTCTGTAAAGAAGGATGTGCATAGCTTCCTTCTCACAACAATCTTTGATGTTGTCATGCTACGACACAGATTATTTTTTGAGTGCCTCATCCATCTTCCAAAAAGAACACTTCCAAAACTACCAAAGTAGTTTCAAATTGCTGTTGTATAACACTATTGCTCTAGATTCTTAACTTAGCAACTTAGCATCAAAACATCACCACTTGATCAAAGAGCTGGAATTCTCACTACTTCCCCTCTTCGCTTGAAGAAGAAAAATTAAGTAGGTTATTAGAATAAAAACTTAACAGTGTATGTATTCACAACATTTTGCTCCCTCTAATTAGTTTCTGACTGAATACTCTGCCAGAAGATCAACTTACTACTGAGACAGAGATCACAGCACACAGAAACTTAATGTGATAGATAGAAGTCCCAGAAAGCCACAGTTCTGTTGCATCTGAAATGCTCTGCCCATCAAAGGCTGCCATGGCCCAGGCAGAACTGGAACTGTGTGAGCACGTGCAAATGCATCTGCAGAGCTTTGCTGGTGGTGGGGAGCTCATTGCAAGCACAGGAGCCTGCACAGGTTTCTGTGTTCTTAATAACAAAGAGTGGGTTTAATCAGCTTTGCATCCCTGAGGCAGGCAGGATTGTATCTCAGCAGCAGGATGCTCAGGTGTTGGACAGCCCCATGTCCATGCTGAGATCTCAGTGAGCCCCAGTTCTGCCTGGCCAGGGCACATGCCCAGGGTTGGCTGCCATAGCTCTTGCAGGTTGACTGCAAATTTCATCATTGCACCATGGCACTTTTGCAAAAAAAAAGCCTCATCCATGCCACCTTCAGCACCAGAGGGGTGGGCAATAGGAAGAGGGGTGGGCACTTGCTCATGACCCTGGTTCCTGGGACCACCCAGGACCATTCAGTACTGCGTGCCTCCTGCCAGACCATGTTGTCAGGAGCCACTGCAGACACACATATCCATAGCTGGGCAGGACTAAGCTTGCTATGGTTGGGCACAGAAATGGGAGATCAATGCATACAAGTTCATTTTCCCAGTATTAGTCAATTCAACCATGTATGTGACCAAAATTTATCCAGCAAAATTATCCATAGGACAATTCCTTGCCAGGAGAAATTAGACTGGCAGTTGCTATCTCTTCCTCTTTTTAAAGGATTTTAAGTGTGAAGGACTTGCTCACAGCTCAGCACCTGTTCTGCACTGACCTTTAAGGCCACGACCAGTCTTGGTTTTAGTACCTGGCTGGCACCTCAGGGAAATTAATCTTATAGTTTTGTCTAGGGCACAATTCTCAGAGGAGCTCTTCCTTGCAGCTAAAGGTTGATGCAATAATGAGTAACTCAATGCACACCCCCAAATTATAATCAAAACTGCATATTGTATCATTTTAATTAAATCTCTCTGATGCATCACTTCTGCCAAATGAAAAGCAATCAAATGACCTGGGGAGAATTGAGACAATCCCTCCATAAAACTTTAGAGCACTTCCAGCAAATTAAAAAGAAAAATGCAAGTTGTCTTTAAAACCGTCTTAATTCAGTTTGTGACAAACCTGAACTCTGTTCTGCCAGTAGCCTGATAACATTACTAAAAGGCAGTTGTACTCTTTTGCAGAAAAAAAAAAGTAGTAGATCTTCAATTCTTCTTGTTCATCTACGGAGATGAAAGGTCTTTTTTTTTTACAAAAAAGCTGCTAGTTCTCAGTAGGTCATAAAATCCTCGTGTTGGAGTCCTAAGGTTAACTGCTTGTTTGGGACATTAATCTTTTGAAATGTCCTTCATGCTTGGAAAAATCACTCCCTATCCTCTATGCTGTATCTTTTTTCCCAGCAGCCACTCAAAAGTGGTGAAAACTTCTGAGGAGACTGTAAATGAAAGTGACAACAGACACCGCAAAATTGCAGGGAATTTTGAAAACACCCAAGTAAACCCCAGAGGGGTGTTTCGTGTAACATTTGTGTTTTATTAGCAATAGTCATAGTAGCTCACTGGAATCTTTCAAGCAACTTGCTCACTCCTCGGGGTGACTTTTCCTTACCCCAAACACTCCAGCCCACCATGGGGGACAATAATGACTTTGCAGAGCAGCATTAAGGGAGGAAGAGTTTATGCTCTGCAAATTCATGGTCTGCCCTCTAACTAAAACAGACCTTGCTGAAAGCAAGTAGGGCCCAGACATGTTCCTGGGCTTGACATTTAAGAGGCTGTCATCACACCAGCATTAATGAAGGTTGGACTAATGCTCATCACTGGTCACTCCAGGCTGAAGTATGTGCAGATTCCTGGCACCCAAATAATCCATTGGAGAAAGCACACAGCAGAGGGAGCAAAGGACATGATAAAAGGAATCTGGAGCATGACTGAGGTGGGCCTGGTACATCCACCCCTGCTCAATCTCCTAAAATGGTGTCACAACAGGATCATGTTGCCCATCCAGACCTGAGAACATGGAAGAATTGCTGGTCCTCCCCCACTGATATTTCCTGAGATATCCGATGGTGTCTAACTTCTGGCACAGCTTTCACTGAATGAAACATAAATAATAAAATAAAGTTTGGCAAATTGTGTGAGTCTGTCTGTGAGGAAGAGCACCACGGTGGATGTTTCTCCTTTATGCTAGACCAACCTCCAGAGAAGCTGTTTTTCACATTACTTGAACTGGAAAAGCAGATAAATACATTTATAGCAATCAAAACAGGAAAAAAAAAAAAAAAAAAAAAAAAAAAAAAACCAAAACAAACAAGAAAACAAAAACCACAAACCCAAAACCCCCACAACAAACAAATAAACAAAAAATCATAAATATAAGACTGAGGTTGAATTTCATGTTATTCTGGTGTTTGTCTGAGGCCTCTATATATTTGTTGAGGCAAATATGAGAATGCCTTCCTCATTGCAAAGGCAAAACCTCAGCTGTGGCTGAACTTTAACCTCCATCTGTGCCACTGTGTCCTTGGCCTAGAGAATAGAAAACAGCCCCTATTTCCCAGTACCAGCCACAGCAATAAGGTTGTGCCAGTGACCTGACCATGCAAAAACATGTCTTGTACAGTGTTTGACATACTGAGTTGATGCCCTCCAGCAGAAGCCAGTCTGACAGCTTTACATAGCAATCCTTCACCTGTGTCTGCACAAGGTCCCTACCAGAACAGAGGGCTGAGATAGCTCCAAAACCTGATGCATGTTTCTTACCTCCAACCACAAACCACTTCCAGGGAAACTCCTCACCTGTGTCTTTCAAAGTGTGCCCCTGAAAGTGGGACTGAACCCAGGCTTCACTGCATTAAAGGCAATTTTGGGGCTTCGTAGCTTCTCCCTCCCCTTGTGGGCACAGACAGATGCTTCTGGAGAGCACGTGACAGCACATTGCCATGGTGGATGCCCTTTGCAAACCAATGGACACCCACCTACAGCAGGAAAACAAGATCCTGAGAAAAAAAACCCAACCACAGAGCATCCCTGCTAAGGGCCATTCCCAAGCACTGCCCCAGAGAAAGGCCCAAAAGCTGCTCCTACAAGGGTTAGAGGTAAATGAGAGGTGCCCAGCGCCCTTCCTGCCTCCCTAAGTTTCTGTGCCAATCAAGAAACCACACATTTCCTTCCAAAGACCTCCCTTAGACTGGGGAAAACAACCAAAATAAGAGAAAAATATGTCTGACAGAGCACAGTGTGTGCCACCATCCATGAGCTGGTGCAAAGCAGAGATAAGATGGTATCTTATGTCTGTATGCATGAAATTCACAGGTAGTCTTCAGGTTGTATCTAGCTAGGGCAGACATTTCTCATGTCACCACTACTGAAAAACACTGTAGGAAGGAAGGAACCATATCTTTGTGCATGCTGATTCCTGTTTGACTAAATCCATAACCTTAATATCGCATTAACATGGTGTGTGCATTTATGCTGTAACTGCATTCCAGCTGCCTGAATGCTCCTCTTAATTTAGTCATACTACTTTCGCTTTGTTTTGAGTTATAAATCATTCTCACGCTCAAGAAACTAATTTACAGATGTTACAAGAGATAAGATTGCACAGCAAGATTCATTTTTTAACACAATGTATAAACTTTATTAAAGGAAAGTAATTTCTTCAGGGAAGTCCAACAGGCTCCTACACTAATGGCACAGGTAGACAAATTATAAAGATTTTTGAGCTTCAAGGAGCATTGCAGTCTCCTTGCAAGTGATCTGAAGGAAACCTGATGCAAATAGCACAGCAAAGCAAAAACACCAGCAGTGTCCTGTACCTTTACAGGTTTTTAAGTACTCACTGCTTTTTCAGGCACACAAATATTATGTGCACACATGTATTATCATCGAAACAAAGTGGTGACTAGTTTGAAGTTGGTCTCATTTTACACCCTGAGTAAGTTTTTTCAGTCAGTTTGAATTTTTGTCCTGGTGTTGGTTAATTTTTTCAAGGGGAGTTGTTTTATTAACTCAATCGTTTGAGACTAAAACCTAAAGGATTCCCTATTTTTTTTACAAAGATCAGTGTATGGATGAGCTACCTGGTTTATTAAATAATACTTGTTTTTAAAAAACTAATTAAAACAAAACCAGTCTTCTGGACTCCTGGTAAACAGCCATACTCTTGTGCAGTTCTCCTCCATTTACCCTCTTTCCAATCAATTCCTTGGTCATGAATTTACTGAGTTACATTGGGGTGTTACGGAAGGTGCAGTTTTACCTATCAGTTTTACCTATCCTTATTAAAATAACTAATATGGTGCCAGTAGATGGTGCTGAAGAGCAGCAATATCACCTTGGTCTGCTGTATCATCAATATTCCCAAAGAACTGCAATCAGTCACTAGCTGCTCTTCACATAAACTTTCAGTCTACTTCTGGAGATACTGTACTGTTTTATTGTACTGTTTACAGACATTAGTACATAATAAACTTTTGCATTTCTAGGAAAATATCTTACCATTCTTAAATAAACATGACATCTTAATTTTGTGCAATTATAGTATGTCTGGAAAATATATTTTTAGACATCTTCTTCAATGCCTTCTTTGGAAGGTGTCTGTAATGTAGTTTCATTGTTCTTTTGGAGTACTCTGGACACTCTTGACACGATTTATAAGAACTAAACACACCTTTCACCTGCAGTCCCAGTGATCTTGTTGCTTTGCTGTGCAAGCTCTGCTCATGGTTTTGACAGCTAAAGAAACCAGCTGGACAGGAACTGATTCAATAAAGGTAATTTTGAACAGGGTAATGTCATGGCTTGAGTTTGGTGGTACTGACCCCAGGCCATACATTTAAGATTAAAATATCACAACTGTCCCCAGTTGGTAGCTTAATAAAAATACATCAGTCTTGAAGAATGTGGAAACCTGCTCTTGGAGGCTGCAAACTCTCAGAGAGAGTTCTCTCTGAGAATTGTAACATTCTCTCTTCAGTCTTCATATATCCAAGAACCAGCTTATAAAAAAACTTAACTAAAACCTACACATTTGATTTGAAGAAATCAAGAAATCAAATACAAGAAATCAAATGTTTCCTCCTGGATCTTTTCTATAAAATCTATAACTTTCAGTCTTGAATGATCTTATACAAGAGAAAAAAATATTTTGTAACTGGAGAGGACTGAAGGATGCACATTTTGGGTATTGTTGCACATAACTCTGTTGAACCAGAAATGGTCTTCCCATGGTTGCCAAACAAAGCTCTCTGCCTCTTTCATCTCTCATTTAAATTGTAAAAATTCCAGCTTGTATAGCCCCTTGTAACAGACTTCAGTGCCCATAAGAATGGGGCATTATTCTTGGTTAGAGTATCTAGACTTAGCTTGGTCTCACCTAAAACTAGGCACTCAAACCAAGAAATCTCAATAAATCTCCTGAGCATCTCCAAAGGACAGCTGCATTGCTCCATCCAAGGACTGCAAAAAGAGAGCTCAAGGGGTGAGACTCCAACAGCTTGGATGCTCCTTGCCTGATGAGTGTAGGTTAAGGTGTTTTCCCAAGTTAAAAATTAAACACTTTAGTATCACAGCTCATCAGATTCCCATCAGGTTTAACACTTAAATTGCTTAACATTTGAATTGTGGTGGAAGACCACGAAAGTCTCAGGTTTCTTCACTTTGAATTTTTAGGAATCTGTCTACTTGCTCAAAATTGGTCATGATTGACCGTGTAGCTTGTGCACTTTCTCTGTCAGACCTCCAAAACTGATTGAAACATAGATTTAAAAGACAGACATATAACTGAATGAAATATCCCACAATACATAAAATGTGAGCGAATGCTGCTGACAACAATGGTTATGCTTGTCTCAAACATCACATCATGTAGTATGATGATAGTCACACCGAGTATGTGTGACTTAGAAAAGGTCAAAAATCTTAAAATAGCTGAGATTCAAAAGCTCATCCTCAAACTCTAGCACAGATAAAAGTCACCACTCAATTACAGCCGCACCAATTTTTTCTTTTTGCAACATATCATGACATTCTGATACCAGCTAATTTTTGATGCCATGTAACCAAGCCTTGGGGGATGCTGGATGTCACACATTTTTACTTGGATACTTGGGTTTAAGGCAAGCAATAGCTGGACTTTTTTCTCCAGCTTATTCCAATGTTAAAAAGACACATGATAAAGACTCATCCGTGTATCTTCTCTCAGAGGTACCAGATGATCTGGAATATGTGATTTGTTTATGGATCATTTATTTCCCTGGAAGCTATACATGTGTCACTTGTGCTCTGAAGCAATGCATCTTTCTTAAAAAATCTGCACTTCTTTCTGAACCACAGGATGGGCACCAAGTAGGGGTTGTGTATCTGCCCCCATCCCACACAGAGCAGGTTCAGTGGACCAGTGCTCCATGCTTAGGACTTTGCAAAGCCAGGCTACAACTGCCTCTTCTCTTCAGGACTGTACCACAGTGCTGGTTTGGGATGCAGAGGCCTTCTGCAAGTCAGCTTTGCTTCCTCCTAGCTCAGGTAGCCATTCCACAGGGATGGAAGTAGGAGTCTAGGGTGAGGAAGGGTAGGACACCAGGCGTGTGCAACCATGGAGACCACTGAATCCAGTGAGAGGGGCCCCCCATATCCAGGGGGGTCACAAGGAGAGAAATGAGAGCCTTCCATCATGGGGATGGCACAGGACAGACAAAAAATATCAGCCTTGTCCATGCTGAAAGCTTGAGACCTTTCAGAGCTCCTTGGTGACATTAATATACATCTTAACATTAGTTACCAACAACATGGCATTAAAACCCCACACTATGAAGTCAAATCACAACCTGTGTCTGTGAAACTGTTTTAAATTTTTCATTTCAGCCTGTAAGCCAGCCAAATCACTAAGATGTCCCAGTCTAAGTGATGGGGAACCTGAGCTAGCATGCTTGCCCCCCATATTGCTCCCATCTCCTTGCAGCTCAGTAGAAATCCTGTCTGGGCCAACAAATTTAAATGAGATTACAATCTACTGCTACAATTTTAAAAGTCTTAGGAGAATAAATCCATAGTTAATGTGATGTGTCTGTAATCTCACACATTAGATGAGCTACTGAGAGATGAATTACTGCTGTGCATTTACACCATGCCACAAGATCATCTTGTGTTCTGATAACCAGACAAAGTCTAAGGCAAAACACAACACCATGGACTTTCAGAAAAAAACTACATAATGTTACCACTGATTATACCAGTAATTATAGAAAATAAAATACCATCTCCCCTCAAAAGGAGCAATCTACATGAGAGGGGACTGAGTATCCAATCTGAAATTAATACAGACCTGGATATAATACCATGTAAACCTGGATATAATACTGTGTTTTGAAATATAACATATTCCACTTCCACAGATGTGATCTCCATACTCTTAAAGGTGACAATATGGATGGTCTAATTTAAACATTTTTGTTGTTGCAGTACAAATATAGTGACATACAGGCTTCAATAATCAAATGTGGGTGTTTCTCCCTTTATTCTGCTGCAATGAAGTTAACTTTTCAAACACAGCCTGTTCATGCTGATGAGTTTAAGAAGCAAAAAATTTTTAGTGAACTGTTCATGTAATAATCACCTACAGTAGAGATCTGAGGGGTGATCCATTTCCTTTCACATTCCCCTAAAAATGTATACCTATGAATTCTCAGAAGACTGTCAAAGATACACTATTTCTGAACATATCTTTAAATCAGATGTATAAAGTGGGATAAATGTCATTCCTCATGTCTGGACAGCTGTAGTATTTTCTGCCCCAGACAAATAAACAACAGCAAGTGGTCATCTAATTTAGCATGATTATTTCCCAATCACAGCAATACTGAAGATTAACATTTGAACCAGGTGCACTTCTGTATCTTGCCACACAAAAGCTTGTAAACTCTCATGTTTTCCAATACATGTTCTACCATTTAATATATGGCTCATTCGAAATGAGTGAAGCAACCTCACAACTCAGCAAAGAGAAAAAGACCAGCAAGTTGGGTCAAGAACCTCCCAAATAAGCAAATGTAATTTTTACCTTCATGTGTAACTCTCACTATGAAATTAGGCAAGCCCCCTCTTAAGATAGCTGCAAAGCCTCTCCTCACATCCTTCCTGAGCAGGGGCAGGGGCAGGGGCGGGGGCAAGTTCCAGTCCCAATCCCAGGGAGGGATGCTAGGGTCTGAGGAAAAGCAGGCATAGGTGGGGGGCACAGCCCTGCTGTGAGACCTGTCAGGGGAGTGGAGGGTCCCTGGCAGAAGGCAAAGGATCCATCTCTTTCCTGACAACAGGACTCAGTGCCTTCACCAACAAACAGGATTTCCCCAAAGCTTCGTGTTTCTATCAGTAGTCTCTTCTTCAATGTGAGAGTGGTGAGACACTGAAACAGGTTGCCCAGAGAAGTTGTGGATGCCCCATGCCTGGAAGTGTTCAAGGACAGGACAGATGGGGCTTTGAGCAACCTGGTCTAGATGGGGGGTTGGAACTAAATGATCTTTAAGTTCCCTTCCAAGCCAAACCATTCTGTGATTCTTTAATTCTTCTCAAAATAGCCTCACTGTATGGCCCACTCCTTGCTTGTAAAATGGGTAGAAGTCATGGGATGGTCTCCTTTTTTTTTCAGTGTTTTTCAGTTACTCACTGAGTTGGGTCCCTGCCTTCGCCATTTGTTCTGCTACTTCCAAATGCATTTCAGACTAGCACCTCTTTATTTGTCCATTTCTTGGGCTAGTGCGGTGGTTTGGAAAGCAGGGGTGCCACAGGGGTGTGAGAAACTGCTGGAAGCTCCCCCAGTTCCAATTCTGGCCCTGCCCCTGGCCAGGGCCAAGAAGATCTGGGAAGCTGGATGTACCTCTGCCGGTAACATATTCAAAGAAAGGAAGAAAAATCTTTTCATTTTTCCAGAAGTGTATAAACTGAGACCATTTTTTTTTCCTGCACTGCATATGGGACATGGAAGCACCCTAAAGCACTCTCTCAACCACTGGACACACAGAGCTGTTTTAGCAAACACCTCAGAGATGATGAGATGTCCTCCCAGTGACCACAGAAATATGGTGCAGGTTGGGTCATAAGCTTCACCTAAGATTCATCTCATCCAATTTTAGGTGTGTAAAGGTTACACAACGAGAGTAAGCACATGCAGCCACACATAGTCATTAGGAAAACACTAAGGGCCTCAACCCTCAAGGTTGCAGTGCCCTTTCAGATATCATAGAGCATCTCATCTGGCCTCCAGAATCTGTTCCAGGTCACAGGTCTCCTTCAGGTCCCAGGTTGTATCTGCCAGCCCCTAGAGGTGCCACAGATTCCATGAAGTGTCTCAGTTGACACCAAAGCTCTAGATAAGACCTAAGCAACTTTTTTTGCGCAAAAATACGTGCAGCATTTAGGAGCTGAATTTCATCATGTGCCAATACCTGCAGAGTTCTTGAACATTTATGTATAGAACCATTGGTTTGCTTGCTGCTTGCTTCATCACTGCATGTAGTCAACTAACCACACAGGTTAACAGTGGGTGGGAATTAGCTCCAAGTTGTAGGCAACTAAAAGTTGGTATGGAGGACTACAACTTTACTCAGATACCCTCTCTCTTAGGTATCTACTGTCATCAAACTTCCTTACCACAACCGATCTCCAGCTACTTGCTCACTTTTAGATGTATACATGTCTACATATACATCGGTTTAGGTACATGACCTGAATCTTACTCCAAGTGGCAAAGCAAAAGATAACCAGACCCAGATTGTTTTCATTAAACATCAGCACCTTCTCACCCTTCCATGCGCTAACTACTCAGTGAAAAGGCAGTGTTTGTTGCTGTAGTATCTGCTGAGTGTTTTGCTATTACTAAATAAAATCAGGTAAGATATTTGCTGAATTATTTTGTTTCACCAGAAGACAAAACCAGTCTGTTATCTGATCACTTTCAGAAAATGTAAATTTTGCTTCTTATGGCAAAGCTCGGTGGCTAAAAGAATCATTTGGTCAGTAAGATTATTTATAACAACTTGAGCAATGAAGAAATTCTAGCTTAAAAAAAAAACAAACCAAGAGCAAACTCTTCAGCTGCTGAAAACTTTATTCTTTTGTTACTTTGTAACACCTGAGCTATGAAGGCTTGTACAAAAAATACAGTCAAATAAAAACCCAGTATGGTTTTACTGGTATTAAAACTGCAACCTTGTATTTTTTAATAATTTACTGTTAATATGAAGAGAGGGAGTAACTGACAATTCATCTACTGAAAGCACTTAACCTTTTGGAATGTCATGATTGCTGCAATGAGGATTGGCAAAGACACTTTCTTTTTTTAAGAAATGCAAATTTGATCCAAATCTTGATGCAGAAATGTGTCCCATTTCAGGGAGATATTCACTGAGAAGCAAACTTCAGTTCAAACCCTTTTGGTGCCTCATCTAGAAATAAAATCCTCTGGTTCATACTGAACAGAGCAAGGCCTTGACTGTGTCTCCTCCACTGAGTGGGAATGCACCAAACAACAGGCCACTGAGAAAGAAAAGCAGGGAGGAGGATACGTATTCAAACTTCCCCTACTAGCAAAATGAAAAATATAAAAACAACATTAGTAGTCCCAGCTGTGACAGTGAGTGCAGAAAGATAAAGACTTGAATATTTGATGGAATGTAAGAAGCAAATCCTGCAGCAGAAGAATGAAGTCCATCAGCACGTGGAAGGTGGATGTAGGTAATACAGCCTGCAGAACTCGTTCCTGAGAACTGAAGTGGCTTTTGCAAGATGCTAGTTGAGGTAATCTGGCACTGAGGTGTGGGAAGCATGAAGCTCTCAGCATCTTGCAGATTTGGGTCCCTAATGCAAAATAAACCATATTTGCTCCAGTTAGTGACCTGACAGCATGCTTTGGCTTAGTGTTTCCCACGAGCATTTACTGTTAAGTTAATTAAGCATTTAAAATTACAGTCTCTTTCTTTCCAGAGATTCCACATAAATAGTACTCTCTCTTCTTCCAAGGGCCAGAGTTACTGCAAGGGTAAATCAACAGTTTCACTGATTGAGAATCTGGCCTTAAAAGTCTATCCAGCGCATTAGAACCAGCGCAGCATGACAAATGCCTTGGCAGTAGAACAATTCTCCAGATTAGTATTTGAGAGAAATTTGGCAGTTAAAAAAAACCAAAAAACAAAACCAACAACTCTATTCTGAGTTGCCATTTCTTTAATCAGTGCTGACCACCACAGTTTCCACCACAGTTTCTCCTTCTGTGAACTCTGCAGTTGCAGCCGGGGTTTCGCTGTTGTTCTCATCGAGCTTTAGTGCAGCATTGTCCAAGCCAGTGCTGGCAGGCTGAGGCAAGGTGGGGGGTTCTGCTGTCCAAGTTGGAGTGGAGCAATACATGGCAAAGCCCACCATGATGACAACGAAGGACACGATATAAAGACCTGAAAACTGGCAAAGGGAAGAAAGAGACACATTAAGTCTTGTCTGATGTGAAAACGTCTCAATGTCGCTTTGTTTTAAGAATGTGAAAGCTGCTCTTCCTTCTAAAAATTATTTTAATGAGGATTATCACCACAATCTGTATTCACATCTGAAAATCAAAATTCAACAGCTCCATTTACTGACAGAATCGAGGTGCTGGCTGGTTTTCTCTGCATCTCACTGCCAATACTGTCGGACAGGGACTGTCCATAGGTCTACATACAAGAATGTTAACAGAGACAGCAAATGGCTGTAGATGTGGTGACACTGAAGGATAGTTTTACACATGTGAATGCTGAAACACTGTACCCCTAAGAGAATTTTGTTTCAGTACAGCCAGATATTTCGGGGCCTGGCAAGAAATCAATCTCTCCATCCTACTGCAAGTCACCACAGCAGCTGGTTCTCTGCACAGCTCTCAACCATCTGCAGGCAGGGCTAGATGAATGTTATTACTGGATTAAAACCAGTTTGCCCTCTACAGCCAGCAAGTGCTTGAAGAGAGGGAGACTGGGACTCCTTCTACAAGATCAGCATTTGTGCTCTTTTAAGAGTTCTGTCAGGCAACAGTATGAACTGATGGCATTTGGTTCAGTCATTCATTTTCCTGTTAAAAATCCAACAACTGAGATTCATCTACCCTGACAGAAAAATAAATGCTTACTTCATAACAGCAGATTCAGTAGCACAATGCGTTTAAGTTATCCACAGCCAGAAACATTTTTACAGCAGATTTGTTGAAGTTCTTCATGAAGCCTTTGCCAAAGCACCCTGATTAAGCAGCAAGATGAAGGACACAGCACATCCTACAACCCACTGCCAATATTCCCTATCCTCCTTAGCTTCTATAGACATGTCAATATGCTTTTATTTATTTATTTATTTTGGTTCTGAGGATGGTTCAGTGGTTTTTTCCTGTTGTTTTTGTGGTTGGTTGGTTGGTTTAGTTTTGGTTTTTTTTTTAATTTCAAATATTCTAGCAATTTAATTGTTTCAAACATTGATTTCAATTGTACATGTGCAGCTTATATCCCCATATGACCAAGCCTAAATTCTACTTTAAATGTTACTAGAGGACAGTAACTCCATCTAGTGTCTGTATCTGCAGAACACTCCCTTGCAGTGGTTTAAACTTTAAGAGCATCTGGAGACCTTTTTTTAGTGTTTCTTGAGGGATTACAGGTATCTACATAAAGAGCTCATAAGAAACAAGCATAGCAAAGATTCATTATGGAGTAAAAGAAAGAAAAAGAGCGCATCAAAACAGGTATGCAAAATTCACATTTTACCTTAAACAAAGAGGGCTGGGGATGAAAAGTTGAGTGCATTAGCAAAACATTGTGCACAAGGCAAAACCTCATAAGGCCCAGAGCCTCTGAGTCTCTGCTGTAACCACTGGGCTTGTGCTGGTTCTGTTTCAGAGCAGCCTCAGATCACAGCAATTCAGAGCTCTCTTCATGGCTCACACTGCCCTGCAGCCCAGCCAGGCCTTCAGCCCCTGCTGTGAAATATCATCTGGTAACAGGGAATGCAGAGCAATTCCCTGCATGTTTGTTTGTAGATTCCTGTGTCCAGGGGGCTTTTCAATCCAGAGTGTGTTCTGCCTGGTTTCTTTGCCCCATAGGTGAAGAAACTACATGATTAACTTGGTAATAAGGTTTTCTACTGCTAAGTGTCATGTTAAAAGCCATGTCAAGATCAGTTCTTGGCTCCTAAGCTATCTCAGATCCTCTGACTACTACAGATGCAGCATATTGTGGATGTCCCCTCTCTGAAGGGGGATGGGGCCTTGAGCAACCTGGTCTAGTGGGAGATGTTCCTGCCCATGGCTGGGGGGTTGGAACTAGGTGATCTTTAAGGTCCCTTCCAACCCAAACCATTCTATGATTCTATGATTATTACTGCACTTGTTTTTGTTATTCATTGTTTCTAGCCACAGATGGAATCATAGATCAAGATGGGTCAATATGCAAGTTCCTATTTTAATAAATATATTAAATTCTCTCATAATACAACCTCAATGTCTTATCCAACTCATTTTTCTCATTTGCTACCAGAACATCCAGCAGGTAATTACAAGATGATCTGTTCCCAGAAAAACCTCTCCCCAAAATAAGCTAACAATTCTGAATAATAAAAGTTTAATTATACCCCTTCCATAGATCTTGCTTACCTGTTCCTCTTTACTATTACAAATATAAATTTACAATCACTTCTTGAGTTAACCTGAGTACCAAAACACATGTTTGAAAGCGACTTAGAAAGCATTTATTTAGTTGTTAGATTGCAAGTATGGTTGACTTCCTACATTAATTTTCAATGGATGCTTTATAGCTTGAAGCAAAATTTGAAACCCGCAATGGGGGAAAACTGAGCTAAGAGACTCTTGAAAAGAAAGTCTAGCTGTAGTCAGATCCTGACATTTCCACTCCTCCATGCTGTAAAATAAGTTTGCCTTCATTTTCAGAAGCATATCGGACCTAAAAACTTGCAGCTCTCCATAATGCTGAAGAGAAAGCAATCACATGAAATAGAAATGAAGTTCTTCAGCAAAGTTCACAAACTTCTCACTAAGCCCTTCCAGTCACTGAACCATCGACTCAGTTACTCCAATTGCTCTAATGAGCTAGGCTCCCACTAATGATTCTGGATGAAAAGCATAGAGTGGAATGAAATCTTTTAGCACTGTCACTTAACTTGACCAGACAATACCAAAAATATTTGAGAGAGCAAAAAAAGTAACGCTGTCTTTTGAACAGCATACAGAATAACACTTATCTGCATTTTCTTCAGTTCCTTTAGTCTCTCTTTAGCAATAGCACTGAAAAAGCTTGATTGTTATCTCAAGATGTTAGTAATGAGCAGATTATATTTCTTGAAGAAAATACTGATTTCTGGAAATCAAGCCAAACCCTTTCTGGCATCAAATGCCTTTAAAGGAGAGAAAGATTGAAACTCTCTCTTTGGACACTAGGAGAGATAAACCAAATCTCACATACAGTTCCATAAAGGGCTTACAAGTAGAACTCTACCATTTGAACACTTCAGGAAATTATTTACTATCTCTTAACATTAAAGTATATTATGAAGTATGAAATTGTCTGAAAAACACTCCCTGCCTAGTGGTGTGATGCTATGTAATTCACTATGACTCCTCCTGATGGACATCTGACAGCAATGAGTTATACAAGCTATAGAAATTCTCAAGTGCAAATGACCATTCAGGGATTTTTAAGAATATTACATATTAATTCTGAAGTGAAAACATAACTGAAATTATAATGAAAGAATGAAGGTACTTACCTTATAGAAAAAGAGGAAAAGCCCAAAGAACAGACTGTAGAGATCTGAAGTCAGAATACCCAGGTTGACCGAGGCTGCGCTGGTAAGTCTAATCACTACTGGCATGAAGCTATACAGCCCAAACATACACAGGGCAAAGGCTGAGAACAGTAATGCTGTAAAACAGGATAATTTACTCCTAAGGCACAGAATAATAATTTTAAAGAATAGGTATTCTTCAGATGCTTTAAAACTGTCCATTTTTATTTTTTAGGATAAGATCTTTTGAAAGACACAGGGATGTAAATTTAAGGAAAATATGGCAGAGTATCTAAGACTACTGTGCACTGCAAAAATTGTGCACCCACCATAAAAGGAAGTTCTTGTTCTGTCCTAGTAAACAAAAGAGCTGACTGAAAAACTTAAAGCCACTGTCCTTAGTAATGTGCAGTTCTATGGAGATCAAAATGTGTCACAATTTCTCCCAATGGTTCATTCAGGAAGGATGATAAAAATGTTCTTGTGATGTTACAACACCAAACATGTCTCTGATTAAATAGATTTAATTTTTCCTTTTTGTGATTTATTTTGAAAAACTGTTTCATGTTATACATACAATACAAAACCTGAGCTCAAAGGTTTTAATATTCAGTCCTGCAAACCTCCTCTCTTCACTGAGCTGCAAAGTTTGCAGAAAGTAAATTCGTGACAGTATCATATGAATGCTGCTTGATATCCAGAGAAAAAAAATTAAAACCCCAGCATTTGAAGTCTAAGTGGTTATCATTTTCCAGTCTTCTGTAAAAATGCACATTATTTTGTCATACACATACCAATTTTCCAGTTCCACTGAATTCTCATTATCTCATTATGTTCCACAATGGCTCTAAAGTTAAAGAAAAGACACAGTAAAATAAGAAAAAAGCATAGCATAATAAAAAGAAAATTTAATTACCAGAATATCTAAGAAACATTTTGATTTATAATCCCTTCATTTTTTGTTTGAAATTTTACTGGATGACACTAACTCCAACGTCTAACAAGTATGAAAAAAGTCTTCAAAATTTAAGTCCCTGGAAGTCAGAAGTACTTTTATTTAATTCTTATGCCTCCTTCCCGGGCTTTTTCACCCTTCAGAGATTCAGTTTTATTTGATATACCATTTGAACTATAATGATGAAAAATTAGGAACAGAATATTCATAAAATAGGCTTAAGTGCATGTGGTCTGTTACTCTGCTGTGGTTATTTATAAGAGTATGCGTGGCTTCATTTAAAGTTTAATATGGAAGACCTCTGCTAACGACTGTCTCCTAAACTCTTCCACATAGAAATTCAATTAAGAAATAAGTTTCTGTGAACAGTTCTCAGCATACTGAGTATCCACATGAAGACACACAAAATCAAAAATACAGCCAAGTATCTTATGTGTATAACTGCAGAACTGCAGATTTAGAATTGCTGTAATAAGTGCAAATAAAAAGGATATAAAACGGGTGCTTATCAGCAACAAGAATAAAATTTAAGTGGAAGGACTCCCACGCAGGCCAAATGCAGATGTAACAAAGAATTATTTTAATAACATCATTTCATGGTAGACAAGCAATCATCTGTAGAATATTCTTAATTAGTTTTAAAATAAATATTAGATCCTTACAGCTGTAGAGCGCTGATAATAGTGCCAAACAAGCCCACCATTCCTAGAAACTCCACTCTGCTCAGATTTTTCACAATGTATTCCTCACTCACATTAGAAATGGCATACAAAGAAGCACCAAGAAGTACTAAGATATCTCCAATCACCACGTCACTACCTGTACAGAAATATTAATCCACAATAAGAGTAATGCTACAAACACTTAATAACTTTCCTTAAAAATACAAGTAAATTTATCTCTAACATCTATAGCTTCCTAGTGCTTTCCAGGGTAAGGGACAAGGAAACATCATCTTGTGTGTGCAGGCTTGCTGCTTGAGAGCAAGGACTCTGCTACCTGCTCACTTCACCTTGCAGTCTGAAATGAGCAAAACCCAACAAAAAAATTTCAGCCTGACCAAGAAACCACTGCAGGCTCCAATCCAATTTTACTTCTGCTTATCCCAGGCACTGTAGGGACTTTCAGTTGACTGATTTCAGCAGGGCCTGGACTCAGCTTCAGGCATGGGACAGGTCTGGTGTGTGCCGGGCAGATGGGTGACACCAAGTGTCCTGCTGCCACTTAATCATACTGTGCAAATGGGACTCCCTGCAATACAATCACTCATTGAGTAAATGCCGTGATGCATCAGCTAAATATCAAGAATTGCTGTTGTTTAGAGACTTGGATTGATTTAAGATGTCTCTTTCCCTGAACCAGCTGGCAATCACTCAGAAAGGATACCTGAAATAGGCGGGTAACCAGTAGTAAGAATACCCAGGTCAGCAAAGAAAGCATTACTGTCTTCAAGTCTCAGGGAAAAAAGATTTTTCTCCCTCAGGACTTAGATACTTGTACCACATATCATTAAAACTAAACATCAGTTTGCCTTGATGCCTTACCTGCAGTAAGCCCCAAAACTAATGCCAAGCAGGCTTATATCTATGCTGCCTAATGAAGGAAATGCCCCATTCTTCTCCCCCTGAATTTTACTTTGCCTTAAATCATCTGGCTCAGAAAATTCAAAATTCTTATTCAAAATAAGATCGCTCTGGTATGGGTTGATCTAACCATCTATCAGAGAGAAGACAAGATCTGCAGCCAGCTGGGTTCTGGTCCCCAGAGCCCAGCCTCCCTCCTGAAGATCCCAGGAATCTCAGCATCCTGCCCACATCTCTCTTGCTCTCCCATTGTAAGTCCCTGCTTTCAAGGCAGTGGCCTGTGAGCCTTGTTGGGTCCACCAGAGGTACAATGGAGAAGTCCACCTGCTCTTAAGTAACTTTATTTGGTTTTTGTTCTCATAGAAAACTGAAGATGGGAGAAGTCTGGCTGCCAGCAGGCTGGTACAGTGTAAGCATGACAAGGTTTGCAGGTAGATGTACCATCTTTTATGAGACCCTCCCATATGACTTGTAAAAAGTGAACAAGCTTTCAAGAATAAGGCCTTTCATCAGGTGTGGTGAATAGCAGCAAGATTTAAGCTTAAAACAAGTGCTTCTCTTTTAAGGTGGAAGAAATAATCTAAATCTACAGAGATTTCACAGCTCCCTATAAAATCAGTGTCTCTTCAGCCACTATCTTCTTGGACAAAAAATCCAAATAGCATGGTGGGTTTTCTTCCTCTCTTTTAAACTACACCCTCCCCTTTCACATGCTTCTCCTCCTTTCCAAGTTAGCCCACCAAGGGAACAGTCTCCACTCTTCCCCATTGCAATGAAGGATTCCTTACCTTCACCCTCCTGCCTCCCTGCCAAAATGTCTGCACCCACCATTGTTCCAACACCCAGCAGACAGATAGCAACAGCAACAAAATGGATCAGCCTGTATCGTGCACGGAGAATGTACCATGACAAAGCCATCAGCACAGGAATCCCAAAACAGTCCAGCAGCTGTGTGTACAGAGAAATGGTTTGGATTAGAAACTCACCCCAAATCTGGATTGCATTGTCCTACAAACAAATGTACAGGATTCTACTTTCCATCACTATCATATGTTAAAGAAAGCTGCAAAGCAACCCAAGTTAATTTCTTTAAAATAGGGGTCAGACCCACATTTTACCATGGAAAACCTTTTGCAAGTGGAGAAGGAGCTGAAGCATGGGGTCCACTCTCTCCGGGAAGGAAGGCACTGTTCTAGAAACTTTTCTAATGATGGATCTAATCAAATTTTGCAGCTTCATAAATCAATGCTAGGATGTTGCTCTGAACCCACGATCTCCCCACAAGACAAACATAAGGAAGAAGTTCACAGACATTTGCTTTTTTTTCCCAGCAGATTTTGTCTAGCTCATCTTTTCATATCTCCTCCAACCTGTAATTAGAATTCAGAGCTCCATGTACTACACAAAAATCTGATGCTACTGAAGGATACGAGTGGTTTGATTTTACCTCAAAATGAATAGGGCAAGAATCTGACCCTGCAGTTTTGTTTTGTTTTGATTTGATTTTTACCAAGGGAATCCTACTGAAAAAAAAAAAATACATGAACTATAATCACAGGTAATCCACCAATGGACTTTCATAACTGTTAGAGCTGACTCTCTACAGCCAGAGACACACAAGGCAGACTTCTGAACTACTTCGGATGTGTTTGCACAGTGCCCTGAGCAGGCTTAATATGTACAGTTCAAGGATGCCTGCACTCTGTGACAAGCAGTGACACCAGCTTCTCTTTTCCCTCTCTGTGTGTTGCTAAAATCTTATATATTTGCCTTGTCAGACCCACCCATCTTCACTGCTAACTTCTGCCTGTCTGAGTGAACCACTGCAGCCTTCTGCTGTGCTGGCTTCCAGCAGACCACTAGATTAGCCAGCATCCCCAAGGGTTTTAACCAAACTCATAGAAATGTCATGTTAAATTTGGTTTTACTTGTTCATAAGTACACATATTAAAGTCTTACAAGCACAACATTGAGGGGATTTATTACCAATCAAATCAAATCAAATCCTAACCTTATCCTTCCACTTGTCTCTGTTCCTTGCACTGCATCAAGCTGTCCAGTTTGAGAAGTCTGTGCAAAAGCCTTTGTGTGGGCTGTATTCTGAGGCATCAGAACCACACAAGTCCTAATATGTGATACTGCATATTTCAATAAAACTTCAGTCTACTGGAAATGTATCATGCTCTGAGTTTCTAGATTCTCCCAGGCCTCAGAAAAAAAGAAACAAAAAATTTCTCAATGAGCTCAAAAGAAATTTCTAACATTTCCTACAAATTTTACTGTTTTGACTAGTATCAAACAAGTATCATATATCTGCAAAACATACAATTGAGCTGTCATAACTCTCTTTTTCCACCTTTGGTTTAAACCCCACTTACTGAGATACTATCATGCAGCTTTATAACCTCCCAAGTGGTTTTTCAACCCAAGTAGAAAAAGTGGAACAAAAACCCTGGAAAAAGGAGAAAGGAAGAAGAAAAAAGAAAAAAGCACCAAACTTAAAACAGGATGTATGAAAGTAGTAAATAATAAGCCACAAGCATTTGCATTATTGCCAGATGGGGAACTGCAGCATCCAAACCAGTAACACTGTAGAGCTCCAGCATGTTGGTTAGAGGACTTACAGGCAAGACATACAGGAACCATATGATGAAGAACATGCCCTGGTAATCTGTTCAAGAGGACAATTAACCTCTTTTATAGACAGGATAAATCTGATATCCAACTACTGGATCTTGCCTTCCTTTCATCTACTACGTTACAGAGCTCTTTGGTGGAACATGCTCTCTACTATACAGGATCAAGATCAAAGAGGGGCAAAACAGATGTAACAGTGCAATGAATTGCAACAATGGAACCATTTAAGAGAATGGTTTATTTATTCAGGTTTTATGACATTTGTGGCGATATTGATTACTAATGCCAGCAGACTCTAGGTAAACTCTCATCTCACTCAATTCTGTATTTTTACACAGGGAAAAAAAAGAAATAACCTGTTTATTTGATTTACAGATGTTTTGATTCAAGCCAGTGTTTGGCCACACTGCTTATAGGAAGGTTTTAAATGTAGGGTGAATAAATTATTAAAAGATATATTAATACATAGTTAATAAATGATTACAGACTGTTAGAGGTCATTGGTTTGCTTATAATTGCCAGCTCCAGACAGCTTTGTGAGCAAGAAAGCTCAACAACTCATCCTGCTCACTTCCCTGCATGGCTTTCTTTGGGCAGCCTACAGCTGAGTCCCAGGGGCTCATCCTGATTTTTCTCCTGTTGAGGTTAACGCTATCAGCTGATGTTCCAACAAAAAGCCTCCACTCAAATTACCTATAGAGCAAATGCTAATGGTGCTCAATAACATGTTAACAACATGAAACCAGAGCTATGCTGACTGGTTTTTTGCTACAAAATACATGGTCAAACAGTAGCACGGTCAAGTCCTGCCATAAGAGAGGACACCAGCAGCAAGAAAGCTCCCTGCCACTGCCTCAATCACAGCAGAACAGAAAGAGTTTGATCATAGACCAAAGTCTTTTTATTTATTTACAGAGAAATGAGAGCTGCCATATGAATGTTATCTCCTTAAAAATCTCCCAGCCCTTTCCGTGTAATGCTGGTATTTGATAACTAAAGGAAACCCAGTTCTGCTTTTGTGTGCACGTGTGAGAAAGTACAAGGAAGTCCCTTGCTGAGATGAGATATTATCTTTGAAGGTAGTTTTTGTCAGGCTGAGCTGATGCTTCAGCCATCATTTTAGCAGTAATTACCCTGTATTCAGGAAGGTGCCATATACTCATGAATTGCTTTAATGCTCACTGGACATCCATTCACTGCCAGTACTGCAGATAGGCTCTCTGAACCAGAGGTTCTGATGTAACTGCAGAACTGCTTGTTACTGATAGACAGAAAATACCCTGCACTGGAGAAAATCACTGATTTTTTTTTTTATCGTATTTCTGTCAGTGATAAGAACTTGGTAACTTCAGAGAATGTGCAAGAAACCTTACTGCAAAAGGTGGTTACAAAAAATTCTCAATTACTGACACTGAAAGAAACACCAATCTGAAGGTTACCACATGGGAAGAAGTTTCAGCAATTGTTCAACTTTAGCAACAGGATAGTGCAATCTATCTGTATCTAATCTTACTTAATTTCTATGAAAGAAATCAAAGGAATAGTTTTACTACTTCTGAGAACCTGGATCAAAGTCCTGTTTTTTTCAGCCGTAAAATTTACAATCAAAGAGTGTCTTGATTATCAGCTTAACTTGATCTTACTGAAATGTGTCACTCGAAGCTTTGATTTCTTAGGCATTATTTGTAAGGCAATTAAAGGCCTAATGACTGATAACACATGAAGTATGAAGTGGAAACATGGTAATAATAACAACCCATCAGGCACATGTTACTGGTCTTTAATTAGTGCAAGGAAAAGTTAAAGCAGTTGTCTACAAGGGAGGCCAGACCACAGAAGTTTATTGCTTTACAGGTAATTCTTTTAAATATTAACCCTTGTTACTTTGACTCTCTAAATCACTGACACTTTAACACTCCTTTCCAACAGCCAAACCTGCATGGTATATTATTTTTTCAGTCAGGGAAGTGGGTCCATGACCCCAGCCACAGATCCACCATCAGTAAGAGCAGGCACAGGCTGGCACAGACACATTCCCTCCTTGCTTTTGCACCATCCTCTTCCTTGTTATCACAGCAGCAGCAGCTGTGGAGCCCCATGGGGAGCTAACATAGTGGCCTGACCATGGCTCACCAGTAGTCCAGCAACAGACAGGGTTTACTCTGACTTTGCTCAGGACGCTGAGCCAGTCTGCTCAAGAGATTTGGCAGCATGAGTTCAGGAGCATCCAGTAAGAAGCAGAAGGAAGGCACCCAACTATTCCAGCAGCTTGTATCTGTGTAGGGAGACAAGAAACCCCAGCCTTGGCCCTCCTGATCATGGAGATATTTCAGAACACAAGATTTATCCTAATCCAGCAATGCAGCACCAAACACTGACACTGCAGAGGCTGGTTACTGACTGGCACTTCAGCAGCCTGGAACACCAACCTCCCTTTCATCTCTTCCAGAGAGGAGTCTCAGCTGAAGTGACACATCCAAAAGCCATGGGGCTGGTCCCTCACTGCATGGTCAGTAACATCAGCTAACTATATTTATACGGGGTTACGTCTCACAACACCTCTCACAGCTTCTAAGACCAGGCAAGAGACCTACCATGCTCTCATCAGCAAGACCCTGCACTAAGTGAGTGTTATCTGGCCATAAATCTTTATTTTGTGTCAGGAGAAAAACCTGAGTGGCCGTCAGCAAACTCTTAGAAGTGCTTTGTATCGAAACAATTAAGTTCAACTCAAGAGCTCACACTGGGTGATACCAGCCAACTTTCCTTGCTTCCGGGAAATGTTATTCATGATGCAAGATGCTCTTCTCTGTACTGCAGAGAGAAAATAGATACTGGGAGGCTCTTTCAGGCTTAAGTAGCTTCCATGTCTATCCCATGAAAGTAATTTCAGAAACTGGTCCAAAACTGCAATAAAATCAGTAGTTAAAAAATAGAGATCAGTCCTTACCTGCACACTTGTGAGAGTGGTGTATTGGTAGGCTTTTACAGTCATGTAATTGGCTTCAACATCAGTTAGCCCCAAAAGAATATACTTCCACCACCTCTGTTTCAAAATTTGCCAAAGACTGTCATTGCCTGTTTAGAAGAAAACAGCAATCAATATTTGTTTATTTCCAATGTAATGCTGTACAGGAATCTTGCTTTTTAGTATCATAAAGAATGCTGAGACATTTGATTTTGGTTGCCCCTGCTTAAGAAATATCCGGTAACAGTAAAATACAGCCTGGCAGGAGACAATGCAAATGGTGAAAAGCACAGAAAATTCTTCCACATAAGGAAAACCCCCCCAAGACTACAGCTGTTTAAAGAATTAATTAGTAAGAATAGGAGAAATATTAAATAGCCTCTCATGAAGAAGCTTTTACAATAAAGCCTATTTTCCCTCATATAACCAAGGAGCACATAATTTAAAACAGTATTTAAATGAAGTAAAATTAAATGCACAGTTAATCTGTGAAATTAATGTCAATGTGTTGTTACAAGGCCAGAATTTCAGCAGGAAATTATAAATAAAAACAGGATAAGCATTAAGTTCTTCACTTTCAAAATCTGGAAGGGGAAAAAAAAAAGAGAGGAACCAGAATCTCCCATCCCATATTTTACATACCAGTCCTAAGGGCCAGCATTGTTGTATAAACTAGAAGCAGCAAAGAATAGTTGATAAAACTTTGAAACATTGGGGTATTCA
This sequence comes from Phaethornis superciliosus, assembly GCA_023637945.1. Classification (NCBI taxonomy): domain Eukaryota; kingdom Metazoa; phylum Chordata; class Aves; order Apodiformes; family Trochilidae; genus Phaethornis; species Phaethornis superciliosus. Next base: position 180,656,629 of record JAJQWJ010000001.1, on the reverse strand, counting down.
CGTGGTATCTCTCTGTTAGATACTGGCTTGTAACAGCAGTCCCACAGATAAACAAGGAGAGCACCTGGCCCAGAACTATTGTTTTCAAAACATACCTGTGAATATAAAGACAACACAGTAAGCTTAAAATTAAGCATTCAAGTTTTTAAAAAAATGTTTGCTAGCTTTATGGGGAAAGTGCCATCTTCTAGACTGACAATTTATTATTTTCTACTCCCTGTCAACACTGTTCTAATTTAGTAGTAAGCAGGGTTTTGTCTACACAGATGATCAGGTCTAACAGACACAAATGAGGCCAGTTCAAACCACCAGTGATGGAGACTGCAATAATTTGCAAGAATCTTCAAGCAGCTCACCTGGACAGGATCAATTCTCATCAAGAGTGGTTTTGATACACAGGGCCTGAGTTAAATCCTTTGTCCTCCACTGAATGCTGTTCTGACTTTGGTCCATACAGATCTGCAACATGGAGATAAGGCACGGCTGCCTACAGGCTCTTCTGAGACCTGAGCCTTTGAAAGTGAGCTGAGACCCTAAGCTGAGCAGTGCTAAGGAAACAAAAAAGCAGCACCACAGAACAGCCCAGGTGAGAGGGACCTTGAAAGACCTCCTGGTCCAACCTTTCATGGGAAATGGAGCCTGGACAGAATTATCTAGCACCTTGTTCAGGCACATCTTGAAAACCTTCAGTGAAGGGGCCTCCACCACATCCTTGTGGTGGTTGTTGCAGTGACTGATTCTCTTATATTAAGAGCATATAATTAATACTTTTCATGCCTTGTTTCTGCTATATTCCATCACATCCTGCTGTAATCGAGGATGGAGTTAAGAACACATTTTGGACAAAGATCACGTTAGCATTTTTAATTCCAACTAATGTCTGGGCAGTGAGGGGGTGGGTGGTGCAGAAAGCTCATGCTCTTTTAGTAGCAATTTTTCACCTAACATCAAGTGAACTATTCAACTGTTCCAGGTGTTCCTGGAACACATATCTTTTAGTTTGCTGATTTTCCTGCCTGTGGAGCTAAGCAGATTTGTACCAGCCCAGTCCCTGCCTGCATACTCACAATACAAAGCAAGAAGTGCTCGGTGCTGCACTGACTGGACAGGCCTGCAAAGTTCACATCCCATTTGTTTAGTCTGAAGGCTACTGATGAGAATTTAACTGTCTGCACAACTGATTCATCTGCTCCTACTCAAAGTAATCAAGAAAGGGAAGAAAGCATCCCACCAGGATTCTGCACCAACCCTGTGCCCACATCTCTCCCTGGTAATTTCTGGCAGGGTACCCACATGCCAGGTACCCCACAGTAACACCTATTGTCTTCCCAAGGTGGGTGATTTTAATGTAGCTCAATGAGCTCAACCAGCTCAGCTGTGCAATCCAGCTGCCAGGAAACAAGAAGGGTGTGTTCAGGAGTGCCAAAGACAACTACAAACATACACTCAATCCTTCCTTTTAGAAGGGAAACATCTCTGCAAGGATTCTAATCCAGCCGCATGACTCTTGTTTTCCATTCAGCCTAACACCAAAGCTCTCTGACTTTTAAAATGCTGCTAGGCACATTTTTCTCTCCAAGTCCATTTCGATGAGGCAGCAAAACTCTGCCAAGCCCAGCCATGCTGCACTTCCCAGAGATCCAAACCTCACTTTTTGCTACAGCAAGGTTTGCCCATCCCAGCAACAGGGCACATCCACATTGTAAGTATTCATATATCATCTGACGCTTTCCAGTATATGAAAGAAGAAACATTCTCATTTCTAGCATTCTGAGTGCTGAAGTAAGAAACAGAGATGACGTTTCAGCTAGACATCCATCATTACAGCACAGCATTAACTGTAAACAGTGTCGTAAAATATATATGCGTACTATAGATCATACATGTGTATTTGTACGCAAAAATAAAAATAAAAATTAATTTAAAAACACAAGCACCTTTGAAGCTACCTCACTTGTTATATTGAATTTCTTTTTATTCTGGTCAAAGATCCAGTTGCATTATTTGGTGAATAAATCAGCAATGACTGTGACACATTCTGGCTAGTATTCTGGCTATTTATTCTGACTGCTGCAAAAATGTCCTTTGACATTCATCTAAAGAATTAATTTAATCAGGTGGAATTAAGCTAAGATTTCTGGGATGAGACTACCTCTTCTCTCAAGCACACACGGTCGATGGTTCCATCTCACCCCTTGCCAGCTCTGTGAACTCTGGCTCCTTTGCAGGAGGGAAGATGAAAGAAGAGCCCATTCAGGCACTGGAACGGGCTGCCCAGGGAGGTGGTGGATTCTCTGTCCCTGGAGGTTTTTAAGAGACTGAATGTGGCACTCAGTGCCATGGTCTGGTAACCACATTAGTAGTGGATCAAGGGTTGGATTTGATGATCTCAGGGGTCCTTTCCAACCTGGCTGATTCTATGATTCTAATACCCACTGAAATTTCAACAAAGAAGTAACACGGTAAGCAACACACAAAATATGTGGTCTCAGGCATTTTAAAAACATGTGCATACTTTTTATTTTTCAAAGAAAGAGTTTCTTGCTCCTGACTAGCAGAAAATATTTTTTCTTTACCCTCAGTGCAGGAGGCAGAGTAAGCCTGTAACAATTTATTGGAATAAACTCACCCTGTGCTTGGACTGGCTGGGAGAGGGAATGTGGAGGTGGGGATGAAACCTGTGCAGCAGTGTGACTGCACAAAACCACAGCAAAACCAAAGCTGTGAATCCTGTGTAGTCCACAAAACTGATAGTGCTGGTCAGTACATTACCAGGAGAGATGAAAGCTGCCTTGGCTGGTAGAACCCTACCCCCCAGGATGCAGACTCCCTGTCGACCACCTCCTAGATGGTGCCACAGACAGGCAGAAACACAGGTTTTAAACACTTTACCCCAGGATACGAGAAGTAGCTTTGTTTCTCCTGAAAAACAGCATTCTATAGCACAGGCCTGGATTCTACATGCATTGCCAAACAGGAACCTTTAAAAAGGGACCTTTAAAGGTCATCTAGTCCAAACACCTGCGGTAAGCAGGGCATCTTCAACTAGATAAAGTTGCTCCGTTCCCTGTCCAACTGAACTTTGAGTGCTTCCAGGTTTCACCATCCCTAGTGAGGGTAAAAGAGAGATCTGCTGCCATTCAGATTTGCTAATGACTGATCAGCTTCAACTATCATTTAATAAAAACAAGACCTGGTTGCCCTTTTGCAGTGGAGTAACTCCACTAAGCTGATCCTCAGCTCTTCTAATAATTACATTGCTCCAGTTCAAAGTACCTAGGGAATTGCCTCCTTATGCATCTGCATATTGGAAGAAATGCAGCTTCAGAATCTATAGAACTGTTTGCTTAGTGGTTCATGTACCTGCAGTCATTGCTATTTAGTTAATGTATGTCTCAAAAGTCCTATATAATTTACTTCTACAGTACCAACAGCATCTGATAAGGCAAGCAGGCCTCGTCCTGACTCATTCTCCTCTTTATTTTTCTCTATTTCAGTTCAGGGATTTTTTTCTTCCCTGGGTTGAGCAGGTTAAAAATGTTAAAATCAGGAGAGCCATAAGGACACTGTTCACTGTCAGTGGATGGCAGCCATCCTCTCTGAATCCTAAAACACTACATTTCTAGCAATTTTCTCAGCTGTGTGTAAAATCACAGCCTCTTGCCCCGACAGAACCCAACACCAGATGCGAGCCTCTGCAGGAAGCACCAATGGTTTCCTCTCATACCATTTGCTGATGTGTCAAAATGTATTTCTTCAAATTGCAAAGGTAACACCATATTCGTGATGCAACGCACTGCCCTCAAGGTGGTTTGAGTAGAGTATGACCCTTGATAAATGCAGCCTCAAATGCCTTGTTATTTCAGTGTACACTAAATTCACATAGCAAATTAAAAGAAAAAATGCTTTACCTTCTGCAAAACTTGAGGAAACTTTAAACTCCATTTGTTTCATTTTGCAAGACAATTTCTTATGAGAAAAATGCTCTGAAGACAGGAGTTTTCATTCCTTCCAGTACTGACACATGTATGGATGACCACACTTTTCTTATTAATAATTTATCATCACTTTTAAAATATATTAATTATTAACTTTTCCATGCCAGAACTTGATCCTCTTCTTTTTTTAATGCGTGGGTAAGGACTAAAACTCTTGGGACTCAGATGACGCAAGGTAAGTGGTCTGAAAAGGCTTTTCAGTTTTATAGTTTCCAGGGTTTTGTTGTTGTTTTCTACTGCTTGATAGTTGGCTACTAAGTTATTACTTCTTCCCTGCTTTCAGCAACCATATCTTAGCTACCTATATATATATATATAGCTATAAGCAAAACTACAAGTCTTTAGGGAATGTTTTTAAAACATGAAATTTTGCTACAAACTGGTTTAAAGCAAACACTGGACAATGTGCAGCTCTTGACATTGGGAAAGACAGGCTGGCTTTTTTTGGCTTTATGTGAAATGCAGAAGCTATCCCAAGATATTAAAACACAATCAGAATCTGTATCTGAGGAAGTTGAAGAAAATCTAATAAGCATACAGTCAAAAACTTTACTGGCAATTAGTTTAATAAATCCTATAATTTAATTTTTTTTTCATTAAAATATATAAAGCTTTTCAAAAATTAAATTGATGCCACCAATTAAACACTAAGAGGCAAGGGCTGGCAATGCTTCACATACACAGTTTACTTACCCGTTGGCTTCAACTCCTGAAGCCCTATTGAATGTTTGGGGTGTGGGGTGTAGAAAAGAAACCACTTCATTTGAATTATCTCACCTTTTGATGCAAGTAGTTAAAGGAAAATGCAGGTTCAGCCATATTCCAACATAAGTAGCAGACAGGTTGGGTCAGGAAAAAGTATTTTTTAAGGACTAACTTTTTCAGAACTAGTGTTCCAGTGTTCCGCTTTGAAACTGATGTCAATTTAATTTGTAAAAGAAACAGAAAAGAAACAGCAAAGAAAAAGAAACAGCAAAGAAAAAGAAACAGATAAGAAAAAGAAACAGATAAGAAAAACTTGTTTTAAGAACAGAAGGCACATTTTCCACCAGTTTTATTTAAAGAAGAAAAAAAATCTAGTTTATTACTACACATATTAAACTTTGCTGTTACTCAGAAAGGCCTTTAAGAAAGCTGAAGTGACTGAGCCTCCAGCCACCTAAGAAAAAAATAAGAAAAAAGAAAAATCAATTCAGTATCTTAGACAAGACACTGCAAAAGTCAGTGAGAGCTCTATTTTCTTTCAAGTACATCAATAGACTCACTTAGTGCAGCCTTTTGGCACGATTTTTGGCAACTGGCATAGCTGCGGTTACTGAACAGTTCAACAAGGCCCTGTTTGGCCTTTCAGAGTACTCCTGACATGTAGGAGCTATGAAGAGATAAAAACTTTCAATCAAGACAAAAAGGCAGGCTTTGCCCTCCAGAATAAGCCTCTGCTTTGCCAGCACACACCTCTGCACAGGCATGGTGTGACTGCAGCTGATGAGGGCAAGGCTGGCAGGAGATCCAGCACCTCCTGTTTGTCAGCGAGGGGAATCTGATGCAATAGTTATTAGAAACCAAATTTAAAACCAAAAATAAAAAAGCCTCTTAAACCAGGAAATTTTTTTCCCCCAGTGGAAACTGAAGTAGTAAGAAAACAGAAGTTTCTGCAGGCTGGAAGTCAGAAATCATCTAAAGGCAGCTCTGGGACACATGCAATGCCTGAACAACTTGGCAGATTTTTCTCCCCAGGTTTTCAGTGCTGAACCAGTGCTCCCAGTTTAAGATAAACTTGAGAGGGCCTCTGTCCTAAGTGGACTGAAGCAAGGAGGAAAAGGGGATATTGGTCTGTAATGGGTGGGATGCTGTTAGACATTTGTCTCCAACAGTCTGAAGGACTTAAGCCTTGGTAAAAGAGGAGCACACAAAGCCAGTCTGTTGATTCTGCTAAGAAACAATTCTTTGGATCCAAATGTGCAAACTTTGAGTGGTGACTTCACTGTAACTTCTCTACTTCCCTTTCTTTCTCTCTCTTTTCTCATCTACAACTATAATTCTAAGGGACTGGTTCCACAGGGAGTGCTGTCCATTGTAAGCCCTCGAACAAATACTTGTTAACACTCCTGAAGCACTGCATGGCACTGTGGATATAGTCCTGTGGAGTCTAGATACAATTGTATCTCTAACATCTCTATTTCTCTACAGAACCAGGTTTTGTAGTTACCATTTTAATGCCTACCTGTTCTGTTCTATAAAGCTGTGTAATTGCACCCGATATTGGTGTTATCCTAGTGAGATTCAACAAGAATTTCCACGTTTCCAGCCTTTGGAACATGACATGCTCTTTCTGGACTCCACACCTCATCTCAGCTATTTTGTTCTGTAATCTTCCCTGTCCACCATGACCTGTTCTTTGCAGCGATGTTGATAAATGAGTACAGAACAGACAGAAGTACAGAAAGAATAGAAAAACTGGAAAATCTTAAACCAGATTTTAAAACATTTTTTTAAAAACCCAAAACAAACACAAATGCATGTGTCAGACTACGCTCTTGGTTTAAAAAAAAAATCAAACAGATCACTCGCTAATTCTACACTTAGCGACCCTGAACCCCGGCACATCAGCTGCCGCAGGCTGTGGCGTGTCCGGCTCTCATCTCCTGCCCACCCTCCCGGCTGCCGCCCGCACCCCCCCGGTCTCGCCTCTGCCAGGGCCAAGGCTCCGAATCCCCCCCGCAGGACCGGGGTTTTACTGCGCTCCCAGGCTCAGCCCTGGCCCTCACCGAGCCGCCCCAGCTCAGGCTGCCCCACCGCAGCCCCGGCTCTGGGACACGCGGCTTCTCCCGGCGCCAAAGCCACCGCATCCCGACCGCCTTGCCGGCCACAACGTTCCCGCCACACCGTGTTCCCCCCTCCTCTCCCTCCCGCGGCCCGGGGGCACCGACCCCGGTTCGGGACGTGGCTCCCGGCCGCAGGGATGGGCGGGCAGGGCGGCCGGCGCTGCCCGGTTCCAGGTGGAGGCCGCGGCCGGGGACTCACCAGGTGCAGAGTTTGGACCCGAGCTGCGCCAGCCGCTGGAGCGGAGGGACGCCGGAGGCCCCGGGCGGCGCCTCATCCCCGGGCGCAGCGGCCGCCGGGGCCCCGGCCGGCACCACCCCGGCCCCCTCCATGCCACAGCCCCGCGCCCCGCGCCCGGCGAGAGGGAAGGCGGGAGGGAAGCAGGCCGCTACGGAGAGAGGGAGGAGCAGCGTTACCAGGACATCCGAACTCAGTTCCACCGGTTCTGGAACCCAGCTATGAGCCGACCGAGGGGCCGCCCCCAGGAGGGGCATGGCTCGTTCTGGGGCGGGGGCGAAGGGGACGGAGCTCTGCTGCCTGCCCGGGGATGGCCCTCGTGTTCCCTCCCGTCAGCGGGCCTTAGCCTCGCTCCTCTCTGTTCCCTCCCGCTCTGGGCGCAGGTGGGAGCAGAGCAGAGCGGAGCAGAGCAGAGCAGAGCAGAGCAGAGCAGAGCAGCCTTTGGCTTCTCTAGAGGCTCCATCGCTAAGCCGCTGTTCCTGACCCCAGCTCCGGCAGCCCGCGGGGGTCTCTGGCGGCAGCTCCAGCCTGGTGCCCTGGTATGGATCCCTGCAGGGCCACTTCGGCCCCAGCGACCCCCAGGAGATGTGGAGGCCTGACTGCTCCTGGCCGCATGTGCTGGCAGGTCAGGTCTCACTTTCTTCCAGTGACATGAGCCAAAGTTGCTCTCATCCCTTTAATTTAATTTCTCTTAGCTTTGTGTCCAGCCTTGGATTCCTGCTCCTATCTTTCTGCTGACAATTCCTAGGCCTCACTATTAATCTTCTGTTTGTTGTCACCCACATTTCAGCTAAACTCACCTGGAGAATCTGGTGGCATTTTGCATACCCCAGTGGTGGTTTTCTTTTTTTAATGACTTTCAGTTTTAATGATGCTCTATATGTGTCACAGGTGATGGAATCAAACCCCAGAGGTGCCTCCAGGAAGCAGTCTCCTGTCGAAGTGCAAGATAAACTACATCTACTGCTCTGCCATCATCCATCCACTTGGTTACATCCTCACAGAAAGCTACCAGGTTGGTCAGACATGACTTCCCCTTAGTAAAGCCATGTTGACTGCTCCTGAGAAGCCTCTTGTTCTTGATATGCCTGGAGACAGCATCAAGAATGAGTTGTTCCATCACCTTCCCAGGGATGGATGTGAGGCTCATCAGTCTGTAGTTACCCAGCTCCTCTTTCTGGCCTTTCTTGAAGACTGGAGTGACGTTTGCTTTCCTCCAGTCCTCAGGCACCTCTCCTGTTCCCAATGACTTACCAAAGATGATGGAGAGCAGCCCAGCAGTGACATCTGCCAGTTCCCTCAGCACCCGTGGGGGCATCCCATAACTAGGAATCTAATTATTTCTTATAATCAATTATCTCCTAGTATTGTTGAAGAATCAACCAAAAGTATAGGCATTTTTTTCATGCTTTTTAAACAACACACGACAAAACAAAAAACAACTTCTGAGCTGAGAACAAATGAATTTTTAAGTTGACAGCATCTGACTGTCAGATTCCCTTTCAGGGAACTTAAAAGTGTAATGCCATGGTATGCCTAGATCCTTTGTTGTCTATTATTATTTTAAAAAATTGTATTTCTGCATTTACCCTATTAACAAAAAGAAAAAATAACATACAAATTGAACATAATCTGAAATTGCAGAAGAGATTCCTTGTAAAATGATGGGAAAGCATAATTTTAGTTTTGGTTTGTTTTTCTATGCCACTAGAGGTCCTTCATGGTCAGATTGTTTCCTTCCACAGTGTGGGATTTTTTTTTCCTATTTCTTTATCCGTCCTACATACAAGAATTTCTATATCTAAATAAATTAGTTTTGTTTCTTGTAATACATTTGTAGAATAATAGCGCATTTTTTCTTCGATTAAGCTTTTTAGTGGGAAAATAGCAATGTATGGATTTTCCAAATAGAATTTCCTTAATAAAATCTCCTAGTTTATTATGAAATAAAATATTATTTGTTTTAATTCAATGAGTTTTTCATAATCTTAAACCACCTCTTCAACATAAACCCTTTTCTCTTGGAAAATAAAGGAATCAAAGATCAAACTACAGAGCAAAATTAGGATAAACAATTGGAGCAATAAAATAACATGTCAGACAGTTGTTCTCTGATGCTTCATTATTTTCTTGTTATTTTTCCTAGTTAGAAGCCAGTTTAAAATGTTTGAAAACTATTTGGAAGAACTGTGCAGCCTTAGCAACTTGAATGATAGGACTGAGATTAAATTTATCATTACAGAACACCATGTAATTTAGTAACTAGGAACAAATATTTGTAGCATAATCTTATGACTTAGAAATTATTATGAAAAAAAGGCAAAAAAATATTATTCTTCCCTAGATGGCATGAGCTGAAAAGGCCAAATAGCTGGACAAAGACCAAACGTAATCTTAGGATGCATCAGCTGGAATCAAGACAGAGAGGTGTTTGCCTATGCAAAGTCCTGGAGACACTTCTTCTGAAATATGGTCTGTCTCCTGGTTACTCACATTCAAGAAGAGTATGCAGAAAGATGAAGAAGATCCACAGGAGACTGTGGGAGCTTGACTTGGTAGGCTAGCAAAGGACACTAGGATGGGACAACTGCTGTCAAGTGCACTGAGAGCAAACCCCAGAAAAGGAAAGAAACTTTCAAAAGTAAAAGGCAATGTTAGCACAAACCCAAACATGTATATATGAAATAGGCTGAAAATGAGAAGACAGCTTCTTACTAATATCTGAAATACTGCTGTGTCTTTTAGGACCATCATGGCCTGGAAAAGATTTTCCATTGGAGTGGCAGAAACAAGAGAGTAACTATCTGGCAGCAGTGCATTACCCCTGGTAGACAAAAGATTCCTTCACAACCTGTATCTATAGAAAAAAAATTTGCAGATGAAGGAACTCACAATTTTAAAATTAAAATGATCTACTATTCTCTAAAATTAGACTTAAAAAAACAATCTGAGAAACATTGTTGTGAACTACTCAGTGCAAAAACACTTAGAGCTGCAGCAGCATACGCTGTGGTGCAGTGGTGAGTCTGCTGTCCCTGATAAGAAGGAATCTGAGCAGAATGCATTTCCACATCACAGTGTCAGAAAAGATACTGACTAAGCAAATGCAACTGGACAAGGGTGTGAATTTCAATATATGAAGATTTTGTTTAAAATAAAAGATCAAGAATAGAATTTAGGTACTTGATTTTTGTTGAAAATACCAGAGCTAACATAAATGGTAAGAGAGAGGATGGCATTAGGGGAGTGATTAGTAAGAAGTCACATGAGTTTTTATGCATCACTAATTCTGGTCACACACATGTGGGACAGATTCATAGAATCATAGAATAATTTGGGTTGGAAGGAACCTGTAAAGGTCATCTAGTCCAACCTTCCTGCAGTAGTCAGAGACCTCCTCACCTAGGTCAGGTTGCTCAGAGGCTCATCAAGCCTCACCTCAAATATCTGTTTCATTTTTCCACTACCCTCATGGTAAAGAATTCTTTCCTAACATCCAATCTAAATCTGCTCTTCTCTAATTTAAAACCACTGCCCCTCATCCTATCACTACAATCCCTGCCGTCCCTCTCCAGCCTTCCTGTAGGCCCCCTTCAGATACTGGAAGGTCACTATTAGGTCTCTCCAGAGCCTGCTTTTCTCCAGGCTGAACAACCCCAGCTCCCTCAGCCTGCCTTTGTAGGAGAGGTGTTCCAGCCCCCTGATTATTTTTGTTGCCCTTCTCTGGACCTGATCCATGTGCTGCCTGTATTGAGGGCTCCAGAGCTGGATGCAATGCTCCAAGTGGGGTTTTACCAGAGCCAAGTGGCAGAATCACCTCTCTCAATCTGCTGGCCACAATTCTTCGATGCAGCCCAGGATGTGATTGACCTTCTGGGCTGTAAGCATGAACCAGATCATGGCCAGATTTTCATGTGGCGATGTGACCTGCTGCTCAGAACTGTACCCGGGCAAAAAATAAATCAGTTTTGTTTTGGTTTTTATTTTGGCAAATGTAGTGTCATTGAGGCCTAAGTAAACTGAAGTGGGTGCTATGTTTACTAATAACCAGTTAAATCTCAAAGGACACTGGCTTTGCACCCAGTCCAAACACAGCTCCCTCCAATCTTTAGCACCGACAACAAAAATGATTCTGAAATACTTAATGGGAAAACTGGAGATTACAGCTTCAAACCCTGAGGTATGTTTCAGAAAAGCAGACATAATAAAGCCCAAGGACCATCAAAATTCGAATCTACTTAGCACATGTTGACAGCAGGTTTTTTTCCACTTGGCCCTGAAATTAAGGAAGATGCCCTTTAGTCCTTAAACAGAGATTTTTCTCTTAAGAGAACATTACTCTTTCCAGTGGTTTCATGGAATAGTATTTCATACCTCTGACTTTTTTCTTGTTATTTTTGTGCAGCCCACAATAAGACCCCTTAACAGGCATCTTCTGCTCTTTGGACTAAACAGAATAGTTGGGTTGTTTTGGGTTTTTTTTTAGTTGATAACCTTAACGGCTATGAAAATAATTGTAAAAGATACATCAAATTGCCCAGAGTTTACACAGTCTAGGGTACAACCTCTCTGAAATCTTTCCACATTATTTAGGAATTATAGCCCAATAAATACTGCCAGAGTTTGTGAAGACTTTGAGTATTGTTTCCCAGGGAGAAATTCCTGCAATACAAATTTTGTGGGGGCCACATGGGTGCACTTGGCTGCATTTCTGTCCAACCAGGCAAAGCCCACAGAATGTTTATTCTGGCCTGCACTATAGGCCTGGGATCTGATAATCTGATGTGCATTGTGCCCACTTTGATGGCACGGGGTCCTTCTTCATCCCATCCCTTCAGTATGGGATCCCTGCCCTGGAGCCCATACAGCTGTTTGAGCCACCAGAAAACATCTCGGGACTTTGAGGGTTGGTTTGGGTTTTTTTTCTGCTTAATAAAGATTATTGTTTTACTGACTCAGCTCTCTGAGTTAGATTCCTGTCAAGGAGAGGACCTCCAGTTCCAGTGCAAAGGGGTAAGGGGTAAAGGGTTGGGGTGACAAGAGCAGATCTGATGTAGACCCATTTTGTCAAGATTGGGTCCTCCTTGGGGAGGTAAATTTTAGCTCTGATCCCACTTTATTTTTTATATAACCACATAAGGTATTTTAGTCTTTAAAAGCAAATCACTAACATAGTCTGTTACTACATTGATCCCATTTTAACAAAATACCCTCAAACACTGCACTCAACCTTGATATTACAGGAAAAATACAATCAGTGCTTATTTAATTGCAAAACTTGCCATTCTGAGATCTTATACAAGATTTAAAATATTCTCTGATTTTTATTTTGCATGTGCTCAATAAAAGAAATTAATTTCCTAATTGTTATAAGGTAACCATGTGAATGTAGTTCTCCAGGTCTTCTACCCTAATGAATGTTCCTTTCAAAGTGTTTCTCTGGGTGTACAAAAAAAAACCATATACTTTCAGAATAATTTAGGTTGGAGGGGATCTCTGGAGGCCATCTGTCCCCACCCCCTGCTCAAAGCAGGGTCAGTTACAGGTTGTTCAGGGCCATGTCCTGTTAAGCTTGAATATCTCCAAGGTTGAATATTCCACAATGCTCCGGGTCCCTGACCCAGTGTTCAAGTATCCTTGTGGTTAAAAAAAAAAAAAGTCCATGTATCTACTCATAAGTTCCTTGTTGCAAATTGTGATTTTTATCCTTTTGTTCTTTTGCTGTGTGCCTCGCAGAAAAGCCAGGATGTCTTCTCTCAGGAATATGAAGACTGTAAGAAGATACCCACCAGCCTTGACCTCTCCAGGTTCCCTCAGCTCCTCCTTGGTTGTCACATACTGCAGACCCCTGACCATCTTGTCAGTCTCCACAGGGAAGATCCTATATGCCATTTTCTTTCTTGTACAGGAGAGCTCAAACCTGAACACATTACTGCTTGCTGAGGTGACCATGCAGAGTCATTTCAGTAGCTGTCACAGAAGCACTGTTCCTGTCAGTTGCTTTCTGACATTTTACATTATCTTACCTGTTTTTCCTTCATTCTTGTTTCTATCTATACTGAAAGATATGTTATTTATGCTAGGAAAATACATTATTCTTAACATCAAAATATGCCTTCCAACACTTTAAACCACAACTGAAGAAAAAGCACTCTGTAGAACCATATTAGATATTACACAAGAAAAGACAGATATTGAGTACCAACTCCAATGTGGTACTAAGAATATTTTTTTCTTACTTTTAGTTTTTGTCAATATCAGCAAAACACGAGTGATAACAGACATTTGAATGGTGTAAAGTAAAACTGTTCTATATATTAAAAATTACTGTAGAAAACAGATGCTGTAAGGCTATACAAATAATGCAGAGGTAAACAGCTTTACACTCTTTTTCCTAAAATTCCTACAGAGACAAAAGCTATTTTATTAAAATTTCCTGCTTGAAGGAACATTAAACAACAGTCTCAAGTTTCATATAAATTCTTTCCTAGAAAAATAATTACCTTTTGTCAAGAACATTCTAGTTTGTTATCAATATTTAAAGATTTTTTTTTTTAATTATGTCTGATCTTTTATCAATGTTGGAGTTTAGGTCTTGGTATTTTTATTCTGAACAGTTGCTAAGCACCTTCATTTAGTGAGGAGAGAGAGGAAAATGTTTTGTAGAAGTAGAATAAAAGTTAAAGAGGTTAGGTGTCAACCAGACCTGTGGAACAGCATTCCAGTCTGTTTTAATCTTGGCAAATCTGTCCACTAATGAGTAAGTGACGTAAGCTGCACCTTTACCATAGCATTACCTTAGTTGATCTTTCACCATGTGGGAAGATCCTGGAAGACATTTGAAACTACCATTTAATACACATCCCAAGTGAAATTGCTTAGTTGTTGTGATAAATGAACACAGAATACACAATGTTAATTTTTAATTTTATTTTTTGTCAATATGAGTGTCAGAAATTATTAGACACTTCTTCTAGAGACTTGCAGAGATCAGTAGCCAGGCTAGGAAAATTCTAAGTAACCTCTTAACTTCATGTACTGAAATGCTTTCTTAAACATTTTTACTGAGAAATGTAACCAGATGGTTTTACCTATTCTTTTCCTTTTTCTAATACTATTATGATTCCATTAGGGCTAGGATAGAACACAGAATTCTCATTATGTTTATATTAATATATGTGCAACCTCAGTAAAATCAATGCTATATTGAAAAATAAGTTAATGACAGGAATTATTGTTAGTGATTTGTTGAGGGAGTGTTTACAAAAATAAAACATTCTCTGAAGATCTTAGCTCTTTCGTGGCAAAGTGTTCTCTACATTTCATAATTTTATCTCATTTTATCTCAGTGTAAGGCAGCAATAAATCCATGAAATTTGCTAATCTTATCCAAAGATACGCAATTTTTAATGTTGACAGGAATTTTGTTTGTTTGTTTTTCTTATTTTTCCTTGCATTCTTGGCCTTCAGTCGTAGAAACTAGAAGTTAGGTCTTTCAGTGGAAATATACAGGCAAAGAGCTGGTATCCAAGACTGAATGACCACATAACATAGTACTATGACTGTTGTTTTGTCATTTTGTTGAGGTGTGATAAATGTAATGTCCTATGCAAGAAAATTACTTGTTGTTATACCTATATTAGACCTATTTACAGGAATCATTTCATGATTTTATGAAAAAAGTCGCTATTTTATGAAAACTGTAATTTTTGTCTTGTGTACTGTTTCTTTTATTTAAAATTATTTTTCTGATGTTTTTTGGCTTACAAATTTTTCAGGAACCTCTTCCCCAACAACCACTTGATGCACCACTATGCCTTAGTATACCACTCAACCCACTTGTTACACCAAACACTTTGCCACCATTACTCAGCCTATCTAATCAGACACAATTTCAGCAGTCATACCATAAGACTTCAGTACTGCAGCGATCACTTCAAAGACACCTTCTGTTTCTATAAGCAGTATCTAGAAATCAATGGTGGTTCAAATCTCTTGGCATGCTATGGTATGCTCTGCTGTTATTCACAGTGAGTATTCATAGTGAGTTAAAACCTTTTCAAAGAGTTCTAATTACTTTTGCATTGTGAAGAGACCATTGTGTTTCCTGAGTTGTAAACGGTGCATGATACTAGATGATGCATACTCAAGAAACGGAACTTTTAAAATTTGCAGTAAAATAGGTATTTACTTGTATTTGACCCAGCTGGAACTGTCAGGCCTTTTCCCATTTGCTTACAAGTCAGAAATTTACAAAAGAACAAGGCATTCTGCTGTTTGAAAATCATGTGCCAGATTTTTATGAGTTAACACTCAAATGAATTCAGAGTGACTGTCAAGACTGTACATATACATCTAGACTCCAACTGTGATCTAGTCACACTTCAGGATCACCTCAACAGCTCACACAGAAAAAATTAGTCAATTCAAAGGACCAGCTCACTGGGCTTGCTCAGGAGCTTTGACTACCAATAACTACTAGATGTAGGCAAAGAAAGATACAACAAAAATGTCTCAAAAATGTCTGAGAAAAATGCTTTTACTTGAATGAAATATGAAAACCAGAATTTTCTGGTTTTAAATTAGTCTTCTAATGAGGCTTAACAAGTGCTGACCAACCTAACCTCATTTTTTTCTTCAGGCCTGGCTTGAAGAGAACTGGTGGTTTATGTGTAATGCTGAGAGGAGAGCTGTGCATGCTAAGCAGGCCTGTGATCATTAATGACCTTCAAAGCTGCTGAGTAATTGCCTTCTAAATTATTTCATGGTTTCATATGAAACTAAAAACATTAATTAAGGTGTTTCTGCTTGGGCTGTGAATGCGATGTCAATTGGAAGACTTCAGACAGGGGGGAGACATCTTAACCAGAGCAATTACAATTTATTAGTGGAAAAAATAGCTATTTTTATAAAAATTATCCATCTATTACCCTGTCTGCGGGTCTGATCCTGAGAACCAGAATCTAGTCAGTGTGAAGGGTATTCCCATAGGCTTAGGCAAGAAAATGTTGGAAGTGCTTTTTCCATTGCAAACTGCCATTGGTCACAAACACACATCTCAGGCACGACACACCACAGCACAACTTCTCACAAGCTTTAATTATCGCTTATGCGTTCACACAAACTCAGCGTGTTCCCTAAGACACAATGGGCTAAACGACACTTGCTTTTAAGACCACGGACTTTGGCAAGTAAAACACGGACATCGCTATTCTGTGGTGAAAGGTGCGTTTTTACAAAGCTCTACCTGAACTTTACTCGGGATTTATCAGAACTCCAGACCCAACTCCAGGCCGAGCTGTTCCGCCCCCACAGCGGGAAGTGAGAAACATCCTCACCGCCAAAGCGGGCGCCCCCGCGCCTTAAAATGGCGCCTGCGCCGCCGGCCCGGAGGAGGGGAGCGGGGCGGGGCGGGATGGCGGCGGGATGGCGGGCGCATGCGCGTTCCTCGCCCCGCCCTGCCGAGGCCCGGGCTGGGAAGGGCAGCGGGGAGGGCGGGCAGCGGGGAGGAGCGGAGGAGCGGAGCGTGGCGGCTGTTCCAGGCTGCTGGGTCGGAGGCGTGGGAACCGCTGTCTGTCTGCCTGTCTATCTGTCTGTCTGTCTGTCTGCCCGGAGATTACCGAGGCCCATCGTCCTCCGTGCCCGAGGCTTGGTGCAGTGGGCAGCCCGGGCCGGTGGCGTGAGGCTCCCCCTGGCCCTGTTCTTCAGCGCCCCCGGGTGTGCGCAGCGGGCGCCGGTGCAGTGCCCGTGCCTTGGCCCTGCGCCGCAGTAGCGGGAGTGGGGGAGATGGAAGTAACTTCAGGAGCAAAGCCAGAGTCTGGTGCATGCAAGGAGGAGATGGGTGCAAGGTGGTTCGCAGCAAAGCGGCTTGGTGTGCCCGTGCCCCTCTGCGTACTGCCCGGAATGCTGCTTTTACCATTTCGTCATGACGTGTGTGTGTGTAGGTGTGCAAGCACTGGTGGGCTGCTTTGGGGGCAGTACTGCCCATGGTGACTGAAATGCTAAGAAAAGCACAAAAACATCATCGTTAGTAGCTGAATTTGCCAAGGTTCGTTTATTCTTAGGAAATTGATAGGCGAGTTTTAAACTTGAAAATTTTACCCCGTATTTGTTAATACATTCCACACTAAAGGTTATTTCTTATTGATTATCATTACTAAGTAGTCAAAACAGTCTTTAGCAATAGATCCAAAATTAGATGCCATTATACAATATTGCATAAATAAAGATCATACTGTATTGTAAGCATGTATGACCACAGCTGTTAATTTTCTTGGTCACCAGCATGGAAATAATTAAGAGCCCTTTAATGAGAATTGCTGAAACCACTGTGGACTTAATCTTCTCACCTAGCAAATTTGAGATCAAACAGTTGTCCCAGAGTACCTGAGCTCCTGCTGCCTGCCACACAATGAGACAGATGCTCATCTTGCCCTCTGTGACTAGTGCATCAAATCCCAGGAAGGAACGTCCATGTCCTTGGTGTCTTGGGCTTGGGCTTTGGAGGGCTTGGAAAGGGTGAGGTGAGAAAGGTTTACTGGGTGCCGTCACTCATCTGCAAATGCTGGAGCTTCTGTCTACATTTTTAGAGAAAGTAATTGATTTGCAGGTTGCCAAATGTGGTATCTCAACAGAGGTAAGGCTGCCACAGCTCCACGTTACCAGATGCAGAGAGTAGTGAGGTGGACTATTGTATGTATTGCAAATAGGCACACAGATGCTGTGCACACATACATGCACTCACACATACACATAGCTGACCACACAAACACAGATGGCACAAAGAGACAAAACCTGTCCGCTACTTTGGCACTTAAAATGTTTGTTGGTGTGAAATGTGTAAATACATACATTCTAGATCCCTCCAGTACCTAGTCTCGCACAGTCTGTCCAGTGACTGCCCCTGGACCCCTGGCCTTCCAATTTAGTTTGCATAAGTGCACACAACGGTGACATATATGCACAGTGGATGTCCACAGTAACTGTCCTTAGATCCCTGGTCTCCCCTTGGCTCGTGCATAGACATACATGCAGATGAGGCTCTGTTGATGTTTGCCCTCATGGTCACTCCATGAATAGGCCTGAGCCTCCTGGTCCCTCCAGCACCCAGCCCAGGCTCACCCACATGGCTTCCAAGCCTCTTACCCTACTCACCAGCTAATCTACTTTCATATCTGAAGGTATGTACACACTGACAGACATACCTGCACAGTGCAGTCTTCTCCAGAAAAGAAGCATCCTCCCTGAATTTAAATTATTTCATATGTACTTTTTTAGATTTTACCTCTTGGGTCAACTTTACAGAACTGAACTGAAGTTATCTTTCACTTACAGCATTAATTAAGGTCTCAGTGTATGGTGTGATATCTCTGATTCAGTATCTACCACATTTGCCAGTGCTTGCTTACTTTTACCTACAGTCTCAGAAGAGAAAGTGGCCTAGATGGACCTTACATTAAAACAGGTCTCTCATCTGTAAAAACAAAACAGAAGGGCTTTTCACTCCTACTGCCTTTAACATTTGTTTTTCTATAATTTCTTCCAAGAGCTGAATTTGCTAGGAACCATTCCAGAGCAGATCTTACCTCCAAGGATCCATGTTCTGTACCAAATTACATCTCTTCAGCCAGATTGGCACCCAAATGAAGTATAATCCTAGGAAAGATCAGCACTTCCTTTTCCTGGCATGTCCTGTTGTCATGAGCAAAGTAGTCTCAAGTAGGGAAATTTCACTGGCTTAATTTATTGCCAACTACATGGTTTTTAATTTCTGGTTCAGAGGTAATGAGAAACAAGATAGAAATTAAATGCCTAGGGAAGAGATCTCAACTTCAATCAAGACACCTCTCCTTCCTCCCCTTTCTAGTCTCCACTCCCCTTGCTTGTGCCAAGCATTATGTGGTACCTTCAGAGGCACTGGGCAGCACAGGAGATCAGGAGCAGTGTGTGGTGCTTTCCTTGCCATCTCCATGTTTCCTACACTTTTCAAGTGTGCTAGTGCCCCCTCTGGGTATTACCTTCTCCTTCAGGGATCCCTTCATGAGCTGCATGGGATTTATCCGCTTTTGTGTCTTTTTCTGCGTACCCCCGCATGTACCCTCACGCATCTCCTGCATATCCCTTTATCTCCCTCCCTGCATCCTTCATAACTGTTGTTAAGTATGTTAAATATTTGTAATAAGTATTTTTATTAAATACGTTTTCACAGAGGTGTAGTATATTCTTCTCTGATTCGATTTTTGGCATCTGGTGGGTTGGCATTGTCTGTTGCCAGGACAGCTGGAACCAGCAGTGACTGAAGGGCAGTCCATACCTTCTCCTATACATTACACCTCTAGTCCTCTTGCTATGAAACTCTGGCAGTTATGCCAAACGTACCAGTTATTTTTCAGTTTGAAGCAACTCAAGATCCTTCTAGTTAGTGGCCATATTTAGGCAGAAGTATTTTCAGTCTTCAGATTTCCCCAGCCTTTTACTGCCCTCCGGTGGATAGTGCTGCTTATCAGCTTCGTCGACTGTAGCTTCCTTTGCTTCAACACGACATACTTCGGCATATAAAAAGAAAGAAACACATCCATTAGCATCAATATATTGATTCAAACCAGACATAGCATGTGAGTAGCAGCATTCCAGGATCTGAACGTTGAGAATGCCTAAATATCTGGGGACTGGTTCCTGCAAAACCATGAAGCTTTCCTTTTGAACCCAAACACATTCTCAGGCATAATATCACAAGAGCTGAGAGCAAAGGTGCTCAAGTGGTCTTTGAGAAATCTCAAGTGTTAGCATGAGGGTTTGACCTGGTGATAACAGTTTTCATTTTTTATTCATGGGCCACTCAGAAGTTATGCTGAGTTCTGTTTCAATTCAAAGTATGTGTGAGCTGGGATCAGGACTTCACTGGTGGAAGGCTTCTCTGTATTTCTTTCTGAACCAGAGCAATCTGATTTAGAACTGTAATGGCCCTGATAGTAACACAGAATTACTAAGAAGGGGTAGTGGAAGTCAAACCCTCTCATCCTGGGAGGGGATTCAGAAAGCTGTCTCTGTAATAGAATGCAAACAAGCACTCAGAAAAAAACACCCCTTCACCCCTCTGCACACCTCTTCCCCCTCTTCTTGTTCTCCCATCCCTTTACTACACATTACACTCACTTTGGGGAGTCAATGGGCAGCACAGGGGACTGAAGTCAGTGGCTGTTCCTCCATCAGCAGCAGTCCCTTTAGAGTCCTGCCTTGCAGGCCCTGCTCCGGCTGCTGCATGGCTCTGAACCCTGCTCAGGCAGAGTCTTCTCTCTCCTTCTCTTCCAGCCTAGTTGTTTTTTTATTTTGTGCTGGCACTTTCAACCCTTTTTAAGTAAATCAGAAGTGCTATAAACTCATCTGATGTGCTCAGAGGCACCACCAACTTGTCTGATGTGCTCACTTGTGTCCTGTGGTGGATCTGCTGGAATTGGCTGTGTCTGCCACAGCTGTCGCCTGTCCACAGAGATCACCTGCAGCCCCTCTCAAAAAAACCCTGCCCCTGCCAATTCTGTTCAATGCAAAGATGTATTCAATTTTTTTAAAATCACATTACTGCCCCATGCTATGGAAAAGATATTGCAGTGAGGGAGAAAAGTTGGGTGGGCTGGCATTGTGGTTTCTTTCACAAGTTCCTTGTTCTATGGGAGAGATGGTGCAATCCTGGAGGGAAGCTGCATGGGTCAAAGTGGTGGTTCCTGCCATGCTGTGCAATCCTAGAAGAGGGTCATGCTTGGCCATGGGTTTCCCTGGGCTCTTTTCCACTCCTAGCATTCCCCAGAGGCTGCAGCCACAGCCCTCCATCCTGGAGCAGTTTCTTAGGTCATCCCTCCCTAAGTATTTTTTTCAGCTACCTCCAGTTAAACCCATACCTTTCCATGTCCTTAGTAACAGGACTGTCCAGAGAATACCTCATCAATTATTACAACATTTGTTTTCTGATTTCTTGTTATTTTCTGATTTTGCTGCACTTTTGCGCTTGATGATCAACAGGTCTTTTGGACATCTTGGAGATCTGTGTACTTGAGCACACCAAAACCATCCTTCCCCAGGGATGGAGCCCTGGCTGGCAAAGGCCCCAGCCCTTGCTGCACTTCAGCACAAGCATTCTAACCAGTAACATGTTTATATACATGCAGCTCCTTTTATCTCCTTTCTTCTGTATTTTTCCACACATGTTCCTCCCCATTCAATTCGATCTTTCCCTTACCCTGTCTTCAGTCCCTCCCCTAAACCATAGTAGTCTTGCACAACCCCAAAATATTCAATTTCCTATAGTGAGTCTCTTGCTCCTGTAGGCAGTAATTCTGAGCCTGTAATGGGAATGATGGGAAGTATCTTCCATTGACTTAGCTTCCACTGACATCCCCATCCCGAGGGGATGGTATCTCCTTTGTGACAGCCCTTAGAGCATCCTCATCAGGGGCTCAGCCACCTCTGGTGCCATCACTGGAGGCACCTGATTGTCATTGTGCCTCTGCTCCTTTGTGTTCATGGGGGTGAGCCTTCAGTCATACAACCTAGCAATCTGTAAACTGTTTTCATTTAGGTTCAGTACTTGAAGTTCTTTCATTTAAAAGGCCCTTGAACAGTTCTGTGACAGCAGTCTTTTGAGGGAAGAATATATAACCCCTTCTGGTTATTTCCTTTGCTATGAAAATATCATCTATTAATGTCTCCTAAGACCCTTTTACAAACATCTTTTTTGTTCTAAATATCCTCATGTGATGCATGTTTTTGAACAGAGGCCTAGTCTCTTAATTTTTGAGAAACCTTATCTATTTTTAAGTGCCTTTAAATTCCTGTTGGCAGAGGGTAGACTTCCTGACCAAAAGGCACTCACCCTACCTCAAGTATAAATGAGGTGGGGCTGCAACTGGGAGCATAGGGAATGGTGTTTGGAGTGAAAGACCACGGGACCTACTTCCAGTTACAAGGCCTAAGACAAGCCTTTGCACCAGAAGTAGAGGTGCAGAGCAGCTGTCACTTTTTTACATGAAAGTTGCCTACACTGTGATCCAGTGGTTACAGGGAGACTTGGTGGTGTGGAGCTGTACACAGTGACACATAGTGGGATATTTATTTTCCTGGAAGGATGATTATCACAGGTGAATAATGATTCCTGTTCTGCAAACATGCACATGACACACAGATCACAGCTTCAGCCCCACCAGTCTAGTTTACACTACTGCTGTACCAGTAACCCTAGAGGAACAGGTTCTTCATTCTGACTGGTGGATGTGCAGGTTCTGAGGATGACAGCTTAGCTTCTCTGTGTTGCAGTTCTTGGGCTTCAGCTTCCATGTGGTATCAAATGACCATGTGTGATGACTGTCACAAAGGGCTATCTTCTTAACTATTTAGCTTTTATGTTAGCTCATTGATATAAACTGGTAAGGGCTCTGATAATCACATGGTCTGAGGCCCAACCTCTTTGGCATCCTCCATCCCTGAAGCTAATGAATACTTTCCATCATAATTTCTATAACCCTCTAGCCTCCCACCCAAGTAATTCACAAGAAATTAAATACTACCTGTATTACCAGTTTATACAGGATTAATCTAGTCAGTTCAAGCTTGGCAAGCATAATCACTGCTCAGACTCAATGGCACTTACCATACATGGAAGTTCCTAAATTCTTAATTAATTTTTGCAAACAGTGCCCATCCTGAATTATCTCAGCAATTAAATCTATGTACAAGTGTCTTCTCTGTGCTCTGTGAGACCTGCAACAGTATACAGCATGAGGAGGGTTGCAGGCACTAGATAGGACAGAGACAGTGGGAAGGTGATTGGAAATAATACTCCTCTTGAAAAACTGTCAGAGAATGCATCTGGAGCAAAAGTGGGAATCTGGGAAAAACATGACCATGGCACTGAGCAATGAACTGTAAGATTCCTTCCACGATGAAATGCTAGCAGAAAAAGATACCCATGATCAACACACCTAATGGGTCCATGGCACAAAGCTCCAATGAAGACCATTCTTTGTTAGCAGAAATCTATATTGCTTCATACCCCAGCATTTCCCAAACAGAAGACAGATGTAGGACATGGACTTCACCAGAGCAAAGAATGCACAGAATCCTAGGAGTCTCTCCAAATGATAACTGGCAAAGTTGATCAATGCACATGACTGACAAATGACAAAAAGAAAGAAATTACAACAAATATTTCACTTATTTTATACACTAGAATAAATTTGCACTTTGTGTTTGGTTCTTAATCTCATCTAAAGGCAATCTTAATCCCAGCTAAAGACAGATTCTTATGCAGTTTAGGCAATAACTCTGAAATGTCAATCTGTATCAATTCAGTAATTCAGTGGAGAAGGTTGCATGTTGCTGTATTTTCCTGTATTTTTCCTAACATAATATTAATAGCATTTCGAGAGAGGAGGTAGTTGGCAAAGAGGAGTGTGGATCATACAGAGGTTGTTTACCTACGTGGAACAGGGATGGCTTAACAGTTGGTGAGATGTGAGTACAAAAATATTTAATGGTTCTAAACCATTTGTTAAGTAAATATTCAGTCCTTGGTTTTTGATATTCTGGAAAGTCATTATGTTTATTTCCCAGGCTTGTCTTTGAAGTTAAGTTGTAGGTCCTTCTGGAAGATCAAGTCCAAGGAGTTAGGAGTTTTCCTTGTCCCAGCTGGGTGTTTCTGTTTTTCACTGACTGCCTCTCTGAGTTTATTCAGCTGTGGAGTAGTTTCACTTGCATCATCTCCACAGAACCTTTTTAATGCCTTGTTATAATGGCTCTGCTGTGCAGCTTTTTTTTATTATTATTCAGTGTTTGTACTGCTTTTCTACCAGAGACATATCTATCTCAACAACATAAGGACCACCTTCATCAAAGCCATCTTCTAAGAGGTCAGAGAGTACCTCTGAATGAAAAATCACATTACCACACAGAGACTTAAGACACTACAAAAACACCCTCACCAACCATATATTTGTTGAAATATATAAAAGAAACTATTAATAATACCATAAACTAAAGGAACTTATATCTCCTACCATGTTTTTGTAGAATATACCTTTTTCTTTCACCTGTGAAGAGCTCCAGATATTCCAGACACAGAATCAGACCTAAACTTCCAACAACAGATAACAAATGGAATAGGATCATGCTAACCAATAAACACAAAACTTTCCAACATTTTCCCCTTTAGTTAGGTTTTTTTTCACCATCTTGCCAGATGCACTTATTTGCTATCTCATCACTTCTCACCACTGTAAAACTGGCATAGTGAGATAAGCCTGAACATAACATGGAGCTGTTAATAACAGAGAGCTCAGGGGTGAATCCTGGCACCTGGGTGTGACATCAAGAAGTTGAACCTGTGCAGCAGGAACATCCCATTGCTCCTTCTGGTACTGGCAAGGATTTTTGTTGGCCATTGGGTTAGCAGGCCTGGTGTCCTGCACATTTCCTTCCTACCAAATCATCTTTGGTATCTGAGGAGATAGAAGCACTCTCAGAAACTTGCAGAAGACAGGGATTACACCAAGAATGGTGTTAAAATCTCAGCCTGAACATGTCTCTCTTGCCTACCTCTCAGCCAGCAGTGAGATAATTAGCCTCAGCAAGAGTTGGAGTGATTCAATAAATACCACAGAAGGAAGTGTGAAACCCATGAAGCACTATGAACTACAAAAAGAAGGGCAGTGGATTTGTTCTCATACTGCTTATGAGGTTTTGGAGCAGCCTTATCATTTCACCATAATGCTGTTCTGCTACTCAGATACTAAATTTATACAGATGCATCAAAGAAGTCTATGGAAGGAACATTACTAGACTGTTGCGGTTGAAGAAATGTCCTTCCTGCCATCAGGTGAAATTTACCTGGCTTGATGACATCTTAGAGGAAGGAGAGTCATTACTAATTAGTAGGTAGTATCTCACCTCCCATACCTATAAAAAAAACAAACAAACAAACAAAGAACCCCATACCTTTCTCTATGGTAAAGTAAGCAGATGTATCAGCCTCCAGACCAACAGCCTAGGTAATTTAAAAAGGCATAGATGGCATTTTGGTTCCAAGTTAGTCCCTTAATTCTCTTAGGTTCTTGGGTGGCAGCAGAAAGCATACTTTCTCAGTCTTAGATTCACTGGGGATCAAAACACTTTCATCTGTGTTTCTCTCAACTTCCATGTAATCCCAGCCTGCACATTCTTAAGGACCACTGTGATCCCTGGTGGCTTACCCACTTACCAAAGGCTGACAGTAATCCAAGACAGCGAGTAATCCATGCCAAGTCAAAAATATGAAAAGAAACTAAGAATTTTTATATTGCAAGGTCCTGGATGTATGGTTTAGTGCAGTCATCTAGCTAATAACTAATAACTTGGAGGTTTTGGTGTCTTTGGGTTTATTTCCCAGAATTTAGGTGCGATTCACCCTTCCTGGGAAGGGGAGATTCAAGCTGCCAATACCCAGGTGGTAGAAACTGTTTGAGGGATGATTAAGTTCATGTCACAGCTTTAACATCTCTATTTTAACCTTCCCAGCTCCATGAAGCAAACACATTTTTGATCACTTCTTCTGACTGATGGTCAGAGATCTTTGTGATGGACTGCATGCTGTCAGGGCCCCTATACTCACTAGTAAGCAACAAAAGCTGATTGATTTAGAGATAAAATTCACTCATCTTGTACTCTAAAGATTAAATATGACAAATGAGGGTTCCTTGAGTAGCATTTAACATATGACACTCGAAAGGTCCCAAATGAATATATAAGGTTGTGCTTTGAATATATGTGAATAATGCTATTTTACTACAGTGACATCCTTTGCTAGACAGACCAGACTCTGGAAGCCTGAAAACAGCTGCAAACATATTTAGTTCAACTGTAAATGCCCTAGGCAAAATGACCTTCCTCACCTGTTAGAATTATATCATAGAACCACAGAATGGTTCAGGGTGGAGGGGACTAGATGATCATCTAGTTCCAAGCCCCTCTGCCCCCTGCATGGACAGGGACACCTGAGCTTTGTAACTTATTACCGTGAGGTTCTCCCACCCTAGGTGTGCAGAGGACAGCAATTTGCTGTGCACCTAATCTGGACAGCACATACTTTAGGCTCTGAAGATCTGTGAGTGTTAGCCATAATGGTGATCCATGCAGGATCCAACTATTATATAAAGAACAAAGTCCACTACAAATTTTGCCCTCCTCACATTTAGCAAGTATCTGAGCTACTGATATCACATACCACACATCTGTGTTTCACCTGAAAATACTTCTTCTATCCAAGTGCCACTTTTATCAAAACACATAGAAAATATCCTGTAAACATCCCATGTAAAACTGAAAGACTGGACAGATTCATCTCTCTGAAGGTCCATTTATCTGAGTTAATGTTTTGTTTTAATTGTTTCTCAAATGAGGAACTAGTCAAGTACATGTTATGTTCAAATTATTTTTTAAAATAATAGCCAATGAAAGTAAAGGGGAGAAATGTGCAGTATTCTGGAGGAAGCACACCCATAGACATACAAAAACACACAATAATGAAGTCCTGCAGACTGACTGGCCAGTCCAAAAGGTCACCAGAGTGTCCAGGTTCTTGGAGCTGGCAGCATCCTGCAGCTTCACCTCAGCATGCACAGCCAGGTAAATCCCTCTGGCAACTCTAGCTATGCCATTACAGAGTCTGGACTGACAGACCAAGTCTCTACTGGAAGCTTCTGAGGCTGCCTGGCTGAGTCTCCTAGGGCCAGCCACCCTTGCACATCTCAGCAAAGTTCATTTGGGGGCTGGAAGATGTGTTCTCCTGAGCACTGCATGTAACTCCCTCTTCTGACTTCACTCTGCCCTTGGTCAGGGGAAGGGACAAGGTGGGCTTGGTCTCAGACATCTATGCTGTGGAGCAGCAAGATCTACATAAGCCTAAGTGAGAAAACATTAGTCTAATGCTGGTCACCACCTAACACATAAGAAGTAAAAAAATCAGACTCAAGCAATGAGAATACTATTCATAACAAACTGCCCCACAGAGATACAAAAGAAATGTGGTTTCAGCTATGTCCCTAACAAGCCACAGGCAGTTATGGTTTCCAGCTGCCTCTGTGCCTGACATTAACAGAGGAAAACAGGAGGCTGTGTGAAAAAAAATGTTACCCATCTCTTCCTGTGCTTTTCACCACCTAAGTTCCCATTCATATGAGCATCTACTCGATGCTGTCAGCAACAACACCCAGCAAGTTACTCTGCTCATCTCTCAGGCTCTCTGCTCCTGGTTCCCTCAACCCAGCCCAATGAGAAGAAGAGCTGCTGCAATTCTGTTTACCAGAACTCCTAAGGTTTCTGCTTATTTGGTTCTAATGCCCTTACCAGCTATCTGAGACCTGTTAGTGTTTGTTTTGTGGTTCTGGGACTTTAAAAGAAATCTGAGGAACTTATTGCTCAGCAGATTTATCATAACACGATACTTAGCTGAAGATCCCAGGAGGGACAGAGGAATGTCTTCAGCAGGCACCTCTTCTGACAGAATTGCTCTATTACTGTAGCTAAAGGTACTTTCACAAAGGCCCAATATGTGCAGTTTGTTCCACTGGGAAATGAAGAGTGTATGTCCCTGTCACCTCCAGTGTTATGCCTTTTCTCAAGGCACTTGGCATGGTTCTCTCTGGCAATATCTAGATCTCTAACCCCTCGTTTCCCTTTCACCACAGCCCATCTTTACCATTTGGCAATTCTTCCTCTACTTTCTGCTCTGTCTCTCTTGCAGCTCGCACGCCTCTGGCCAGCCCCTGCCCAGATCTCACCCCACCAGGCAGCTTCCTTCCAGCTCCCTGACGCTTTTCCACCTGCTGATCCGCTTCCACCGCTCCTTTCCCGCTATTTCCTTTCTGCTCCCACTTTGCTCTGTAACTCTCACGCTTTAAAAGCCCGGTTCTTTCTCACCTGATTTTCCAGGCCGCCCTGGTCCTCCCTCCCTCAGCATCCCCTTTCTCCTGGCCCACCCCTCCACTTGTTGCCCGGGGGCAGAGCGGCTGGAGCACGGGAACCACCGGTCCCCTCGGCGGAGCCGCCCTGGTGCGGAGGAGGGGGTTGGGGGGGAGCGGGGCCGCGCTGCCCGCCCTTCCCGCTCTTCCCGCCGTGGGGGAGGGCCCGTCTCGCCCCGCACATGACGCCAGGGTGGGAGGCCCCGGTCACGCCACCGCAGCGCGGGCGGGAGCGGCGGCCCCAGCGCACACCCCGCGGAGGGAGGGACGGGGACGGCCGGGGACCGCGGCCGCAGGCGAGAGGGGCCGGCACGGTGCTGAAGGGACAGCGCCCGTGAGCTCCGCCCGCCCCGCCCCGCCCCGCCCCGCCCCGGCAGCCAAGCTGAGCCCGGCGCCGCGTCCCCGGGTGCAGGGCGAGGGGACCCGGCCTCCGCCCGCCCCTCCGCCCGTCCGCCCGCTGCAGCGCGGCCCGCACGGGGACGCCCCCGTCCCGTACCCGCGGGAGAGGTTCCCCGGAACCCGCGCAGTCCCCGCCGCCGGCCGCCCGCTGCGCCGATGCCGGGCGTTGGGGCGATCGGAGCGCGGTGCAGGCACCGGCCACGCAGGAGCCCCAAGAAAAGCCCCAAGGCGGAGCCGGGCCAGGCCGGGGCCGCCATGGACGCGGCGATTTGGATCTACCAGTTCCGGCTGATCGTGCTGGGTGACTCCACCGTGGGCAAGTCCTGCCTCTTGCACCGCTTCACCGAGGGCCGCTTCCCGGGGCCGCTGCACTCCGACCCCACCGTGGGGGTGGACTTCTTCTCCCGGCTGGTGGAGATTGAGCCCGGCAAGAGGGTGAAGCTGCAGCTCTGGGACACGGCGGGGCAGGAACGGTTCAGGTAGAGAACCCGGGATCTTCCCCCCCCGCCCCCCCCCAGCCCTGCCCCCCGAGCCTGCAGTCCCCCGGGCACACCCTGCCCCGCAGCCCCGAACCCTGCCACCTCCTCGGCACCGTGCCCTCATGGTCCGATACATCTCCTGCCCGAAGGACTTTGCTTTGCACCTCAGCATCTCTCACTCTGCACTCACCTGGATGCTGTGCCCCAAACAGCCCTCCACCCCACTGCGATCCAGCCTCACAACCACAGTGCCTGCTGGTGTCCCTCAGCCCCTGGCCCGCCATCCCTCTTGCCCCACTGCCCGCTCTTTCCCTGTGCACCCACCAGGGAACAGCTGTCCTTCCCCTCCCAGCCCGCACTAGGTGGTAACAAGTGTCCTTGTCCTGTTTCTCTTTCCCTCCCCCATCCTTGTCCTGCAGTCCTGGACCCAAGGTAGGAATCCCTCCTCTGCATTTTTTTTTCTTCTTTGCAGCAGGAGGCCCCTGCTTCACTCTGCATTTCTTGTTTTGTCATCACCTCCAAACTCATCCTCTGCAGTATTTCCCTCTGCTATAACTCTCCCTCCCACGCAGTCCGAGGGACCAGGCCACCTCCCTGCTCTTCTTCCTTCAAGCACAGCAGCACTGCGACTGCCAGTGGAGGAGCAGTGTGGAAGGCACTGGGTAGCCACCTACAGTCATTTATTGGTGTCCTGTCTGCCTTCTGCACCTGTTCGGCACTGGTGGTTGCCAGGAGCCTTCACTGATACTGCTATCACTTATACCGTAGCTAAACTAGCTCAAAGGTTGCACTGAGTATTAAACCCTCTCTTTTCTGATCTACTTCTACAAACACATAGCAAAACTACCCACTTTTCCTGCCCCAAAAGAGTCACAGTCATTCCCCAACATACAACCCGATGCCATCATCCATGTACTCTTGCAGCTCTCTTGTATTTGTAGTGCCACTTCAAGGAAGTTGTGTATGGATTTTAGTTTGGATTTGGGGTTCTGTATGTATGAACTCCTGTGGGAGGGTAATTGGTAGCCCATGTAGCTGTTGCAAGATGTAGTACCCCACCCATACACTTATTACTGGGATGCTAGCAATTGGGTTGAAAGGAGTCTCTTCACTGGCTGGAATTGATTCTTTTATTTTTCCTGTCTTCCCCTGCAACAGTTGTGCAGATTCTCACACTGAGCTGAAGAGGTGGGATTTTACTGACATACTAGGGGACACCAACCGTTTTTTGGGGTTTTTTTCCAATAACAAGCATTAGAGTGAAACAACAAAAAACTTTCCTGGGCTTGCATGTGTCATACCTGTATATGTATTTTTGCAGGAAGACCTCTAAAGGGTTAGCAAAGATATTAGCTGTGACAATGGCAAGCTGTTAGCATTTTTCATCCTTGTACTCTTCAGCAAAGATTTGTAAACAAGTGACTGATTGTATAATCTTTGTGTTTTGAATTTGCTGACAAATTAGCCCAGTTAGCCAATGACAAGGCACTCACAGGAATGCAAATGCAGAGAGTTACACATAAATTTGAAATCAAATTATAGCCATACTTTAACTCAGGAATACTCAGGGGTTATATAGTGATGAGTCATGCAGTCAGTGGTTTTAAATTTACCATTAGTATACATCTGTGTTTTTTCTAATACCCAGAAGGTATTAGAAAACCAAAGGAAGTACTTTTAAACATCTGTGTTTGTTTTTCTGCAAAGAGTTCCTTGTCAGTTCATGTACCAAATATCACAGTATTTGTTATATAGGCTGTTTTGCACTTACTCAATTAAGTCATAAATATTTTATTAAATTACGGATCTCGGAATAAAATCTTTTGCATTCTGTTCACTTCAGATGGAGAAGACTTCAGATCATGAGTAAAGATGGTCTCAAGGAAGAACTAGTTATTCCAAGAAGTAATCTGATTTTGTGGAATTCCAAGTGGTTTGCAGTTCTGATTGCCAGTTCTGCTCTGGTTCACTTGCACTGGGTCTGTAGAAGAGGTAAAACCCAGCTTTAAAGCTCCCTGGGGAGTTCCCTGTGTGCAGGGCAAACTACTGGCTGCAAAATAACCCTCTCCTTTAGGTACCAGGCATTAGGTATATTCCCAGGGGGAAAGTAAGGTGTGATGCACCTGCCATCACATTGTTTTGAAAGAGAGCACTTACTTTCATGGAGAAATCATTTTGGAAATTTTTTGCATGTGTCTAGTTCATTGATGTAGCTGTATTAGAGCTGGCTTTCACGTGAAGTCTTAGAAATCATTTCCTAGCATGGACTATTTGCTTTACTTCTCAAATAAAACCATTCCCACCACTTCCACAAGAATGGTGAGCAAGCTGGAAACACTGGTGCCAGACAGTTCTCTTACCCTGAGCTCAGGCAGGGCAGTTACTGGCTATATTTACTTAGACTTTAGTATGGCACCACTAACTAGAATCTCCCATTGTGCAAGGTGCCTTATGGACAACAACAACATAATCAATAACTTTGAACACTCGAGTAGAACAAGAACCATCAGACTTGGTGAGTGTAGACTCAGGTCCATAATGCAGACTAATGTAAATGAGGTCCACACTCTAGGTTTCTTTCCATTTTGAGATTACCTGTCATTTACAGTAATCTACTCTTTTGGCTGTGTTTCACACCATCTACTTTGCTGTAAATTTTTAGTTTATTTAATTTTCTGTATTTTAATCCCACAATATATCTAAATTGTGAAACTTCCAGGCTACAAGGCTTCCAGATAGTGGTGCTAAGACAGAGTTCATTACAGTAATCCCCAAAATATTGTGGGGATACCTCAATTATATTAACCCACTTTCTAGTAGACTATGATATTAGAGACATTCTGTTCCTAACTTGTGGCTTGAAAATAAAACACTATCATTGTTCTTCATTTTGAGTCAGCAATAGGTATTTTCAAAATTAATTCCATTACAATGTGATCTTTGGTCATAGTATAAAAACAGGTCTTCAAAATTAGATAAAGCTTTGACTGAAAGTTTAGCTCATCTGGTAAAGATCACCCTAAAGCCATAGTCTGATGTGATTAATACATCTTCTAACTCATTTTCAGAAACAGTTGTTCAGTGGCCATCATCTTACTAAGGCTTTTCCTGACAGAATTAATCAGGGTCTTACATCTTTAACCTAATATTTAGATTAAGCCAAGAGGTTCACTTCTGTTCTAGAGCCTATTTTCCCTTTCCATAAAAGTAGCTTATGTAATAAGCAGAACCAACAGGTATTCTACATGGGAAGTCATAATTTCAAAAAGAACTTAGGATCTACATTTAACAAATATTCCCAATTAAAACTAGAGACTTCAAAGTTCTTTGGAAAAATATTCTAATGTGTCATTACTATACATCACTACATGTAACTTCTTGAGGAACAGTCTCACCTACAGCAATTTGAAATACAGAACCATCTAAAGGAATCTTGCAGCATCCAGTATCAAAGTGCTTTAGTTCCTGTCTAACACTTAGTGCAGTCATACCTTTTTAGCATGTTCTCATAGGGAGAAATTGATTTTTTCCTACCCATCATCTGTGTTTGCCTTTCATTTATTACAAATGCCAAGCACTATATGAAATGATAAAACATATTATTCATACAATAATGAGAATGAAAGAGAAT
Source organism: Phaethornis superciliosus (assembly GCA_023637945.1). Classification (NCBI taxonomy): domain Eukaryota; kingdom Metazoa; phylum Chordata; class Aves; order Apodiformes; family Trochilidae; genus Phaethornis; species Phaethornis superciliosus. The sequence goes on along the minus strand of JAJQWJ010000001.1, from coordinate 180,624,081 downwards.
AAAAACTTGCAGAGACTAAAAACTTAGGGTGGACTTGGGGATGCTAGGACAATCCATATTTAACAACAGCATAACTAAGGAGCTTTGTAGTCTCTATGTTATTTATGTGGAGTGGGGAGAAAATATGAATTACCATTTTAATGATACTTATACTAATTTTTGTAACTCAAGAAAAGTGGCATGATGGTTCACATCTTTAGTGTGGAGTGACTGGAGGCTGTAGCACACTCATCATCAGTGGCTGTCATGATGGGTGTACTCCAGGTGTACTCCAGGCTGAAAGAGGAGGAGCTGCACAGCCACCTAGGCCACTGTGATCAAAAGGTGACAGTCACCTCTGTTAAGTGGGAGGGTTTCTCCATTCCATTTAGTGTAGCCATAGGAAGCAGGCAAACTCCCTCCTGAAATATCAGTTTGCAGCTTGAACAAAGGCTGAGGCAGGCCCATTGGTTTGGGCAGTTCAATTAGCTGTCACCTTGAGAAGGGTTCAGCATCTTCTGTGAAGAAGAGGCTGAGAGAGGAGGCAGCAAAAAAGTACTGGGTACAAAGGAATAGAAGAAAAAGTGATTTAGGCAGAGAGACAAAACACATGGATAAAGACAGATGCAGGTATGGATTTAAGAGGCCAGTCCCACTTCATTCAAAGTCACAAGCAGATTTTCCATATTCTAAATCTGAATTAAATCCTGTTTCCCACCTCCAACCAGCACTTCCTCCAAACCATTTCCTGGAAGAAGATGACAGGCTTCATGGCTCTCTCCCCAGTTTTAGAAGAAAAACCGCTCTTTGTCCATTAGTAATTCCACTCTCACCCCACTCTCCCTCCTTATCTGGTACACACATTGGTAACACATTCCCTCCATTATGCTAATTTGATGTTAGCTGAAGCAGAGTTTACACAGGAAGCCATCATTTCAACAAGAATTTAGGATCTGCATGGGGATAAATTGAGAAATGCAAAATTGAACATCCTTTATGAATAAGTTGGACTACATCAAGCCCAACCTGTCACCAGTTTCTTATTCTGACTTGAAAAATTTGTGGGACCCTAGGTTTTGTTCCTTCTCTTCAAAAAGTGACAATAATGGAGTTAAACATTTCATTTTGTGTTTAGAGTCTTATCTTGCAGCAGTTACTGACGAATGTATAATCATGTAAGTCGATTCCCTCCTTGGGAAAGGCCAGTCTGATTTTGTGTATGGTCTATACTCTGGCATGTTGTCTGACAAAGTCCTTGCATTCTTCTGAGTATTCTGCTAGCCTGTACTTTCAACTTGAGGAACTTCTGGAGACTGATGCAGTTTGTCTGTTTACTAAACCTCTCCCTGTCTTGTTCAGTACTCATCAGTCTTCCATGGAATACAGATAAACTCTTTGCATTCATAACATCCTTCCCAAGGAGATTCACAATCTATTGCTTTGCATAAAGAGCCTTTTACTGTCAGTCCTCCTTCTCTTTTGTTAGCTACCAGGCACTTTCATCATCAGATCTTTCACTGAAGATATATGCAGTACATGGACATGGTCTGTAAAGTCTATAAAGCTGTGTATGCCTTCTGAGCAAAACCCCTCAGGTGACCTCTGTACCATTGGCTGTGTGAACACATGTAGTTCACAAGTAGTGCACAAGGAGTCCATGTGGAATACAGGTATCTCCACTGTGCTAAAAGAAAGTCCATCTGCATTTTGTAAGGAGCCTGAACCCATCTCTGGGTGTTGGAGTGCTCTTGGGAAGCCCTCCCAAGCAGCATTCCTTTGAACACTCCCCTGGAGTTTGTTTGCAGCTGGGATCTGAGCTGAGAGGGAAGGCAGGGCTGTCCCACCACATCCTGCTCAGGGACAGTGGTTGGGGCCCTGGAGAACTTCTTCAGGAACCGTGGTGAGATATGCAGCAGAGTGGAGCACAGCTTTAAATGTTGGTGATGTAATTCTGTCTAAGGCTAATTAAGGGACTTACAAGTCCTGGAATCTTTAGCAATAAACTTAATAGTCAGAAAATGCCCTTGCACTTAGTTTTATAAAAAAAATAAAAAAAAATAAAAAAAATTAAAAAAAATATATATATATATATATACTTTCCAGACCACCTAAGCCAATGCTCTTTTCATTATTTCTAGGTGTGGCACAGGGCATAAGTGACCAGAAGTACATCCACCTCACACAGTTTGTTTTCCAAAAAACTCTAAGCTGTGTATTAAAAATATACATCGTAATCTACTCTGATTGTCATATTTAAGTCAAATCTTTTGCATCTGTAAGTTGCTTCAGATACAGTTAAACAACATACCATCATGTTCACAAGCCCAGTCATTTTTCCCAGCTTGATGGCCTAAGCTCTCTGCTTCAAATTTTATCTTATTTGTCAGGAATACTTTGAAATTGTAACTGCAAATAGTAATTCACTTTAATAGTAAAACTATTCAAATACTTATAGACCAAATCTTAAAAAATGTTACTCATTTCTCTGGTGTCAAACAATCACATAACATGATATTTATCATATGTATGTTTAAAACTTTTTCTGTTACTTTTTTCTTTTCTGTTTTCTTTTCTTGTTTTAACTTTCCTAAAGCCTCTCCAGTATATCAACCCTTTTTTGGTCATGAGAAAACTATTTTTCAATTACACATACAAAAAATAAAGAAAAAATTACTGTCTGTCCTGTATCTTCACACGATTTTCATGATGTACAGCCCAAAGTTACAGATGCTTTCTTAGGGGGTTTGAACTAGATGACCTTTCAAGGTCCCTTCCTACCCCTACCTTTCTGTCATTCTGTGATCTCTGTTACAGGCAATACCTACACACAATTAAATATAATGGCTTAGATCACCTACTAGTGTAAATTAGCAGATCTCTGCAGAACTGAGTTAAAACAAGTCAGGGTACTGACTGCTGCATAAAAGCACCCAGTAACCAGATAGAGGGATGGTTTTCAGCACTCCAGTTCACAAATACAGGATATAACATCATTCTGTATAGAAATGGTTGGAAAATGATACACTGCATTTTCAGTAGGAACCTGCTTTCTTCCCTGGCTGATGCATTTCTTTGGCATAACTTTTCAATATACTTTTAAAAATGAAAATAGCTTCCGTTTCTTCAAGTTGAATCCTATATTTGTCACTCAATTCCACTCTTTCTAGGACCACTTGAATTATTTTAATGTAATCATTTGGGTTTATAATTCCTCTAGAGCAAAAAATAAAATAAAAAAGCTTAAAAACCCTGGAACAGATCTTTATAGTACCTTTACTTATACTTCACAAAATGTGACACTTCTCATTTTACAAAATTCTAATTTTACAAAACCATGTGTCATTTTTCATATCCAGGCTACTTGATTTAATCTGAGAGTAAGATCCTGTTGTCTACACAGTCAAACTGTTTGGAGAGACACTCCGTAGACTCTGTTGCTGGGAATGTAGAAAAGATCTTTCTAAACATTAGGACAAACAATCCCTCCTTGTTATCTAAATACAACCATTTCAGATGCCATTTGTTCTGGCTAAATTAATTTAGTTACAGCAAGAAACCTAAGCCTTATCTTGCTGTGCACTTACCTTTCTGGAAGATGAACACATCCACTACTTATACATCTGTGTTCAAAATGTTACAAAACACTACATGAAATGTGATTAAATGAAAATCAAAGGTAGATACTGGTATAGCAAGACAGGTTACTGTGTACGATTCATGCTGATTCTGGAAGTTTTGAAGCTCTTCTGATCATAATCATAAGATAAAATGGAAGTAATTCTTGGCTAAATTATAATTTCAAATAATTACTAATACAGATTGTTCATCTCATTTCAGCTGGAGAACACTATATCTACACTAGCTAAATATTTATGCTAGCAGTGAGTACTTGCATCCACTCCTCACTAGGCTGTCACTTCCTTTAAAATGTCTCTGTCACCTTCTCCATCCTCCCTTTTTGCTCATGATTAAAGACTTAAAATCATTTTTCAGTTGTAGTATCTTTCTCTCTCTACATCCTAACAAACTTTTTTTCTTCTTCTGGAGTATATTAAAAATATTTTCAATCAGAGGAAGAGTTTCCTTCTTCCAAAATTCCTTCCAGAGAATGCTCTGGAACATAGAAGACTCAAAAGCAGAAAATAATTGTTGGCAGTCCTGGAAGTCTAATGCTAAAAAAGAGTTAAATGCAATTATGGAGAGCTTTTGAGCTTCTGTGTGAGAGATAATCTGGAAATAGATGTGTTCCTGGCCAGTGCTGTCATAAGTGCGTGTTTGTCCAGATCAATTACTTTTGGTTAGTTTCGTTCAGACTTTAATAAAAAGTATTTCACAGATAACTAGATAGATATTATTCTGTAAACATGTGCCACGTTTTGTTAATAAGAGTACTTTGCAGAATAATTCAGCATTCAAAATTCACACTGGAGATGAAGGCTTCAAGGTTGCTTAGAAAGTGAATTTTGAATGTAAGAAAAAAAAAGGAACATTTTTGTGTTAAAAAATGATAAATTTCAATTAGTTTTAAAAAAGAGAAGATATTTCATAAAACTTCGAATAGATAAAAGCACATTGCCACATGGAAAAGTAATTTATTTGGGAAAAGAGTGAAAATGCATTTTAATTTTCCCTTCTCTCTTTTTTTTCCTTCACAGATCAATTACGCGCTCTTATTACCGCAATTCTGTGGGTGGCTTACTTGTGTTTGACATCACAAATCGAAGATCTTTTGAACATGTGAAAGACTGGCTAGAAGAAGCAAAAATGCATGTGCAGCCCTTTCAGATTGTGTTTCTGTTAGTAGGACATAAATGTGACTTAGTGTCACAGCGTGAGGTTACAAGAGAAGAAGCTGAAAAACTGGCAGCTGACTGTGGTATGAAATATATAGAAACTTCAGCAAAAGATGCCACAAATGTTGAAGAGTCCTTTACAATTCTTACACGAGACATCTATGAACTTGTCAAAAAAGGAGAAATCTCAATACAAGATGGATGGGAAGGTGTCAAGAGTGGTTTTGTTCCAAATGTTGTACATTCGTCAGAAGAAGCTGTAAAGCCCAGAAAAAAGTGTGTCTGCTGAATTCGTAGCATGCCAAAGAGCACATCATGTGTTCAGAAGATGATGCCAACCTAAATAACGGAATAATAATTCTGAAACTGTATTAGATCATGACATAACTGAATCATAGAACAGTAATTTGGTTCCTTTGTCCTTCTGTCTAGGTCATAGCTTCATAACACTAAGTGCTTTTTTTTTTCTTTCAGAGTAAAATAACTTTGTGTGGTCTTCAGGAAATGAAATTTAAAATTGCTAAAGTAAAAACTAATCCTATAGCAAGACACGGAGAAAGTGCAATAATAATTGTGACAATATCCTCTCTTAGGCTTTGTATTTTGAATACTGCTTAAAATCAAGGCTTGCTAGGTGAGGATCAGATGAGCTCACTACTTTTGTTCATCCTGCCTTAGTCTTGGACAAGAAAATATAAATTATACTTTTTTTAATGTGATTCTTTTCCCAAGTGCAGAGTTGCTAATCACCACGAAAGCTTAGAATATTGTAGAATTTCATAATAAAGCTAACTGTACAGAAGGCAAGCTGAAAGATTGCTCTAATAGCAAACATTTTTGATATACCTATGAATACAAGCCTTAAGGAGTGTTTTAGAAAAGATTATTTATTTGTATAGAAAATAGAGAATTGAAGCAATGAAAGTTATTCTTAAATATTTTCTGATTTGCCAGTGAAACTAGATATAGCATCATATGTAAGACAGCTGTTACTTGTATACAAGACAGATTTACCAGCCACTGGAGTCACATTTCAGTGGCCAGATCCTCAGCTGGGTAATTATCATAGCCACACTGATGCCTAGGGAATTATGTTAATTTACACAAACAAATTCCATATTAGCTTTAAAAAATAAATCTACTTCTAACTAGAAGTACGAATCAGTTAAGAAGTGCTGAAAACCACGAGGGGCCCAGGCCTTAAATTTGAACAGAGCCAGGACTGTTTTATTCTCAGCCAACAAATGTTTAACTGTTGTCTAAAAATGAAGGTTTTAAAGCTGAGACTGTTATGAATGGAGTTTTTGGAGAATATTTCTACAGAGAGCAAAGTTGGAAAATGCCTATTTTAAGAAAGCAACACATTATAGCTTTTAATAACAAAAAATAATAGGAGAAATCTGTGATGATGTAGCATTTTACTGAGTTTGAGGTCATGTTCCTATTCCTCTGGATATAACACACACTAGCTTTATGCAAACTATGCCCTATATGTCCATCACTTAAAAATCAAATAAGTCTGTTTCTATTTTACTGTAGTAATTTGTATAGCAAGATTACTTGATCTCCAGAGTTAATAAGCATCAACAGTTTATCTGGGCATACTCATAACTACTAAACATCAAGCCAGGAATCTTCATATAAAGATGTTTTATCATGTTACAGTTCTCTGTTGTGAAGATCAGGCAGCAAGTCTATCTAATCTAATTTTTTTCTTCAACAAACATACAATCAGTTTTCTCCCAGGTTACTTTTAGGTCCTTTTACAATTCTTCTGTTAGTAGTCTGTAGTGTAGAGACAGACTGTTTGGTTCCGGTTATTTTATTTAGGGCTGTTAAAATTATTGAATTCAAAGGGAACTGAAAGTTTAATTTTTTTCAGTAGCCTGAGTCTCACTTGAACTGAGGCATCAAAGGAAACAGAAGCCTTAATACCAACAGAAATCAGCCTTAATTCATTAGCAAATAAAAGTCAGTTAATTCTAGTCTCAGCATGCCACTAAGTAATTGCTGAGAGCCTGATTCTCTATTAAAATACATGCACTAGTTGTTTACACCCAATCCTTTTTAAATTTGAAGGCATATTAGGCCCTCTTTACAAAGTGACTATGACTGTAGATGCCAAAAGGTAGTGCAGAAGCAGGCTGTGTGCATTTGACACTGATTCCCCTACGATTCTGGGCCCATGCTGTGTATCTCAGAAGATGCTCTCAGATGTTTCAGAGGACGGAATGAGACAACAAATAAATTGGTGGCTGGGGAGTCAATACACTTGAAGTCTACCACTGGCTGACTACATGTTTCTTAGCAAGGCATTTATGTTTTCTGTGCTTCATCTTTTGTATCTCAAAACCAGAGACAATTGTTCTTCCTCAAATTCTCAAAGACTGCTGAGACCCAATCTGACCGTATGATATTCAGTCTGGATTGTTTTTTCTATGTGCTACTTGTTGTAGAGCATTTGGCATCATGGGATCTAGATACTGGTTTCTTCTGCCATACCAAAGAAAAAAAAATTAAAACCGCTTTACAAGTAGCACGTATTGCTATTACTATGAATCTACATTTTATTGCATATTTCATTACTTTCACTTTAGTCTTTGGAGTCTTTTATCTCCAACTTTTATTCCTGAATACTCTGGAGCCTATGAGCTTTTCATTCTGTATAAAAAAAAAACAGATGTGTTTTTGGGGGGAGGGGCTGGGGGAAGAGGGAAGGGAGTATGCACAGAGGCCTAAATAATCATTGGAACAGAGCCTTGATGGTCTCTGCTGTCAATGTTATACCTGTAGTGTCACATTTATTGCACTAGGGATAGAGCTTCTAACCAGATTCAGCTGTGTAAGGAACTGGTATTGTCAATGCAACTAGAAAGAGGTTCACTGCATTTTCAAGCACTGTGCATTTAGTTGTATTATCTGTAATTTCTAAAATCATAGATTAGCATGTACATTCAAACTTTTTCTTGATATATTAAACCACTACTGTACTTTCTCGCTACATATTTGCAGTTAATAGAAATGGCCGATAAACAGATTATTTGCTGAAATATCTAACTTTATTTTCAGTTGTTTTTCAATACAGCCTATAAGTAACAGCTTTAATAGGCTATAGAATGGATCCTAGTTCAGTGTATGTATACTCTTTTTCCCCCAAGGAAATGAAAATACATATTCCAAAAATTCCAGAAATTAGAGAAGTCTCATTTGACAGCACAATTTATAAGTAAAAAATACTTATTGCATCACTGTGCAATTTAAAGTTTGGTAAATGCTACTTAGGAAGAGGGAAAACCTGTTGAAATACTAAACAGTTTGTAAACAGTTGGTTTCCTAGGCTTGGCAAATGAGTGGGTAGTACTGTTTTAGACTCCTAGAATTTTTAAGATTCCACTGCTTTTATTTTAATTTTGATAAAGAATAATAAGTATCATACTCTACTCATTTAAATATTTTCCACATTAATTCATCAGATATTTTGGATTACTTATAATTGCATCTGTAAGAAGCAGAACCTAAAACATACCCTACAAATCAGCCAAGGAAAAAAAATAGAGGTAGTGTATGTTCATCCTATTAATTTATGCCTTCAGTATGGAATAGACTTCCCAATCTAACTTCAAGCTGGTGACTGTCCTGTGCTCACAGAAAATAATGCAGGCTCGACTCAGCACCCAACCACACTGCCATTGCTCTGTGCTGAGATCCCTTCTGCCACAGCCAAACTGTTTCTGGTACCCAAGTTGCCCAACTTACAGCAAGGATAGGTAGATGCACCGTGCTCACTGATACTTCTCTCTCAATGTTTCAGGGCCTTTAGAATACATGCTTTTCAGTGTCCTCTTTTTGCATAATTGACAGCCAGGGAGAGTGCACTTTTGCCCCAGCTGTAGACCCCAGCACGTGAATCAGCTCCTCCAAACCTCCACCCTTGCCTTCCACCCAGAGCTGGCACAGCCATCTCAGCAGCCTTCATTCAGCCTTGGAGAGAAAGCAGTAGAGCTCAGAGTTTATTCTCTACATGGCATCGAATCATACCACAAGCATGCTGGACTGTTTAAAAAATCATTAAATATCAAAACACAGTTGTCAATAGCAAACTTCTGCATTGCTTGTTTCTCAGAGTCCGAAGACAGTCTTTTAAATAAGTGAATGAAAATACAATTCTAAAAGAGTAATCTGTAAAATAGGTATCTCCTGAAAAAGCCTAATGGATAGAAGTGCACTACCTAACAAACAGATTCTAAATAAAAAAATATTAAAAATCCAAGCATTTGTGTAATGATCCTCGGCTCTACTATTTAATTATCTGCTGTACTATTTATGCAGTAGCATTTATGATTCCTTGGTTCCTTAAGAAAACTAATCACAGAATCACAGAATCATCTGGGTTGGAAAGGATCTCCAAGATCATCAAGTCCAACCCTTAATCCACTACCACTGTGGCAGCTGGGAGAAGAGACCAACCCCCCCCTGGCTCCAGCCTCCTGTCAGGGAGTTGTAGAGAGCGATGAGGTCTCCCCTGAGCCTCCTCTTCTCCAGGCTGAACACCCCCAGCTCCCTCAGCCTCTCCTCACAGGACTTGTGCTGGATCCCTTCACCAGCCTGGTTGCCCTCCTTTGGACCTGCTCCAGGACCTCAATCTCCTTCCTGACCTGAGGGGCCCAGAACTGGACACAGGACTCGAGCTGTGGCCTCACCAGGGCTGAGTACAGGGGCAGAATCACTTCCCTGGACCTGCTGGCCACGCTGTTCCTGATCCAGGCCAGGATGCCATTGGCCTTCTTGGCCACCTGGGCACACTGCTGGCTCCTGTTCAGCTTCCTGTCAATCCAGACTCCCAGGTCCCTCTCTGCCTGGCTGCTCTCAGCCACTCTGTGCCCAGCCTGGAGCTCCCCATGGGGTTGTTGTGGCCAAAGTGCAGGACCCGGCATATAGGACCTACATATGTTGCCATTTTACTCAGCAACATTTTCTGTCATTTTCCTCTTCTGTAAAGCAAGTAAAGCTATGGAAAAGCTCAATTTTACTTTTGAGCACACTTGTTGATTGCATTTCAATGAACTTGCAAATTGAACAAAAGTAAAGACATGCCAGTCAAACATAACAGAAAATCTATTGTTGTACAACGTTGTACAAGTTCCTGAAGACAATTTGCCTTGCATAATACTTAATTATTGTTACACTCCTTTAATTACTAGGAGTGTAGCATCTGTGTGAGGAAAACTAAATTGGTTCTGCAAATCCAAAAATATTTTGCTCAGCAGGACTTTTGACATGGAAGAGCCAGCTCTATAGGCACAGGAGTCTGCAGAGCAATAGTTTCTCTTCATGTGGAGCTGCTGCTTCCACAAGCAACCAGTGGAACAGAAAACACAGGTCTAAAATGCAGCCAGGAAAATAACTCAGCAGCCAAATCCCACCAAAATATATTCACCCTGCAGGTGAATATATTCACCCTGCAGGCCAAACAGGAATGAGGAGCAGCAGGTTTGCAATGCAGGGGTAAATTCATCTTCATTTAGACTCAAACTGGGGAATCCCAAATCCCAATCCGCTAGAATAGGTCACCATCTTTGAAAGTATTTTATTCCCTCATTTCTCAGAGAAAGCCATGTTTTAGGCTGGTCCCGAGATACTGGGGGAAGTACACTTAGCATGTAGCCTGACAAGAGACTACTACTCCATGGGAACAGTGCTGCAAGCCAGCTGACACCAACCTTCAGCAGACCCACAGGCTACAAAGACAGCTCAAAATAAGATTCAAAGACAGCTCAAAATAAGAATAACCCTGATTACCTTCACAGGCTGCTAAAGGTCCACCTTGAAGTTAATCAGCTTCTACAGAAATGTAAAAGTAGAAGTAACAAGAACAAAAAAAAAAAAAAAAAAAAAAAAAGCATTATAAATAAAATCAGTGCTTAGGTAAGTAAGCTGAAGTTTTGGCTATTTTGATTCCTGATTGCCATGGCTTCAAATCTGCTTGTGTGCACACTGCTTTTTCCTGCTCCATAAAAACTGGAGGTTCAAATTGGGTCCCTGGTAGGAATAAATTCAGTCACTAGGGAAATTAATGCACAAGATAAGGATGAAAAGGAAGAGACACATCATTTCTTCCATCCCTGCAGAGCCCTGGGGGAGCAGTGAGGCCTCATGCTGCCAGACCCCTTATGGCCCTACAGAAATTTCCATCACTCTTATGGGAGGTGCAGGATGGAGGAAGGCTCGAAGCACCTAGAGCTGGCACAGAGACATGGATTAGTGGCTCCCTGCCTCCAGCAGCTCCCTAAGGATCGGTTCATTCTGTGGGACAGCTGCCCCGGAGGAACAGTCGGGTGTAACTCAGCCAGCACTACAGCCACATTGCAGGCTTCTTCCCCTTTCACCTTCTCCTCTGTGTGGTTTCTTTGCAGGAAGGGACTGTCAGAAGCTGTATTTGGCACTGAGGTCTGACAGTGAGCAGGGTGATAGTTTAAAATGTTAGTGGTAGTTGCTAGGTACTAAGGTACTGAGGGGAGGAATAATGGAAGGTCTTTCAGTCATCTTAGTAATAAAAACCTGGCAGGGCTGGCACTGCTCTGTAGCACTTTTGTGAATTGTTCGTTTTGGTTAAGTTTTCAAAGCCAAGCAAATAGTTTAGCTATTTAGTCATAATATATATTCATTTTCTATGTAAAAATAATTTCTTATTATTATTCAGGGAGAAAAGTCTTCACCATGCTGTTTATTGTTCTCATTTCCCTGACTTATACCCAGTGTATATGCATTAAAGAGCAAGCTGTACCAAGACATAGGTTTAGAAGATGTTAAGTCTCAGTCAGTCAGACCACTGAAATTCACAGTAAAACTGTTTGTTTTCCTGGTATTTTTCTCTGCCCAGTTCTCCGATTCTCTGAGAAAAATGAAAACAAAAGAGACACAAAGCATATTAAGCACTGAAAAAGAGCTGCATATGTGAACCAGTGTCAGAAAAGCAGCACATGAAATTACAATTTTGCATGTTGTATCTTCTTTCACTCTGCCATGCTTTGCAGACCAACTGTAACTCCACAAGTACACAGACTGAATGGAACAGTAAATTTCTAGCTGTCAGGAAAAGGCTAAAAGAGGAATAATTAGATCAGATGTAAGTCCCCACAGCAGTTCTCTACAACTCTGTGCCTGGGCATGGAACAATGGCCACATTTTGCCTAATGTACACCATGTGCTTCTCTGTGTCCCAGGAGGAATTCAGCCTCACTAAAAACCTCCCTGCAGGTTCTGTCTACAAACAGTTGCTCTGCAGCACCCCACATCATCCTCATCGTTAACTCAGGGCAAAATGTGCAAAGTTTTCCTGCAAGGAAAGTATGAAAACACAAGTGAATAGCACCACTGTCTAAAAATACATCAGAGAAAAATAAAGAAGTTACTTAAGCCAAAGGATAATGTTGGCATAAGAACAAACAGGTCACCCTGAGGTACACAGGATATGCAGTACTGGTGATGTGAAGACTCAAAAATCTTAAACAACTTCAAGTGAAAGCACCAGTGATCTTTACTTCCACATACAGGCAGTTTCTACAGAACGCTATTGTTACTAACTAAAAGGGTGACATGAAGCCCAGATAGTAAACACCAGAAATAAAAGTGCTTGCTTTCCTGTTGAAACAGAAACAAACACAAAAGAAGTTGTTTTGCATTAAGAGTTTGGTCACTGAGAGTGGGGTTTTTTTCAGCTACAGGTAAGTGTCTACCCTTTCAAAAGGATTATCTTCAACTTTTTGTGCATAAGGTTGTTGTGACTGTCCATAGCAGCGATAAAAGAGACATCCCCACTGAAGCAAAAACCCATAGATTTTAGTATCCCTACTGAATATATATAGTTTGATTGGAGAGGAGTCTAAATAAACATGACTGATCAACCATCAAATGCTTTTTTTACATGGGGGACTAAGTGAAGATCAGAAGAAACTATTCGTATTCTTATTTGTACCATGTGTTTCAGGGCACTAGAAAGAAGAGAAAGTAACAGTGCATGTCCCTTTCTGATGCAACTCCTTCAAAGCCAACAGACTTGTGCCTGGAATGAATTCACTCTGAGACTTCAAGGATATAATACACAGTATTAATTTCACTGATCATGCAAATCTTAATGAGCTGTTGCTTGCAAATCACTTTGAACCCATGGACAGCTCTGGGATTAAGTGTCATTCATCTGGTTTTTAAATTCCATGAAAAAATATAAAACTGTAAGCCAATGTAGTACCACATAGTAATCAATAATTAGTATCTTCATTACTATCAGAATTTAGTAACTAATTTGCAATACAATTAAAGCAAATAAAGCAAAATGATACAACACTGTATAATTTCTAAGCACCCTTAAGCGGTACTAAAAGACTGCAAAACCCTGAGGTTCATGGGTGTCTTTACTTCCCAGAAAACTAATGCATGGATCTTTAGAAAAACATTCAGTCATTACATGAGCCATGCAAAATGAGATGCACGTTATTTTTAATACCAGTAAAAAGTACCACTGTTTTCTTGTCTCACTGATTTTCACGTGTGCAAGTTCTCTTTATTTCTTGCTTAGCACTACTCATAACTACTGCACACACAAAAAATAGTTAGGCAGGATGCAAGAACTTTTATAATCCTTATTTTCGTTGCTTACCATTCCAGGACAACACCAGAAATGCTACAGTAATTGCTATCGGGTACCTAAGGATACTTAGAATAGACATGACAATGGAAGAAGGTACTTGGGCACTGCTGCATCCTGTGTACTCTAACATTTTTGTGGTAGCATTTGTGCAGCGTTTTGTGGCAGCAAAAGTGTAAATACACAGAAACCCATAATTTAAAAAAATAATAATTTAATAATAATAATAATTTAAAAACACATCCCAACTTCGTTTAGCTTAAGTGCTGTCTAAGCAAAATTTGCAATTATAACATCCTATCGATTTGCATGGTGGCTTTGTATGCTAAGCTTTTTATTGAAGGGAACAGATGAAGTTCTCTGTAGTTAGTTTATTTTATAGCTGAGTGATGTCTACTTTATTTCTCAAAATCAGTTCAGCATCACTGAATTGTGGCATTAATAACAAGCATATATTTTAAGAAAATAATAGAGGCAATAGAAGTAGAAAAGAACAAAAAAAATCCAACAATTTGAAATAATGACATTTTTAAAAGGCTGGGGTGAAAGAGAATAAATCAGTTAATAGAGCTGGGGCTCCCAGAACTGACTGCCTCCATAGCAGAGCCTATAGAATATTAACCTGTATTAGCTTCTCTGGTACTTATACACCTGTAATGTAATGTGCCAACTGTGGAGCAAAGCAGCTGATGCACAAACACACAACACACATTTTACTGACCCTGCTGGAGGCCTCATAGCTGCAGCACTGTTGTAGAACATACATACAATGGACAGTACATAATAGAATTGGCTCTATATTGCATTATTATATACTATACATACAACTGTATGACTGCATGCACTGTATGTGTAATGAATACTGTATGCACAAATACTTACAGTATAGAATACACAATATATAATGACAAGAGGAAGCCAATAGACTTAATTGAAGCATTCAGAAGCTGGGCACTTTGTCAAAATAGGAAATTACTCAGTGCCTCCTTTTGACCTCACAGGAGAAGGTCTTAAAATGGATATCTTAATGTATTAGGTTATTGAAACTGCATTTAATCTGCACTATCAAAACTCACATAGGGTGCAGAATTTTTTTAATGTTATTACAGCTTTTCTAACACTTCAGGGTCTCAACACTCTGTAACATGAATTTATCTGCAAGTCCTCTCCTTCACCCTGTGTCCCAAGCAGGACAGGGGGGCTCTGGCTGTCCCCAGGGTGGCAGTTTGCCCATCCACACAGGAGATGTCCAGCAGCAGGCCAGGTGGAACAGATGGCATCAACTCTCAAGTTTCCTAATCTGTAAGAAAAACACTGCAGAATTTTCTTCAAGACACATTTTAGATGAAGGCTGATTGTTCTAACAGAAAAGTAAAATTCTGATTTCCATAAATAAAACGTGAAAGTTTTCAAATCCCTCCTAGAAGGTACCTAAAGCCCAACATTTCCTGCGGAACAGAAAACCTGTGAAGTGAAAATAGTTTGTCAAGACGAGCGTCGGCTAACCCGGAGATCTGGGCGTAGGGAAGCGGCTTTGTGTCGGTGCCGGTGCCGGTGCCGGTGCGGTGCTCCCTGCCCTGAGCCGGGAGCCGGTGCGTGACAGGGGAGCCGTCCCGCAGGGCTACAGACTAACCTCCGCCAAAGAAGAAATGGATTTATTTCCCTACTTACAAACCACGTTATTCAGCCGAGTGGAATTTGCGCCTCTCTTTCGGCAGCAGAGCTTCATGGGGCTGCTGCAGGGAGCAGGCAGGGGGGTGGGGAAGGGCAGGGAGGTTGTTGGGGCGGGGGTGTCTCTGAGGCGGGCATGGCCGGGGGTGCCGCGAGGGAGCGCAGCCGAGAGAGCCCCGGGAGCTGCTCAGCGGCCGCCCCGCCTGAAGGTGCTGCCCGACGGGGCGCGTTCCCCCGGCGCCCTGAAGGCAAAGCCACCCCGGCGGGGAGCGGGAGAGCGGGAGCACGGGTCGGGTTGGGTCGTGTAGGTGGAACGGGTTGCCCCGGACGAGTTCCCCGGTACCGGTTCCCCGGAACGGGTCCGTCCGGGACGGGTTCCTTCGGACGAGTTCACCGCTCGGTTCCCCGGGCCGGGTTCCCCGGTGGAGGCGGCGGGGCGGTGCGGGCCGCCAGGGGACGCTGCAGGCGGAGGCCGCAGCCCCAGCGCCCGAGGTTGGCGGCGGGGCCGGCTCCGTGTCATGTGGGCCGGACCCTGCCATGGAGCCGCCGCTGCTGCCGAGCGCCTCCTGGGCGGACGCCGCCATGAGGCTCTGAGGGGCGGCTGCGTGCGGAGGACTCGGCCGGTCACGCTGCGGAGCTCCCCGAGCCTGGCGTCGGTCTCGCCCTTGGACAGGAGAGCCCAGAGCTGGTGTCGCTGCTACTGCCACCGCCGCGGGTCCGTCCGGGCGGGAGGGCGGCCCGGGGCCATGTAAAGCGGCAGCGGCCGGGGAGAACCGAGCCGAGCTCGGGGACAGGAGCCGCCGCCGGCCGGGGAGGCCCCGCAGGGGGGATCATGGCGACGTCTAATCTCTTAAAGGTGAGAACGGGGCCTGGCCGGGCCCTGCCTGAGGAGAGAGGCGGCAGGAGCGGAACGGCCGGGGCTGCCCCGCCGCCAGCTGGGCCCCGCGGGTGGCTGGGGCGGCAGGGCCGGGCCGGGCCGGGCAGCCGGCGGGGGCAGGCCGCGGGCGCCGGTCTCCGAAGTTGCCGTTCCCCAGGAGTGGGGGACCGGCGTCCCTCCGGTAGGTGAAGGGCCTTCGCGTCACTCTGGGTGCGGAACCGGTGGCCTCGGCCCGGCCCGGCCGGTGGCCCCTTGGCTGCAGGCTGCAGGCAGCCCCCCTCCCCCCGGCTCTCCCTTCCCGAACACGCGTTGTTGGGAAACAGCGTTGCGTCGAGCTGTTAGACAGGGCACGGTATCCTCCCTTTGTTTATTTAAGATGGTCTAGGTGTACGGAAAATGATTTTTAAGTTAAACAAAGAGTTGGGAGATGCCTGTGCGGTGGGTAGGTGATGTTATTTGGGTTGCCGCTATATTCCAAGCTGTTAACTACCGTTTTTCTCCAAAGGAAAACTCTTGGAGGCCTTTTGCTTACGTTCCGCTTTGCTTCTGTAGTCAGGCGTTTTCAGGCACTTCCCCGGTGCTGGGCGAGGGATGTCAGTCACCCCAAGCTGCTGCAGGCTGGAGCAGAAGTTCTCAGTGTGACAGTTCAGTATTTGAGCTCAGGGCTGCCTGTCCTCATACTTGTGGCATGTGTCGGGGAGAGGGCTGTATGTGGCCTTTGAGGCCATGCCAGCATATGGCAGACAGGCCGACTTTAAGCAAGTATTAGTGTTGCTTCCAGTAAATGTTTCTCGAATGTCAGTGCAGTTAGGGTGGAAGGCCTTGTCTGCTTAGCTTTGTCAGGTGGCATTTTAATATATATAAAAATACAGAAGTAAAAATATTCAGAGCTATGTGTTATAATTAAATGTGGTTCTGAAGACGAGCTGCTTACATTTTAGCAATGTGACCTGTTTTGAGTGTATAGATTTGGCCTGTAACTAAGACATTCAGAGTGAAGAAATGAGTAACAATTGACAGCTTTGTGCCTTCCTTGTATATATAAAAAAAAAGGTTTTAGTACTAAAAATATATTTTTTAATCTTTTATTGAAATTGAAATGTAATTTAAATTAATTTTATTTTGTTCTCCTATGTATTTTATGCCAAAGTGGGCAGTTAGATTTTTAAGCAGATAAGACTTAAATGAAAATATAAAATTCCAAGAACCCTGGTGAAAAAGATAGCATTCTATAAGAAAAAAATGTGCTTTTTGTGAAAGAACACAATTTCAGAGCAAGGCTTGGACAGTTCATATGTTTGTTAATGTTTAGTTCATCTCTTTGCTGTATGTTAAGGATCTCTGGAAAGACCATTTTGTGCTTCAACAGAACGTGTAGTTGTGTGGCCTGTAGTAGATAGAAGCAGCATAGGCCTATGAGGGTTGTCAGCATTCCACTGCAGCTTTTCTGAAAGAATAAGTACAGTAAGTGAAAGAGTCAAAGGCCTCAGTTCTGCAAGATGACTTACAGAACTGAAGCCTTTGTGTTAGCTAGTTGATATTTTGCAACCGTCCTTTGAATCACCAACATTTTCTGTTGAAAACAAGGTACATATGCACATTGTGTTTTAGGAAAAAGGTAGCTATTCTAAAGTAGGCCTTTCTAGTGACTTGGAGTGTTTTTACACACTAAAACTAACTAATTAGTGATTTTTTTAAAGACAGTAAAGTATCCTGGATTACAAGAGAAGGATTATACAGTGATTTGACTTTGTTTATAATGACCCAATAAACCAATGCAAGAACTGGAACTAGATGTGGTCTTTCATTCCCCAGTTCTGCTCATCAGAGCGTTCTCAGAGCTGCAAACTGTTGATTCCATGTTATTGTTGGTTGACAGTGCCTCATGCTCTTTGAGGCTGTGAAACCTAATTTTACTTCAATATTTAGGGAGAAAAAATTGGTGGCTCTTCACAGTAAAAAACCCTGGATAAGAAAGGATATGTGTTAAAATCTGAAAGGATTTCCTGTATCTTTTCCAAGTAAGCCTGAATAATCAAACCTAAATTGGGTTTAGGCAAGTCTTGGTTTTGCTAGGATAAATAGAAACTTAGTTTTCTCTGCTTTCTCTGGGGTTTGGTTTCTCTGGTTTCTCCTTGTTTGTCTTTCTACATAGAAAAATGAAGGGAAATATTTTTTTCTTATGCCAGTGACACAGATACCATCTGAATCCAAATCTGACTGTCATAATTTTAAAGGGCATAATTTAAACTCCATTAGTGCATAATTTGCCTATTGTAAATAATTTTCTTTCGTGAGAAGCATGTTTTCAGAGAGCCTTCTTTAAATGCAAAATCATAATAACCAATCCTGTGCTGAATCCTGGCAAGATACAACAAATTATAATGGGATGAAAATATTCAAGTACTTGGTAGGAGCGAGCTGTTAAGGTGGTAAGCTGGTATGTACCCCACCTGGAGCAGAACTGTTCTCCCATGTGGAGGCTGTGGCTTTCCTGCTGGTGCCTGAGCCATTGCTGCATCAGTCCCCTGGAGCATTTTCTCTCAACATATACATGATAATGGCACTTTTAAAATGGGATGCTTTGTTTTAGGGAATGTAATGGACTTTTAAACTGTTTCCTTTGCAGTGACAACGTAGTCTAAACCAATTCACTTGCATGACATGAAGATCCAGGAGTTTTTCTGCAGTTTCTAGAACAGAAAGCACCTCAGCTTATTGCAGCACAAGAAAACCTGTAGCTTTATCCATGCTAGCAGATCTTGACACTTGTGGAGCTCTACTGGAGCTGCCAGCAAATTCAAGAGTGTGTCCTTGCCAGATGACTTACAGCTTGAGCCTGCCATTAGGAGGGAGAAGCAAAGCAAGCAGTAGATTTTCTGTGGACTTAAGTGAAACAAGAATCATTATTTACTTTGGCCTTGTTCTCAACTTTTTTTCTTTTTTTCTTTTTTGATCTCAGGCTTTTGTCACTAATAACTGGAAACTCACATGAAGTTTTTGAATTCTTCAATTTAAAGTACACATTTCCAGATTTGTGTTTTAAGTCTGTATTTTAAACTAACTAATGTTTCACATTAGTTAGTTACATAGCAAAACCTTCCCTGTGGCTGCTTTGCTGCTTTGTGTAGTATCTTTGCTACAACCATTACACTAATGTTTCGTAATAAGATGGCGAATTTTCTTGGTTGTTTCAGTCTCAGACCTCATATTTTGTACTTCATCCCTCTGTGAATTAGCCTGAATATGTATCATGACTGCAAATGATGAAGTAGTAAAGGTGAAGATGTGACGTGTGCAGATGAGGTGTACAGTAAGACAAAGAGGATGTTGCTTTTTTTTAAGATACTGTTTAGAACATTTGTCATTGTCATCTCAAAGCTGAATTTGTATGTGGCCTGAAATATAAATACACAGTAAAGGAAGCTGAATGTCCAAATAGACATTTCAAGGTTTGGAGGGACAGTAGTTCGGAGGTCTTGTTATATTGCCTTGCCTTGTTATGTTCCACATTTATTTAGGCTCTTATCCCATATTCTGTACCCACTACTGCTGTGCTTTTGTTAAACTTACGAAGAATTTTTGGGTTGTGTGATAATTACCAGATTAGGAAAACAGTTAGCGTAGCAGTTCACTTGTATCATTGTACTAATTCTACATAATATCCACCAGCAAAGTCTGAGAGGTTTTTTTTAATCTGCTGTCCTAAAATGTTGTGTTTAGGTGCTTACGCATAGAGGTGTAGAACAGGAAAGAGTAAAGTTCTAGTATGTGTTTCAATATATTGTGTGAAGTAATGTATGCTTCAAGTAAAGTTTGATGTTAAAATGCAATTTTTAATCTCTGGGCAAATTGAGTGAAGTGTCTTTTGAAGCACAATATATTCCATAAGTGGAGTTATTTTTTTAAAGTATTACATTTTAAACTCCTAGAATGGTTATTTAGGCAGGGTATGGCTATCAATCGTAATCCATGTTTTCAGAGATTTGGTAAGTGGAGAAATTTTATTTTATCCAAGGTGGTGTGACTTACCTTCCTACTTAACCTTGGCAACTGTGGTATGAGGCAATAAGCTCAGAAAGAAAAGTTACCCAGGAAATATTGTTCAGAAATTGCATAGATTTATGGGTGGCTCAGCAAAGCGGAAATGGGTTCCTCATGTTGTCGGGGTCTCTTGGGTTTGTGTGACTTTGGTAACAACTAGGAATTACCACTGTTTGACCTTATATTATAAGCTTTGTTTTTTTAGTGCACTAAGAGGGGTAGAATTCATGAATGTGAATGACAGACAGTAGGTGGTATTATGCATCCTTTCTTCTTGTAAATTTAGTAAGTGTAAGATCAGTGATGATGAAAGCCTGAATCTACCTAGAAGATGTTGAATTATATAAACAATTTCAATAATTAAAGAATAATTTAGTTGAGTGGTGTCTTTTAATATTTTTTTAATTTCCCATTTTAATTAATTTAGGAATAAAGGATTAGATGTAAATAAATAAATAAATTTTTACTCCTGTGTGTGGGAAACAAAGTTATAAACTTACTTCATGGCATTTTCTGCCAGGCTTTACTTGGGGAATTCTTTGTAGGTGGGTATGTGTGAAAAGTGAATATGCAGTTTTTACAACTGAAGCACAAGTTTTACATGTGCTCCTTAGCATGAAATAAATAATTACAGTCTAAATCATATAAACACTGGTGTTTGTAATTCTCCCTGAACATGTTTTATAATGAAACTAGTCTTATTCACAAAGGTGTAGCATTTGCTTTTTATTTTCAGCTATTTTTGGTGAAAGACTGAATTTTATATCTCCAGAACTGCAGAACAGGCTTTTTACCTCTTCCAGCAAACTTAAGAGATTTAAGTTAAATTAGCTCCAAATAGAAGCTAATGATTTTCAAAGGAATAGGAAAGATTAGCACAACTCATAAACAATTAGGGAATAAATATAAAGCTAGCTCTGTGGGAGCGTCACGTTTGTTATTATTTTCAAAGATGAAGCATTCAAATTATTTTTATTTATTTTTTTATAGTGGAAGAATCGTAGAACAATTTAAATTGGAGAGGTCCCTAAACCATGTCCCTAAGCACCACATCTAAAAGTCCTTTAAATACCTCCAGTGTTGGTGACTCCACCACTTCTCTGGGCGGCCTCTTCCTGTGGTTGACAACCCTTTTGGTGAAGACAACTGGGAAGGTTGTCTCTCTGAATTGCAAAACAGTTTCTTTTTCTTGCTTTCTCTTTGTTTGTTGGTTTGGGTTGGGTTTATTTTTTGAGGGGATGGGGGGCCGGTGTGTGGGGAGGGTGGTATTGTATTGGGGTTTTTTTTTCTAGACAATACTGAACTTCATTAATGGGCTGCTTCTGCAAGACTCAAATTCAGTACCCACTGCAATGGTTTGATAATGCTGAGAGGCTTACAGGTGCTGTTGCTTTAAAAGATTACTGCTATGCCTGTTGCATCTTTATAACTTGAAGGTGAGACATCTTTGCACTTAAGAGCAGCAGGGGATCCAGTTTCCACACTCTGCTTATTCTGACTATTAAATAGCAGATTTAATTGTCAATTTCCATGTAGAAATTACTCAGAAGGAAATGTCTGAGAACCTGGCATGTTTCTTGTGCTTGTATAGCTGAAGAGGTGTGAGTGGCAGAATAGTGTACTTGTCAGAATTTCAAGTAGTTGGACTGTATTATTTGCTGTATTAGAAGTGAATTTTGTCAAACATAGTATCACTAGCCAAAACAATGATTTGTTTAAAAGCAAAAAGTACATTGGAACATAAAAACTCAACCAGTAGTCTGTTTGTCACAGAAATCTCAATGAGTATTTTTTTAATTGTGGGGTTTTTTTTCCTTTTTAAAATACGGAGCAGTAAGCAAATAGGATTACAACATATGCAATAGTACTGATATTTTTCTTGTAAAGTTTTTTTGTGGTTTATAGTTTGTTTGTTTCTTTTAATATTGGAAATTAGCCTGTGTACTACAGTGAGATTTTTCAGAATGATATGAGAGCACTTAATTTCTTTAGGTTTTCTTCTTAATTTGTACCATAAGTTTGAAAAAATTCACAATGGATTAGATTTTTCAGCACTGTAAATCTCTCTTACCTTCTCCAACTGTAGTCTGGGCTGTCAGACTGTGTGTGGCCAGTTAACCCACAGGAAGGGAGTTGGTGGTACAGCAGCTCCTATGTTACTATGCTTCCTTCTTCCCTCTTTACTGCGGATGGCAAATGCATAGTGGAGGAAAAAAGGTAGATGGTAGCATCCACAGGCACTTTGGATTCCTGTCTGCCATTTTGATCATGGTAATTTATTCAAGAAGGGTTTGAAACTCTGCCTCATGACTTTCATTACATGAATCTTGGCTGGGGCAACGAAGCTGACAGTGTCATTCGTGTTGTCAATGTTTTACTTAAGTAACAGATGAAGAACACTCACTAGAACTTGCTGGAACTACTGCATGGTAGGTACTACAGTGAATAAAGGAAGAATTTGGTGATCTGCTTCTCTAAGAAATAAATGACTATCACTTTTTAAAATAATACTGTGAAAAGTGTTCAGCTATGGTGTTGTAATTCATGCTAGCTTTTGAGACATCTCTGGGAAAAGATATTTTTACATTAACAATAGAAACTGGGATCCTAAAGGATAACTTTAAATAAGAAACTTTTATTAGCAATATTTTTTTTTCATTTTAGAATAAAGGTTCACTTCAGTTTGAAGACAAATGGGATTTCATGCGCCCTATTGTTCTGAAACTTCTTCGTCAGGAGTCTGTCACAAAACAGCAATGGTTTGATCTCTTTTCGTAAGTAATTCTTCACCATCTTGCATCCTTCTGTATAATGGAAATGCAGTTATGGCACTACTACTGATACAGAAGTCACATACCTGACACAGACTCTGGGAACACACAGAATAAAAGTACTAGCTTAAATTCTGTTAAGTGGTAAGTGTGCCTACATCACTGTAAATGTGCAAAATTAGAGTTTTGCTGAGATTTATATGTTCAAATATGATGGAGAAGGAACAGCAGTTCTTTTGACTTCAGCTAAACAAATTTTGTACCTGCTCACAAAGCTTTTGTTACAATTAGAGAGAAAATGTTCACTACTTTTGGCAGTAAATTCATTCAAAGGCAGTTTGCTGAATTATTTTGATTTGAATGATTTCTTCTAAAATAACTTAAGAATGCTACTGAAGCAGGGAAATGTAGTTTAACTGGCATAATTTGAATAGTCTTGTAGTCTAAGAATAATATACATAATACTTTTCAGACAACACTTGAATTATTGTGCTTTCTAAAAACCATGCTGTTTTCATTCTTCCAAAAAGCCTTGCTGTCTGTTCCAAAAAATTGCTTCCTGTTAGGTGAGGATTTTCTTCAAATACATTGTGTGACTTTTGCCAGTATAATGTGGAAGTGAGTTAAAGCAGATTTATCAAAAGTATATCTAAAATAGTCTTTGTCTCAACATAGATACTTGCTCTCCGATACAGTTGTAGCCTAAATCTGTAGTCTCTCTTGCTTTTTAAAATCTGTCACAAAGGTGGTTTTTATTTAAACACACTTATTGCAGTATGTATCTTTATTTCTCTTTTTGATGAGGAAGGTGGGGTGATTCTTTTTACGCCCATCTTACTGACAAACTTTTCTGCCAACCAGAAGGACACAGTTTATCACATAGAGTTTTAATGTCTTACCATTTCATGGCTACAGTAGTTGCAAAAAATGTGATATAGTTAAGGTAAAAATTCAGTTCTCAGTTGTTGCTTTCAGTTTTAATAAGTTGTTCGATAAATCTGCATTAGTATTGAAATTTTTCATCTATTAACTTTTTTGTAGCTGAATTATTGAATAGAACTTCAGTAACTTTACAGCTAAACTAGGGATATTGAGAGAAAGGATCCCACTCTCCTGGATTCTTTTTTTAAGACAGTGCTCTTTGTTAAGCTTTTAAATTAAAATTCAAAATCCGTAGGCGTCTTCTACCTGCCCTTTGAGTATCATTATCCAGTATTACTTTTTCCACTGCTGTCAGGAAACTGTGGTGTTCTAAATACAGTAGCACCTTTTCTGCACATGAAAGTTGCACATGTCTCACAGTTGAGATGGACTCCTCTAAATCCTGGGCCAGCACCTTTGATCTGTGTCACAGGAACTTAACACTTTACAAGTTTTGGCTTTTCAGTTGGACTAAAAAAGATGCTTTTGTATTGAAATAACTTGATTTCATAGGAAGAAAGCCATACCTTTAGATTATATAGTTGCTTTCCTGCAAAGATGTGGCCTTATTATTAATAGGAAGAAGAGCCATAACAAGTTCATGAGTCAAAAAAAGGCTTGCTAGGTCATGATGGATTGTAACTTGTTTTATTTAGTCTTTAGTAGAAATTAAGTTACACTTGTTGGACTGTCAGCCAGGAAAAACAGGAATTTTTTTGAATGTTGATTTAAAACTTATTTCTAGCGTTTTGCATTCACGATGCTGTTTGATAGCTTTTCTGCAATAGGGTTTAACTTCAAAATGCTACCACTGTCATGATCTTATTAAAATAATTAAAACATCTTTTAAATTACCTGATGCATCCTGATCTTAGGTTTCTCACCCAAAAGGTCTGTTTCCTTTGTAGCACAAGGATTTGCAGGGCTTGGATTGTGAAACTGTGAGACAAGGCTGTATGATTATGAGAACATTTAAAAATTATAGGGTCTGAGAGTAATGCTTCTACTGGCAAGTGGTTTCTGTCTTCACCAAAGAAAAGCTTTAAAAATTGTCCGTAGTGCAGTAAGGCTTATTGAATAGATACTGAAAACATAATTGGCTTGTACATCTCCTTCTTGACCCTAGCCTTTTCCTAGATAGGCTGCTGTTGTTTCCAGGATGTTAGAGCTTCAGTCTCTTCTCCAAGTGTGTTTTTCTGCATGTTTCGCTGGAATCCGACTGTGTTGTTTGACAGTTAGATAGGAAGTATGGTAATTTCTTAGATATATTGAGGATTTCTTAAGCCTCATACACTGCAGCATTAAACTTTTGAGTAGCTGTTACTAAAAGACAGATAAATTGTTTTCTAGAGATGTACATGCAGTTTGCTTGTGGGATGATAAAGGTCCAGCAAAAATCCATCAGGCTCTGAAGGAAGACATCCTTGATTTTATTAAGCAGGCACAAGCAGTAAGTTCTTAATGTTTCATAACTCCTATTAATATTGTTAGAAAAATTACCAGTTTTGACTTTCATTGAATATAAATACAGTCCTTTTTTGTTTGAAATTCTGTGGTGTTCTGGGTATCAATTGCCCTGCAAACCTCTATTGACAAAAAGACTTAGCCTTGAGTGTTTGCCATGGCTTATTGTATTCTCCCAATCCTTAAAACTGGGGTAGGCAATGATTTTTGCTGTTTAAAAAAACCAAACAAACCAAACCAAAACCCCTAAAACAAACAACAATAAAACCCACAATGCAGCATTGTTTTTATGGATCTAATAGTACTTATGGAATCTTCTTCCACTTGAAAATCTCTTGAGGAAAATTTTTCTATTAAAAAATATTTTCTGAAAAAATTTAATTTGTCTAGCTTCAGTGCTGTGCTGACATGTTCATGGATGGCTGTAAAATAAGCTATATATATGGTATACTAGAAATACCTGTGCTGTTTACTTTGCAAGCCTGGCAGTCCAGTTCCATGGGCTTCCCCTCAAACAATTGAGGTTGTCAGTAGATTGAAAGGAAATTTTGCATTTGTAAAATGTATAGCAAAAGATACATGTAAATTAAAAGAAAAAGCCTTTAGGACAAAAGTTTTAATCTTTTTGACTTGCATATGGTGTAAAAGAAAAAAAAAGTTCATTTGGAAAATGTAAATTTAGAGTTTACTTATTTGCTGATACCTTTCTCTACTCTTTATAAATGGTCCATATGCCATGGGTTGATAACTACTTCCTAAAGTAAATGGCACTTAATTATCTGTATATTTGAATTTTATATGGGATGTTAGTTTCAGTATAAGCAAAGTCAATAATTATTTTGTGTAAAAATTTGTTTTTAAATTACCTCCTCTTCCCTCCTCCTCCAGAGAGTGCTGAGTCATCAAGATGATACAGCTTTGCTAAAAGCATATATAGTGGAGTGGCGCAAGTTCTTCACACAGTGTGATATTTTGCCCAAGCCATTTTGTCAGTTAGAAATTACCTTAATGGGCAAGCAAGGTAGCAACAAGAAATCTAATGTAGAAGACAGTATTGTTCGAAAGGTAAGTCATAAGTATTAAGAGTTTTGCTGCACACTGTTCTGCCTAGAGTAATAGTGCAGACGGAGTTCTGTAGCTGAAGATTAAATTGCATCAATCATGTAATACAGTATATCACTTTGATTCAGTGTGAAGGTCAGAACAACCTTTGAAACTGGCTTTTCCTCTCCATAATAATTGTACTCTATTTCTCCCTGTTGCTGAGGTAATTGAAGAACATCTTGACTGGGCTTTGGGTTTGTTTAGGGTTTGGGTGTTTTTGTGTTCTGGTTTAGTTTTTCTAATTACAACTTGAGTCTTGGGATGGGAGGCAGCTGTAATTCACCTGTTATTTCTTTACTTGTGAGAAGCAAGTGTACTTGTATAAATGTGAGTAGTTTTTTTACTCTTATTTTATTTCCCTAGGCCAAGATCTTAGCTGGGGCAAATCTCTGTGTGATGACTGATTAAGTACTGTCATCTTAAGTTAAATTATGGCTATTGATCTCCTAATTTCCTCTTTTTCCTTCAAGCTGCCAGTCATATAAACGAAAAGATTGGACACGTAGAATCCCGTGAATATTATCTTTTTACTATTTCATATCAAACACATAGAGAAAGTTGAGTGTTTTGAGTGTCGAGTGTTCGGAGTCCCATGAATAATGGTCCTTGAAATTGCTTTAGTCTTTTATTATAAGAAAAACGGAATATATCAGTTGTAAAATGTTAAGTCCTTCAATTTAATATCATTCATTATCCCTTTTCATTGCAGAAGGTGTCTTTAGGGAAATTGAACTCTGTTAGCAGTCTTTCCTTTGGTACTGAAGATCATTTTGACTGTCCCACCATCTGTAGGATGGGAAGAAAAAAATAGTTCAAATGCATTTTTTTCTTCGCCCTCTTATTTTGACATGTGATATAACCTCTAGAACTCTTGAACAAAAAGAAGAGGGAACAGTAGGAAAGACTGGAATTGTCACCTGGAGTTATCTTCTTTGTTTCTGTTGTTTGTTGGAGAAAGCATGTGATCTTACTAGGCTCTCCAAGATCTAGCAAACTGGAATTCTTAACTCTGCTGTATGCAGAAAACAGAACTAAGAAATGAAAGAAAAAAACAAGATGGAGTGGAGAAAGTAGTGAGGAGAAAGAACTGATGTCTAGCAATTCAGATTTTCTTCAGGACTGAAGCTGATGGAGTTGTGTCATACCTCTCATATGTAGTCCATTTAGGACCATCTCATGACTGGGACACCAAAGCCTGAAGTCTCAAACCTATCTTATTATTTCATATTGACAGCTGAAGGTCACTTCTTGTTTGTAGCATCATTCTCTGTCCTTTTCTAAAAGTGCCTTGTCAAAACTTTTCTCACACTTGAGATGCTTTTCAGGTAGTCTTCAAAAATTATGTGTTTTCCTTCAAATATCTTAATAAAACTTCCTTATCCATCCTATCAGAAGCCAGTTTGACTGTGACAGGGCTTTTAATGTGCCTGCTTGGTTGCTTGACGTATCTCACTGCTTTTTCTCCTGACATTGCAACTCCAGATACATTGCATTTCTGGAAAAGTTACTTGATGACTGATTACAGAGTACAGTAGAAATAATATACAATTATGAAATTAATATCTGAAGCAAATACTGCTTCCCATGGCAGTTCAGTTATATAAAGTAAGTTTAGAATGTGAGCTGAAAAATACTTCTATAGCAAGTTGAGCAAGATCAAGTTCTAACAGAGTTGAGCTGCTGTGTATAACCTGAAAATTACAATGCAAATTGCTTGATTTCTGTTTTTGATCTCTTCTGTCTCTTTTGCACAAATGTTTTATCTGCGTGTACCTTTCTGACAGGACTTTTTTTTTTTTCTTCTTCCTAATACCCAGCTCATGCTAGATACATGGAATGAATCCATATTTTCAAATATAAAAAACAGACTTCAGGACAGTGCAATGAAGCTAGTTCATGCTGAAAGACTGGGAGAAGCTTTTGACTCTCAGCTCGTTATTGGAGTTCGAGAATCATATGGTAAGTCTTGCACAGACCAATCTCTCTTGTGTCCTTGCTTTAGTAAATGAATTTTCATCATACAGAGTTGACCATTGTGGTAGTAGGGTTGGAATTACTAGCTCTTAATTTTGTGTTGATTTTTAAATTGTTGTTGTTGATATATGATACCAATCTTTAAAATACTTAACTTCTAAGTGATTTAACTACTTGTCACTCTAAATTCAGTGTTTTCAAAAAGCAGACATTTTAGGGTTGCAGATATAACCTTCTGTCTCTGCTTCTTTCTGTACTGTTTCTGACTTTTCAGACAGTTTGAGGAGGAAATGGAGGCTGCATCTAAGACTCCCAGTCTTTTTCTTCTTTGTAAAATGGATCTGTTTATCTGAAACTTCTGTGACATTTCACCATTGCCTCTTCTTCACACTTCTGCATCCTGTTGAATTAAACTTGTGGCCAGTACTCTCAAATGGTTTATAGAAATACAGTTCTAAATTTTTTAAAAAGTGTATTCTAGTTGAGGACTTTATTTCTCTATACAGTTGGAAACATTTTTCCAAATAGTGCAAACCACTGCTGGATAAGCTCACTGTCTCTATTCTCATGAAACAAGAAAAACATAGTGGGCAAAAAAATAAATGCGAAAATTAAAACACTGGTCTTCTGGGAGCAGTGCCTAAGAAAAGCTGTTTAGTTTTCACTTTTTTGGGCTGCTGGTTTGTTTATTTTTTGGTTTTTTTTTCTTTCTTCTTCTTTTTCAAATTTTGCAATTGTGTGTGTATTTCTGGTTACCATGTTTGAATCTCAAAAATGCTGGAGATAATTATGAAAGATTTCCCTGCAATTAATCAAAATGTTTTTGAAATAAAGACTGGACAATTTTAGTTACCTTTAGAGATCAAAATGCATTTATAGGACACTTCATATTCTTCAGTGCAAACTTTTAATACAAGATAAATGAGAGATTTGCTTATTATTAGCCACATAAGTTTCTGAAACTTGAGAGTAAGTTTGGATTTTCCCTTTGCAGTTAACCTTTGTTCTAATCCTGAAGATAAACTTCAGATATATCGGGATAACTTTGAAAAGGCATATTTGGATTCAACAGAGAGATTTTATAGAACACAAGCTCCTTCTTATTTACAACAAAATGGTGTACAGAATTATATGAAATATGTAAGTAAAAATCCTACTTTAACTTTATTCTCAATGTGTTAGTACTTAAAATGACTGCTGTTCTACTTTTGCACAGGCAGATGCTAAACTAAAAGAAGAAGAGAAAAGAGCACTACGGTATTTAGAAACAAGGCGTGAATGTAACTCTGTAGAAGCAGTAAGTATAATGTGTGGAAAAAATTACATGGTTTATATTTCTATACAGCTTCATTACATTGCAGTTTTCTTGCAATGAATTGATTTGTGTGTGTGTTACAGTTCCATGTGCTAGAAACTGTGTATTTTATGTTTTTTAATAATCCATTATATTTTTTCTTGCAGAAATCTATATTACTTTACAATCTGGCAATTTACAATTTATAAAATGTTTTAATAGTAAATGTTGATCAGAAGTTCAGATTGAAGGGCAGGTTTTTATTCAAGTTGGGTTTTTTCTTTCATTTTGAGCCATACTTTTTTTTCTATGCTTAACAGTGAATGAGAAAGGTGTTTAAAAACAAACTGACCAATCCAGTAGGTACCTTTCTCAATGCTCATTTAGGATATCTGAAAGACTTACTGTTCATAGCAGTCAGGAGGAGCAACAGAAATTTTATTAAAACTATTCTAGATTTCCTCTTAGGCTGAAATGTGCCATTTAATACAAGTTATTTTCATTTTTTCCTTCCAGTTCTTCCCCTTTAGCAATATTTTACATGATTGAGATTTAACTGCAATGAGTAGTTCATCATTGTATTGAAATTACTTCAGGAAACAGGTTATTTTAAATAAATAGCCTTTAAATATGAGATTTCTGCTGCGGATCAAAATGTATTTTATGTCTTTTGTTAAGTTGTGAGTCGCTCATTTTGCACAGCTACAAATTGTAACCTGTGTAAAGAGGCTGATGAAAGAGAGGTGGTTCTCACATGTACAGGCAGTTTTTGTCACAGATCTGTTTCTTGTTCAAGCCAACCAACCTGGTCCAAATAGGGTATACTGGAATGAGAACTATTTTTAGCTCTTGGATGTATACTTGGAAACTAAGTAGGGTAGTTGGTGTTCCAGAAGTGATGGCTCCCTTGAGAGAAAAGTGACAGAAATACTAAGCTCATTACTGGTTTGGGAATTTACCATATTTACTGACCTACTCATTTTTAAGAATTGTGGTTTCCTGTGGATTTCATTCAACTTACACATACTTTTATGAATCAGTGAATGAATTAATCATTTAATACAGCACAGTTGTTGAGGACAGGCTGGATTTTGTGCCATGGCAAACTTGAAAAAGATCAAACTATGGTGCTCAGACAGCTAAATGAGCTAATTCTGTGTTTAATATATTTCAGCTAATGGAATGTTGCGTCAATGCCCTGGTGACATCTTTTAAAGAGACCATTTTAGCAGAATGCCAAGGCATGATCAAGCGAAATGAAACAGAAAGTAAGTGAAGCTTCAAAAGCAGTGCAGGGTGAACTTAGCATCAGCTGCATAAAAATAGAGTTGTTTGTAGATGTATCAAATTACTGTTTTTAATAGATTGTGGCAGTGTTTCATGGATAAAATATTCCTATAAGTGGACAATTTTACCCATAAGCAATGACCATCATTGGTTAGTACTTTTTTCCTATCACTTCTGAATTATGTATGTTAAATACCCTAATTTCAATGACAGGATAGCTTTCATCTTTCTTGAAATAAATTAATATTTTGTGCTCTGCTTTCTTTATTTTTCCTACAACCTGTTTTCCTTGGGTTGACCAACTCTGGTAAATGTTTCATGTGTCTTATTTTCTATTTGAATAGTTCACATATAAATGTTCCTTCTTTGTTCCACCTCCACTTCTCCCTACCCCCTAGTAAAAAGTGAAACATCTCTTTACACAGCTGGGTTTTTTTGAAATGCAAGGAAATTTTTTTCTTACTCTATTAACTGTTGAGGCACCAATAAACCAATAAAGAAAATCTCGGCACATTTTTCGATCTGGTTTTATAGCCAGTATGTCACTTTGGGTATTGAGAGTTAGCTCTGTGTGCCTTTTTAAAGTTTTCAAGCTTTTTTATTTAATCCTGCTACCACAAATTAAGAGTTTAGTGTGATTTAAAAGTCTTGTGTTAGTCTTGTATGATAGAACAACTATGACATTAATATGTCATGATTCAAGTAGGGAAATGGAAAAAGTAAAAGCTGAAGTCACAAGTTAATTATTTTCTTTGAAGTCTTGGTATCCTGCAGCCAGGGAATTTTACTAATATCTATACAAAGTTTTCATTTCTATGCAAATGTGAAAACTGTTTTATGACTTGGAACCGTGTAGAAAATACTCAGTTCTAAAGCTAGCCTTTCAAAAAATATTTGACCTCAGGACTGTGTCAAGCTGATCTGATCGTGACTTCTGGCAGTAGACCAGAGCTAAATCTAGAAAGTCACCAAACTTCCTATGAGTGTATCTTATGGCCTCTGGGAAAAGGAGGCTTGTTTAACTGTGGAGCTTTAGAAGGGTTCATCTGTAGCATCCAGAGTATCTTAAGAAACTTGCTGAAGTATTCACACAGTCTTTTTCCTTGTGGCTATGTCTGCTCAGTGATACTGCTTGGCTGCAAAATACTTCTCTAGTATGTAAGAACTCAAGTATCTCTTCTGCATCTTTCTCTGCCTTATTTTGCTTATGTGCATGTCTTTCTGATGGTATTTGCCACAAGAATTTAATTATGTTTTCTTTATTAAACAGCATCTGACAAAAAAGGCCTGGGTTTGTTGGCTAGGAGCTGGGCACTACTTTAAAATACTGTGTTATATAAAGGACTTAACATTTACCTGATGTGCAAAGGAAGGAGGGCATAATGTTTTCCAGCTATAAACTATCAAAGATGTCATATCTTGCAAATGGCAAGTTCCTATCTTCAGTTCCTAACTTCAGAATTGGGCTTTAGTGAATTCTTGTTTGTTTATAGTATTGGATACTGGAGGCCTAAATTTTATTCTTGCAGTACTTCATAACAGAAATATGAAGTAAACTTGGTTTTTATGAATACAAAATGAAAACAGAACTTAAGTGCCCCTACAGCTGCAGTATGAATTTCTTTAGTTTTCAGAGTCATAATGTATTGAGAGACATTCCAGTTAAATGTTCTCTTGGTTTTGTTAATTTGAAATTTGTCTTTGAAGAACCTGGGGTCTGGGATTTCCTCTAGTGTTAGGGATGAACCTGAAGTCTTCCTTTGCCACCACTTATTACAGGAAACTCCTGATTTTTTTTCTTGAATTATTCATATAATCACTAGTTTACAAAAGCAGATGTAGAACACTTTAATATCAATATTTCTGTTTCCTTTTGTCTGTGATCTCTTCTTCCCTGTCACTGTTTTTTAGAGTAAAGATTAAAAGATACAGTAAAATGTGAAACTGCTGTCATCACTTACAGTGATGTACATCTAAATGGCACTGAGAATACCTCAGAATTTTTTTTTTTTTTTTTAATATGTTTCCTGAAATCCTATTCTTTACGCCATTGTGAGCTGTCTCTAGTAGCTCTGCAAGTTCTTATGGAAGGTTGTTTTTGGTTTCCATTATTTAATTTGCATTTTTTAAATGAAAGGACGGTTTTTCCTCTCTGCAACAGTTTTCTGTTTGGTTCTGCAACAGTTGTTGGGAGACATGATAATATGTATTTCATCCTCAGTGGGACAGGATCTTCCAGATGTTGCTGACAGAAGTTATCTCAGAGGAGAAAACAGGGCCTCTGGCTTTTTGTCCCTTTTCACAGAGATACAGCATCGAGGAACTAAGCAAAGCTATAATTTTTTTTTTTTAATCTAAAAAATAATTAGAATCCCTTATGAGCTCATTTCTCTGCATTAAGCAGAGCCCTGTGCTGTGTTTAGTTAAAATGTCTGTGGTCTCTCTATGTAGTGGCCTTAATCCAGATGTTCCTATGTGAAAAGATTTGTTAGGATGATTAGTGATGTTTCAGTACCTTACTCTTTTTTCCTTTATATTTATTTATTGATTTATTGGTTTATTGGTGGTGAAGTACTATCACAAGATAGACAAATAAACCATGTCAGTTTTTAGGTTTTGAACTGCTAACTTCCAGAAAAAACAAACTCTGGGAAAAGGTAAAGAAAAAAATGTTTTTTACCTTGGTTTTAATATCTTGAATCCATACAATTTCCTGCAGAAACTATAGTAGACTTCCATCTGAAAGCAATCCATTTTTGCCAAGCATTTTATGGGGCAGTTACACTAGATCTGCACAAGATCTGGAACGTACACGTAATTCAATTTGCCATTGATTTTTGAGGTTTTTTTATTCAAGCTTTTGAGATTATATACATAAGCAGGTATTACTTTGAAATATATTTTTGCCTTCAGAATTATCTTATGAAGAATTAAAACAAAACAGTATTCAAAACATTTTTTCTTTTAAAAGATGAATTCCATTATCTGTTCTTTACACTTTCCGTGTTCTTGAGATAATCTCAAGGAGAAATGCAGTATATTTGGGTTTTATACAGGTCTTTGACTGGTGGCTTTATCAGTGTTTGTATCTTTCAGAGTTGCATTTAATGTTTTCACTGATGGATAAAGTTCCAAATGGCATAGAGCCTATGCTAAAAGACTTGGAAGAACATATTGTTAGTGCTGGACTTGCAGATATGGTAGCAGCTGCTGAAACTATTACTACTGTAAGTCTATTGTTTTTAAATAAAGTATCATCAAAAAAAAACTTGCAGAAGTTAAATAATCTCTAGTTGTGGAACATATATGTGAATGGAAGTAATTATTGAAGATTATGTTTAAATAGTAAATTTTTATCCCCTAGAAGTTTTAATGTCTTTAGAATAATTTTTTGCTCCTTCTGTTTTCAATTGTATCTTTAAAACAGGACTGTAATTTGCCATAAAGAACACTATAAGTTAAATTAATGGGATACTTATATGGTAGGATTGTGTTAGCATCTTACGGAAAAGGCATAATAATTTTTTTCAAAATTTGAACTTCCTGAAGAAATTTGGAATTCACTTTCAATCTAAGAGTGGTAGTTCAGTGTGGAAATTTAGTTTTTTTCCACTGTTCATTTTCCTTCACTTTTTATCATCTTTTTCTCTGGGTCTGGGAGGCCTGAGTATCTGCAATTAGGATGTGCTTTTATTTGGAAGTTATTATACAATCTTTGAAATGTATATGTTTTTTCTGTACGTTTGTCTATTGAAAATACTGTCCTGCCAGCTGTGTTGAGGCATACATGCAGTAGAGCTCTTCAGTACAGAGAGTAAAGATAGAATGCTCATTCTTAGTGTGCAGTCTTGAGTATACTACATTATTACAGATGAGGGAATTGCATGTAGGCTCACAGCAAATTCTGTGAAGCCTTGGTTTTTTTATTTTATTTTTGTCTCTAACCAGGATTCTGAGAAATACGTAGAACAATTGCTTACACTATTTAATCGATTTAGTAAATTGGTTAAAGAAGCTTTTCAAGATGATCCAAGATTTCTTACTGCAAGAGATAAGGTATGTGTTTCTGCCCATAATTTCTTTTCTGTCTAGGAACTTTTGTAATTATGATGTCTCTGAAATCCTTGTGCCCATTCACAGTTCAACCTGCTCTTAAATATACAGACTAACATACTGCTGAAACTTAATGCCAACTGTCTGTGTTTTAGTCATGCATAAAGTTGCATTTGTATTCAGCTTTATAATGTTGAGGCACACATCAGTGACTGATTTTTGTGTTGAGCACCTTAATGTCTGATTCAGCAATTCATGTTGAGAATTTACTATGGATTTGAGAGTTGTCTCATGACTTCAGATACAGAATCTGATCCATGCAAGACCATCCTAAGTTGTTGTTTAAAGGAAAGTAGGATATTAATGGAAAAGAGGAAAAGGCAAAACATCAGTTAATGGGAAACTGAATCATGAGATTTGAACCCTCATATTGAAAAATCAAATCAGTGAGCTAGAGGCTGGTAAAAAAAAAATAGATTAGTTTCCTGTATCTAAAAAGGTAAAAACTTTGTGGTTCATATGTTACAAGAGAAAAATTGAGCAAAACACTAATAATCTCAATTATTTTTCAGGCATACAAAGCAGTTGTGAATGATGCTACAATATTTAAACTTGAATTGCCATTGAAGCAAAAGGGGTAAGCCTTGTAAATTTTATGTGAATCAAAGCTCTTAAATTGTTAGAGATGGAGCTTCTCTTTTAAAATATCACTTCAAAAAGCGTAATAGTCTTTAAAAGTCCTTTGTGTTCTTTGCATTATGGAATTTCTGGTTGCTTATCAACCACTGGTAAGACATTCTTCACATGTCAGTGGTTCAGAGAATAGCAGCCTATATAAACTCAAATTTATTTGTAGAATCTATTTATAGTAACAAGTCAGTTTCTTACTGGAATTTAATATTACCTTCTGGGTTATTAATTTCAAAAACCTGAGCTGCATAACTGTTACAACTTGAGTACAAGTCCTGGGGGAAAGAAGAGGCAGTAACCTTTATGTAAATGACTGTGGCTGATTATGGTGTAACCATCCACAAGCTGTTTACTGCCTCCTCTTGTGCCAGCTGGAGTGTGACCTCTCTGGGTGTTACATTTTTGTTTCAGTGCAGGATTAACCAGGTTAGTTTAAACAGCTTCCAGTAGATAAAGCAGACCTGTGTGACTCAAGAAGAAAAACCATGCTTACAGTAGCTACTCTGCTAACTCAGCCAAGAGAAGGTAGCAGTCAGGTAATTGATGGTTACAATTTAACATGCAATGTGCCACTTGATTAGGAATACATCTAGGTGGTTGGGATTGCTTATATACAGTTTGTAGTTTGATTTACTGTGGGAAAAAAGCTTATGTAGCTGGGCTGCCAGCTTCCCTTTCCAATGACTTGTGGGTAGGGGTGGTTGGGTATAATTACCCAGTCAGCATTCTGGTTCTTTTTCTGTATTTGGTTTTGGACTAATGGTAAGCCTAGACAGGGGTTAGCCTTTCTTATGTTACTGGAGAAACACTTTAACAAAAGATGGGATCTCTGCTTTATATAGTTTGTATAGATGTAGGCAAGATAGAAGAATTTTGAGGTCTCTGTAACCTTCTAATTTCTCCAGGAGCATCCAAATCAATACCTTATCCAATCTGTACCTAGTGATTTCTTAGAAACCACCATGATAGTGATGGTTTTCTCTTCAGCATTCTTCTTCCCAAGCTCTTTCAAGCTTGGGAAGCTACTCATACTGCCTGGTTTAAATAAAATGAAACTTCGTCTTGCTTAACTTGTGCAATTAAGTTCAACTTAAGAATATGGAATTTGATAATTTTTCATTGTTGTCAGGATCTTGAAGATACCTATTCAGAAATACCTGGGAATACACTGATTAAATAAGGGTTCTGTCTTTTAACAACCAAAAGTCTGGCAATCTCCTTTTACTTCAAATGGTCTTTAGGAGGGCAGTATACACAGCCTGCAAGTTACTTCATGAATTAAAATGGACAAGTTGTCTAAAGAGTTTTAGCACCATCTACATTAGTTGAGGAGAGGGTGAGAGAATGAGCAAGAACACTGGATCCCTGAGTATCCCTACAGCTTCTTACCTGCTGTCTTACTGCCTATGTTTTGGGCCCTTGAGACCACTGATCAAATTGGTGCCACCTGATTGAACCTTAGCACTATTTTATTCAACAGTGTAGACAGGGGTTCAGAACATGACCTCATGCTTGCATGCTTTTTTGAGGAACCATAGTCTGCCTGCTGTAGCATCTTCTTTTTCAACCTTTAATCTCCCATTACTCCCATAGTCCCATTACTATGCATTAAATGTGAGGTGGTTTGAAGTCTGTGAAATGCAGTGCAGGAAACTGTCCTTGACACCTCCATTACAGAATCACAGAAAGTTAGGGGTTGAAAGGGACTTTGAAAGATCATCCAGTCCAACCCCCCTGCCAGAGTAGGGTCACCTACAGGAGGTCACATTGGAATGCATCCAGGTGGGCTTTGAATGTTTCCAGGGGAGGAGACTCCACAACCTCCCTGGGCAGCCTGTGCCAGTGCTTAGAGTATACTGATAAGATGAGTGAAACATTTCACTTCAGCATTTGTTAATTCTGTACTAAAATACTTCTGCCATGCAATATTCAGTTGTTTCAAACTGTTCTTTGAATGTAACACTTTATTGGTTGGGTTCTAAAATTAAAAGCAGCTGGGATTCCCAAGATGTAGAACCTGCCTAAAAATGCTTGGTAGTGTTTATTCTTTTAAGTAGATGAAGGACTTATGCCTATTTTTATATTAGTTTAACAAGGATATAACCAGCACCAGGATCCTTGCCAAGGGGATCAGGAAAGAGAGGTCTGTCTTGTTAATAGTGTGACTCTTCAGAACACTGAGATTCTATACATTCTGAAGATACGTTGTTTTTCTTTTATTTAGTGTTGGATTAAAAACACAGCCTGAATCCAAATGCCCTGAGCTTCTTGCTAATTACTGTGACATGTTGCTAAGAAAAACACCACTAAGCAAAAAACTGACTTCTGAAGAAATTGAAGCCAAGCTTAAAGAAGTGGTATGGTTTTGCTTCCTACTTCTTGGTTATTCTGAAGAACGAATTTTTTTGGTTTATTTCCTTATGTTTATCAAGGCTTTTATCTTCAAAAACAGTTACACAAGGTGTAATAATAGGGAATAGAGTTTATTATGTCCTCACGTGTGTATGGGTCTAAAACTTGTAAGCAATGCAGTGTTTCATGTGTCTGTGTCAGTTCACAAAATTAGTATGCAAAATTAGTGCCTATATCAGACTGTAATGCATTACCCTAAATAAGTTTAGAAAGTAATAGCAGTATGTAAAAGTCTCCTCTGTCAATGTCTCTTCTGATTTAAGAGAAGGGTCTTGATGGTTGACAAGTGAAGAAACTGGAGGTGTGATACAAAGATTGATAGCTAATGTCTGTGAGAGTATTAACAGCTTCTCTTAAGTCAATGTCAAGTAGCCTTTTTCTGTCTCATAGTCTATAGTGGCATTAGATCAGTATTTGAAGGCTTTTGTCTGATTGACAGTGCAAATAAATATATTAAAATCTTTTTTGACAGCTTTTGGTACTTAAATATGTACAGAATAAAGATGTTTTCATGCGATATCACAAAGCTCACTTAACAAGACGCCTGATATTGGATATATCAGCTGATAGTGAAATTGAGGAGAATATGGTCGAATGGCTCAGAGTAAGTAGCTTGACATCTTTCTTTCTTTGGATAGTACTGCTCTTGCTTGTAGTATTACATTAATTCCCAGTCTTGAACTTAGATATCCTTCTTGCTTAGATGAGTTCTATTTTAAATTCCAGACCACTCAGTGACATCTTATGCTTCTTTTTATTGCAATATTTTGTGCAAGTAAAACAGTTTTGCAAATTTCTAAGAGAAATTATAGTGGTAGTGATAGATTTTAAAATACTGCACATATGGTTATCTGAAGACTTTGTATATTCCATATGCAAATTAGCAAAATGCAGTGTACTTGTTTAGCTATGTAAATAATTAGTGATTTGTTCGCATTGTGAAATTTTATGCAGATTAGAATACTATTTGCATGCTTTAAGCATTCCTTCAGCTCTCAGATTTCACTGATTCCTTAATGCATGATTATGTTCTTCAGCACTTGGTTTTCTTTAAAAGAATCGTCATATCCCCTTAACGGGTAACATGCAAAAAAATACATACTGCATTGCAGATTAACTGTTACTGTGGAATGGTCATACCTGTGCACTTCATTGCTCTTCACTTTTTTGAGTTTATTGTTTTAAAAATAAAGCTTTTTGTTCATAGTTGCCTCTCTCATAGTTCAGTATTTTGTTTGTCTATACAGGAAGTAGGAATGCCAGCAGACTATGTGAACAAGCTGGCTAGAATGTTCCAGGATATTAAAGTGTCTGAAGACTTGAACCAGGCTTTCAAAGAAATGCACAAAAATAATAAACTTGCTTTACCAGGTACTATTTTCAAATAATTTGCAATTTTTCCTTTCTCTTCATGAAAAATAGTTCTGTTGAATCTTGAGTTAAAAGGTGTATCAGCTGCAGGTTAAACACCTCCAGGACATTGTTATCCCTAGTTTGGAAGTGCCTGTAGACTGTGCTTTCTCTTACAGTTGATACTGGAGCTGTATCATTCTGGATTTTACCATGGGTTTTCGTTATGAGCAGTCTTGTAGGTAGAGACCCCCCGCTTTTGTTAATTTCCAAGCAGGGGCTTGAATCAGTATCAGCCAGGTGAATGGCTGAACTACCCCCTTCTCTTAGACCCTTATCATTCTTCATGAGTGCTTCATGTTGTGCTGCTTTACCTGCCAGTTCAAATCACATTTCAGAGATCAGATTTCAGTGATAAAAGAAGCTGAGGAACATTTGAGTTTTGGACCCGCTATTGCTCTTGAGTGGTAACTTAAAAGCATCCGTTTTTAAGCTTCATAGAATCATAGAATTGGCTGGGTTGGAAAGGACCTCAGAGATGATCAACTCCAAGCCTTGATCCACTACCGCTGCGGTCACCAGACCATGGCACTGAGTGCCACATCCAGTCTCTTTTTAAATATCTCCAGGGATGGAGAATCCACTACTTCCCTGGGCAGCCCATTCCAATGTCTGATCACCCTCTCTGTAAAGAAATTCTTTCTAATATCCAACCTAAACTTCCCCTGGCACAACTTGAGACCATGACCTCTTGTCTTGCTGAGAGCTGCCTGGGAGAAGAGACCAACCCCCCCCTGGCTCCAGCCTCCTGTCAGGGAGTTGTAGAGAGCGATGAGGTCTCCCCTGAGCCTCCTCTTCTCCAGGCTGAACACCCCCAGCTCCCTCAGCCTCTCCTCACAGGACTTGTGCTGGAGTCCCTTCACCAGCCTGGTTGCCCTCCTTTGGACCTGCTCCAGGACCTCAATCTCCTTCCTGAACTGAGGGGCCCAGAACTGGACACAGGACTCGAGCTGTGGCCTCACCAGGGCTGAGTACAGGGGCAGAATCACTTCCTTGGACCTGCTGGCCACACTGTTCCTGAGGGAGCTTTGCAGAGGCAAGCAAGAAGACACAGAGTTTTCTGTGTTGCACACAGAAAGCCAGCAGTGCATAGAGAACATTAATGGTGAAGTAGGTAGACACCTTGCTACTTCCTGAAAATTTGGTCCTCTGTAGTGGTATTTAGAGTAGAAAAATAACCATCAACATGCATTTTGTTATTCTGTCTTTCATAGCTGGAAATTCATATAATCCAATATTGTCTTACAGCTGATTCTGTGAATATTAAAATTTTAAATGCTGGTGCCTGGTCTCGTAGTTCTGAAAAAGTGTTTGTCTCATTGCCCACGGAATTAGAAGATCTCATCCCAGAAGTTGAAGAATTTTATAAAAAGAATCACAGTGGTCGAAAACTACACTGGCATCACCTCATGTCTAACGGAATTGTAAGTATATAGTTTTTGGTATGTCAGTATCAGTAAATAGTGGTAAATACACTGTCTGTGTACTTAGAATAGTACAAAAGTTTATGGTCCAGAAAGGCTTAAGAGGAAAACTGTCATTCTGTTCACAGATAACATTTAAAAACGAGGTTGGCCAGTATGACTTGGAGGTAACAACATTTCAGCTAGCTGTACTTTTTGCATGGAACCAAAGACCCAGAGAGAAGATCAGCTTTGAAAATCTTAAACTGGCAACTGAGCTTCCTGATGCGGAACTTAGGAGGACTTTATGGGTATTTCCCTTTCTCTTGAAACAGATTTCTTTATTTTTGTACTCTGAAATGCTGGATCAATGTTTTTAAAGTGCGTTCAGAGATAACACTTTGAAACTGAAACATGAACATCTTTCTTGCTAACTAATCAGTTGTTATGCTGGCTCCCTGCACTACTGTTGAGCACACAAAGCCTTTACATTAACACGCTCTCCCTTCCCAATGTTATTTAACTTAAGCTTTTGGAAACAGCAAGATCTTTTTGACCATATGCTGTCTAAATGTGGAGTGGGACTGGTCTCTCAAATCAGTGGTGCTTGATAAGTATCTCGTGCTTCAAAGTAACTTCGGTGTTTGCTTTATCAGACTTTTAGTTATTTTGCTCAAGAATAAAGATAGAAATCACATAAATTAGTCTTAACTCCTCTTCTGTAGCCATGAGCTTGTGCGTTTTCCTTATTTGTATGATTTTACTTATGCTAACCTGTTTCAGAAGATTTGGTAAACTGTATTCCCTTTGTGGTATAACTAGTATCTTTGTTTTGCCCTCTAGCAACTCCAAACAAGGCTACATGGTTCCCTCACTACAGGCTGCACAGCAGTGAACTATGCTAAAAAGTAATTGTTTCCATTTAGAAAAACTGGTGGTTTATTTTCATTCTTTCCCCCCTTCCCCTTTTCTCTGTAGTCTCTTGTAGCATTTCCAAAGCTGAAACGTCAGGTTTTATTGTATGAACCTCAAGTCAATTCACCCAAAGACTTTACAGAAGGAACCCTCTTCTCGGTGAACCAGGAGTTCAGTTTAATGTAAGATGATGTTTGAAAAGTAAAATAAGAATGTACTATTTTATAATTAAAATAATTCTGATTAAGTTTACCTCTGTCCGTGAACGTTTTCAAGATTCAACTAGACAAATGCTTTGCTGCCCTGTCCTCAATTAGTTTTGCCAATAGTCATGCTTCAAGTAGATGCTTGGACTAGGTGACATTCACCATCCCCTTCAGAAAAATGTTTCTTTGATTACGGTTTCCGTGAAATTAAATTTCTTAACAACCTAGAGGTGACGTACAAAATTGGAGACTTTTCTGTATTTCTGTTACTACAGAGACCATGAAATTTCATATGGGAAGAATAGCATGTAAGCAGAGTACTAGTACTGTATTGATTATTACACAAACACTTAAGTTTCAACAGCAGAGTAATTAAGTTAAATGTGGATTTGAAAGTGCTTTAAACAAGGTGTACTGTCAAAAAACCCAGATTTTTGGTTTGGCTTTCACCAAAGAGGAGAGTCTTTGTTTTGATCAGACTTGCAGCGCTCTTTTACTGGTGCTATGAAATCCTTCAGAGCATAAGATTGTATAAATAGAGAGAATATCTAAATGGTATATAGTACATTCAGCATTTTTTACTTTGTTTTTTGCCTCTTCTTATTCTCAATGTGTGTGATTAGAACTGGCTCTCTGTGCTAGTAACCTCACATTCTGGGCCTCATTGTCAGTAGCAGCAGGACATCTGGATGTGGAAAGAGACAGAGGTGATGAATCTGCTTTCCTGGGGCTTATTTTCTTGCCCAGAGCCATGATGTTTGTTCATGTCATTAGGATCATGAGCTTTGGGAGGTGATGAGAGGGCATGACAGAAAGAAACAGGCCATACAGAAAGTTTGTGGGTGACCACTGAAGAGTGCCATCAGCTTTCTTTGTTACAATAGCTCAATAGCTGTTATTTGTCCTTTTTTTTTTTTTTTTTTTCCTTTTCTGCTGGACAGGCAGTTCTTTTGATGGAAAATGAACTAATTCTTGATTTCCTGAATTTAAGAACTTCCTCTGAGGAGCCATAGTTTTATATAATTAAACTGAAGTCTATTTCTCTGAAATGTTATTATTTAATAATAATGGTAGTTTTTCAACTTCGGACAATATCTGTTTAAGGTGATGGATTTTTTTGTAATGCAAGTTTATGCAGGTTTTGTTGTTCAGAGACATTGGCATTGAGTTTTGCTTTGTCAGCTAGCAGTCTCATTATTGCAGTGCCTATAAATAGTTGATACATGATGATACTCCTTGCTGCTATAATTTCACAGAATTCCTTAATTGAAAATGTATGTTTTGCTTATTTTCATAAAATACAACTTTTTCAGAAAAAACGCTAAAGTTCAGAAAAGGGGCAAGATAAATTTGATTGGTCGATTGCAACTTACTACAGAGAGAATGCGGGAAGAGGAAAATGAAGGAATAGTCCAGCTAAGAATATTACGAACCCAGGCAAGTAAACTGACAGGGAAATAAAAAATTAGCATCTTTTTTTTGTCATAGTATCACTATTGCATGCTGTCCCTGGTTGGATCTCAATGAATGCTGTTGAATCCCATTGGATCCTACTTTTGCTGTGTGCTTAGATTCTTCTGGGTACTGGATTTTGCATCTGTGTTTATGCCTTTATAGCTATTGGCCTTCTGATGAATTTTTTAAGCAGGTTTTAAAGAGGACAAAGCAAGTATTAAGTAAGCAGTAAAGGTTTACCTGTGTAGTGGTGGGTAACAGAAGTAGATGGTAAGGTTGACTGACTTGAACCACCAGTGGAAACAGTTTTGTTGATCTTGAGACCTCTTGGACTGCTTTGTGTGAAGAGCTCATGGGATCATACTATAGTAATAGCACTGTGACTGTTTGAGAAGCCTTCTCTTAAGAGGGAAAGTTTATAAATGCATATTAGATTTACAAGCTGCAGCTTCCTGCTTTGTGGCTGGTTGTACCTTCAGTCAGGTACTCATCTCAGATCTTTTGAGCTGACAGTTCTAAAAAAACATGAATTTTTTTTTCAGGCATCAGAAATCATCATCTCAAGCAAAGTCTCAAAAATCCCATCTTTCCTTCAAATTGCAGGTCTCTTCTATCAGTCAGTTCAGATTCCAGGCCATGCACATTGTTGTACCACTTGACTTAATGTTGTGGCCAAATTTCCAGCATAAGGATTAATGCCTGATGATATTCATGAAAAGCGAACTCCTTGTGACTTCCAATTTGACATTAAGCTTACATTTCATGAGGTATTCACAAGGTATTGCAAGTCACCCAGGAAATGGTGACTCCTGCTAAGAGAGTGAATACAAATAAGGTTTTTAATGAGTAACTGACATTATAAGTGTAAGATTTAACTGCAGGTTCTCCTTTGACTGAACTTTTGTCTCGCCACTGCTTCATTCTTTTCCATTGCCATCTTTTTCACAACAGCAGTTCAGTGTTTACTTAGGCTAAGGAATGCAGCATTTATCTGATTTTTAAGGAAAAATACAGATTTCTTTGCTGTATTGCCTTACAAGGAGTTCTCTTATTAATGCTTCTCACTTCATCTAGGCATTTAAAAAAAAATTATTTTTTTTTTTTTCTCTTGTCCCCCACCAGGA
Source organism: Phaethornis superciliosus (assembly GCA_023637945.1). Taxonomy (NCBI): domain Eukaryota; kingdom Metazoa; phylum Chordata; class Aves; order Apodiformes; family Trochilidae; genus Phaethornis; species Phaethornis superciliosus. The sequence goes on along the minus strand of JAJQWJ010000001.1, from coordinate 180,579,590 downwards.
AGCTATCATCCAAATAATGAAAATGCGGAAGAAAATCACTAATGCCCAGCTTCAGACTGAACTGGTAGAAATATTGAAAAACATGTTCTTGCCACAAAAGAAAATGATAAAGGAGCAAATTGAATGGCTTATAGAGCACAAATATATCAGAAGAGATGAGTCGGATATCAACACCTTCATATATATGGCATAATGTGAGGACTCTGCAGGATGCTGAGGACATAATTGGAAAGGTGCTTGGACAGACAGCTGCAACAGTTTGTGCTGCAGAAGGACTTGTTCTGACTTTTGTTACGTATTCAAATCCCTGCCTTACCTTACAGAGGACTATATTTTGCCAATCTCATTCAGCTAGCATGATGGCATTCCCTTCATGTTGCACACTTTTAACAGCATGCTGTTTTGTGGGAAAATTGCATTCATGAAGAGCCCATTGTGAACTTTTTAAAGTAGATTTGATTTACACCCACCAGGAAGAATACAGGTTTGGGTTTTTAGATGACCAGTACTTGCACAAGGAAAAAATATTCAAATATTCATGCACTGAGGAACTGCTATTACTTTTGTTTTGGGTTTGGGTTTTTTGGGTTTGTTTTGCTTTTTTTCTTTTTTTGGTTGGTGTTTTGTTTTTTTTTTTTAATGCAATTAGGACTAGAAGTAGCACTTTCACTTTTGTGTTTTGGATCAACATAATAATGTACTGTCCACTTCCGATCCTTTTTATGTAATAACACTTGAGAGACACACACATGCATCACAACTGATATGTATTTGTTACTGTTAAAATCTGTTGGCTAGAGCAGTGCTTCAATCTAGTAACTGGATTTTAATAATTGACAGAGAAGTGACATAAGAGTAATTCCAAGTCATGGGTGATATTTTTCCTTAAGCAAGAGATCATTGTTTTTAAATTGTTTGCTGTAAACAAGTGGATATACGTAATTTGTTACCTTATTTGGATGATTTGCCACAATCCTTTTGGAGAAGGTAAAGCTTTCCTGAATGATACTTCACTATATAAGCGTTTTCATTCTTATACTGAACAGAAATATTAAGTGTATTTCTTTGTACATTTAATATTTGTATTCCAAATATTTAAGTATGACTACATATATCTGAATGCATTAAAGAGTAATTGATGCACAACTCCCCCAGAAAGAGAATAGCACTTGAAGATCCCTGTACTAATTCCATATTGGTAACTTTATATAAATACATGCAAGCATTAGTCCAATTGGACTGGTTTGTTGCTTAGAAGTCAACATCTTTATACAAGAAACAAACAAACCCTCTGGTTTTTATTTTGAATCTGTCAGGGTAGGAAAAACAATTCTAACAAAAATGGTAGAAACCTAAAGAAAAAATACCATGTTCAGTGTATGCAGAGAGAGTGCCAAATACATGTCAGGAATTTCAGCTTTTTAATGTTACCTCTTCTATTTTCAATCATCCTAAGTAGTCGTTTGGCCTGCCTCTCTGGTACTCTGAAATGTCCCAGCATTTACTGAACTGATAACACAATTCACTGGAGCAGAGTGCCTGTCTTAGGACAAAAGGTAAGTTGTGTTTTACTCAGTTCTGTATGAATATTCTTCTGTAAATCACAAGTGTGTGATTACTTTTTTCTAATTAACCTGTTCAAGTACAGGATCTAAAGGTCTCATCTTGTGATTGAAAGGGGAAGAGGATACTGTTAACTTTAGTCAAAAAGCAAAACCTTCCAGTAAGTAAGAGGAGGTGGTTTACTTTCACGTGGTTGCAGTAAAGCATAAAGTAAGAGTGGTTTAAAAGCAGACTCTGCAAGAATGGCTGTTTGCACCCTTCAGCAGGCTGCATGCTCTATTACTAATGGAAATGCCAATGTGACTGCCTGAAAACAAGTGTGTACTTGGATATCTATCTGAGTAAGAAATTTTTGGTAGTGAGAGTTTTATGAACAAGAGATGGAGAGAACTTGAGACCTGGACAGTTACTGTTGATTGAAATACCACGGCTTATGTCAGGTGCTTTTATTGATACTCAAAAGCAGATGCTGTTTTAAAGTATTGCATCTTCTCTGTTGGCCCTGTGGTACTGCGATTCAGAATCAAAAGCAAGAGGTGCTTTGCGTAGTTAACAAGTGAGACTATTTGAATATCAGAAAACAAAATTGTAATAAAAAGCTTTGTGCTGCAAGATTTTCAGTCTTTGTAACTTAAGAGGAAAAAATGCTCACTTGGGATAATTGGAGGAAAACACGACAGCTTAAGCACACACTTTTCAATGTAAATAATTCCAGCCCTTAACCAGAGAAGAGCAGGTGTGAAATTGTCACACAGGAAGAGTGTCAAACGGGGTAGCACTGATTTTGATGCTATTGATTTAGTTTTGGAGAGAATTTTTAAGAGACTGCATCTCAGATACAACTGTTGAGGAAGGTGGAGTGTATGCAGACAGCGGCAGGTTGCTGACAGCTAAGGAGCTACATGTTCCTTCAACTGATATAAAATAATACAACCTAAATGTTATCTATTTTTTTCAGCACCTGGGATGCAGAAATATAATAGGCATTGTGCCTATGACGTGGTCATTTTTCTTTAAATATCTACTGGAAATTGATGTTGGAGTTTTTCTTAAATGAGACTCACACCAGCAAATTTGTTAAAAATGCAGAATCACATTTAGCATCCTTCATCAGGTCATTTTCACCAATATGCACTTAAACAAGTATCACCTGGGGTACAGGGAGATACCTGGGGTAAATTGTTCTTTTGGGGAGGGTAGAGTTCAGATTTTGAAATTAAAATGAACTGTTCTTCACTTGCAATATGGCAACAACGCACTTTTAAGGCTGCAGTTTTTAGCTATGAATATTTATGTCCAAAGACCTAGCTTAAAGAGGTGCTGCATCTGAGTAACATGTTGCCACACACACTGCCACGGTGAATAGCTATGGAATGAAATCTGGTGTAGAAGCGGGGTGGGGAGGAATCGTTCTTGACGGGTGTAATTAAGAAATACTGTTAACTCTTTCTCTGTCCCAACAACTTGATGAGAATCTCGATTTCAATTCTGAAGTCTTCCATTTTCCTCTTTTCACAGTTGGTGTCCCTAGCTTCTATTTTTCCTCATCTGTCTTTCATTTTGTTATGAGTGTAATGCAATTGCATTTCCAAAAGACAGTGTGACTTTCTCATTTTCACCTTTTTAAACTGAATATAAATGTTCTGAATGTTCATATGTTGCATTTATTTGCATTGGGATGCCATTGTCCTGTAAAGTGCAAATTTTAAAAATACAATTGGCAAAAAGATTTGATAGTTTTACAGAAAGATTTATTATCTTAAACTCAAACTGTTTTCTATTTTCATCCAAATGACTGGGATGCTATCTTTGTAATTCTTTGAGGTCATATTTGTGAAATAAACAATACATGAAAATTTTCCTGTCATATACACTATATGTAGTCTGGAGTGTTGAGCAAACTTGAGTCCCTGAGTTGTAATATCTATCTACATATGGTATTTACAATTTTGAATGTGTGCCACTACCAAGATAATGCTGTACAATTTTGAATGGTGGTAGTTTCTGTATGGCAGTCCAGCTGAACTATTTTGATGTACTGCTTAATTTTTGAATTTTATTTTTTAAGTTGTATAATTTATTTTCTTGCAAAATAAAAATGTAATATAAAAGACTGCTCATTTAGTAAGGTATTTTGGTGTCTTCCTATGAAAAATTTTAAAGTTGATTTCAGGTGCTGCTCCTGAAAAATACCTCTGTTTGAAGTTTGCCTGATTCCAAGTCCTGAAGTCTGTTACAATCAGATTACTACAAAAAAAATTCCTTTCTTGTTATGATTTTTCAGTACCTAAGGTTATAGGTAGAACTATTTAATCTTCCAAGTTCTGTTTAATGATTAGCTGCGGCCTTTCAATTTAAAGTTATCAAAGCCTGCCATGCCAAAAGTGTCTGAGGGTGCTTGTCTTATGGCATTTTTAAAAAGGGTAGTGTCCCTCTGACTTACTGGAAACACTGAATGTCATGGTAGATTTGTCTCTGAAATGACTTCTAATGAACATCACTGAAAATTGCTGGCATTGTCACCAGATTGTTGTGACCCTCATGTACCCGGTCCTGCAGGAAACAAGTGGTGATGTGGAACAGCTGATTGCCCGAAGGAGTGCTTTCACTGTAATGGCTTTTCTTCCTTGATTGTCCTTGCCTTTTAAGAGAATCTTATTTTACATTTTAACTTTTAAGAGCATCAGGTAACATCAGTGTTTTGAGGTTTTGGGTATATGCAAAGATCAGAACTGTTTGCATAGAATAACCATTTGACTACTCGGTGCACACAGCAATATTCAAACTGGCAGTTCTTGCAGGCAGAAATTCAATAGCATGCTGCCATTATTTCCAAACCTTATTTTGCCCTATCAGGGCAAAGTGGTGTCTTTCCCAGCAGTGGTTTTCCATGTGAAGCTGTTCTCTGGAAACAAGCCAATTCTCACAGAAGTTGCTTAGCTGATACAACTCCTACTAGTTTAAATTGATCACAGTTTAGGCAGAATCATTGGCCTAAATACCAAAGGCTCGAAACCTGCTTCATTCTTTCTGTTAACTAAGAATTTGGCTTGCTTGCTTGCTTTCTTTGCTTTACGTGTAAACATCTCTCTCTAGTTTCAGGCATTTCATCCTCATTTATTCTAGCGAGGGAGATCTACTCTGTAACTTCAGTTGGATCGTGTGCTTCATGCCCTGCATGTGATCTAAAGCACCTCCTGCTTCCACCTGCACATCTGCAGCATGGTCAAGGCAAATCTTGCCTCCTGAAAGTGACTTTGGAGTTACTACATTTAGTAGTAACTTGGTTTGCTTTCCGATTTTGAGATCACAGTTTATTATTGCATGTGGACAGCTCAGGATTTGCCATCTGTTGCAGTCATTGATTTCTACTAAGGAAGGCATCAAGGAAATCACACTTCCTGCTTTTTTTGTAGCAGGCAGCTGCAACTTAGCTCAAGCTGAGGTAAATAATACACAGCCACACAGGCACTCTAGATGACAGTAAGCCCCCCCTGGCCCAGATGACATTAAGCCATTGCTTCTACAGGCACTGAGGAATGAAACAGGACTGGTGGCCAAGGTGTGTCACTTGTGGCAGCCAGCTCCATTGCCAGGGGACTGATGGGTTGCCAGCAGCTTTTGACCAGGTCCCATGCCAAATGGTATGAAAGGGACCAAATTGCCACAGAAAACAGGGAAACTACAGCTTCAGCTAGGAGAGGAACATTCAAAAGTGGATGTAAGTGAGTTATATAAACAGAAAGGCAGAACTATTTTTGCAGAATCTTGTAACATTGGAACTAAGGCTACTTGATAAAACCAGCAGATCAGTTTAGAGAACACTGGAAGAGGACTTGTTCCAGGTGAAGCTGAGGCTGCAGATCATGGGTATCAGCAGGTTTGAGGAGGGTTAGAGAAGCTGATGGGAAACAAGCCTATAAATAGGTACCAAAGGCACGGATAGACCCTCTAACATCACTAAACAGTGAAGCTGGGTGCTGGGCAAGTCTTGGAGAAAGCACCCTGGCCTTTCTGCTTAGCCCAAAGCAGTGGTTTTAGGGAGTGCTACTCTGCTACAGTCCTTAATGAAATCTCTTGTCTTGATATCTCTTAAGTATGAATTATTTAAAAAATCAATCATCCTGAGGAAAAGGGTAGGGGGAAATAAAAAAAAACACCAAACAAACAAACAAAAAAATACCAATTAGAGGAAAGGAAGGAACAAAGAAGGTATATGATGATTACAGGACCAAAAATGTAAAATGACAGGGAGGACCCAGTGGTGTCTGAAGAGCAGGTCTCTGAAGAGGCCAAAGTCTGCTTTGTTAGAAGTCCAGGGTAGCAAGCTTGCTGTGTACCCTTCCTCTTGCCCTAAGAACCCTGAATTCCACCATTTCATGGTCACTGTAGCCAAGACTGCCCTGAAGCTTCACAACATTCTCCACCAGCTCTTCCTTGTTGGTAGGTACAATGGCCAGCATAGCTCCTTTTATCACGGAGAGAAGGAAGTTATGATGTCCTGACTTACTTATGCTTTGCTGTGTTCTTCCTACAAATGCTGGGGTGACAGAAGTGAGTATGACACCGCTTCCTGTCTATAAAGGAATCCATCCACTCAAGTGAAGCAGCATGTTCTTGTATGAATATCCTTGTGTTTGATGGTAGGAATGATGACCAGAATTGTTTTCAGAAGTTTCTGTGAGAGCTCTAAAGATCATAACAGTGCGGTTCCTCTCCACAGATGGGATCTGCACCATGGACTGTGTCCTGACTGAAGGTGTACTTGGAGTTCCCAGCATCTGAAGGGAGGTAGGAGTACCTTTACTGTCCTTTTTAATTCTTGCATGAAGAATTAAATTATTAGATAAAGGGCCTATTAATCAGTATGTCTGGGAGTCCAAGTGCCTTTTCTGTCTGGGGATGATACAAGTGTGAGTCCTGGCGCATTAGCAGGATCTATCCCAGGAAAAGGGCCTTACACTGCTGGAGTGAAGAGGAAATTAGATAAGAACTTCCCCTCTTCTTGTTCTGTATGTTTTTGGCATTACTCATTTTTGAAAAACACCCTTATCCAAACAAGATTTCAGTCTTTCTTAGATGGTACATATGTGTTTTGAAGGTAAGATCTTCAGTCCTTCCTGAGTCAATATTTGTTAATTGCTATGTTATCTCTGGTTTATACCTGAAAACTTTGGCTCTAAATCAAAGGTCTAGACTGACTGGTGAAACTCACAAAACATCAGCTGCCCACAGTGAAGGAAGCAGAAGAGTACAGATGCTTCCCTCATGCGTGCCAGTCCCCATCAGCCTCTTGTTGTGTGTATGGAGAATCTTGGAAAGCAAAATACATGGAAAGTAAGAAGTATTTTACTTTGAGAGAAGACAGAATGTTAAATCCTATTTCAAAGAGAAATGAATTACATGTACAACAGAAAAGGAAGTGGAGCAGTGTTGGTGAATGTGAGTTTTACAACATGAAGAAAAAAATAATAAAAAGATAAGTCAATACAGCAGGTGGATAGAAACAAGTTGCTGAGATACTCTTGCTTTCCAGGTGGTAAACTGAAAGGGTATCCCTTGGTATTTGCTCCAGTTTGTGGTCTGAAGGGAAGGAAGGCTGCAACTACCTGGCTTTTGTAGGCGACAGGTCAAGGTGATGCAGCAGTCAGTCGTGGGATATTGTAACAGTATGCTGACTCCCTCAGGAATTAAGTATCTGAGAAGAAGGCAACAAAGTTCATCAGAATCAAACATGGAATTGCTTGTGCAAGACAGTGTGCAGCAGTATAATTCACAGAGAACAGCACCTTGTCCTCTGAGGCATGAAGCTCAAGCTGAGGAAGGACCAGGCTTTTCTTAGCATAGCTCCAAGCATGTTGGATAGGAAGAGTGGAAAGAGGAACTGCCAATCAACCAGACAGCTCTTCACATTTCCTACTAGCCTTTGGTTTTTAAAAAAGTGTAGACTTGGAGGCAGAGAGCATGAGGGTGGGAAAACAAAATAGATGGAAGTCTGTGAAACCAGTGTGGGCGTTCTGAGATCGAGCAGGTACCAATCTTTCTGTAAAGGCAGCTTCTCAGAGTGTTCTCAGCCAGGTTTCAATTCTGAGCTAATGCTTTGCTGTTTATGCCCAGATCTTGACAAGAGTTTAACAGGAATTCAGTTGGTGGCATTAGTGAAAACAGCAGCCAGCTGCAGCACAAGGACAGGCCAGTAACACCGTGACCCGGTCTGAGGAGTACTGCAGCACCCACATCCTCACAGACACTGTAACTGCCCAGCTGTGTTTCTAACAGGGGTTCCATATGGGGATAAATTTCTGTCATATTATTATATTTAATTCAGTTTGGCATGTCTGAAGGAGCTGGGCCGCATATGGGCAGAGCAGAGCCCTTCCCTTTCCCTTTCCCTTTCCCTTCCCCTTTCCCTTTCCCTTTCCCTTTCCCTTCCCCTTCCCCTTCCCCTTCCCCCTCCCCTTCCCCTTCCCCTTCCCCTTCTTCCCCTTCCCCTTCCCCTTCCCTCAGCCTGAGGCGCTGTGTTCGCCTCACGCCCTCATGGCGCCTCGGGCCCCTCGCGGTGCTGCCCCCCCCTTCCAGCTCCGCCAATGGCAGTGACGGGCGGTGACACCGCCCCCAGCTCAGGGCCAATGAGAGCGGGGGTGGGCGGGGCGTTCTATGGGCGTCTATAGGCGGTGGTGGGAGCGGCGCTGGAGGTGACGGGGGCGGCCGGCGGGACCATGGCGGCGGTGGCGGTGCTGGGTTGGCGGCGCCCGGCCGCCCAGCTGCGGGTGAGGCGGGAGGCGCGGGCCCCAGCCCTTTCCCCTCATCCTTCCTGCGGGGCTCCGGCCCGCCGTGGGGCCCGCAAAGGCTTAGCCGAGGTCACACCCTCTTCTGCGCGGGGCAACGCTGCGCTCCCTTCACCTCACACCTCGGGCGCTGCCCGGCGGGGGGAGAAAGGGAGGGAGGGAGTGCCGGCCCGGGAAGGAGCTGAGGGGAGGGAACGGGTCCCGGCTTCTGCCGCGAGACTCTCGGCCGGGAGAGCGGGGACGGTGCCAGCTGCGGCCTGCAGGGCCGGTGGGCCCGGTGGGAGGAGGGCGGCAGGCGGCAGGCGGTGGCTCCCCCCGCCTCGGCAGCCCCGCGCTAAACCCGGCGGGACCTTTCCCCGCGATCCTGGGAGCGGCTTTTTCCACTGCCTCGGAACCGCCCCTCAGCCCTGGGGAGGCAGCGGCCTACAGGGGCCTCGCCCGGGCCTTGGGGATTGGTTGCCCTTCCCGCAGCCCCTGTGCCCATCGGTTTCCCGCCGCAGGCTGAGGGTGTGCGGCAGCTTCTCCAGCCAGGGCCGGGGGAGGAATGGGGTGGGCGCACGTACTGCTGGAGGCAGGATCTCACCTCCTGGGGTGGGGTCCTCAGAAGGACAGCTGGGAGGTGAGATACTGAGTGTTCTTGCCCAAAAAGCCTCAGTGCTCACCCCTGGGAGGGTGAGGGTCCCTGGCATGGCCCAAGCGTGGGGGAGAAAAGGGCAGGGGAAGCATCGGGTTCGTATCCGCGTTGCCAAGAGCAAAGCTGAAGGTTGTTTTACCAGCTGTAGAGGTTTTGTGTTTTGTTTAAAAGAAAAAAAAAAAAAAAAGAAAAAAAAAAAGAAAAAAAGAAAAAAAAGAAAAAAAAAAAGAAAAAGGAAAAAAAAAAGGAAAAACAAGAAAAGAAAAAGAAAAACCCTATACTTGACATTTCAGGTACACAACCAGTAAATGCCAAGTACCCTTAGCAGACTATGGCCTGGTTTGTCCAGTTTACTGCAAAGGTAAACTTCAGGTGTTGTCCTGCAAGGGTGTGTTACTCTGCTAGAGTTTTTTTGTGACACTAACCCTTGAAACCCCTCTTATTAAAGCCCTTCAGGGACATAATTCATTTTCAGGGGAAAGTTTAATTTAAGACTTTCTGCTGGCTATTGCAACCTGAGCTTGGAAAAAAAAAAATTTAAAAAAAGCCCCAAAACAATAATAGGAAAAAAAATCTGTCTCTTGTTAGTTGAAGGGTGTCAAATGAAAAGAAACAAACTTAATGTCTCATATTGTGGACACAATACCAGAAGGTGTTCTTAGATTCATAAAATTGACAGTGTTTTTGTGGTGTCCTGAAATAGTCAGTTTTAAGTGTCTATCTAGCTGAAATTCACTAATGACCAGAAATTTCCAGTGTGCTAAGGAAATGGCTAAGAAAGTGGCTTGAACCACTGATTGAAAGATCACTCTATTAATACATGAAACAATACCTACAAATGTACTTTTTGATCTGTTATACTGCTTAATTCAATTAATCTAGTACCTTCTTGGGTGATACCTTTTGTTTGTTTTATTATCATATTTGTTGGAACATTTTGAGTTCATTATCCTCATTTTTGTTCATGAAACACTGCTGAAATGAAGCTGTAGATGCAAACTGCCCCTGTTCAAAAAGCAGTGAAGTTAATGATTGGAATGAATGAACCAAAGTCCAGGGGAGGGACAGAGGGATTGTAAACCTTTTCAGAACCACTCAGTCTCTGGTTTAGACATATGTTGTGCATGTACATAACAGTCTTGGACAAAAATGAATTGGGTTTTGTTTTTAAAGGAGTATCTGTTTATTTTTCAGACAATATTTTAAAACATGTTACAGTGAGACTGTGTACTGGACTATACTTTTTTTAAAAGCCCCATTATGATTTTTAATTTATTATTTTTTCCAGTGCTTCTTAGATGTTACTTTTTAAAATAATTACACCTATGAAAATGGCACGTGACTGAAATGTCATGGAATTGGCTTTCTTGATATGAAATTATGAGGACTTATTTATTTTCAGGCTTTGAAGTATACAACCCGTGGCTATGCATCACAGCGTACTTTAAATGTAAGTATAAAGCACCATTTAAATGTAAGTATAAAGCACCATCTGACTGCAATAAATCACTGTTTAAAATTTGTTCACTGAAGATTTTTATAAAATTATAATGAAAAATCCCCACTGAAGACAACAGTGTAAAATCAGGAATAAAAAAAATTAGTTTTTTATTTTAGTTTGCTAATTGCTAGGTAGTGCAGGACAAAATTAGGTAGTATTGTGTCAGCTAACATAAGCTAAATACAACTGTCTACCTGTTACTGGAAAACACAGCTGGTGCCAACTAATCCCTTTGAGGTTATTTCTGATCTAGTGATCTATTTCTGATCTATCCCTGATCTAGGGTGAGGTGTCCCTGCCCATGCAGGAGGGCTGGAACTTTATGATCTTTAAAGTCCCTTCCAATCCAAACCATTTTATGACTCTCTGTTACTCTTCAACTTGCTGTCCCAACATAAAAAATGAGGACAAGTATGTTACTGTTACTGAAGAATTGGTTACAGAAACAGACCATCTTAGTTTTAAACAAGTATAATTTGTGTTTGTTGTTGTTGTTTAATGTTTTCCAGTGTTCTCTTTCTTTTCTAGTCTATCTAAATAAAGAACATTTATGCATGAGACATTGCAAAGCTTTTTGTCTAACTTCCACTGAAACAGCACAGTTGGAGGTATTCATTGGATCTTCTCCACAGCTGTCCAAGGTAGCCAGAAGTCTGAAATGAGCATTGTTTGGTGCCATGCTCCCAGAGGATTAGCAGACAGACATATGGATGTAGCACTAAAGCTGAGCTGAATAAGAGTAAATATGTCTTGAGAGGCTACTAGGTGTAGAACTGAATATTCTACCATGTCTTAAACTACTGCTTACACATTATGGTGGTACCTGGGCTGTTCAATATCCTCAAGGATGGAGACTGCAATGTCTCTGGGCAACCTGTTTCAGTGTTTAGTCACACTCGCCATGGGAAAGTGTTTCCTGATGTTCAGAGTGAGCCTCTGATGTGTCATTTTGCACCCACTGCCTCTGGTCCTGTGCCTGGGCACCTTTGAAAAGAGTCTGGATCCATCCTCTTTTGCCCCCTCACTTCAGGTATTGATGTACCTGGATGGGCTGTCCCTGAGCCTTCTCTTCTCTAGGCAGAACAGTCCCAGTTCTCTCAGCTTTTCCTGGTTGTAGAGGTGTTCCAGTCCCATAATCATCTTTGTGACTGCTTGTTGGACTCTCTCCAGTGTATTCCCTGACCTGATCCCTAACCACCAGGATTGGTGCTCCAGCTTGCTCCAGCCTTTCCTCTGGTCGTCTGGGGCCTGGGATTCCTGAAAGCTGATCTTGTGCTTTGTCCTGAAAGCTTTGTCATGTGCTGTATCCCCCCTGACCCATTCAGCAGCAGGCCCACATTTTCCCTAGATTTCCTTTTGCTTCCTAGTTGCCTGTGGAAGCTCTTTGTGTTGCCTTTGACATATCTTGCCAGGTTCAGTTCCAGTTGGGCATGGCTTTTCTAACCTTATCCCTGCATGCTCAGACAGCATCTGCCAGGTTCTCTGTGCTACTTCCACCTTCTCTGTGCTTCCCTTTTTTGTATGAGTTTTGGTCATCCACGTGGTCCTCCTGGCCTTTTTACCTGACCTCCTGCTTGTTGGAATGCACTGTTCTTCAGCTTGGAGAGGGTATTCCTTGAACATTAACCAACTATCTTTGATCTCCCCCCTTTGTGCCACGACCTTTGAGACTTGCAGTCATCCCTCCCAAGGCTCAGTGCACCCCAGCTATTCTGTCATATAAATGGCAACTGCACACCCCCCCACACCCTGCTGTGTTTTTGGGCTGTCCTTCCTAAAGAGCTCATCTCTCTGCATGGCAGACCTCCAGCCATGGGAGCCAGACCACCACTGCTCCATGATACCAAGATTGTAGTCCTGCAGCTGCACACAAGTCTCCTTGTGTTTGTTCCCCATCCTGCATGCATTTAATAAAGTTTATCTCAGTGGTCTGAAACACTTGCAGGACAAAAGGGAATTTATCCACTTATCTAAAGTAGATAAATTTTAAAATACTGGTATCTGTGTGTATGTGAGCCAGACTGTGACTTTTCCTCCATGCTTCTTGTAGGAGGTGGTGATAGCAAGTGCTGTAAGGACACCAATTGGATCTTTCCAAGGATCTCTTTCATCATTGCCAGCCACTAAACTTGGTTCCATTGCAATTAAGGGAGCAATTGACAGAGCAGGTAAATGTAAATATTTTTAGTGACAATTTAAACCTTGGGTGGCTTAGAACAGGATCTGTCTTTTAAATTGCATGGGAAACAGAAGGTCGTGGGTTTTTTGGTCACATGGTGCTATTAAGTCTGTATCCACACACTGTATTTAATTAAAATTGACTGTTGGGCTTTGTTGCAATCTGCATGAATGAATGAATGTTGCAATCTGCATAAATTAATGTTGCAACCTGAATGAACTTCTAGGAGCTGAACTTAACTTGGGGACATCTGTGCTGATCCAATACTGAATGAATGTGTTATTTGGGTTTTCTGGGGTGGGGTTTTCTGGACCACCTAAGCTGATGCAAAGGCTTTGTGTTGCTGAAACCAGTGGCACTTCCTTTCCCTGCTCTTTTTTTTGTTTGTTTGTTTTGTTTTGTTTATATGGGCACTTATATTGTAGGAGACCCTTGTGAGTCTACTGATGGATTGAAATCAGAAAAGAACTACCTTGGAAGAGGAGGGTCAATTTTCTAGAAGTTTGACTTCTTGAAACAGCACATTACAGAAACTTGAACAAGAGATGTAGTAGGATATCAGGCCTCTTCTGGCTGGTGGGACCTAGCTGGCCTTGGCTCACCCCTCTTAAGGAAACTAACAAAATTGCTTCTTCAGGTGTAATTGTGACAGGTAGAACATCTGATGTATTTAAACATCCATGGAAATTGAGCTGCCCAGGTGACTAGTGAGACTTGGAAACGTTTGATTTAATTAGCTAACTAGCTTGTTCTGTGGGGCAACAAAGGAATTATTTTCTGTGAGTCTCACCAGGTCACCATGTTTCATGAGTATGAGGATCAAGATCCTAGTGGACATGGCACATTTCATTGGTTTTTGATAGAAAAATTTAATGGGGAGGTTTGTAAAAGTGCCAAAAATCTTGAATCAAACCAATTTTGCTTTATAGGTATCCCTGCAGAAGAAGTAAAAGAAGCATATATGGGTAATGTCTTGCAGGCTGGACAAGGACAGGCTCCAGCAAGACAAGCAGTCTTGGGTGCAGGTATTCATTCTTTTGATACTAGGGTTAAAAAATTTCTGTCTTTATGTAGACAGTGTAGGTTACTGAATTCAGAGTTACAGCAGAGTGGTGCCCAGCCTTTTTGTCAAGACAGTCTGTGTATGCTTTTTGCCTTGTGAGGGGTGGAAGTTGTAGTCGTGTAAGTGGGTCTAATTGTGTGTCCTGAGGAACTGATTTTCCTTTGCCCAAGGGATGCCACTGGTTATGGTGTTTCCAGAACCTGGAGAAGACAATACTGGAGACCAGGCTGCTACTTCCAGAGCATTTACACTAATGATGGATGCTGCTTTTTAAATCTTTCATGGAACAGAATTGTTTTTTTTTTTTTTCTTCAGCGTATCATTACCCTTAAGCCTTATTGGATAAGGGGTCAGGGAGTTCCCTTGAACAGATCAAAGTGTCATTACATCCATCTTCCTGTGGAGTCTGGAGCTGTCCCTGGGAGGATTCACTCCATAATGTTAGCTGCAGCTTGTATGTCATTGGGGTGCAGGAATGATATTTTTCTCCTTTTTGCTGGAGGGATGGTACTCCATACCTAAGCCTGACTCTAGGAAGTCTATGGGTCAGGGAAGAATTGGATACTTTCTTGGCTCTGTCCCAATGCTTTTTGGAAAGAGAATGAACAGCTCCATGCGAGGCAGCGGGATGAATATTTCTCTTTCCCCTGGATGGGTTCCCCATCTCACTGCTGGTGTGGAGGTGATGTGCTGGTAGCAGAGCTGTAACACTGAAGAGCAAGCCCAGGGCAGTGGTGCAGGGGCCCTGACCCAAGCTGCATGCAGCAGAGCCCAAAGCTCTTGTAGAGACCACTCAATAATAACTCAATAGTGACAGTGTGACACTGTTCTCCAGCACTTTTGGTCTTTCTCACTACTGTGTTTAGAGTCTTTATACTTTTGGGCTCTGTCTTGTTGCCAGCTGTCTACAGCTTGTTTATGCCTTTTTAGTGTTGAATGTTTTTAGAGGCATGGATCAGGGTGCTGGCAGGAGGAATAGTTCTGGAATTGCTTCCCTGATCTTCTGTCTCCGATTCTTCACTTGCTTGCTCCTTTATCCCAAGTCTGTTATTGGAAGTGGAGAAAAAAGTCTCCAAAGGAGGATAGAAATGAGGGGTGAGGGTAGATAAGTTCCCCTGGCATGCTAAGTAGTGCAAGCTGAACACCACTTGGATAAAAATGGGTCCCATATGACATATTGTTGAGACACCAATTAAGTGTTACTCTGCCCTTTAAATGATGAAGTTTGTGCAACTTCTTTGACTCAGGTCTACCAATTGGCACTCCTTGTACAACTGTCAATAAAGTCTGTGCTTCAGGAATGAAATCAATCATGATGGCAGCACAAAGCTTGATGTGTGGGAGTCAGGTATGTGAATTTTAGTGCAGTTTTATGGAAAAAACATGACTAATGATGTAGATTCTCTCCTCCTAATTACTGTGTTCTTCGATTTGGGACTGTGTTTTGATGTGGGATAATAAAGCTAATTAGCAAAATGTTGTTTTTCTTATGCATCCTTAATTTTTATAATCACTTAAGTGTGTTTTTCTTTAAAACAGACATGAGAAGTGTTATAGATAGGAAATTGTCATATATTTTTAGAATTGAGCAAATAAGTGGATTTTTTTTCCTTTTATAGCTCCATACTGCTCTCCTTACCTTCCCATCCCACCCCCAAAAAAATAATTAAGGGAAGGTTTCTGATTTGAAAAACTGATGACATTTTTATGGACTTAGTTTTTGATGAAATACATTTTAATCTTGACTTTCAGACACGTTAAACACTTAAATAATTTAAATATGCATACTTATATTTACGTGGTTTCCAAGTACATTAAAGGTGTTTTTAACTGTTTTAGAAAAAGTAGAATCTATTGTTGCTGATCATACATGCTGTGCCACCAGTCTCAACAGAAGCAAAGACTCAGACAGTTATTAGTCTCTTAGAGCTAAAAATTATGGCAAATATTGGTATTTGCTTGTTCTCCTGGCTGCAAGCTGAGGCATCTGTGGTGTGAAGGTCAGTAATAGTTCCCAGCAACCTGAGTCAGTATAAACATCATTGTATAAACAACTACCTCTGTCTCTGGGTCTTTTTATTTTATGAAGTGGAAATTCCAGGGACTTCTGTTCCTCTGATCTCTTGCTGCTTCCCTACATTATCTGCCTTTCCATTTTATCTGCCTTTCCAGTTTATCTCCTGCTTTCTTTCTTTTCTTTATTACTTCATGTCACTGGATCTGTTTTACAATCTATTCTGAACCAAAAATTGGTTCTCCGTGTCTTGATTTAAACAAAAAAAGCTTCCATGTTTTCCTTTCTTACTGCTGTTCTGATGTAAAACATAGTTTTGTATTTTTATTATCAGCACTACCGAACTCTTGAGGACTTACAGTGCAGTGTTTGTATTTTTCTTTCATTTACCCATATTGCAAAAATTCCAAAAATTCCCAAATTTAAAAAAATTATATACAACTGTGTCTGTTATTCACGTTATTCTTGGGATTTTTGGGCTTTAGCCTGATAGCTATACATACGGTCTTTTCTAGCTTGGCTGTTAATAGGTGTTTTGATTTTCCTTTTATTTTTGTTTTGTCTCAGCTGGCAAAGTATACCAATATATAAATGCCCATAATGATTCAGTTTAATTCAGTTTCAGTTATTAATTATTAATAGCTCATTTTTTAATTGGCTTTTTCAGATGATAAAAGTGTATTCTAAGTCACCTCTCTCTACACAGTGAGATGAAACAATACTGTGTAAAACTGCAGGTAGTTGTACATCTCTGTCTCTTCTTTTTCATCTCAGATTCTGACTGTTGTTTGTTCTGTAGAAATACAGAGCTGCTAAAGAAGACCCAAACCAAGAAATTAACAGAAAGATAAACTGTTTCAAGTAAAATTTATAATTCTGTTTTGGAAGCTTTTGAAGTAAAAGTGCAAGGGACTGACACGGGTCTTACAGCTTTCTAAAATGACATGCAAGACAGAAGTCCAGGTGTTCTGTTAGCATCTTCAGCTCTCATCCCTGCTGTTCCCTTTTTAAATGCTCACAGACTTTTTTTCCTTTTCCTCTAAGACTCCTCGGATATATAACGTGTTCATGCTTAAGCTTTTGCTAATATTTGTTCCTCCAAGAAGTCACAGAGAACACACCACATTTTTAATAATTTTGACTTGTTTCCTTTTGAGCAGGATGTAATGGTAGCTGGTGGAATGGAGAGCATGTCTAATGTTCCCTATACAATGAGCAGAGGATCAACACCTTATGGAGGAGTCAAGCTGGAAGACCTGATAGTAAAAGATGGGCTTACAGATGCTTATAGCCTTATCCATATGGTAAATATGCCTGCCCAGTATTACAGAATCAGCCATACATGATCAACCTGGTGCAGCCTTGAAGAGCTTGCATATAATCATTATGAAGTTGCTGCATCTATTAAATGTAGAATTGAGGAATAACACTAACAGAGGAGGAAAAAGTCTTCCATTTCCAGGCTTCCTGTAGTAACTGTAAGGGGGGGCTAAGCAGAAGACCAAGACAGAACATCAAATTTTGTCTGACTGAAGTCTAAATAGTCAAGAGCAGAGATTTTAAATAAATAAAAATTTCTGCCTGTGATAGATTGCTATTGCATTCTCTGGGAGAGAGCAATCAAGCTACGTGTTGTCTTTGAGGGTATCTGCTCTGAAGGTTCAGCAGGCTGTTATGTTTATTTTTCCTCCTCCAATGTACATTTATCTTCTGTTGGAAATTTTGAGTCAGATGATACATTTACTTATCAGCATGGTAACATAAACTGGACAAACAACTGCAAACTTAGGATGAGTTTGGAAAACAACTGGTATGAAGATGGTTAAGAACAAGCATCAGGGTAGAACAGTTTGAAAAGAGAATGACTTCTTTCAGATAATGAGTATTTCTGGCCTTTGCCTGTGGTAATTCACAACTGTAGGACACTATGGACTGATCCATTAGTGTTCATGCTGCACTACTGGGAAACATCATGAAGAATATGCTACCATGATTCACATATTTGATACAGATCTCCTGTTCCCATATAGGATTTATTCTTCTTGCAGTGTAGCACACCTTGCTTAGGCTATTGGTTAAAATCCACATTTCAGCTAACATGTTTAGATTGTGAGGATTTTTTTAGGAATGTAAATAGTGTTTTTCCTGTTTCTTGTATGTGGGCAAAAACTGCAGGAGTTGGTTATAATACACAAAGTTTTAATAGATTGGGACAATATTTTTCTGAAATCCCTTGTCTTCATTATAGCAGCTGTAGGTTGCTTGGAAAACCATATCAGTGTGTGTGAGAATATACAGGGAGGCCCATCCCCTGGCCTCAGGAACTTGCTCTTCCCCATGTTTTAGCAATAGCCTAAGTTGATGGTGCTACAAAGAGTTTTTGAATTCTTTAACTGCATAGAAATGAACTTGCTTTTTTGAAGAATGGGAGGAACTAAAGGGTTTTGTGTGGATTTATTGAGTTTTCTAAAGAAATGGAACAAAGTCTGCTTAAGAACAAATCTTCCAGGTTGACTAAATGAGTATTATTTTTTAAATATATTTCATCACCGGGTATATTTAGACAGTGTTGGTAGTGAATATTGATTGTATAATTGATTGATCTATATAGAAAATTGATTGTTTCATCCTACTTATTTCATTCCAGTTATTAGACAAAAGGTATATATTTATGTATGCACTTTTTAGACTGTCAGATCCCAAAGGCTAAGTAAACCCCTTGTGTTGACCTATCTTTGTAGCCTTTGAAGTAGGCAAGCTAATTGTGAAATAAAAACATCAGTGAGGTAATGTGAACATACTGTGTTCTCAGACTGAACAACCATCTTCAGTCTCCAAAGGTGTCAGCCCTTAGCACTTTAAAACTTACTTTTGCATGCTGTTTTTTAACTTTAAAAAAAAGCCTTGTAAAGAAAGTTCCTTCATGGTTTTAATAATCCAGATCTAGAAATCGTATTTCAAAACCAGAAGTTACTGCTTAATCATGACTCTTGTAAATTAGAAATAGGCACAAAGTATTAGTCACATTCAATTCTGGAAATCTGCTGGTTGAGTTTTTTCAGTTACATTTCTACTTCACATCTCCAGAAACACGAAACTTAACATGCCTGGTTTTCTTCAAGGGCAACTGTGCTGAGAACACTGCAAAGAAGCTTACTATTTCACGAGAGGAACAAGACACTTATGCCATAGGCTCTTACACTAAGAGCAAAACAGCCTGGGATTCAGGGATACTGAAGAATGAAATAGTTCCTGTCACTATTTCAAAAAAAGGTATTATGGAAAGGTGTAAGAAAATGAATTGTTTCTTTCTGAAAGCTGTCTGCTCAGAGCAAATTGTGTTGTTTAAACATGCAGCTCACAGGAATGCTGATTTTAGATTAGTTAAGAATTTTATGTTCTGCAGACTTTCTGGTGAACAGCAGTCACCCATGACCTGGTTTTGTTTTTTAGTTTTTCTTTAATGTTATATACCATATCTTTTTCCCTTTTTATTTAAGTGGAAGATGAGCTATTGAATTTAGCCAGTATGACTTGAGGTCATTTGTGGTTTACTTCCCCCACTAATTAACTTAAAGATAGGTTCTTAGTCCCTTTTATTCAGCCACCAGGAAGTATAAATGGATTTGCTCTGAATAAATTGGATTGAGATATATTTTTTTTCCTGTTTCCATAAGTAGAGTTGACATGCATTTTATGAGTTTACATTTTTAAAAACTGATGTTGTTTAAATAAGGCAGAATTTAAACAAAATACTGTGTTACAATGTCTTAAGAATGGACTGTTCTATAAAATACTAAACCAAATCTGAATTTCAGGAAAGCCAGATGTAGAAGTGAAAGAAGATGAAGAATACAAACGTGTTGATTTTAGTAAAGTTCCAAAGCTGAAAACTGTTTTCCAAAAAGAAAATGGTAAATATTGTTAAATAAACTGCTTAATTATCCACCAAGTGCAAGAATAGTTTGTTATAGTGAAGAGTACTGTTCACAAGAGCTCGAATGCCCAACAGTCTGCCAAGGTAAACAAACATACTTCACAGCAGCATGAACTGGCTTAGGTTAAAAGATGGTCCAAGATATTTGAAACAGTGAAAATGTCTGTTTTAGACATTTACTTTAAAAAGACTGAAACGGATTGGTTTCAGTTTAGCTTTCAGGGAGAGCTGGAGTGTCTTTACACAGTTGCCTGTTACTTCCCTGAATCTGTGATGGGTACATCTTTCTGGCTAATCAAAATTACCACTCATTCACAAACTTTTTTGGGCTTAAATTCTCTGCTAGTGCCAGCAATGCAGGGGAGGTGTGATCTAAACTGCTACTTGGATAAAGATATGAATACATGTGACTGTACTTGTGTAATAAGCTGATTTTAAAAAAAATCAGTGCAACAGATATCTCCATATTGTTGAGACCTTATATTCAGGGGCCCAAGGTAAAAAATGAAATCCTTAACAGGATATAGGTGAGCTATATTACACTTTCATCTCCATGTGAACAATTCTTGACCTTTTCTAGGGACAATTACAGCTGCTAATGCCAGTACTCTGAATGATGGGGCAGCTGCTTTGGTGCTGATGACTACAGAGGCAGCCAAGAGACTCAAAGTCAAACCATTGGCACGGATAGTAGGTAAAATTTTTCTTTTGCTTGAGTAGAGTCTAGAAAATAATTCTGATAGGATGCTTTTGGACAGAGCCCTTTTTGGTTGGTTATCTGATGTTTGTGGGAGAGAGGTGAGGCCTTGGGCATTATGGCTGCGTCCTCTCAGTACACCCCTGGAAATGTCATGTGTTGAACCAGCAGGATTTTGATCATAAACAGAATTTTCTGCATGAAATAGTATTAAAAATCTGAAAATGTTATTATGCAGTTCACTCAAGGCACTAAACTTAAGATGTTTCATGGACCATTATTTTCAGATTTTTTCTGTCTTGCTTGGGTTTGTTGCTTGTACAAATAAAATATGTATGGTAAAAACAATAGGTCTATAAACAACTTTTGCATTTTTTTACAGCTTTTGCAGATGCTGCTGTTGATCCCATTGACTTCCCAATTGCACCTGCATATGCTGTTCCCAAGGTAGGAATAAAAATTACTGCTTTTAAAAACCAACGGGTTTCCCTAGTACTGGATTGTTGATTTGTCCCTCGGTGGATCTTCCTGTAATTAGGATCAAAGTTATAATTATGTCATAAATACAAAAAACCATGTTTTTCAGAGGATTGAGGCTAAAATACAGATTTTCTGAGTAACAAAATTCTCATATCTATTTTGAAAGAGGATACTGTTTTATACTGTTTTCAGCAACTTTGGGCTTGTTTGCACTACAGAAGCTTTGCAGCTAGTATGACTAAAAGGCAAAATAAATATGGCTAGACAAATATAGACCAGTTCAAAAAATGAACTGAAGACAAACAGTATGGCACAAGGCAGCCCTGTATCAGTTTAAATGTACTGGCTATAGCAGCAGTCTTAGCTTAAGTGTGATGAAAGCATACTCAGTATAGGGTACTTTCTGTGTATTCTTCTGTGAAAACTCAATTTTGTGCTTCAGCATCTCAATTTGGCTTTTTCCCACCTGACAAAGAGGTTCTGAAATGTGAGCCTGAACCAGGCGTTAGGCAGCCTCAGTCAGCGACTTCAAAACAGACCTAATTATTTCACAGTCATA
Organism: Phaethornis superciliosus; assembly: GCA_023637945.1. Taxonomy (NCBI): domain Eukaryota; kingdom Metazoa; phylum Chordata; class Aves; order Apodiformes; family Trochilidae; genus Phaethornis; species Phaethornis superciliosus. The sequence goes on along the minus strand of JAJQWJ010000001.1, from coordinate 180,558,175 downwards.
ACTATTTTCTTATTATTTCCAGATTTTAAGTCAGACGGGCCTGAAAAAAGAAAATATTACAATGTGGGAAATCAACGAAGCATTCAGTGTTGTGGTGCTGGCCAATATCAAAATGCTGGATATTGATCCACAAAAAGTGAATATTAATGGAGGTGCTGTCTCTCTTGGACATCCAATAGGGTAGGTAAAATAGAGGGTTTTGTTCTGCATGGAGGCAGTGTTTTCTATCCACAATGCTAACACTTTTATTCTCAAATTTATTGCAAGTAGGAAGCGTAATAGAAATTTGCTATCAAGTATGTGGTGACATAATTCAGGTGCTGAATTCCAGGGTAGCTTGAAAAGATGATGATCACATTTTTCTCTTTGCAGTTTGTTATCACGCTGCTTTTATAAACATCCTGCTTGTCACCATAGCTATATGGATTAATGAATTAATAAAACCAAATCACTACTAACATGACAGAATAAATAATAATTAATCAGGTAGCTAGGCTAGTAAAATTCACATGTAAACTTATGGAAATAGCAAAGGATATTGTACAGGGACTTCTGTTTTTCTTACCTGGGCAAAGTGAAATTCCATGTCTTGTCAAAGCATTTTTAGCAGTGAATCCAGAAGTCTACAAGCACTTAATGCATCAGACAGGGATAGGCTGGGGGTGCTGGTGGGTCTTCTGTCTGAAAAGCTGTCATCTGGTTAAAGAAGTCAGATCACCCGTGTTCCCCAGCAGCTGTAACTTACTCATGACTAAGTAGATCCCATTAATCCTCCCTGAGTGTGATCATGCTCTCCAGTCCAGGTCTATAAGGAAAAGCTCATTTCAAACCCTCTGAACAAATACAGATGCCAAGTAACCAGCTTGCATATCAGGAACAAGTAGGAGTACTTCATAGTACACAGGAGTATTTCATAGTTCATATACAGCTTTGATCAAGGCAAAATCCTGCAAGACACACAGACATTTCTGTTGCACTATCAGCTTCTACTGATAAGGGGATAAGTTTGGGTTTTTTTAAGCTAAAAGTTAATTTCAGTAGTCTAATGACTGAATTTAAATGCCAGGTTTTGCACATCAGGTGGATCAGAGTAGCATACTGCAGTGTATCTTGTAAGCAGATAAGAAACTTCAAAATTAATAGTTGCTATGGCTTGTTTTTTGTGGTAGATTTTTTACCTTTGAAAAAGCTCTGCTTCATGTAGAGGTATTTCACAATATGCAGACTAACTTAGGGGCAATTTCTATTTCCAGTAGAAACTTCAGCTAAAGACTGAGTTTTTGTTTGTGTTTGTATAAGAACCTTTTTGCTAAGTACTGTAGCTAGAGTAAAATATCTTGTATTGCATCTAAATGTAGATGAAGTGGTTTGTTGGTGGATTTTGCCTCCTGTGAGTCAGCACTGCACTCTGCCAAGTGTCTCGTGTGGATCAAATTAAGACTTTCCTTTACCCTAAGCTATATATATTTTTTTTCTCTTACTTAGAATGTCTGGAGCAAGAATTGTTGTTCACATGGCCCACGTGTTGAAACAAGGACAATATGGTCTAGCAGGAATTTGCAATGGAGGAGGAGGAGCTTCTGCAATATTGATAGAGAAGCTGTAGTCCCACACAGCCTTGGGAACTCTCCAATGGAAATCATGGGTGGTACCTGTTCCTTCTTATTTATCTTATCATGAAGTGGATGAGTTCCTTAACTGATGAAATTTCTTAGAACACCATTGTAGAGCATTGATAGAGACAACTGAGCTTTTATTACTTACACTCACTGGAAGTATGTTTTTATACATTACAAATAAAGTGTCAAATTATGGTAATGTCTTGAGACCTGATAATAAAGGAGTCTTTGTTAACTGTGGCTCATGTCACTGATACATGGTGTCTCAAATGCCACTGACAAATTCTCACATAATGCCAGTTTCTTAGTTTAGTTGCTTAACTTTCCATTTTCAAGTTACTAAGTGATTTTCATGGAGAAAATACTGAGTTGTTGTGTGCCTTGAAGCCAAGTCATAATGCAAACAAGGAGCCTTCCTGTAGCACCCACCCTGGCTTGGGGTGTAGTGTCCAGGCACAGTAGTGTGTGTAACTTCCACTTGTACTTACCTATTAGTACCAGTGTACTAATACAGCCTCAAAATGCTACTGCTCCCTTTTTTATTTTGTTCATTTGAGCTTCTGTGATGTGCAGCTTTGTCAATATGCTTTTAAGCAGATTGAGAACTGGAAGGGTACAATTACCATGTAACAGGGTGCTCTGCTTCAGTTTGCCTGCCTCAGTTTCCCTTTGTGATGCAATTTCTGTCTCTCAGTTTCACTGCCCTTAGCCTGGAGTTGGAGGGTTCCCACGGGAAAGCGAAGGGCATACCAAACCCTGAACTGGTAAGTCTTGAAAGTACCAAGTAGAAGGCCAAGGTGCCAGCTGTGGTGAACACGTTGAAGAACACAGAGCTCAGCTTCACCACAGCAAGGCCAAGCAGAGACCAAACAGAAGAGACAGATAACTGAAAGAATTTGCTTAATTAGGGAAACGGCTTTCTTGTTTTGCCTCTGGTTCCCCCATAGAGGACTTTGGAGGCCTTAGTAGCTAAATGACAGAAGCCAGTCACTTTATTCTATAAAAGCCTGGTCCCCTCTGTGACCAGGGAGACTCCTGTTCCTTTCCCTAGAAGCTGTGCATGACCTTCTCCCCTCCAGGGGATACCTGCTCAAGTGGTTACTCCTCAAGAGGCCTAGAGAAAGGGAAGCCCTGCTGCACCCAGAGAAAGGGTAAGAAATACCAAATGCCTACATATGAATTCTATCTTCATTAGCTGGCTTTAGAAGCCTAAAGAAAGTTTTGATCTTTAAGCTTTGGAACTCTAACACTTTAGGATCCTCTAAAGCATGAGAGAAGATTTCGATCATTGTCTTACCACGTGGCCTTAAGGAATAATTTTAATCATTGTTCTAGATCTAGTATAAGGCCTATTAATAAGTAATTTGTGAGTACTCAAGCAAGTAGCCTTTGTGTAACAGCTACTAATTATTTAGTTATTTGTATATTTTGTTACTAAGGTACCTTATTGTTTTGCTATCCTAATATCCCAGCATCCAGATAACCCGACATATCTTTTTAGTCTAATTTTTAAGAACCTTTGCTATGTACAATAACTCCAGCTGTTGTGCATATGCATATTCATTTCACCTGCTGCCCTGCCTGGAACCATTGCTGCTCACTCACTGGGAGCTGCCCAAGACCTGGCTGAGCTCTTGAACCCGCAGCCAAGACATGAGGAACAGAGGGTTAAGCATTCCTACTGCACATATGGTGAGACAGGAAAATCCTTTCCCAGGATGAATCCTGTTCAGGACTGCAGTGAGAAGTTTGTGCAGTTTCTTCAGCAAGCTTTACAGAGGACAAAAGCAAACTGTTTCACTAGTATAAAGTCTGTTCCCACCTCACCCTTTTCACAAGAAATTAACATCAAACACATTTTTTAGCTGGGACTTAGTACAGCAGTTTTGATATTTTGACATTAGTTTCAACGGGAAGCCATTTTTACTGAGTGATTGTCCTTACATTTTCCTCCATAAAGTAAGAGGAATAAATACTTTATGACTGGGATGTGGGACCTGTTTTTTTCTGGGAAGGAATGGACTTACAGGGGTAGCAAATGAACAATGGGGTTTAAATGTTACAGTCTAAGAAAATTAACCTTCATTCATGTGCTTGACAGCTGTTGTTCTAAAAATTATTTGCCATATGACAGCAGCTTGGAACTAAAGATGCTGCCTCTCCTAAAAGTGTAAGCAAATTTGTAATTCATGTCATCTTTAGGATTACGAGATCACCTGAACTGAAAAAGAAATACAGTGGTGGACAGTGGCAGTCTCATGAAAGAATTAAAGTAGGTCTCAAATAGCAAATCTATTTTGCAGTATCACATATCAACTGTCAGAATGCTGTAATGTATGAAATGCCACCATGCAGCAAAAGGAGAATTGTTTTTGCCACTGGCAGTTGCTGCTGCTCTGCTTGTGTTTTGTACTGAACTCTTAGTTTTAAAAATTATCAACATGACTTCAACACAATACCTACCAAGCTGCTTAGTGGACTTACAAAATATCAAACAAAACACACGGGTTTTAATAAAAACAAAAATATTTATTCAAGCTGTAAATGCTATGCAGTATTTCATTATTAGATGGGTTTAATATAAACGTCTACTGCATAATATTGGTTCCTTAGGAATCCTTGTATACTATCTGAAACATTGCCCTGTTGCTGTACAGATCTCTTACAAGAAAACTTGCATTTTTAAAGACCTCAACAATTTGAGAACAAATGAAATACCAGTAGAGAAAATTCTGCAGTACTGGAGCAAGGCTTAGTGTGGTTATTTTCACCCATGCTAATTATTACCAAAATGTAGGCTAAACTTCTCTAGTGCCCAGTCTGAAGTTTGTATAATAGCTATGGCAAATTCTATGTTAAACAAGGATGAGATGCAGATTCTTCTCTGTCTGGCTAAAAGCATAAGTGATATTAACAAAATGCTTTCTCAACAGTACAAATGACAGTTAAAAGAATTGATTTTTTCCATAGAATATGCTGAAATTCTTGTCTGGATGTTGCTATAGTTGAAGTGTTCATACCCTGGTATGAGGATTAACCCACAAGGAAGGACATTGTTTGAGAACCGCCTGTCTTGGTGTTCAAACCCTCTGCAGGAACTACTGTAAAGAGATGAGATCTATCCAAATTCAAGTTCTAATCTGAATGACTGCTTGGGAAAAGTTTCTCAAGATGAGAAATACTTTTGGAGGTTTTTTTGGCCTTACATTGAGTTACTGGTATTTTTCTTAACTCATTGAGAGTCTTACAACATGAGCTTGACAGTTATGACAGAAGTGTCAGTACAGGTCAGTTATACCTGAAGATTAAGTCCCTTCTGGATTCAACCAGAGAATGGGAAGTGGCCAGGTTAGCTGCCTGTGCCTGAGAACAGTGTACACCAAACACTGCCTTCAAATTCCAGCCTTTTCACAAACTGGCTAAGCAGCTGAGAGGGGTAAGTAGAGAATGCAGCAGAACACAGACAACGTGGTTTAACAGCAAACATACAACTTTTCTTACATTACATTTATACAAATTTACAGTTTTGCAAATTAAATGGCTCTATAATTATGCAAGTGCTTTTTCAAAAATAAACATATGCCAACTCAATATTTACACTTAGCAACCTGCTTCAGAAACAGCATGATTTTGCTATAAAGTGAAACTTCAGTGCACTGAAAGTGCAGCTCACCCCTTAGAATTAGCTTCTCTTCCCATGCAAAACCCCAGCCTGACAACAGCTAGCTTAGACAATCACAGTTCAACTTCTTTTTTTTTTCATTCATCATAATGTAAAGACAGTAAGAACTTGTCCACATCCATTCCTGCCGGAAAAGAATTTGGTAGTTTCTTTTTCTGTAGGAGAGGGAAAAAAAAAACCAAACAGTGGTGTTAAATATGAAGAACCTGAGGATACTGAAGAAGCTGTAAGGATTCCTTTCCTCATCCTTCCATCTACCACATAGACATAACTGCACAAAACTCACCAGAATCAGACACTGAAGTGTTGTGTGTATCCCCTAGGGTACAAGGGGCATGGTTACAGGTTGGGAGCAGCTGAGCCCACCCAGGGCTTCAGACAGGCACAGCCTCACACCTCTTGTCACATCCACAGTAAAAGTAGCTGAGCATTGTTCAGTTACAGTGTTTTGGGAGTTTGCTGTAACGAAGTGTGGTGAATGACAAAGTTGGACTGTGTTTCTTTTTTGATTACTTACATACATCACCTTTTCATATCCCACACCTTTGCTATTTGCCTTTAAATGCCCAAGTCAAAGCTGTGGTGCTGTAGGCTACAGCGACTGGGAATTCATAAAATGTGATTCCTAATCCTGGTGGTAAATGAGGATGAAATAACAGTCTGAATTCTAGTTTGACTTTGGCCTAATTCCTATATTCCACCTAGAAACTTAGTCTGAAGTTGTAATGTAGAAACTCCTTCATGTTTTAAAAGAAATAACTCGATTTTCATAGGTATGTGCAAAGAGATGATATGAATTCCTTGTGTATCTGAAGACTATACCAATCCTAAGAAAACCACAGAGTAGGCTATGACAAGAGGCACATTTAGTAAAACTGATAAATAGGATGTCAGACCTAGGACTTGGAGTAGCACATCTGAACCACTTTGTTACAAATATCTGTATAGATGCCTAATATATATTTAGAATTTTAAATTAAAAGTAAATGCCTGTACTTGCCTTTATTTTCTTCTTTTTTGATGGTGTTGGAGAACTCTGAAGGTCTTTTCTATTTGCAGAACGAGAATTTCTCTCACCCTCATTCAAGTCCTCTAATTTCCTTTTCTTTACTGTGCCCCGTAGAGATCTGAACTGTTGAGTATTGTCCTTCAGGGGGGTTGCAGTGCTAGTCCTTGCAATAGCTGCCCGTGACAGTATCATCAGTGTGTGAGCAGCCATGCTGACACTGTTTTCACTACCTGTTTCACTAGCTGGGCTGCAGGCAGGCAAGTCAGGTGTAGCAGGGGGTACCATTATTCTAGGGGTTGTGCTGTCCTCGTTGAAGCGCCGGCAGGTGGGTGTCCGTACACTGTCTGTAGTATCATCTGTGTGCCTGTCCCCGACTCCAGATGGTGTACGGGGTACTGGCAATTCTCCATTTTCAGCTGTTTTACTCCCTGGGCTATGCCACTGGATGTCTTGCAACATTTCCACACATTGTTTAGTGAATGGACTTGAGAGGCAAAGGCCTTGGTTGGAACCTTTAGCTGGTTCTCGCTTTGTCTCCTTCGCAGACAAAGGAATGGGCACTGAAGGCTTCCCGGTCCCATTTGACAGTGACCCTTGCTTTTTGTTCAGCTCTGGCACTGAAGCAACAGTCTTCTCATTCCATAAGCTAACGCTTTGCTGGCCATTGGAGAGTTTGGCACTCTCCTGGTTCTTCTGTTTTTCATCAGTATCTCTTCGTAATTCATTTTCTTTATTTGCTGTGGTCTTGTGGAAGGAATCTACTGGAAGCCCTGCAGTTGCCACCTTCCGCTCTGGCTGTGGCTCCTTTGCAGATGAGCTCCTGTTGCTACTAACTTCTGGCTTACACAGAATTCTAGGCAATGTTTTATCTTTCTCTCTCTTTACTGTCTGTGCCTTAGCAGAGGAAGATGCAGAGTCAGCAGCAAAGATAGTATTTTCATTTCTTTCTTTTTGGGATAAACTCTTAGTAGTTTGAATCTGAGTGTTTCCTCCTGGAGCAGGTAGGACGTTATCAAAGCAAAGCACTCTCCTGTGACTTTCATTCTGTCTTGAATTTGAGCTTGTGCTCTCCACTGGTGCAACAGGTAAGTTCTCCACTTTCCTTCCTAGTTCTGCAGTGATAACCTTGTCTGAATTTCCAGTCCTGAAAACAAGATTAAAACACTTCAGCAACTTACTTGTTCTTACCAGGAAAGTTCATTTCAGCTGGCTGGAAGTACATCCCCCCTGCCCCAGAACACCTGTTTAAAACTCTTTCCATTCAACATAAAAAAAACCCCAAGAGTAAGGTATGACAACTGCAGAAAGCTCAGAGAAAGCCAAAAAAGGATGACAAAGGGTAGGAAACAGCCTATACATAAAACAACGAGGCAGACCAGGGCTCTTCAGCTTGGAAAGAAACATGACTGAGGGAAATGCAACAGAGCTCTGGGAAAAAAAGCCAGCAAAAAGGAACCTACTTGCTGTATTTTCCAGCAGAAGAAGTAAAATCTAGTATCTAGTTCAAAAAAACCCAGAGGTTTGGATGCTGCACATAGTTAATCCTCAGAACTTTTTTATCCTGGGGCATTTGTGGATGTTGGTGGTTTAGTTCAAAAAGAAACACGTGCACAGCAGGATAGTCCACCCCAGAACACTGGTTCTGGAAGTCAATGGAGCCGAAACTGCTAAGAAGTTGTCAGAATATTCTGGGTAGTATCATATGCATGCCTTGTGCTCTCCCCTATTCCCTAGCATTTGCACCTGTAGGTGACAAAAAGTGGGCATCTTGGACAACAACGTACAAACTCTCCAGGCCCCGGTCTCCAGCCACATCTGTGTGAAAACACCACTACCCGCAGTGTAGCACTGTCACTGCTTCTGCTCCAACAGCTGGCACCTGTTAGGTCTCTGCTCTTTTCATGCCTTATGCTGCATTTCCAGAAGCTTCTGCACATTCATCTGTGCCAGTAAGACCCTCCTCATGCAGATAAGCCCTTAGGGTTTCTAAGAGGAGAAGTGACCTTTGGAAGGACAACTTTGGGATAGCAAAGAAGGTGTGGGTGGTAGCAGTTTGGTTTATTCCTATGAAATTTGAGATGAGACAGAGGGTGGAGAGTAGAAAGGAGCAATTACATATCTTTACAGGGAGTATTTTGCTCTTTTTGATATGAAAAACGTAAGTATGGAGATTGATTTAAAATTAAAGAAAGATAAATTACCGAAGTGATATTACTAAAAAATCTTGCTTCTGTGGCTTTTTGAAAATCACTGATTTTTTGCAACCCTATATACCGTATACCTTGGTATATATATTTTTTAGTAAGTTGACTTTATTGTTCCTGTTCTTCACTTTTCCAACATTTTACCTGAGTTATGAATAGGTACAATTTGTTTTTACAATAAAAGAATTATTTACCTCTACTATTTAAACTGAACTTCTTACCTTCTCCTACACTTTCACTCATTCCAACATCCTTTTGTTTAAGTCCATTAACAATAAGTAGTTACTACTGAAGCTATGCTTTCTTCTCTCTCCCATGCCCAACAGAAAACCAGTACCTATCCCAATTAGCAGTTCAGTCACATTCATCAATATAAAGTTGTCATTCTCCTTGCTATCTTTCCTTTGACTTTTTACTTTACAAATGACCAAGCAGTGTTCTAATCTGCACATCTGAAACACAGACACAGATTCCAATCTAACAAACTCTCCTGGATTTAGACTACAGTGGTAAAAGAAAAGAGGCTACACCACAGAACCATGGGTACCACTCATCTGAAAAGAAAAGAAGAACAATTGCAGTTGTTAAGATCTCCCAGTAAATCTAACAAGCAACTTCTCCGAGCTTAGACTCTGTTCAGAAATTGTTAAGACAGGAGAGACAGGAGAAAATAAACACAAAGCCATACAAAATTAACATAGCAACAGGAACAGCAAGATTCTAGCACAGGCTGCACCAATGCTAGCTCACATTTATATCAATACATCTAGCAGACAGAGAGAAGCAAAATAAAGGGGTACTGCTCACCTCACAACATTACTAAAAAAGCTGCTCTCCTCTACACCAATACTGGATGAAGAACTTCATGTCATGAAAAAGAAAGCAAGCTTGAATACCCAGCACTACTAACCTTTGTGTTCGAGAATTCGTGTGGTTCAGAGGCTCAGCTACACTTGGTACCAGTTTTGCTGGAACAACAGATGAAGTATTAATAAACTACAATATTCCAAATCAACCATCTCACAGTTAGTACAACATTTCAACTGACAGAGAATCAATAAAGAAAAACCTAGCAACAGAACTCTGCCATTTTTATAATTTTAAAGCTTACATTCAGATGGTACATAAGCCTGGCAGGACAAAACCAACTATGATGGACTTAGAAATGCACAGCAGGTATTTTTCAAGCAGAAGGGAAATCTCAGTTAAGCATCAGCAAACCAGAATGCAGACTTAACTATAAAATCCCAGCTTTTTATTTCACTCTGCAACTTTTCTTTTTTTTTCTTACATCCAAACCTACTCTGTCTCAAAGAAAATATAAAAAGTTGTCGTTTTATTTTCTATTTTCAATTATTTTCTTTACCCTCTCCCAACACTAAGAACTAAATGTAACTCCATCTTGCTTCTATTTACTATTTAAAGAAGCAAGGTCTCAAAAGAAATGAAAATACAGACGTGTATGCCTGAAATGCCAAAGAGAAAGTAGGTATATTTGAAAGTGTATATTTTTATAAATAAGAAACACTTCTATTAAATATTTTCCTTAGTAACTGTTTAGAATTGCTGACTCTTCTCCCAGTGCCTTCCATATTACCACATGGCTTGGTTTCAATGGCAGCAGTAAACTTTACTTGCAAGCAGTGAGATGAAAAATAATCAGAAATGTAATGAAAAGTAAAGTTTAAAAACCACATTAGCGCCTTGAAACATTAAATTCTGAAAATAGGCTTCATCCCAAATCTGGAATTGTTTTATATGCTGGGAGTTCTTCTTTGTGAACTGAGCAAATACAGTCAGTAACTGCAGGTACAGGCCTTCCTCAGAGCTTGCCAATGATTACCTGGCAGAGGAGCACTGTCTTTTATAAAATTTTATTACTCAATGCTGATGTGTCTTTAGAACCCCCACTTTTCTTCTGCCCTTCTCAAGAATGCAAATCGGGTACCTGTATTAGTTTTGATTCTTGCTCCAGGAATCTTCTGTGATTTGGGAGGGATGGGAAGTTTTGGGACACTTCTGTTACACACTGGATTAGCCACAGGCATATGCAGGACCTTGGAAGAATCAAAATATTCCAATAAAATTTACCAAAAGGCTCCTTATCACTTGACCTGTACTTCTGAAAAGCTTTATTTGTGATGTGCTACCTGGCGGGCAGGTGCTGAGAACGTATTTCCGCTTTGTCCTACCACTGAGAGGGGTATCATCCCCACCATTCCTTGCAAAACAGGCTGCACTGGAGATGCAATTATAATGGCAGAACCTACAAAATATCAAAGTGTTAAAATTGTACAGAAATGAAAAATACTTCAGTGAAAAGGACAGCTTCAAGACAAGACCTCTTAATTATGCACAGTGAAATCTGCGCCGAGAAAAGCTCTGGCTTTTTAGGAAAACTTCACTGTCCCTACTACATATCACTACAAGGAAATAGAGAAAGTATCAGTGTTATTTTTAGATTCAATAAAAATCTTCAGTTGAAGTCTGAATTAATTTTTAAGAAATGGTCCAAATACCTGAAATATGACAAACATATGTTAAGGCTTGAAGTTTGAAGTGACTTATATAAACCAGTAAAAGCAACTGCTTAGTAAAAAGAAACTTCTTATTTGCATCCTATTCTCCACAATTAGCATACTCCAAAGTCATTAGCAGAATTTTCTTTTTCTTCCAGTGTACTCATAACACTTTCCCTGTCCAATCACACTGAAAGCTGGGAAAGGCTGCCTTTCACCTTATGTAGATACCTAATGCAGAATGCCTGCCTGGTATTAGGTACACAAAGATTCTAGTTAATTAGGGGGATGGAGTTTAATGATTTTTTTAAAATAAAAGCCCACTTAAGACTAATTTGGAATATTTAAGCCACAGTTTTAACTATTTAAACATTTTTTTAAAAAGAGGTATTCTAACAGGCTGCAAGAGTATTGAGCTGCCGGACATATGGGAATTATAAAAAAGGGACAATTATTACAGCCCACTGACTGAAAAATGAAAGAAAATTTTCAAAAGTAAAAGAAAAATTTATTCCACACAGTTCTCCAGTTATTTGGGCCCTAACAAATCTGTATCTAATGCTGAACAATGGGCAAAGTTGTTTCTCTATGGAAGAAAGAAGAAAGTGGTAACAGCTGCATAGAGAGAAATCCTACTGACAGCAAAGGCTGTTGCTATTAAGATCTTCCACAGACTGCTGAAATGACCTCTGACCACAACAAAATGACTATACACAGAAATTCAAGGATAATTGCAACAAGTTTTTAGTTTTGGAAAGCAATCTAAATGTGTTCATTTGAGCTGGTTTACTGTTAGGTTTAACATGTTAAAAAGCACCTAATTTTTTTTATCGCTGTAGCAATAAAAGGGAAAGATTTTGTATTATGGAAAGAAATAATGTTATACTTTGATATCTGCCTAATCAAACTTCTAGTGTAGAAAACATATTTTTTGTAAATGTAACAGAACAAAACAAGTAGTTTTGGATGGGCTATCTACATCTGGCTAGTTATAGGAAGTAAATGTGGATAACTATAACACATAGCATTCTATTTATAAACAAATCTTCTTAAAACTAAAAATGCTTCTCTATTTAGCCAAAACAATGGAAAATTTTCAACTGTAAATTAAAGAAGCTTCCTAAATTTGTCACCATTAAAATTATTAAAATTAAGAATTAATCTTTTTTTTTTCTCAAAGCAGCCTGATCAATAAGTCCTTGTAGGTTTTATTTCATTTTTAGTAGCAACTAACATAGTCAAAAAGTAAATACTTCCTAGCTAGTTTCATGGGACAGATAAAGCACTGTTTAAAAATTGTTTTAATGCACACAAAACCAATAAAAAAGCAATATAAACACCACACTTCCAGTAATTTCCTAATAGTGAAATTACCTTGTGGGAAGTTTGGGGAGACAGTCTGGTTTGCTGCGAATGTATTGCTGGATCTAGGAGGAGTCCGTAACTGCTGTACAGCTGGAGCCTGGGCAAGTGGCATAGAATTGCCAGGCAATACAACTACATTGGATGGTGTTACAGCTGTGCCCAAGGTAGCTGGATCTGTCACACAGGTGGCTATATAAAGGTTGTTTGAATTCCCAAAAGCTGTGCTTGTTGCTGGCATCAACTGTATAAATCCCCCTTCCTTGGAGAGATTAGTTGTACCTGCCACTGGAAAAACAGTGCAGTCTTCATTCTGAGCATTAACTGAGGTTACCACAGGATCCTTAGGTCTTAGCACCAGAAGATTCTGCTCTGCCAAAGCTGAATCCACATTTTTTTCTGTGTCTTCCGAAGTTACACATTTGGGCAAGCCTGCAGTTTTGGCTGGGGATTTGGCTGGAGAAGACAATATTATAGTGGGCAAGTTTTCTCCTGTGATGCTGGAAACAGCATTATTTAACTCTGTGTCTGATGAAATAAATGGATCATCACTGATGATGATTTTGAGGGACATAATATTAGAAGGATCAACATCCACTGGTTGACTACTGGAAGATACACCACTTACACTTTTGGCCTCTGTGCCTGATTCATCTGTTGAGGATGCAGTTTCTGGGAGAGGAGAGTGACATATTTCAGATGTACTGAGATTATTTTCAGTGGATACTACAGAAATTTCTGTACATGCACCATCACCAGAAGCAAAATATATATTATCAGCATCTACTTTTGTAGAAGATGAAGGTTCTTGCATTTCCCGGTGTGTTGTCTCCGAGTTTGACAGTCCTGAAGAGAGGTTAAAATCTTTCTTACAAGCCTTATCAAGCATATGCTGATCATTTGAGTAAGTTTTGTTAGAAGTATCAACAACTTCAAGCTGCAGCTCTGTTTTGTCAAGATCCGAAACCTTTGCTGGAGATCTTGCTGGACAGTCTGACTGCATGCTGTGTTCCTGATGGTTAGAGTGGTGGCTAGAGTTCTCCTGTAAAATACCAGCTATGGCAGCTGGATCATTTATTACAGCCTGTTCTTTTCCTGCATCTGCTGATGGGCTGGAAACTAATGAGCTGTTTTTCCTCAGCAGTACACTGTGGCCAGGACTCCCATCAGAAGGGCTTTCAGTAGGTATTTTTTCAGATAGTGATGTGTCTGGTGATAAGTGACATTTACTTCCAGAATGTGTTTTGTTTTCACTGTCTGCAGTACCTTCTGCCAATGAAATCAAAGAAACCTGCAGACTGCCAGAATGAACATATTCTAAATTAGGACCACCTTGAGCACTGTGACTTACTGGGCCTTTTTCAATTTCCATGGCTCTTTCACTTTCAGAGACTAACGCAGACGACTCTTTTTTATGATTAGAATCTCCACAATGTTCATTACACTGGCCATCAGAACTCTGTCTCTTGTTAGGCTCAGTCAAACCAGCCACACAAGTGGCCACAGAGTCAAAAGTGATCTCAAGCTCTCCAAGATGTTCAGGGGTAACAGTTTTCAGCACTTCAGTCTGCTTCCTAGCTCTAGAATTCCCATGTGACTGTTCATTGGTTGTAATTTTCTTAGCCATATCATCATCACTGATGCTGGTCTTCAAGGCACATGATGCTTCTCCTAACTGAAAACCTTTGCAAGACAGTGATTCTCTAGAGTTCTCACCTGTAGAACAGAGAATAAATTAGATCCATAATTATTAGAACAGATTATCTTTTCACAGTGTTTGAGACACAGCTTATCAGTTTAATGGAAAACTGTTTCATATGAAACTATGTGGAAATAATTCTACCCACCCTTACCAAGCTAAATGTATATCATGTACATGGTCATATGGTTCTGAACATTAGGCAATCTGGCAAATCAGTTTACAAAAACAGTAAGTGTACACATAATAAGAAAACTGCTCAGCCCAGTAAATCATATTTCCAGAAGCACAAAATCCACCTCAGGATAAAGACCTCTTGGCTCTGCTTCTGATATTCTCCATATACCACATACCTGCTACTATAGATGAGTGTTAAGAATGGGGCAGATGGAGTAAACATACCTGTTATCCAGAGTAAGATTCCTTTTGTGCATTAAGTAACGAATACATTACAAAACAGAGCAAAAATATGTTTTTTTTAAGTACTTTGGTAACATGCAAAGTACTAGCTTTGCAACAATGGGTACTGCAAAGTATCTCTGTTTTGAATGACAAAGCATATTTGCAGATATTATGGTTTCAGTTAGGAGCTTATCAAGTTCACTGATGAACTACTGTTAAATTTAATAGAATGAAACCTTCTTACAGGCTATGTGTATCTGTATGGTCACATACTGTGAATGTCAGATTGGATTATCATTGAAAACACTCACTTTTGAAATATATATACTGTCTGAAAGTGTTTTCATAATGAAAATTAACAGATTAGAAGAGATCTTAGAGGGAAAAAAACCCCAACAACCAAACAACAAAACACCCACATCTTGTAGCTTCTTCTGCTCCTAAAGAACTTTCAAGTGTTTCTAAGTTATCCTCATTCATCAGGATGGCATTTTCTACTCCACTCTGACCAGAAACACCAGCAGGTAAGTTCTTGTTTACTTTGCTCTTTCCTATTTTCAAAATAAAGGATAAAGAATAATTAAATATGTCATTTAACACACAAATATTATTACATTTTAAATAAAGCATGGAGATTTCAAATTGAAGAAACGTCATCCTAAACTCAAAGATCTATTTGCCTATATTAATTACAAATCCAGAAATAGCAGGAAAATGTCCTTATATTTTATGTGAGAATATCCCTATCAGACATGGAAAAATTTCACAACAACAAAGGAAAAAAAGTATGAACTATCATCCTTTAAACCCAGGAGAGTATAAAATAACAGCCATAAACTAATCACTGATCCAGCACAAAACCATAATTTCAGCAACAGGAAAATGCTGTACTTATTAAGTTGGAATTGAGGGACATAGATGCCATACAGTCCATTATTCCTGCAGAAAAGGACTGCTGAATTATCTGTATCTTTAAGAAATACTAAAGAAAACTCATTATGGTTCATAGTAATGGTAAAATTTAGTATAATATACCCTACCATAATCAAACAAGTCAAAGAGTGCCTGAAAAGCTGGATCTGATTCTGTCTGTTCTAGAATGTCCTGTATAGCCTCTTCCGACATATGAATTTCACCCTGAGAAAATAAAAGATACACAGAACTGTCAGACAGTTACATTCTTAAGTTACAAACAAGAGGGTTGTTTTCTTTCCAGATTGTTTTTAGTTTTACTACTTCCACTTAGCATAGAAACATAAAAGATTAATATTGGCAACCTTTCTGCCAGAACTTAAAAAAATGTTAGTGATTGAAGTTTAAGAAATGAAGCCCCCCAAATGCCAAACACCTTGATCATGTATCATACCCTACATGTGCATACTGCAGAACTGTCCACATAATGACCAGTTTTGTTTAAGGACTAAATCTCAGGCAGGATAATTTCTCTCATTGTATTAGAAAATCCATGTTTATGTCATAGCAAATGAAAAAAATCAGATGAGACTAAACATGTCTGGAAACCACACAATATTTAAAAATTCCTTTTCTTTCACAAGGCTATTGATCAGGTTCCCAGTTATAAGCTGGGGGTACCCAATTGCTGGTACCAAAGATCCAGTCACCAGCAGGCAGCTGATGATTCTGTGACAGCATACCTAGGTCTCAGCCTGTGGGTAACATTAACAGCTGACCACTACCACCAGTGGTCAAATACACTCCCTTTAGAGCCTGCTGCATGCTTTTGCTGCCTTGCACAGGCACTGGGAAGCAATTCAGTGCTAAACTAGCTTAAAATTAACCCCAGCAATATATTAGCATCCTGTCAATCCAGGTCTTTGAATCTGCCCACCACCATACAACAAGGTAAGAGTTAATGCCTATGCAAATGAAGTTGTGGAGCTGTCCTTGGGCAGAATCTGCCCATCTGGTAGCCTTAGAGTATTGTGAAACAAAGAAACATATAAAAAAAAATAGAGAAAGAGGAAAGCAATCTCAGATATCAGACAGTAGACAGGTTCACCACAGTTCCCATAACTGATCACTCTCATGTGCCTGGTCATCAAAAAATGTAAGCAGGGCAATCCACACCTACCTGAAGCCCAAGGATTTCATCAATTGAAGTCTCCTGTTCTGTGGGACCACTGTCTGTCTGCTTAGGGGCCTGAGCAACACTGCCATCACTGGAACACAGTGGTCATTAGTTCAGAACTCAAAAATAAAGTCAAATAAGAATATGTATGAAGTTTAGAGATTCCTTTTGTTACCTGCCCAGGATTTTGTTAATGTTCTCAGCAAGCTTCTCCTGAAGAGATTTGTTGCTCAAGATTTTCTCTCTGGCATTTTCAATAACCAGTTGCTGAAAAACACAGTTTTAAAGTGGTCAGGTTTCTGTTTTTCTCATCACTAGAAAAGGAGCATGAATTTCTAACTTACTGGTTTAAAAAAAAAAAAAAGTAACAATCAATTCAAGACAGAGAACACTCCTCATGACAGAGAGACAGCCAATTACATTGCTATGAAAATAATCTCAAAACATTCTTTTACTTCTACTTTTCTGAAGTCCAGCAAGGCTTACTGTGCTTTTTGTTTTCCATTCTCTAAAAACATTCCTGTATACTGACAAATTATAAGTATTTTAGCAAAGCCCTCAAGGCAAAAAACCACTCTATATAGCCATGCTATCCTCACTAGTTCAGTGTGCAGAAGAGCTAATTCAAATACAAAACAATAAATTTATCTTCTAAACTTAATTTCTAAAACACTCAAAAAGCCTAGTTTTCCTTAGTCTGATTTTGTTTCTGAAATGTAAATACCTTCCATAAGCATATACTCACTGGGAAGTTACCATCTATGAATTCTTCAAGTGGTTCACTTTCTTTTTCTATTATTACTTCATCAGGGTCTTGAGGATTTCTAGTTGCTGAAAGAGGTCCAGAAGCTGCAATGTTTTTCCTCTTCTGAGATTCACTGAAACATTCCACAAAATTTATGATGCATTTTGTGACAACACAGCATAGAACAGTCCTAATGGTCAATAAATAAAGTGTTTCTCTTCCCTCTTAGTAAATGAAAGAATTTTATCAACAGAAATTAATTACATGCTGGAAAGACAGTAAAAGCCAATGTCATGCATATATAATGTCTGACTTCACAGAAGTTACAAATACCTCAGACTGTGTATAAACAGCACAAACCCAAACTGAATTCCATGCCCAATATTCAGTATTTTTCCACCTTCTAGTACATGTTGCTTTAACTTGTGCTACAGGCTCTAATTAACTGCCACTCAAGTGGCATCAACACTGAAAATAAAGATCTCTCATAGAGCAGCTATCATCAGGCTACAGTGTAGGCTATCCTGAAACCATCAATCAGCAGTAGCATTAAAATCACTTATATACTCACGAAAAAAAAAATCACACAGGAATAGAGAGGATTTGGCAGAGGTATTAATGAGTAAGAATATGAAAAAACAGTAAGCAAAACTATCTGCTGGGATTTAGCAAGGGATAAAGACAAAAATGAAGTACAAAGAGACCACTCAACTCATTGCAAACAAAATTACATTGGGTACAATGAATAAGTGCAGAATTTGTATAAAAACATTTTTTCACACCGCTTTTAGTGCGAATATAAAAATATTTGCTGATAAAAATTTATGGAAGCCAGTAGTTTTCCTAAGTTAAGAACAGACAAAATGCACATTGTATCAGTACTGAGAATTTTCATAATTGATAATGATATTTTTGAAGGCATACTAAATCTCAGGTTCCAAGATTATTTGGCTAGGTCTAACACTGGAATAACGTGAAGACAAGACACATGCAATAAAGAAGCTCAAGTAGCTTCCTGTGAGTCTAATGTTAAGTTCTTTGATTTTCCTTTCATTTGAAAGCATCACATGCTGGCCACTCACAGTGGATCTTAAATATGAAACTCTCCACCACTTAAGAAAATTTTCACTAGAGGTTAGAACACTGCTTAATCTCTAAACTACCATAAAAATAAATGAAACAACCAAGCCCCATCCCACCTTCCCCTTGTTTACCTTTTCCGTCTTCCTGGAGAAAGTAAGTTTGAATGAAGCTTTCGTTCTTGTGATGCTGGAACTTGAATGTGTATAAAATCTCCTGCTTTATAAAAGAAAAACAAAAGATCACAATACAGTTACTTTTTCCAATGTCATTGTTAAAGCACTACAGAAATCTACATTACTTATTATGTTTCAATCAATTCCTGGGAATTTATATACAATAATTTGGTATTATCATGAAAATGGGAACCACCATACATTCTGAGAAAAACATACACTTGATAGGATCATCTGTGTCTGATAAAAAGGGGTTTGGGTGAAAGTGAGAACCCAGGACAGAATAAGGACATGTAATGCAGTTCCAATCTACAAACTCACATTAGCAAGCAAGCGTGCACGAGCCACTTCACTTTTGGGCACCCCTTTTATTCAAATCAACCAAACCAGTTTGTAGAGAAAAGTGTGAATTTTCCAAAACTTTTTAGGTAGAAGGCAATTAGCTCTGATTTTAGAAAATGTCCACCCGTATCCATTTATTTTTCACAAATAAGGTTTAAAGGTTTAAAGAAGAGTGCAACTTACTGTTGATCTTGTTTTCTTGGGCTTGTGAGTGGTGCACAAACAATGTGTTCAGTCTTGTCTGTGACACACTTGGATTTATTGTTGGCCTGTGAATAACCTGAGGAGGTACAACAGAAGCAGAATTCTGTGGCCCTGATTGATGGGCAACTGACAACAATCCTGAGTTTGCAGGAGCTGATTGCTGAAGCATTCTTTGTCTTTTCATTTCTACAATTCCACTTCTTGTACGTGCTGGAGATAATAATGAAAAAATGACACTACATGATAAAGGAAAGTAAAAAGGTTGCTGAAACTTTTTTGAGCTTCATCAACTGATGAACAAAACTCTAAATGCAAATAACCCCCATCTTTGCCTTCTGTGTTACACATTTGAGACAAATGAACTCGGGTTCAAGAACAATCATTACCTGCATTTCACATGCTCTTTTCTCACAGCAGGTTAATAAGAAAAAATTATTTTTAAGTAAAATAAATTTATTTTTGTGAGTTTGTTTGGCAGCTTTTGTAATTAAGGAAATAGTCCTAGATAGAACAAGCATCTTTTCATATTTTCTTTAGATATACATTTCTATGCATTAAAAAAATTGTTTCAAGACTAGTGCATTTTTATATTCCCCTTCTACAGAAATGAAACCGAATTGTAATTACACTGGTTACGTTTTAAGTTCCTCCACGAACAACAAATTAAGTCAACAGCTTCAGGACTGAAGCAGCACCTTTTAAAACCTTTTAATCATGTAAACCTCTAAAAAGTTTTCAGCGGAGAAGAAAATGGTATACAAAGAATTTAAGTCCTTGAACAAAACTTCTGCTTTTGTTTTCCTTTCTTGATCATTACAGTAATCCATAGACTAACATGCAGACAGAAGACATGCTGAAAAAAACCCACCAAAACTGCAGAAGAGATTCAACATTTTAAGAATAAGGATGGATTACTGATTGCTGCAACATTGCCCCATTTTTTTCCAAAACATAATTTGAACACAAAGCCTCTTGATCCCATGGAACTGGCTCAGTTACTTACTCCTTTGATTGGCAGAAAATCCTGTGGAATTCTGCATGCTCCTAAAACAAACAAACAAAAGCAGGTGATGTAAATAAAGGGAGCACAACTGAAACCCTCAGGTACACAGAGTGAAAGGATATATCATGTGGTTAACATCAGTCTAGTCCCAACCACCCATTACTTCAGAAAGCTTCAACCTACTGATTTTTTTTTTCATCTTTCAAATAATGGTCACATATTCTTCAAATGAAGCTTACTATTATATTTTTGATCAAGTAACCACAATCGTATCAGACTCTGAAGTCATATTATGCTGTTTTATTATAGGAAGGCCACATACTAACACTAATGCTCTCCTTATCTGCTAGTCCTACTTTAAAATCCTGAAATGTCTACTTAACTATCAACTCTCACATGCCTATGTTTTTTACCATCATGTTGCCATCAGAGAGCAAAACCATTCTCATAAGGGGAGTTGATCAATACAGGGACTCTTCCTCAGAGCAAAATTTTACTTTCTTGATTTCAAAACTATAATACCTGATCTGAGAAAGCGTATAGTCTAATTTTTTCCACAGAGATGACATCATAGCTGGAACTTCATTTGTTGTTTCTAAAAGAAACCATAAAAAAATAAAGCTTAGATTCCAAAACCAGATACATGTTGATAAAAAGGAAAATTGGAAACAGACATCTAGACACCTAGATTTAGGTTTCCAGTCATCTTCTTAATATCTAGTTCTCAGTTTTAGAAGCCTCAATGAAACCAAGGCAAAGACATCCCACGACGATAATTCTCAACAAAAACTGGATGTGATGTTGATGTTGAAAATTGTGTGATGTTGACTCCTGGAAAAAACCATGCTAACCTAATATAACTCACTTTTAGAAATGGTATTCACGTTCCCAAGTCACTGGTGTGTTTTTGAAAACTGTAACCTGGCAGATATGGCCAGGTAATGATTTACTTAAATATGTCACCCAAGCAGGTAAAAACACTCAGTATTTTTTGAAGCACAAAACACTAAGTATAAATGGAAAGATGTAAGCAGATCCCCTTATAAAGTCTTTCAAGGTGCCAGGTACAAAGTATTTTGAAGAAATCGTGTTTGTGTCAAGTTACCATTTTACTAAAATTAGTGTGAAAAGAAAAAACGTTCAAAAAATTTCCGAACATGCGATGTCTTAATATGCAAGTTTTAGAATTAAGCACCACTAAAATCTGATCATACATGAATAAAAAGACCATAAAATTTGGCAATATGTGAAGGTAAATAACTGCTTTTCAAAACAGGAAATGCTCTAGTTCTGTCTCTAATATTCATACAAAACATTAAGTTATTCTGAAATTATCTTAGTTTTATAAACCAGTAAAGAAACATTTCCCACAATAGGACTCTTCCTGGTTATTTAATACAATCACATATTTTAAGTTGGAAGGGATTCACAAACGTAACTGGGCCCAACTCCCTGCTGCTTGTAGGACTACGTAAATCTAAAGTAAACCATCATCCAGATGGTCCTTGAGCTGTGACAGACCACACCAACACCACTACCCTGGGGACCCTGTTCTAGTCACTGACCACCCCCTCTGTGAGGAGCCTTTTTCCTCATGTCCCCACTGAACTTCCTCTGACACAGGATTGCTCCATTTTCTTATCACTGGTAACCAGAGAGAGACCTCTTTCTATCTATTGTATAACCAAATAACAGTGTAATTTTAAAAGCAAAACCTTTTTCACACTTCATTATGTACTTATGCTTTTTTACATTAGAAATTCTGCTCAAATTTGAAGGTAAAACCTATGCTAGCAAGTCCAAACTAAGATAATCAGTTTATTTTGCTCACAAGATGCTGATCTAATTGCCTATTGTCTGCATAACACGGAAACCTTCAGGTTCTAGCATAGATGGGGGAAGAGGTATAAGTCCATATACAGGTGGAGATATTACATCTTCCTCAAGGAGTTTGCAACACACAAATAATAAAAACAAAATCTCATTCTGAAGGCTTACCTTTTGTTTTCATGGCTACGTATTCATTAAGAATAGTTGTCAAGTTTTTTCCACACAGGGACTGAAAAAAAAATACTGATCTTAGAACTTTCACTAATAACTTACACCTCATCTGCTGTATCACATTATATTTAAGTAGTTCTTTGGAAGTCTACACCATGCTGACCCTCAATACAAGGAACTGTATTTTATACTGCTGGTGCTGAGGTATCTCAAAGAAGGTAGAGAGTAATCTATGGAATAAAATGCAATTATGAACACAAACTCTGAAGGGCTTGGTCTCCTTGCACAACACTGGTATACCAGTTACAGATGCAGGAGTTGCACTCACCTTTGTTATTACAGAATAAACCCACAAAAGTAAGATGATGAACAGCTGTAACCAAGTAACAAGCATCATCCTGGAACACAGCACATGATGAGATGCCAACATGAAGTGAAATTCTGTCTACTGTAGAATTCTTAATAGACACAGAATTCACTTGCATATCACATTTACTTGTGCTGTTATTTAAGCTTAAAACAAAGAGAATTAAGATTTTAAAGTTACCATTATAGTTTGTTTTACCTTCTTGCCTTGTTTTGTAGGGGAGACTCTACAGGGTATGACAAATACAGCCCTTTATTTTAAGAATTTTGAGATTTTTTTTTTTTCTTAAACACTAACACATAAAAATTTCTCTATGAAAAATAGGCATAGTATATTTATCAAGGAAAGGAAGAAAATTAAAGTTTTTAAGAATCACATTTGTTTTTCCTGTCCATAGCTTGTTTGGTTATCAACATTCTGTCAAAGTTCAGTGGTGTGTTTTGAATAGGTGAGTCAAGACCTCACTCAGATCTTAAAAGATTACTACCAATTCTGAACACTGGACAAAACCCCAGATCTTGTAATTAATCAATATATTAGAATAACGAAATTGAAAACAGGAAGAAGATTCACATAGAAACACTGACAGATACACAGCAACATATAAACCTTGTAATTTGCTTTCTATATTACAAATCCCATTTTGTGTATGTCAGAAATGCAGTGTCTCTCATTACCCAATGCACATATATACACATGTAGCTACACACTACATTTATGCACACCCAAAGATCCACATTTTACCTGGGACAAAGCAGTTGATACTGATCTAAAAGAAAGCTGAACTGAAATACTTTTTGACAAAATTTGGTAGTCTTAGATAAAGCTGAGGTTACCTTACCTGAATTTTTCATATGTACTTAACATTACTGTTTGCCTTGTCTAGGATAGGAAAGCAATCTCCAATAAGTTACAAGAGCAGCCTTGAAATCAATAAAACCCTTGCGACACTCTTACATAAATCAACCTCAAAGCTATGAAGTAGAATAAATATAACATAGTTAAACCAATGTGCATATTTTGTTTAAATGTTTCTTAGTACAATTAAATGCTAGAAACTAAGTAACTGCTAATATCACAGGACAGAAAACAATCAATGAAACAAAATAAAAAAAACAGAGGAGATGATCTAACTAAACATTTGAGAAATAATTGATGCAATGAGAAATCTCAATTTCCTCTTCTGTGGATGCAAACCAATTTAACTTTCTGCTTTGCAAAGGCAAACTCACCAGCAAGCAGGCTGGAATAAACCCATCCTCTGTACAGTGCTCTGCATATTCTTTCAAATCTGAGCTTTCCAAAATAAATTCACGGCAGGTAGCTAGAAGTTTTTCCTGTTGTAAATACCCTGAAACAAATCAGATGGAAAATTTTGCTACTTCATTCATTACTTCTGCTCATCAGGTATCAAAGCATTAACACAACCAGCTGAATACACTGTTGAAATAATCAGGTAAAGATTTGTATGTTAGATAAGAATAAATTAGTCATTTTGAAAGAATATATGTCTTACAAAATATTTCTTTAATAATTCAAATCAGGAAGAGCACAAAGTATTATTGATATAATACTGTATTTGCAAACTACTGAAGAGTAGAAGTGAGGCAATGTGAATAGTTTAATTGATCTGTAGTACAGACTGTACTGGATAGACAATAAAATGAAAGTTTGTGGCTCAACAGGCTGACAAACTAACTCTCATATGGGCTGAATATTTGGATATTTTGATAACAGTTTGATAATTAAATAGAATTCTCCAATACTTCCTTAATTGCTATGCAACAATAACTCTCCACACATTCTTCTGTTTCAAAACAGGTAAAACCTGTGCAGCTCTTATAACAGTGTATAACATTTATTCTTAAAATTGGCATTGTGCAAAAAATTACTAACAGAAAGAGGGTTCTTCCCCCCACTTACTGTGATTTTCATTTTGAATGGATGTACTAGCTGCAACTTGTGTCCTGTACACACCCCAAGTCTAAGTAGTTACCTTAACAGGAAATACCCTGAAAAAGTTTGCTTTTCCAGAATTCCATCCCTCGGCAAATAATGTTCTCCTTTAATCAAACTTTTTAAGCCTTGCTTTAATCTTCAAATATGCTAAACATTTAAACAGGGAAACAGACCAATGTGAACAAAGGATTCTAGAACAAAGAACCACAAAACCCCCACATCTTTCTTGCTTGTAGCAGAACTGAACATGCTGTATTTTAAAACTGCTGGAAGCTGAATGTATATTTTGGGGAACACAAGACACCTCAGTCTTATTCATATCCACTATATACCATCTACTGTTGTCCAGGATGGAAGATGGGCTATGAGGATACGTAGAGCCTTGGTCTGTGATGGGATGACTGTTCTTACAAACTGCTCCTTGAAATAAAAAGCTACATTTTTTCTTTCTTGAATCTACTACAGTATTGCAAGGGATAGATGAATGCTTGCGTAGAGGCACATACACCAAATCCTGGCAAAAATAAGGTATTTCAAAGTTGTAAACTGCCTGAATTAAGATCTTCCGTGCAACTAAACTGCTTGTGTGCACACTGTACAATGATATTACACAATCTTTAACTTAATAAAGTTAAATCTTTAACCAAAATAAAGGCAAGAACATACAGTACCTTCTGAACTAGGAATGATTCAATATTTCGTTCTTTCTTAAGAAATGTAAAGACAAACCTCTTAACTCACAGTATGCTTTTGTTCCTGCATTAATTAAAAAAGATAAATTCTATTATGTATTTTTCTGTGGGTAAGCTCATCTTATTTTAGCTTTGTTTCTTAAACCAATATTCATCAACCTTCACAGCCCCAGAAGGACTTACTTAAAGTAGGGGGAAAAAAAAAAAAGAAAACCAAACCAAGCCAAACAACAACAAAAACTGAAAAAGAGCTGCACTGGGAAGCCTGTTTACCCGACCAAATTCAGAGATGCCTCATGGAAGATTAACTCCTATTAGAAGGCAGAAAGAGCTACAAGGAATATCCGGTTCTACAGCCTTAGGTTGCCCAGAAGTTTTTAGACATGATGCATGCACCACACCACAACAGACCCAAGATAGGATGGCTCAAGTCTCTGGTAAGAATGCAAGAGAAGCTTTCTACAAAAAACTTTGTCACTTAATCGTTTTTTTAAACAGAAAAACACAGCAAGACACCTTGCATGGTTTTAAATCTTCTTTTATGATGCATGGAGCTTCTAAAAAACCTCTATTTGTTCACCATAATAAAAACATTGCATCTCTTGCTAGTCTTGTTTCTCTAGACAGAAGAGATATTTCAGGTAGTATTTAAAAATAAATACTGCTGGTCATAAACATGCAGGTCGTATTTTTATGGCCATCTGTTTGCTTTAATCTTTGGCAGTATCCAAATAATTCAAAGCACAAAGCCATCTAAAAAATTCACTGCGTGCTACGAGTGCCCACACCTGAGGCAGCCTCGCAGGTGACAGAAACAAGGAGGGAAGGAAAAACCAGCTGAACCTTAACCCAGCCTCCCCGCTGGCGTTTGCATCACCCTTATATTGCTCCCGGAATCAGGGGTTTTATTAATCCCCTTCACGGGGCAGCTGTTGGACACCACGGGCCGCATTATCTTGGACTTGTGGAGAATCCCAGCTGAAGGCAGGGCCGGGGAGCACCACAGCTCGGCCTGCACGGCCTGGCGGGCTCCCCCGCGCCCACGGAGGCTCCAGAGGCCCCTAAGCCCCTCAAAATCCAGCTGTGGTTGTTTCTCGCTGCAGACCAGGCCAGCGAGGGGCCAGCCCGGAGACCGCCGGACCGGGGCAGTGACAACCCCAGCCTGCGGGGGAACGGGCGCGACGCGGACGAGAGACAAGGGCGCTGCCGCTTCGTTCTCCCGCCGCGCCGAGGTCGCTCCGGGCGGCTGAGGATCCCCGGCAGAGGATCCCCGGCAGAGGATCTCCGGCAGAGCCCCGCGGCCGCCGCCTCCCCCCCGCCCGGGAGTCCCCGCCGCGCCTCAGGGGCGATCGGCGCCCCCGCCCTCACGGGCCACTCACCCAGCACCAGCCGGGCCACGTCGGACGGCAGCAGCATGGCCCGAGGCAGCCAGGGGGAAAGAGGGAGGAGGGAGGCAGGCAGGCAGCGAAACGCGGCTACCGACCGCCCCGCCACCGAGGCGAAGGCGCGGAAACTCCGCCAGCCAGCGCCGCGCCCGGCCCCTTCCGCCGGAACCCGCCCGGCCGCGCATCCGCTTCCAGGGCCGCTTCACGTGCGCGTATCTCCGCTCCGCGGGGCCGGGAGGAGGCGGGGGAAGGAGGGCGGAGAGCGCTCCGTACCCGCGGGCTGCAGTTCTCTCCCGGCCCGGCTCCCGCTGCTCACCGCCCGCCGCCCATCACGCCATTCGGAGGTGGGCCCGCTCTTGCCCTCCCCTTCCCACCCGCCCCGCACGGCGCTGGTGGTGATGCGGCCGCCTCCCGCCCGAGGCTCTCTGCCCCGGGGGGCTGTGCGGCCTCCGAGCTCGAGTGCGGGTGTGAGGGGCAGCGGGGGTGAGGGACCCGGGCTCGGCAGGGCGGGAGGGGGGTGGCTGCAGGGCCCTTGGGGGGTGTGGGGGAGCCCGTGAGGTGCGGCTGGTGCCCGGGCAGCTCCGCGGCTGCTTGGTAAAGGCTTCTCCGTAGCTGAGTGTTGTGGTGAGTGCCTGCCGTGCCCTGGGTAGTGTTTAAAGCGGATGGACATGGCGATGATACAGTTGGAGAAGTGTGTAAGAGAACCAGTGGATGGAATCAGGCTTAGGAATTTTCCCTGTTACTGAGGTGGTTGGAATGCCGTGAGGTACAGAACGAGAAGGCTGACTTCTTCCCCTTTGATACCCTGTCCTTAGAGCACACAGTCCATGTTGCCACAATGGTCAACAGGTTTTCAGACCATCAGCATATTAGAAGCCATTAGTGTTCAAAAAGTTGCATCTTTCTGTTTCAGCAAGAGCAGCTCGTTAGTGAAGGAAGCTGGTTTAAGTGAGTTCAGTTGTACAGTACAGCCAGTGTTTAATTTTCCTTTACACACCCACCTATCAGTCACAGAATCTCGGATCTTGTTTGAAGCCAAAGGAAATAAGTAACACTCTTTAAGATGGAAGGGTTCAAGGCCAGGTTGGATGGAGCTTTGAGCATCTTGATCTAGTGGGTGTCCCTGCCATGCAGGGAACTAGATGATCTTTAAGGTCCTTCCAACCCAAACCATTTCATGATACTTAAAGTTTGACTTGTCCAAATGGATGTTTTTACATAAATGCTCAAGGTGCAGTGCTGTGCATCATGAATGCCCATTTTCAATTGCTTATGCCTTGGCATCATATGCTTGCAGTTAAAAATAACTTGTCTCTTTTGGACAGTTTTTCTTGCATCACATTTAAAGGCATAAAAGGAGAATCATGGAAGTTTGTATACAATGTCATTGTAGTCCTCTGCATCAGAATAGCTTTATGCAAACCAAAAATGCAAAGTCTAGGAAATTCCAAATTCTCTTGAAGGAGATAAGGCATAATTTTAAGTGGGCACAGAAGGCCCTCTTATGATTAAAAGAAGTTTCCTCTTATGATTGATGTTTGAGCATCCTTTGACATGTTGAGTCCTGAGGGATTTGTCAATATTATAATGCAGACCTATGAAAATGTAGAATGTGAGAGGAAGAGGGTTTTCAACATGCTACTTTCTCCTAGCACCGTCATGTTAAGACTACTACTTAGAGCTAGCTACTGAAAGTTAGTGCTATTTGCCTAAATATAGTCAGCTCTGTGCCATTTTGATCTCGTTATAATTTCCTCTATATTGTCTGACCAGCTCTTCTCTGTTCCCACTCACAAACAGGGAGGAAATCAGAGTCAAGTCAAAGGGTCTCTGCTGATCTTCACAAGTGGTGCTGTGGGAATAGGTTTTATTCTTGATGTGAGACTTTGCTTCAGTCTTGTGACCCGTAAGACTGCCACAGATATGATTGACCTTGCTAGTGAAGTAATGCTATGGTTGTGCTTGATGCTGTGTGTTAAAAAAAATAATTTCTGTTTCATACTTTTCTTCTCTGCAGATACAAATACTCTTCTGTGAAACTGAACCATGAGTCTTGCATTACACGAACTTCTCATTTGTTGTCGTCGCCTTGAAAATGAGAAAGCTGGAGAGCGCAGGGTAATGAGTCTTCTTTTGGTGTGTGTCTCTCATTAGGAATAAAGGGAATCATTAACAAGTCTTATTCTTGAAATGCGTTTTCAGAAAGAAGTTGAAAATTTCAAGCGACTTCTCTGTGATTCTGAAACAGTTACCCAGCTGGACCGGAATTCTGATTCTAAACAAGGAAAGCAGCTCAACTGGGATGCTGTATTTAGGTAGTTTCTCTTTTTTCCTTGTGAATGGTTGCAATATTCTTACATGGAAAGTAATTCTTTGTTTATGGGGCCTATGTAATTCTTATCTTTTTGCAGACTGATGTAGACTTCTGGGGCTTGCAAACAAGGAATGATGTATGTTAGTCACCAAAGAAAAAATTATCAAAATATCCAAAAATGCATGCTTATCACATATGGAAAACTTAACTGCTGGGAAAGATTTAATTAATTTGGTGGTTGTTTTTTCTTACAAAAGTAATAGTTGCTTTTTTTAATTGAAAATTATGGTCTGCATCTAATTTTCAATGTATAATTCATATGTAGATTACAGGTAGCTTGTTAGAATATTTGTATTATTGTGTTCATCAAGAATAGAAGGACTGTGGCTTGTGAATTTAAGAAGCTGTGCTGAGGTTTGTAGAGGCCCTTCTGATACAATCTTCTGTAGGTGTACTGCAAGGTTGGACTGAGCATAAGTGTGACAAGTTCTTGGAACAGCTGGGAAACTGTTTTTTCAAGTTAAAAGTGGACATGAAATATTTTTCATAGACTGGTGTCTGGTCAGCTTTCCCTTATGTTTTCAATAGAACATCATTCTAATAGTACTTTTTTCATAGCTGTCCCAAAAAATGTAACAAGTATTTCATAAATTTTATGTGTTGCTTTTGAGATTGCCAATAATATATAAGAAATGCATAGGAAGAACAAAAAAAGAGAGACTCAAAACTGAATGCAAATAGTAGTTATGAAAATATACAGTAGTTGCTAGTGATAAAACCAGTGGAAAGTTTAATCTATTCTTAGATCTAAAATCTAACCTATATGTTATTTTTAAATGGTGGAGAAATAGTATTTGAAGATTTTTCTCAGTAAAAACAACGAAGTTTTGTTATGTTGAAGCATAAATTAAAAGCCTTCTGAAAGGCTTCTTCCTAGCTAAAAATGGGACATTCAGCATTATGCAGAATTTAAAGGAAAGTTTGGTTCCTATTCAAATTGCTTCTGGATTATCTTCAAAACTTACAGCTTCTTTTATAAAGTATTTTGTTATGCTTAGACTGTAATACATTTAGTTGGTTTTAGTCGTTGATAATGAGAATTGTTAGAAGAACAAGCACTGACATTCTAGGGTAAACCATAATTTACTTAGTTAATTTTAATTAAGTCATAAAAGTGCAGATCCTTGATTAATATATCTTTTTTTTTTTTTTTTAAAAGTGTCTTGCAGAAGTATTTCCAGAAAGAAATGAAAAACCTGCAGCTGACAAAACCAAATGCATCTGCTTCAACCCAAACTGCCAGACAGAAAAAGATCCAAGAAGTTGGAAGCTTGGTCAAATATTTCATCAGACATGCTAATAAAAGTAAGTAAGATGTATTGATATAGAATTATTGTTTTGGCTTGGTGCTTTGCCTTCAGCTTTGAATTTTTACTCTCAAGTAAGTTACTAGCATGTGGTTCATCTTGCTCACTTCCAGGTGTTTTCACTTTAAATATCTTCATATGGCTTAGTCCTTTATGCTACTTCTTAGGCATTGTTGATGTTCACAGTGCCTTTTTCTCCTTATTCAATGTGTATATAATTGTTTTATTTTCTTAGAGATGTTTTTTTAGGAAGATGTCTCATAGCAGAACTGTTCCTGAATTGAAATGTTTAAAATAAACATTTACAAACAAGTCATTCCAGATATGTTTGACTCATTTTGAATCAATTTTGCTCTTATGTTTTTTCTTCATGCAGGAGGACCCAGACTGAAATGTCAGGAACTTCTGATGTATGTCCTGGAAATCATGAGAGATCTAACAAGTTGTGCTACTTATGGATCTGATTGCAGTAATTTACTCCTAAAAGATATCCTCTCAGTAAGGAAATACTGGTGTGAAATATCCCAGCAGCAGTGGTCAGGTAACATTTTTTTAAGCCTTCTTTACAACTACAGAAACATTCACGTGCATTTTAATTTGCTGATGCCCTGTTGTGTGAGGTACTGCACAAAACATGGAGTAAAAATGTCAGCCTTCAGAACTCACAGTTGAAGTAAAAAAGCAGCAAAGATTAGGAATTTTTTCTTTGTTCTGCATATTCTTTGTGATTGTTTGCTGAAACATATGTACTTATATACAATCAGGTTATGTGTACATGGTCTCCACAGGGCTTAACATGTATAACAGATCCATAGAATATGTGTCCTGGCAATAGTCATAGCAAAACTGATGGTGGTGTGCAGTTTTTTGCAAGTTATTAGGTATTGGCTGGTATAGCTTTGTACTTAATGTATTACTATTAAATTTTAATACCTTCATGTTTTTTTGCTCATGAAGGTCCTAAAAACATTGAGTCATGGTTGTTACATGCATATATTACGTTTGGATTTGACTCTAAGACAGTTAACTTCATAGGCATAGGAAATAATGTTTATGTATTTTGAGACATCTGACATCCTAAGCTCTCAATAATGTAATTGGGTGAAAAAAAAAAAAAGTCAGATGTTTTACAGTCCAGATTGTTGAAGGTCACATATGCAATTCTGGAGTAAGTGTAGAAATACTGTACTTGTATAGTATAGTGCTTTGAAGTCAGAGTTTGGATTTTTGAAAAGCATTTTCTTAGAAAATGCTCTGTAGCTTCAAGAGAGTTGCTTCACTGCAAAACAGAAATCAACTTGCAAGAACTCTCAGAAGAGGGTCTGGTAATACTGGTGTGAAAGGGGAGACAAAAAACCTGCTGAAGGCTGAAAAAGCAAAATGGAACTAATGCAACAAAAATGGAACTATTTGTGGTGGTTGGGTAATTAAAGAGCCTGAGGGTGAGACCTAAGAAGTTAAAGAACTTGGTACTGTTGGGCCATGGAGTTAGAACTGTAAGTTGAAGACTGAAGAGGAAGCTGGAAGTGTGTGGAGAGCGAGGAGCCAGTGAGGGGGGTCAGCCTGCAAGGCTGGAGCAGAGTGTGGAGCTGAGGACAGATCAGACAGGGAGGCTGCAAGCTGGAGTCCAGAGCAATGGGCAGAAAGGGCTTACTGAAGAACTGTTCACTCAGGGAGAACTGAGAGTAGGGGTGTAGGAATGAACCAGGGATGTCGAAAACTGATACTGAGGGGAGCAGAGAAGGGAAACTGAAACCGAATGTCACTGAAGGCTGCAGGCTGCATGAGGAGCCTCTGGAGTTGCTGCATGGTAGTTTAGGACCATGGAAGTTAGCAGAGTCTGTGTATGGACAGAAGCTGTGAGTGTGATAGAAACAATTTTGACATTAGATCATGGGACATAGTTGAATTTAATTACTGAAATGAGACATGACTGAAGGCTGTAAATCTAGTGAAGTCAGAATTAAATATATTAAATGAAAAAAATTGCTTTTATTGAAGGAGGGATATGTGAACTTTGTATAGGTTACCATAAACATCTTTTAGTGATTCCACCCTAATGCTTGTTTATGATTTTTGCATTACAGTGGAGAAGTCTGTTTTATATTTATAAAATGAATGATATGGTGCAGGACTTGAAAACAGAAGTGTGGGTTCCAGCTGTTGCCCCAAAGCAGTTAGATTTGGTAAACAAATACTTGGCTTCATGAGGTGCTCTTGCCAGCTGAAAGTTCTGATTTTCTGAATGTTGATAGTTGTACTCTCAAATTATGAGGAGTTGTCATATTACGTATAGTGGCTGCATCATCAGAGGAGTCACATGAGGGCAGCAGAAGCTGTGCCCCAACACTTACAGTGCATTGATGGCATTGTAGTATGGGGAAACATAGCTCATGAAGTATATAACAAAAGCAAAGCGATCACTAGAATTTTACTAAATACAAGATTTGCCCTCAAAAAAGGTAAGTTGAAAAGACCTGTGCAAGAAACAGTTTCTTGGGGTCAAATGGCAAGGTGGGTGCTGTTGCATTCCTCCTGATATGATTTACAGCATCTCAGCAATGACTTCACTGATCATGGAATCATAGGATGGTTTAAGGAAGAGACCTTAAAGATCATCTAGTTCAAACCACCCTGCATGAGCACAGACACCTTCTACTAGACCAGGTTGTTTAAAGCCCCCATCCAGCCTGGCCTTGAACACTTCCAGGGAGGTGACATCCACAACTTCGCTGCCACACTTGGGTAATGACATGTTGTTTTTATTGTCCAGATGCTTATTGTCTCTATTTGCTGTGCCATGCCATGCAACTGAAGTTAGCATGTTTTACAGTTTTCAGAACTTGATTTCACCTGTCTGCTGTGGGAATTAAGGCAGAACTGGATCTATCCCAGTATGACTGCCACCTACCTAAGGCTGTGTCCTTGATACCCCAAGAACTGTGGAAAGGATAACCATAAACTACAGAACCATGCATTGTTACATGTAT
This sequence comes from Phaethornis superciliosus, assembly GCA_023637945.1. Taxonomy (NCBI): domain Eukaryota; kingdom Metazoa; phylum Chordata; class Aves; order Apodiformes; family Trochilidae; genus Phaethornis; species Phaethornis superciliosus. Next base: position 180,524,965 of record JAJQWJ010000001.1, on the reverse strand, counting down.
TCAAGGACTAATAAACTTGCTTTTCTTTCTTCTGCATATTCTTCTGAAGAGGAGAATGTCACAGCAGCTTCATTCCCACACCTCTTCATCCCCAGACTGGTCCCTGCGGGGGAAGGGCTGAAGGGGGAGGAGATGGAGGACAACATGAAAGCTGTGTTTGAGAGCATCACGAGCCTTCAGAAGCAGGACTGATGGCAGACCTTGGCTTAGATGAGGTTTAAGAGATGCTTGGGAACATGAAGCACTGGAGAATTGGCAGGAGTAGCAGTTCCAGCATGAAAATACACTAGGCTGCTCTTAAGTAGTGACTGGTGTGCAGACAGTTGGAGAAAAAAGAAAAAAACTCAGGCAGGGAAGCAGATTTCAAGTCTTCCAACAGTTTGTGTTGGGACCTGATCCACATTGTCTCCCTTCAGGTGTCCAAATGGAGCATGGAGGATAAGGCATGATAGCAGGGCTTAGAGACCATTATGGCTTGGGGCCTTTTTTTCTCCATGGAGAAAAGCAGCATTGTGCCTGCTCTTTTAGTTCATACAGTCAACCAGGTTCCAGTTGCCCCTGGTGACCTTCAGAAGGATCGTGCTACTGGATGCTGTACTTTTCCTTTATTCAGACCTTGATTTTCAAAATCATATGCAGTACTTCCCTCCTTCCTTGTACATTTTTGTGTATATTATACATTTGTGTGTATATTATAGCTGTACTGGCTCTTTCAGGCAATTAGAAAATCATACTGAGGGTAATCTCAGAAGTTTTCTAGTCCATCCAGTGCTTGAAGAAGGCTCAGCTATAAGAAGAGCAGCTGGTGGGGGGGATTAACTTTTCTCATTTTTTTTTTTAATGCTTATTTTTCACATGCATGTTCTACTGCAGGTTTTGTTCATGTTCAGGCTCCAGGATTTGTGTAAAGCTTTCTCTCCATGTGTGTTGAGAGGAGGTCAGCATGGGAAGTAGATGTGATACCCAGTAAGTGCTCTGCAGGTGTGAGCCAGGAGTTTTTTCCCAGCCTGAGGACATCCCAGTAGAAGAATCCCCTGCATGGACAGGGAGCACTGTCTGCTGTTGTGACCCTGGGCTGCAGTGCACTTGCAGTTGTGTAGGGCCCACTGCTCTGAGGGTGCTGGCACTGATGCACATTCCACTTCCACCCTTTATATAGAGGCACAGTTAAACCAGGCTTGGGCACTGTTGTCACCAGGTTAAAGCTTTGTCACCCAGTAATGTAGGGATATGAACTGGCTCTGATTCCCATGATTCAGAGAGTCATCTCTGTTCTGCAAATGACCTTATACCTACTTGGAAAGAAGGTGTGGGTAGCTATTGAATCAGAGACAAGAGTTATAAAGGATGTGGTGAAGGTGGCATTATGAGTCCTGCTTGAGTCCAAGATGTCCATAAACCTATGAAGACCTTCACAACAATGAATCAGGAGCACTTCAGTTTATATATAGTTGTCCCAGGCTGACTTTTCCTTAGTACAGAAATCCAGAGCTCAAGGCCCTGGGTGCTGACATCAGTGTCAGCCATGCAGTGTATTTGAAGGAATTGATTCTGGAAGAGTGCCTCCAAGGCCCTGGTCCTCACTCTCTGTGGTGAGGTTACTTACCCTAGACTGATGACCTACTGGCCACTAGAGCTGAGGGTTGCCAAGCTCTTCTGGGCCATAGTCACTCTGTGGAGCAGAAGTACAGTAACTGGTCTTTCTACATCCCAAAGACTGTATGATGCAGCTGCTCTGAGCTCATCTGGTTGACTGTGAATGAAGTAGTCACAGTGGCTCATACTGCCAAAAGATATTTTTACCTGTAGTTTTCCTTAGAGAAAAGAAGGCCTGAGAGGTGGATTTCCATTCATTCCAAGTGTTTTCCCAGAATAGGCCTGAATCAGTATTTCCTTCCTGCTGTGGTCCTTTGCTGTGGATATTGTCCACTGTTGAACTGAAGGACATTGACATGTCACTTGTATGTGTCATGAATGGAATAGCAGCAGAGCTTTTGCCTGTGTCATCTTAACCTGATGGTGATGGTTGGATCAGTACAGCACTGCTGTGATTAGTATGAGGCTGATGAAAGGACAGTGTTGTGATTCCTAAATGGGCATTGAGATGAGAAAGCAAAAATCTGAGGCAGGAGCCCTTTCTTCAGAAAACTTGTAAATGAGTGTGAAGCGTGGTTGTGTTGGCCTGCAGGCTGGGGTGAACCAGCTGAACTGCACGAAATAGAAATATGGAGAGCCTCAGGACCAGCTCTTGTAGTCTGTGTCCCTGTTCTTGCTGCATCAAATTCTTGTTAATGTATGTGTGTCTGTAAGTTGTTCATGAGTGCTTTTAATGCATACTTGGCAGCAAAAGGAGCCTACTGTGCTCCTTGTGATTGATCAATGCAGAGTACAAGTTGAGTGTGGAAACAGTCGTGAAATTTGGTTATGTTGGTTTAGCTATTTTGCTCAGTGTAACACACAGCAAATTGTATCCCAGCTCAAAATGAATATAACTTTACTTCCAGTGTAGACAAGACCATGTGGTTTTTTTTTTCTCCATTAACTTTTGTGAATTATGACGTGCAGCTGAATTCAGAATGGTAGTTTCAGTATATTTAATGCAATATTTTACTTCAAACATTTTTATTGAACCCTCTGTAACGTGTACATTTATATATATGTTTGAATATTTACAGCATATACACACACTGTATCATATGTCTTTTTTTAATACACTTGCAGAATTACTGATCCTGTATGGGCAATTATACCTCAGACATTCTGTGAAGATTAATAGAGTCTTGGTGGCTAGAATAATTCACACACTGACCAGGGGGTACTGCTTCCAAACTGATGGGTTGAGTTCTGATATGTTTACCTTCTTTTCAAAAGCAATGCAGATGGCAAGGTAAGTTGCAAGTGTTCCATTTGTATTATAATGGCTACTTTTAGAGAGTAACACATGTTAGGTATTTGAGATTAGACTTTAGTAGCAGTTAATAGTTGTTCAGGTATATTTTGTTCAGTATTTGAACACCAGTTTAGTAAATTCTTTAAAAATATTAACTTTTGCATTTATTTGGAAAATAATATTCTGAATATAGTTACTGGCTGTATTTACATTTAAAAAACTCTTCTGAAAAGATTATTTCTTCTGGAAGTTTTAGTGCTTGGTTTATATTGCAGGCAGGAGAAGAATATTGCAGGCCTGGATCATATTGTTGGAGCAATGAATATCTTCTGCAATAAGTTTGCTGTCAACTGTCGCATACGGATTTGTAAAGTAGGAGAAGAATTTTTGCCTACATTGCTTTATATATGGACTCAGTCTAGACCAAAAGATTCTCTGAAGGAATCAATAATTGACTTATTTCGTCTCCAAGTTCGTATTCATCATCCACAGGGTGCAAAAACTCAGGAAAAAGGTACAGTAAAAAGCTCCCTGTTTTCTTTGTCACTGTACATGATTGTTCATATTATCATGCCAACTTTCTAAATGTTGATACTGGATCTTGGAAACATTAATGGGAGTGATCATTACATGTCAGTAGTTTTATGCTATAGATTAATACTGAGCTAAAATGAAAATAAGGTTACAAATTGTATGTACTAAGAGAGCAGTAATTGTATTAAATCCTGTAAAGGTTAACAGTGTTTTTTTTAATCAAAGTGTATTTTTAATTACTAAATCAAAACATAAAGTCTTTGAGGAAGGGAAATAATACTTTAGACTGAGTTTAGACTGCCACATCTATTCATATCTTGCGAGGTTTATTTGAGCCCAGAAATTACTACAGTGGTCTAAATCTGACTTACTATATAAAACTGTCCAGAGAACAAACATCACTGTCTGTCATGGCCCATTTCAGTTACAGTGCTTTGTTTATAAAAATACTTTTTTTTCACTTTGTATACAAAATAGCAAAGGGTTTATAATCCATCAGAATTTACCCATCGTGTTTTATTTTAGTCTTTCCAGTTAAATAAAGACTTATTTCTTAGAAACTTTGTTCTTACCCTATTTACTTGTGTATGGTGATTAAATACTCTCTCAACTTTTTAAACTTTTTTACTTAATTCGTTCTCCATTATAGAACTTGTTTTGCAGGCCTGCATTTATTAAGCTTTGTATACTGTGATTTTGGTTGTATTTTGTGTTGTCTAGGTAGTTTTACATATTGTATCAAGTGGGTAGTACATGTTATCTTTGAAATGTTTTTTTCATGTACAGGTGCCTATGACTCCACAAAATGGCAAAGTATCTTACATAACCTGTATGATCTTCTGGTGAATGAAATAAATCTCATCGGGAGCAGGGGAAAGTATTCTTCAGGTTCACGTAATATTGCTGTGAAAGAAAATTTGATTGAGTTAATGGCTGATATTTGTCATCAGGTAACATTTTTATTTTAGTACAAAGCTTTATTTACTGTTTTGTGTGTTTTGCTTTTGCAAATAATATGGATTGAGCATTTCCTCAAAGTCATATACTGAAATAGTTTCTTTTGTCTGTGTTCTGTTTAGTTGATTTTTGTGCATTCTAGAATAAAAAATAATAATTCTGGATGCCCCTTTTGAGCCTTTAAATACAATAAAAAATAGGCCAGTTTAGTTTGACGTTTCAGTTTTCCTGTAAATACTTTTTTTTTCTTATTTGTGGACTTTTAAATTCCTCTTTGTTAAAGGTTTTTACAGAAGATACCAAAGTTCTGGAAATTACTCAGTCATATGCCATTTCCCAGAGAGAGTCAAGTGACCAAACAGTACCAAACAAGCGCAGGAGGATTGAGCTAGGCTGGGAGGTAATTCGAGACAACCTGCAAAGATCCCAGAAGGATTTTGATGTGATACCTTGGTAATACCATCCTTACATGAAACAATATCATTACAGACATCTTCTTACATTAAGTGTTCTCCTGAATATGTTGTGCTTTCAAATTAGGTGCCTGCCCATTCTGTAATGAGATATCTAAGCACTCAGGTTAGATTCTCATAGCATTTGGAATATAGCCAGTAGTGTTCTTGGCACTCTTGCTTTAAAAGCTTTATATTTTTTGTTTCCTAAGAAATAACAAATAAGGACTAGTAAACTGTGCTGTAGTGTATAAAATATTACTGGATCTGATTATTCACCTGTCTCTTTGTCTAGATATTACAAGTCTTTATGTAAGTGTTGTGTGTGAGATCCAGCTTATGAGTATTAGGAAATTAACATGAGATTTACTCCTGTCCTAAGATGCCCCTGTCATAGAACAGCATCAGCCATTAACTGTTTGGCCATTTTGGATTACTTCACACATTTTGCCATAATACTTGGCTTGAAAACTGCTGAAGTGCAAGGCCTAACATCTTAGCTTGGACCTAGATTGAGGGGTATTTTGTTTGACATGAGGAACTTCTGAACTGGAGATACAGCTGCACATCTTCTGCCACTGACTGTGGCAGAAGGACTCTGTAGCAGAGAGCATAGCAGGTAATGAAGTTGTTAAAAGACCACAGCATGACTTTACCAGCTGTAGTCCTAATCCCAAGAATGTTGACTTTTTAACTAACATAGATTACACCGGATGTTTTTTTGGTCTTACTGTTCCTCTCTGCCTTTCTGACTTTTCTTGGAAACTGCTGCACAAGATACCAGAACAGCATAGCTGCTTGTGAACTGGGTCCTGAGCTAGGGGAACAGGTTTGTGTGTGTGTGCTTGTTGCTCAGAGTATTGAGGCAAAGTGGCAGTTTAGGATCCAGTTGAGAAGTTAACATGCCATTCTCTGTGGAGGTGTCAATCTCCAAGAAATACTGAATCCAGAAGAAGGAGAAATATTTTTTTGCCTGAAATTTTCTTCCCTTGTGAAATCAGTGAAGTCAGCTTGTAAGAATTTATTAGGGATAGTGAAGCTACACAAGCAGACTTTTAGAAGTGAAAACAAATACTGAATCTTTAACCTTTGCTAGTAAATCACCTTAATACTGGAAAGTATAAATGTGAAATGACACTTGGAGAAAGCTTTGTTAATTTGCTTTTGAAGATGCAAATTTGCATATGTTTGATATTAATTGCTTCACTTTGTTTTCAAGGCTACAGATTACAGCTCAATTAATATCGAAGTACCCCATGAGTCTTCCTAACAGTGAGCTGCCTCCTTTACTCAGTGTTCTTCACCAGCTGCTGCCTCAGCAGCGCCGAGGAGAAAGGACCCCGTATGTGCTGAAGTGTCTTACAGAGGTTGCTTTGTGTCAAAATCAGAAAACTGCTTTGAAAAGCACACACAAGCTGGAGCTCCAGAGAATCTGGGCAAAAATTTGGTCTCTTACCATTCGTAGTTTAAGTTTCCAGCAAATTGAGGTAGAGAGCTTTGGGTTACTTGGAGCTATAATTCAAGGAAACCTTGTTGTAGCAGATAAAGAACTCTGGAAGATATTTTCAGGACCAGCATGCAAACCTTCAAGGTAAAGTGGGAAGCAAGGGTAATGTTTAGTGGCTGATTCACATTTCTCCTCACTGTGCAATCAGAAGCATTGTATTATTCAGAATACTTCTATTGTTGTTACGGCTGTGTTTCTAGTTAAGAACTGCCCATGTTTGTGTTTTAAGCATAGGAAGTGTCTGTAATTACCTACATGTCTGAAAGCAGAGGCAGAAGAGGGGAGGCAAGCATTGTCACATTTAAAATTGGCTAAAAGTGTAAAACAAAAAAAATTTAAAATATGACTGAAAAAGAAGTTGATTTTTTAAAAGTTAAAAGTATGTTTTCTTCTAAATATGTTTGGGTTCTGAAACGACTATTCTGAAACAGTCTTTAAAATAGACAGGAAGTATCTGTAATAGCCAAAATGTCTTTTGAAAATGCAAAAATTTTAATAAAGGATCCAGTATGCAGGCTTATTAACTTGCTTATGTACTTGATGCTCCTTGAGCATGCAGAAATACTGACTTTGCTCTAGAGTGCTGATCAACAAAACATGTCACGTTGTTTCTCACAAATGCCCCATGTTCCATTTTTTTTACAGTTCTGCTGTATGTTGTTTATCATTAGTGATGTCTGCCTATTCAGTGCCAGAAAATTTGGATGTAGGAATGGAACACAGTAACTGTGAAAGAAAGTTGGACTCTGTCTTAAAGGAGGCGATAATAAAATGGCTGTTGTCCTGCTGTTTGGAGGAAGAAATGGAAGAATGTGCAGAGCTGCCTTCTGTGCTCTGCAGGTGAGGTCTTTGTTGCATAATTTTATATGTAAACTTACCCTGCAACACAGAATACTGCACAGGGAAAAGTGTATTTGCAGAATTGTACTATGTCAAAAATCCTAGAGGATTTTTAAGCTTATTGTAGAATGTAATTCTGGGGACATAATTTAGTTATATGACCATAACAGTAACTATGTATTAGGAATCTTAAGTGAAAACTTAAGCTTCTTTGAAGATACACTGTTAGTCTAGTTAGTATTTGGGTATGCTTAAGGAATCCCAAGAACTTTTCTGATTGCAAGAAAATACAAAACAATTTTCTTTTTTTACAGTGATTTTCCTCATCTTACATTACAAAAAATTCTTGTGAGTCTTACAATGAAGAACTGTAGAGCTGCCATGGTTTTTTTCCAAAATGATGCTAAGTGGTATGTTATAAACAAAATAAAGAATATGTGTATCATCTCTCTTCATCTATACAGCTAAATATTTGTCTCTTTATCCATAAGTAGGTATTTTTAACTCATTACAGTTATATTTTCCCAATAATTTGTAACTTTATTCAAATGTGTATTCACGCTTTTTTGAAATTACCTTCCATCCTAAAGGAGTTATTTATCTTCAGAGTTCCCTTGAAGGTAGATGCTAAGTAGAAAGTTGAGCAGATGCTGCTGTCCATATATGCTCATACCACTACATCCATGTTTGTGGCCCCAGCCACATGTTACTTGAGTTCATCAGTTACCCTATGAATGCTCTTTATCTTTCACTGATGCATATGTTCAGGATCTTGGACTATGTCCAATTGCCTCTTAATGAAACTAAAATGTGTTTAACTTGTTCCAAGGCTTCCCTACTACAAGTTAAAAGTACATGTTTCAAAATAGATGAATTTCTGCTCCCACTGTGTAAAATAGGTTGAAGTTGGCCACCTTAACACAAAACAAATGATGCTTTATGAACTACAGTAAAAGGTGTAGTCTGTGTGCAGGCTTCATTTTCATTCTAGTTTCTTCATACAAAGCTGAGACTAGACAGTCAAAATCACCTCAGAAATTAAAGATCAGAGTTTGGAAGCACAAAAAAGATAAAATATTTTACTTTGCTTTTGTTTATTTCTTGTATTTAAATAACAATTTCTAAGTCTTATACTGGCTGCAAAAGTAAAAATTATCTTTTTTCTTCAAGCATGCAACACTGGCAAGGGAAAGAAGAAAATTTTTCTGATGTTGAAGAGCTGTATCTGCAGACGACATTTAATAAAATGGATATTTTCACTAACTTTGCAGTAAATGTTGCAGATAAAAATGTGACTGGTTCAAGACTTGCCATCAACCAAAATCTTAGGGAAACACTGGAGTACTGTCTCTTAGCAATGTCAGAAAAGCTTTTAAGCAGCTATGCTCCTAAGGTAAGTAAGATATTACTGTCTCATGTTCATATTAGTCCTCCCATACAATATACTTGCAAAGCAAAGTATGTAGATTTTCATTCCTTTTGTCACTAAAGATGAACTGCAAGAATTTTAAAAACTATCCATTAATATGAAATAGAGAAGTCTGTATTTCTTTACATAATTGGCAAAATATCCATTGTTTTTATAAGTATGTGGGAATATACAGTGGCTGTGTAGAAGTGGAAGTTTGTGTAAAGTTGCCACATAAAACCACTGTTTTCCTGCTTTTTGTGTTGTTTGTTTCCACTTCTGTGCCTTCTGTACGCTTTTAGCTCTCACCAGTTTTCAGCCAAGATACCCTGAGGCACAGAGGTCTCAAATAGTTTTTTTTAAAGAGGGAGCTGTGTAAAGTAGTAATTGTAAAGAAAGCTACAAATACAGGCTGTATTAGCAAGAACACAACTGCTCAAGGGAACTGATTATCCCCTCAGTGCTGTAACAGTGGTGTGTATGCCTAAGTTTTCCCATCTTTTTAAATGAATATCTGCTTTTCAAGAATACGATAGCAATCTTCTTCAGTCTCACTGAGGCAGTAAGAAAAAAATTATTTGTCTGCTCTTTTTCTTCCTTTGATCCAAATAATGTAAGCAGGTAAAAAGAGATCTATAAATAGTCCTGCAGTAATCTTGCACAAATTTAAAACTGTCTGTGCCTTTTGTTTGTTGACACGGAAGTTACCAAGAAGCAACTTATTAATTTAATAAGATAGAAAGAAAGAGACAGCAGTAGGAATATGATTTAATTCCTGACTAGCTCATACTGCCTCTCATTCTAGCAGAAGGTAAACTAAACAAACAGATCACATGGGAAGAGCTTCAAGTATTGGTATGATGGAATCGGAAGAAGAGGTAGAATTTAGAAGTATTTTGAAGGAAGAAGGCTGTGGGACACACATAGGATATTATAGCACAGAGAGAGCCAGAAAAGACTTGAAGATCTGAGGCAACTGCAATGCAAAACACTGATGCAAATTTAATTTAATTTTGGTGAAATCTGTATATAAAATGTTTCTTATATACTCTAAAGAATTCTGTATTTTGGCAAAAAACTTTAATATTTAATCACTGGTATTTATACTGTGCATTTAATTTAGTCTAAGGTTTCTGCAGAACACCTTGTCCAATGTGTCAGTCTCTTGATTGGTGTTCTTGGTTGCTATTGCTACACTGGTATATTTAAAGAAGAGGATGCCTGTAAATCAGAGCTGTTCCAGAAAGCTAAGGTAAGCAGCAATGTATTCAAGACCTATTAAAAATGAAACTAACTATTAAATATAAAATATTTCTTTAAAATTTTATTTATGCTGACACATTTTCACCGTATGAATATTTCAAGCATTCTTTGCTTTAAAAAAAGAGGCAGTCAGGAGAGCTTTCAATATCTTAGTGTTGCTGGAAAGAGAGGAGTCACTAAAATTCCATCAGTACACCAATGCTTCTGTTTTTCAGTGAAGAATATGCTAAATATCCATATATTTTTGAATTGCCCCTTTTAAAACAGTAAAATATAATGGACATGTAAAGGACTACTTAGGGAATAAAATATGGTTTTTTAATAGTTCTTTTATGCAGGATTTTTTAAAGATCATTTGATGGTTTAAACTGGTATGAAGACAGCTGCTATTACTATTTTTATTATTACTATGACTGTGTAAGGCATATTCTTTCTTAAAAATAGAAACCCAGAACTTAAAACATTATAGGACAAAATGTATTTTTCTTTTGTGATGAAAATGGATGAAAATATCAATGTTTCATGTCTAGGCTATCTTTTTGTCACTTCTGGAGCAGAACAGGTGAAACAAAAATAAAACTGTAATAAAAAAAAGGCCAGACTCATTGATGCACACTTGAAATATTAAAGCTGTATGAATGAGAATCATGTCCTTTTGTCTCTGTGTTTGTGCTGTGCATGTGCCATAGCATAAAAAAATTTTAACTGAGGTATTTTAAATGTGTTGTATTTTTACTAGTCTCTCATGCATTATGCTGGAGAAAGCATTTCTCAGTCTAAAAACAAACTGAATGAAGATGCCCAGATCAACTCACTGAGGACTCTGATAATGCAGTGTACGAAATGTTTATGCAACTGTACCAAGGTAAAGTTTATTTAAAAGTTCATATTTTTTTCTAACTCAATGAAGTCACAAAGCTTAATATCACACATAAAGTACCTGAAAAAATTTAATTAACCTATCTGTACATATTGCTTCTTTACAGAACAGTGCTAATAAGATGCTGTCTAATATATTCCTGCGTTTATTAACATCAAAATTTATGAATGATCTTGTAGATATTTGCAAAAATCTGGTAAGTTTATTCTGTCTGTTTCTAAATGCAGTGCTCTTTTATGAAAGTATTGTTTTTACAGGGTAATAATTTGGAGGCAAACCAAATGAGGTAATTACTACTGAAAAAATAAATCAGCTTTTTTTTTTTTAATTATTTTTTTTTTTAGAGAATTCCCTAATAGGAAGCATTTCTATTTAGCATTTGAACACAAGCAGAGGGCAAGAATTAAAGCAGATTGGTAACATTTGATCAAGATTAGCATGCCAGCTCACATCAAGAAAAAAAAGTTATTTTAAAAAGTTTTTTATTACTATATTATAGTAAAAGTATCTACAGCTTTTACGCCACAGAACAAATTTCTATAATACGTGACATTTAGTGTATGTGTAGTTTTAAAAGCTTCTTTTTATTTTGTAGTTTGATGGACTTTTATTGCCTTAGAACACTTTAAAGGGGTGCATTAGATGCATATTAAATCTTCTAATTGTAAGTGACTCTCTTTTCTCATTGAGAAAAGCAATAGGGTTAGGGTTTAGCACAATTTTTCAAACTATTTTTTGGCACATTGTTCTGAGGTCAGGTATAGGCAAAATAATTTTTTACAGGTGAGGAGAAATTGAGAGTCTTACCTTCTGTTAAATCTTCATCTGGTAGGGAAAATACTGATTGATGTGTCCTCAAAACCATCATATTCCTTCCTTTCCCATCTCTGAAGTTACGAAGTATAGTGAGAAGGTTGAGTCTTGTAGACTCAAAATTGTTTTTCAGATACTAACATTCTCTTTAGGAAGCTTGTATATGGAGAACGTAGTCCAAATCAAACAATTCACGTGTGCAGAAGACAGGTTTTTCACAAAAGGTGAAATTCATCAATTCAGTGTACCCTTACTGTCTTCACCTCTTCCAGTTCACCAGGAAACAGTGTCTTTACTTGTGTTATGCTTGTGGTGCTTCTCCTGTCCTTGAGAGCCAATTTTAAAAGTTTGTGGTGTTTTTGTCAGATGACATTTACTGGCAAACCAGGTGAACTGGGAGAAGCGGATCTAATGGGGAATGATCCCGAGGAGAGTATAATGGAGGCAGATAACCTGGCATCTGGTGATCTGTTTGATCATTCAGTTACTGACATCAGTGATTCAAATGAATCTGGTGAGGTGCAAAATGTAACAGGTAAGTCTCTGTGCCCTAAACTATGTGCAAAAGCTTGTATTGACAGGCTGCTCTCTACTTGAAAGACAGCGAGATACAAAATTGTGCTTTTTTATTAGTATTGGAAGCAGGTAATGGTTGAACATGTTAGTTCCTAAACAGTGATAATTCTTTTGTATCTCATTAGTGTTTAAAAGGTATTAATGAAGTGCTCTGGCTCATTTGGAAATACAAGTTTGTTTTTTATTTTATAAACAGTGTATTGCAAAAGAAGCTAGTTAACTTGTTCAAAGTCAGGGAGAAGTTTTGGCAAAGAACAGACTAGAAAACGTGTCCGTAGGATACTGTGTCTCTGTCATTAGACTGTGCTTAATTTCTGAAAAGCAGTCCTATTTAACTGTCCTCCTTTCCCTGATGTGACAAGATCATCTTTCTTACATATCTGAACCTGCAGAGGGATAGGAGCATGGATCTGTCTGTTTGTTCTGGTTAGGAGCTACAAATACGGATGTTCTCTTTTGTTTTTAATTCTTTCTCAGAATGGTGTGTGTCTTAGTTTTCAACGAATGTCTCCTGTTTCTTATTGAATGAGAAGGAAATGAGGTGGTTATATTAATGCCACAAATAGCAGCTTGTCTGTTTGCCCTGTCATGTTGAACAAGTCTCTTTAGAAGTATCTTTTCCAATCATCTAATAATTCATTCTAATCAAATTTGCAGTTTCAGAAAGATACAAGAGTTCTACATGCGACAATCAAATGGAATTTGTAACTGTTTAATTTAGGTCATAATTGAAATTCCAATTAGAATATTAACATAGTAGTAATTGTCATAATTTCAGTTTTGGGGAAGCTTTGAATCTGTAGTTCGAAATGTTTTTTAAGTTACAGTTAATAACACTAAGGAACATATCTGCAGATGGTTCTGCAGATTCTCTTCAGAGTTCTTTGTAACCTTGATGGAGGAGTCAGCCATATGTATGGGCAAAAATTTAAAAGCCTCCATTTTAGAGAGTGCCTTTGCAGAAGTGGGAAACGCTTAAGAAGCTGTTATTCATAGAGTAACTGTTCAATAACAAATAAAAGTTGCTTATCCTCTATTCTGAGAACTTTGTAAAGACCTAAAACATTAGTAACTTTTCTGTTGTCCTCAGAGAAGCATTTCTTACATTAAAGTCTTTTTTCCAGGTGCTTTGAGCCCATTAGCTGAAGAACAGTTGACAAAGCATGATTTACTTCTCCTTGAAATTCTGAGGTTCTTATGTATTTGTGTAACTACAGTCCAAATTCAGACTGTAAGCTTCCGAGCCTCTGATATCCGGAGGAAGCTGCTAATGCTTACTGATGGCAGTGTCTTTGACAGTGCTAAGCCACTGCATCTGCACATGGTGAGTGTGAGCTTTTTTTACAGCAGACCCACCTTGGTATTTGTACTGCTTTTAAATTTGTATATTTTTGTCCACTGTATATTCTGGTCTTTCTATTGTCATTGGTTCCCTGACATTGGCTACTTTTAGTATTTTGAAGTGTGCTGTGTTTGGGGAAAGAGCAGTTACAATTTGTAAGCCAGAAAAGGAGTTGAGGAATATAAACATCTTGCCTTTATAATTAATTATTTGTTAGATAGTTGGAAACAGCCTATAGTAGAATAGGATATCTATTTTAGTTTATGACTGAAGTGTTTTTGACTGCCCAAACTAAAAATGTTTTGACCCACATTACTCCTGAGCTGTTGCTGCATGACAAAATGGTCAGTCTAACATGGAAGAGCTGACAATAGGTCATGTTGCTGCATGATTCATGTAAGAGTTACTGAAAATGTTTTAGATCTTTTCTTTTTATCTACTTATTTTTTAAAGTATTTTTTTCCTTTTTGTTTTTTTTTCATTCCCCAGTACTTGGTCCTTTTGAAGGAGCTCCCTATTGAAGAGCACCTCTTGCCTGAAGATGATGTTCTCATGCTTCTTAGGCCTCTTTCGTAAGAGAGAAACTATTCAGCATATATTAGAATTATTATGCTTCAACATCATGAGTAGTTGGTGGTTGTGCACTGTTTCACTATATTTTTTTCTTTTTCTTTCACAGTGATGTGTGTTCTTTGTACCGTCGAGATCAAGAAGTTTGTAAAGTAATTCTAAATAATTTGCTTCCTATACCAGTAGAACTGGCCCAGTCCAGCACACGTACTGAAGAGATAGGGCATGCCCAAGGACAGTTTTTGACAGTTGTTGGAGCCTTTTGGTATGTTCTGTCTATTTAATTCAAAAGTCTGTTGGGCATAAAATGTTTATCTTTGCTATCGGTGTCAAGATTTTAGTGCTGTTATGTTTCTTACTGTGGTATCCCATATCTTTATCCAACATTTAACTTAGATTTTCTCTCTCATGTTATATTTGTAGCTAAGAATCATATCATCCTTAAGACATCATTAGAACAATAAATGCTATGGTGTTGTATATTAACAAAGGCTGATTGTACTCTGAATAGCATCAGTAATTATAACAAGTAATAACTTTAGCAAGAATTAATAATGTTTACAATTGTACATTATCAGTAAAAATGTCAAATCCTCCCAGACATGCCTGTTGAGCTCAAAAGAATGAACTGTGAGCAGCAGAAACTAGCTTGCTAGAGTTTTTCCAAACTGTTGGAAACTTTTATATTTATTTAAATCTTCCTTATTTTAGGCATTTAGCTCAAGGAGGGAAATGCACAGCACCAGTAAGAGTGGCCCTTTTAAACTGCATGAAAGCCCTGCTTGAGGTAATCACAGATTTTCTGACAAGCGTTAGCATGTGAAGATGTACTTAAAAACAGTATCTAAAGATCTTTTGCACTCATAAGTATCTATTCCATTGTAGATCTTCTGTATATTTTAAGCCACTATTTTAATTTTCTTCAGGCTGACCCTCACTGCAAATGGGCAATCCTTAACGTGCGAAATGAGGATCTACCTGTGAGTGAGGCTTTCCCACATTTTCTGGCAGACAGTCACCATCAAGTTCGCATTCTTGCTGCAAAGTCCATTCCCAGGT
The DNA here is from genome assembly GCA_023637945.1 of Phaethornis superciliosus. Lineage (NCBI taxonomy): Eukaryota > Metazoa > Chordata > Aves > Apodiformes > Trochilidae > Phaethornis > Phaethornis superciliosus. The sequence goes on along the minus strand of JAJQWJ010000001.1, from coordinate 180,509,874 downwards.
GAAAATGTAGATCTTGTTTTCTTTTACAAAGCTTTATTTCACTAAAAGTGTGTGTTACTTCTGCTGCTGTGCAGCTGTTCTTTTAAGTACTTCTGGGGCTTTAATCTTGGCAGAATACAAAAGCCTAGCAAAGTACTTTGTGAAAGGTGTTCAAACTTTGTCTACATTTCTGTTATTCTGTGATATGAGGCACATATATATGTGTATAGAAGAAATATATATATATAAACTATAGATAATAAATTTTGCAATTAATTTATTATGCAAAACATAATAGGAAGTAGTTTGTCCTGTAGAAGTAGGTTAGGTACATTGTACAGCATAAAAGCATAATGAGCTTGTGTTCTCAATACTGTTTATAGTTCTTTATCCATACACCAAAAGGATGTAATTGAACTGGAGAAGGGGTATATGAGGGATGTTCAAAAGTATGAAACACTATGCACAGCTTTTGGTTACATAAACTGGAGCCCTTCAGCACAAAAAGTTTACTTGAAGGAGGTACAACATAATTCTACAAAATTCAGAGTGGAACAAAGTGAAGATTAGTTGGGTTTTTTTCCAGTTTAAAGACTAGGGGACATAGAATCATAGAAAGGTGTTGATTGGAAGAGACCTGAAACATCATCTAGTTCCAATTCCCCTACCATGGGTAGGAACACCTCCCACTAGACCAGGTTGCACAGAGTCTCATCCAGTTTGGCCTTTAACACTTCCAGGGAGGGAGCATCCACAATTTCTGTGGGCAGCAAGTGAATCTAACATTAAATTAATCTTGAAATTCTTAAGATTCTGAGATTTGGTTTACTTCTTAAAACAACATTCAGTTATCCTGTTATCCTGCTACCATCAACTATCTGGATATTTACAGTGGTTGAAAAAGCAACAAATGCATGAAAGAGGAAATCATTAAGGATACTGAGTACAGTTACCACTTCCAATTCATGATCTGCCTTGGTGACCTGAGGCCAAGTGTTATATTCAAGGAATTACAATGCAAATAAACCAAGCATATGATGGGCTTTCTTAGGTATCTGCTAATAGCCACTAAGAAATGGCTAGAATAACATTTGGTCCAGTCCACTGTGGTGTTCCCATTTTTCTTACAAAGATGAAAGTTGGTTGGGCCTTTATCTTTAAAAAATAACTTATGTGAGAAACTCTTTTTACATATACATCTGTTCAATAAATATATTCCAAAAGTAGTTCATGACGTGAAATGTTCCATTATGTGCAGCCCAGGTTTAGCTTCTTGCACTGGCAGAGATTGGAGAACTTTAATATGTTTTCAGGCTATTCTCCACCATTTCACCCAAACAGATATTGTTAGTGTTACTGGTAATGTTTGCAGGAGAGAAAGAAAGTGTAAGAAGGTAAAGAAGAAAATAATGATACTCAGAAAGTCATAATCTTATTATTTGAAATAATATGTAGTGCTTCTGTAGATTAAATGTTATACTAATAAGTACTACTCTTTTTTTAAAGTTTGTTTCAAGATGTAAAACAGAGAGATTCTTCTGGAATGTCAAAACCTCTTCCCTTGAAGCTCCAGCAAAAGGCGTTTGACAATGCCTATCTCAGAGTTCAAGAAGGAATGAGAAATCTGGTACCAACTTCTAATCATCAGTTTTGCTAGTTTGCATCTTATTAAGAAGATTACTTTTTAAATACTCTTGTTTAGTTTTCTTAGAACATTTGTTCTTCTGGACTTCTGATCATCTGAGATTGTGAAACGAAGTGGTAGTTGGCAAATTCTGTATACATCTCATCAGTCACTGTTTTGCCCACATCAGAAGTTTGTAAACTTATTCACTGTATGTTCCAGACTGCTCTCCTCTATCATACTATTCTTGTTGTGGATCTGAGTACTGTAACACTTAAGAATCAAAGCAAAATGAAACCTCAGTATTCTAGACAACATATAAATAGTGAATAAGAGGCAATGTAATTTCAAGTTATGTGTTCATATAGTATAAAAATAGATTTGTAAATTTCAGTAAGATCATGTTCCCAGTGGTATTAAGGCAGTGGTTTTCACAAAACCAGAATTTATTTAAAATACTAAGCTATTCAGAAGAAACTTGAAGTGTAGAAGTTTTACTTCAGTGCAGTGATTGGAAATGCAATGGTGTATATTATTGTGGAATATATTTAACTTCATTTTTCTTCTAGTGTCTTTCACTTCTCTTCCTTCCTTGCTACCATGCTGTCATCTAATTAAGCTGCATTTTCTTTTTTTTTTCATGTCATACTATCATCTATCTTCATATCCTATCTGCCATGTTTTCTCTCTTTGCCTGCTCTCTTGTAGGTTAGGCTTGCTGTGGAGGCCTCATCTCTGTCATTCCACCTCTCTGTACTGTCACCTCCACCTCTTTGTTATTTTGTCTCATTTCTCTGCTACCTTGGCTCCCTGTTCTGTCACCTCAGCTTGCTTGTCATTAGTTTCTGCCCTTTCATCTCAAGTTCTTGTTACTATTATTCAATTATTCATAATTTGTCAACATCACGTCTTAATAGCAGAAGAACTGCCTTTGAATTACAAGGAAGTCTTTCCTATATGCATCAGGGAGGAGCAAGAAGTAGACTTGTTAGTGCTTCCATTATGTCCCTGCTAAGTGCATTGTCTTTGTTTAAACTGCTGATGCTGTACCATGAACTGGAGTGTATGAAGTATTGGCATGTGTCCTAGCAGTAACTTCGGGTTGAGGAGTGAGCAGACAGCTGGAAAAAGTAATTTTTAAGAAACCGAAGTGAGATTTTCAGCAATATTTATGTCAGTGCCCTTAACTTCAAATTGTTTATGCTCATTTATCAATTAGGAGATTGTTCTGACAGAATATGTTTATGAATTCTTTATTATTTCTTACTGAAGGTTGGAAGTGACACAAGTCCTGAGGATCTTTTAGACAAACAGTGTAATGGCAAAGCAGTTTTGCTGATGCTTATAACCATGGTTCTGTGCTGCAGTCCTGTCTGTGAAAAGCAAGCTTTGTTTGCTATTTGCCAGTCTGTGAAAGAGAATGGATTAGAACCTGATCTTGTGAAAAAGGCAAGTATAAAATACCATTTAGATTAGGCTATAAATTAAGGTTAAAATTGGAAAGGTACAGAAATTCTTTTGTCATTACTGAAAGTTGTTAAATTTTGTAAGAGCATGACTAATGTGGGACTTAAATATCTAAATGAATTTGTAATTGTATTTAATGACCTACATCAAAATAATTACATCATAAAAGGCAGCTTTAATGGTAAATAAACAGCTTTCTACCCAGTGGAAGTAAAGTGAGTTTTCTGGTGTGGAAAATATGTAAAATAAATGCGAAGAATTGGAAGATGGTATGTGTCTTGTGGACAAGAAGTTCATAAGGGTGTACTGGGATAATGGCTGCCTATACTGCAGCCTTTCATGACATTTTCTTAGTGTGCATGTTCACTCCTTTTTATTCTTTCTTTCGGTTTATTCCCTCTTGTTTTTACACCCAGCCTCCACCCTGCAAAATGCGTACTGGCTGTCCTTCCTTTGCATACCACCTCATACAGAGTAGTTGCAGTTCCTTGGTTGCACCCTTTTGACATGGCAATACAAATAATAAAAAAAAATGTATATGCTAAGTAGGAACCAAGTTATGCAAATATTGATCAAAAGACTGGGGGTTTAGATATGGAGGTGTAGTACTGTTGGTTTGACATAGTATTCTGTACTCAGCATGCTTTTTCTGCAATCATATTTCATACACAGGTTTTGAAAAAAGTATCTGACATTTTTGGCTATAAAAGTATAGAAGATTTCATGACATCACATTTAGACTACTTGGTGATGGAGTGGCTGAAAATAAATGACAGTGGATATAGCCTGTCTGCGTTTCCTTATGTTCTTCTGAACTATACTAGTCTTGAGGAATTCTACAGGTAAGTTTGCTACATGAGAGCAATTTATTTAGATATATGTACAATTAGGACACAGGGTTTCAAATTTCTAAATGTAATGCATCAGAATTTTGAGACTTTTAAAAAATATATTCCAAGTATCTTCTATATATACTGGTATGATTTTTTTTGTATAACAGAAGCTATACAATAAATAATAGTTTAGATACACAGTAGAACAATGGTATTTGCTATATTATGCTTGAGTTTTTTTTAAAAATCCAATTCAAGTACATTCTGGAAATTTATTTACTACATGTAGGTCCTGTTATAAAGTGTTGGTTCCACACCTGGTGATTAGAAGTCAATTTGAAGATGTGAAAGTACTTGCCAACAAGATTGAAAAGGACTGGAAGCAAGTTCTTGCAGACTGTTTCCCAAAAATACTTGTGAATATTCTCCCATATTTTGCCTGTCAAAGCCATGGAATGAGTGAAGTAGTAGAGCAAAGAGACAGGGCTTCTGAAGTCTACGACATGCTTAAGGATGAAAAATGCTTAGGAAAACAGGTATATTTTTTAAATGTATAAATTTAGCTTTATGGCACTTAGGAGACCTGAAAGAAACACTATATATTCCTTAAAAATGTAAATAATTCAAGTTTGGAGATACAAAATTCTTAATTTCATAAAACCAAACTAGATAAATTTTTATACCTTGGTTTTCAAATAGGTATTCAAAAGAAATTTTCAGGCAGGCATTTGACTTGAAGTATATATTTTTTTTCAGAATGAAATAAAACTTTTCTTTACAAATCCTTATCCAGCCCTGAGTTTTGATGTTATGTATCTGTTTAAATAAGTCCTGATTTCTCTTGAAATATTTTGTTAATGTTTTTTGAGGAGCCATCTTCCCCAGAGAGACTCTGTATTCAGAAATAGTAGTAAAATAGAACAATATTTTTTTTTCCAGATACTGTAGCAGACTAAAGTGTTCTACATGTGACTGCCATAGATAAGACTTAACCAGGCTTAAATTGTGAATGAATTTTATGTCACAAATATTAAAACAAATAGAGAGTTCACACAGGAAAAAAGTGGTTTTCTCAGAAGGAAAAGAGATGTTAAAATTATTTTAGCTATTTCTTTTTCCTTATTAAAACACAATTTTTCTTCTTCTAGCAAATTGACAATTTGTCTCATAATAACCTACCAGAGATTGTGGTTGAACTGTTGATGACCCTACATGAACCACCTGATACCACAAAAGAAAGAACTCATCTAGCTAAATACATAAGGTATGACTTTGTAAGTTTTCTGAATGCAGAGTGTGTTTGTATAACACGCATTAAAATGTGTCCTTCAGGCATAAGAAGAGGTAGCCTTGAAGTTGAGAATTAAAGGATTTTATTGTCATTAGTAATGATGTATCATAGGCATGCTTTCCCACACAGTCCCTAGGAAGACCTCTGTAAAACTTCAGTTATTAGAATGAGTGAGTGGGCAAGGGAATACCATTGTATGTTGGTGAGGTAGACTATGGCAATGCCAGGTTAGTTTAGTTCAGATTTTGATGAAATGCCCTCTCTGTAAAATTAGTTAGGTTTAACTGTTTAAATTGAAATAATTATTTCAAAGCTTTTACAATATTTAGAAGTCACTAAGAAGTGAACCATTGGATGGATGGTTGCATCTAGAGGTTAGTGGTCAGAGATTCGATGTCCAGATGGAGAAGAGTGAAATGGGGCCCCTACTGGGACCAGTGCTGTTTCATATCTTTGTCAATGACATAGATTGTGGGATTGAGTGCACTCTAATCAAGTTTGCTGATGACACTAAGCTGACGGGTGCAGTTGACATACCAGAGGGACAGGATGTCATCCAAAGGGGCCTGGACAGTTAGAGAAATGGTGAAGTTGGAGAAGCCCATGTGAATTCCATGAAGTTCAGCAAGGCCACGTGCAAGGTCCAGCACCTGAGTAGAGGCAATCCTCATTATCAATACAGACTGGGGGGTGATGTGATGGAGAGCAGCCCTGCAGAAAGGGACTTGGGTATTCTTGTGGACAAAAAGATGAACATGAGCCAACAGTGCACACCTGCAGCCCTGAGAGCCACTCACATGCTGGGCTGAATCAACAGAGGGTCTGAGAGAGGTGATTCTGCCACTTTACTCTGCTCTTGTGAGACCTCACCTGGAGTACTGTGTGCCCCTCTGGAGCCCTCACCACAAGAAGGATAATGAATTGCTGAATCAGTTCCAGAGAAGGGCCACAAAAATGACAGAGGGCTGGAGCACCTCTCACAAAGACAGCCTGGAAGAATTGGGATTGTTCAGCTTGAAGAGAAGATTCTGGGGAGACCTTGTAGCAGCCTTCCAGTATCTGAAGGGGCCCTACAGGAAAGCTGGGGAGGGACATTTTGCAAGAGCATGTAGCAATAGGACAAGGGGCAATGGTTTTAAATTGGAGCAGGGTAGATTCAGATATTTTATATTTGGAAGAAGTTTTTTAGTATGAGGGTGATGAAACATTGGAACAGGTTGCCCAGAGAGGTGGTGGAAGCCCCTTCCATAGCCAAGCTTGACACAGGGCTCTGAGCAGCCTGATCTAAAGATGTCCCTGCTTACTGCTGGAAGGTTGGACTAAATGACCTTTCTTAACAGTTGTGGTAGTGGAAGCTCTTACCTTTGGTAAGATTGCTTAAGTAATGCCAAATAAATTCCTAATTAACAGAAATATTCTTATGCCGTAAATATATTAATTTGTACCAGCTATTCAGTCTTTGTTATTGTCCTAAAAATATCACCATGTGCCTATGTGGAAGTAATTTTCCAGATTTTTGTGTGGAAGTAATTTTCCAGATTTTTGTGTTTAGATAGAAACTAATTGGAAAAACATTATACTTTCTGAAATTATGAAGTAGATATTTTTATTACAATAAAAATACAAAGTTGAAAGAAACCAAAGCATTTCTGTGAAAATCTGCCAAGAGGTAAGTGGCTGAGGATGTTGCTATTTTGTGAAAGAAATTTGTTTCAGAGAGTTATTAACATACTGGGGTGTAAACATGTAACCAAAGTTTTTCATTCTAAAAAGAGAATTTAAAAAATAAGAGTGGTGAAACTTAAATTGTGGTCTTTTTTTGTTACTATCATGATGCATTTATTTTCTTTCTGATATCCCAGGAAAGTTGACTCCCCCTTTTTTATAAAGAGGAGACCCATGATTTTTTCTCAACAAATTGTTCCTGTAATTAGAAAATGCAGAAGCTTTATACCTTACTTGCAATTATATTGCAATTATATTTTCCTATGAAGTAGGTTCTAAAAATAACAGAACAATGTTAAGAAAGCAGAACTTAGAAAGCTTCCCTAGAGGAACAACAGACAGCTAAAAATAAGATGTATGTCACTTTGCTGGATGTTTTTTGGTGCTTCGTACTTCCTCAAAACAAAAGAATTATGTGTTTATTCAGTGAGATGTATTTTATTTAATGCACGGGGTTTGATTTTGGGGAAGAAAATAAAAAAATTTTTTTTTTATTCATTTAGAGAACTGGATCCTGCTCCTAATCCTCCTCATTTTCCATCTTATGTGATTAAAGCAACCTTGGACTATATCAATAACTGTCATAAAAGCAAATTGAAGAGTCTTGTAGCAGTTCTTTCTAAAAGCCCTGTAAGTATATAATGATGGTTTTCTGTAGAATATAAAATTTCTTTTAGTGGTACATTCTGGATTAATTACTCATTTTCATCATGTATATATAAGGAAAAAGCCCACAGCCTTAGGAAGCTTTCTGTTCTATTGTTTGCCTTCTGAAATGGTACAAGTCCTAAGTCCAGAAACAGTAACCTTACAAAAAATTACATTCTTGAGCTATTGCATGTATTACAGAATACATATAAAGTAATGTGTGAAGGGAGAGGCTTATTTTGAAGGTTAGAGAGATCTGTGTTGCAGAAATAATTCAGATGCAGTTTATTTCTTTTGCATGTATTTGAATAACAAAATAATTTGGACAATTTTATCTATATACAGTTGACAATTAAGATGTTAATGTTTGCTTCCCTTGCTGACTATGTGAAATTTTATACTGCGATATTTTTAGACTCTTGATTTTCTGTTATTAAAAGCAAATATGAAGGCATATACAATCATGCAAATAAATTTATTGTCTCTGTCCTTAGAAACATATCTTTTCAAGGCTTATGCTATTTTATTGAATATGTTGTCAAGAACCTACTTCACCTATTCATAAACAGTCTAAAAATAAATTAAATAACTTTTCTGGACATCATTTGACTAAATCTTTTGAATGTATAAGTTAATATTGGAACAAACTCTTCAAAATGTTACACAGCCTGCCTACTACTGTTATTTTTAGATTTACAGTTAAACAGTAACAATATGTATTGATATAGTCTATGAAACAATGTATTTTGTACATATGAACTTTTCAGTTAGAAAGAATACAGATTGAAGCACTACCTAGTGTTTTAATTGTTTTTATTTGATATTTCTCTTCTAGTGAAAACTGCTACTAATGTTTGGTTTTCTGAAAAATGTTAAAGAAGTTTCTTAAATGGAGGAATTTAAAAAAGATAAGATTATGATTATGATGCTTCTTTGGAGAGTTGGTTTCTTCGCAGGTCTATTTCTTATAAATCTGTTGTAAAAACAATGAAGGCTTTTTGTCCATTCCCTTTACAAATATATATATATATAACTTAAATTTCTTACTGATACAAAATATATTTTTATTGGGATTATGAATTAATTTTTGACTCCTGGTTTATACATTTGCAGGATTCTTTCCAGAAAATTCTTCTAGCCATTTGTAAGCATGCATCAGATACAAACAACATTTACAAGAAACACAGAGTTCTTATAATTTATTACTTGTTTGTTAGTCTGCTGCTTAAGGAGATTAAAGATGGTTTAGGAGGAGCATGGGCTTTTGTTCTACGAGATGTAATTTACACCCTGATTCACCACATCAATAGCAGGTAAATAAAATAATCTCATTCTTCCCATCTGTGTTTTGTTCTTGTAACCTTACGTTTCAGTATCACTAGTAGATGTGATATTATTTGTAAAAACAATTGAAATTTGCTGAAAGAAAAAAAATAAATTGCCTTTCTTTGGTAATTTCAGAATTTAAATTTAGAACTCTTAAGGAAATGTGGAATGTTTTGTGCTAACCTTGTATTTGAATGCTCACTGCAGAATTTTGTATACATATAAGCTATGTAGAAAGAAGTGTTGGAAGATCTGGATGACAGAAGGGGTGTTTGGGAATTTGAAGGATATGAGAGAAAAATTTAAATTACAGAGTTAAGTGCAAAGTAAGCACATGTCAAATGAAATGTGCTTCTTGAGTTAATAAATAATATTGACATTTATGGTGTCACCAATAAATAGCTGACCAAATGAGTCAGAATTGGTATGTATTAGCTTGTGTTCAAATTGAGAAAATTGGTTCTTCATCAGGCTCTGTAAATAAAGGGTATGTTAATATAAATAAAGGAGATATTAATCAAGAGATGCTTTCATAATTGAGGTTTAGCTTTGGACTTCCAAGACAGTTATTCATCTAAACGTCAAATGAATTTAAGTGCACGTTGGTGGCTTTGCTTGTTAGAAGCATTTCATACCCTGAAATACTGGAGAGTAGTGTGAATTTTGTGGTAAATGCCATTATTATGAAACAGCTCCTGACTGTCAACACTGAACTGGGGTGGGGGCAGCTGATGCATTTGGAGGGCAAGGCTGGCACGCAGGGGCACCTACATCATCTAGCTGTGGAAGTGGGACAACAGGTACATTGTGAAGCTGAACAAAGACAAGCCCTAAGTCTTTCACCTGGGATAGGATAACTCCATAGAGGAGTGCAGGTTTGGGAACTGAGTGGCTAGAAGGTAGCTTTGCAGAAGAGGACCCAGGAGTCTTGGAGGACAAGCTGGATAAGTCAGCAGTGTGCCTGCCATTACTGGCTGTGTACTGTGTGCTGGGCTGCACTGGCAAGAGTGTAGTCAGCAATTCATTCCTCTCTGAATCTTAGGAAGCTGCAGTAGGACCACTGAGTGGGGCAGCTCCATCCAGGACATGAGAGGTAATAGCAGACTGGGATGGGATGAGGGGAAGGTCCCCGAGGAGATAAGTGGAGTTAATCTCATTTCTGTTCTCCAGTCTTGGGAGGGGAAGATACCAGTGGAGAAGGTATAGCCAGATATTTTCTACAAGTGCACAATGTAAGAGCAAGAGGTAGCACTCACCAAGCTGCAATATGGGAAATTCTGGTTGGATGTAAGGGAAAAGGTTTCCACACTGAGAGTAGTCAAATACTGGATCAGGTTGCTCAGGGAGGCTGTCAATTCCCCATCCAAGGCATGTGTCAGAATTTAGCTCAACAAACCCTTGAAAACCTGATCTGACTTTGAAGCTGACCCTGCTTTATGCAGGGAGCTGGACTAGGTAATCCCCAGGTGTCCTCAGGCATCATTTGCAACATAAATGTTTTTTTGTTTTTTCCTTTTAACTAATGGTTATGTGTGAGAGAGTTCAGAGAGCATGTTTCTATTTCTGCCATCATTGCTCTGAAAAATAAAGAATTGTTTTAATTTCTTTTTCATTTGAGGAATATATGTTTCTTTTAAACTTTTTACTCATTTTTTAAAATTGATCAGTCAAATTCTATGTGTCTTAGTTTTCCAGCGTTCTCTGAGCTAATTCTTTAGAGCTGATGAAGTTTAAAGTTTAGAATTAGTTCATCCTATAAAGTTTATTTTTATTTCTCCGTGTCCCCTATTCTCCCCTGCTATAAGAGGTTAATACTTGAGACATTGACAGTTTGTATTTGTTTAATTTCACTTTTTTGTTTCTTGCAACAGGCCTGTTATTATCAGAGACATATCCATGCGCAGCTTCTCACTCTGTTGTGATCTTCTCCATCATGTTTGTCACACAGCAGTTATGTGTTGCAAGGATGCTCTAGAGAGCCACCTTCATGTTATTGTAGGAACCCTAATACCTCTTGCCATGGGCCAGCCTGATATTCAGGAACAGGTAGTTTTAAGTTGCTACTTACTTCAAATCTGTTTGCTTTTTAGTTCATATTCAGTGTCACTAAAGTTCTCTCCATACTCATGTTCAATTTTAATCCTTTTCCCCTGTTCTTTGTAGATTTCTGTGAAAATTATCATTTGAAATGTAGTGCTGTACCTTTCTTGTCTTTTTTCTTGTCTTTTTTCTTGTCTTTTTTCTTGTCTTTTTTCTTGTCTTTTTTCTTGTCTTTTTTCTTGTCTTTTTTCTTGTCTTTTTTCTTGTCTTTTTTCTTTTCTTTTTTCTTGTCTTTTTTCTTGTCTTTTTTCTTGTCTTTTTTCTTGTCTTTTTTCTTGTCTTTTTTCTTGTCTTTTTTCTTGTCTTTTTTCTTGTCTTTTTTCTTGTCTTTTTTCTTGTCTTTTTTCTTGTCTTTTTTCTTGTCTTTTTTCTTGTCTATCTTTTTCTTCTTTCGGCTTTCTGCTTCCTTCTTTTTGCTTCCTTCTTTTTGCTTCCTTCTTTTTGCTTCCTTCTTTTTGCTTCCTTCTTTTTGCTTCCTTCTTTTTGCTTCCTTCTTTTTGCTTCCTTCTTTTTGCTTCCTTCTTTTTGCTTCTTGCTTCTTTCTCCTTCCTTCTCCTTCCTTCTCCTTCCTTCTCCTTCCTTCTCCTTCCTTCTCCTTCCTTCTCCTTCCTTCTCCTTCCTTCTCCTTCCTTCTCCTTCCTTCTCCTTCCTTCTCCTTCCTTCTCCTTCCTTCTCCTTCCTTCTCCTTCCTTCTCCTTCCTTCTCCTTCCTTCTCCTTCTTTCTCCTTCTTTCTCCTTCCTTCTCCTTCCTTCTCCTTCCTTCTCCTTCCTTCTCCTTCCTTCTCCTTCCTTCTCCTTCCTTCTCCTTCCTTCTCCTTCCTTCTCCTTCCTTCTCCTTCCTTCTCCTTCCTTCTCCTTCCTTCTCCTTCCTTCTCCTTCCTTCTCCTTCCTTCTCCTTCCTTCTCCTTCCTTCTCCTTCCTTCTCCTTCCTTCTCCTTCCTTCTCCTTCCTTCTCCTTCCTTCTCCTTCCTTCTCCTTCCTTCTCCTTCCTTCTCCTTCCTTCTCCTTCCTTCTCCTTCCTTCTCCTTCCTTCTCCTTCCTTCTCCTTCCTTCTCCTTCCTTCTCCTTCCTTCTCCTTCCTTCTCCTTCCTTCTCCTTCCTTCTCCTTCCTTCTCCTTCCTTCTCCTTCCTTCTCCTTCCTTCTCCTTCCTTCTCCTTCCTTCTCCTTCCTTCTCCTTCCTTCTCCTTCCTTCTCCTTCCTTCTCCTTCCTTCTCCTTCCTTCTCCTTCCTTCTCCTTCCTTCTCCTTCCTTCTCCTTCCTTCTCCTTCCTTCTCCTTCCTTCTCCTTCCTTCTCCTTCCTTCTCCTTCCTTCTCCTTCCTTCTCCTTCCTTCTCCTTCCTTCTCCTTCCTTCTCCTTCCTTCTCCTTCCTTCTCCTTCCTTCTCCTTCCTTCTCCTTCCTTCTCCTTCCTTCTCCTTCCTTCTCCTTCCTTCTCCTTCCTTCTCCTTCCTTCTCCTTCCTTCTCCTTCCTTCTCCTTCCTTCTCCTTCCTTCTCCTTCCTTCTCCTTCCTTCTCCTTCCTTCTCCTTCCTTCTCCTTCCTTCTCCTTCCTTCTCCTTCCTTCTCCTTCCTTCTCCTTCCTTCTCCTTCCTTCTCCTTCCTTCTCCTTCCTTCTCCTTCCTTCTCCTTCCTTCTCCTTCCTTCTCCTTCCTTCTCCTTCCTTCTCCTTCCTTCTCCTTCCTTCTCCTTCCTTCTCCTTCCTTCTCCTTCCTTCTCCTTCCTTCTCCTTTTTCCTTTTCTTTTTTTTTTTTAAGTGAAAATGTCTTCTGATACTGAAGCAGTATCTGTTTTCACAAATACTCTGACATTTGATCCCTATGGCTTTGAACAGTGATTGAGCTGTAAATGTAACATAATTGCTGAGGTTACTGTATAACTTAAATTCTCTGTTTACTTAGTCTATAAAAAATCAGATTTATTAAAGAGCTTTATGCTGTTGTAATGTCTTCTATGTGTACTTTGGATCTATGCACCTTTTTCGGCAAAAGCAAAAGATGTTAAAAACCTTCGGAGTTAGTTTCACAAATTGTTACCTTAGTTGAGTAGAGGCAAGAAATCGGTAGTAGCACTTAAGGAAGAAGTAGAATGAATAGGCATTGCTAAACTACTGGTGATGGCAAGCTAATCAGTAAAAGCACATTGGGTAATCAAGCAATTACCTGCAAAGCTTTATAGGACTTCACATACCTTTGGAATGTGAAGGTATCCAGAAGACAAGGAGGAACTATGTGCAAAAACCAGATTTCAGTTCAGTTACTTAATTCAGAAATTACCAATAAAAATAAATGTAGCACTTAGGCTTTAAAAGGGAAATGAAGTGGTTTCTGTTGTGTGACAAGCCTTGTTTTCCTTCTGGTGATGATTTGTTTCTGCATTCTGCTGAGGGTGGAAAAATATACTTAGATGCAGAGACCTATAATTAGTATCTGGAGGTCAGGAGAGTGTCTGTTCCACCTCAGTCATCAGGGTTGCCTTCTGCTTTAATCTGATCCCGTGATACAATATGCACCTCTGAGGTTGCAGTGTAGCCCTACAGTGCACTTCTTGTACTTCCACTGAGAAGAAGGAAGCTGGAGAGCTGTGCTGATCCAGCTGAAAATAACCTCACAAACCTTTTCCTAGGTTAATGATCATGATCAGATTTATGTCTGTGGAAACAGTTGTATGTCCACAAGTGCCAAGGCAATGTGTTATGGCACAACTGCACAGAAACAAAGTGGGAAGGGCAGAAATTTCTTTGAATTGGAATTGATATGTAATATAAAATCTTCTTATCTCATACTTCTTCAGGGAAGTGTGTTGCTAGTTTACTGACAATGTTTAATGATTGTATTGGCCATTATTTGAAGTCTGCTTTATAAAAATTCAAGGTAAAACTACAGGCTGTGATAACGAAATCTTTGATGTGTGTTTGGGAGGAGGAGTAGCAAAAACACCTCACCATTTTAGAATAAATCTGTAATTTCTCCAAGTCTCTGAACATTTTGTAATTTTTAATGGAGAAAATAAATTATCTTTATCATTTTTCTCAGTTTGATGGAACTAGAGAAATACAAACTTTATAACCTGAATAAGAAATATGGCTCAACAGTGTCTTTTTTTTGTTTTTCATTTACTTTTTCTGTTCAGGTCCTTGGCTTGTTGAAGTATGTGGTGATAGATAATAAGGATAATGAAAATCTGTACCAGGCAATCAAATGCTTAGATCCTTTTCCTGAATATCCTGCTTTTAAAGACTTGAGAGCAACTCAACAGAAAATTAAATACAGTAAAGGAGCATACTCTCTTTTGGAGGTAATTACATTTTAGAGTATCTCTTGGCATAGTTTTTTGTAATGCAAACTTTCAAAAAAAAAAAATATATATTCAAGCTCTAGATATAGTCAAGAAAGATTTAAATTGGACATGTGGATTCTTTTTTTGCCAGTTTCCCAGACTGAGATATTTGTAGGTCTCCATTCCTATTTTGTATTTAATAATCTCCACATTGTGGACTGCTGAGAGCCATTGCTTTACTTGAAACCTTTATTTGTATGCTATATGTGCTTATTGCAAAATGTTACTTTGCAGGAAATTAATCACTTTCTCTCAGTTGGTGTTTGTGATTCACTGCCCTTAACACGACTTGAAGGACTGTATGATTTACGCAAACAGTTGGAACAATATAAAGATCAGATGAAGGATCTCCTGAAAAATTTACAGGGTACTGACATCTGGTTACATACATTATTTCTTTTGTATTTGGTTTTCGGTGTTAATCCATGTAACCCTCTTCTAATTTGACAGTGAATGTTTCATATTGTGTCTTTGTTTTGTTTTGTTGTTTTTTTGGGTGGATTTTTGTGGGGTTTTTTGGTGTGTTTAACAATGTAATGTTATAATTTGACATGCAGAGTAGAATGGTATTTCACATTTTGCATGAATAATAAATATCTTTAGCAAAGTGTATTATAAATATTATATGAGGTCTTATGTGTCAGAGAGAATGAAATGCCCCCTGGAGCACTTATGGTTGTGAAAAACCAGGAAAACGTGTGAGTTGCTTTATTGCTTTATGGCTACTTAATGAGCTTTCTTGTATTTGAATCTACCCACTCTTTTAAATGCAATAAAGCTGAAGTTTATCTAAGGCATAGGATTTTAGAAAGTAAAGGTTACAGAAGTTTTCAAATGGTAGGTTTAGTTTTGTTGAACCTTGCCACATCCCAGCATTCTGTTTTAGCCCTCAGTCCAGGTTCCAACCTGGTTTGGTTTTCAGATGCTTGGGCCTGACCATTTTACTTTTCTCCTCTACATGAAGTCTTCATCAGCTTGTGTACACAACAGGTAGATAAAAAGAGATGTTTTAATTAAGTTTAAATAAGTGCAATGAAAAATTTGGGAAAGAATATTAGTTTGTTGTGAAGTCATGGTGTAAATGCATTATGTCCCCATATCATGAATGTAATTTACAGTTTTAATCTTGAAATTCTGCTTGAAAAGAGAATTGATAAAAGAGCAACAAGTTCATGTGGAACAACTTCTATCAGAGGAGAGTTTTCTGATCTTGGACAAGCAATTGAATAGAAATACAGAGTTGTAGGAATTGATATGCCTGCATCAGTATGGTGAAGCTCAGCATGGAGCACTTAACATCTTTATCACAGTATGAAACCAAATTAAATTATCTGGCACTGGCACTAGTTATGCAAGGAACCCACTTTTTTTTCCCAACAAAAAACGTACACAATAGAACTCACTGCTACTTACTGTGAAGTTCAGAAGCATAATGGACCTTCAAAAGAGTTAGACATGCTGAAAGATAACATTCAGGAAATAACTACTAGTATTGCATTTTGGCCATATGTGTATTCATTTTTTAAATTGTTAACAAGCATAACACTCAGTTCTAGGTTTCTGTTTCACTCAACAAGACAGCAGGATTTTTTTTGTTGTTGTTGTGGTTTGGGTTTTTTTTGGGGGGGGGGTGGGGGGGCTGGTTTATTTTGGGGTTTTTTGTTGTTTTAGAAGATACTACTTTTATTGTTTTTACAGTGGCAGATCATCATATTTTTTCCTATAACTTGTTTGTGGAAACGGCAAAGCCATTCTATTTGGAATGCATATTTTTAAAAAAGACCTCAGGCAGGCAGCAAATATGTAATGAAATATCCATCTCAAGAGGTTATAATTTGGTGAAATAAATCAGGAAACTGAAAGCTAGCAAAATTCGGTGAAATTCCTGTCAGAAAACCTTATTTTGGGTTATTCTTTTGATTTTTATTTAGAACAGAGTGATGGTATTAGCCTAAGTGCTGTCACTGGAGTCACACATGACTTCACTGTTTAAAATAATGTGCTTAGAGTAACTGATGCTAATATTTAATGTATCTAATTACAATTTCTACTTCAAAGCACTGAAAATAATAGCTTTTGTGTATTCTATTTTTGGTATAGTCAAATGCATAGAAATATTTTCAAGACATGATAAGAAAAACTAATAGTTTTTACATGTACTGTTTAATCCTAGCTTGCATCAGCATTATTAATGCATGATGGCATTTGTAGATAAAACTAGTGTTTTCTTCTAATATGTTGACATTAGAAATACACAATGACATTTTTGGCGTTTATTTTTCTTTCTGAATGATAGAAAAGCCAGAAGATTCTGTAGTACTGAAATTGGTGGTGAGCTTACTGCAGCTGTCCAAGATGGCAGTGAACCATACAGGTGAAAAAGATGTGCTGGGTAAGTAGCTGGTCCCACAGGCATCCTAGGGATGGCCCTGCTAATCCCAGGTTGAAACCCTGGCTGTTCTCAATGTTGCTTCCCACTGTTATTTCACAATAGCTTTCACAGGTGTCTGTCAGGACTGTTAAAATAGGTCATATCTCTTCATCACTGTATGCTACAATTTTGACTAACAAATTGTCATCTTGGTCTGTTGTGTACTCAATAAAGAGTAATCTCTTACATGGGTCACTTTATGAGATTGAAAAATATGACAAAAAATTGAAGAGGAGTTACCTCTATATTTGAAAACGTATCTTAGCATAAATAAAAATAGTTGTCCTCCATTATAAAACCTCTTCTGTACTATTTAAATTACTGTCATCATTTACATTGAGCACCTTATTAATGTTTGATCCAAAGCACCAAACCAAAAATCCAAATCCCCTTTTCCTTAAGTGGGGCACACTGCCATAAAGGTATGTTTACTGAAATTAGATGTCTGAAATAGATAGGAACACAAGTAATGGGAACATTTGCCTTAATGTAATTTTTTGTCTAAAAGGCTAATAAAATGTAATTACAAATGCTGAGCAATTGAAACTCATATTGACTTCAGTATTATTCTTCAGCATGTCTGCAAGCTGTGAGTTTCAGCCTTGTTGAAAAATCATTTTCAAGGTCAATTGCATTTTTTTTTCTATCTAGTCATGTATTTAAAAAAAAATTCTGTCTGGAAAGCAAAGGAGGAGCATACTAATACATCATTTTATCTGTAATATAGGTTAATTCTTACTGAATTTACAGGCCACTGTGTGTTCACAGCCTACTGTTTATATTTGTCATACCCTAAGGGAATGAAAATGAGTGTCTTTTAATGGCTGTAATTGTGACCTTCTGCACTTACCTGTTTCTGACACAAGCAGAAATAAAATCCATATCTGATTCAAAATTCTAAATCCAGAGCCATAGGCACTCCTAGAAAACTAAGTTGTTGTATTATGAGTCTTAAGCTCTAAGACTTATATACTTGTAATTTTAATAAAACTCATGTGATTATTTATAAACTATCATGGCTTTTTTTCCTCCATAATTGTGTAAATTATAAAAGTAGTTTATATTGATTGCAACTTTATAGGGTGAGACCTTGTTTTAGTGTGCATAAGACTAAGATTACCTGCATTTGCAGAGGCTGTGGGAAGCTGCTTGGGAGAAATAGGTCCTATGGATTTCTCCACCATAGCTCTTCAGCATGCTGAAAATGCACTGGATTCTAAAGCAGTGGACTTATTTGAAGATAGAAAACTTCAGTGGGTCTTCATAATGCTAACACATATAAACACTGCTTTAACAGATAATTGGTGAGTATACTTAATTAATTTAATTTATTTGTTGAAAAGCTTAATAGGAGCCATTAAGTTGTATGTTGTTCATATCATCTCAGAGTAGCACTCTGGAAGTATCAGTAACACCAGTTAATGCCCAGCTATGTGCTTCTTTCAAGGCTTGGATTTTTTAATCTAGTCAATCGTAGATGTTTCCTAGAAATTCTTTAGTTGGACTCTGGCAGCCAGGGACTCCCCTCTGCAGTGGAGGGTGGCAGCACTGTGGAGTAGGTACTGAGGCTTTGATGTGTAAGAAAATATGCAATAGTGTATCCTAGTCCAAAATTTCCTGATTTGATGCACATGTTGTTATGTTTATAAAAGTTGTTTTCAAAATAGCTGAATGGAATTAATAGCAATGATGTTGTTTATGTTATTCTTTCAGTATTGATGTTAGAGCTGCTGCAGTTTCCTGTCTGAAAAACATATTAGCCACCAAGTCTGGCTGTGAATTTTGGGAAGTTTATAACAATAAAGTTGATCCCATGCTAAGCTATCTACAGCCTTTCAGAACGTCTAGGAAAAAGGTACTTCTTCTGATATACCTTACTTATATAGCAGGCAGAGAAAACATAAAAATATATATATTTTTTAAAAAATAAATTTGAAGATGCTTTTGAGATAGGCTTTAATGAATGCAAAATTTGGACTTCTAGTCAGTCTTATTGCAAATATCATTGCTTTTGTAAATGTTTCTTCTCTCTGTTTTAGCACTTACAATTTCTTCCCATAGGAAATGACTCATTTGATATCAGCAAGCTGTGTACTTTCACTATTGGACAGTTTTTGTTTACCTACTCAGTATTCTGATACATTCTTTCTCTGGATTCCAGTGTCATTTGATGCAAAAATTCAGTAGGGAGTATGTCAGAAAACCAGTGCATAATTAACCATAATTTTCAGACTTTGGATTTGTAACGTAAATGTAATGTCTAATGAGATCTTGTTGGTGCTACGTGTAAAATTTTATTTATTTTCAGATTTCCTTGAAAAACTATACCTCTACATGAACAAAACTGCTACTGTCAAACAGTAGAAGCACAGTTAACATTTACTATGTTTTAATCTGTGCAGATTGCAGTATGCCACAGAATTTGTTTTTATATGCAATATGTACAATTTCCTTCCAGTTTTTTACACTACCTGCTAATGATACGGAGGCTCCTGTAGAAACTTTGGATAACACAAACTTGTGGATTCCTCTGGGAGAAAGTCATGAGACCTGGATCAAGCACCTAACTAGTTCAATACTGGACAGTGGAGGTGTTAAAAATGAAGTTCTCCAGTTAATGAAGCCACTGTGTGAGGTGAGCTAAGTTATACGTGTATGTATGTGTGTAAGTGTCTGCTTTGTCATGCATAAAAATATATGATTACTTGGTACCAAATAATAATTTCTCCTTTTAGGTTACTACTTTTTTTAACAGTATTTCCACTTCTTCATGGTCAGTTATTGCAGATACTCATACTCATGAAGTACAGACAGATAATTTGACAGATAATTGTAAACATAGATGAACTTTAAATGACGACTTTAGCTGAATTCCAGCATAGCCTTATTGAGAGATTTACATTTTACATATTATGTGTTCTTTCTCAAGCATTATGTGTTTGAGTAGTTGTTAGTTTGGTCGTAACCTGAGAAAGAAAGGTTTCTGGTTGTTTTTCTTAGCAGCTGTTGTGCATCATTGTTTTCTAGGTGAAAACAGATTTGTGTCAGACTTTGCTTCCATACCTGATTCATGATATCCTTCTTCATGACTCAGATGAATCTTGGCGAAATCTTCTGTCAGTTCATATCCAGAAGTTTTTTACAGCCTGTTGCAGGTTTGCCACATCTAGATCTACTACACCTCCAAATTCTGATTCAGGTAATGACATATTTTTGTTTCAGCTGAAAGAGGGATTTTGGTTGTAAAAAAATGATCTTCTGATATCAAACATGTGAAGCACATTTGCAGTTGGCAATTGATCTTGGCAATTTAAAGCATCAATGTGGGAACATAATGGCAATCACTGCTCTGCCTGAGAAATCAAACCTAATCGTAAATTGACAACTGCTTGATCCACCAAATTAAAAATTAAGAATATTTAGTGCATGTCAGTCTGGCCAGAATCAACTGTCTGTCAGTTTGCATAAGAGTCATCATATATCATTTTGCAGAAGACATGATTTTTACATTCAAAATATGTGCTCCACTTTTTCACCTTAGAATTTCGAATTTCTGTCTGATGCCATGAAAAAACAGACACCATTCTCATTTTCTGTCTGTAATCTTCTTGTTAGCAAGTGAAAATGAAAGCCATACTGACAGTTTATAGTTACCACTACAGTCATTTGATCAACAAAGCCTGAAGGAAATTTCTTCCAGTTTTCTTGGCCAGTCCCTTCTCATTCCCCTGACTCATAAATACTTTCTGGTACCCAAATATAATTAATTCAGAATTTTTCAATGATTCATCTAATCAAATTATGCGAGCTGCAAGCAGTCTTTGTGGCACTGACTCTACAGTGCTTACAAAATGGGTCCAGCCTGCGAGACACGGTGTCTGCATTTGCAAGTAGTGCAGCATGTGGGGATGGATCTGGAGAGCAAAATGTCATGGAAGTGTTAGGAACTGAGAGTCATATGTCCACACTTTGTCTTTTGAAAGTTAAGCATGTGGGAGATGACTTACAAAGGAGTTGGTGTTCTTTCTGTAAGGGCTTTTTGTAAGGGTGGAAGAAAGTAAGCACTGTTTATTTCAGTTTGTTGGAACACACAAAATGCACAATTATTTCTTTTTATTCATGTGGCTTTTGCTGTCATTAGGGGGAATTTCGTGTTCTGAATCTTACTGTAGTATAGTAGTAATCAAACCTTTGTGTATGCTTTCCCTATTTTATTGTTCTTGTAATTTAGAAATTTTAAGTATCCAGAAAAATGAAAAAAAAAATTAACCCAATGACCAGGACATAGCCTATAGCCATCTGATTTTTTTTTTTTTTAATCCAGAAGCAAGGAATGGAAAAAGAAATTCTTTTAAAGTATGTGTCTGTTTGTGGGAGATAGTGTTTTTTCTATAAGCATATGCATTCTGTAAAGTCTACAATAAAGCTACCAACTAAGTATTTCTGTGGCTTTGGAATAACTTTATATGTCTCAAGGTAAAGGGAAGACATCTGTTTATGGAGCAGTGATGTTGGATCATCTCTGAATTCTGTAAGAAAAAATAGAATCCACAAATTATTAATGAAAAGAGATTTTGATAAATCGTTGTATAAACTCTGATGTCACTACCCTCATATAAAAAGAAGAAATGAATTTTGTGAAAAACTGTTAGTTTAATTTTGGAAATGCCATCCAAGGACATTTTGTATTGTTTCTCAAGTACAAAATAGACCTCTTTATTTTGTAAATGGATATGTTATGACAATGTTCACCGTATTCTTTTGTTTAAAATATACATCTCAGACCAAGAAACCCATAATTTGAAAAGTTTGGATAAAGTATCTCGACGAGCCATGCTTGCTGTTGTTGACTACTTAAGAAGACAGAAAAGGTGAGTTATATAGCTTTCCAAACTGTTGCTTTAATGTAATTCTGACTGTTCTAAGGTTGACATTCTAGATTAAGGAAGAAAGATGTGGTAGAGGATATGTCAGTTAAAAGAATGAAGACAGAGTAGTGACCTTGCATTTGTTACGAAATTCTAAGGCTAGCCTTAAGGGGTTTAATAATGCTGAAGGAGTTTTCCAAACTTTTTTTGTCTGGTAAACTTCTTATGGTGTGATTTGGGGGTAAAGCAAGATAAAATTAGCCTTTGGAAGACTTTATAATCAGATTGGATTTATTTTGTTTAATGTTAGAGAGGTTTGTTACAGTCACGTTAAAGTCTTCATTTTTTCAGATCTGTTTCAGGTACAGTTTTTGATGACAGCTTCTGGCTTGATCTGAATTATCTTGAGGTTGCTATTGGAGCACAGTCTTGTGCTGCTCACTTCACAGCCTTGCTCTATGCAGAAATCTACGCAGACAAGATAAATAAAGACAAACAACAAGAAAGGTAAAAAGCTTAAGGAATGCTCTTTCTGGTAAAATGGATCATGTTTGTGTATCCTGGTAGTATTTTGTTATGTGAGAAGTCAAGAAAACTAAAAAAAAATCCTTAGGTATGTGTATTTCCATCGGTTCTTGATTTTTATCCCAAACTTGCTAGTTTGCTAGCTGTGGCACATTCAACATAGTCTCACTTTGACTTGTAACCAGGAAGGTTTTTTTAGTAGTGTGTGTTCTGGAAAATCTTCACTAAAGCTAATGCTTCTGAAAAATAACATGTATTGAATCCCACTTTTTCAGTTGAACACCTTGCAGATACTATTGCTTCTAATTAATAACGTGCTAGTGGTTAAAATACAGCCAGAAGTGAATCAAGGGGAGAAAGAAGTCACAGAATGATGACCAGAATTGTGTAAGCAGAGCAGAATTATCCTACGATTTTTTTCTATGATGAACAACTATTTCTTGTTTAGCACAGTTAGCAAGATCATTTAATAACTTCATTTTGGCAATAAATAACTCTATATGAATATATAACAAAAGTGTGTCTGTAAGCATATATATTATGCTTTTATTCTTTCCTGGAAAGAATTTCTTCAGGCATTCACAAAACCAATTTGCTTTAATGAAAGATTAGACATTACAAGGTGAGGCTTTTTTCTCTGAAAAACCACCTTGATATCAAAATTTCTTGATGTTGATATTCTTAGTTCAGCCAGTCACTTTGTGATTCTGGTGAAGAGCCATTTTGAATAACCTGAGGGTATGACTGGCCTGGACTTGTATTTTGTGTTGGTGGCCCACATACTTCTTAACTATTCTTTCAGAATTTCTTTAGTTCTTTGTATGAAATATCATTTAACTTTACCACATGAAACATTTCTTCCAGGTCATCTTTTAAAGCAGCTAAGAGTTTGACATTTGAAGAAGAAACTCAAAGAACAACTATTACTATTTTGGATGAAAAAAGTAAAGAAGAAACTGGCATAAGTCTACAGGTACATACATGCCTTCATAGTCTGAAAGCAAACCTTCTCATATAACTACAATTAAGAGTAGATTTCATCTGAGCTGAAGCCAGATATGACTGGATTTGAGTTTGAAAGTTCTCCTCATGCTCTAATTCAAAGTGAACTTGGTGGACTTCGTGGACAAGTTAATTTGAGCATTTGTTCACCTGAAACACTAATTAACTGGTAAATTTTAAATCACAGAAAAGCAGACTGATCCCCAAAAGAGCTGACCTCCAGGTGGTAATCACCCAGGTATTTTTCATTTTGTTTTGTCAGAGAGATACATTAATTATGTATCAGCAAGTGGTGCAGCAAATTGGAATAAACAAAATCTAACTAGTATTACCTCCTACAGTTTATTTGATACCTCGAAGTTTATTTGATACATAAAATCTGATGCACTTGCCTTGTCTAAATTACTTCCTTTGGTTCATTATTCCAGAACTGTGCTTGCATATCTTTCCAATGCATTGCTCAGCTGGCATGTGTTATGCTCAGTCAGTACTACTGCCTTGCACTTTTCAACTAGTACCACCTAAGGCCCTGTGCTAGTTATTTTAGTAGTGAAGTTAGGTAGTCCTGAACAGGTAGACTACAAAATTTTTTTTTCTGTGATAATAGCAAGCTCAGATATTGTGTAAAGCAGTTTAAGCTTTAAGCTAGAACATAGGAAGTTCTACCTCAACATGAGGAGAAACTTCTTCACTGTGGGGCTGACAGAGCACTGTCACAGGCTAACCAGAGAGGTTGTGGAATCTTCTTCTCTGAAGACTTTCAGAACCCACCTGGATGCATTCCTGTGTGGCCTGCCCTAGGTTATCCTGCTTTGTCAGGGGGCATGGACTAGATGCTCTCTAGAGGTCCCTTCCAACCCCTTTCCCCCAACATTCTATAATTCTATAATAAAGGAAAATTAAGCAATGATAGCAGAATGTTACATGGAAGATCTTGTATTAATAAATTTACATGGCTTATATAAAATTCACTTGAACTGGTTCTATAGGAGGCAGTAATTCTTCATTTTATGGTGCATGTTCTAGGACCTTCTCATGGACATATATAGAAGCATTGGAGAACCTGACAGTCTCTATGGCTGTGGTGGAGGAAGAATGTTACAGCCATTAGCAAGGTATAGTTTATTAAAAGTCTTATGTTCTTTTAAGTCATTGCTTTCAGTTATTAATAAGGAACTTAAATAGAAAACTTCTCATCACAATTTACAACAGGATAAGAACGTATGAGCATGAAGCAGTATGGGAGAAAGCCCTAGTAACCTACGACCTTGAAGCAAGCCTCTCTCCATCTACTCGCCAG
Organism: Phaethornis superciliosus; assembly: GCA_023637945.1. Taxonomy (NCBI): domain Eukaryota; kingdom Metazoa; phylum Chordata; class Aves; order Apodiformes; family Trochilidae; genus Phaethornis; species Phaethornis superciliosus. The sequence goes on along the minus strand of JAJQWJ010000001.1, from coordinate 180,485,420 downwards.
GCAGGAATAATAGAGGTAATTTTATTTTATAATAGGAAAAGAATGTAGGAATTTATATCCATTGAGAATCATTTGTAGAAAATGCAAAATTGTTTTAGGACTAAGAGATCCCTCGGGCATCAAGTACAGCCCAATGTCATAGGCATCCAAACTGTATAATATAAGGCAACTTAGTATTTGTCCTTAAAACATTAAAGTTTCTACTCCTCTTGTCACTTACCCATCAGCCCTAAGTTGGGTAATGAATTTTGTAAAGTATTTCAAAATATATTAACATATATTAGATATTAAATTGTATGTTTATAAATATGTAAAAATTATAAATATATATAAACATATAAAGTATATGCAAATAAAATATATATTAAAATACATCTAATTTTCTGCAGAATTTGTCTGTCTTCTTAAGTGACAGGATATAAAAAGTAAGGTAATGGGTTATTTTTGCCATCACATTCTTTAAACATCTCCATTATGGCAACTATCTTGCTGAAACCATTGTATTTCTAATAAAAAAAATAAACCGAACTGATGTTGTCTTATTTTGATCCCTTAAAAATATGTTGCTTTTCTCCTTCATAATGGCAGTACACATAAGCTGAATCAGTGGTCAAAATTATAAAGGCATTATGGTCTTCAAACAGGTAGCAGTTTAGACATTGTATGAAACTTAAAATCCCCACCAGGAATACATTAAGAAGGAAAACCAATTCTGGCTTACTACCCAGGAATGATGGAGTGAAGCAGTGTGAGCAAGTAGTTCATTTAAAACACAACATGGAAATTTATTTCAAAGAATGCTAGCCAGTAGTAATTAAACTGGTTTTGTGGAGTTGCAGTTGTCAGTAGTATGATTGGTAGTCTTATTAAAACATTTTCAACTTTTATAGTTCGGATTTTAGAAATACTGAATGGTTCTGCCTTGCCTGCAAAGGCTTGTATTTTTTTTCCAAAGGTAAAGCAAAACCTTTTATAAAAACAGCTCAGTTTATTAAAGGACAAAAAACAACTTTTGGTCATTTTCTAAATTCCAGGCTTTGCAGAATTTTGGGCTTTGCCACACTCTCTCCACATACTTAAAAGGACTGGAACATGAAAACACTGAGTGGTGTGCAGAGCTACAGGAAATACGCTACCAGGCAGCATGGAGGAATATGCAATGGGGCCACATCTCTTCTGTCAAGTAAACTGACTTCTTTGCTAGTTCTTTTAGGTGAAAGGCAGTGGGTTCAGTTCCATGCAAAAAGGTCACCTCATTTGTCTTAGTTGAATTGAAAATCAGTCTTTTTCAATTAGACGTGTCTGTTTTGTAAGCACATCCCTTTTTATTTTCCTGGGAAATTGTACACAGTTGATTCTTAATTTTTGATTGCTCACTCTATAAACTGAAATTTTCCTTTTTTTTGACTCAGATAGTAGATGTGTCTTATGTTGTATGAGAGAGAGATAGCTTTTGACATTTAATTTATAAGCAAAGGGGGAAAAAACTACTTGGTAAGCCACAAGAAGTTCTCGAGACCTGAGTAAGCTAACACCAGTATTAACTCATGGCTACTCCCTAATAAGCAGTAATCTCTTCCTTTGAGTAACACGGGATGCCTGGTATTGTTTACTTCATGTGACTGGCCAGGATATAATGAGAACTCTGTTCCTTTCTAATATAGCTGTATCATTGCATATTTTAGGAGGAATTTGGAACAGATTTTTCCTTTTCAAAAATATTTCTGAAGTTAAATGTAAAAATAGTTGATTCTGAGCTAAAGTTGCATACATACAGCAATATATATCTTTCAGCATAATACTATGAGAAATTTCTATTGTGCAGTTAGTTTTGTGTCATGTTTTAGATATAAACACATAGGGAGTGAACACACTCCCTATATTTTAAACATTTTGAAAGCTGCTGTTTTTGATGTTTTAGAAGAATAACTTGAATTTATAGGATGCTAAATTAAGATTTAGAGGTTTGCATTATTTTTCATCATGCAAAACAACAATCCATCCAACTTCAGAAAATACGCTACTAAAAATATTTGTAATAAAGATAAAATTGAGTTATTTGTAGAGAAATGTAATTTTGTTGTTTTTTGGTTTACTTTTTAGAGATGAGGCAGGGAGACCAGGGTACCACGAATCATTGTATGATGCTCTTCAGTCTTTGCGGGATAAGGAATTCTCTGCTTTCTATGACAGTCTTAAAGATGCCAGGTACCAGTATGGAAATAGTTTACTGTTAGAGAGAGAAATGTAGAGAGTGTGTGTGTTGCCACTATGATGGGGTTGTATGGGCTTGAGTAAAGACTCATATAGAATAAAACCAATGCTTCTGGACTGCAGCTTCATTTCTAAGTTTTTTAACTTAAGTTTGGGTTTTTTTGTGCAGATACAGTTTGTGTGCTAATTGAAGATACATTTTCTGTAGTGCACATCCCTTATTTTGCAGTCCTCTTATATGGATTTGAACACTGACTTGTCTTCTTTAGCTAAGCTGTCACATAAGCTTTGGAGTTAATACTTGCTTACTGTGTTTTCAGTTATGGAAAAATTTAATTTTTAAAAAATTGTAATGGTAATACAAAATAGCTCCTAACTTAATAGTTTTGCTGTTTAAATTCTCTTCACTGTATGGAAATTGTTATGGATATTTGGATTTACTTGTGGCTATTAAAAAAAAATAATTTACTGTTTCTCTGTTGAATCCATAGAGCAAATGAAGTAGAAGAGCTGTGCAAAGGCAGTCTTGAATCTGTTTATTCATTATATCCAACTCTTTGCAGACTGCAGCTAATTGGAGAGCTGGAAAATATAGGTCTGCTGTTCTCCAGGTACTTTTTTAGCCTTGTTTCATATTCCTTTCTCATTTGACACAGTTTTTGGAGATCAAGGCTAGCACAGAAGTAAAATAGCAAAATTTATTCATGAATGTCTCAAACTTCATCTTAAAAATTACATGGATTATAGTTTTGCTCTGTGAAGACAAATCTAGGTTGTGTTTATTTCCAGACTGCATTTATTCATGATCTTCTTTTAGTTACTTGGTATACCAGTATTGCATTTTAAAGAACTGTTTTCTTTCCTTTGTTTCGAATTCCATGGTATGCTCCAAGGTAGCAGTTGTATCATCTAGTCTTTGGTTTACCAAAGTAAATGATTCATCATCTTATAGTTTCCTTTCTAAAATTTTCTGTTTCCTTGATGATACTCATAGATCTTTTGAAAGTTGTTTCAGTTTCAATCATTTTCTTCATGAACCATCAATATTCTACCTGAATTCTTAATATTGCTTCTTAATCACAGAAAGGTATTTATGCCTGATTTTTTTAACACTAATTTTTTTTCTTCTATAGTTGTATTAGTTTGGTAGCTTATAGTCATCCTATGGTCATTTAGCATCTCCAGGACCTCACTGAACCATTGCTATTTGCAGGTAATGAGATACCTAAGAAAATAATACATGTATTGACAACCTACACAGATGAAGTGTCACAGTTTGGAACTTATCCTTATGTTAATCCATATACAACCTATATTATAAAATAAAAATCTTGGTTTCTAATTCTCTAAGTAGCTCATGTGTTTGAATGTGATTCCCTTTGCTGATGGACATCATCATAAGTTTTTGATGTGTACTGAAGGATGCCTATAATGGAGTTGTTCACCTTCCTAATGTTAATCTCTTGATCTTCATGTTTGTTAGAACTGGAAGCCTGCTGGTTTATTCTCCATATTAATCATAGTAGGGTTTTATGGACTGTTTCTTATTTTGAACTGTACTTTGTGAACTACCTCAGCAGTTTATCTTTGTTGTCTTGCGTTTCACTGAATTTAGCCAGAATTAATAACAAGTTTTCTCTCTTCTGGTAACAATTGCAGATCTGTTACTACTCAACAACTGAATGATACTTATTTGAAATGGCAGAGACAGTCCCAGCTTCTCAAAGACAGTGACTTCCGTTTTCAGGAACCTGTCATGGCTCTGCGCACTGTCATTTTGGAGATTTTGCTTGAAAAAGAGAATGAAAATACCAAACGAGAATGCATTAAGGACATCCTGACCAAACATCTAGTGGAGCTCTCTAAATTGGCAAGAACTGCTAAAAATACACAGGTAACAAATTCCAGGGAAGAAGATCAGTGTGTTTAGTTAGGTCAGGATGTTTAATTTTTTAATTTATAGAAATTAATATTACAACAATACTAAAGATTAACTCTATTTTTAAAGTTTATTGAATTAATCAATTAGTTGGAGACAAACTATGTAGAACTTACTTTTAAACTGTATTTATGGGCATGGTTTCTGAATTTTATTCATTAACTGTAAGCAAATTTATGAGGTAGATAATATAAAAATGAAATTTTTAGTGAAGGATGCTCTCATAGCTCTATTAGTTTATACTGATGCAGTTTTATGTATCCAGCTTCCACTGGCATCATGCAGTTGTAGTGTTGCAGAGAAAAGCCGTAGGAAGAGCTCCATTGCATCTGTAGTCAGCACATTTAGTGTTGTCTTCAAGGTTTTACACTCTCAAAGAATGTTTGCATAGTGGCAAATATCTCTCTGTGAGTGACTTAGTGGGATTTGCACTCTCAGTGGTTTCTGCAGCTGCTAGGGCAGTCCAGAGTTAGCCTTGGCTTGTTCTGCATAGTGCATCCAGAGCAGTAACTCAACAAGACAGAGCAACAGTATTCTTCAAGAACCACTGCAGAAGATAGTTTTAGTTCCAGCTAAATATATAACCTGGAAAGTTGTGTAACACTTCAAATGTGTGAAATTATATTAAGCTTGAATTTCAGGAAGGTTCTAAGTTGTTCCGTGAATAATGATGAAATCAGTAGAACAGCTGGGTTTGATTTCCTAAATTTGCAAATTTTACTTGATGTCTCCAGAACTGTTTGGGAATATTAGATGACCTTGAAGGTCCCAGTCTTGAACCATTTGGTGATTCGATGATTACTTCTTCAGAATTTTTTTATCTCATGACTGCCCAGCCACTAACACTGTGGTGATGAGTGTCCCGTAAGAGCCTCAACAAAAGTTCGTTTTGTTTTTTTTCTTTCCACTTTCATTTTTTTGTTACAGAAGATTGGGAGGATTTGGGAAGGATTAGAAGGTTCTAAAAGATTGAGCCAGTGTGTTTCTGAAAACACTATCATTCCAGCCTCTTCAGTGTTGTGGGTCACATGCAACTGTACTTCTGAGCCATATTCTGGGCCTTATCAGTCTTTGAACCCATGGCATGATAACCCTTTCCTTTTGGCACAGTAGTAGTTGGCAACACTAAATTTCTGGTGGGGGCAATTTTTTGAGGAAGCACTCTGCAACTAAGTGCTCTTTGGTGCCACTACCACCTATCAGGAAAAGGGATAGAGTGCCATACAGCATCATCACAATGATCACTAATTGAAGTACACAAACTCACATTGTCACTTACAGGCATTCTTATATTTTGATTATCTTGCTTATTTAAAAATTTGCTTGGTTTGGTTGCTGGTTGAACAACATGTGAAATATACTTTAGTCTCAATCTTTGATGTTGTTGAAAAAACAACTCTTGAAAAACTACTACGTTGTTGCTACTTCACCAGTGATACAGGCATACAACAGAATTAGTGCCTGGAGGTGCCATTTTTGTTATTATTTTCCTATGGTCTCCCTGGATGTAATAATTCACTGGGGTAGAATTATAAATCCATCATTTCATCAGGTACTGATTGGAGAATTTCTTTTTATGACTTTATGACTTTGAGTAATTTAAAATGTTGAACACTGATACTTTATTTTGGGGTTTAATCCATTCCATAGTCTGTTTTGTTGCAAATCAGGGTTTTCTGCAAGTATATAGGAAAATAACTTCATCTTTTTTCTGCAAATACATTCTTACAGTTGCACAGACAAAATATGCTGCACAAATAGAACATACAAAAACATAATTTAAAAACAACTTCCTGTGAGATACATGTATTTGACTTAAGAGTTTTTTATGGTGTTTTTTTTCAATTTCAGCTCCCAGAAAGAGCTATGTTTCAGATCAAACAATACAATCCAGTGGGACATGGAGTTTCTGAATGGCAACTTGAAGAAGCTCAGGTTTTCTGGGCTAAAAAGGAAAAGAGTCTTGCACTGAGTATTCTAAAAAATCTGATTAAAAAATTAGATGCAGATTGGTTTCAGGTATGTGTTCATAATGTATAAACTTACCAAACCAAAATTATTTAAAAACCTATTTCTACTTTCTGTTTTCCACTTTCAAGTTTTCCCTTGGGAGAAAATTAGGCAGCTGTCTGCAATATTACTAGGTCTGTTTTGTACTCTCAGAATTTCAGAGAGGACTTAAGAGTTACGAATGAATGGAAGGAGGTCCGGCCTCGGAAGGGCACGAAAAAATCCTCCCAACCCCCTCCACCCTCCCAATTGTCCTTGAAGAATAGGTATGAGGCCTTGGAAATTCAGGGACAGGAAAACATAGTGACAGAGGTAGACTTACCTACCGAACCACGTAGGACTCGTCAGTCACCCCGTGTCCTTAGGACTTCTTCAATCAAGAAGGAAAGAAGAGTAGTTGTGGTGGGTGACTCCCTTCTGAGAGGGACAGAAGGGCCCATCTGTCGACCGGACCCATCCCACAGGGAGGTCTGTTGCCTCCCTGGGGCTCGGATTAGAGATGTTAAGAGGAAACTCCCTAATCTTGTGGGTTCCTCTGATTACTATCCACTGCTGATTTTTCAGGTTGGCAGTGATGAAATCATCTCAGGAAATGTAAGGACAATGAAGAGGGACTTCAGGGCCCTGGGACGGCTAGTTAGAGGATCTGGAGCGCAAGTAGTGTTTGCCTCCATCCCTCCTGTAAGAATGGGTGGGGAGGTATATAGGAAGAGTTTACTGGTTAATGAGTGGCTAAGAGACTGGTGCCAAAGACAGGGTTTTGGGTTTTTTGATCATGGAATGCTGTATGAGACACCTGGCCTGGTGGTGGCAGGTGGGATGCACCTGTCCCAGAGGGGGAAGAGGCTTTTGGGGCAGGACTTAGCAGGGCTCATTGAGAGAGCTTTAAACTAGATGTGAAGGGGGAAGGGGAGAAAACTGGGGCTGGTAGGGACAAACATAAGAACGAACCAGGATCTGAAGTCAGGTGGTCTAGGGAGGATTTAGTCCCACCAGTGCACTCTGCTTGTTTCCTGAAATGTCTGTATGCTAATGCACGCAGCATGGGGAATAAGCAAGAAGAGTTAGAGGTCTGTGTTCGGGCTAAGGGATATGATCTGGTAGCGATAACAGAGACATGGTGGGATAGGTCACATGACTGGAACGTGGCCATGGATGGTTATGTGCTTTTTCGGAAAGATAGGGCGGGGAAGCGAGGTGGTGGAGTTGCTCTTTATGTGAGAGAGCAACTAGAATGTGTTGAGTTTTGTGCAGGGACTGATGAGGAGCAAGTTGAAAGTTTGTGGGTAAGGATTAAGGGGAAGGCTGGTGTGGGTGATACAGTTGTGGGGGTCTACTACAGACCTCCTGACCAAGGCGAGGAAGTTGATGAGGCCTTCTACAGGCAGCTGAAAGCAGCCTCACAACTTCAGTCCCTAGTCCTCATGGGAGATTTTAACTACCCTGATATCTGCTGGTTGACTCACACAGCCAGCCTTTCACAGTCTAGGAGGTTCCTCCAGTGCATTGATGATAACTTCTTAATGCAAATGGTGGACAAGCCGACTAGAAGAGGAGCGCTGCTGGATCTTGTACTAACCAACAAGGAGGGCCTTGTTGAAGCAGTGATGGTCAATGGCAGCCTTGGCTGCAGTGATCATGAGATGGTTGAGTTCAGGATCCAGTGTGGAAGGAACAGAATACCCAGTAGGGTCAGAACCCTGAACTTCCACAGGGCAAACTTTGGCCTCCTCAATCAACTGTTAAAAGTAATCCCATGGGACAGGGTGTTGGAAGATAAAGGGGCTCAAGATAGCTGGTCAATATTCAAAAACCACTATCTGCAAGCACAGGATCAGAGCGTCCCTATGGTTAGGAAATCTAGTAAGGGAGCTAGGAGACCAGCATGGTTAAAAAAGGAACTGCTGGGAAAACTTAAGTGGAAAAGAAAAATCTACAGATCATGGAAGGGGGGGCTGGTCACTTGGGAGGAATACAGGACTGTTGTCAGAGGATGTAGGGAGGAAATTAGGAAAGCTAAGGCCTCCTTGGAACTTACCCTTGCAAGTCAGGTTAAGGATAATAGAAAGGGCTTTTTCAAATACATAGCTAGGAAAACTAACACTAGAGGCAATATTGGCCCATTAAGGAATGAGCTAGGAGCCCTGGTGACAGAGGATATAAAGAAGGCAGAGGTGCTGAACGCCTTCTTTGCCTCTGTCTTTACTCCTGCAGGGTTTCCGCACGAGCCCCAGATTCATTTAGCCCCAAAAGTAGTCAAGATAGATGAGGAGCTTGACATAGTAGATGAGGATTGGGTTAGGGATCAGCTGAGTAATCTGGACATCCATAAGTCGATGGGTCCAGATGGAATGCATCCAAGGGTGCTGAGGGAACTGGCGGAGGTCATTGCTAGGCCACTCTCCATCATCTTCAGTAAGTCATGGGTAACAGGAGAGGTGCCTGAGGACTGGAGGATAGCAAATGTCACTCCAGTCTACAAGAAGGGCAAGAAGGAGGACCCGGGTAACTATAGACCGGTCAGCCTCACCTCCATCCCTGGAAAGGTGATGGAACAACTTGTTCTTGTCACTATCTCCAGGCATATCATGGACACGGGGGTCATCAAGAGCAGTCAGCATGGTTTTATCAAGGGTAAATCATGTTTAACTAACCTCATAGCCTTCTATGAGGAAATTACTAGGTGGATAGATGATGGAAGAGCGGTAGATGTGGTTTATCTTGATTTCAGTAAAGCATTTGACACCGTCTCTCACAGCATCCTTGTAGAGAAGTTGATCAAGTATGGGTTTGGTGATCAGGTAGTGAGGTGGATCAGGAACTGGTTGAAAGGAAGGAGTCAGAGAGTTGTAGTCAATGGGGCAGAATCTGGTTGGAGGTGTGTGACTAGTGGAGTCCCTCAAGGGTCGGTACTGGGACCGGTGTTGTTCAATATCTTCATCAACGACTTGGATGAGGGTATAGAATGTACCCTCAGCAAGTTTGCTGATGACACTAAGCTGGGAGGAGTGGCTGACACACCAGAAGGCTGTGCTGCCATCCAGAGAGACTTGGACAGGCTGGAGAGTTGGGCAGGGAGAAACAAGATGAAATTTAACAAGGGAAAGTGTAGAGTTTTGCATTTGGGGAAGAACAACACTATGTCCCAGTATAGGTTGGGGGCTGACCTGCTGGAGAGCAGTGTAGGTGAAAGAGACCTGGGGGTCCTGGTAGACAAGAAGATGACCATGAGCCAGCAATGTGCCCTTGTGGCCAAGAAGGCCAATGGCATCCTGGGGTGCATTAGAAAGGGTGTGGTTAGTAGGTCAAGAGAGGTTCTCCTCCCCCTCTATTCTGCATTGGTGAGGCCGCACCTGGAGTATTGTGTCCAGTTCTGGGCCCCTCAGTTCAAGAAGGACAGGGAAGTGCTTGAAAGAGTCCAGCGCAGAGCTACTAAGATGATTAAGGGAGTGGAGCATCTCCCTTATGAGGATAGGCTGCGGGAGCTGGGTCTCTTTAGCTTGGAGAAAAGGAGACTGAGGGGTGACCTCATCAATGTTTTCAAATATGTAAGGGGTGAGTGCCAGGGAGATGGAGTTAGGCTTTTCTCAGTGGTGACCAGCGATAGGACAAGGGATAATGGGTGTAAATTGAAGCATAGGAGGTTCAAGTTGAATATCAGAAAAAATTTCTTTACTGTGAGGGTGACAGAGCCCTGGAACAGGCTGCCCAGGGGGGTTGTGGAGTCTCCTTCACTGGAGACATTCAAAACCCGCCTGGACACGTTCCTGGGAGATGTACTCTAGGTGGCCCTGCTCTGGCAGGGGGGGTTGGACTAGATGATCTTTCGAGGTCCCTTCCAACCCCTAGGATTCTATGATTCTATGATTCTATGATTCTGAAAGCAAAAAAAATACGTATTAGCAAATCTTATCAAGAGGTTTCAATATGCATCCGTAATGCATTTCTCTCCCCATTTCTCTCAGATGCTCCTCATAAGAGCTGTGCTTTAGACCTTCACCAGTTTCATTGCTTTTCTTTGGACACGTTCCAGCACTGCAGTGTCCTTCTTGTAATGGAGGGCTCAAAACTGAACACAGGATTTAAGGTGTGATCTCACCAGTACAGAGTACAGGGGTACACTGCCTCCCATGGTCACACACTACTTCTGGTACATACTGTATTGAGAACTGTAATAGTGTACATCTTCTTGTTAGAATAATATCTCTGGTCCTTATTGTGTGAATAGACACTACTACTAATAATACATTTTATACTGAAGAAGCATACCAGTGTTACAGACATTTCCCTGATGCATGAATGGAGTTGATGGGGGCCTCAGAAAATCTACTCATTCTCTCACCTTCCATTGTTATGTTTACCCTGTCCACATAAGGAGGTTTTGTGTTTTCACAGCCTATGATATCCATCAGTATTTCACAGTCAGCATTTCCATCTTGATCAGGTGGTCTTTAATATGTACTCTATACTAAAAGTACTTGAGAAAATTGTCCTACTGTATGGTTAAAGCTGAATTTCCTATCTGGAGGCAAGTTCAGACTTTTAAAGAAGTTTCCTTGTACAGGGTCTGTCTGAAAAAGTTGGTTACACTGCAGTTTTTTGAATGTTTCCTGTGGAGTGTACTCTGGTACTTCAGACTAAATGAGGATGTAAGGAAATAAAATTCTGGAAACATGCTGTGAATTTATTTTTTATTAGTTTTTGTCATTGTTTTATCTGTTTTTCAGTGTTCAAACTATCATGTATTTAAAAACGTGCTTTACTTTGGTCTAACAGAGAATGTGGTTTAAGGTGGTTGTCTGCTGTAGATGTGGATGGTAAATAACTCTGTAGATACATTATGAGTAATAGGCCCAAGTGATTGAATTATATTTAGGGTTTTAAAACTTCCTACCTCATCATGTAAAAAATGTTTTTAATTGATGTCTCTTTTTCTTTTTTTTCCCAAAACTTGCTTTCTCAAAGGTTGAAAATAATCCTCATCTGAAATTGATGTATACAGAGTGTCTGAGGCTCTGTGGAACCTGGTTAGCAGAAACATGCTTGGAAAACCCTACAGTCATCATGCAGAAGTACTTAGAAAAGGTACATTCAGTCTTTGAGATAATGCTCTGCTAAAATACCACGTTAAAATGTCACATAAATTTTTTAACTCAAATCTTTATTTTTCTGCATTGAAGATAGGGTATCTTTTTAAAATGTTACAGTTTCACATAATATTGTATAGCACTGTGTCATAAAATATTAAGAATATGGCTTTATAGAATTCACAGTAAAACTTCTGTGTAATACTGGTTTAGAAGTGCAATGATTACAACTACTAGCCTGGTTTTCCTTTCCTATTCCACTCCAATCCCATCCTCTTATTCTCAGGACACATAATTCACTTGTTTTCAGTATGGGCATTGTATTTTTAACATTCTCTTTCCTGGTGCTGGGAAGTCTTCCAGTGTTTCAAAGCACTGTAATTTTTCTTTAAACTCTGAATTAGTAGAAATGTTTTTATTAATGTTTGTTTATTCTGCATTTCTGTATTTCATGCTAATTTGTGGAACTCTATATAGTTGTCTTTCTTTATTACTCTACATGCTTTTTTTACTCTGATGATTTGAATAATTGACTTTCACATAAAATTTCCTTTTCTTTTTGGCACTTATTGGGCTGTCTTCTAGTTTTGTCCTCACCATCTTATTATACAAGGTTTTAAAACTACTGTAAAACTTGAGCCTTACTCTAAAAAACAGATAGCTGTAGGAGACTTCTGTATAGTTGTTAAAGCTGTTTCATACAGGATGATTTCTTCTACTATTTTCACTGAAATGCTTCCTCAAAGATTAAACTTAGGAGAAAAATATTCAGCCTGGTAGGTTGTATTTTTTTTGTGTATATATTCTTTCCTGTGAGGGTGGTGAGTCAGTGGCACATATTGACCAAGGAAGTTGTGGCTGCCCCTTCCCTGCAAGTGTTCAAGGTCAGGCTGAACCTGAAGGTGGGAAGTGTCCCTGCCCATGCAGGGTGGTTGGAACTAGGTGGCCTTTCAGGTCCCTTCCAACCCTAAGCCAGTCTATGATTCTATGGTATTCCATCGTAGGCAACATTAAATAACATGTTCAAGCATGTGACCCTGCTTGAGCAGGGGGGTTGGACAAGATAACCTCCAGAGGTCTCTTACAATCTCAACCATTCTGTTTTCCTGTGAGAACTGAGTTTAATCAAATACTATGCAGCTCTAGTAATGTGATTATCAGTCATAGTGTTATTGTAACTTCCTTTTCAGGCTGTGGAAATTGCTGCAAGCCACAGTGGAGACAGCAGTGATGAGCTGAAGAAGGGAAAGATGAAAGCTTTCCTCTCCTTGGCTCGTTTCTCAGATAATCAGTACCAGCGAATTGAGAATTACATGAAATCCTCAGAGTTTGAAAACAAGCAGGCATTACTGAAGAAGGCCAAGGAGGAGGTCGGCCTCATAAGGGAGTGTAGAGTTCAGACAAATAGGTGAGCATTCACACGGAGAAGTGGTTACTATGGAATTATCAAAGGCTCCATCTTTCCTAATTGTCTGGTATAGCAAGGGTCACGTTTCTACAGCTGAATTTTTCCTCCTCCATAAAACAATGGCAAAATCTGTGGTGCTTCTTGCAAATAGGTTCTGAGCTGTTCCTGAGCATGGCCTATGAGAGTGCCAGACAGAATGGGCCAAAACTAAGCTAAGGAGTGTTACAACAGTTGAACAGTATGGATGATTGTGGGCCAGAATTCACATTTATTCTGTTTGTTTTATTTGACAGAAAAAAATTACAGAGCAAAAACAACTGAGTTTGAGATTTTTGTCCAATTACAGATTTGGTGAAAGAGTAGGATTCATAATATTGAGTTTTTAAACATTTAGTAACAGCAGTTGAAGCGAATGGAAAAAAAATGAACTTCAGCTGTTGGAAACAGAAGTCTTAATACAAATGATCTGTCTGATCATTAAAAAGAAAAAAGACACTGAGAATTTGCTTAGCGTGGTGGGTCTCTGTGGACAGACACCAAGGAATAGCTCCCACAGTTTGGGTTTTTTTGCCATGCTTATACACACAGAACAAGTTAAAATTGTTAAATTACTATGTTAGAGAACTAGGGACAGCCTTGCTGTAAGAGATAATTTATTGTTTAAAAGTAATGTTTGTTCACATAGATACACAGTGAAGGTTCAGCGAGAACTGGAACTGGATGAGTGTGCCATGCGCGCCCTCGCTGAGGATCGTAAACGATTTTTGTGTAAAGCAGTGGAGAACTACATCAGCTGTTTGCTAAGTGGAGAAGAACATGATATGTGGATCTTCCGACTCTGTTCCCTGTGGCTTGAAAATTCTGGAGTTGACAGAGTCAATGAAATGATGAAGGTATATACTCTTGCCTTTCCTTATGCTTTGGCATTAAATTATCCACCTATCCTATCCTTCTGTTATTCTAGAAGATGAATTTGAGTGCTGTGCAGTATGCTTTCCTGTGTAGCTCCTTAATGTTTCCCAGAAAACTTGCTATTTTCAGTCATCATTGCTCATCAGTTTTTAATCACTGAGTACTGTAATTCTCAATGCATTTTAATTTGGCAAGTCTCTATGATTAAGCAACTCTTATGACCTTCACTGTTGTCAATCTTCTTTATCTACCTTGGCTACTTCCCATCTTCATCTTATTCTAGTTTATATTATGTATACTTTTAGGTGAGAGGATATGCTTTTAGACTGTCTGCATAACACAGTAGCCAAGAACCAGTAAGGTTCTCATTCTGAGGTTTGTTCTATGAATTTTGGAAACATGAACGTAATCTGTTAGTTCTTACATGAATAATTGTTTATAACAGAACTGTACAATTTAATTCTTTGCTCTGTGTTAACTTTGTAAAATAGAAAGTGTTTCTTTACTCATGCTTTTAAGACACAACTGTTTCTTGTCTTAAACTAGGCAAGCTTTTTTTTTCCATTAGGATTGTCTCTTTCCACATATAGTCTAGGAATTCTAAATCAATATATCTAAAATCTGCTCTAACAGAATAGATAATATTAGTTTTCTTATAAAGGACTTGTAGCATTCAGGAGACACGGACCAAGATGATGTGATACTCACTGGTTTGCAGCTTGATCACACAGCAGTGATTACTCTCTGAAAAAAAAATGCAAAATCAAAATTGCTAGCTCCTTACCTGGTATTTTATGATGACAATTTTCTTCTGTGTTTGGTACAGCATTCTGACAGAATTTTTTCTCCTACAGAAGAACGCAGAGAAGATCCCCTCATACAAGTTTTTGCCTCTGATGTACCAGCTGGCTGCTCGGATGGGAACCAAAATGATGGGTGGTTTAGGTTTTCATGAAGTTCTGAATAATGTAATTTATGCTTCTCATACCTAAAGCAATATTGATCGGCCTAGTAGTGCATAATTCTAAGCAATATGTATATTACTTGGTGCAGCTAGAGCTAAATGAGTTCTGTATTAAAAATGAGTGATGCAAAATTAGTATTAGTGGGCCGAAAGGGGAAGAGGGCTGAGGGCTTTTTTATTTGCTACTTAGTTGATTTTCTTGTTGTCTAAGAACAGTCTTATGCAGATGCAGGGATATCCTTCAAATGTATTTTCATTGTAGAAATACCATCCAAGTATTACTTTTTAAGTCTTACTAGGAACATTAGAATTTCAAAAGAATTAATAGAGTTAATTAAGTAAATTTTTTCTTCTTTACAGTTTTCAATAATAGGATTTTTGGTTGTTTTTTTTTCTTCACAGCTAATGTCTAGAATTTCACTGGATCACCCACATCATACTTTGTTTATAATATTAGCTTTAGCAAATGCTAACAAAGATGAACTCCTCACAAAACCAGATGCAACAAGAAGAAACAAGTTGATTAAAAATGCACCAAAAGAAATCTCCCAGCTTGATGTGGTGACTACAGAAATTTATATTCTATTAATCATGTTCATTTGTTTAATTAAAAAAAAAAATGTAAAAGGGTAGAGTCCTTAGTGGATAGAGCCTTATAGTGTAGAGGTCATCAGCTGAGTTTTGTTAAGAAGTGTTGGAGGAAAAAAGTACTTTTAATAATTAAGAAAACCCCTTTGTGCATAAACTGGTAATTATTATTGAAAGAAGTAATTATGGGATTAAACAAAACATGGTTAACTTTTCCTGAAAGAAATAGTCCCAATTATGGCAAAAAGCGATTAAAAAGTGATGTGCAAAAGGCACATTTTGATTCTGCAACAGGCATTTTAGATGCAACAAAAACTTGAGGGGGTTTATTCTTAAAAGTATATACTGTATTGAGTATTTTTTTTTTTTGCTTTGAGTCGTAAGTTCTATTTTAAGTATTTAACCTTGTGCAGTATAGCTTTCATTCCTTTTTATGGTCTTTATATTGTAAATTCTATGGTGATGGATAATACTGAACTGTAGATTCATATTAATTGTTGCTATTGCTTAATTATTGTTGGAACCTGCCTTTGGGATAACCTCGTATCTAGATGAATGCCCCTTCCTTTCCCATCACTGGCAACCTTTCCCAACTCCTGGCATTGTTGTTTGTAATTACTCTCTTACCCACCTCACTGATACAAATTTTCACCACAATTTTACGTAGCCTTTTTTTTTTGCTTTCCTCTCATTTGTACTTCTTTTGTGGTCCCTAAGGAGCAGGTTTATGCTGGACTCAACGCCTCTCGGAGTTAGGCACAGAAGGGATGAGTGGTCAGAGTTTTTCCCTTTTGCATGCAAGCTTTTTCTTCAGCTGGGAGGAAGTAACAGAAGCAGGGCATCCAAAACTGCCCATCCTTATTTCTGAAGAATTTTGCAGGTTTTTTGCACTTTGCCTGGATAGGTTTCCTTCCTTTCCACTCCCAATACCTTTTTACTTTATTCAAGTGTCTCAGATGAGACAACAAAATACTTTCCTTCATGTTATTTCTGTTCCTATCACAAAAAGGGCTGTCCTTTATTGCAATTTTATCTGTTTTCATAGGGTGTATCTGTTATTAGACTACATGTTATGATGCATTTTTAATCTTCTAAGGTGTAGTTTGCAAAATCTGATATTTGAATTCTGTTGGGCACTTTTAGGACAGAATGGAAGCTGCTAGCAATATAATCAATATTGTAAGAAAAAGGAGAGCTTGTATGGTTAAGGACATTGAAGCACTTTGTGATGCTTACATCGCATTAGCAAATGTAGATGCTACTCCATGGAAATCTCAAAGAAGTAAGTATTGGGAAACTTACTATTTTTGGTTTTAATAGTTAGAATTCATTTTCTTGGATTAAAACATCTGTTTCTAAATATTGATGTTTAGTTAAAGCTAGAGATACTCTGCTCTAGCACTGTGGCCTTTTTTTTATAAATGGAGAATTTAGTCTAGGTTACAAGCTGTAGTTAGTCACACTGTAAGGTTCAGGATTCTGGAGCACGAAACTCCAGAAAGCTCAAGTTCTCCTGTGGGCATCTCCATCTGCTTGACAGAAGAATGCACTGAGGTTTTGTGTTCCAGATGCACTGTAAGCTGGTTGTTTTTGTGAGCTTTGATGCATGTTTATAGTTCTGAACTTAAAAACATTATTTCCTTTTGATTACAGAAGCAATAAATATTCCAGCTGACCAGCCAATTATTAAACTGAAGAACTTGGAGGATGTTGTTGTTCCTACGATGGAAATTAAGGTGACCAAAGTTGAAATATATACACACACTATAATGCCAAATTGTAGGATCAACTTGAGATTTTTATAATGGCAGTTAGGGCATGTATCTCTTCATCAAATTCCCATGTGCTTTACAGGTCATCCTACCAGGGATAATTTCCTCTTAGGTAGAAGATGCATCCTGAGATGGTTTCTTTAGACTCCAGGAGACCTTGACCTCCAGTCTTACTTTTGCTGGATAGCAATTTATTGTGACTTATTGTGTGAAGGTGACTTTGTCACTGTTACCAATGAGAAGTCTTTTATTATCAAAAGGGGGTTTGGTATGTGCTAGCTCAGAGTTTCAGGGAGGCACTTAGTGTCCAGAAGGGTGTGAGAATTAATACTTGTGCCTCTGGTGCTGACCTGAATGGCTGGCTTGTATGTTTTTACCACTCAGTAATGGTTAATTAGTGATTGATTGGGTGGGTGCATAAGCACTCAGATGCCACATGCACAATCTAGGAAATTTGGCAGTTTCAGGAGTGTAGAGTTGCTTTTTGGGCCAGCTACCTAAAATTTAAACTTCTCTGTGTTGAAGTCTATAAAGCCAAATAAAATAAGCTAAGGGACTCTTTTATGCTGTTCCACTTCAGAGGCCAGAAATTGCTCCCCATGCTAAACAGCATCTATTTGTAGGGCTTCTCTTGGTCCCAGGTGTGGCTCCTGTGTAGGATTTGATTGTCCTATTTTTTGCCTTTCTGCTTCTCCAGTACAAACTATCTAAATAACTGGATGTCTGTGATGTAAATAGCTGGAGCAATGTTTCCTTACAGCTAGCTGAGCAGGGCTGCTTTGTGGCACAAGAATATGGAGAGTGGCTTAAAATACTTTTGCTGTAGATGGCAACAGCTTTAGGATTGTAGATTGCGTCCATTTGCAGGCTAATGTAAGCCAAATGCCCCTCAACTGTACATGAACATTTTCTTGGGAGAATGGTAGTTGGTACAGGCCAAATTTGTGTCACAGCTGGTGCAGTGGAAGTTGGCAGCACCACATCCCCTCTACCAGTGAGGTAAACAAGGAAGAGTCAGACTCACTCCTTTGCTCAGCATATATTTATTTTAGCTACAAATAAGCACATATTCTCCTTGGAGATGATGGAATACTTGTGTTCATATTTAGAATGTAGTCTGCTAACAAGGTTTGCAAACAGCTCCTTACCACTCTGAGTGAAATGGAGATAATGTTGCTATTAATTTTAAGCTAATTTATATTTTCAGGTGGATCCCACAGGACAATACGAAAATTTGGTGACAGTGAGGTCCTTTAAGCCAGAGTTTCGCTTAGCAGGAGGCCTGAATCTGCCTAAAATAATAGATTGTGTTGGATCAGATGGTAAAGAAAGGAGGCAGCTGGTTAAGGTAGGTTCTGTCAGTTGTAATGACATCTCAGAGACTTGAGATGTTGAAACTATTTTTAAATCTTCTTGTCAGTTTTGACATGTAACACTTCTTTACCATGAACAGACTTTGCACAATTCAGTGTCAATTTTCTCAGTTAAAAAATGCTTTGATAAAGGAAATTACAAAGTAGTACTAAGTAACATAATAATAATTATAGGACTATAAGTAATAGTATTAAATATTTTTCTAATTATTTTTCAGCCATTCATGTAATAAACAATAGCCTACCTGGCAACCACTAGACCAGACTTGCATGGTCATGTCTCAACTAGTGACCTGGAGTTTACAGCAAATAAAAGCCATCAACATTTTGTGTTAAATACCTTCTTTTTTCTTTCTTTACCATATTAAAAATAGCTAAAAATTCAGAAGCAATCAAAAACATGCACAGAGAAACACAAATTTCTACAAAAAATTTTCTCTTTAAATTCAGTTGATTTCAGCCTGCGCCTTTGAATGTAAGCACTAACACTGGCTACTACATTAAACATTTGCTACTAAGTACAGGGGAGTTTTGAGAGTTTTAAAGAAGCATGAATCACTAGATCTGTCCAGTAGTCAGCTCTGCAGTACCAACTGCTGCTGCTTCAGCTCTGTGCTGGATTGCTAAACATGGTGAATGAAACATCTGTTTTTAAAAAGGGTACCGTAAGGCATGTAGGTTGATTGAAACATTCATCAAATAACATTTGTCAAAAAGAAAAAAAGGTGATGATTTAAGTTAATGGTGGTTCTGCTTAAGCAGCTGAACACTACTAGAAAAATAAATGCAGAGAAAAAAAACAATTGTAAATTACATTTTATTAGAATTTATTATTATTTATGTAAGTTATGTTATTTGGATTTTTTATTTTTTAAGTTGCTGAACAAGGTTGCTGAAGTGTTACTTAGCTGCTTTTTCTGTTTATGCTGAAGGGGCGTGATGATCTGAGACAGGATGCTGTTATGCAACAGGTTTTCCAGATGTGCAATACATTGCTCCAGCAAAACACTGAAACAAGGAAGAGAAAATTAACTATCCGAAGATACAAGGTAACCCTGAACAGCTGCTGCAGCAGAGGAATAAATACTATTGATAAAGCATATTTCCCCATTCTCTTTTGAAGCCAAAGAAATATACTATGGCTATGGCTGGAAGGGACCTCAAAGCTCATCTAGTTCCAACCCCCCTCCATGGGCAGGGACACCTCCCACCAGACCAGGTTGCTCAAGGCTCCATCCAACCTGCCCTTGAACACTTCCAGGGAGGGAGCAGCCACAGCTTCCTTGAGCAACCTGTTCCAGTGTCTCACCACCCTCAAACTAAAGAATTTCTTCCTAATGTCTAACCTAAATCTCCCCTCTTCAAGTTTTAAACCATTTCCCCGTGTCCTCTCACTACACACCCATGTAAAAAGCCCTACCCCAGCTTTCTTGCAGATCCCCTTTCAGTTATGGGAAGGTTGCTATAAGGTCACTTCAGAGCCTCCTTTTCTCCAGACTGAGCATCCCAACTCCTTTAGCCTGTCTTCACAGAGGAGGTGTTCCAGCCCACTGATCCAGTTAGTGGCTCTCCTTTGGACACATCCCAGGAGCTCTGTGTCCTTCTTATGCTGGGGACTCCAGAACTGGACACAGTACTCCAGGTGGGGTCTCACAAGAGCAGAGCAGAGGGGAACAATCACCTCCCTTGACTGTCTGTCTGTGCTTCTTTTGGTGCAGCCCAGGACCCAAGTGGCTTTCTGGGCTGCAAGTGCACACCGATGGCTCATGTTAAGCTTCTGGTCCACCACCATCCCCAAATCCTCCTCAGGACTTTTCTGTAATCCTTTCTCCTCCCAAGCTGTCCTGGTGCATGGGATTGCCTTGACCAGGTACAGACCCTTGCACTTGGCCTTGCTGAACTTGGTGCACTTTGTGTAAGTCCACCTCTTGAGTGATATATTCAGACAGTACTCTGAATAAGTACTCTCTAAGTAGAAGTTCTTGTCTTTGACAAATGCGAAATGTGCATCCCAGAATCCCTAAAGGAACCTACCTGAATTGCTAATGTAGTTTCATGAATTCACAGATGGAGTTAAAGTCACATGGAATAATTTTCAATGAAGACCATTCAATGAAGGTTTTTATCTGTGCTAAAATGAATGAGAGCAGGGAAAGAGTGAATGGGGGTTGTGTTATGAGATAAACGTTGTAAGAGAAGAATATTGAAGGAAACAGGCAGCAGCTATTTCTCTGAGGACAGGAGATCACTCATTCTGGCTAATTCTCTCTGCAATTGAGGTAATGATTACAGCCAGTTATGAAGTGAGAAACTGTTCCCTAGGGAAGGAAACAGACCAAGGCAAGTCTGCAATGTTCATGCAGCTACTGTGTATTTGTTCCAGATTTTACTTCTTATGTGCAATTTGCACAAGGTTTGTAGTATCCTGTTCAAGCCTAGCAAGCTGCTGGCAATCACAGGTGTGATGAGGAAGCATGCAAATTGAATACAATCATTAAGTTATATTGAGGAACCTAGTGGAAGGGTCTCTGTGCTAGAAGTTGCAGATTTTACGTAGAAAAATCTTGAGTGTGTTTTATGTATTATGTATGTAGAGCTTATGTTGTAGTCAGCTGCATGGCTTGGCCATTCTTTTGAAACACACAAATATACACCCGTGGTCTGCAGCACATGTATTCCCAGCTGTGTGTGTATAAACCTCCCCATGCAGCAGTGGTTTTGTTTCTGCAGGTGGTTCCCCTTACTCAGAGAAGTGGTGTTCTTGAGTGGTGCTCAGGAACAACTCCTATTGGGGAGTTTCTTGTGAATGTTGAAGAGGGAGCTCACAAGAGATACAGGCCAAAAGATTACTCCAGTTACCAGTGTCAGAAAATAATGATGGTGAGTAAAAACAGTTAAATAAAAATATCTGTCTTAGATTCTTTCAAACAGAGGGATGGGTTTTTAATGTATTTATATAGTATGCTTTTAGTATATATTAATGAATGTGACCAGTGACATGGAATGAATAGTTCTTCAGACTAATATGAATGGGCCCTAGGAAGAGTTTTTACAAAATCAAAAATTGGTAAATGAATGGCTGCTGCAGGAGAGATTTGAGTACAGCTTAATCTCTGGGAAGTCTGTGAACTCCTTTCTAGAATATAAATCTACTGACATTCCAAAGTGATCATTATAGAGACCAGAGTCAGTTAAAAGTTTAACTTATGTTTCTCATTGCATTGAAAAATCATTTTATTTTCATGAATACCCAAAATTTTGAATATCAGCCATTGAAAATAAAAATACAGTTTGAGAATGCAGCTGATATTAATGTAATGTCTTAACTGCTGTTAGATGGTGTGAAGGGCTCTCTGGCTTCTCCACCATGATAACCATGTACCCCAACCACGTGCCCCCCAAGCTCCCCCTCCAGAGAGTCAGTTCAGGGAGCTAAGCTGAAAGGAGACTAATGGTAAGTACACTGGCAGAAAAATACCTGGTTCAGTAGGTACCAGTAGAGGAAGGTTCTTTCTTCTGATGGTAGGTAGCTGCTGGATGGATTCAGCTGGTTTAGTTTAGTTCTATAGACAGCCTCACCGTACCTTTAGAAAATTACAAATTTTTACTTTGTATCGCCATGATTGCTCAAGAAGTTATTCCTTTTTAAATCTGTATAGTGTTAACAGGATGAAAGTATGTTTAATTTTGGCTTTGTGCAGCTTTTGCATGTGAAAGTGAGGATGACTTATCACAGTGACGTGAGCCATCAGATAAGCAAAGGTACCAGAACAGAGTGCAAGGGGTAGTATCTCCTAATAAGATGCATTTAACTTCATGTGAATATAAAATAGATAAAAATAGATACACTTGCTTAACCAAATAAATGGAAGTGTTTTTTTACATGGAGTCCATGAATTGTGTATGAATATAATTGTTCAATAAACAGGTCCATTAATGATTGCTGTAAAAAAATCATTAATTCATATTAATGATTTAAGAGAAAGAAAGCAATGAGACCAGCATTTGATGGAGAGTAGAAGCATAGGAAGAAAGAATCTTATTTCTTTCTAAGGAAGAGGTAATGTCCTTTTAAAGTAGACACTCATGGAAAACATTTCTTATTTGTTTAAAGGAAGCACAAAAGAAACATTCTGAAGAGAAATACAACATCTTCATGACAGTCTGTGAGAACTTCCAGCCTGTGTTTCGTTATTTCTGCATGGAAAAATTCCTGGATCCAGCTGTGTGGTTTGAAAAACGATTGGCTTACACTCGCAGTGTGGCTACATCTTCTATAGGTATTACACTGGATTATTAACATTGGCTTTCTACACTATGCAGAGAGTTTGCACCATTTCAGAGAGTTTCCTCTGTTTTTGTCACATGTCAGAAAAGGGCAAGTAAGGGGCAAAAAATGCCATGAAGAACAGCACATCAGCAATCTTTTTGTCATTTGAATTTCTAATTCATTCCTCCTCACTCCCCTTTCTGCACTGGAAAGACAGAATGAAATTATGTGTTGGTTTCATATAGTTGTTTGCACTTTTTTTTAGTTTGTAATAGGTTTTAAAGTTTCTACATGGCAAGTTCTGTTGTTTTGATTTAACATTGATAATTTTAATCTCAAATCTTTTAACTGAGTTGAAAAGCTTAATCTTTTACTTTCTACTGGCATCATTAGCCATGGCTGAAATGGTTGTTTAAGTTTTGTCATTTTTCTTTTGATTTTTCTGTCTTAAGGAAATATATATTTGGATTGTGGATTTCCAGTTCTGTATTGTGTCATTTGATCATAAATTGTATACATTGCCATAGATCATATTTTAGATACTAGCATGCTGTTTATACACTCCCTTTTTTGCTGAAAAAAATTAAGTAAATCTGCAGTTCATCCTAGT
Organism: Phaethornis superciliosus; assembly: GCA_023637945.1. Classification (NCBI taxonomy): domain Eukaryota; kingdom Metazoa; phylum Chordata; class Aves; order Apodiformes; family Trochilidae; genus Phaethornis; species Phaethornis superciliosus. Next base: position 180,462,273 of record JAJQWJ010000001.1, on the reverse strand, counting down.
TCAGATTAAAGATTTTTGTAGGAAGTACTACTGCTTGCCATCAGCTAACAGGAAAACAGGAACAAGTGTAAATTGCAGCAAGAGAGATTAAGTTTGGAGGTTTTCTGCATTTAAGGATAGTAAAGAAATGTAATATGTTTGCATGACAGATCTTAAGTTGTATCATTGGATATATGTAAAACTGACTTAGAAAAAGTCACTCAAACTATTTAGATATTGTTGAGGGTTTGAGGTTTTTTTTAATAGTAATAATAATAAACCCAAATTTTATTATGCACTTGCTTTTTATCTGGGTTTTTGGGTTGTTTGTTTTTTTTTTTTTTAAAACTTCGACATTGTTTGCTTAACTTACCTACAGAGAGAAACGAGCAAGAAGTCTGTGGAGTAGATAAAACAGTGTGCATCTTCTGAGAAAAACCTTTTTGCTATTGCATTCAGTTAACCTTTTCTTTTTGGATTTATGGAATGGTGTTTCCTTTTTACTGGAATGATATGGATGCATGGGGGAAGAAATATTCTCACTTTTTTTTTGCTTCCACGTGTTAACTGATTCTAGTAATTTCTCTGTTAAATTATCCCTGCTTTTTACAGCATGTGAATACAGTTTCAGCACTTACCTTTTTGTTTTAGTTGGCTACATTCTTGGACTTGGAGACAGACATGTTCAGAACATCTTGATAGATGAACAAACAGCAGAACTGGTCCATATAGATCTGGGTAAGTGTGACAGGCAAGAATACCTTAATTTTTTTTCACTTTAGCATTTTAAAAAACATTTATTATTCTTTCATTTAGGGGTTGCTTTTGAGCAAGGTAAAATCCTTCCCACACCAGAGACTGTTCCATTTAGATTAACCAGGGACATTGTGGACGGAATGGGTATTACTGGAGTGGAAGGAGTCTTCAGGAGGTAAGTGCTCCTGTATTGCAAAGGGGTGAGGAGGCAGCAGAGTACTTTTGGCACTAGGATTGTTCTGTGTTAAACAGTTGTGATGCTTGAGAGGAGACTCAGATTTCTGCTGTTACTATCCAAACATAAATGCTGTCCTCTGACTCATATGTTTTTATTTATATAACCAATCACAAGTTGGTAATTTTTGCCCAGCTTTTCATGTTCCTCACTACCTAATGGCTTATTGTCACCCTCGTGTGCAATTCTGGGATGGCTCAGTGCTTCCAGAGGCTCCACAGCTAGATTTCATCCCTTGGTTGAGACTGCTAGATTTTTTCCTTCAGGACTGTGTATTTTTTTCAGAGTTATATTATCTATTCAGAGCTATTAAATTTCTTCCAATGGTTTTGTTCTGTTAATTTTTCTGTTCAGTTTTATGTGGTTTTCCTCTTTTGGATAATATATTCGATAACACTTTGCAAGTGCAAAATAAGAGACTTGAGCTGCAAAACAGAAAAAACCCAAAAGGGCTGATTTTCTGTCAGCCTTCATTCTGTCTCCTGCCCTAAAAAGCAGGGTATTTCTCTCATTCAAGACATTCATGGCATTCAGGAACATAGTACTTGCAAACCCCAATTTTCATGTCTTTAAAAAAATATGCAGTTCAAGTGCTGTCTTTGTAAGGCAGCAATTAACATTAATAAGGAGTTCCTAGTATAGCATTGTCCTGTGAAGGATCAGTCACTGTAACTTCTTTCTAACACAGATTTATGTTACTTCTGAAACACTTGTCCTGTGATAAAGATATGAATTGGTTGGCTCCAGCTGAAATACATACAGTGTAAAAGGCACTGGTGCAGATCCTCTTTCTGTCTCAGCCAGACTGACTTGTTTGTGGACTTACACCTATCCTGTTAATTACAGGTCATCTTAAGACTGGGTGTGAATGTAGTTAGCTTTGTGTGTGTTGTCAGCCTGAAGGAGACAGGAACCCTAATCCTGCTTTCATTGGAATACCCATCACAAAAGGAAAGATCCATGTTCTTTTCCACAAGCTTAGTGTGCTTGGGAGTGAATGTAGGTAGATGTAAACTCATTGGAGAGATTTCAGAAATAGCTTCTAGCTACTGGCTCTGCTCATTGCATGTAAAGGAACCCTACCAAGATTCTCCCATGTCTTGCCTGGCACCACTGGCACACACGTTTTCATCCAGCCAAACAGCACATCTCAGCCATCAGTGTTAACTCAGTGATAATTCTGTCTATAGAAACATTTCAGACAGGAAAACAGGTAATCTGTGTCCTGTAGGGAATGTAATCAGTGAGCTACTCAGTCTCCTTCTGGTCAGAGAAGTTATTTATATTTTTAAACTAACCTTTAAAAGGGCACAAATATCCATTATTTAAATTATTAAAAATATTTTTTTTAATCATGATGAAAATACCATTCTATTTTATCAAAAAGAACCTAAAAATACAGTGAAATATCTTCTAGATGCTGTGAGAAAACAATGGCTGTTATGAGAAATTCTCAGGAAGCTTTGCTGACTATAGTAGAGGTATGTATTTTTTCATTCTGTCTGATAGTTACCTGCCAGAATATGTTCAGTTTCTTGTCTTGGTCTTTGCATGCATTGCTATACCAAATATTCATGTAGGGGTTTTTTTGTTGTTGTTGAATTTGAATGTAGTAGTGTTGGCCAGATTTGTTAATTCATGTAATCTTCAATAAAATTATAACCAGTTTGCATTTCCTTTGGGAACTCACCAGTTCCAGGCATATGCAGTTTTCCCTCTTTGGTATTTAAATGCTTCCAGCTCTAGTGCAACCTCCTAGCATGAGCAGTGCTGACTGAATGAATCCTCTTTGCAAAAGTCACAAAGAAGAGAATTAAAGTACTTCTTAAAAAGCTGCTTATACTATGCATTAAATACAAATTAAGATATTTAATGCCTAGAAGTATATTAAAAAGTGACCTCTGCATTGCTGAGATGGGATTGAGTGGCAAAACTGTGTCAAGTATGACAGAAATACCTGCAAGTGATCTGATGCAGTTTTGTTGCTGGGGTGTCTGCTGAGTGATTTAGCCCAATTCTATTGGATTTTAAAAAAAAAACCACCAGATCTCCTAATATTGAGGTGCATGTGAGCATTACCAGCTGAGTGTTTCTCTTCCTGCTAGGGCACTGGACTAACTGTGAGTAACAGTCTAAATTGAGGTTTATTTACTGTGTAGGTGCTGCTCTATGATCCTCTTTTTGACTGGACCATGAACCCTTTGAAAGCTTTGTATTTGCAGCAGAGACCAGAGGATGAGGCTGACATGAGCTCTACACTCAATACTGACCCACAGGAATGTAAAAGAAAAGCCAGGTGCAGAGTATTTTTCTTACTGTCTGCCTGATGCACTGTTGCCTTGCTTTATGGTTTTCTTACTGTGTTGCTGATGTTGTTGAGAATCCATATCCAGTGCACCTCTTTTTCTTTTTTTTTATTCTGCCAGCAGTGATGACCAGAGTTTTAACAAAGTGGCTGAACGTGTTCTGATGAGACTTCAGGAGAAGCTGAAAGGTGTTGAGGAGGGAACAGTGCTCAGTGTGGGAGGGCAGGTGAACCTCCTGATACAGCAGGCCATGGACCCTAAAAATCTGAGCCAACTCTTTCCTGGATGGAAACCCTGGGTGTGACTTGAAAGGATCCAGCACAGTTTTAGAAGAAACCCATTTTTATGCAGGAAGTGTTTTAACATTTCATATTGGTATTTCACAGTTAAAAGTTGCATCAAGAGCAACTGTGAAGGTTTAATACATCTTAGTATGGGGGGCTTTTCAGTAACCTGTTACATTTTTTGTCCACTTGTGTTCACCATACAGTTCCAAGCAGTGTTGATGTTCCTTCTGACTTGCAAGGACTTTGCTTGGGTGTACTTAGTGCTTTTATATTCTTAAAGCCTGAGATTTGTCACTTTTGTTTGTATGTTAACTAGTTGGAGTCTTGTATGTAATTATTCTGTATGGCAACATGACAGTGTAGAATTGACAATCTAAAGTGCATTTCAGAATGAGGGTTATACTTGAAAGATAATGCTACAGTCAATATTAAAGAAAACCAGAGAACCTCATTTTTAATGAACTTCAGTTGTTTTTTTCTAGCTTAGCTAAATGGACATTTTTAAATAAAGATAGGGACTTTCAGCAAAGTAGAATGTGGATGTTTTTTCCTTTGTAAATTAAATTTTGTTGGTACCATATTTTTATAACATTAATAGTTTGAAACAATAAAAATACTTAGCTTTTTTAGCTCAGAATTCCTTGATAAAATAGACTGACAGTACAAGGAAGCTTTGCATACCAGTTATGCCTCTGAAGCAGTCATTTTATCTAGAAACCACACCTGTCAGAAACACTGCAGTTGTGTTTTGAGCACTAAAATCTCATTCTGATTGAATTCAGTTTTGCAGAAATTGCACCTTCTTCAATAAAAAAAACCTACTGTAACTGGATAGTCTAGGAATATGGGTAATAGGAGAACCTAATCAAATAACAGTTTTTCTGGTATATTTAATACACCTTTCCATATCTTTATATTTGAAAATATAAATAAAATTTGGCATGCTCTTATTTTAGTTCACATTTCATACATTTTACAGCATTATAAATGAAGAATTTCTGTTCTAATTACCATTTCACTGATTTTTTTATTTGTACATTGTTCCCACAATTTTTATTCTGTACCTTTGTTTTAGAAGTTACTATCAACATGGCAAGATGAGTCTTCTGTATTATATTTTCATGAAGCTGACATAAATTTAAGTTGATCCTGGAACCAAAAGTGCATCCTGGCTTTCTATGGGGAAAAAACTCTCATCTAAGGTTACAGTAGTTTGTTTTCTGAAAATGAAATTAACTGAGAGAAGAGACACTCTGTGTGGGGCTGTGAAGTGAAAAAAATCCTACCAAGCAATTATGGAATAGCAAGCAGGAAAGGACTAAACAAAAGTACTTCATATTTTTTTTAGTTTTAAACACAGACTTTAAAAAATCTGTTATTTCCTGAAATTTTTCTCACGCTTCTTACAGAGTCATAGAATCATAGACTCTGCCAAGTTGGAAGGGACCCATCAGGACCATCAAGTCCAACTCCTGTCCCTGTGTAGGGCACCCCCAGAACCACATCATGTGCCTGAGAGCATCATCCAGATGCTTCTTGAACTCATACAGGCTTGGTGCCATAACTGCTTCTCTGGGGAACTTGTTCCACTGCTCAACCACCCTCTGTGTGAAAAACTTTTTCCTTCTATCCAACCTAAACTTCCCCCAGCACATCTCCCTTGGGTCCTATCATTGATCACCAGAGAGAAGAGGTCAGGGCCTTCTCCTCCTCCTTCCCTAGTGAGGCAGCAGTAAGCTGGGATGAGGTCTCCCTCAGTCTCCTCCAGGCTGAGCAGACCAAGTGCCTTTAGCTGCTCCTCTTAGGGCTTTCCCTCTAAACCCTTCACCAGCCTCCCAGCCCTCCTCTGGACATTCTCTGGTAGTTCTGTGTCCTTTTTGTACCGTGGCACCAAGAACTGCACCCCGTACTCGAGATGGGGCTGCACCAGTGCAAAGTGGGACAGTCACCTTCCTTGACCAGCTGGCAATGCTGTGCTTGATGCACCCCAGGACTCAGTTTGCCCTCCTGGCTGCCAGGGAACACTGTTGGCTCAACCAGAACCCCCAGATCCCTTTCCACAGGGCTGCTTTCCAGCCTCTTGCTCCCCAAGGTGTATGAATATCCAGGGGTACCCTGTCCCAGGTGTCAGATCCAGCACTTGTCCCTGTTAAACTTCATACGATTGGCAATTGCCCAGCACTCCCATCTGTCTGTATCCCTCTGCAGGGCCTCTCTGCCCTTGGGGGTGTCAGCCACTCCCTGTAACTTGGTGTCCTCCACAAATTTAATTAGTCCTGCATCTAAGGAATTTATAAATATATTAAAAAGAACTGGTCCCACAGTGGATCCTTGTGGAAGCCTGCTAGTGACTGGTTGCCAGCCTGATGTGACCCCACATACTATCACCCTTTGAGCTCGACCCATCAGCCAATTTGTCACCCAGAGGAAGTTCTTTAGGCATTTTTTTTTGGTAATTTAATGCTATAACCCTAGCTATCACCTAAATTAATATTGCATAAAAGCATTTGGCAGATCCTGTCCTTCCTTCGTGAGTTACTGCTGCTCCACTTGAAAAAAAATTATTTTCATTATTCCAGGCTGCTTTGTAGTGCAAACAGTGAAACATTGATTGTCTCCGGAAATTCTAACTTCACAGGAAATAATTATTCCTATGCAATGCCTTTATTTCTGTATTTAGTGTTTGGACTTTGAATATATGTACAATTTCATTGTTCAAGATGAATGAAATGCAAATAAAACACATGTAAATATTGCAAATGTAATTAAACATTGCTTGTGTTATTTGCAAGCTCCTGTAGCAGTGAAATGCCAATGAGCTGACAAGCATATGAAAAGAGGTTTGCATTAACAAACTGTAGAGTCTCCAAAACACTAAGTTTCTGTTACTATGAGATCTGGGTTAACCAATGCAACATTCTTGAGATAATTGTCATCAGTGCAAAGTCTCATGGAGCCAAATATTAACCATCAGAGACTTCTTTCCTTTTGTGCCAGTTATGCCTTCATTTTTAAAAGTCAAAATTAGACAGTGAATAGCTTGCAAAACTGTATCATCTATAGATACATATTTTCCTTGTGTAAGAGTAGAAAAATAAAACCTGGATGGAATGCTCTTTAATTCTTAACAATGGCTTTGCCACATGGTATTGCTGATGGTAAGGTAGATTAGTATTTGAGAGCCTCAAATATACTTACTGTATTAGCAAGCTAAAAATAGGTGAGACAAATCAAGTTGCCTCTTTAGCATTTTTTTTAAGGAATGTGTCTTAGTAATTGTAAACATTCTTACATGTAAAACCAGCCAAAAATAATTTTTTCAGTTAACTACAAATTAATTAAGTCACTATACTGTGTTACTATGAAACTCCTGAGTTTTTAAAAAGTACTCACTACTACTAAATGTTTTCTAGTGTTACTATTATAGAATCATAGAATGGTTTGGGTTGGAAGGGACCTCAAAGATCATCTAGTTCCAACTCCCCTGCATGAGCAGGGAAATCTTCCACAAGACCAGGTTGCTCAGGGCCCCATCCAGGAATGGGGCATCCACATCTCTGGGCAGCCTGCTCCAGTGTATCAACATTCTCACATTAAAGAATTTCTTCCTGATGACTAACCTAACATATGCTCTTTCAGTCAGGCAGTGCCTGTTTAGTCTGCCTCTATTGCTCAAATACAACTCTGCTTCAAATTACAACGGAGTAGAGCAAAATACAAACAAATATTAGCAAAATTGCCATTTAGGATTTTTATCCACTGGAATAATGTCTTCCTCAGAGAAAATGTGAGCTTACTGATCATAGATAGAATCATAGAATTGCTCAGACTGGAAAATACCTTCAAGATCATCAAATCCAGCCATGACCTAACCCTATTACACTATTTGTCATGACCCACCACTAAACCATGTCCCCAAGCACCACATCCAGATGATTTTTAAACACTTTCAGGGATGGAGACTCAACCCCCTTCCTGGGGAAACTGTTCCAGTGATTAACAAACCTTTCTGCAAAGAAGTTCTCCCTGCTATCCAACCTAAATCTCCCCTGATGCAACTTGAAGTCCTTTCCCCTTGTCCTGTCATCTGCCACCAGGGAGAATAGACCAACCCCACTGGCACTACAACCTCCCTTCAGGTATTTGTGAAGTGACAAGGTCTCCCCTCAGCCTCCATTTCCCCAGACTCCACAGCCCCAACACCCTCAGTCAGTCAGTACTCAGTCAGTCAGTGCTGATCTCAGTCAGTACTCGGGGTGGGGCCTCACCAGTGCTGAGTGCAGGGTCAGGATTACTTCCCTAGTCCTGCTGGTCACACAATTTCTGACACAAGCCAGAATGCCATTGGGCTTCTTGGCCACCTGGGCACATTGCTGGCTCATATTCATCTGACTGTCAATCAATACACCAAGGTCCTTTTCTGCCAGGCAGCTTTCCAGTCACTCTCCTCTAAGGCTGCAGTGTTGTCTGGCATTGCTGTGACCAAAATGCAGGACCCAGCACTTGGCCTTATTGATTTTCATACAGTTGGTCTCAGCCCAACAATCCAGTCTGTCCAGGTGCCTAAGTAAAGCCTTTCTACCATCCAGCAGATACACAGTGCCTCCCAACTTGGTGTCATCTGCAAACTTACTGAGAGTGCATTCAATCCCTTCATCAAGATCATTAATAAAGATGTTAAATAGGAGTGTCCCCAGCACTGAGCCCTGGGGGACACCACTCGTGACTGAGCTGCCAGCTCCACTGACCACAACTCTTTGGGCACAGACACCCAGACAGTGTTTAACCCAGCAGAGTTATGTGCCCACCCAAGCCATGGGCAGCCAGCTTTTCCATGAGGATGTTTTGGGGGACAGAGTCAAAGTTTACTAGATCCAGGTAGACTCCATCAACAGCCTTTCCCTCATCCACTAAGTAGGTCACCTTTTCAGAGAACGAGATCAGGTTTGCCCAGCAGGATCTGCCTTCATGAATCCATGCTGACTGGGCCTGATTGTCTGGTTGACATTTAACTGATCTATAATGGTTCCTGAGATTACCTGTTCTATGACCTTCCCTGGCACCAAGGTGAGACTGACAGGTCTGTAGTTACTGGGATCCTCTTTCTGGCCTTTCCTGAAGATGGGTGTCACATTTTCCAGTCTCCAGTCCAATGGGACCATCCTGGTTAGCCAGGACTTCTGAAAGATGATGGAGAGAGGCTTGGTAACCACATCTGCCAACTCTCAGCACTCTAGGATGTAAACCATATGGCCCCATTGACTTAGGAGTGTCTAGCTTATGCAGCAGGTTCATAACCATTTCCTCATGAATTACATAGGGCCTAATCTCTTCCCCATCTCTGTCTTCTATCTTAAGAGACTGTGTGCCCAAAGAACAACTAATCCTCCTATTAAAGACTGCTGCAAAAGTCTTTAATAAAAGTTCCTCAGCCTTTTTTTGATCGTTGGTCACTGTTTCCCTCTGTATCTGATAAAGAATGGAGATTCTCTCTAGCTTTCCTCTTGTTGATATATTTATAGAAACACATTGTTATTTTTCACTACAGTGTCCAAGTTTAGTTCCAGTTGGGCCTTGGCCCTTCTAATTTTCTCTCTACACATCTTCACTCTATCTTTGTAATCCTCATAAATTACCTGTCCTTTCTACCAAAGACCATAAACTTTCTTTTTGTTTCTGAGTTCCAGCCAAAGCTCTCTGTTCAGCCATGCTGGTCTCCTTCCTCCTTGGCTTGTCTTCTGTGACATGGGGATGGTCAGCTCCTGCACCTCTAAAAAAACCTTCTTAAAGTATGCTCACCCTTCCCGGGCTCCTGCATCCTCCAGAACTTCCTCCCAAGGGACTCTCTCAGCCATGGTCCAGAAGAGATCCAAGTCTGCTCTCCTGAAGTCCAAGGTGTCAGTTCTGGTCCTGATACAAATTCTGCTTCTCCTATGTGAAAAGGAGTAAAAGTTTCTGTGTTTCTAAGCTATGGTGTGGAATCAGAGACAATTCCTATGAATCGTGCTGTGACTTAAGAAACTGGAAGTCTGAACAAGAGTAGAAATACAAAAAAAGGTATAATTTAGAACTTTATAATTACATGATCTTTACCTATAACTGCTACAAATAATTTTAATATTATCTAAGGAATAAAAAAAAAATAAAGCTACAGACAGCTCTACTCATGTTACAGAAATGGAGAAGGAAGAGAATTTACTTTCCCTCAGACTGGACACCTACAAAGCTTTCTGTAATTATGAGAAACAGATGATCTGATATAAATTTTCTGCTTTTCTTACTTAGTAATTTCTACATAATATTATTAGTCACAAAATCAGCTTGTTTGCCTATTTTTGTTTTTCCAGACAGCAGTATAAGTCCTGAATTACATCAAACAGTTTCAGTTCTGTAAGTTTAAGTAAAAAGAGAATCTTGCTCTTTATATGATTTTGTTCTGTTTTTTTTTACTTGCCTCCTTGCTTTAATCAGTCAATAATGTATGTTAACACACCTATACATTGCATCATATGTAAGTAGATTACACACACTAAAAGCCCTTTGGCTATATCAAAACACAGAAACTGAGGCCTAACTTATGCCCTATCAGCACATAGCAGTCACAGAGGTGTAATTAAAACCAGTTTAAAATCAATTTATTAAGGTTGTGAAAACCACGATGGGTGCAAACCTCCATATGACACACTTCTGTTTGGAATTACCTCTTATCTGTTTATCTTAATTAATAATTTACACACAGGTCTTGTAAAGCAATGACAATACACGAGGTATTGTGTTAAGGTAGACATTATATGCTGAAAGATAAACACAGACCTTTGAGACTGCTCCTCCTCTGGATATAAAATGACTACTTAAAGCAAAAGCATTCTGTCATTATTCAGTTCTAAATTACCACCTTTACTTTTATGTAAAACATGGAATTAAGCATGTGGGTTCCCTGTTTGCACCATTCCCATTGTCCCTCTCAAAACGCTTTCCACCTCACACCTACACCAAGTCTAGAGTCTTGGTTCTAATGGTTTCAAAGTATCCTCTTTCTTTTTGATTCCAAAAGCCTTTACTGGATGCAGCTTTCAGCCTGTCTTTCCAGTACTTCACTCACTGATCCCTGGTTTCAGTCCAGCATCTGCATGAGAGATGTAACTGAGGGGTCTTTTTATAGTTTGCTTCTGTGAAAGAACTACTTGTCATTTAATTACAGGCACACTTGAAGCTTTTAAAGTTAAATAATGCATTAAGAAATGGCATGTCTGTAAAATCATTGTAATAAATTAATTTGATTGCATAAAACAAAACAAAAAAATCTTTTCACATTTATATCCTATCCTATTACACTGTCCAATTACTCTTTATTAGAAATATGAATGTCCCAGTAAGCAAGTGATCCAACTGACTATAAACCAAGGGGTTTAATGGATTTCTTAGATGGAGGAGGAAGATGATACAACATGTTCAGTATAAAAAATAAGTAGTTTACTTTAAATGCAGGCTGTCACAATGCACTGAACATATCCGATTTATTAATAATTCATTATTTTGATATTAGTCTTCCAAATCTCTAACTGGAATACTTAGAATTTACTGGAAAATTCTTTATCATCTACTAAGAAGAAAATGAGAGCTTTCTTTTGTACAACACTCAATTTTTTTATGGTCTGAGAGTCATTTATCTTTGTGGAGTAGTAGGACCCAGGTGTTCTTCCTGAAAGATTGAGTTTATATTGATGTCTGGCTTTTGTGATTTTTTTTTTTTTTTTTTTTTTTTTTTTTTGTTATTTGCAAGAAGACACACATTTCCTAATACGGGAAGTGATAAATACAGACAGAAAAAAAGTGCTTCAAAGAACCACATTTGCCTTCATGAGGCTGTCTGTTTTTTTTTTCAAAAAGTACAGCCAAGAACAAAATAAATTTACTTCTAAAATACACTAAGCATACACAGTTCTAATACAGCCCCGATTAACAAAACCACACGTCAAAAATAAACCACAATAAAACTAGTTAATACTTAGAATCATTAAAAAATACAGAAACCTTGATGACTGCAACACCTGCATACTTAAAACTGTGCTTGAATGGACTGGTAAGGCTTTGGGGTTCAGCTGCCTGGCTGCCCTTCTACATATTGCTCTAGAAAACAGTTCATGGCAATAATTGTATATTTCACCATGGAAAGACAGTATTCTTAGACAGGGCCAACCTACACAATAGGAGTGACTGGTATCTGCTTATTTGCTTGAAGATGAATACCACCTGAGTCTGGAATAATGAATACAGAACTTTAGTAATAATTGCTGAACCTTGATTGACAATGACAAGTCCAGCCCAAAATATTTCCCTTTCATAAATACTTTTATCTGGAGTTCTAACTCACTGTACAAATGGTTCATGTATTTTTTTTTTTCTCTAGAAAGTCATGAAATAGTTCTGTAATTCCTACCTACATACTCTTTCCTTACGTCATGCTAACTCTTACTGAAGCAGATCATCTGGTAAAAAATAAGTTAGTTTTTCACTCTGGCCTCTACACTACAACTTGAACAGCAGTCTAAGTAGTGCGTAATGCATTAGCCTGATGGATAATTGATATGAGGTATACTAATGATGCTTGGTTCATAAGGCAGTTAAATAGAGGAGGAGGTTTGAAACAGTAACCAAATAATCATGGAAAAAAAGCAGAAATTCAGCCAGAGAGCTGGGCAATAATTTTGGCAATAAATTAACTTCCTTTCAGCAATTTCTGGTGTTGTAATACTAACTGCTAGTTCTTAAAAGCATGAAACATTTGCATAGGACTATGATATTTCAAGTTATTTAAATATCAAAAATTGAGGAGCAAGTACTTTATGCCTAAATGAAAGCAAATGCATGTACCCAGACATTTCAAGTGAAGAATATTTAAGTATTTCATACCATTTTTCAAATCTCATTATAGTATCAAAGTCAGAAGCCTATACACCACTGTCTCACTCTGTGGCTACCAGAGCTAGAAACCTAAGTTTATTTGTTTAGTTAGAGCAATTTTACAACAGTTAAGACATTAATTGCCATACAGAGATAACAATTTCTTTCTGTCAACTACACAAGGACCTTGAACAACTATGCTTCTTCTGATGCAGCCCCACTAAGTGAACAAAGACAACTGGGGTAAATCTGGCCTATAAAAGTCTGGCATTAAAAAAAAACAAACTAGCAGGTTCAACTGAAATCAACAGAAAACGAGCACTGACATAAAAAAAAAAAAAAAAAGCTGTGCTACTAGTAGAAGCATACCATTTGCAAATCTCTGAGTCAAGAAGACTGACAAGTGTTTAGGACTGCAGAGATTTTGGCTTTAGGAATCTCCATGACTTGCTTAGTTGAATACATATAATACATGCAAATATACGTCATAATTTCATGCAATGGCAATTTTGTGCATCCAGGATGAATACCACAGTGAATATCACATACTTGTAGTATCTAGTCTGAATTTGATGAAAGCATCTGCTGCAACATCTAGCAATTCTTCCTGCAAACAGAAAAACAATCTACCGTGCTTCCATCAACTGAAAAATGAAGACAGAAACAGTGTATTACTGTGAATATGCAGTCTCAATTACTTGGTAGAGCCTGCAGAAACAGACTCATGATTAGGTTGAGGTCCTTTACTAGAGAAACTAGAAAACATGCAAAACATAATGAGATTTCTAGCAAGCAGACGGAGCTGCTTAATGAATACACCATCTACAGTCTCCCAGGGACAAGCAAAGGATGTCAATATTTTTATAATTATCAAACTGCTTTCAAGTGGCTTAAAAGAAATGAATTCCGGTCCATTATAATAAATTCTAAAAGCCATCTGCCTTCTGTGTGTTTAGTTTCTTCCTTTCTTTCTTCACTTTTGTTTTATTTGCCTTTACTTTGATGTTCATCTTTGTTTTCCCTTGGATCATAGTTTCTGTTGTTTTCAACCTTGCAGTGCATCCACAGCTCCCAGGAAACACTGGGGGCAATCAAAACCACTGCTTGATTTCTACTACCATAAAGAGCCTTGTTTTACAACACTATGCCACAAATAGAAAACAGTGAGACAAGCCACTAGTGGAACTTAACAAGCCACCAGTAGAACACAAGTATCTGACTTTGCACTGTACTGTATAACTTGTACAGCACTGTCTCCTGAGGGTAAATGCTCTTCAGCAGGAGGATGTGTTCCTCTAAAACTCGTCAGCTCTTTGTTGTACTGAAACATATGCACATTCTGTAGAGATGCAAATACACAAAAAAAGCCACAGACTTTGTATTTCAGTTTTGAAAAAAAGCTGTGAACACTTTCCCATGTCCAACCTTACAGGATTTAAGAATTACTGTCTTTGAAATCGTCTAATAAAGTCTATTCATGTAAGAGAAAACTGCATACACTGTTAGAAGATATAGTTTATATTCATATTAAAATGAGCTAATAATGGAAGAGCTTTCAGAGAGCAATACATACAGGTATGAAGTACAGGCTCACATTCATTACTTAGCAAAGATGTTGCAATAGAGTATTTAGATCCCTCAGTTTATTTGTCCTAAAAAAAATCAGAGTAAAACCCAGCTTTTTCTCCAGCTTAGATTTACAAAGCTACTCCTTAAAACGTTTTAATTCCACACAACTTTTTTTTTTTTTTTTTTTTTTTTTTTTTTTTAATAAATTTAGGACATCATATCCAGATCCTTCCTTGAATTCTTCCCTAGCCATAGATAACAACTCATGAGTCTTGAAGAACATTCTCCAGCAGCAATCATCCCGATGAGGGCTGTCCCTCTGCACCTGAAGTCCCTAAAATGGCTCCTTCACCACATGCTATGGACTACAATATTTGACACCATGACATGGTCTTTAATTACATATTACAGACCTTTTTATTTCTTATTTCCACATGAACCCCTTGTCATCTATAAATGCACCACTCACCTGTGTTGTTCTAATGCATCCTGTATACTTGTAACTGCTGCAGAAAGATACAAGATGAGAAGAAAGACCTCACTGTTAAAGGTCATTTGTAACTGCAAGCAGATCATTCCCATGGTCACCCACCCTAACTACACCTGTCACTAAACTAGTTTGCTTTAGCATATGACATGCAGTCTTAAATGTTTCTGCAAACCACTCTTGTGAGCCTTTTTTCAGAGATCAAGCTGGCACTGAAGAATGCTGCAAGTGAAAACCAAGTAAAATAACATGGCTAAAATTCTATCACACATTTTCACCAAATCTGACTGGGGACAACAAGAGCTGGACACAGTGCTCCTGCCTGTGTCAGTGTTTGGTGAGTGAGGCTTTTATCACACAAACTAATCAGAGCAGGAGTGCAACTTTTCCAAAAAAGAGCAGAAAGGATTCAAACAGACAGAAAGATTTGCAGAATAAAACCTTGATTTCTAGAAAAGAAAAATGGGATACCCATTTTTTCGTACAGGGAGGAAAGGAACTACTTAATAAAATTAAAAATTATTGCTAAAACCCACATTAAAACTAAGAAATGAGAACAAAAAGTCCTTAAACTGAAAATTAAGAATGGTTCCTGGAAGATGTAAGAACTAGTCTGGGAAAAGTAACGAGTAACAAACAAATCTGCAGCATCAATAGCACAAAAAGCATGAGCTCAAGGGACTTTCAGATGTCTAAAAACTGTAATTTTAATCCCCATAAAAACAGAACATACTTTTTATTATCTCTGGAGCAATACAAAAGATACGCCCTGAAGTTAAAAGAAAAAGCTATCACCGTTTCTGCTACAGCAGGATTATTGACAGGCAGTGATTAAATTTCTAATGAACTTTCCTCTTTTTGATGCATAAACTCGATTTCCATTTCTGCTAATGAGATCACATTTTCAGTGAGCAAAAAACAGTTCTGTCAGTGACAGTACCTACACAAACTTCATTATCAGAGGGAGAAAAAGAAAACGAGCTCATGAGAGGAAAGATACAAGATGTTAACAGAATCATAAAATAGTTTTGGTTAGAAAACACCTTCAAGATCATCAAGTCCAACCATCAACCTAGCACTGCCAAGTCCATTACTAAACTATGTTCCTAAGCACCACATCTAAATGTTCTTTAAATACCTCCAGGGATGGTGACTCAACCACTTCTCTGGGCAGCCTGTTCCAATGCTTGACAACCCTTTTGGTGAATAAATTTTTTCTTAATATCTAATCTAAACCTCAACTGGTGCAACCTGCGTCCATTTCCTCTTGTCATATTGCTTGTTAGTTCTACTATGTGCAAACAACTCTACAAAAAAATCGGAAAATATAGAAATTATCTAAAAAGCTAATGAGGTAGCTATGCATGCTGAGTCAGCTTTTCTTTCTGTGCTTAGACCCATGGCTGCAGACATGGCTAAGCACCATCTATCTCAGTATCTGGCATCAACAAGTATTTCTAGACAACAAATTTATTATACTTTCATATCAATTTTTCTACTTTGTTAAAATTTGACCATTTAAAAATGTAATCAATAAAACAAGGTTACCTAGAAAACAGCATTTTCCACAATGTATTGGAAAGAGATAAGGGGAAAACTGATCATTTAAGAGCCACAGCTCACTCCTCGTGTTTTGGTCTGTAGGTTTGATTATACCAAAGGTGCTGCTTTTTAAAATGTTTGTACTGTATAAAAGCTCAACATTTACTGAAATATCCCAGGGCTGTCCACACACTCACCCTTGTTTATCCAACATGGCACTTTCTTTAAAATCTTAACAGCTTTCATGGAGCCCACAGATATCCCGATGCCTTAAGGATGAAGCATTTCTGTATTAATTTCTCTTTCCACGGCACTCCCTCCCTCCCTGAGGTACAGGTACTTTCACCAGATGCAGCCTGTGCCCTAAGTGACACTGGGATTCCCGCCCCACAGCTCGCCCGGCGGCTCCGAAGGCCTCAGGCGCCAGAGCGCGGCCCACGGACTCCGGCCCGGTCCGGTCCTGCCGCCTCCCCACGCCGGGAACGTTCCCCCAGGGCCCGCCCCCCCGGGCCAGCCGGCTTTAAGGAACCGTGGCGGGCATCCCCGTTAGTGAGAGGAATATTGACAGCTCTCCGGCGAGGGGATGGTTTCAGTAAGTGTTCAGAGCGGCGGTACATACACTGTGAGGGGGGTGCGGGGTGTGCGTGTCGCCACTCCCGCTCTCCCGCCCCTCAGGGTCAGTCCGCAGGCACCGCCGTTTCCAGCCGGGGAGGAAAGGGCTTGGTTAGCCTGCTCCAGATGTAAGGTCGAGCCCGTGGTGAGGAAGCAGCAGCAAAGAGCGGTGACCCCCGGAACAACAGGCAGGGACTGAGAGGAGCAGTCTGCCTTTTCCCGTGAGGTGCAAGGAAGGAGAAGAGCGGGAGAGGCCGGGAGCACTCCCAGAGCAAAGCCCGGGCGGGGTGATGGCTGCCGGGGCGGGGAGCGGGAACTGCGGGAGCCTTCTCCTCCCAGGCGGCAGAAACCTGAGATCAAGGCCACGGTAGAGTCCTGCGGCTGAACATGAAGAGTCCGGAAGCTTCTTCACTGAAGAGAACTACAAGGGCATAAAGACAACGCTTTCGGAGAACAAATCACTGCGAAATGCACAGGCTGTGCGTGTTTACAGCCCCTGAAGAGACCACAAAGACACAGTGACTGCCCAACACCGCTGGTACCGCAATTCCCCCACCCCGAAAGTTTCTCAGCATGTGCCAAAGTGAGATGACAGTATTGAGGGCTTTGGACTTCTCTGTTGACTTCTGTTAACAGAAGAAGCAAAAAGGTGTTGAGAGTTTTTTTCTTTTTTAATGGAAATTTGTTCAGTATGATACTTCAGTTACTGAATAGTAATAGAATTTGAAATATTGAATCGTGAGCACTGGCTAGTAAACTCCCTGTCAAAATATTTAACTCCTTAATAATATAATCAGATTATACTCACTGTCAGTGAGGTAAGTTTTGCCACTGATTTCTGACAGTAGAAGACATGCAGTTGAACCAGTCAGTCCCTTTTTAAGATGTATACATATGCACCTGTGTATTTTTACTCAATGTCCTTCACTTCAGTAAGTTAAGTGGAACCTGCTTTTTAAATAGGAGATTACTAGATAAACTAATCGATCTCTTCAGTTCTGGATAGCCTAAACTGTCCTGTGGTCAGTTAGATATTGTAGCAGTATGTGTGTTACTTTGAGTTTGTCAATACTATGAAGACCTGATAGATGACTTCTGTAAGTTCACACTGTAGACCAAATAATGGGAAATTTTTAACTAATCAGAGAAAGATTATTTTTTTAATTTTGGTTTTATGTAGAACATTATCCAGTATTACTTATTTCATCAAATGCAAAACATAACTGAAGTATTTTAGAATAATTCTTTTACATAACAATTGAGCAGAAAAGAAGAAAGGAATGTCTGTACAGATTAAGCCATGTGATATTGTTTCACCAAACCTTTGCCTTGTATGTAACAATGGGATCCAAGATTTACAGATGGCATTGCAACGTGGTTTCAAAGACAAAGACTTTGAAACAGCGATCAAAAAGCTGTGTAGCACTATGAATTCTGTTTGAAGGTAGGCCCAACTATGGTAACTCACAAGATAGCTTTTGAAAGGTGCTCAGTCCAGTTTTAAGAGACGGGTCTTGCCAGAGGCCTTCCTCTTCATCAGTACTCCAAATTAAAATTTATTATAAAAAGTAATTATATGTTATTTTATATTAAATTAGAATGCAAAGATAAATCCAGGCATGTATTAGTTTGACAATATAAGAATTCTACAAATGTATGTACATTATACTAATAGGTAGCTATAAAGTTAAGTACCTGACATTGTTCACTGGAAGAATGGAAAGGACCCTGTAATAAGTGTCAGCCTAACTGAAAATACAGGAGCCAGTTTCTCTGCTGTGAGAGGAATCTGCCTGGGAATAGGGAAAGGACAGGAGAGCTGTCATGGCTCTCAGATCTTGAGGTGCTAACCAAAAGAATATATGCCAGCTCCATGCCAGGAGCAAATGTTCCTGTGAAGTTGGAACACTCATTTTGCCACTTGGGATTTTGTATTCTCTGCTTGGGTTTTTTTGTTTTTTTTATCCCAGAGGAAAGCCCATCTCAGTACATGTATAATTGATTTTATGGGTTCAGTGAGAGAAGAAACTTTATAGGTTTTGATTCAACCCAGTATGCAATATTTCTTGTATGAAAGAGAGCCTTAGCTTAATTCTTCCTATCTTCTTTTTCATGCAGCCCACTCTAAGTCTTTGGGAGCTATAAGATTATTTTATTTTAAAATATTTATTTTGCATTAAATTGCTGAGTTATGTTAACTGTTTATTAACTTGGGGCAATGTAGCATAGTGATGCACTTCAACAAATTCCAATAATAAAATAGTTACTTATCACAGTTTTGTGGTAAAGGCCACACCATTTTTAGTCAGAGGTCCCAGAAAATGTCTGAATTAATTACACAGAGTTACTTACACAACCAGTATCATTACATAATTTTTTTTTTCCCTGTAGAACTGAGAATTTTTTAGGAACAGACTGTTTTATTCTCAGAAACAGGTAGGATACTACAATCTGTTACGATGTAATTTTAAAGAGCCAATTTTATGGGTTCCGTGAGAGTTGATGCTGCTCCAGTTGCACTGAAAATCACATAGTTTATTACTCACATGCATTATGCATTAGGCTCTTGGTAACTGGGCATGGATTGTTAAAATTGTCCTTCATAGTGTAATGATAAGAAACAAACTAAATGGCAAGGAATAAAAGTTTCTTCTCTGTAGCTTTGACAGTTTTGCATGTGATTTCTTACTTGCTTTAGTTTGTTGGACAACAAATAGGAACAGTAGGAACTTCTCCTTCACTTAATTTTTTTAATTGGATCAGATAACCTTCTAGATCTTATTTTTTATTACAAATATGAACACACTCAGCAAAAATCTTACGTCATTTACTCTAATGGGACCAGAATTCTGCCTTTCTCTGTGAATATTATTTGTATTCACCATCAGAAGAGATTTTTATAATTGTTTCATTAACAAGATAATCCATCAAGGAACTGATGACAGCTGCATCTAGTAACCTACTTAACAGATCCAGTTTGACAACTGTTACACATTAGTGCATGTCATCAAGGCAGGGTGTAACTTAGTATTAAATTAATACAGCAAACACAGTTGATAGTGGACCATAGTTTCTTGAGAAGGATGAAGGTGAAAACTAATGAGCAGAATTTGGCTTTGGAGTAATCCTGCCTTGTGACTGGAAACACCTGCTGCTTATGAGGGTAGTTTGACCATCAGATTCAAGTAAATGCTTGAATTTGTTTGCTAGTGGTACTTAGAGCTGTTCATGAGGGACTTCCCCAAGATTTCATCTAATCTGGCTCATGAAAAGGCATATGACAGAAACTCTTCCTAGAGGTGACCTCATTCAGATTGTCATCTTCCAGTGCACAGACTGCCTGTTTTGAGTTCAAGTTTTACAGGGAAATAAGAAATTTCCAGTGGTTCTGTTAATTTTGAACTGAAAGATCCTATTGCTAGCAGGTGTTTCACTGACTGGGATGGAACTGTGATGAGTGAATCTCACAGAAGAGTAAATACCAATAATCCTGGTCTCTATTCCAGGGAACAATGCACTCTACATAAAGTATTATTGATAGTCAAGAAAAAGTTGCAGTTTTTCTGGACGACTGGAAATATTTTTTGCCTGATACAATATTTTATCACAATAAAATTTCTTTTCCTGAAGGTAATCACATTTTAGAAACTATTTCACAAGAAATACTCAGAATTATTCTGTTTTATTTATTTATTACTTGCATTGCATTTAAGTATTGTAAAATGTTTATGATTCGTTATTAAGTCATGTCTCCATGATCTGTTCCATATTTAAATGCCATGTGAAGCACTACCCTACTTCAGGCAGGGCTTTCTGGTATTCTGCTGAGATGTCTTGAGTGTCTCTATGCTATATTGCAAATCCATGTTTCAGATGGATCCTGACTGATTTTTTTTTAGTGTTGGGAGTGGGATGGGAATGTCATGTTCACTCACTGGTGGCCTGCAGAGTGTGTTGTGTTAGCATTTAAATATCTATATAACTCATAAAGTACATCAACAGTCCCATTGACTGCTTAAAATTGATTACTTTGATGGCTGATAACTCTATTCAAAATATTTTGTAATTTTCTTATATGTGTGAAGTATATATTCAGCTTCTTGAAAGAGCAGGATTTGCACTTTCAATCAATCCAAGCATGTTAATGCCAAATCAATGTATCTGTCCTGTTTCTGTCAAATCCTCTGTGTACTGCATGACTATGGTATATTTGCATGACTTTGGTAAATTGTAGTAATATATAGTAATTATATAGTAATATATAAATTTACAGCCTTGTAAGGCAACATTAAAATATCTGTAAAACTTAGTATTATCAAGGGAGACATAAACATGAATACTATCAAAATTGTGTCAGAAGAAAGGCTACATGCCTCTTGGACATGCTCAGGAGCTGGATGTTTTTATCCTTCTGCTATGTGACTAGATAAATGCTTGTTATATGACTGAAGTGTAGTGCATAGAAAAATGAACATCTGGAAGTCATGTAGGCCAAGTTTCCTCTCTTTGGGGATATCAGTGTGAAGGCTTTTTTCCCTTATCTAATTGGAATTTTCCATGTTGCAACTTATGTCTGTTGTTTGTAGGCCTTCTGCTGTGTACCTCAAAGAGGTTTGGCTTTATCTTTTCTACACCCTCCCTTCAGAGTTTAGCAGAATAATCTTTCCCTTTCCTTCTTTTTTTTAAGGCTGACCTAACCCTGCTCACTCAGCTTCTCCTTGTAACCTTTCTATCACCTTGGTGGTCCTCAGCTGGGCCTCCTCCAGTATATCAATGTATTTCCTGTATAGGGAAGGCCAAAACTGAACACATCATTCCAGTTTCAGTCTCACTACAGCCAGACAGAAGGGAAGAAACATCTCCCTTAGCCTGCTGGCCACACTCTTGCTAATACATCTCTTGTCACCACTTACAGGTTGGGACTAGATTAAGCCACATGCTGCTGTCTCAAATGTCTACAAACAGACATGCAAAATAACTCCTTTTACCTTATTCTTACAGCAAAATACAAAATTAGTAACTCTGTACAGTGCAGATTTTCTTACATTATTAGCAACTCAAAAGCCAAGCATTATTTCTCATATCACCTCTATAAAATGCTGTAGAAGTGTTCACAGACAAGATTCTAATAGGTAAGTTCTGTGAACTTAAACCAATATTTATATAAAATCTTGTACTTCACTGCCCTTCTGGAGCACTTTTTTGAAAAACTTAAGCAGTAAAGGAGCTGATAATATCCTAGGTTTATGTAATGCTTCCTTTCCTTAATATAATTTCTTTGTAAGCTTCTCAAACATGCTCAAACAGGTGATATATGTTTTCTCTGTCAGCTCTGCCTCCCTAGATAAATAATTCACCTTCTAATGTAATAAATGTCGGGCGTATGCTTCCCAGAATGGATGCTTGAACCTATCATTCCATCAGGCAAACTTTGATTATACGTTGTTTTTTAATTATGAATCTACGAAGAAGCTGTGGCACAATACTGCTATGAAACTAGTGCATTCCCTTGAGGTAAATTTCAAAAAACATAAACTAAAAATGTACTGTAATTACACCTTTTTTATGGGCAGCAGGTCATGATGTACTTATTTCAGGATGAAGCTTTTTATTTCCAAATGTGGGTGCCTAAATACATTAGAACAGACACCACATATAAAATGACTGATTTTCTGGAGTGTTCTCTGTATGAAACTACTGTCAAATTTAGAGAGATTTGAAAATAAGGAACCCAGGTGGATTAAGTAAAGGCTCTTCATTGACCAACATTTTGGAAGTCAGACGACTTATATGTATATGCCTGTTTGAATATATTGGACCTGCACTTCAGGACAAACTATTCCCAACAAATAAACCTGTCTCTGTGATCAGTAATAAGTTCTACAGTGTGTTGTAAGTAACTACCATTGATGAAAACAAGACAGATTTTACTCTGTATTTTAAGCCCTGTGTTGTGCTCTAAAAGCTGAAGTTCAGTGCTGTGGTATAATAATTATTATTTTAAATTACCAACAATGCTAGGTGAACAATCTAGTGGTGTTCAGAAACTACTACAGAATAATGGAAATTCTAGTGTGTGTATGTAGCTTAAAATACTGTGTAATGTATGTATAAAACTTCACTTATACAAACATTTTGCTGAATATTTAGCAATTCTGGTAACACACCAGGCCAATAGGTCTCATCCCTTCATCACACTCAAATAGATCTGACAACTGTTCTGGCCTGGAGGAGCAATTGTTATGATTGCTCTTCATTACAATTTAAACTGCATATAGTACCACCAGTGGCAAGAAGAAGTTTGCCTTACCTTCATTTATCCTTGGAAGATCTGTAGTGCATAGAGCCAGATTTTCTCAAGTGATTGGGCACTTTTAGTCAATGCTCTGCTGTGTCTCTACTGCTTTTTAATTTTGTCAGTACAATTAATGCATTCATATTTCAGGATGTTTCTTGCCTCAGAGTTATACAAGTATCTGTAAGGCATTGTGTGACAAACTAGTCTATGAAGGGATGCTTTTTACCAGAGCAAGGAGGGGTTTTTTTGACAGAGAAGAATGTAGAATAGTTTTTTTCTCTCTTACGAGAGAAGAAAGAAGGGATGAAATATATTTTTTTATATTCATAACCATTTAAATTTTATTTGACTCTTCTTCCAGTTTGAAAGATTTCTGTTTCAAGCCAGGCAAGTTTTCCAAATAACCCTAACATATGGACCATGACTCTCCCTGTTGCCTCCCATAAACATTTTTTTTTTGACTTTTGGTTTAAAACACCAATTTTGGTGTGAGACTTGGAAAACTTCATTGCTTCAACAAACTGGTATGCTTAATTGTTTTGCTGAGCACACCACTTCATAAATACTGATGAATATAAAATGTAGGTGGATATATAATGGATAGTATCACAAAATAAGATCATATCATACAGTAAAAAATTATTGTACACAGAGAACCCTGTTCCTGAATTTTGATGTAGAAAATTTTGTCATGTGATTTGAACATTTATAGTCCAAAGTTCTAGGACTGATGGTAATGTGAAATAAAATTAGAACTACTATATATCACATAACAACAGAATCATCCGGGCTGGAAAGGACCTCTGAGAGCATCAAGTCCAACCCTTGATCCACTACCACTGTGGCTACCAGACCATGGCACTGAGTGCCACATTCAGTCTCTTCTTAAAAACCTCCAGGGATGGAGAACCCACCACCTCCCGGGCAGCTCATTCCAATGTCTGATCACCCCCTCTGTAAAGAATTTTTTATTAACACCTAACCTAAACCTCCCCTGGCAGAGCATAAGTCCATGCCCTCTTGTCTTACTGACAGCTGCCTGGGAGAAGAGCCCAACCCCCCCCTGGCTCCAGCCTCCTGTCAGGGAGTTGTAGAGAGCGATGAGGTCTCCCCTGAGCCTCCTCTTCTCCAGGCTGAACACCCCCAGCTCCCTCAGCCTCTCCTCACAGGACTTGTGCTGGATCCCTTCACCAGCCTGGTTGCCCTCCTTTGGACCTGCTCCAGGACCTCAATCTCCTTCCTGAACTGAGGGGCCCAGAACTGGACACAGGACTCGAGCTGTGGCCTCACCAGGGCTGAGTACAGGGGCAGAATCACTTCCCTGGACCTGCTGGCCACGCTGTTCCTGATCCAGGCCAGGATGCCATTGGCCTTCTTGGCCACCTGGGCACACTGCTGGCTCCTGTTCAGCTTCCTGTCAATCCAGACTCCCAGGTCCCTCTCTGCCTGGCTGCTCTCAGCCACTCTGTGCCCAGCCTGGAGCTCCCCATGGGGTTGTTGTGGCCAAAGTGCAGGACCCGGCACTTGGCCGTGTTGAACCTCATCCCGTTGGAATCAGCCCAACTCTCCAGTCTGTCCAGGTCCCTCTGCAGAGCCCTCCTGCCTTCCAGCTGATCCACACTCTCCCCCCCAGCTTAGTGTCATCTGCAAATTTGCTAATTGTGGACCCAATCCCTTCATCTAAATCATCAATGAAGATATTAAACAGGACTGCGCCCAACACTGATCCCTGGGGGACACCACTGGTGAGCGGCTACCAATTGGATCAGCACCATTCAGCACCACTCTCTGTTGGCCTGCAGCAGTTCCTAACCCAGCACAGAGTGCTCCTGTCTGAGCCCTGGGCTGACAGCTTTTTCAGGAGAATCCTATGGGAGATGGTGTCAAAGGCTTTGCTGAAGTCCAGGCAGACCACATCCACAGCCTTCCCCTCATCCACCAGGGGGTCACCCGATCATAACAGGAGATCAGGTTGGTCAGGCAGGACCTGCCCTTCCTAACCCCGTGCTGTCTGGGTCTGATCCCCTGTCCATCCTGTAGGTGCTGAGGTCAGGCTGACGGGCCTGGAGTTTCCTGGGTCCTCCTTTTGTCCCTTTTTGTGGATTGGTGTGACATTCCCCAACTTCCAATTATCTGGGACCTCCTCAGTGAGCCAGGGCTGTTGGTAAATGATGGAGAGCAGGTTGGTGAGCTAGAACCAGAACAAAGAGGGTGATGAGTAGAACAACATGTTCCAGGCTTCTTCTTAACTGGCATAATGTAGTAAGTGACTGGTGGACAGTTGCATTAATGCCTTTCAAAACCTGAAGTTCTTTCCTCCTCTTCTAGTTCAGAAGTTTTGTTTTATGTATTTTACAAGAGTAACTTGCAGCATAGAACCAAGAGTAAAGACTGCATGAGGTACAGAGCACTAAACTTTGGGCACCTAAGCAACTAGATGGGTCCACAGTCTTAAGATGTTTCCATTTCTTTTTGCATAGGGAGAATCAGGTATCCATGAAAGACAGTATCTGAGTGTGGCTGAGTAAGAAGCTGCTCAGGCAGGTTGTATTAGCCAAGATGAAAATGCAGAGGACAGAAGTGAGTGCTTGTGAGTCCTGGTCTTTCTTCCAGGACCGTTTATTCATTTTGAACTAGACAAACCTGGGTAAAAATCAGCAAAGGCACTGGGAGCCACATCCAGGACTAGGATTTTTCCTCAGCCCTATCTAAAGGCACACTTTATTTTGTGACATGACCAGCTCCTTCAGGCCCAGTGAATCTTGTATTGTGAGCTTTATGGCTGTCCAACCTCAGTGCAAGACCTGAAGACCTCTTCTCCAGTCTGGAGGTAAGGTACTGTCTGGAGAAATGGCTTTGAATCAAACAAAGGAGAACAACTGGCTTCCCAATTGCTTAGTATGGTCTCTTAACACAAGTTAAAAAAAAATGGTAGTACCCTTAGCTCCACAGAGGTGTTAAATGTAGGCAGTCTAAAAGGCTACTAACAGAGTTCAGATGTGTGAAAACTTTAATAGCCTCCAATACTGCAGACTCTTCTGTTGAACTAAAAGACAAGTATTTTATCTGGCCTGATTTGAAGTTTCTAAGTCCTCCTTTGGATCTGTGCCTACATTCACAGACATATTCACTGCCAGGGAGCTTCAGAGTGGTGCCTTGGCACTCAAAGCACTGTGATTGTGATAGCTACATAGTCAACTTCAAAGCAACATTTAATTTTGGTGATTCACAGCCATGGTGCTTATAAAATTATTCTAAGCTCTTCCCCCTTCTCTCCATTTTCCTCTGAAATTGATAATTATTAAATTCTTTATTCTGTTATAGACCACAAAATAATCTTAAAGCAACACCACACTTGATATCTAAATCTCAGATACTAATTTTCCTTTGTCTAGTTAGAAAACTGTTTTGTATATGAGAAAAAATCGAACACTGAGGTAAACTTTATGAAGAAGTCGTAACACTGTTTTAGTATGTTGCAAATCCTCCTTTAGAATAACTTGCACTGACTCATGGAAGATCTTTTGTGGATGACTGGTTCCTCATAAAACTTTGGTAACTAGGTCCCAGCTGGAACACGAGCAACACTGCACTCTTCTTTCTGATGATGCAGGACATCAAACAAATCGCCTAGACACTCCCAATTACAGGCTCAGTATCTGTCTGGTAGTGGTCATGGAGACAAAATTGTGGGAACTAACACTGTAGAGCAGAGTCAGTGTGAAAAGGGATATGTAAATACAAGAAGAATACATAACTAAGAATGTTTGCTAGTGCATTAGTATCTTAGATTTCACAGCTTAATTCCTATTTAAATTCTTGCATTGTAAGTGGGTGATTTTCTCCATCCGGTACAGTTAGAGATCTTCCCTTAAAGGCTTTTTCCTGTGGCAACTGCACACTGAGTCTCTGTCATCAGCCTGAGGTACAAGTTCCATTCCATCTCGTATTTCAGGTTTGCTGGCTTGGCGTTTGGCATATTTCTGAAATATGTAAACAACATTTAAGTATGCTATAAGCACCAACATGTAATTCATGAAACAGAATTTTCCTCCTTCCTTCCACTCACAAGCTTGCCTTTATCCGGGCTCCTTATGTCATTGTTTACAACCTATTTGCAAGGTGTCTTTATAACACACCTACTAAAAGGCTACATGGCCTCTGAAAACCTCCTGTAATGTTTCCCCCAGTCCTATTATTAATTGTAGTTTCAACACTGTCATTATTTGTGCCTCTAACCACTCTGTGCTGATAGTGCTGTCATTTTTGTACACTGAACAGTTCCAAACTATATGTCAACCTGTGGCTGCTAAAGCTGAGCTCTAATTCTGCACAGCAAAACAGGAAAAAGAGATTAGTACTCTCAGAGGACGGAAACTTCTTTCACTAGAGATTTGCATCACTTAGGGAAGCAATGAGTATTTGACCTGTTTCAGCCCTTACCACTCAACCAGCCATACTTCTGGAATTTTTTTCCCATGTATTCACTGTTCTGTAATACTGCAGAGTAGCTCATGAGGGGATGATGGGAACAAGGAAGAAAGTTGTGTTCAGATTTTGTCCTACATCTATTAGAAACCACATACCAAGAGACACTGAAAACAGATCTGACTATGGGGAAGGGAAATAAAAAAAAGAAAAAAGCAAGTTTTAGCAAAGCTCTTAACACTAAGCTATGAATAATATGAACATAAGTTCATAAGTTGACACAAGTAAGGACTAAATATGAAATTTGTAGCACCAGTAGCAGTTGGGGGAAAGTAATAAAACAATCTGTTGTACTAACCTGGAGCACTTTATAATAGTAGCAGTAAAACCTATGAGGCTGAAGTAATTCTCTTGCCATTAATTGTCCTTCTCTAGCAATTTTTCTTGCCGCTTCATCATTTTCCTGGAAAAAAATAATAGAGCAATCAGCGAGTTACTGAAAGCCTGCCTGGCATAAAAAGTTTTATTAAGCAGGCTGCTTAAATCTGCAACTTTATGTGCAATTCCTAGTAGACTGAAAAGGCAAACTCTAAATTGCAGATTTTTGGTAAAATATAGGATTACTTTTACAGTCACAACTGATACCTTAGGGCTAAAAATTACTCTACATTCGTGGATAATTGTACAACAATTGTCAGGGGAGATTTAGGTTGGATATTAGAAAGAATTTCTTCACGGAGAGGGTGATCAGGCAATGGAATGGTCTGCCCAGTGAGGTGGTAGATTCTCCATCCCTGGAGACATTTAAAAAAAGACTGGATGTGGCACTCAGTGCCATGGTCTAGCAACTGTGCTCCGGTGGGTCAAGGGTTGGACTTGATGATCTCTGAGGTCCCTTCCAACCCGGCTAATTCTATGATTCTATGATGAACTCTAAAACTCAGCTGATTATGGCTCTACTGTTTTGTCCAAACCAAAAAGCCTCTTCAAAATCAGTTCTGACATCTCCTACACATACTTAGTTTTACAGAAGATAAAGCTACAGCTGTAATTCAATGCCTTCCTTTTAAAGACACCTCTGCTTGAATTTATGTAGTTCTATCAGGTTTTTTAGGCTTCTATTTCATAGCCTTTAGTGCTCTCATCTGATTCTTCAATAAGAGCTACAGTACTCTCAGAACAAAGACTTTTCCTATGTTTTTTCACCTAACAGCTAAACTTGAAGTACAAATGTGTTTAGTTACAGAATCCCAGCTTCTAATTCTGAGCATGTTACAGAGCAGTGATTTTTCATACATTCAAACAGAACATACAGTGACTTCTCGTCTAGTCAGGACCTAAAAAACCACAATGGAATTAAGTAGTACCTAGGATTCTGGGCATTTCTTTGAAAATTACCTGCATTAGTCAGTATACTAAGGCTCTGACTCATGAAATGCTTCTGCACATACCTAAAAGGAATTCTTAACTATCTTCCTGAATAGAGATGGTTACTTGAATTAGGGCCTTACCATCTCCTACAAACAACAAAATGTCCTTCCTATATCCCAAGATCTCAGTAGAGTTCATGCAAATTATGTATGTGGAAATATCAAAAGAAGAGAATATTAAGATAATTTTTTTGCATGTTTGTTTATCACTTTGAACTTGCACTAGTAATGGAACTTACCTTAGCCCATTTTATTTTCTCTAACAAGTCCCCCAAGTTTCTCTTAACTGGAACATAATGTTTCCATGGTTTTAATGCAATATAAAAGTGTTCATAGTACTGGGAATCTTGCTTCAATACTAGGCTGTCACCCAGCAAGAGGTATGGAAACCTGTAAGCTGCTACAGTCCCATCTACATTCACTTGGTATTTGTACTACAATATGAAGACAGAGAAAAAAAATGGTGAAAACTTGTGAATCAGATTAGGAACACTTATAAAAAATTATTTTCATAGGCAAGACATAATTGTTCTTACTAATTCTCGTCTTCAAACCTGCTTTAGTGTCAATTAAGTGTAGTTTCATTGTGTTTGAAATAATATAATGGGAAAAGGATTTGCTTTTAACCCAAGATTAACAGTAACACATGAACTGCCTGATGGGTATTCTATCAAAGTATCCTGGGACAGAGCAAGAGGTAGAAAGAAAACTGATCTATACTTAAATTCAAAAAAAGAGTAAATTTATTCTGACTTAATCTTAAGTTCTTACGTAGAATCATCTGAAACGTATTATTGTTGTTATTATTGCTAAAATATAAAATAACCTGAAACATACTAAAAGTAACCATGAATGTACTGCTCTGGCAGATGCTCTTGGCTGTTACATCATTTGTGATATATTAATCTCTGGAACAGAACTTCAGTTGACATATACTATAACTGCTTTTTACAGAACTCTGTCCTGTTTCCATTTTAAACCTCTGTTGCAGTGGAATTTGTGTGTTATAGTGCAACAAAAAAACCTCTCTCTTTTTCTAACTTGTTACTCAAAGGACTCTTTCTGACATCCATAATATACTTTAAAAGGACATAAGTTGTCTCCATTGCTTCCATATTTGCCCCGAATCAAAGAAACCCTGATGGTGAGAAATCAGATTTATCAATCCATTAAAACAAAAACAAAACTCCAAGAACTCTATGGGACTACATAAATAGAAGTACACTGGCTTTCCTTCAAAGTGTGTCACACTATGATTACAGGTGGTCTATCCACCCCACATCCACCAGTATTCCCAGTGTAGCACAGTTGTTTCATTTACTGAATGGAATTAGAAAAAAGTCTTTTCATTTGATATGAAACTGACAGCAAAATTAACCCAAGACTGCAATTAGCTTGCCACCTTAAAGAAGTCAAAGAAGCCCATCAGCTGAGCCTTTCCCAGTTCTTTTTCTTTTTCTCTGAAGAAGAAATATCCTGTTATTCCAGCATCTAGTAGTTCTGGATTTTCCTTGGACAACTTGACAAGACGAAGACGTTCTTCCCGGCTGTCTCGACCTCTAAATAAAGCTTGCTCAGTTTTGTTTTCCCAGGATGGGCCTATGATCATTGTGCAATAAGAAAAAAGCAAACAGTAATAAAATGTTTATATGTTTATAAAATGACATGTTTAGTGCAAACAAGGAACTTGCTATGACAGTGGCATTACACTCAGACACGTGGAAAACCAGGCATGATTTCTTGTTGTGAATTCATAATCACTCATTAACCGTAGGGTTTAAACTCCCAGGTGAATTTTGGGATGAGAAACTGAATCACTTATAAAATCAGAGAATTGCTTTTCCACTTAACAATTCTATCTTTAATTAACTTGGACTATCTTTAAAGCTACATAGGGTATTATAATGAAATTATGCCAGCAAAATAATAATAATAAAAGTAATTCTCCATCCACATCCATAAAGCCTGCCACAATAACACTTAGCCTGCCAACACTTCTTTAGTAAAATCCACTTCTGTTACCCAGGCACTTGCTTAGGTCTTTGAGGACTCACTTAATGCTGACTTAAAAAGGAAAAAAAAAGGGCCTCTAAGATACTTTAGCAAGAACCTGAAAGACTTAATCTTTGCTTACTGCCTTCTTTTAAAAACATTAAATACATCCTTCCTCATCCTTCTGCTGGAAATTTCCTTAAAGGACCTACTGAAGTGGAGTAGGCTTTTATAATGTTCTATTTGGAAAAGCAGCTATGCTAAATCAATGGAGTGCTTCAAACTGATGATTCAAACTGATTACCTGTCAGTAAAACTGACTTTTTAAACCTAGAAAAACAATTCAGAAAATCTCACTATGAGGTATTTCTTTATACAGACATCATTTTCTTATTTTAAAGAGGTTGCAACATGGTACCAGTTCACTTCTTTCAGGATTCAGTTTCATTTTTATGTTAACAGAACACTTGGCAACATCAAGGTCAGGAAAAGGATTACTATTTGATTGGAAGAAGCACATTCAAGTCCTTCACTTAGAAAGTCATGTAAATTATATTTACTTGTCTTTTAGCAGGTCACAGTTGCTATTTAAGTTAAGCTATTTAAGTTAAAATTCACTACTTAAATTTTGGTTCTAAATGCCCATTAAACACCTGCTTAGCTGTGAAGACTAATTTCTTGTGTTAAGAGACCTCCTAAGGCACTTGTAAACTGAAGAATTCAATGCATTATTTGAATGCAACTTGCTGCCTCGATGGAATTAACAAATTCTCTTTTGAAAACCATGATCTCTAATTTACCTGTATTTCCTTGAATAGAAAGGAGATCATTTGTGACACCACGTAGAGTTTCAAGAGTTGAGTGGGTTACATCATATGTTGGAAGGACTATATCTCTTGAATCCACAGAGCCACACCATGAAATGACAGGTATGGGTCCAGGTGTATCATTAGCCTTCCGATATTCAACTGGCCAATCTCCAACATTCAGATAAAACTCCACATCAGGAAGATAAACCTAAACATATATCCAAGAAAGGGTAATAACCCAAAGATAAAGCTATTTGTCACTTCTACATATATTCCTCAATTCTCTTACACCATACAGAATCAATACACCTACTAGATAATACAGAATTAGCTGAGCTTAAGGTGTGAGTTTCAAGTTCCTGCCCTGGAAGCAAGTATGAAAGAACACTCACAGAGAGCAGGAAAAGGTTGTCAGAAGCAGGCCTTAGCCCCTGCAGCTTTCCTAGCAATTTCAGTGCTGCCAAGCTCAAACCCCACACATCAGTTACAGCTTGGTCCTGACAGAATGTCAACTTGATGGAAAAACATCAAGTCAAATCTTACTTCAGGAAATACGAATCTGAAGATACAATAATTAATGCAGCATTGCCCTATTAGAACATGCCTTAATAGTCTTAAATGATGGAAACTGTTACCTTTCTTGCCAGTGACAGGAACATTTCATCAGAGAACATTTTGAAGTCTGTATACTTCCCTAAGGAACGACGGTAGATGTGATTATTGAGAATAGTGTAATGGACAACAGCACCTCTTGTCTGACTGATTTTTGTTGGGATTTCCTTAAGCATTTGCTGAAGGTCAATGGTGGGAAAAGACATGAAGTCCTTTGTAATCTGAGGTTCTTGGGATGGACAAGACATAATGTTCTGCCAGGTCTCAGGGTCTTCTTCAGGACAGTCACAATATTCATGATAAACTGGTCCTGCAGAAAACAAAGCATTGAGAGTCTATATTTGTGATTCTACATCAATGATAATTTCCCCAATACTCAAGCACATAAATGCATTTGACTTTTTTTTTTAATGTTTCCTAACATTTTTCTGGGAAATCATCCTCCCTATGACATGTCTGGGGATTAGCAGTGTAACTGAGAAAACAGCAGCATTCTTCTCTTTTCAAAAAATACTACATTTTTTGGTTATCAGGTTAAAATTTACCAGTAAAATGATGCTTCATTATTGTGCTATCTGCAGACCACATACAGTGTTCAGAATGATTCTAACTGTCCATAATTACCAAAGCTCAGCTATTACAGCTTCAAGGTTAGCCTAATTCAGAACTTCAATACAGTAGTCTTGACCTCTGGCACAAGGTATTTTCCTTGATGTATAGTCAACTATTCTTTCTGCCCCTTAGTAGCAGAAAGCTTAGGAATAAGTAAGAGCCTCACAGGGTGTAAAAAAAAAAAAAAAAGCCTTTATTTCATTGACTTCTAATCAAAACAGGTTCTGTCCTTAGTCGTAGTTTCATAGCTGCTGGCAAATATGCACCAGCAAAAAGAAGGCATGCTCCTAGTTGGAAGAGCCAGGACAGTTTTCTTTCAGTTTGAAGTTTAGGTTTTCATTTAGATTATTTTATTTTAAAAAAAACATAACCAAGTTCTGCTTAGAAGAAGTAGAAGTGAACTGAAACAAGACTCTACAGAGAAGTAGCTTTGTATTATCTTTTTCTCTGCTAAACAGCTGTCCATTTGAGAGCAAGAGGAGGAAGTCAAAGAAGTAGATCTGGAATGAGAAAATAATTTGCCTTGTTTTCCTTGCTTTTAAATAGTTGTTCCAGTATAGACATACACTAAATTAAGCTGGACTAATTGAAAGAAAGTTAAAGATTGCCTGGTTAAATAAGTACTGTCTTTGTTGCTACGAAGGATCACAATTTTTAGAAATCATAGGCATCTGAATTATAAGGTGCTGGGAACAACACTACCTCCTTGTTTTTGAAAGTAGTAATTTCTACTTTAGATGAAAACAACACAATGGTTAAGTGAATGGCCCCTTGAAAACATTATAAAATACAAGCATTGCTGTCTTATTACCTATCAAATCTGAAAAGATCTATTTCCTTATGCAAGAGGGAAAGGAGATGTCCAGACACATCACATCACTTTAACCTCAGGGGACACAATCTACATGCTTATGCATCCAAGTCCTGTAACTTGGCAATGTACAGAGATTGTCACTGCTTACTTCTCAGTATAAGGAGAATGTTTCTGAGGAGGCTACATTAACAAGGGAAAACAAAAAGTCTAATTTCACACCTCTTCCTCTGGCAGTAAACTAGTCCATAACATTTCGTATCTACCATCATATATTACATAAATGAAAAAAAAAATACCCTTACCTTTCAAAATATAAGGAGATTGAGCTACATGCTGGTCCCCATAAAGTATCTCAATTTTTAACCCTTTTCTGACACTTCCATACATCCGATAACGCATAAGAAATGTGCCATCATTTCTATCCAAAGGGCGAGGGGTGTAAATTCTGGTGACTTCCTTAGGAGAAAGTGCTGTAATTACCACTTTAAACTGTGTTTTTCCTGAAAAGAGGAAAATCAAACCAGATAAAAGCACTTTAAGCTATTAAAATCACTATATAAAATAAAGGTGAGAGCAAACTCTACTGATTAAGTCCATAGAATTTAATTTAACTTTGCACTGGAAAATTTTTTAGCATAGCAAGTTGGCAAGATGGTTTTCCAGTGATGGAAGATCACCCTACCAGATTTTCTTCATCATCACACCCGTAATAAAGGGAAAACCTTTAGATGGAGATAAAAAGTTAAATAATGATTTCAACATAGAATAAAAGGCTAAAAGAAAAGGCTCATTTGAAGTAAAGATTAGGTTTAGTAATTAGTTAGTGCTCTGAAGAACAAAAATTTCCTCTAGGGTAAGAGAGATAGGAAACCAAGTTAAAATAACAGGAGAGAAGAATACTTGCCAGCTTGTGGAAAGGAGTTTCAGCATGCAGGAGTCAGATAGAAATTGTTCACCTTTGGGCTGCAGCTGACTGTCTTGCAAATTTAAAGTCACAGCTGCTGAAAAGCAGGGATAAGAGAAAGGTAATAGAGATGTTACCTGGTTATCTGTCTGACTTGTGCTGAAAGATTATCAGCATTTCACCATTAACACACCGTAACTTTTGAACTGGTCATGGAATACTTGTGGACAACATGACTATGAATAAACATTATCCTGTCATATTCCCTTATTTCTGTCACAAGTGGTCATCCCCTCTTCAAAGCAGAGAACAGATTATTCTCAAAATGTTATAGTTCAACAATTGCAAGCAAAACAAATATAATTAATGTTACCACAAAGTAGTATTCAGAAAGAAATGAACTGGAAAAATCTAGATAAAATGTTGCTAAAGTCTGAATGTGTTCCAACAGCACTAAAAGACCAAGATATCAAAGTTTTGTCTACAAAATCCGTATCTAAACATCATTTACATCCATGAATAGGTCAGTGAAAATAAACAAATGTAGTGTATAAAAAAAATGATTTAACAATCAATCACATCTTCCATAAAGCACTGCATCTTGACATAAGATTCAACACAATTTCTGTGCAACAGTCTCCAGATTTAATTAGGCAGAATCCTTATGATTTTAGATGTGTGTTTCCTGACAATAGATGCCATGCCTCTTCACAATAACAGTCATCCTGGGGAACTCAGATTCTTCCAGCTATTGCTGTCAGACTGGATCCCTCAATGAATAAACATATGGTCAATGTCTGTGAGCTGAAGAATCTCTCAGGGCTGAACATACCCTCTCTTCTGCTTCACAATCTCTCTGGGTAACCTGCTCTCATGTTTGACCACCCTCATGGTAAAAAAACCTTTTTTTTGTGTGTTCAGATTGAATTTCACGTGCCTGTCCTTGCCAGTTTTCAGGATCCTTGCCTCTCTGTTGTAATCTTTCAAAGATGACTCTCAGTGGCCCTTCAGGGACAGCAGCCAGCTCCCTCAGCACTCGGGGGTACGCACACCACAGACACTGCAGAGGGTTCCCTAACCCAATCCTCCTCCACCCAGGGTGGGTGTTCCTTGTGCCAGACCTTCCCCCGGGTCACAGGGACCTGGGTTTCCTGAAGGTTGGTCTTACCAGTAAAGACTACAGCAAAGAAGGCATTTTAGTTCCTTGACCTTTTGTGTCATTTGTCTCGAGGTCTCACGGTTTAGGCCTGGACAATAACAAAGGGCACATGACTGCTGACTCCCCCTCCTCCCCCCCCCATTTTAGGATGGTGAGGAAGAAATCCACCTAAAACATTGTGGGTCAAGACAAGGACTAGGAGGGTTTCACAGGCAAAACAGACTCAACTTAGGGAAAAAATAAATTTAATTTATCATTAATTAAATCAAAACAGGGCTAAGAGAAAACAAAACCAGACCTTAAATACCTTACCCCACCTTTCCCTTCCTCCTGAGCCCAAACTACTTTGTTCCTGATCTTTCTACCTCATCCCCCCCAGCAGCACAGGGGGTCAGGGAGTGGGGTTTATGGTCTGTCCTTCACAGAGTGTTTTCTGCCACTTCTTCCTCTGGGAGAAGGATTCCTCAGACTCCCCCTCCTCCTCCAGTGCAGGATCCCTCCCACAGGAATGAGTCCTTCATGACCCCTTCTGCCATGAGTCCCTCCCACAGGTGCAGTCCCTCAGGAACTGCTCCAGCCTGGGCTGCCCACAGAGTCACGGCTGCTTCAGGAACAGTCACCTCCCCTGACATGGGGTCTTCCACAGCTGCAGATCCACATCTGCTCCATCATTTTTCTCCACAGGCTGCAGGTCCACATCTGTTCCAGCATGATCCTTCACAGGCTGCTCCACCATGCTCCTCCATGGGCCTGTCATCTCACCACAGGATGTAAGGGAACCTCTGCTCTGACACCTTCTCCCCTCACTTCTCACTGACCTTGGCTCCAACATAGCTCTCACCTCTGGTATTGCTCTCTCCTTCTCTCCTCTGCTTACAGTCACTCATTTCCCTTTCTTGAATAGCATCCATTCTCACAAATGGGCTCAAAATTAGCCACAGGTGGGGCTGGATTTTTGGAGCCAGGGAAGCTTTCAGCAGCTTCTCACAGGAGCCACCCCTCTGACTCCTTCCCAGCTACCAGAAAAACAGCACCACATCCACCCAAAACACCAAGTGCCCTGGTCCATCCAGCAGTAGCCTCACATCTTCCCTAGACTGCTTTTGCTGTTGATGTACTTGTAGAATCCTTTCTTCTTGCCCTTCATATCCCTCACTAGATTCAACTCCAGATGAGTTTTGGCTTTCTTAACCCCATCCCTGCTTCATCAAAGAGCATCTCTTTATTCCTCCTGGGTAACCTGCCCCTGGTTCTACCTCTTGTACAGTTCCTTCTTCTGTCTGTGTTTAGTTCAAAGCTCCTTGTTCATCCCTACAGGCCTCCTGACATCTTTTTTTGATTTCCTGCTGGTAGGATGGACCTTTCATTAGCTGGGAGGGGCAAGCCTTGAATATGAGATAGCTTGAGAAGGCAACAGGGAAGGATTTATTCCTCAGAAGGAAACACATTGATTCTGATGGAATGAGACTCCTCTTGGATTTTGATTACAAAGAAGATTAATAAGAGCTTGCTAGGATGACACTGCAAATGCTCCAGCCCCTGTGGTTAAGACTTTGGAGCAGTTTTATTAAATGAGGATAACACACCCAGAACTGACAGCTGTTACAGCAATTTATTCATTTCCTCTTGCGTGAGCCATATTTTTATGACCAGAGTATCTGTTTTTCATTCTACCAGAGTAAAGAGACGTTAGAGACTCTGAAGACTCAAAACATAGTGCCAGCACAAAAACATTAAGACTGTGGTAAAATTTTTGAAAGGCCTGAGATGAAGACATCAGGAAGATGGTTTCCTCATGAGTGGTCTTCTGCATGAGGACCCTGTAGAGCTACAGTCCAAATAAGAAGAAAGAGACATTTCTTCAATGGTGACAATTTTTGTTCCTCATTCAACTAAGCACAGACCGAGGTCTTCATGCAGGAGTGTGTCCTCTCCTTTTGAATCTGGCAATGGATTCCATAAATAACTCTCTGAAAGCAATGGACATATGTGCCTCTAAATGTAACTGCTAGTAATAACCTCCTATTTCAATTTGCTTAAAAGCAGCCAACTTAAGACAAGCATCCTCTCCACATGACTACCACATAGTATTATTTGAATGAAGAAGCCTTTGAATCTGGAGCAAGTCATGAGGTAGGACTGCAGAGACAATAGTTTTCTGTTGGTATTACATCTTTGTCTCTTTCTACCCATTTCATAAAACTGCCTTTTTATTAGGTATTTTTATTAGGTGCTTTATTAAGTATTTTTTAACAAGAAATCTAAGTTTTCAGTTATCATGAAAAAGAGTGAACATTGAGAAAATACAGGTCAAATACTACTGAATTTGATCTTCCTGTCCTCCTGTACGGGAAATAACTAAGTCTTAGTTACTCACTGGTTATGTTCTTACTGCTCTAGAGACATGAGGAGACCCAGATCTATCCAAAGGGTATGTTAATTTTAGTTTGTGGCAGTTTAGATGCAAGAAGCATTTGATAAGGAAATTTGACCTGATAACAAAGCTCTCTGGGAATAAGTTGATTCCACTGTAAGGGAGGGGAAAGAAAAGGGAAATGCAAGTACAAATTATTCACTGCAGGAAACTGAATTTTTATTTATGATTTACAACTGTCATTGTATAAGGAGACAAGGGTTCAAGTATTGCTTCAGTACTTAATTATAACAGCTTTTTGTTGATTTCTTTTTTAAAGTTGAAGGAAGGTTATTATGGTTATAATTCACTCATGTTTTTCTATTTCTCTCAATTCAAAGACATAATAAAACAAAAATGGTCCTTCTTGATCATCACCATCTAGTGCTTTTGTTTTTAGCTGGAAGCCTGTCTGGGACATAATTCTAAACAAAAAATAATGTTCCATTCCTGAAGAGAGAGTAAAATACTGACACAGCCAAAATGGGATATCTTAAGAAACCCAGATGAAGAAACTTTATGCAGGGATTTCTACCCTTCTCTAGCTTGCAAAAGAGATAGTCCATGCACAGATGAGTGAAAAATACAGGGGTGGAAAGGGAGAAAAGGTAACATGGTACTGATTTTGCAAACTGCTGGAAAAGACCAAGAAACCCAGTCACCCTGCTTCTGACATGTATGCAAAAGAGAAACGACAAGGTCTGAAAAGAAGGTTTACCCTCAACTGTTTTATTGAAATAATTACTCGTTATTTTCACTGGTAGGAAAACTGGTAGGACAGTCAACAAAGAGACAGCTGAAGAAAAGAGGTTTACTTAGCACTTGACAAAATGGACTCCTGTGAGCAGTATATATATTAAGAGAGACAGATGCAAGAGCTTATATGCAGGAACAAAGAAATATAGGTCATGGTAGGAAGTTGAGTGTCACCATCACAAAAGCCCACACTTTGTGGGAAACAAAAAAATAAGGTTAAAGAGTTACAGGCTGTAGGTTGAAGTTTCTGTGTGATGTGCAGTGGTGCACAGTAATTCTGGTGATTAGACTTGACAGTCAGAAAACTCATCTTGATTGAAAAATCTACTAATTATCCTATAAATGTTTCATATTGGATACTAAGTAAGTACAGAGCTACTTGACTCAAATCCTAAAAATTCCATACAAAACATAATTTATTAATAGATTGGAACAAGTTTTACAAATGAAGTCTTAACTGAAGCTCTCCTGCTCTGATTGCACTATTCTTGTTCATTCAGTGGAGGCAATAATATGGATTCAGTTAGCTATCCCAGCAGAGATATTTGAGATATATTTTGTTTATACTGGACAGCAGTGCCTTAGTAAATACTATTACTTGTAACACTTTCTAACATTTTACAAATATAACTTAAATATTTTAAATAATTTAAGTACTGAAATTTATAGGCCATGTCAATACATTAAGCAGTGCTCACTCTCTAGAAGATGATCAACTGCACCACGATGTTGTTAAAAGATACTTGGCAGTCTCCTAAATAGCTCTTGGCATGGCTCAGCAGTTAGCACAGGCTGAGCCAGGAGCTCTTCCCTGTTGACAGTACGGACACACTGCCTTGGTTTGGAGACTACAGAATGTCTCAGTATGAATGGAGACCACTCCATGCCAGATAGCATCAGGACCTGGAAACATTCACAAAGAACTAAATTTGTTAAGATAAACACATACATACATAAACACGCCAAGGTCAAAACTAGGTTCTCAGTACCCACATCCAATCACTTTATCTTGGAGGGTTTAAACTAGCATGAATCCAACTGAGCTTCACACCTCTTTAACTTTAGCAACCTGTTGTTTGAACCCAAGGCACTCCCTGTGAGGCTCACACCAGCCTCTGATGCATGGACAGAAAGCATGCAGTTGCATCCTTCAGTGCCATTACAAAACTGTGCTGCCACCCAGCACCAAGTTGCAGCTGCAGCTGGGGAAAATCCAAACCTGAAGTATCTGGGGTTCTGTCAGACTGAAGACATACACTGTACAACATATGTCTGTTCCATAATTCTACAAACATCAGCCTTCTAACTGCAGGACATGAAGAGCCTATGTGTACTTGGTAGATATCCTCTTGGCATCATCTATATGAATGGTAAATAATACAGAGCAAAATAACCACTCTTCACTGGTAACCACTTGAGCCACACCACCCAAGTCATGGAGGGCAATGACTGAGTAAAGAACCACCCAGAGGAAGTGAAGATCAGGTCTAGGAACCTGAAAGTTCTAGAGAACCTGAAAGTGCACAATCCCATGGGGCCTGATGAGATACATCCACAGGTCCTGAAGGAACTTTTGGCTGAAGATGCTAGGCCACTAGCCATCATATTTGAGAAGTCATGACAGTCTGGAGATGTTCCCACCGATTGGAGAAGGGGAAAAATAACCTCCATTCTTAAAAAAAGAGAGCAAAGAAAACCCACAGAACTACAGACCAGTCAGTCTCACCTCTGTGCCATGTAAAATCATGGAGTACATCCTCCTGGCATCTGTACTAAGGCACATGAAAAACAACAAGGTGCTTGGTGACAGCCATCAAGGCTTCACTAAGGGCCTGACGAATTTGGTGGCCTTCTACAGCTCTGGTAGATATGGGAAGAGCAACTGACATCATCTATCTGGACTTGTCCAAGGTGTTTGACACTGTCCCACATGACATCCTTGTCTCTAAGATGGAGGGATATGGATACAATGGATGGACCACTTGGTGGATAAGGAGCTGGCTAGAAGGTCATAGAATCATAGAATCATAGAATTAGCCGGGTTGGAAGGGACCTCAGAGATCATCAAGTCCAACCCATGACCCACCGGAGCAGTTGCTAGACCATGGCACTGAGTGCCACATCCAGTCTTTTTTTAAATGTCTCCAGGGACGGAGAATCTACCACCTCACCAGGCAGACCATTCCATTGCCTGATCACCCTCTCCGTGAAGAAATTCTT
Organism: Phaethornis superciliosus; assembly: GCA_023637945.1. Lineage (NCBI taxonomy): Eukaryota > Metazoa > Chordata > Aves > Apodiformes > Trochilidae > Phaethornis > Phaethornis superciliosus. The sequence continues at coordinate 180,421,149 of JAJQWJ010000001.1, read as the reverse complement.
TCTAATATCTAACCTAAATCTCCCCTGACACAACTTAAGACTGTGTCCCCTTGTCTTGTTGAAAGTCGTCTGGGAAAAGAGTCCAACTCCCACCTTTCAGGTAGTTGTAGAGAGTTGTAGAGAGTTGTAGGTTGCACTCAGAGAGCTGTGCTAATGGCTTGATGTCCAGCTGGAGACAAGAGGGACTGACTGGAGCACCTCTGCTATGAGGAGAGGCTGAGGGAGCTGGGATAGTTCAGGCTGAAGATGAGAAGACACCAGAGGGACCTTATAGTGGCTTTCCAGTACCTGAAGGGAACCTACAGGAAGGCTGGAGAGGGACTTTTTGTAAGAGTGTCCAGCGACAGGGCAAGGGGAAATGGTTTTAAACTGAGAACAGGTTTAGACTGGATATTAGGAAGTTCTTCAGTATGAGGGTGGTGAGACTCTGGAACAGATGGCCCAGAGAACTTGTGGATGTCCCCTCCCTGGAGGTGTCCAGAGACAGGCTGGAGGAGGCTTTGGGCAACCTTGACGAGATGAGAGGAGTCCCTGCCCACAGCAGGAGGTTGGAGTAGAGGATCTCTTCCAACCTCAGCCATTCTGTGATTCTGTGATAATAAGCTCTACCCTTATATAAATGAGAAACTCTTATATAAATGAGCAACCCAGGACTTACACTGGGCAGCTTATCTTCATTATGAAATCTGTGATGTAGAAGTTATTTTTATTCCAAAATAAAAATATAAATACAGAACAAGTGTTTGGAATTAACCTGAAGCAGATGACAGCTGACTGGCTGTGTACTGCTGGACTGCGAGAACAAAAGCCAGCTCCCCACCCTGAGGAAATGTCATGGGACACATGGCTTGTGCTTGTGCTGAGTAAACAAGAGACGGTAATTACTCCTTCTTAACGGAGCAGCAGCAAGATAGCGGAGCCCAGAGTGCCATGCTTACCGAGACAGAAACTTTAACCAACTGCTGTGTGTGTGTGTAGCATTAAAGATAATTACATTAACACTTCCGAGCAGGGGGCTGGGATTCCGTACACCCGCCAGCTCCAGGATCAGAAGTTCACTCTGAGACTGATGGTTTCTTATTGTAAACCACATCCTGTCCAGAGGAGGCTACGTGTGAAACGCAGAGCCCTACAGAAGGTGGCACTCAGCTGTACCAAGAGAAAGCAGGGGGTCTGCCCAGGGGCTCCCCTCAGCACCGGGCCTGCCCGTCCCAAGCGATGTGGGACCGGCGGGACCCCGAGGGACGGGGGAAGCAGCCAGGAACCGGCCCCAGCACGGCCAGGGCTCGGGAAGGGGGAAGAAAGGGGACGGGGAAAGGAGGAAAAAAAGAAAAGGGAAGAAGTGGACAGCTCCTCAGGGGAAAGGGCAGCCCCGGGCAGGGTCTCCCTCCCGCGCCCCTGCCCGCCCAGGGGCACACGCACGGTACCTGGCGGGGAGCGGGAGAAGTTGCGTCCGGCCGCGCTGACCGCCTGGATGTAGAAGTACCGCACGGGCAGGACGAGCCCCGCCTCCAGCCCGGGGCCCCACGCCAGGCTCCGCTCGGCACTAACGGGGTCCGCCGCCCCCAGCAGCGGCAGCGCGGAGCCCATCAGCAGCGGCAGCAGCGGCAGCAGCGGCCCCCGGCTCCTCATGGCCCCGCCGCTGAGCCCCGCCGAGCCGCGCTGACCGCGCCCGCAGGGAGCCGGGGGCCGGGGCCTCCTCCGGGCCTGCGCGGCCCCGGGCCCGCTCACCGCCCCGCGGGAGGCGCGGGAAGGGCCGGGCGGGCTCCGGGCGGCTGAGTCCAGCGCTGCCTTCCCCCCACCTCTCCCCGGGACGAGCCGCGGGGCACGGGGCAGGAGCCGTCCCGCCTGGGAGCACAGGGAGGTCGAGGAGCGAGAACGTCCCCCTGCAAAACGCGTTTGGCTCTGGCTCTGCAGGAGACGGGGGCTGAGCCCGGCAGACCGGGGCTGCGGCAGCCCCCGCCGCGGAAGGGCCCGCGGAGTGACCCCGCGGAGTGTCCCCGCTCCGGCCGCCGCTGGGCTGAGGCTGTGAAGGGCAGGAGGGAGGCAGGGGGGGGGGGAGGCTGCGGTCTCCGGGCGCCCAGCCTGGTTCCAGGTACCGAGTGAGGCTGTGCACTTCCAGAGAGTTGAGGAAAATACAATAAAGCTGGTGTGAGAGTGAGGCGTGAGCCTCGGACCCATCCGTCTGCGCTGAGCCTCGGTTCTCATGTCCAAAGAGGTTTTCCTTTTCTTGTCTGTGGGTGCTGTGCAAACAAACTGAAAAGCAAATGCTGCCCCAAGGCACAGGTTACCGGTTTTCAGGATGCACTACAGCCAGCAGCTGAGCAGGTCAATTGCAATTTAAAGAGAAAAAAAAAAATCATGTCTCTAAAGCTGAATTGTTGCTGCCTGTAGCTGTTTATTTACAGACAGAGATTACTGTAAAAGAACCAAAAAACCACAAAACATCATGACTTAGGATTCCCAGCAGTGTTGCTATTATTTCCCACAGTATTTAAAGGGAAGGACAGCAGGGACCCCTCTGGCATGGTCAGGAATGCCACTCCCTGCTGCTGGGCTCCTCTTCCCGTCCTGGGGAAGGAGGACAAGCTCCAGCCCCTGGTCCCAGTGCCCCATCCCTGCCTTAGGTGTGCACCCATGCTCCCAGGCTGACCAGAGCTCTTAGGGCCTGAGGGCAGGATATTGGCTCTCATGAGTGCAGGAAGGGGGATCATGATATTGTTCAATAAAAACTGTAGCAGCAAAGAAATTCCATAGATTTAAGATGATGGGAAATGAACAAATAGGGGAAGCCCCCCATGATTTGTCTCTTAAGGTGGTTGTATCATCTTTATCATAGACATCTTTGCTGCTACTAGGAAATAACTCAGGGTGTTGGTAGATTGGGGGTTTAGAAGACTGCAGAAGAAGTAAGTCAAACTTTGTGCAAGCCTGGATTTTCACATGCAAAACAAGGAGAGCCCGAGTGAGTGCTGAATGGTTTTTAGTAACATGAGCCTCAAGTGTCTGTGCATACAGACCATGAAAAACAGGTTCCTTGAAAGTGGAATTATTCAGTCTGGTTTTGTCTTTAGTCTCCCAAACTCCCTCACCTCAGATAACCACAGGTCTCCACCAACATAACCACGCCTGATACTCCCAACAGGCAAGAGAAAACATGTATAGTGCTAATCTGGAGTTACGTATGTGCTTCTTGGCCAGGTAGAGCATCCCTGGCTGCTGCTTGCAGCAAAAGGATCAGCAAGGGTGGCTTTCTTCTGCCTCTGCAGCATCTGGAAGCACATTTGGAGATGAGTTGCCTGGGAGCAGTCAGCCTCGATTCACCAAGGGCCAACCATACGTGCCTGATCTGATTGACTTGGGTGATAAACTGCCTCTGAGGGGAGAGCAGGGACTGTCATTTACCCTGAATTCAGCAAAAATATGTCAGTATCTCACATAACACTTGTATCCACGTTAGGATGTCATGCTCTAGATGGGCTGACAACCAGATGGGTAGAAAAATGTCACTGGGCTTAGTGGGGCTTGTTAAGGGTTTATCTCTGCCTGGTAGATGGCAACAAAGAGAGCACTGCAGGGACATGGGATGAAGTGGTGGAGAGGTCCATCCCTGGGTATGCAGATGCTGATAAGGGGGGGTAGTCACTGTGCCATCCTGAGGGACCTGGACAGGGTGGAGAAATGAGCCATGAAATTAAACAAAAAGTCCTGCAGCAGCTGAGTGCCAGGGACCACTGAGGGCAGGCTGCTCCCTGGGGAACAGAGACAGGGAGCACAGCCCCATGGCTGGCAGCAGCTTTGCCAGGGCCTACCCTGCATGTGGGCAGTGGGGGGGCACATGGGCCATCAGTGAGTCCTGGCAGCAATCATGGTGTAGATACTGGTCTGGCTTTGGGCTCTCCAATATAAGACATCAATGAACTGGATCAAATTCAGGGAAAGCCACTGAGATGGTGGGGCTGGAACACTGGTTCTGTGAGGAGATGGTGGGGGAGCTGGATTTGTTCAGCTTGGAGCAGAGGTGACTTAAAGGAGGGGATGAACTCCACAGTGATCTTGGGAGATCATCGAGGAGGCAGCACAGGGTAGAAAAAAGAGAGACAGCTGGCGTAAGCTGAAAGAAGAGAGTTTCAGCCTGGAACACTCTCCATGAGGACTATTACGTGGAGACAAAGGTTGCCCAGAGAAGCTGTTCAGCTTCCACCCTCAGAGATTTTCAAGCCCCAACTGGATGAAGCCCTGAGGATCCTGGCCTGACCTCAGAGCTGTCCTGCTGTGAGCAGGCGTTGGAGCAGAGACCCCCCTGAGGTCCCTCCTTGCCTGAGCTATCCCGTGATGAAACCATGGATAGCTGCCACTTCTTTCAAATGTCATTGAGGTGTTAGAGAGGTCAAAGGTCATCTGGGAACAGAAGCATCCTCATGGGTGGACAGTGATCTAGACAGAAACACCACTAGCTCATAAACCATGTTTCTGAAACGAGGCTGAGGTACTGTGTCACTGAACTTGGGTACCACATGTACTGGCTGTAGTAATTAAGGTTTAAAGACAGTGGTGAGGCTCCCACACCCTCACGGTGCACATGGCATCCAGGCTGAAAGACAGTGGGGAATCCCACACACCATCACAATGCACGTTGCAGGCAGGCTCCACTCAGTCCTAGCTCCAGCTGAAGTGATTTTCACGTGGAGCTCATCACCTTGTGAAACTACTCATCAAACTCTACCCCTGGCTCCTGCATGGAATGTTGGCTCATCAAGGCAAGTTGTAGGCATATGGCTCACTAACAGGTGAACACAGAATCACAGAACAGCAGGTTGGAAGGGACCTCAAGGATCACCAGGTCCAACCTTTCTTGGCAAAAGCACAGACTAGACAAGATGGTCCCACACCCTGCTGGTTAAGTGTCCAATGCTGGGGACTCCACCACTTCCCTGGGGAGATTGTTCCAATGTCCAGCTCTTCTCATGGTGAAAAATTTTCCTCTCGTGTCCAACTGAAATCTTCCTGGGAGTAACTTGTACCCAATACCCCTCATCTTAAAAGGAGCCACGTGGCTCCTTGTAAGAAGGGAGTCTGTCTTCTTTGTATCTGCCCTCCAAGTACTGGAGCATGCTGATGAGGTTTCCCCTAAGCCTTTTATCCATGCTGCCCAAACCCAATACTCTCAGCCTTTCCTGATACAGCAGGCTTCCCAGTCCTGTGATCGTCATCTGTGGTGGACCCAGGCTGAGTGTCCCATTTTAAATCTATGGTATCATTTGCCACGAGCACCCTGACAACAACACTAAGATGCTGAATTTCATTTTTTTAAGGAAACAATGGAGTTTACAGTAAGTGTAAAATAAACACAGCATCAGCACTTTCTTTGTTTTCATTTGAATGCATAATTTATTTCAAACAAATAATTTTAAATATGAAAATTCTATAAATTAGGGACATCAACAGAATTTACTTTTGCCAAAGAAAAGCTTGGAAGAGCAAAGTTGCCAAAAATCTGGCTCTGCTAAACTGAATGGAGCTCATGGCTATTCAAAGGCTGTTTCTACCTACATTTTCACCCAACTGACTGTTTTACAGAATACCATTATTCAGTGTAAGTATTAGTTTACAGATCCCCAATAGGCTGCAGTAGTCTTGATTTTAATTGCTTACACTAAATAAAGCTACCTGACCTCCTTTATATACATAGCATAGCAAATGGAAAAAGTTTATGCCAACAAGAGAACTTAATCCGGCTTCTGTTGAACAGGTAGAGAATATTTACAAATAAAAGTGTTCTAAACCACCCACTTCTAGTCATGAAAAACTGTATGACCATTCATTTCCCTTGTAAACATTTATCTCATAATTCTTTACCTTGTGTAGGCTGGTATTGCCAATTTTTGGATTAACATAGTTTGCAGAAATGTACAGCATCAGAAATTCTTCACTGATACTCAGCTGGCTTTATTGCCTTTATCCTGTCCATACAGAATAGAGCCATTTACAGACACACACACTTCACCTTAGAATACCACACTCCACAAGACTGCAGTTACATGGTAGTCACTTCTTCCAGCATTGCATATGTCAGCATGTGTTCATATCCTTCCAAAAAAAGCATTCCATAGAGATCAATTCTGACTATAAATATATAGATAATATTAGTTCTTCTATGTACAACAAAAGACAAATTCCCCCAGTATAAAGTAATAATACTTACTTATTGGTACAGATTTGAACTACAGACCCACTTCTTTAACGAAGTTTATAGTATATAAAAATAAGGATACCAGTTACCTATTATAATATTTTAACCTTTTAGTTTCTTGTAGAGTAGTCAGTGATAACAAGCATTGCTTGTTCTCTGTAAAATATATTATTTTAAAACCCCAGTATACTGTTCTTCCAGCTACAAAAATATAATTATGTCCTACAGAAATTTTGTTGAATTCAAAAGAGTATAAAAATATGTATCATGTGTGAAATTAGAAACAAAATTGAAGTAAATGTATCATTATTTAAAAATACTATCTTCTGGCTCAGTGAGCCACTTCTGATTCTGCATAAAACGAGATCAAAGCTCTGTCAGAAATTTGATAGCCAGGGAAAAATTTTGGCTACTAACAATACAAGATTATTAGTGTGGCTGTAGAAAAGCCACTGGAAAATGCTTTTATCTGTTCAGTTCAAAGTATAACAAGTACCTTGGTGGCAGAGGAAATGGTTGGAAAATACCAAAAAGAGACAATAATTTAGCAAAAGTCAAAAAGCATTTCTTACTGGTTTTAGTTCTTTGTATCTAAAACCCTTCCAGTCTGTACAATGCAGTTGTGACCTGGCTGAGTGTCCCCTGGGACTGCTTTGGGTGGTGTCACCCTGAAGGAGCCCAGTGGCTCCAGGTGCCTCACCTGGGACCAGCCCAGCAGAGGTAAAACCTGAAGGCCTAACAAGCTGTATTGGTGATGGTTTTATTCCCATACCAGGACAATTTAGGATTCTACCTATGGGGTTTATACAGAAAATAAATAGGGAAAATCTTTCTAGATTTTGCATGTTTTAAAGTGCTTGCTTAATAATGCAAATTAACCTATTCCTAAATCACAGGTAGAAAACTGGTAACTCATCTCAACTGTAACCAAAGCTGTGCTGGCTATGAGTTTCTCATGTTTGAGAAGAAATTTCCATGCTGTGCTGTGTTTCTTTCTATCCTCCAGTGCCAAGCCCTTTGCTGAGGGATTCCCTGTGCACTAAGCAGCACTTCTGCAACTCACATTCCTCACTGCTCTTGCAGTGCTAAAAAATCCTGGTGTGGAATCCACCCCAACTGTATGGCAGAGCAAACACCACTGAGGACACTGCCACAATGCTTCCCAGGAATGTAGAAAAAGAACATTCATACAGAATATGCAGTAAAGAATGAACAGGTTTAATTTTGTGGGGGTGTTTGTTGGGTGAGATGCACAGGCATTATCATGCTTGATCCAGTAAATGAGGAAATTTGAGAAAGAGCAATTTATCAGGAAAGTAACTTCCTGGCTTTCTGTTACATCTTGTAAGAAAAAGCAACTCAAGGTAGAATTTATCCATTCCACCACTGCATCTGGCTGGAGCCTAAGCCACTGCTTGATGACTCAGAGGAAAAACATCTCTGGAGTTACACTGCCCAAAGCACCACAACTGTTTACCTTCTGTGATTTTTGGGAAAGGGTATTTTTTTTTAGTATCCTTTTTTCCTGCTAGGGGAAACAACAATGGTGAAATATTTAATGCAGAATTCAAATGCTCAGCTAACATAACATACTAACTTCTTTAAAACTAATGAAGTTGTACCAGTTTATAGGAGCACAAGAACTGGCTCCAAATATTTTACATGTTTTTGCCTGCCCAGAAACTACCAAGCTATCATGCCATCTTAGTACCATGGGCCTGTCACAGCTCTGATTCTTTATCTACCTCATCTAGGTAGTATTCATCATCAGTGGTGGTATCACTGTCTGAATCTGAGTAAGCTGCTGGGTCATCCTGATAGATATCAGTTGGCTCTCTGGGAGATGAAGCAGTTGATGACATTTTGCTCCCAGCAGAACCTGAACTCAAAAGCTCAGCCCTGTTTATGGAAGGAGCCTCTCCATCTCTGAGAGCACCAGGGTTATTAAGAAGACAAGGTCTCCATAATCGCCCTTCTGTGAGTGACCTCTTGATATTTTCTAGGAAAGCCAACTGTTGCTCTTTGCCAAATATACCAAATTCAACAGAAGGATACATCACATTTCTAGTGCTGTAACATTTTTCATTGTCTGATGCCCAGTTTTCGTTTTCATCACAAGACAACAGCTCTGAGTAAGATTTAAATCTCTTCCCACGTAGACCATCTTTTGGTAGAATATTGCTTCCCGAGGCAAAGGTCTCGTGTGAATCTTGAGCACAAACAGTCTCAGAAAGGTGACGTTCACGCTGACTTCTGACATGGCTCTTGTGCAACTGAGAGCTCTGCAAGTTAGCATTTTTTAAGCTGGCAGACTGGGGGGTATTTTGACACTGACCAAGCACTGCCTGGGAAACCAGGTTTTGCTCTGGACACAGGCCTGCCTCCAAGCAGATATTTACGTACGTGTTTGAGTTTTTGTCAGTTAAAATTGGCAAGGGAGGACTGCAGGCACAACTTATAGCTCGTCTTTTCTCACCATTCAGTGGTTCTGATGTAGTAGCACTGGAAGGTATGGGCTGGATTTTGCTTTCTAACCTGAGATCAAGTGTTTGGGAATTCTTATTACTTGTGGTTACTGCTTTTTCTGGAAATAGGGTTGTAAGAGTTGGCCTATTTTCTACTTTCACTGCAGTTTTTTTGGGACTTATGGCTTCCTTCTGGGAGTATGAGCTTGCAGAAGACCTCCAGTTGGTGTTATTAACAAGCAAAGAAGGATTGTTCTGATCTTCAGTGTTATTCTCAGCTGCTCTTTGTCTTGGTGCATTTTTATCAGGGTCCAGAGTGTGATTCTGATTTTCATTGTCCAGCTGCAGCAATGGCTGATGAGAATTTGTTGAAATCATTGAGTCAAGGGGCATGTTGGCCACTAGAGAAGTGGTGCTTCCATTGTTCTGTGAAAAAATGTTACTTATGTGTGGTTTAGGAGGTAAATTTTTACTTGAAAATTTTCGGCTTGTTTTATAAACAGCTGCCAGTTTATTTTTAATTGAAGGTCTATTTTTCCTTTTTTCTATATCTTTGACCTTGTCTCTTGTGCAGGCAGAGAGAAGCTTGTTCTCATCTTCTGCACTCTGTGCTATCTTTTGACCTTGTGTAACCCCGAGGACTTTGCAGTTAATGTTCAGGCTGCATTCATTCTGCCTCTCTGATTCCTGAAAACCACTATAATCCTTACCTATCTGAGTACTCTGTGAGTTTTGCTCTTTACTAATTTTTGAATTCTTTAATTCATCTGTTCCTGTGCTAACCACTTCATCTAGCTGAAGTAATGGGTCAGCTCTGCTTGATCCAATCTGAAGACTTGCTTCAGATGCCTTATTCTGAGACTCTGAAAGCACTTTGCTACAAGAATTTAAATAATTTGCATTTTTTCTTGAACTGTCAGCCCTTAATTGCAGTCCACTACATTTATTATTATACAGAGGTGTGGTCTGGTGTAGGAAATTTACCCTCTGTTTGACTTTGCTACCATCCCTGTACTTGTCTTCTGCAGGAGGAAGTGACACATCAGCATGCTCTGTGTTACTGCTCCTTCCAAGGGAACTTTTCTCTCCTGGGTGGAGAAATAAACTATTATTATTGATGCTCCCTTTGGGGAGCTGACAGTCATTTTCAGAGCTTCCCTTCTGTATGCTATTTTTATTTGTTGACGTAGAATACAAAGGATTCTCTAAATATCTGCCTGGCTTGGGAGGGGTTACTAAAGTGGGCATAAGCAGTGTGGCTTCCTTCTTTTCTTTTGTATGTATTTCTGTATTTTGGCTGCTTGAAGCATCAGAAATAGCTTTACCTGACTTAGCCACTACTGGAGCAGATCGCAGACCACCAAAAGAAATCTCTTCTGTCACCATGTCAGAAAACACATTTTCTGCTAATGAAAGATCTGCTGAACTATTTTTCCTGTTATGTACCATATTAAGTGATTTTGAAATACCTCTTTTCTCAGAGCTAGGACGTAAGTGGGAATTTTCATCTTCACTATCATCAGCAGTTCCTAAGTTCAGAGGTGTGACCACAGCTGAAGCTGTTTGGTCAGAAGAATATGAAAACACCTCTCTTTCCAAAGTACTAGGGAAAAAAGCATTTGCTGAACTCACATGACCTTCATTTTTCTTGTTTTGTACTCTTGATGACAAAGTATTTTCTTTGGGACAGGGTAAATCTGCATCCTCTTGATTATCTCTGAAGAGTTTACAAAATGTTCTTGAATGTCTTCGTGGTAATGTGTAATAAATTGAAACTAGTTCATGATACTTGATGTGATCTTCATCAACACAAACTGTAAAGGTGCTTGTAGTTTTATATTTCTGCAAAAAATTTCCCCTTTCATTACAATCTGAAAACACAGAAGATTGTCCTCTGCTTAGATGTTCACATTTGTCTGTCAGTTCAACTGATGCACTACTGCTTACTGAATCACTGCGACTTTTTCTTAAAGGACTGGAGTAATCTTTATTACTTGTAGCAGTATTTAACGATGCTGATCTTAAAGAATTTTTTGAGTCTAAACAAGACAAATATCTCTGATACGAACAAAAAGCATCAGCTCTACGTGAATTTTCAGACCTTAAACAGTTGTATCTTGCTCTGTTTTCTCTTGGTAAGGAGATGGGAGTGTCCGCCATGATAGCACCAGCAATGCTCGCTGATTTCCTAGGCAAAGTGTAATAAACAACAAGTGGGTCAGGAGATTTGAGGCTGTTTCTGCTCAGGGAGCCAGTAATGCTGCAGCTACTGGTATGTCTCAGCAACCTGTCTTGCTTGTGAAGCCTTCCAGTACATGATGAATCACTCCTTATTTTTCCACTTTCTTTTTCAAGGCAAAAATAATTTACACCGTGTTCTGAGGTCTTGGAGTCTTCATCAAAGCTATGCATATAAATATTTCCAGAATTTCCATTTTGTGGAAAAGTAGTAGGGAATTGTCCATTACAGTCCTTAGTAAGTAAAGTGCTTGCATTTTGCAGGGTATTCTGTGAAATCTTTTTGGTAACACCTATTCTGCTCATGTGAGCTGTTTTCCCACCTTCTGCTCCAGATTCAGTAACTGTGCAATTTACTGAAGAGCTAGTTAGTGTTCCTAAACATTTAGAATTGTCTTTATGAGAAAGTGCTTGTGGAGAGGTTTGTGAGGAGCTAGATGAACACTGAGCACAGGACAATATGTCTTGACAGTTTGCTAAATTTTCAGTGGATGGAGCAGAAGCAACATTCAGCAGTGAGGACAGTCTCTTTGGGGTAGCTTGGTTAATGGCTTCTGCACTGCAATTATCTTGTTTGATAATCTCTCTTTTTGCTGCATAATGCAGATTATCCTCCCATTCTTTCTGACATGGGAGAAAAAGTTCCTTCCTGCTCTCATCAGCAGGCAAAACACAGGGAGAACGACAGAACACACTGTCGGGTGGGCAACAATTTTCCTTCATTTGTACATTTCTTTCATCACTGTTTGATGTATATGTTTTTGCAATATCTCCTCTGCCAGTGACTTGGGGTTGTCTCTTTGATCTCATTGAGTTAAAGAGAAGTGCAACGCTTTGCAACATGGCAGAAGCAGGGCTGCTAGAGGGAAAATTCTGGGTATTAATGTAGTTTTTATCTGCATGTTGGGAAATGGACTGTAACGGTGGCACGTCTTCATCTGGCAGTTTCACACCTTTAACCTTTTCCAGTTGTGTAAAGCCTGCCCTACTACTTCTTTGAGTACCAGCAACTGAATTCCTGTTCAGTCCTATAGGCTTTGTTAGGTCCTTCATATTAGGAAAGACTGACTCATCAGTTCTGGTACTAGATGAAGATATTGAAGAGTTACAACTTAATGAAGGCTGACAGCCTTCAGTGAATTCTGAAAAAGTTCTGTTTGCACTTCTTGTTATCTTTTTGATATTCGTATTTTCTGGAGAACTTATGTGAAAATCATTCTGCAGGTGCTGTGAACCAAACTTGGCATTCCTTGTATGTGCCCACTGCTGGTCATTTAAACTAGCCATTATCATGTCAGAGCTGGCATCAGAGGAAATAAATGCTTCATCACCGTAGTACTGAGGAGTGTCAGCCCAAGAAGGATAGCTGTCTTTTCTTCCATAAGAATTTTTTTGATTTGTATAGAATTTGCCATGAGAAGAACTATCTCTGAAGTAGGATCTAGAGAGATTATTTTCAGATTTGTATAATGGGTAATTTTCCCAGTTATCAAAGGCCAACGGAGAAGTAGCTTCGTCAGGGCAACTAACTCTACTAAAGCAATTACTGCTTGAAATAGATCTTCTGTAGTGGTGTTTTGGGTGGTAATATGCATATTTCCTGGTTTCTTGCAAAGAGTTAGAATATCTGCCATGGTCTGTAGCATGAAATTCCATCAGTGATTGGGTTCTAAACACTTTTTCTGGAGCTGATGTTTGTTCTGGGGAGTCTGGTGTGTTGTTCCATACAATAGAAGACAGAGGAATTCTTTTTGGGTTCTGTCGACCAAACCTTGGTACAAAACCATTGCTGTTCTCCCTTGCCAATGGATTTTGTAAACTGGATGCTGATAGCTGGTCAGAGGATACTGACGATGGACATCTCTGAAGAGAACATACTGAGTAACTTCTGCCAGCTGTATTCCTGTTCATGTAACTCTTGTGCCTAAACCCACTGTCCTGTGTTACAGAAGGAGGGTACAAGCTGCCTTCTGAGGACCGTCCGAAAGAAGCAGAAGACAGTCGCCTGCCCAGCAGGTGAGGACTCCCATCAACAGGGTCACCATATCTGGAACCTTCTTGAAAGGCTGTCTGGTGCCAGTTTATGTATGCACTGCGTAATTTCCTTGGTCTGATGAAAATCTTGTGTTCATCTTTGGCCCTCATTGTTCTCAGTCCATCTGGGAAAAATGTGCCAGGCATCTCACTCCAGTCATTTCTGTGTTGCCCCCTACCAGCAGTCTGCCTTGTTGAAGTAGAGAATGCACTACTGTATTGTGCACTTGATACACTGCTAGTAGAAACTCTCCTGTCCCATGGGTCTCGGGCTTGTTCCTGGGCCAGCTGGTCATCCAGAGCATTTAGAACTGCACAGCAGAAAAAAAAAAACAACAAAAAACAAAACCCAAACAAAACGAAAAGATACTTGGATTTACTTTCTTTAATAATCTGACTATGTTAAAAAGTTTTATGTATCACATTAATAATCAGAACTGGTTCTGGAAGGAGTTGGCTCCTCAGCACTCAAAACCCTTACCAAACCACACATTCTTCTTATTCTTTCTCCAAAGAACCTTTCATTGGTCAGCCATTACTATAAGGGAAAAAAAAGTGCTGCTCCGTGACTGATCTTAAAACTACTATTTATGTAAATATTAGTTTTTGTGCTATTTAAAATAAAAATAAAACAATCTGAAGTCTGAATTCTTATTCACATGCTATATATGTGTGTCTGTGTCAACTTTCCAAAACTAGTTTGTAAGCAGAAAATCCTCGAAAGTAACTCACTAGGCAAACATGGACCTTTCTGTGCCCATAACAAAATACAGTTGTGATACAACAGTAAGAAAACACAGAATCCTGCAAACCATCAAACAAACACATGCAGTAGTCTGGGATGTCTGCTGGTTGTTTCATTCAGAAAAGAAGTTCTCCACTGAAATGTAGCTTATTATCTTAAAATTATCACTGAAAATATCATTTGCTGGATAAAAAATGTTAATGAAATAGTTAGGAACCCGTGATTAATTCTAGAAACAAAACTATTTATATATATAGACAGCGTCATGAACTGGAATTAAACACTAAACAGCTCAGTTAACCAAGATATTCAGTCACAAGACTAAGTGACAGCAAAAACCAATTATGCCTTTGCTATTTGTATTCTTTTTATATTTTGAAAACAGCACACATAAGATATAAACACAAAAGCATATGGCTGTTTTTTTACAGCATTTCCTAGCCATTTAAATAAAAAAAAAAACTTGATTGGTCATGTCAGATCTGAGCAGAATTATTGAGAGCACTGCAACACATGTATAGTTGGAATAAAAGGTGGTAGAAATTTTTCCATTTTCCCAAGTCTCTCTTCAGTAGGAAAGTACCTGAGAGAGTTATTTTAGAACAAGAAAAAACCCAGGTTGTTTCTGAGTCTTCCATTTGGAGGACATCAGACAAGCTATATACAGTTTTTCTCTGTTAGTGGGCAAGTATGCACAGTTATGACTGACACTCAAGTCAGTGCCAGACCTTTGAATTTCAGAAGAACCATCATGCAGTACTCTACTCTTTCAGCATTACCAGCTCACCCACACTCCTTCCCAACCATACCTTCAATCTATGATATCTTGTAATTCTGCATGGTAGAAAGTAATAAGCCATGTCTACACAGCCCATGCTGTTGCAGAAAATTCTCCAAAATCAGTCACCATAGTCACTTCTATTAACAATAATATCAGAACAAAGTAAGGATACAACACTTACCACTGAAAAACTCCTTCTCTAGCTGTTCATTCCATTCCTGTGTACTTTTCTCCATCATTTCATTTTGGTTTGCATCAAAAGAATGACCACTTGGCTCAGCTGGCAGTGGGGAATTAGACACTTCAGCCTGTTAGAAATTGGAAGTCAACATGTTTTTAGTTCTACATGTGGGTAAAAATCATGCTTCATGTCAGATTACAAATTGTGTCACAAGTAACCGAAGTCAGTAAACTCTTGTGGGTCCTTTTAATACTGTATTATTAATACAAATAAGGATTGTAAAACTGCATACATTTTAGAAAATTTTATGTATGTAATAAGGAGATTTGCTTATCTTGTCCTCACCCTGTAACATGTTTTGGATAGATAAGTTATAATAACCTTACAATAGGGGGCATAGTTTACTTATTTTCTCCATAGGCATCCTATGCCTATGTTACTGCATTTCTTCCTTTACTATTGCATTTTAAAATTCACACACTGACCTCCCAACAGAGACATAAGAATTTAACACTGTAGACAATTTTCATATTGCAGGACAGCTATGATAAATTACCTTAGCAGTGGGGAAAATGTCACCCTATTCCTCATCTAAATTTAGTATACATGTTAAGATGGAGAGGTCCCTACCCCATCCATATTTCTCTCAGCTCACAGTCTCAGATGGCTGAAGTGCAGGCAACAGCTCAACTACTGATTTACTTCAGCTGAGACTCTTACCCCTTTTTTTGATACAAACCCATGCTACTTTATTCCTAAATTCTCAATATTCCTAATATTTTGCTTGTCTAGCTATAATAGTCTACCCTCTGATAAGATCTTTTAAACGTCCTATATTAAAATAGATTTTCCCTTTGTTTTTGAAATGTAAGAGAAGGGAGGTGGCCAACTTAACACCTCTATACCTTTGATTATATACTGTACTCCTTCTTAGTCCCCTTTGTGGCTATACCACACAATTGAAGAGGAGGAAAGACATGTTAGTGATACAGTGCAATAAAGTAATTAAAATAGCAAAGATCATACTTAGAGGAAAGCTGTCTATTTCAACATTTTAATGTCTATTAATGTCTATTTAAGTGTGTACTTAAATAAAACAGAAATAAATCTCTTGTTTCATCCTTAAATTGAGCTTTTGCTTATAAAATGGGACATGCAGCAGAAAACAATTTCCAACTGTCAAAATTTACATTAATACTGTGTGTGGAAATGTTGCAAAAGAGGCTCTAGCTTACTGCCTGTCCAAGTCAGATATGCTTTTCCACCTTCAACAGTTTGGAAGAAACAAAGTAAATACACTAGATTATTCAGTCTGTGTGAGTTTTGACCTATTTGGAACTTGGTTACAAAATATGTGAGGGTTCTGGACCAGGAAATTAGCAATGTCACTATTCTGTCACTAACAGAGAACTGAAACATGATAAGAGCTAGACTTGGAGCTTACGTAGGAAAGCTTTGGACTTGTATAGTTAAAAGGGAAAGTTCATTCTACTGCTTTCAACATGTTCACAGCACAGATATTTTACTCAATGTTTAAAAACAAGAGCTGCAAGGATATTATTTAAACAGGTATTGTATAAACAGCCTAAAGAAAGGGGACTAGTTTTTGAAAAATCTGTGGTTCAAGTATTTCTGACAAAAGTGCTCACAAGCTCCTTACCGTTGCCATTTCTTCCACTTTTAAATTTGGGTCTGCAGAACTGTCATACCTGTAGACAGAAGGATTGAAATATTAGCTTTGAAAAGGAATGTGACAATTCTACCAGATAATAAATATCCAGCAGTTTAACAGCCATGAAGAACCATCTGAAAAAAAGATTTCTCTATGAGGAATCCATCTTTTTCCAAAAAAATCCTTCTAGCAAAAAATGCTGGGGAAATGTACCACTCAGTTTGGCCTTGTCAGCTTACAAATGTCATAGCTGCAGAGCCAAGAATGAACTCAGCCTACTCATGTCTCACTGTCTGCAACAGCCACAAAGAAATTGTTTCAATACAGCATTAAAATGAGATGGTATTATTTCCTTTTCACAACAGTAACTTAGTAGGCACTACAAATAGCCAAAGTTAACTACATGTAAATCTGTGAGTGGTTTGCATCTTCAGTTCTGTTTTTCTTTTCCATTTCACATTGCTCAGATGCAGAGCTGTGCTCTGACTCCTCTAAGGAGGAGAGACAGCAGATTGTTTTTGATGTGAACTTTGGAACTTGCTGCTAACCATCCAGAACAGCCTTCATTCACTAGTTTTAACACATGGTAGAAGGCTTCTCGGCTTTCCTAAGCCATATAGGACTGCAAGGGTTTGGCAGGGAACTGGCTTGAGCATCTGTGAGTAATGCAGTGGTTAGAACAAGCCAAGAAGCCCTGAATATAAAAGGTATTCTGTCCTACAGGGTGACTTGCAGACATACGTATACAAAATAATCTAAAGAAACAAGAACAGAACTTCACTGAGTCTATTCAAGTCTGCAAATCCTTACTTTACAACTAAGTCAACCTGGTCTCTTCAAAAGCCCTGAAGGAAATGTTGCTCAGCTTGTGCTTCTTGCCAGTTCTTCCTTGTTTCAGAAACTGATTTTTCCCAGGAAGTTAATTCTTGAGAGTGAGTGAAGTAGGGAATGAGGGTTCTGCTCAGTCCTGTTTGTCTCAATTCTTTTTTGAATGAAATTGTTCTTAGTGTCTTAAAACCTTCTTGTGCTCAGGTAGACTACTTTATTGTGCTTCAACAGCAAGTATAAACCGGCTTGTTGGCAGGTTCTTTGTGGCCCAGCCTTTCCTCCTGAAGTGCTTTGTCATTTGTTTGCAATGTGCTTGCAGGCAGGGAAGAACAGTTGAAAGGTGCAATTTGTTTTTGCTTCTGTAATTGTGAACTGTAAAACCAGGATTCCTCTCTGACATGGGGTCCAACTGAAACCAAAGGAAACAAGCTTGTTGAACTCAGTGGGCTTAGGATCTGACCAGATGATCTGAATCTGAAGTTCCTAATTTTTTCTTGCAGCACTGAATATGAACAGACATTTATTGATTGTGCTCTGGCTCCCTGTGAATGAAGTGTACAGAACCAGGACTCAGAGACGTATGTAGCTCTTCCTTTAAACTAAAATAATTTTGAATATATTTTAATGCTAAAAATAAAGAATGAAGCTTTATGTTCTTACAATGATTTCCTGCAAAATAATTCCAATAAAATCCTGTGGCTTGGCAAGTTGCCTTAATTTTAATTATATGCATAATAAAAATGTAAAAGCTTTGTTAGTAGCTCTCTTCTTTAGCTTTACTGTGCAAAGCTGCTCTGCAGTTCTTCCCACTTTGTGTTGTGTTTGGTGTTGCATTAATTGCTCCTTGCAATGAAGCAACATGAAGTAGACATGTATTCTGATAGTCTAGTCAAAAATTAAATTTTCATTTGCACCTCTGGCACTATTCTAAGTTCCTCCATGTCTTTGTTGTCACTTTTCTGTCAGAAATAACTGATCATTGCATCCTGCTTTATTTTCCTCTCTGCCAGCTTATACAGACAATGTTATTTTAATCTTTTCCTTGTGCCAATCCCTCCGCTTCTCAAGCAACCTCATTATTTTTTCTGAACTCTTTTAAGTTTTTCAGCATCTTTAAAATTGAAGTTTTGCTTGCTTCCAGAGAAACATAATTTTAGCAAAAAGTAACTGTTTATTTTTTAGTTAGCATCATGAGTAATGTTTACATTATTCCACACACATGCATGTGTGCATAGACACATACTTGTAAACATTATCAATTATTCATAAACAGAAAAGAAGTTAAATTAATGGTTAAGTTCAGAAATATTTGCCATCAGAAAAATATTACTTACTATGGAAAACAAGAAGTTACATTTTATACTTTGTCACTTAAATACGTATATATTTTTGTAATGACAACTGAATGTATGATTAAAAGTAAATACGACTCTACTTACTACTATCACTACTGGTAACAAGAATATAAATCCATTAATTAAAATTTGCTGAAAATTAGTATTTTCACTGAGGCACCCATCTTCCCCAGGCCATCTCCGAACTGTTGAATGTCAGTGAAATTAATTTTCTTATATACTACTCTTATCAGTACTACATAAGAAGCCAGCTAAGCAACAAACACATAAATATGCTGAAAACACAATTACAAACAAGCATTTCTTTTCCAGTATGAATCACACATTTTAGAAAAGAGTAAGGATGAATTCAGGAACACCAAACACCTTGGAACCAAAAGCAATCAAACATTTTACTACCGTCAGTCTACAGTTACAAACCTTTTATTAGCATCTTCTGTATCTCCACATAAGCATATTCTTTTCTGCAGCATCCATTATTTATTCTTATAGTGAAGCACCACGCCAGCTGATTAAACTGTCTCTCCAGTACAGATAGGACCCTCTAAACAGCCATTAATACTTAGCTATTTAAAAGCTTCTGCCAGTTAGGCTTACTTACAGGATTTACAGTGCTGCCTCCTATTGTATTTCACTAGCTCTCCAAAATAACTCTACCTGGTCAGAGGCAGATTATTTTAGCGCTTTTGTCTATGCATAAAACAAACCACATGCCACGGCAACACCTAGAAGAGGGTGGGGGAAGTTTTCGACAGAGAGGCGTGACTAGAAAATGTAGCAATCAGCTCAGTTACACGTCAGGATTGACTTGTTTATTTTTCAAGCTATGCTCGGTAAGAAATCAAAGGCATCTGAGCCTGAGATACAATAGATTTTCTGTGGAAAAGACAGATAAACACGTATTAGAAAAGCTGATGCAATGAGTAGGCACGGTTTAATTTTTTGACTTCTTAAATGCTTAGATTCTACAGCAAAGCCTAAATCTTCACCTGTGAATTGGAAACTGCACCAGGATAAGCACCCTTGAAATCTGATTCTAGGTTATACAAGTGTCCCTTTTCTCTGCCAGGTGGGCTGTGTGTGTCCCAGAAAAGCAGCCTTACCATGGCACAAGAAAGAGGAAACAAATTACAGGTGTGGAGTCATGTTAAAACTTTGCAATTTTTTTTCTATGCTGCACTGCTGTGCAGGAGAAGTGTTAGCAGTAAACATCCACAAAGCTAATTTCGTGGCTTTTACTCAAACCTCCCCTTAAATCCCTTCTGCTTTGATACAAACGCTCCACAATTGCAATCTGCTGTGCTACAAAATCTATGTATCAGAGTAAGTAATTCCTTTAGAGGCTTGCATTCCTTGTCATTGCTTATTACAGCCGTTCCTTGTCTTATTGTCATGCCACTTAAGAGCCCCAGGCATGAACCAGAATACCAGCCTGAGACTCTACAGAGTGAAAATCAGTTCTTTGTGCCAAAGATCTTGCAGCTTTCACAGCACTGCACAAGGCACCTGTACCTCTGGTTGCCAGTCCTAAGCATTACCTTAAGATGCACACAGAAATAATATTATTTCACTTGTGTGTGCTGACAGACAGAACCATACAAGACAAAAGTTAGAACTGTCAGCCTCACTAGCCCAAGCAGAGTCCCATTCCCTCTGGGCAGCACTCTGGATGGGGAGGGAGAGGGATGCTTTTCAAACAGCAGCACCAGCACTGCATATGAGACCATTTTTGGTTCAGCTCCAGTTGAAACCAAAGCCCTGACAAAGCACAGAAGACAAAAGCACTGAGAAGACAAAAGCACTGTCTTCTCTGACAGGGGAGAGCCTCCCTGTTTGCCCAGCTAGAGCTAAAGCTGCAGGCCTGCCCCTAAGCTGCCTCTGGGCTAGAAATGCTGGGAACTGATGCAGCGGAGCTGCCTGGGGCCAGTACTCTCTGACATGGCCTGGGAAAACTGAGCTTTCCTGTTGTATCACAGCCATAGGGCAACAGGTCCCCATGTGCTTTACACAGGAGGAATCAAGCAGGATGCATCCACTGCTAAGCCTAGGGCCTTTCATGCACTTAAAAAACTTCATGCAAAACCCGAGCAAAATAGATTTAGACAAGCGACTTGCCACTTAGTCCTTATTCTTCTGACACAGAACAGTTAATCTCTTGTTACATGACCAAGTAAAATCCCAATCTTCCCAGTGAGGTGAAAGGCAAGAGACTGAAAAATTAATTTTAAGAAAGTTTTCTGAGCAAAACATGGAACAATTCATATGCTTTTTAAAAGCTGGAAATGATTTACGTTCGATTGTAACTCACCGTGGTTGCTTCTGAGTCTGGTTTTTCCTTGATTTTCTAAAGTAGGAAAGCCAAGCAAAAGGTGATCTGAACCCCAGAAAGGAAGTTGTAGTGTTCTTTTGTGCTTGAGGATTTGCACGGGATGACATTTTTAATTCTTTATGATCTGAAAATATTACAAAAATTGGGTTTGTTTCAAGTTCTTACTAAATACAGTATTAAAATATATATAAAAAGTTGCATCTTCATAAACAATTTTCTTTTGTTTACCTTTTTTGCCAGGAAAATGTAGTTTTATTGACATTTTTGGACAGACTATGTGATATGCTGGTTTATAATGACTAACTGGAAGATTAAGAGAAAGATAAACAGGTTTAAAGTTTTGAAAAGTGTTATTAGTTTTGGGTGACACACATGAGATAAATGAGCCTGATTTTCAGAAAGTAATCAGTACTCAACCATTAGAAAACCATAACCATTTTAAAATAGGGGCAAATTAGATATTTGAAAATTGAGGGACCTAAAATCATTAATCACCTTCTTGTGACCTTTGTAAGAAATACAAATATGAAAAAACTGAAGATACAATGGTTTAGTAGTCTGTAATGTAGCTACACAACAGTAATTCAGACTAATGTGTGTTCTGTATCATACAATTCTTTATGATGGGGTTCCTGTGGCCACTGGGGCACATTTTTTTCTCCTACAAACTGCATATCAGAATGATATTTTAAATGGAAGACATAATGAGTGTTTTCCTAAGGAAGGTTATAATTTGATTTCTTCAAAAGGAACATATCCCAGTCTGTCTGTAAAAGCAGCTGGCAATTGGCATGAAGGAGCAGATGAATATTGCTCACAGGTTAGGGGAAGAATCTGCAACGTCTGCCATTAAAACATGCCATAGGAAACTGGAGAACATAAAGAAACAAGACTTCACTCAGGAATAAAGCCCTGCATCTTTTTTTTTTTTCCCATTTAAAGCATCCTGAAACATACAGTGGCCTTAAAATGGCTTATCTAGTGACAGCAGGAGAAAGCAAAACCAGAAATGAGAGCAAAGCATCACGGATAACAAGAGCAAGGGGCAACATTTTGGGCCTAGTGTACAATTCCTGTCATGTGATTTAAATGCTGTGTGTACCACTTGGCTTTCACTTCAGTGACAATCCCTGTGTGTGACAAAATGCTTGCATTCTTTACTCCTTTCAGAGCCTAACCCCGTGGTGGCATTGCTTGATTTGTCACTGAAGTTGACATCAGAGAAGTCCTAATTCAGCACTCTGTTGTAGCCAGGATGGTCTAGGGTTGTAGACAGAACAACGATTGTGGGTAGAAGGACCTTTTATTAATTTATACATTTGGAAATAATAGACAGGCCTCTGAGGCACACAAACCCTCCCTCAGGTATTAAATAGAAACAGCAGCTTTCAAAGTTAAAATACCAGAGAACAATTATGCATTGTTTAGTTAGCTAATGCATCAATTAGAAAGAGAAAAAGAGGAGACAGCTGTGGACTAGAGGGGGTGCTGGGAAAACTGGTGAAGAAAGACAGATCTGTTCTGTGTAGGCCTGTAGTTTCAGCAAAACTTGTAGGTTTTCACTGTTCTTTTGAAATATGTCTGCCTTCAGTTGCTATGAAGCACAAATAGGAAGAGCTCAATGAAAAAACATGCAGAAATATGAATGGAATAAAAGAATAATTATGCTTTAAAACTATGTGGATGATAGTTGGAAAAGACAGTGCAGAATGCCACGCTTGGTATAGACACCATGTTTCTTGTGCTCGTTTTGGGTGGGCAACAGAACTTGTGAAATGGCATCTCCAGAAGTTGCTTCCTGGTCAGCCCAGCTTTCCAGGCTTTCTCACTCACCCTGATAATCAGCACTAGCAAACCTTCAGCCCCATGTTTACAGGAAGAGTTTTCCACTAGTAGAGTCAAGACTCTCTCACCCAAACCCAAATTGGCTACTTATTTCAGATGTCATTTACATGTTTCTAGTTTCTTTACAAAAATTAGGTAAAGCTAAAACAGTTTCTGTACAAAGTACACATTACTGCTATAACTGGGAAACTACCACCATATTTACTATAATTACAGCAACCTCATCTTGATTAAGAAAGAAATTTTTTATAGTGAGAAGGATCAATCACTGGAACAACCTCCCCATCACTGGACATTTACAAGATGTGTGTGGGCTGAGTGCTAGATAACCTCATCTAGGCTCCCTTGCCCACAAGGGGTTGGAACAGATGATCTGATGTCCATCCAACCTGGGCTGCTCTATAATTCTAATTATAGGACAAGAATATAGTGGATTTTGTTGTGACTCCTAACTGTGCTTTTAACAGAATCTACTTAAAGAAACAGGTAGATCTTTTGCAAATATAACCTCAGTAGAGCTTTGACTTGAGAAGAAATTCCATGCATTTTCAGTAACTTCTTAGCTAGCACACTGTGAAATGATCCAAGACATTGGTATAACACAGATAAGGAAATGGAAAAATGAAACTCACTGGTGTTCTTGCTCTTCTTTATCTGATGTTCTAATGGTGGTTTTAGCATTTTATTGACATCAACGTAATTCTGAAATTTTTTTCTTTGTATTTCTTCAAACCATTCTCCAGTTACTCCCTGCAGCCCTGTTTGGGAGTTCTTTCTTTTCAGAAGTTTGCTAGAAAGGGAAAAAAACCCCATCAATTATATTTAAACCATTACAGGCACACTGATAGGAACTTTCCTTGTTCATTTAAGTATTTACAGTATATTTCTACCTATAATGACTTTTAAAGAAATACAGTGGCACATTATATATTCACAGCAATCACATAATAGTTTTAGTGACAGCAGAACTCTCCAGCTCAACAATAAGATTATGTGACTAAGAGGACAACTCATATTCTTGGACTATTCTCTGCCTTGAAGAAGTGAATCTTTCTCCCTTGCAAAAATGAGGTAATAATTCATAAGCTTTATAAAACTAGTTGAAAGTAAGATTAGGTTCAGCCAATAATCAGAATAAATAATACTCTAACAAAGTAATTACTGAAATATTTATTCACTCATTTAAGCACAAGCAATAACAAGATTTTTCTGATTTTCAAGAATAAGCTCTCCGAGGCCCTGATAGTAAGGTACATCCCCCCATTTTCTATGGAAAGAAGAATAAAATTTTTTTTAATTAAGCTAATAAGTATTCATGCAACATGTTCAACAAGTTTATCACATTCTCTTCTTTCATTGCTTCGTAATAAGGGTTGCTGCATTCTGCCTGTGCTTAATACAAATGGAAGCAGCAAATAATGGATGGGAACATTCTGCCACGCAGAGGCAAAGCCTGAACAAGCTACACACATGACTGCAATTGAAGAAGCTATTTAGTAGTGAGTTCAGGTTTTAGACGAAGAGGTCACCAGAACAAAGTATTTAGCTGGATGTAAAAGAACAAGGTACAGCTGCAAAGGAGTCAGAGTAGTGCAAAGTTACTTGTTTTGAAATTGCACTACTGAAGTACCTGGAGCACAGATGCAAATGCATCAAATCCACGCCCCAACTGATTCCAATGGCAAGAGAACAAGACTGTGCACAGCCTGCAGATCTGATACCAATGTGTCAGCAAGGCTGCCATGCAAATCTTCCACCTTAACCAGTGGTAAAACCCGTGCTTAAGAATATAGATGCTCTCAGGGAACATAAATTATTTCAGTTATCAATTTAAATAAAACCTCATTATTCTCCAAGACAACATTACTTCACAAAACAAACTTAAAATTAAATATCTAGTCTGGAAATGGCTGCATTTCCATCTGGAATCGATACAGGGTGTATTGTCCATACTAACACCTACTGTTCATCTGAAGAATAGGAGGGCAGGAGAGAAACATTTTTGGTAAATGAGTGAAGAACATGACAGGGGCAGAGGCACACATATTAACCATCTGAAATAAACTTATTACAAAGGCAAAAATGTTAATCATCACAGACATTACCGCACCGTGGGAGTGACTAAGCACCCTAAACGCCATCTGCAGCATGGAAAACAGCCGAGCAGTGACGTGAAACAGGAGGGGGCGACGAACAAAAAAGTGCTGCCGAGTGAGTGCCAGCTCCGTGACCTCAGCCCCGCGGCCGCCGCCAAGGGGATCCCAGAGCGGGAGGAGCGGCAGCTCCCAGGCCAGCCCGGAGCGACTCGGGGAGCGGCCGCAACCTCAGCGGAAAGCCCGGAAAACAAGCCCACAGCGCTTTTGCTGAAGGCCCAAAAGTGGAGACCATCACTTATAACCCACCCTTGTGGTCTTTTTAAAAACCCCTCCGCAACGAATGAGTTGCGCCTGCACTCAGCCCTGGTGAGGCCACAGCTCGAGTCCTGTGTCCAGTTCTGGGCCCCTCAGTTCAGGAAGGAGATTGAGGTCCTGGAGCAGGTCCAAAGGAGGGCAACCAGGCTGGTGAAGGGATCCAGCACAAGTCCTGTGAGGAGAGGCTGAGGGAGCTGGGGGTGTTCAGCCTGGAGAAGAGGAGGCTCAGGGGAGACCTCATCGCTCTCTACAACTCCCTGACAGGAGGCTGGAGCCAGGGGGGGGTTGGGCTCTTTTCCCAGGCAACTTTCAACAAGACAAGAGGGCATGGACTTAAGTTGCGCCAGGGGAAGTTTAGGTTAGATACTAGAAAGAATTTCTTTATGGAGAGGGTGATCAGACACTGGAAGGGGCTGCCCAGGGAAGTAGTGGATTCTCCGTCCCTGGAGATATTTAAAAAGAGACTGGATGTGGCACTCAGTGCCATGGTCTGGTAACCACAGCGGTAGTGGTCAAGGGTTGGACTTGATGATCTCTGAGGTCCCTTCCACCCAGCCGATTCTATGATTCTGTGATTCTATGATTCTATGATTGATTCTATGATTCTATGAGATTTTCTCCTCAGGAGTTGTCACCTCCAGGCCTGCGGGCGGGGCAAGGGGGGTGTGAGGGAGAGACGGGCGCCCCCTAGCGGCGGCCGCGGCCCCGCCTCGAGCGCCCCCTAGCGGCGCCTCGGTGTTCGCGGGACTTTGGGGCTTTTGTGCGTCCCGGAGAGGAGGAAAAAAAAGACAAAAGCCCGCACTTGGCTTCAGCATCGGCTCCATCGGGCGTTGTACGGACACGCTGTGCACGAAAAATATAATAAAGCTCTTGTGCAAACACTGAGACGAGCACTGAGGCTCGGAAAGATCCTTCCTGCAGTCAGTACCCGGGAACGGGGCTGTCACCCCCACTCACCCAGCGACCCTGCCAAGTGCTGGTGTGTATTTGTATTCACACACACATGCAGGGCAATATACTGAATGCTATATATAGTTAGGTGAGTCCTGAATAATATTAATGATACATAATATGCCATTGCAATATTGCATGACTATTAAACACTTGTCATTTGCAATGTCTACCAGCCAAACCACATCATTTCCCTATAAACCTGCTCTGCCAAATTTACATGCCCTCTCATGATAATGAATGGCAGTTGTGAACTAGAAGGAAAACCTGTCTCAAGAAACAATTACAGCAGCAGATGGTATCTCCAGTCAGTATTGCAATGAACTTGCCTTTGAGGCAGTGCTATTGTTACTTGGACTGCAAATTATATATTGAGACACTGCTCTGCAGGAGTGTCAAAACACCTAATGCCCTCTAAACCCGATATACTAATCCCGCCAACCTGCTTGCTCCATCCACTCTTCCTCCTTGTTTCCCTACAGCCACTTTGGTCACTGGGAGCCGCTTCCTTTTGCGCAGAGATCACATAATCCTTGTGACTGGGAACAGTACCTGCAAGCTGCTGCAGTATTAAAGGCAATTCCATTCCCAGGATAATTTACAGGAGGCTGCCCCACCAGCTGGAGTAGGAAGCAATCCTAAATGACCTCACAGAATATACCTTGTTACCTTTTCCCATCTATTATCATACACAGCATCTAAACTAATGAATCACTCGGGAGCAACTCCTTTGCACTCTTTTTAAAAACATCACTTCCTCACTGGGACCAGGATGCCCCACTATTTCTTATACAGACATCTCCAGAGACAAGTTAACCTAAATGTTTGTATGTCTTAGACTTTCATGTGGGTCATTATAAATGCTGTGAAAAGAGCTATAACCTCCCCCTGACATTTCCTGTTACGATAATAATGAGCTGTATGTAATTGCTACTGTAAGAGGAAAGGTATTTTCTCTACCATTTTCATCCTGAAATTAAAGCAGAAGAGATATGTGTGAGGGAGCAGAAACTGGATTGCCAAATAGGATGTCCGAGGAAACCCCACTTTTGCCAAAGCAGAAATTATGATTCCTACTGACTTCAGCAGAAGCAGGATTTGGCCCTTAAGCACTCTCCCCAAACAGCTCGTAAGAGAACAGATATACAGAAACCACTGAGCACAAGGAATTGCACTGAGTGAAGGACAAGCAGTTGCTCATTGGATCAAAGCTCCCAGGGTCTGAGAAAACAAGGCTGAGAGGACAGCCTCTAAAAGTGCAAAGAGCTTTAGAAAGAACTCCAGAGGGAAGATAGACATACTTTTGTCTTATTTGAAAAAAAAGGGGGGGGCAGAAGAATTATTTCTGATAACTGCAAAGACTGGCACAGTTGAAGTAATTTGAAAAACTTAGTATCAGTACCCATTATTTCATACAAACATATAATAGTAATCACAACAACATTCTGGTTTCCAAGGTGCCACAAAAGCTCCTGTGGTAATTTAATCCTACCAGGAAGAAATATAATGATATGCAAAGCCAAGATACTCTTTCCTGGCATGTCAGACACACAATAGGGCTATTTTCTAAAGCAGCCTTTATTCTTAGTACCTTGTATGTTTTTACCCATATTAAAGCACTCTTTTGTTTACTTTTCTTTCTTACTGGTTTCTGTTTGGCTGATGTCAATAAACCAAGTCAACTTCATTATTCTATACAAAACATTATGCAGAAGTAGGTGAATCAGAATGGAAAACTTACTCCCATGATTTGGTTGCACATACAAGTCAACAAAGAAAGGTCTCAATGAAAATGCACTTACTTATTCTTTGGCTTTTTTGCAGTAATTCTCAAAAAAAATCAAGGCCTCCTCTATTTTAGTGCAAAATGTTGTTTTGATAATAATGCTTGAACTTAACCTGCTAGGTCATTGCTTATCAACTACTCATATTTAATTTTCTCTTCCGACAAAATACTGGGTTTCTACCTAAGTCTTCATCCTTTCCATTATTACTTCTGCTGCTGTGATTTTGTTACTGCTTATTGATGTTATACTGCTTATCAGCCCACTAAGTTGCCTTCAGACAACAGACTGTGAGAATGTGACCAATAGAAGGTGTGTATGAGAAAAGATGATGTGACACAACACGGGTGACCAAGAAGTGTGTGGGTTCAGTGTTTCTTTCATACCATTACTCAAATACGAATAAATGTAATGGAAGGACTTTCACTGTCCTTAACAGGCATCAGGTTAGGATGCTGGGGAGTCATCTAGTGGTGATATCTTGGATGGAAAGGAGTAACTGAAGTGCCCAGAAAGGTTCATGCAAAGTGAAACACTTCACAGCCCAGCACTGAACCATATGTGTTATGTTTTCAATCCCACTTTGATGGGCAGATGATGTTACCAGTTCACAATGTGCAAAAAGAAGAGATGGAAGCAGGGAGAAAATGAAAATAGAATTAATCTCTATTTTTTCCTCCCAGACTGTACATTTAACAGGCAGAAGCACTTCAAACACAAAGACACCACTTTGGGACATGATTTTGATACCCACCCTGTAGCACCCTTTCAAGCAGCAAGTAGGAATATTTAAGCAGATAGCTGCAAACAGTAAATGTCATTTTGTCCCCAGAGCACAACAGACATCAGGTTCACACATGAAGTCCAGTTGTGTCAGTGATACAGGCAGGGAATATGAGAGTTAAAAGCAGAAAATCTTTTCTGCCCTTACTGAAATTTTACCTTTCCTGCTCCTAGAGAAAATCCTTCAATTTCCAACTTTATTCTTTTTAATTATAAAGTAGAAAAATCACAGAATCTGACATTATTATACTACCTCTATTCAGCAGACTTACTCCTCTAAATTAAAGCTGATCACCTGCTTTGAGATGGCCTAGTACAGTGGCATTGGGTACATTGATGACACACAATCCACAAAGACAGCAAAACTATCACCATACAGGAAACATTCATCTCTTATGAAACCAGACTCCCACTCTGCACTGAACACTTCTTTCCATTCTAAAATTCACAAAATCTTGTGTGTCTAAAGTTTTCTACTTAAGCACCCTCTGTGCAGTGGCTACAAGTTACCTCTATTTTTTCCCAAAACATTAACTTATAATACTAAACTATAAGAAATTAGTAGACTGCAGATGACTTACTGTAGCTGTTGTTCTCCTTCAACAAGTCAAACATTCAGTTTTCCCTTGAAGCTTTTGTCTGCTTCCCCTGGCAAGTGCACAGACTGGCACTTTCCTTTGAAACAGAAAACTAGAAAATGTAAGGGCAAAGATAAGGTTCATTCTCATGCTGACCACATAACTCCTGTGTGCTCAGGTATCTGAAGCTGTCAGTGAAAGCTCAGAAATCAAGAGCTCAGTGACTGTCTTCATAAAGTTAATTTTTTAAAGCACAGAGGTCATGGGAGCTGAGGGTGACTAATGACCCATCTCAAGCTGTAACAGTGCCTCAAACATTAATTTTAATATGGAACTATTTCTTTAGCAGGTATTCTGGGTTTACAGAGAAAGAATTATTTCACCTCTGCTGGAACAAATAGAGAAGGCTATAAGTATATATACTCTTACAACAGAATTTATACATACTTAGAATTAGAAAGCTTTTAGTCCCTTGGGCAACTGGTCAACAAGAGTGAATGAGGTGACATACCACTAGAAATGTCACAGCTATCAGTGATTCTCCAGCTCAGGCTGAATCTGTCATTTTTTCTACAGTGAGTGCAAAACAGGGGAAAGCCTCACTTTGAGAGCACTTTACAGAGGATTTAGTCTCTGTACTGGATGCAAATGACAGATAAAAAAGAAGGGTGTTACTTTATTATGCTGTCAATACTCACAAACTACCTACAATTATTATATGGTAATGACAAAACAAAACCATGATGCAATGGAAAGGAAGGCTACCTATCATTTTAAAAATGTGTCACATAACTTCTGAATGTTAGTAATTAATGACTTTAATGAGAAGACTTCACTAATAGGAGTTTCCATTAGCATTAATACATGCTAATACGTGCAATGAATATAATTCTCCATGCAAAAATTCTGGTTTGTTTGCAGGGATAGATGTAGTCTCAGTCCAACAACAACACATTACAGGAGTAAGTTTTGAAGTCCTGAATTTCTTCATGTAAAATCTTACACAGAAGTACAGATGTATTCTCTGGGCTACCTGATGGGTTGGAAGGCTGGGGATCAGGTCTCCTCAGGTCCCTCAGTAAATCTGAAGCTAATGATTAACAGCAAATATATTTACTCTTCCAAGGTAGAACCACTATTTGATTGTGACTCCTTTTATAAATATTGATAGCATGCAAAGAGACAGCCATTTACATCTCATCCATGTATTATAGATTTAACTGCATTACAAAGACATACAATGCATGTTATTGTAGGACCTTCCTTATTCAAAATCTTTCTTAGGTAACAATGTAAGGATAGAAGAAACCAGACACAGGCCAAGTGAGAGCTCTGAATGAAGAGAACTGGTTTCAAATGAAGACACAAAGCCTCATCTCTGCAAGCAGGTTTATGTAGGATAGCCCATGGGCCTGGACAGAGCTTTAAAACTGAAGGGGTCCAGATGGCCTTAAACATTTGTATGGAGCTAAGCTTTAAGCCTAGGGCCCTGAAAAAACACTCTTGCAATCTCAGATAATTGTGCAGAGTCTCAGACAGAGCTGAAGCAGTATTCTGGTCAACAGAAGTAAGACAAAAGGTCAGTGTACCTGCACACAGTTGATGTATTACTATAACACTACAAAAGCTTCTTCTAAATCATTTTAAATTAAAGAAAGGAGGCAAAAAGAGTGAATGTAAGCTCTAAGAGTCGACACAGTGGATGTTTTTCATCTTGAAATATAATACTTATATACATGTATATAATGCATACTTAGACCCTCTTCCACTGGAAACAAATAGCATAGTAAAAATACTTTAAAATACATTTTTGTGTATATAATTTTATACAGATACCCAAAAAAAATCTAGTGAAAAACATATCAGTCTATGATGCAGGAAGAAGCAGACTGCAGAGCACCCCAGCTACACTGTTGTAGCTTTGACTGAAGCTCTCTGCACTCAGGCCCTTACATTTAGAAATCCAAAGACAGGGCAAGCAGAAGTACTGCAGTTTCTTCATTATTCCAACCACAAATTAAACTGTGTGTGATTTATGTGCAATAAACAGAGACTTTTCATCATTCACTCTTAGTTTTTGTTTTGTGGTTTTCATCTGTTTATTTCAGAGGCAAGACTGATAAAAAGGATATGGTTTCTGGTAGGAGTTCAAAATGCAGGCATTAAAACACAGCTAAGAATGTTAGCATATAATCTAGCTGCAAAGGGGGATTAGAAAATACATGTCATGTGAACACTTAGATGCACAAATCCTTGGGAAAAATACAAACTTTCCCCCTTCTTGCTTTAACGCATTTCACATGTGAAATACGGAAGTTGTGAAACTTTTTGTCTTATTGGCTCCAGGCAACTAAGAAATCTTTCAATTTGAAACAAGTACAGGAAAGGCTTAACTTAGGTCAGTCCTTAGTCTCTATAGTTCTGCCTTAAAGTTACAGAATACAGAGAAAAATGAGCTCAAAACTCCACTGGGCCAAACTCCACTTGATTTGAAAATGAGATTCAGGGAGCAAAAAGACTTAAAGCATTATTAAATTCAGTATACATAACCACTGAAAAATACTAACTTTTAAAGAAGAAAAGGAAATGGATTCATGCTGCCAAAACAGTATCTGATATGATATCTATATGATACAATATGATCTGATCTGATATCTATATCTATATCTATATCTAGATATCTATATAGATATCTAGATCTAGATCTAGATCTGATATCTATATGATACAAACCAAAGAATGTCAGCTGAAGTCTTGCAGCCAGCCCAACAAGCTCTGTGCTCAGCCATTAGCCAGGTCTCTAAGGGACCAAATCCAGCAAAACTCAAGTACCTTGGGCTTTGCTACATTGGCACTTGCTTCAGCCTTTGATGGGATTACAAGACTTGTGTAGCCTGAATACATCACTGGAGCACAGCTGTGCCAGTACCTACCAGAGGTGACACCTGGCCACTGAACACGAGGCATCTTCCTGTGCAGTGTTCTTTTTTTACTTTCTGGCACAACCAGTTCACATTTCTGAAATATGTGCAAGGGCTTGAAAGTGTTGGGATAGAGTGTGTAGAAGTGGTGAGCACCTGAGAACATTTCTGGGGTCCTTCCAAGGCTGCTGACTGCAGCTGCATTCTTTCCTTACAGTGATGCCAGGCAGCAGGTATTACACTTCCCTTGCATCACTTTCCAGGCACCCACACTTTAGGGCACGTCACTGGCATTACAAACATATTTTAATAAACATATATGAGAAATCTGAGATAAAGTGAGAGACCAAGCTTTGCTGATGTTTTCAGCATTTCAGGCAATTCCCTTCTACATTCATCTCCATGACTCTTTGCTAGCTAAGTATGGGAAGCTGTCTTCTTTCTCCCAATGGCAACTTCCAATTTCCATTAATGTCAATAACTAACCCATAGTGACTGTCTGCTTAGTACTTAGTGCTGGCTTGTACTGCTGTGCCTCACCTATTCATCCTTGAAGCCTGGTGAATTTCATCCATATAGACAAAGCCCAACTGATTCTACTTTTGCCATTAAGCTTGGACTAAGAAAATGTGTCCCCATGATCTTAACAGTAAGCCCCAGCTTAAATCTCATCACTTTCAACAAGTTTCTTCTTTTGGCAGCCTTAGTGACATCTGAAAGTGCGCTAGATAATAATTATAATAACAATCATTATGGTTTTCATTTTTACAGTATTTTGTCACTTGAAAACACTATTATTATTATGAGACTGGCCATAATGCCAGTGTCTGAATGAGTATAAGTGAAAATGTCCTGAGCATGTTCTTCTTGCTCCTGCACGTTTGTCCACTGGGGCCCAGGGCTAGCTTGGAAAGAGCAGAGCTGGTAGCCTTGGAGAAAGCTGTGGTGAAGACAGCCAGAGGTCCATCCCTCTCTCCATGGGGCAGTGGCCACACACAGACACAGCTGGGATGCATCTGGGGATGGAGCTGGGGCAAGCCCCAGTGGAACAGCCTTCATTTAAAAGCAGCTCCCAGGGGAAGGAGACAGATCTTGCCAAGGCCTGTCCAACCCCATGGTCTGGCACCACCAGCATGGTGGTCAGGATGGGGCTGCCCCACCTCTCTCGCTGGGCAGTGTGATGGTGGGAGAGGCCACTGCCCTGCCCGCTCCCTGGGTGGTTCCTGTGGCCCAGTAACACACACACAAAAGAAATACATTCAGTACACCACCAGAAAGACTCTTCCAAACATAGCACACCTCAGAAGTTGCAGCTAGGTCTCATTCTGCTGCCACACACACTGTAGAAAACTACCAGCTCTCAAGCACAAAGAAGAGAAAAACTGAAATTAGTGAAATACTGTGAAAAGACAAGACCAACGAGCTGGCAGTAATGTCAGTCCAGACCCTGCTCTGTAGATGTAAAACTGAGAATACACCATGGGCTTCAGTTTAGTTAGGCCAGATGTACAGGGATAAAAACCCAACCAGCAAATAGCACATGCTGTGCCCACCTGCCCTTCCACAGCTCACATGAAGCCCCAGTCCCTGACTCCAGGCCACATTACAAGATAGGATCATTAAAAATACAGCAATGAGGAAAAAACTTGATATGCAACTTAACTCATTGTTTTTGCTTACAGTACCCCCACTCAAACAAGGGGAGCCACATATTGGGATTACTTATGACAGTAATGGCTTACCAAAGAGAATAAAGGTTTTTAAATCACAGTTTCCCACTCTATTTTTGCTTCTATTTACACTTCTTTAGCATATTAGCACTTCAGGGCTTCAAGGACCTGGTTTTTTTAAGTATTTACAAACCACTAAACACACTGGTGGCGCAGTATCAGTAGTAAATAATAATAGTATCTCCTCCATAAACAAGACATGAGAGAGCA
Source organism: Phaethornis superciliosus (assembly GCA_023637945.1). NCBI lineage: Eukaryota > Metazoa > Chordata > Aves > Apodiformes > Trochilidae > Phaethornis > Phaethornis superciliosus. The sequence goes on along the minus strand of JAJQWJ010000001.1, from coordinate 180,387,115 downwards.
CACATGCTTTGAAACATCCCGGGTGGAGTATCTCTTATGAAAGAATTCCTTTATTAATGCTTTATTCAGGGAGGGTGCTCCACTGGAACAATAATACACCCAAGTGGTGCTGTCCTGGTATCCTGCCTGCTGTCCTCACCTATGCAGCTTATGGGCATGTGGGGGTTGGTTCTAAAAATCCTTAGTAATTATAATGAGTTGGGCTAATCTGTGTCTCTAACATCAAATAAGTTATTCTTAGTCTCCAATAAACTGCAAGAGGGTCAACAGTGCTACTTCTGCAAATGAGCCAAAATGACTGCTGCAATGTCAGACCCCTCAAACTGTAAGCAGGGCAAAATAAATGAACAATCAAGAGGGCACCACGTATGTCTACACCTCTGCAACAAATGCCTTCCAAGGTTATGAGTATGGAAAGAGGTGAAATCTACATTGCCAATGCAGCATTTTATTCCCACCTTCTATTGCCAGACCTGTGAGAGCAAATATCAGTCGAGAGGATACAATAAGAAATTACTTGCAATAATTGATGAACTCAGTAAAAGATCTGCTGAAAGGCAGTAGTAACAGTTCTGTTCCTGTAGCAATAACCTACATCCAAATGATTTGTTGTAGAGACTCTACAACAAAGTAAGGAGGGGGATTAATCGTTCACATAAGAATTTTATGTTGTCAATGGGTCACCAAGAGCAGACCAGTGAAAGGCACTGACTGTACTTCCCAATTAATTTCTTTTGCTTTTCATCTTTAAATGAAACGAGGCTAAATCAAAACAAACCTCTGCTTTGATGCCATCTATTTCATTATTGTATTCTGCAAGAATAAATCTCCTAATTAAAAAAAGCAAAAGCATAAACCAACTCAAATACATAAAACAAACTAAAGGGAATAAGTGCTTTTCTCTCCCAAAAGCTCCATTTCCCTTTCCTTTTTTTTTTTTTTTTTTTTTTTTTTTTTTTCCCAGTTCCCATTCATATACAGTAAGTGATGCCTAAGGTAAGTTCTGGAGCTCTGAATTAAATTTTTCCCATTATTTCTACTGAAAAGAGAAAACAAATCCTAACACAATACAGACACTGTTACTTTTCAAAACAGAGTCTAGCAAGTAAACTGCTGTTCAGGGAGGTAGGTTCATTTCCCTGTTCAGTATCTGAGCCTTTCAGTTATTTTTAGTGTCTCATGTGAAAGTGAAGATAACAATATTTGTCTTTTTCTCAAGGATCTATATGCTAAGACAGCACAGGGCTATTATATGTAGTTATAATAGGAGCATTATATAAAACAGACAAATCTCCTAAATAAAAGTTAATAATTAAAAATTTTAGAGCTCTTCTCCCCTTTTAAATACATTATCTATTTATCCATGGCTGCTCTTCTGTATCTCCCAGTTGTTCATCTTCTCATCAACCTGCAAACCCACCAGCCCCTGTTCCTGTTCCACACACCCCTACCTGCTGTCTCTTTTTAGGAGCTGTCTCCATGTCTCCCGTCTCCTCTTGTCTCAGCTGCTTTCCCTGGGTCCCGGTGCTGTCTCTACACCCAGTCCTCAAACACTGGGAGGCTTTGGAGCCTCAAAGCTGAGGTAGGGAAGCTTGGGCACTGACGGCCTCTCCACACTCAGCAGAGGGAGGAGCTGCCTCGGAGATAAAAGGTCACAGCTCCTCCTCTGCCTCATGCCCGAATGCTGCTGAGACTCCTCACAGGGACTCTGCCTGCCCCTGCCACCTGCCAGGCTCCCAAGGGCTGTCCTGAAGAGATGGGAAGTTGGCAATTTCCCTTGTGACTCTGCACGTTGGCTTCTTGCCCCTGTACTCAGCCCTGGTGAGGCCGCAGCTCGAGTCCTGTGTCCAGTTCTGGGCCCCTCAGTTCAGGAAGGAGATTGAGGTCCTGGAGCAGGTCCAAAGGAGGGCAACCAGGCTGGTGAAGGGATCCAGCACAAGTCCTGTGAGGAGAGGCTGAGGGAGCTGGGGGTGTTCAGCCTGGAGAAGAGGAGGCTCAGGGGAGACCTCATCGCTCTCTACAACTCCCTGACAGGAGGCTGGAGCCAGGGGGGAGTTGGTCTCTTTTCCCAGGCAACTTTCAACAAGACAAGAGGGCATGGTCTCAAGTTGTGCCAGGGGAGGTTTAGGTTGGATATTAGAAAGAATTTCTTTACGGAGTGGGTGATCAGACATTGGAATGGGCTGCCCAGGGAAGTAGTGGATTCTCCGTCCCTGGAGATATTTAAAAAGAGACTGGATGTGGCACTCAGTGCCATGGTCTGGTAACTGCAGCGGTAGTGGTCAAGGGTTGGATTTGATGATCTCTGAGTTCCCTTCCAACCCAGCTGATTCTATGATTCTATGAAAGGACAGAAAAGAGAAGCACCTGCAGCTTTGTGAAGCACTGGGGACATGGGGCTCTGTATGCAAATATCAAGCTGTCAATTCTGTTTTATTTTCTGTCCCCAGCAGCTACAGAACAAAGCCTCAGAAGATGAACCAGGTGCATCCTGAAGCCTTGAAACCAGAAGTCAAATGAGACCTGGAATGTTTTTATGTCATGATTTTCAGGCCTATTTCCTTACATATGGAAAGTTGACTTTGGTATTAACAACTGTTTGAATCATAGAATCATGGAATCTGATGAGTTGGAAGGGACCCATCAGAATCATCAAGTCCAACCCCTGTCCCTGTGTAGGACACCCCCAGGATCACACCATATGCACATACAAGTATGCATCATGTCCTCATGGAAATGGAATTATGAGGGAGCCACCTGAACATAATAGTGTTCTCTGAACATACTGGATTCCTCCCTGTCTGCTCCTGGGCACCTAACTGTGATTGAAAGGTTGGGAGAAGGAACCTTCTTCCATAAGTATCTGCAAAATCACCAGTTTTATTTACCAGGCTTACTAAAATAGCATTTTGTGACTAGAGTTGGACTCCTATCTTAACACTTATCCATTATTATGGAACAATGCATCTATATTGATATACAGATGATATATTGATATCATCTATATTGATATAGATAAATGCTTATGAGAAATGAGGCTTTGTCCAAGTTGGTTTTATGAATGAGGCTGGACTTGATGTACAACAAAGAATATTGAAGGTGGGTGTTAACCAAATCCAAAACTAATGTGTATTTTCTCTTTTAAATTATTAAATACGTGACTAATAAGTTTCTAAATTTTTTTCAGTGTTTTTGGCAGTGGACTCTCATGTGAATTACACCAAAGCTGACTGTTGCTGCTTCTCTGAACTTGTTTTGTTTGAGGAGTCAGGAACGGCTGGTTTGCAGTTGCTGTTCAAAGGTACTGCTCAGAGAGACCACGAGAGGGCACTGGAAAGGAGAAACAAAAAAATGCAATCCTGGGAACCATCAGAATGGGGCACATCAGGAACTCAGCTCCCTGTCAGGAACAAAAACGAATACAAGGTCCAACAAGTCACCCAGTTCATTCTGCATAAAATGGAAAGCAATACTGAGAGGTCTTCCAAGCCAGGCTTAGAGGTCTGAAGCCTGCCAAGGGAGCTGAGAAAGGTTTGAGAGTACCCTGAGGATGTGCTGGGGCATCAGGAGGAAGTGACAGCACTCAGTAGAGCCCACAGCTACTCAAAATGTGCACAGTTCACCATGACACATTCTTGCTCCACATAGAGGCTACAGAAAGAGAAAGGGAGATAGAGAGGAGTTGTAAAAAGCAACTACATTTTTCCAGAGAATGTCCCCAATATGCATTTAATTTCAAAAAGATGCGGGTTGCCTGGGTGAAGAGATATCCAGATGTTCTCTCGAGTTTTCACTGTAGGCAACAAGAAAAGTACATTTTGTTTACATAGCTGAGAGCTCAATGCACTTGAGGAGGAATTTGAGAACCTAAGTATTCCATGCTGCACTGCAATACTTTTGTGTTTATGTAAAAATCAACTCCCTGAACCATGGCTGTCATTTATTGGGCACAATAAGCCATGCAGGATGTGAGGCTTCATCTTTTAATCTTATTTCCAACTTGCCTTTCAAAATTAACTGATGCTGACAACTCTTAGAGAAAAAACGCAGCTTGTAAAAAGACAGAAGTTGGTTCCTGCTTTTTTTTATTACAGAGTTGTATCTGCAAATGATTTTTCAGTTTCTCTTTGATCTTTTAGGAGATTTACGGACAGCTATGCGCTTGCTTGTATGACATCAAACAGAACATGACTTGTGGTCTGCTAGCATATACTACATTATCTTGATCAGTCTAGATTGGTCTACACAGGAACATGCTGTGTTGTAAATAAAGATGGTCACTGGACAAAACTGACCAGTGAGCTCACTGATTATTACTGATTTGCTCCCTGGCCCTGCCCAGTTCCTACACCATGCACAAGAGCACTCACTTCAGTGACTTCATGCAAAAAGGCCGTATTGATGGAACTCCATTACACATCATCTCCTATACGCCTCATTGGATTGATGGCATAAAGCAAATAGGTTCAATATCACACTTCAGAATCATAGAATCACAGAAATTTTGGGGTTGGAAAGGACCTTTAATCTCCTAAAATTCCAACCCCCTGCCATGGGCAGGGACACCTCCCACTAGATCAGGTTGCTCAGAGCCCTGTCCAGCCTGGCCTTAAAAACTTCCAGGGATGGGGCTTCCACCACCTCTCTGGGTAACCTGTTCCAGTATGTCAGCACCCTCATAGTGAAGAACGTACTAACATCTAATCTAAATCTACCCTCCTCTAGTTTGAATCCATTCCCCCTAGTCCTGTCATTACCTGACATCCTAAAAGTCCCTCCCCAGCTTTCTTGTAGGCCCCTTCAGATACTGGGAGGCTACAATAAGGTCTCCTCAGAGCCTTCTCCTCTCCTAACTGAATAACCCCAACTCTCTCAGTCTGGCTTCATAGGAGAGGTGCTCCAGCCCTCTGATCATCCTCGTGGCCCTTCTCTGGACACATTCCAGCACATCCATGTTCTTCTTGTTGCAGGGGCTCCAGAACTGGATGCAGTACTCCAGGTGGGGCCTTATGAGAGCAGAGCAGAGGGGGAGAATCACTTCCCTGACCTGCTGGCCACACTTCTCTTGATGCAGCCAAGGATATGGTTGGCTTTTTGGGCTGCAAGTGTACACTGATGGCTCATGTTGCACTTCTCATCCAGCAGCACCCCCAAGTCCTTTTCCTCAGGGCTGCTCTCAATCCAGTCACTGCTCAGCCTGTATCTGTGCTTGGGATTGCCTCCATCCAAATGCAGGATCTTGCACTTGGTCTTGTTGAACTTCATGATGCTGGCATGGGCCCACCACCCCAGCCTGTCAAGGTCCCTCTGGATGGCATCCCTCCCCTCCACCATGTCAGCTGCACCACGCAGTTTGGTGTCATCAGCAAACTTGCTGAGGGTGCACTCAATGCCATCGCCCATGTCACCAACAAAGATGTTACACAAGACTGGTCCCAGTAGTGATCCTTGAGGGACTCCACTTGTCACTGGCCTCCACTTGGACACAGACCCATTGACAGCCACTCTTTGGGTGCAGCCATCAAGACAGTTCTTAATCCACTGAGTGGTTCATCCATCATACTCATATTTTACCAGTTTAGAGACCAGGATGTTGGTGGGACTGTGTTGAAAGCTTTGCTTAGGTCCAGGTAAATTATGTTGGTTGCTCTTCCCTTGTCTATTGATGTTGTGGCCTTTTCATAGAAGGCCACAAGTTTTGTCAGGCACAATTTGCCCTTGGTGAAGCCGTGTTGACTATACCCAATCATCTCCTCATTATTCTTCTGCTTCATCAGTGCTTCCAGGAGGATTTGCTCCATGATCTCACTGGCACAGAGGTGAGACTGACCAGCCTGTAGTTCCCTGGATCCTCTTTCTTTCTCTTTTTGAAAATGGGAGTTATGTTTCCCCTTTTCCAGTCAGTGGGGAACCACATCCAACAGTTCCCTCAGTGGGTACATCCCATTGGGTCCCAAGACTTGTACACTTTCAGGTTCTTCTGACGGTCACAAGCCTGATTTTCACTTACAGTGGGCAGTTCTTCCTTCCAGCCCTTGCCATTGTCTTCTGTGACTTTGACAGTGTGCCTGGAGCTCTTGCCAGGGAAGACTGAGGTAAAGAAGTCTTTCAGAACCTCAGCCTTCTCCATATCACTTGTCACTAGCTCTCCTGTTTCCTTTCTGATGGGGCCCTCACCTTCTCTAGTTTTCCTTTTGCTGTTAATATATCTATAGAAATTTTTGCTATTCCTCTTGATCTTCCTGGCTAGATTTAGTTCTAACTGAGCTTTAGCTTTTCTTACCAGGTCTCTTGATGCTCAGACAGCTTTCTTATATGCCCCCCATTCTAGATGTCCTTCCTTCCATTCCTTTTAAAGTTTCTTTTTGTGTGATAGTGTGTCCAGGAGCTCCTTGTTCATCCAGGCATATCTCTTAGCATTCTTTCCTGCCTCCCTCTTTGTCTGTATACTTTGCTTCTGGACATGGAGAAGGTGATCCTTGAATACTGACCATCTCAAGAGAGAGCTGACACAGTGCATAGACATTATTTTTAAACATTTGAGCATTAAAAAGTGGGTACAAAGTTAATTAGCAAAATAATAGTATTAAGAATTATATAGAGGTAAATTGGAAGGCATATGGGACTAAGAGGAGCATATGCAGTTTTGTTTAGAGCCTCTGAACTCACTGTGGTCATATAGGAACTGCAGGATTTGGCCCTCCAGGGTGATCACTGTTATTACTTAGACTATAGTAGCACAGGGGAACACCACATAGACTGGAACCTGTCTGCTCCTGATGGGAGTCCCCTGGCCTGAAGAGCTGACAGTCTAAATAAGACCAGGTAGACAAGTGGAGTGAGAAAGTAATTTTATTAGTCCAAGGAGAGATTAAGAAATGAGCCCAAGGACACATACAAAGCCTTTGTCAGATCCAGTGTTTAACCTAGATTTCAGAATGGCACCTTGATGATAAACACTTCACCTGTTTTCTGCTCAACCTCTGAATGGCTCTTCAACTGAGATTTTAAGTAGATTCCATCTCAGTGAAGTATCACCAGAAAGATTCTCTTATACTGTGTTTATTTTGACAGCTTTTGTGTAAAGAGACCACTTTTTATCAATAAAGTTCTACGTATGCAGGCAGAGAAACAAATACAAATTTGGGTGTGGGTGAAAGCCTTCAGTTCAAGAGCAGGCTCTTTCTTCACAAGCCTATCTACAACACTGGAAGCCTCATTGCATTTGCTCCACCTTTAGTCTCACCCTGAGTTCTAAATGTACAACTATCCAGCCATGTAATGCTCTATATCAAGCAAATTATCCCTCCCTTTTTTTGGTCATTATGGGACACATGAAGCAGAAATGAATCAAAGAAAGAATGATAGTGCACAATTACGGAATAAAAAAATGGTCAAACTTAACTCAATCAAGCTGCATATGCTGCAGAGAACTGGGACGTGTTTTGGATGCAAATCAATGTTGACATAAAATGTTTAACCATTCCCATCATAAAATCTACTTTACTGAAATAAAAATTACACAGTACAAAAATCCACTTGACAGAAATGTTACTCGTTAACATTCCTTCTACACTTGACATGAAAGCTTTACTTGTGAAAAGTGACCATTGGTGACTTTGAGAGGACACTGCCTCTCACTTGCAAACTGCCAGCAAGGTACCTCAAACCTCATCTGGAATTAGAAATGATAACCTTCAATAATAAAAGGCTCATTTCCCAGTATAATTACCCTAACTCATTGGCTTTTGCTTCTCTATCAACACGAACAGCTTTGGCGATTGCACACAGGAAAGATACGAGTCAGAAATAAGGTTGAGATTTCTTCATTAGGTTACATGTTATATGTAACATGTTGTGACTTGAGTACTTGAGTGTGGAGGGAATAAGTCACTTGAAAGGGTCTTCTGAACAACTTTTCAGGAAGGTCAGTGCCCGGTTTGGTTTCCAAAAGCTGCCAGGATTCGCTCCGGCATCTGCCCGGGAGCCGTAAAGCCACCACCTTGCCCTGCAAGGTCCCGCAAAACTTTCCCGTCACCGTTGTCTCCCCGGGTACCAGCTCTGAGCCAGCGACACGGGGCAAGCCAGAAGCTGCCTCCTCCTCTTCGGGGACGAAAGGAGTCCCAGGGAGCTGCAGCAGTGACTCAGCCCCCTCCCTGTCACAACACGCGTTTCCCGAACGTCCCGATGCTGGAGATGCCCAGGACGGGAGGCTCCGCAGAACCCGCAGCTGCCGGGAGGCACTCGCACTCCCACTCCCACTACCCCGGAGCCCCGACGGGACACCACGCAGCCTCCGCCACAGCCGGCCCGGCCCTCCCCGTCCCACCGCGGAGCCTCGGCCGGCTCAGACCCTTCCCCGCGGGGCGCCCGACGCCCCTTTTCCCGCTCCCCTTAGCGGGGCGAAGCAGCCGCGGGCTCCGTGGCAATCCCGCACCGCCCGGGCGGGGCCGTGCGCCTCTCGCTGCCCTCCGCAAGCCCCGCCGCCCGGCTCCGCGCCCACCACCCCCACCCACCGCCGGGAAGAGGGATGAAGCCTGGTACCTGATTCTGTTCTTCTCAGCCCGCCGGAGCTCCGAGTCCCTCTGCAGCACCTGAAAAATCGCCTTCGCTTCTTCCTCGTTTAAGAAACTGAGATCTGGACCCCGAGGCGCTGCGGTCATGGCTTTGCTTATCTGCGGGCGGGGGGGCGGAGGCAGGCGGGCAGCACTGACCCCCTCGGAGCCTGGAGCGGAACCGGCATGGCCGAGCAACCCCGCGACGCGCTCCCCTCCCGAGAGCAGGAGCCGGAGCCGCGGCCGCCCCGTTCCGCACCGCCCCGGCGAGCGTCAGACAACACCTCCGGAGCGACTGAGCGCGGCCCGGCGGGGCGGGGCGGGGAGGGGCCTGGAGGCTGCCCCGCTGCCGGGGCTGGTCCCGCGGCTCGCCCCGTGCTGGGGGCCGGGGCTTGCGCTGGGCGCGGTGTCGGCCTTGGCGCTGCCGGGCGGACCGCAGGCCGCCCCGAGAGTCTCCGCTCACGGCGTGGTTCCCGCCGGGTGGCCCTGCCGCACCTCTGCCCCGCTGGCACCGCCAGCCTCGGGTCCCGCGGCAGCCCCGGCGGCTCCTTTACCACCGTGAGGAGAGGCTGCGGCGGAGTCGCTCCCCGCGGCACCGGAGCCCGGCCCCACCGCTCCGCTGGGTCGCCGCTCGGCTCCTCGGCCGCGGTGGGCGCAGAGCCCTGCCATGGCGGTAGTTGTGGGGGGCAGAAGCAAAGCCGTAACTTTTCCACGACGAAAGAGCGGGGCAATGTTTCATGTTTACTCTTTTGTGAGGTTTTTTTCAGAAGAAGCAGCAGGGAGCAGATGTTCTTGGTGTGGGCGCTCTTATCTACATCTCAGAAGTAATTTCATCCTGATTTTATTCTAAGGGCTCCAATGGGACTCAGCTCTGATGCAGCAGCACAGAGATGTGTCCCTCCAAAGCACTTGGCAGTCTCGTATGAACTGAATGGTTGAATAGTTAGCGGAGCATCCTTTGAAAGGGCCAAAGAAGAGCTTTATGCAGGGCCAAACTTGTGAATGTGAGCACAGCTCTATGGAGAAAGAGAATGAAAACAAATTTTTGTTACAAAGCAGTGAGTTGGTGGAAAAGCCAAGGTGGCAGTGTGTGGCAGGAGCAGGGCCCAGCTGCATGCAGCTGCTTTCCTACCCCAGACGTGGGGCTGTGGAAGAATGATTCCCTACTAGGAAGCTGTGTGGTGCAAGTGGAAATAAGGACCCTAGAGCACAGTGGGAATAACAGGTTGCAGGAGACTCCTTGTTTTGGTGTAGCTTCTGGCATCACTGGTCAGGCCGAAAGAGATTGCCTTATTCCTGGTGACCAACCAAAAAACATGAGACAACTGATGGAAATGTAATGAAATCCATGAAGAAATACAGTGTTTAGGAGGTATCAAGACATGGTTTCTCCCACAGAAAAAAAGACACCAAATTTTGATGGAGTGTAGGCGATGTTCCTGAATAAAGTCCAGGATTGTTATCTCTAAAGATCATAGAATCATAGAATCATAGAATTGTCTGGGTTGGAAGGGACCTCAGAGATCATCAAGTCCAACCCTTGATCCACTGCTGCAGTTACCAGACCATGGCACTGAGTGCCACATCCAGTCTCTTTTTAAATATCTCCAGGGACAGAGAATCCACCACTTCACTGGAAAGTCCATTCCAATGCCTGACCACCCTCTCCATGAAGAAATTCTTTCTAATTTTCAACCTAAACTTCCCCTGGCACAACTTAAAACCATGCCCTCTTGTCTTGTTGAAAGTTGCCTGGGAAAAGAGCCCAACCCCCCCCTGGCTCCAGCCTCCTTTCAGGGAGTTGTAGAGAGCGATGGGGTCTCCCCTGAGCCTCCTCTTCTCCAGGCTGAACACCCCCAGCTCCCTCAGCCTCTCCTCACAGGACTTGTGCTGGATCCCTTCACCAGCCTGGTTGCCCTCCTTTGGACCTGCTCCAGGACCTCAATCTCCTTCCTGAACTGAGGGGCCCAGAACTGGACACAGGACTCGAGCTGTGGCCTCACCAGGGCTGAGTACAGGGGCAGATGCAAGAGCCATAGCCATCACTTGTGCATTAGGAATTCAGAGAACTTCTCTCTAAGGGTTAACATCTTGTCCTCCCCATTCTGTTGCACTGAGATAGTGGAGTGACTGTTCTTGCAGAAGATGTCTAGGAGAGCACATGAAGTACTCCCTGGGACTCTCACAGGTAGTGGATTAGGCATCACTCTCCCTTTCTGCTGGGTGTGGAAGCAGTTGCTCATGGTACTTCTGCATCACACTGGATCTGCTTGCAGAGTTGAGGGAGAAAATGATGAAATTTTTTTCTGTATATCTTTGTTTTCTGTGCATCTTTTCTCATCAACATCCACTCTTGTCTTAAAAACAATGTTTTTTATCTTACTGGTGAATATGTATTTTTTACATGTTTTATGCAGACATTCAAGGGCAGGTTGAATAGGGCTCTGAGCAATCAGATGTTCCTGCTCATTGCAAAGAGGTTGGACTAGATGACCTTTAGATTTCCCTTCCAACCCAAACTATTCAACAAGAAAAACTAAATACATGCACATGTAATATGTAAGGAAGGCTGTGTCTTCTTATGAATTTGAAAAGGAGGTTATATACTACCTTACAAAGGAGGTTTATATGCCTTACAAAGAAAGGGTGACATTCTCCCATTTGGCTACTTTATCTGTAATTGTATTTATCCTGAATACAATTCAAGAGTGGAATCATATTTCCAAGTTTCTGTCATCCTTTTTCTTTGTTTTTTGCAATCTGATTAATTTGTGCCTTTTTTTTTTCATCAACAAAATGCATGTTAGCATATTTTCAGTGCAGAGAAGAGTGGAGACTAGTTGATAATTTAATATATGAGCAATACATAGTCTTTCGAGCAATAAAAAAATAAGTTCTTCATTCTGTACAAAGTAGTGGAATTATTTAGAAGAGTGACAAATACATACACTAGTGACCTTAGACAAATGCTGCCAGACATCATGATGATTATTATTTTGGACATATCTATCTTGTATGCTGAGAAGACGTTCATTTTACACAGCATCTTTGGTATTTCCTACCAGCGTTACAAAACATACCTTGGATCATGTCTAGCTGCTGTCTATGGAGTCTTCTAACAGAAATTTATTTTGTGAAATAAAGCCACTTTTCCATGTGTCTCTTTTTTACGCCACCTCCCTTTAAAGTTTATGTCTTTCTCATATATGGATCATAATGGTTAAGTGAACACTCTCCAATATTTAGAGTCTCTAGCTCCTTATGTCCTTTAATTTCTGTTGCATAAACCTAAGACAGAATACATGCTCTATTTTTTTTCCATGTTTTTAGCTAATAGCTTTTCCAGGAAGATACAGAAGGGTTTTCTTGTAAATAAGTATCATTTTTTCTGTTCTGCAAATGAAACAGAAGGCCAAAATATCATATGAGAAGCTACAGACATGAGACATCTATTAGTAATGTTAATTGCCAATGCCACTAAGGAGGATGCTGACACACATACCTTAATTATAGGGCAAATTCTTCAAAACCTTCATTTCACAAATACTGTTGTACTGATGGGTGGTGTTAACTCCACTTACTTTCGGTAGAAAATTTGAAAGTGTAAACTCCAGAAAGCCAGAGGGGCTGTTTCTAAAAGTTGATCTCTAGCTAGAGAATTGAGGGCAATGTGCAGGAGAGTTGAATCTTGTAGCAATTGGCCCCGAGGCTTGTATCAGCCTTGAGGCTCAGAAGAACTGTAAAGTCTTGTCTAGTCCTGTTGGACTAATTAATGCGTAAATTGTCACACAGGTTAGTAAAGGCTAGTTTAATTAACTCCCTGCCTTGCTTCATGGCAAGGTAAATAGTAAATACGAAGCATCTTTCATTTAAAATGTAGTAAATCTGCTTACTGTGTTTGAAATAGCTATTTCCAACAGTAATGTAGGTCAAAATAGTTTGATCATACTACTTGTAAGAACAAAAGCAGTGCCTTTCCCTCTGTCTAACAAGCCCATCATTTATATCTCCGTTTACTCCAATAGTCAATATTATTTATGTGTATTAACAACTAGAGCTCCAGCTGAGTTTCAGGACACTTGCAGTGGTGTCTTCTGGTTCCCACTGCCACAGGTAGACATTTTCACTGAGCAGTGAGTGTCCTCCAGGATCTGTCACTGGGCTTTCAGATCCCACTTCAAAAGAGCTTTGCACTTTCATTTAGGCATTTTAAGTGGGAAATGGTACACTTTGAAGACTGTCTGGACGTCAACATCCAAGTGCTGCTGGTGTTATTACAGCCATTTGTGTGCTATGCAGCTTTTTGTGAGGCAAGGAGGGAGCCAGGAGTGGGCTGGGCAGGTTGCAGGGCATAGGCCATTATTGTCCACCCAGAAACTGCCACAGGCAGTAAGCCTGCTCCGACAGGGAAAACCAATCTTCAAGGTACACCACATTCACAAGCCACATCTTGCAGCCCATGTGGCTGCAGACTTCTCCTTTTCACAATTTCCTCAAGTGTTTCCTCTCAGTGGGTCTCTTATTCACTTGCTTTTCTTTCTCACCCAACCCCTAGAGCGTGAGCCTCTCCCTTCCCTTATTGTAGATTCTTTTCTGCCTACATGGCAGATTTCCTCACCTTACAAGTACTGCTTGCTGCTTCTTCTGCCTCTCATCTTATGAACACCTCAGTTTTTACCAGTGCAGGGTTGTTTCTGCTGAAAGAGGCTTGATCCCTTAGAACAACAAAAAAGCATAATGACAAAATATGGTCTGTTTTTTGGCTACCAGAAGAGAGGTAAAAGTGATATCCCCAAATCATATTAGGAGTTCATGGAAGCAAGGAAAAGCGTCCATGAGACAGATTTCTGAAATAGTGGCTGCAGTCTGACTCTTGCACTCTGCTATGCTGCTCTCTGTGTGTTCAGTGCCACGTTGGAAAATGACTACATGACACCCCTTCATTTTCATTTTTGTTTATGACTGTCTGTCCTTCTTCCTCCCTTGCTCTCAGGGTTCAGTTAACCACTAATTTAATTTTGAGTACTCATTCAGACTGCACTTTCTTTGGGGTGAACAGAAGAGAAGATGGTGAGCAGGTCCCTCACAGGGCAAGACAGTTTGGGTTTTTTGGGGGTTGCTGCAGAGGCCTGTAACCTAAAGAGGCATATGAAGAACGTGGTCACCAGAACACCTCTGGAGCATAGCACTGCTTGGAATAGGATTTGGAGCATGGTTCACTGAAATAATACAATGTTTCTGCTTTATTGTAGGTCTGATGTCTGGACAGTCAGAGCCGTAGGGCGGCTAGTACTCCATATAGCATCTGCTCTCTTGGCAGAAACTATGTAAAATGATCTTCCTCCTTAACTGATATGCACATAAATGTAACCACCAGGGGCCAATGCCTGGGACGTGGCAGAATTATGTATTTAATATATTAAATTTATATGTCAGTGCATGCAAACTATTAAGATAGGCTTATGTAAAGGTAAAAAAGAACCAGGCATGACTAAACAGTGAGAAAGAGATGTTATTAGAAGCAAGAAGGCAAGCTTCAAAACACTGAAGTCATATTCAAATGAAGAAAACAGAAAAATTCATAAATCCTGGCTGATATAATATAAAAATAAAATTAAGCAGACAAAACCAAACCAAAACAAAACCAAACCGTGAGGAGCAACTTGCTAAAGGACTCTAAACCAGCACAACTCTACTTTAAATACATCAAGCAGATCATCAGACAGTCTGTAGGGTTGATCAATAATCATGATACTATGGAGAGCAAAAGTCCTTTTCAGAGAAGAAATTATGTTCACAGTGGAAGATACTAGGAAAAGCCACATGCCAGAACACTTTTTCAGAAGAGCATCTGACTGAAACTCAAATTACTCTAAAGGAGATTATGTGACAAATTTGCAATATGAACATTAACAGATCACTGAAGCAAGAAGTTATTTCAACCAGTGGTTCTAAGACTTACTGTAGTCTGCAACTGCTCCCCATAGCCCTTGATACCTGCAGAATGGAGTGTGGCAAATTGGTACCAGCAATGAAAGAGTTTTCAGACAGAATCAAGGGAACTACAGGATTATGCATCAGACCTCTGGGCAAACTTGTGGAAGTGGTAATAAAAGTTAGAATGAGTGGTTACCTCGTTTCATACAAGTTACCTTGGAATAGTCAGTGTCAGGGAAGTCTTACTTTACTATTCTCTTTTTGAAGGGTGTCAGCAAATATTTGGACACAGACATCCAAATTGATCCAGTCTGCTTGGATTATTGACAGTACAATCATCAACAATTTCCAAGGAAACTCCATAGTCATGAGATTAAATTAAAGGTGCTTTTATGCATCAGTAACAGAGTGCAAGTCAGGAAACAGGGGGTAGGAGGACTGGTTACTTTTTACAGTGGAGGAAGGTCACTGCTGGAGTTTCCCAGACCCCCATGCTGGGATCTGCATTGTTCATCACACTCCTAAATGACCTGGAAAAGAAGTGAGGAAGTTTGCTGCTCCAGTATGAAAATTTGTGAAATGAAGGTATGCAGGATAGTAAGGACAAAGGCAGACTGTAAGTGAGCACAAGAGACCTTTGTAAGACACCATGACTAAGAAATATGTGTAGAAAAAATCCTACCTTCACAGATAAGCTTGTGTGCACAAGCTCATGGACTCTGAGCTGTTACCATTTGGAAACAAAGTCTTAATGAGATGCATAACTTGTGAAAATATCAGAAAAGCAAACAAAGTATTGAAATTAATTAGGAAAGAAAAAGAAATCTATGGTTTGCCTACAGCTTGTATAGCAATATGGAATTCTGTATGGAATATAGATTATATCACTTAATATACAATATGAACATAGAGCAATCTGTATATTATTAATATATATTTGAAATATATTCACATATATATTGTCTATATAGAAAATGGAATTAGAATAAGGAAATATATATATTCTGTATTTCTTTATGGCATAGAAAGGATGGAAAGGAATTGACTTTGTTTTTTCTTCAAATACAAGAATGAGGGGCCATCAAATGGAACTAATAGAAGCAGATTTCAATGGAAATAAGACAATATTAATTTGTGCAACTGCTTGCCAAAGGATTTTATAGATGCAAAAGGCTTCACAGGGAGAATGTAGAAGGATGTAAAAGAGATATTAATTCAAGATTATTTAACAAAGAAACCACTTGGGGAAAAAACCTTGAGCTGCGAATACACACATTTGGAGAGAGCTTAATGTGTACTCATCTTGTTCTTGGTCTTCTTTAGGCATTTGCTTATGGCTACTCGTGGCAAGAGGATACCGAATTAGATGTACATGTGGTCTGAACTAATATGAGCATTTGCAAGCTCTAAAGAACATAACTGGAGAACATTTATGTAAAATCTGGGAAGATGGGCTCACAGCCTCCAGATTGGCCGTGAATTGGATTAGCTGTGGAGCCTTAGATGGACATTCTTGCTCACTATTAGAGATCTGTCTCTGTAATCTCACCTTCTACACAGCTAGATCCTTAACTCTAGTCATGAATATGTTTTATGTGTCTGCAGAGGGCTTCTTAGAATGTCTTACATAAGACATTCCCGAGGTTCTATCTTCTTCTATGCGTTCTGTTCAGCTGTTCTGCTAACGTAACATGACCAGCTGTCATGAGATCTTGCTGGAGAGGCTGTCCCCAGACAATTTCCAGATATTTACAAATGCTACCAGTTATATCCTTGAGAGCCAAACGAATCTCCTGTTGATAGCAGACAGTCTTCACTATCAGGTCTTAAAATTTTGCTGCTCTTACAAAAAATTATTGTTGTACACCTTACAAAAAATTATTACTTGGATTTTAATTTAATGAAGAAAGTTAAAACAGATAAAAAACAATAAAAAAACCTCAAAAACTAAAGATGCGTAACAGAGAAACTTAATGCTTTCAGTTAAATTGCTTAAGCTAAAATTATGTCATGCTGTGTTTAAATCCTGAGGCAAGTACTGTTATTATTGTCCCAGAGAAAACTCTGTGTTTATTTACATGCTTTGTTTTGGAGGATGAGGTACAGCAACACTGATACAGCAAAATCAGAATGCCTCTTTGAATATAGCAGGGGAAAGCAATATAAATTATGGAGTGAAAATGCCTTCCATTCCATCTAAGAAGCCAATTTTCTGGGACCTAATTATATCAGATAATTGGGTGATCTTTTTGAGCGCTTAACTCCAAGAGTGTTTTTATTGCAGGAAGATCACAAGGATAAGGCAAAATCCTTAGTCTGCTTGGTTTGCATAAATACCCCTTACAGTGGAAGTTGATGTTGGTCAGCTATGAATATTGTGTGTCACAAGAACAAGCATAAAGAATATTATTGACTAAGAATGTTCTACCTTTGCTTTGTTTATGGCAAGCAAGTTCCACCTGAAAGATCAGGCAAAAGATACATTTGTGCTTCAGTTCAACTCACTATCTAATCATCTCCCACAAACACTGACAAGACGAGAGTACCTTCAATTGCTGCAAAAAGTACTCATTTTACTAAATGTAAACAGTTGTAGTGTAGACTTCTCCCTTTAAATGAGTTTGCCTAATTATCTTTCTTTTCAATGAGGAAAACCAAATGCTTATATACAATTTATCTCATTCTAAAGCAGAGATCTAAAATAAGCCAAATGATTCATGCTTTAAAAGTGGCTCTTTCTCTCCATTGAGTATACAGGGAGTCTGGCATGACTAGCTCAGAAGTGTACACTGTAAATGTCTAAAGTTAGCTGTGAGGAATTCCATCTCACTTGTTTGTACACTTAATAAAAGAAGAACACCAATACAGTATAAAAATGAACAAACTTCCTCAGGCCTTAAAGAAGTTGTTTTAATCTTGGGCAGCTCATAATTTAGGGTTTGATTCAACTCCCATTGAAGTCAGTAGCTGTATGTTTTAAGAAGAATTTAATGAGTCTTGTCAATTATTTTTGTTTACCTTCTCATCAACTATACTTAACTAAAGTCAATGAGAAATGGA
The DNA here is from genome assembly GCA_023637945.1 of Phaethornis superciliosus. Lineage (NCBI taxonomy): Eukaryota > Metazoa > Chordata > Aves > Apodiformes > Trochilidae > Phaethornis > Phaethornis superciliosus. Next base: position 180,369,563 of record JAJQWJ010000001.1, on the reverse strand, counting down.
TGCCCAGTGCTTAATAAAAAAGAGTATTCTATAAATACAGGTTATTCCTGTTATGAACAGGATTTTTTTGTAAATTAGTTTTTTCCCCTTCCATCTTTTAAATTAAATAGGTAAGCAGTAGAGATAAATCCTTAGTGATAAATGCATTTAGTAATTCAAGTTACACCAGAAAGTACAGCTGTTGTTTCCTTCCACAGGATGGCTAATGCCTTTTAATTAATATGTGTAATATATTAAAGTCCAGCAGGATGTTATTGCTGTGTTTTAGTGATGGGTCTGAAACTAGCTTTGCACTGTCAGTTTTGCAGAGCTCCTTAGTGATGGACCCTATATAACAATAGGCACATGGTGCTATTTATAAGACAGAGTGCAATGGTGTTGTAGTTGGGAAGTCTGATAAAAACACTATGATCCTAGTGTAGGTGTAACCTGGGTGTAATCCAGTCCTGCTCTTAACGTGTGAATTGAAGAAACAGTGGGCATGCACTTACATGGCTGTGATCATGGCATGTAACCAGGAGCCTCTCCTGGCAATAATGGCAGAGATGAGGCCAAATGATGTGTGTTCTCTTTCCTCCTTGCTCATGCTGAATCTCTGACTGTCTTCACAGTTCACTGATTTGCATGTGCAACTGATGCAGAGGGCTTGAAGGAGGGGAGAGAGGGAATTCAGTCAAAGGTGTTAGCATCTGAGTGACATCAAGAAACTATGAAATTAGAGTAGGCTCAAATTCCCTAATTCTGTTATTTAATAAAGTTTCTATTTCTGTATGAAAATCTGCCTCAGATTAATTCAAGTTTGAGATTCCGAAGGCAGACTATTACCAGGAGCTGTGTGAGCAGTGTGAGAGAGAAAACTCTTTCCTTGGCTCTGTGCTGAGAACTGTTACAGGTTCCCCATCTCAACCCTCTTTGACCACCCTGCTGCAAAGACAAAAGTGGTAAGCTTGGAAAGATTATTCTAAATATACTAGAATCTGAACTAGTAACTCTGCATATTAGTAAGATAATTACATTAAAAAAATGTGTGAGTGGCTGAAGGCAAAGGACAGTCTCCAGTGCACCTCGTAGTAGAAAAGTATTTACTGGATAGGTAAATATAAGCAGCTTTGAGAGCTTAGAAACAAGTAAAAATACAAAATCAAACGTGTTTCCTTTTTTTCCTCCCCACCTCATCCTCATGGCATGAGATTTTTGCTGGACAAGCAGTTCTCTGGGGCACAAGCTCTGCTGTGCTGTTCCTAGCTTTCATCCACTCAACATCCTGGATACCTTTAACTGTGGCACCAAATCCAGCCACTTGTGAATAGTTGGTCTGTGTGAGTGAGTGAAGGAGAACTGTGTGCTTTGCAGAGCTCTTTGATGGGGAGTACTGAAGATGACAGCATGTAATGCTAGTGGGGTAACATCGGCACCTTTGGTGCTCTCCTCCCAGGTAAATCTGAGCTTGAATTGTTCTAATTGCGTCAGCCTGTACTTAAGGTTTTCTTGCAGATTACCTGAAACTCTCGGTCCTGAAGGGATGCAGAATTAAGAAGTTTCTCCTGTTCCAGTTGAATTAACTGTATTAGTAGCTTTCTGTAAATTATAACTCTGTTAATTAACCTTGCAGACAATATTTCATACTGAAAGAAACATGAAGTTTGTGTGCATTAAAAGTGACAGTGATATCTAACCTGTTACTTAGTTTTTTAAAAGGAATAATGAAAACCAGAGAAACTGTATGAATAATCCACAGGGATTGGCTGGTGGTTGCAACATATATGTATTTATATATACATAAAATACTGTACCATTTTCTTACAACTTGGTATGGTGACTGATCTCATTTTCCTGTAATACCGTCCATAAATTTTGTCTTGTACAGGCTTATTTTATCAGACAAAAGAATTACACACAAGTTTTACACACTATGAAGATATTTTAAGTTTCACTTTCATAATTACTAGCACAAAAATCTTAGTAAAAGCATTTTGATGGCACAAGAGCTGTCAAAGTAACTTATTCAGTTTTAGCTTCTTGTTTTATTTACCAGCTTTCATGAGCTATGTAAAAACCTTAGGAGCAACTGAAAAATACAGAACTAAAATGGCAAAGCTTTAGTAAAGGCTGGGATGTATCTGAGATTTGGATGTTCAGTAAACAACTACATTCATCTTGTATTTGATGGTGGAAATATTGCCACATGATAAGCATGACAACAGTCATTACCAAATCAGTAAAACTGCACAATAATGATTTTATGCCTCATGTAGCATGGGTACCCTATCTGGTGTCACAAGATAATTTGCAAGGACTCACCTACCCTGCAGATCCCTTGATACCACTTCTACTGCATTATAGGGATCCTGGCACAGCGGTGCTGATACATCTGACAGCCTGGTTGCTGCCCCAGGAAATAGGAAATGGCTCTGTTAGGAATGACTACCTTAATCTGGTAGGATTCAACAAGGAAGTGTTAAAAAGCAACATTTGCATTACCTGGGTGACACACTGCTGCTCAGCAGTAACAGCAGCTACAAGAGCATTGAAAACAGTATAGCTCCTGTCTGGACAAATAATCTGGATAGAATTAGGACCTGCCTATCCCCCTTAATTTCTCTCCTCTGCATGGGCAGCCTATGGTGTTGGTGGCTACTTTGTTGTATGATCTTAAAAATCATGATGTTAGCAGCTGGGGATGCTGTCCTGAGGACAGGAAGAATAACAACTTAAAAACAGTCAGTGTTTCTAAGGAAGAGCTGAATCCTGCTTCCCAGAACATGAAAAATTTCCCCTCTTTAATTTCTTTGGCACCTTGATGTTGGGCAGAAGGTGCTCAAAAAAGGAGGCAGAAATAATTCTGTGTTCTTGCAATTAACCCTGGCCATGGATGATTAGGTCAGAGTAGCAAAAATACTTTTTCATTCAAACAACTCATTCAAGATCTGGAGCAAAACCAGTTCTTCCTCCATTCCCTGATGGTGACATTTGTACCAATTTTTCATCTGCTCTGATGGCAAAAAACAGATCTGTATTAATTCAGGGTAATGAAAAGACTTTGTCAGCTGAGGCCAAGGTAGTACGAGTTCTGTTATGGGCTGACAATTGTTTTGGGAAGACAAATACTTTGACTACAAACATTCCCTGTTCCTCTTCTATTTCCCAAGATGTTCTGGCTAAGCACAATGCCATATGGCAAGGAATATTACAGAAATTACAGAATGGCAGAGGTTGGAAGGGACGTCGAGGGATCAAGTCCAACCTCCCTGCCATAGCAGGACCACCGAGTGTAGGTCACACAGGAACGTGTCCAGGTGGGTTTTGAATGGCTCCAGAGAAGGAGACTCCACAACTCCCCTGGGCAGCCTGTGCCAGTGCTCTGTCATCTTCACAGTGAAAATGTTTTTTCTTATATTTACACAGAACCTCTTATGCTCTCACTTGCATCCATTACCCTTTTTCCTATCATTGGACATTACTGAGAAGAGCCTGGTTCCATCCTCCTGACACTCACTCTTTACATATTTATAAACATTAATGAGGTCACCCCTCATTCTCCTCCAAGATGAAGAGCCCCTCAGCTCCCTCAGCCTTTCCTCATAAGGGCGATGTTCCACTCTCTTCATCATCTTTGTGTCTCTTCACTGGACTCTCTCAAGCAGTTCCTGGCCCTTATGGAAATGAGGGGCCCAGAACTGGACACAATATTCCTGATGTGGTCTCAGCAGGGCAGAGTAGAAGGGGAAGAGAACCTCTCTTGACTTACTAACCACCCCCCTTTCTAATGCACCCCAGGATGCCATTGGCCTTCTTGGCCTCAGGAGCACATTGCTGGCTCATGGTCATCCCTCCATCCACCAGCACCCCCAGGTCCCTTTGCCCTGTGCTGCTCTCCAACAGCTCAGCCCCCAACCTATGCTGGTACCTGGGGTTGTTCTTTCCCAGGTGCAAGACTCTACACTTGGCCTTGTTGTAATTCATTAAATTTCTTCTTGCCCAACTCTCCAGCCTGTCTAGGTCCCTCTGAATGGCAGCACAACCTTCTGGGGTGCCAGCCAGTCCTTCCAGCTTTGTGTCATCAAAAAAACCATATATATATATCACCATGCCCACTAGAACATCTCCTGAAGTGTCTCATCCAATCTCCTTAACAGAGAGGGATTTAATGGTGCTGTGATGTCAGAAGCTGCACCTTGTACCTTCAAATTGTTGAGCTAAAATTCATGAAGAAAGGGAAACTGTTATCCATGGTGCTTTGCCAACACATTGCCATATCTCTCTGGTCAGCCTGAGTTGGCTGTCCTGGTTGTGTCCCCTCCCAGGTTCTTGCATACCCCCAAGCCTACTTGGTTTGTGTGGTAGAGTGGGGAAAAGAAAAGAACCCCAGCCCTTGAGGCAGCGCAAACACTGCTCAGCAACATCCAAACCACTGTTGTGTAATCAACACTGTTTTAGTCATAAATGTAAATCACAACAGGGTATGGGCTGCTATGAGGAAAATTAACTCCATCCCAGCCAGAGAAGTGTTGGTCATGTTCTGCTGCTGCTGCAGCAAAAGTCACCATGAGAGAAGAGAAATATCTGTACTGGGAGACGTACCTATAGATTTTGTCTGTATTCAAAACTTCAAGACATCAAGTACTACAGCTTGATGAACCTAGGTTGAGTAAACCCATGGAGGAAGCCTGCAGGGAAGCACAAGATTAAGGCTGTGAGGAGAAGCCCATCCCAGAGCATGGCTTCACAGGTGGGGCCAGTGCAGAGGTGTTGGGGCCAAGGCCCAGGAGTGGCTTCACTGCAGGGTGTAGCCAGGGGTGCGGCCCCAGGCACAGCTCCAGAGGTGAGGTAGGCACAAAGATATGAGGTCCAGGGTGGGGTGGGAGAGCAGCATGTGTGCTGGCAAAACTCCCAGATCCTGGCTCTGTGCCCAGAAAATCATAGAAGAGGAAACCAGGAAAGAACCTACCAAGTGACCTTATCTGGCAAATGTAATTTGGCTCTGGTGTGGGCTGTGGTGACACCTTACTGGTGCACAAGACGATGGAAGAAACAGAAGCAGGCTCTGAGGAAGTCACATGTGTGGAGAGATTGAGTGAAAGATTAGGAAAGTTCTGACTGACCTTAGAGTCTGAAGAGAAAGCAAAGTGTTAAACTTGCAGCATCAAGACCTGATAATCGCCAGCATGGATGAGTAGGAGTCAGGGCAGGAGGAACTGGTGAGGCAGCTGTGGGGTGCCTCAGAGATCACTTGCACAGAGGGGCAGTGCCTAGTCTGACAAAGGTTATTAGTGTGTAGTTGACCCTGCAACATATTTGAAATTACTTTGAACTGTGAGAATACTTTTGACTAGGTCATTTGTTTGTGTCATGAAGGTAAAGTACTAGTGACCTAGCTGCAGGAGGTTTCAATTCATCTCTAGTGGATGATCAAACCAGAGTGACACCTCTAATGGGGAAAGGGAAGAATATTGATTTTGTTGCATAAGAATCAGACTGTGTGAGTGTATGAAAGTAACTAGGAGGTTAGAAAGAGCATTGGAGAGCACTAGTACTCTGGCCTGAAGGGCAAACCGAAAGAAAGAATAAGTCTTACTCACTGGCTTAAAGCCTTCTTCAAATCTTTTATTGGATTTTTAATTCACATTACTTAATCACATATTCTCCGTTACCACTGACACGAAGTTATACATTTCTCATGTTCTTGCCTGTGTTCTGCTAGAGGAATAACACAAACAATAAAATCCAGGACTTGTACTTCTACATAGATCAGAAATTCTGAACTCAGAAGTACCTGGAAATAGAGGCAGGCTTCTGAATGTAGAAGTTACCCTCCTGCTGGTGTGCTGTTATTGTAGTTAAGAGACAGGACTTAGGGTAGATGATTTATCCAATGAGAATATGCAGAGAAAGAACAGATATGTTTTTCCATTGAAAAAAAATCTAAGAAAATAGTTCTAAATATTGTCTATCTGTTTGGGTTAAGATATTAATATTAATATATTAATATTGGGTTATATATACTAAGGGATTTGCAAACTGGCTGAATACCTTTGCTGATTGGGGATCTGCTTAACCATACACCATATCAATAATTTGGTACTAATTTCATGAAGTAAGATTTATTAATAACTTTATAAAGTAAGATCTTGCTCCAGTGCAAAGTGACTATAAATTGGAGGCACTGTTAATAGAAATATTGGTGCATTATGTTCATGTGATGATAACATAAACCATTGTTCAAAGTACAAAGCAATGGAGCCTTTAAGATTTTTCTTGTCTTCTGTCTACTATTCAGTCCTCTGAATATTAATTTCCACTCCTAAATTAAAAAAGTAAACCCCACATTTCCTGTGCAACTGCGTATGATTTTACTGTAATACTGGATTTCTAAACTATTTGATAGTCTTTATTCTGTGTTCTTTGACTCAGATTGATTTTTTTTCTGGTACTGTTTATGTGTATCTGCATCTGCAGGAAACGTTTGTTTCTCTGACAGCATTTCACATAGAAGCCTTTGCAGGGGACTCATGACATCAGTTAATCTCACTAAATGTGGTATCAATGCAAGTATCCATTTAAACATTTTTGAATGATGTCACTGCAGTAGAATATATAACAGTCTATATCCTATTATGTAACGATGCTATGGGTATTACAAGCAGCAACTAGGCAAAAAACTACAGTGGTATCTTAAAAATTACAGTGCAACTTTTGCTCTATCTGGAAGCTCCTGGAAGATGAAAATGACAAATTGCTAAATAAGTTAATAGATACTTGTAAAATTATTTAAAAATAAACTAACACATGCCACTAGTTTTGAAGGATCTCTTTTCTATGAAAGCAAAAGTTGGTTTTGTTTATTTTGAAACCCAGGGGAACTCATATATCACCAGTTCTCATATCCTCATATGCTTCAAAATCAGGCCTTGAGCCAGAAAAAAAGGTCTCTAGAGACTGCAAATGTGGGTGATATAAACATTCACAGTTTCCATGCCTGCATTTTTCACTGTAAAACTATTAATATCAAATTCTGTATTAGAAACTACTTTACTACTGATAGCTTGATAACTGTTGATAGGAACCTTCCACCTTTTGGAGACTATTCAGTCTGTAAAGTATTTTCCCACTTTGCTTTTAAAGGCTGAATTCTGGCAATGAAATGGAAGTTTCAAATACTTCTGGGTTTTGTTCCTCTCTTGTCATGATCTATTCTTCCTGCTTTTGTTGTCCCTATACTTGCATGCTGCAGAAGTAAATTGACATGGTTAAGTGAACAGGGTAGTAAACTCCAAGCTGATGCTTGATAAGTGGTCTCCTCCTGCTAAATAAAAAAGATGAGGTAAATCCATGAGATTAATTTCTAAGTAAATTTAAACCACTATTGAAGCAAAATTTACAGTCTCTTAGTGTTGATTCTAGACCACAGAATATGAAAGAAAATTCAACTTCAAGGTTTCCAGAGCAGCTTCCATCCATCCAGTAAAAAGATAATCCAAAACAGGACTGTCACGTGAGACCACTGAGATAGTAATTCCAAAGTAATATACTGCAAATGCTTCTTGCACATTTAATCTGCTAAAGACAACAGACAGGCTGTTAAATTTACTGCAAGGACCCTTAAAAACTTGCAGCTCATCAGAAACTTCACTGATCCCAAAAGTTTTAGTACTCTGTGTACAGCTTCCTCCCGACAGACATAAGAACTGCAGAAGACTGTCTGTGAATCCCTGTTTTTCCATGCTCCCTGCAGCATGATGCAAAGTTCTTGGAGAGTCAGGGAAATGCACTGAGTTTAAGTATCCTGTCACTAATGGCAAGTAGCACTTGAGGCCAGGTACTGAGTGAGATCTTTTGTCTGAACTTTTCAGATAAATGCCTTGCACATCAAATCAGCATGTGGAGAGCAGATTTGATAGACCATAGTATGGTTAGTCTGTAGTTCCTTTAAAAGATTCATTAACTGTGTCTATCCGGATTTATAAAGGTTTTTACATCTTTGTAGCAAGGGTGTGTTTTTCAACAATATTTGTCACTACAGTTTTTGAAATTCGAATTGAGGCTCATGTTCTTCATGATTAACAGCATATATCCAAGATCTTTATTTGGCAAAGCACATATTTCTACTCCATACTGGCCAAAAACTGGCACAGAATCTGCTCATCCTGTATAATGACTTTTGAGGGCCTAAAAAAATGCAATTACCTATTCTGACTGTCTCACCTGCCTCACAACCATGAGATCAGCCTTTAAAAATCCATCCGTGATACCCATCTGTCTTCCCTGTTGCATTTGCTGCCCAGTGAACACCTCCCTGGAGCCGCAGTGATCGGATTTATTGCAAAAAAGCATCCATGAACAGGAAATTTCTCATTAATATTACTGCAAGAAATGGTGTAGAGTGATTAGAGCAAAGATGCCAAATAGCTGTTATTAAAAGTGAGGATCAAAGAGAAGGTGATGAATGGGTGATCTTGGTTGTTATTGCTTTTGAAAGGTGACTGAATGGAAAATAAAGCAAAACAAACACACAAAATGTTGTAACTAAGTTAAATCCATAGGCCTGGGTTCTCAGTCCACCAAGTTCACTCACGCTGCACTGTTCTAAACAATCCCACATAAGGGATAATGAATTTTTTCTTCTTCTCTATGAGAACATAAATAGCTACTCAAATGCTTCTTCTTTTTTCTTAATCTAAACTGAGATATCTCACTTGTATGCTGTGTTTTCTCCTCTTTCTTATTTGCTTTTCCAGCATACGTTTTTAAGGCAATAACTGTCTTTATGTTACCCTTGTATCTCATAGTATGCTAGATTATGCTGATACCTCTATGACAATTTTTATGGCACAACAAAGAGTAAGCATGGGTTTACAATGAAACATGGTAATAATAATAAATGGTGGGAGAAACAGAAGCTTTTTGTTGCTCCAGATGTGAATCCATGTTTGGTTTTCTCTGAGCACGTTGATACTGTCCAGAGCACAGAGGCAGTGCCCAATGAAAGGACACATCTTGTCATGGTGTGTTACTGTGAGCACTCAGTGTGATTAGATGTGCTTCCTATAGTTTTATTCATCCCTAAAAGGAGTTACCCTCTTTCCATGTCTGAAGTATTGCAGAATGAAACCTAAGCCTTGTGAACATCTGCAGCAAAGCTCCAGCAAGAACTTGATTTCAAGTTTTAGCACTATTTGAAGGCAAAGAGATGGAAGTGTTCTTGGTCTTCTAAGAGAAACTAAGCTACTCAGATATTCTCTGCATTATTTACCCTTTCTGTGCAGGGGAGGTGCTATTGTGTTCCTGATGTCAAAAGACTATTGAGGGAAAACCCAAGCTGACTGATACAGGCTGATGTGCCAGACAAGGAAAGCCAAAGTATAGGATATTTACTTTGGACTGGCATGCAGGATAAATTGTTTACAGACTGGGGTGTAGCAAGTGCAGTATTCTTGCTATTAAAACTCTGCATGTAGCCATCCACACAACAATAGCCCTGGAGCTTTTGCTGCTTTTACTTCTCGTTGCTCTTATTTCTACCCTACAGTATAATTTCTAGATAGATAGACAGTCAATGCCTAGACAAGAATCTTACAATTGAAACAGTGTCTTCATATCACTCAGATTTTATGAACCAAAAAAGTAAACTCAGAGCCCATCTTTGGTAAACATAAAGTTGGGATGGTCGCTCCCTGTGTACATAATTTCACCTAATTTACATTGAATTTTAATTGTTGTTTTATTAGCTAGCCAGTTATTCTACAGTCTTCACAGGAACTCCCTTGTCACGCTAGATAACATTCTGGGCAGCAGCAAGGCTGCTCTGCAAGGAAAGGTGAGCTGGGACTGCAGTGTGACAGCAAGGCAGACAGGGACAGTGTCCTTATCACTGACAAGGCACCATCCCATAGTGCCTGAGGAGGTCCTGTGATGGTCATCTGGCTCAGCCACATGCCAGTGATTTCCAGACACACAAGTCTGTGGTGATCCAAGGTCAAGGAAGGGAATCAGCTCAGTGCTTTGTGGTCCTTCTCCAGATCATTGAGGGACGTGGCCAGGCACAGGCATAAATACATGTAGCTCAAATACCAGTACTAAGGCTTTGCCTCCTTACTCCTTGCTCCATTTTCAGATCACTTCCAAATATCTTGAAAAACATGGGCCGGAAAAGACACTACAAATTACCAGTTGTGCTTTCCCTTTACTCTTCAAAATGCTTACTTATGCAAGAGGCACTTAAAAACTTAAAAATTGTTCATATGCAGTTGATTTGTTCCCTTTGAGCAAAACAGGAGACTGCCAAGTAACATCTCCATATATGAGTGCTGACAGTTGCATGGTTACCCACATCCTCCTGGAAGCCATGAACCTGAGCTCTGTGGTAGGAAGCTTATGCTGCTAAACTCCACGAAGCAGCAGAGCCTCTTAGCTCAGACTGAGTGGCTGTGACTGTCAGGCTCCTGAATTTGGCAGGAACCAATCTTCTGTCAAGCTGTGTGGAGCTCTTAGGGGATTTTTGTTTTTTCATTTTTATGAATTGTTAAACCTGTGTAATTTAATTCAGAAATAGAGATGCTAATTTCATTAAAGAATACTGAACATTTTGTGAACTGGATCAAAAAAATATCCACTGAAAGATTTGTTTAAGCTTTAACTTTGCCCATGAATCAACCACACCTGCTGAAACAGCTTGTTTCCTATGAAGTGAAACTAGAACGCTAATCTGCTGAGAGGCTCAGCAAAGCTTTTTAGGTCCATGTTTTCACATGCCTCTTACTGAGTCTTTACATTTGGCAAACATTAGACTCTTTGGGGAGGGATGTGGGACAATCATTTCCAGCTCGTAGGCACTTCAATGTCATGTCTACACGTCATGCTCCCATTATAGTGAGTGGAGATCTGATCAATATAGCTAATGGACTCTAGAGGGGGATTCAGATGACTTAAATGAGGTGTCTCTTTCAAAATATGCCAAATAGCTCTAAGTTTCCAGTGGAATCTGACATAAGGGTCTAGTGCCCTAGAATAGAGAAGCATCTGCATGAGGCTGGCACATATGATATGGGGCATAAGGTAGACCTGTGCCTTTCTGAGAAGCAGCTGAGGCTCAGGCAGGATGCCTTACAGCATCTCAGATGGCAACAGAGCAACTGAACAAGTCCCTCTGTTTAGATGCCTTTATGTACATATCTACAGTCTGGAGCTGAATCCCACCCTTGGGATTTGGCTGTTAAGAAATGTTAAATCATTATGGTGATTTCGTCTAACAAAAGTATCCAGAATCAACCACTAAAAAAGCATTGTTTTTCTTAACAGAAGGAAACATAGTTTTTTCTTTTTCTGCATTCTTATGACCATCAGTAGTACAGAAACATCATTGTTGAATACAGAAATCCAGCTATTCAGACACATGGCTGTACTTCATCCATCATGAACTGACCTTCAATAGGGAACTGCAGACAAACCTGCATAGCTTCATCCCCATGCTGCTCCCCTGAAAGAAAAGTTTGTACACTATCCTTGCATTAACAAGTGTGTAGATGAGGGGATTTAGTGCAGCAGTTTTTCTGCCTCCATTTTTTTTAGAATGATGGATTACTCTGGTTTTTGGAAGTCATGGGTGGCTATTCATGCTATAGAGTGATAGTATCCTTTTCACAGGAGCTCTCACAACACTGTTTACTTGAGAAACCTGGTGCAACTAAAATAATAAACTACGAAGAGAAATTTTATTTTTGATATGACTTTGCAGTTATAAATGTGGTTTGACAACTTTGCTTTAACAGCTGTTATCCATATGGGCACACACTGGATTCCCATCAGAGCACAAGTACAGGGATTGTCAATAGGAATGGCTGAGTTGAACTGATAGTGGCATGGGTTCCACCTGACCTCTGTCAGCATAAACAGGTACTACCAAGGTAGTTTATCTTCAGTTTTCTTTTGCCTTCCCATATTGTCTTTTTGTGACTGACTCCCGGTCCATGTCTCTCTCTAAAATTGTTCTCATGATCCATTACTCTCAAATATGTGTCTAACAACTATAAACATTTAAACCAAATTTGATTTCTGTGCCCAGAAATATGCAGACAGGTAAGGCACGCTGGGTGGATCACGCTTCATGGCCACACGAAGAGGTGTTATTAAGTCATTATAAATAGGAGAGACATGTGTACCTCAGAGCTGAGCAATACACCTAATGAATAAACTACAGAATCAAAATAATAAGCTAAAATTTTCCAAATGAAAGAATAATCAAGCATATAAAAACAAAGATATAGGTGCCTGTCACATAAAGATGCAATGCCATTTTCTACACATTTACAAAATAAATATATTGTAGTAGGCTAATGAGTTGGGAAAAACCCGATATATTAGCTGTCTCCTGAAATGACTCCAAAATACAAAGAGCCCAAGAACCGCCCTAAAGACAATTCCATTATTATTTTTCCATAATGTTCTTTTCTAATTAAAGGGCAGCATTTACGTACATCATTTTTATACACCATGGTGTATACCATTCTGTTTCGGAAATGGCATTCCTCCAAAATGTGTGATTGTCTGAATGGTTAACTAATCCTTCATAATTTGATTTGTCAGCTCTGTATCTGAGTCAGGAAATCAGCTCAGCTTGTGAAAGAACTGTCAAATGTATTCAAAATTAAACACATACTAATGGAGCTTCCTGAACTGGCATAACAGCTGGTGCCTAAGACTGTTCACAGATCCCAGCCATTAAAAAAAAAAAAAAAACAAACCAAAACGAAACAAACCAAGCCCTAACAAAAACCTAGGCTTGATTATGTAATGGTACTTTTTAGTGCCTCTTTATTATGATCCCAGTTTATTTGTAATTTTTGTTTCTCCAGGTCCATCACGGCCCCTAGTGGCCTAATACACCAAAACATCATCGTGGTCCTGACACCAAAGTCGCTGAGAAGTGGGAAGTGCTCCAGGGAGAAGTGTAGGAAGCAGAGAAGTGATGGGGCCTGCAGAGCCTGGGTGTGTTTGACAGTTCCGTGGGGGGAAAACAAGTTCCAGCAAACCCCGTGGTATATATTGCTTGCAAGATTTGTCATGCTTATAATTGTGTTGGCTTAAAGAAAAAATGTTTCAGTTTTGTATTTGTTTTAACCTCCATCCTGTGTCTTTATCAAAAAAACAAACTCTGCATATCATAACATTTTTAAGAGGCAGATGGTTTTATTTAAAGACTGAAAGTAGGACACAGTAAGTAATTATTTTTGTAATTACTTTCCATTTTATAGGTGGTAACCTTGTCTCACAATCTGAGTGAAAGTTTTTCCATTACTACGGAAGTGTTCTGTTTGGCCAGGGCTTTCATCACAACTATCCCATTGTTCAGGTGGACTTTCACTGGCAAAAAGTTCATTTTGAGCCCTGTAGATGAATTTAGAATAACCAACAGCACTCTCCTGGAACACAAAAAGTCCTTTGTCATTTCAGCAGATAGGTGTTTATGCCATCTCATGAAGAGCACTTTAGCATTTTTCCTAAAGCACTCTGTTGCACCATAAAATATAAGCCAGTGATTGCTGCCCAAGTTTCAATATTCTGTGGTGTTTCTAGAGAACTGGCAAGATGATTTTGCTTCTGATTTTGAAGAAACTTAGTTAAGTAATTTTCCTCCACTGAGTGTTTTTGAAGCATCATAGAATCCTAGGTTCATAGAATGGTTAGGGTTGGATGGGACATTAAACACCATCAAGATCCAACCCTGCTGCATGGGCAGGGACATCTCCCACCAGACCAGGCTGCACAAGGTCTCATGCAACCTGGCCTTGAACACTTCCAGGGAGGGGGCATCAGTAACACCCCTAGACAATCTTTTCCAGTATCTCACTACCACACAGTGAAGAATTTTTTTCTAATATGTAACCTAATCATGTATTTATGTTTAGAGTAACAGTATGACTTCTTTTTTTTTCCAGAGCAGATTATATTTTTAAGTGTCTTCATGAAAACAAATGCCCGTAATTTATATACTTGGTAAAAGCATTTCTGTTTTATTACTTCCATAAGAAGAGCCCATAAAGTCATCTGCAAAATAGTATTTATTTTATTGTTAGGAAACAGCAACTCATTACTAAGAAAAGAGTACAATCTCTCAATGACAGCACACAGTATTGTTTATAACTGGCAATATTTATTCATCACAACTTATCCAGTTGGTCAGACCAGGAATTACTGAAGGACAGTGTTTTGACTGTGTTTCTAAGAATCCAGTTTAACTTCTAAAATTTAATTTCTGGGGTGATGGCCATTTTATTATATGGTTACCAATTCAGGAAATGGAAATTCTGGGAATTTTTTTCTTGATTGTGTTTTTCTATGCATTTTGTTTTTTCTCCATTACAGACACCTACTGTGCCATCTCCTTAGAGTGGCTTACCCTGGGTATGCAAAACACTGCTGAAATCTCTGTTTTAAACTGACAGCAATTATTTTTTTTTAGTTTAGTTTAAGGTGCTCAGAGTAATCTTTACATCCTTTGACAGAAAAAATCTCATAGAAATTTCTTATAGGAACATTACTTCTATTAAAAATAACATTCACAAATATGACTACCATTGCCATATTTTTTTCAAAGGAGTCTGAAATCAAACCATAGTACTGAAAGTATTACATTGAAGATAGAACCTTTCACGGTGGGTGTTTTCAAGCTCCCATGTCTCATTCACAGACACTCAAGCACCATCTTTAGATGAAAATTCTTTCGTGCTTTCTCTCAAATCTCCTGAAGCACGGCAAATAGGCACTGGAAGATAAGGAGAAGAGTGTCAAGAGCCTCTCAGATGAGGAAATTCTCCTAGCACTTGGCTGGTTCATTGAGGAAGGCTTTAATGGTATTTCATTGGCATCTTTTACTTCTGGGGTGACTTCCTCTGGTGTTCTTCCTCTGGTTACTTCTTTAGATTAATCATCAAGATTATGTGGAAAAATGAAAACAGGTTAACAATCAAATATGTAATGGAAATCCCAAGGTTTAACTTAGGCACACACAATGTTACATTCTTTTTATTTATTAAATAAATTCAAACCCTATTTTATTGAATTCCTGTAGAGGTTTGCAAAATTTAAGTGTGATACATGGCACATGAATGAGAGTCTACCCAGTAGCATGAGGTACCAGAAGACATAGCATAGCAGGAGTGCAGGAAGTGATGGACAAACAGCAAGTCAAGAACTTTATACCAACTATGAAATGCAAGAAAGGTAAGAACGGGGAATTATCAGGACCAACCGTACTTAGTTTGTGCTGTGAAGAAAGCCCCACAACACAAGTAGAGAGAAACAGCAGTGAGATACAGCTCACCTTGGTCCTGAGGGTTTGTCAAGAGAAAATATAAAGGATACAAAGCTCATGCAGCATCATCACCCTTCAGCATGAGGCCAGAAATGATGAAGGCTTGATTGCCAGGGCACAGCAAGGGCTGAGTATGCCTCGGGTCAGGCTGGTCAGGGCCATAAAGGTCTGTGAGTACCCATAGGGTCCCTTGTCCTCCTTATCACCATAACTAACCCTGCCCAGACACATAACCTGCTTGCACTTACGAGTAGGAAGAAATGAGTATGTGTGAGAGTGAAAACTATGGAGAATGACTGTTAGTTAAGTCAGTTTTGTTTAAACTAAAAAATTGTTGCCTTCTTCTCTGTGGTCTTGTACAGAGCGTTGTTACATTCACTGTTATGGCCATACTCCATTAACTTTCCTAAATTGCAAGTAAACAACAGTGCCTAAGTAATTTCTTTGTCAGCTTGTAAAAGCAATTTTTTTCTTCGCTTTCTCTCTTAGTCTTTATTACTCAGAGGGATCTCTGGTTTTGTTACAGTTTAAGGGAGAGTGCTATTACAAGACAACTGAAGTAGTCTAGTACTTTAGTATAAATAAAATTTAACATGATGGAATTTGTTCCTGTATAAAGGGGGAATTTTCACAAACCACTGGCTGTTTCTCAGGCAAGCCCCTCAGGGTGAGAAGACAGCAGGGAGAGGTGGGTCCCAGGTCTTTGCAGGCTCTCAGACCTCTGGCATGAGGCCAAGAGGCTCTCCAGCATCTTACCTACTACTGCAGGTGTGCTTTAGACTTTCTGGTTTTCCTTTCCTTGTATATGGGCCTCCTGGCTAATAAGCAACCAAATTACTAAAAAACATCGGAAATATATAAGCATAATTAACAATGTTTTTTCATGACAGCAGCATTAAAAATGTTTTAGAAATAGATATTATTTTCCATATAACTTTTATTTTAATTGAGGATTGCTGTCCATAGTGACTCACTGTTGCTGTTTTTCTGTTAAAGAGAGAAGCCCGTAGGCAAAATGTCAACCAGGTGAGCAAAAGCAGCATGTTCAAACACAACATTTTTACCTGTGCATTTACTTAGAGAAAGGTTTCTCTCACTCTAGTGCTGCAACAGCAGGAATTCTACACAGGAGAGGAATTGTTCATTTATTCTTACATTACAAGCTGACAGACAAATGCTGAAAGTGGCAGCTGAGCCCTGCAACAATCTCATGGTGTTGGACTGGGACCTTGTTTTGTATCTCAAATTAATGTGCTTTTATTGTGGGAAAGATGCACCACACCCCAGAAGCACATCCTTTGGGGTGGAACGGCACCTCCTGCAAACAGTTTTTCATCAGGTAAAGAAAAATAATAATTTTGAGAATAAAAACTTCAATATCCTTCCTTATTCATCTTAACAACAAATAAACCTGAAAACCACTGCATTCAAAGCTGTCTTCACAAGAAGAGATCCCATTAGGGCATATTCAAAGGAGATTTTTCCAACCCTTCCTGAAATTAGAAACCTTAATGTTTTTTAAAGGGAAACCAAACATTTAGATGATAACAGGTTTCCCTCATCTCCTCCATATGCTCAACATATGTATGGCAAAAGTGAAGCTAATTAAGAGACACTCCCTTTTTCTTTGCCTTTCTGGAATTCCAAACTCTCATCAGAGATGGTAATTATTTTGGGAGTCTTTCCCTGATCCCCTCATCAGCATGCTTACTTCCTTCTTATGTCTTTGCATAATATGTTTGTGATTTTCTCTTCCTGATGTGGCCCAACAGCTCAGCAGCCTGTTCTTGTTTTTATTCCTGTGTGCTAATGAAGAGCTAAACCTGACTCAGCAACTCATTGCTGACTGCTGAACAACTGCAGGGCAATGCAGACCTTCCCTGCAGAACTGGTGCACCCAAGTAGCATAATGTAAATGTGCAGGTTAATTACATCTAGTTATTTGTGATTTTTGTAGAGACCACTCTTACATCCCACAGTGCAAAACAACTGCATATTGTAGTTTTCCCTGTGATATTCTGCCAACCTTTTGTGTAGTTCAAGGCTGAGCCAAGGCCATGGACTACAAATGTATTTAAACAGGGGTCAAAGGCAGCTTAAACTGACTTTAAGTTAAAGTTCACTGCGTGTCTCTATATTACTCTTTTTTCTAAGAAAATTTTCCATTTTTTTCCCTGTAATGAGTTAGCAAACAAAGCATTACCAAACTTGCCACAGAACTCTTCCCCTCCGAAACTATTTAAGTTGACAAAATTTGTCAGTACCATGCACACACTCCTTTTCTATTAAGACGCTTTTAAATTTTTTTCCCCTCTTTTTTTCCCCCCCTATTAACATTTCTCTCATAAAGCACGTTTTGCACGCTGGGGCAAGAACCCCTTTTTTGGTTATATTACACCAAGTGTGATTTTTTGCTTCATCTCTTGTGCAGTCTCTTCACCTTCCCACGGGCGGGGATGGAAGGAGCCGAGCCGAGCCTATCACCTAGCCTAGACGAACCGAACCGAACCGAACCGAACCGAACCGAACCGAACCGAACCGAACCGAACCGAACCGAACCGAACCGAACCGAACCGAACCGAACCGAACCGAACCGAACCGAACCGAACCGAACCGAACCGAACCGAACCGAACCGAACCGAACCGAACCGAACCGAACCGAACCGCCCTTCCCTCCCCGGCCGGGCTCCTTTTCCGGCGGCGCTTCTGTCTGACGTGCCCGGCCTGCGCCCAGCCCCGCCCCCGGAGCCGTGTGCTTCCCATGCGGGGCGGTGCGGGCAGCATGGGCCCGGCGGGCAGCGATGGCGGCGGCGGAGCGGCTGCGATGGATCCGGTGCGCAGCTTCGAGCGCTGGAAGAAGAAATACACCCGGCGAACGAAGAAGCTGCGGCTGCAGCGCAAGGAGCGGAAAAAGCCCGACTGGCAGGTGGAGCGGGAGGGGATCGGCCGCCTGGTGCAGCGCTACCCCGAGGTACGGGCGGGGGCAAGGGCAGGCGGCTGGGGCTGCCGGTCCGGTCCGGTCCGGGGAGCGAGGGGCTTTGCAGGACGGGGACGGGAGGGCAGCCGGCGAGACGAGCTGGAAGGGTCTTGCAGGAGGCAGAAAGACCGCCCGTCTCTTTGTGTGGTGTCTGCGGGGATAGGGCTGGGAGGATGAGGGGGTGAGGTGCCGGGCAGGCGTGAGGAGTTCCCCTGCATGGCAGGGCTGTTGTCTGCAGGTAACGGGCTCCTTGGGTGACACTGCTCAGCTCCATGAGGCAGGGCTGAGCCTCCTGTTCCTTTCCTGTCCCTTTTCCCCTTCCCCCTTCTCCCTTCTCCCCCCCTTCTCCCCCCCTTCTCCCCCCCTTCTCCCCCCCTTCTCCCCCCCTTCTCCCCCCCTTCTCCCCCCCTTCTCCCCCCCTTCTCCCCCCCTTCTCTCCCCCTTTCCCCCCTTTCCCCCCTTCTCCCCCCCTTTCCCCCTTCCCCCTTCTCCCCCCCTTTCCCCCTTCCCCCTTCTCCCCCCCTTTCCCCTTTCCCCCTTTCCCCCTTCCCCCTTCCCCCTTCCCCCTTCTCCCCCCCTTCTCCCCCCCTTCTCCCCCCCTTCTCCCCCCCTTCTCCCCCCCTTCCCCCCCCCCTTCCCCCCCCCTT
This sequence comes from Phaethornis superciliosus, assembly GCA_023637945.1. Classification (NCBI taxonomy): domain Eukaryota; kingdom Metazoa; phylum Chordata; class Aves; order Apodiformes; family Trochilidae; genus Phaethornis; species Phaethornis superciliosus. Next base: position 180,350,632 of record JAJQWJ010000001.1, on the reverse strand, counting down.
TTCCCTTTTCCCCCCCTTTCCCCTTTTTCCCCTTTCCCCCCCAGGCAGTGGGCAATGACCAGAGTCCCAGTGTTTCTCTGGAGGTGACTGAGCGTGGGCCGTGGAGCCCCGGGTAGTGAAACCCTCAGGTGGGGTGGTTGGAGCAGGTGGTCACCATGGTTGTCACCAGTGGCACTTGTGTCACCAGTGGCACTTGGCCCAGCTGACCAGGCAGCATGGATGTCTCGCTGTTGGACGTGGAACACATTTGTCTCAATAGAAGAGCCTGTAAGCAGTAACCACTGGTAGGTGTGTGTCTGTCCCTGTGGAATGAAAAACCTCCTACAGTACTGATGGACTGTTTGTTATAACCTAGTCTTAGATGGTTGCCTGTTTGTAGTTTCTGGGGAGGTGTATGTCTGAGCAAAATTAAAAACTGAGTTAAAGTAACCTGTCAGAGGCTTCCTAAAGAGTTTGTGAACTCTCTGCACAGATCCCAGAGTGGTGACTTATTGTTTATATGCCAAATTGCAGTACCTATACGATAGGTTGCTTTGTATTTCTGTGTATTTGAACACAGACAGGAAGATGTGTAGTGAAATTAATTTTGCATGTTTTAAGGGTCTAAGAGTATCCACCATGCACTCCCTCTAAGAGTGTATTGTCTGTAATTTCTAGTGTGAGAAGGATTGGTATGGGTAAAACAGGACATACAATAATGAAGAAATAATCAAAGTACTTTGTTACTATATTTGTTTTGGTCATTTGTTGACATGGAATGGTCAATATGTGGCATCATAGATGGAAAACATTAAATTTAGTGGTCATAGGTCATCTGTTACCTGTTGATCTGGGGACTCTTGCCCAAATGTAAGGCTGTTGATGTCTTATCCGTCCAGTTGTGCTCATGGAAAACCATGGACATCTAACTGAGCTGACTGTGAGCTCTTTCTAGTCCACTTTATGACAAATTAGTGAAGTTAGATCAGAATACAATTTGAAGTAAGCTGTCTGATCACACCTAGAGCAGCTTAGAGAGAGCTCACAAGTACAGATTTCAAACAGATGAGTAGAGATAGTTTCCCTGTAGTAAATAAAGTTGATGTTGTTTTCCACCAGTGAATGTAGATATGAAATAGATCTATCATGTGGTCTACCTCTGACACTGGTCCTCTTTACTCCTGCCATTTGGACCTTATTTATAATTAAGCCAGTACCTTTGGAGTTCAAGGATACTACAAGAGATCATTCCTGTGCTCCTGGAATTCTGTAGGGCAGAGAAATAATAAAGGAAGCTTTGACATGTCCTCTAGTAACATTCCTGTGCCTCACTTTATTCATGCTGTTCTTAGTACTTTTCATTCTTGGACATCTTTAGAAGGCTTATGCACATAAGGATTTTAAAATTCATTTAAAGGACTTTATAGTGGAAGAGCAGAATGATATTTGTCTCCTTTGTAATTAATACATCCATTTTTAACAGGTCATCTAGAGTTAAAAGAAGTTGACCACTTAAATACTTAAAGCAGCCTTAATTATTTAGAACAATTTCACATTGCTGCAATAGCCCATATAATGTGTCACAAGCCTTTAAAATCTATACCTTTAGATGCACATAGTGGATTGCTTGAATTATAATGTAGTTTTCCCTTCTGAAGGCATACTGTTTTCCTATGTGGACAGTCTCTTGGTTGAAATTAAGATGAGCCTGTATGCATCACTGAGTGTGATTTAGCATGCAAACTAATAAGACTGGAAATCAGTCAAATGTGTGGTCTTGTATGTGAATTAATATCTTTAAAATTATCATCTAAATATGGAAAAATTTGTAAAAAAAATTCCAATTTGTAAAAGTCAAAAAAAGATTTTTTAATGGTGATTCCTAATAGTTTCCCCACCCTTGCCAGAAATTGACTAGCTTGAAATATGTGCTTCTCAGCACAAGTGGTTGTTATAAAAATAATTCACCTTTAATATTTCTAGGTTAAGTTTGGCAAAACTTTATTGCTCTGCCAGGATACAGTGAACATTTGAAAACTATCTCGCAAGAGCTTTGCCTTGAAAGATGTCAAAAACATATTTTAATAAGAGTGTTACAGCATTTTATCTGAAGATTAAAGTAATGCATTACATTACTTGTTTATACTAGAGAGAAGTAGGCTGAAAAGAGTAGTGTTGTGATATACATGCTTCAAACAAGTATAAACCCTCAGGAAAAAAAAAGTTCAGTTTTCTGTAGTAGACAGAACTTGTAGAAGGCTTGGTAGTCTGAGGAGATGTAAGGCTGATCTGACAGCTCAGTAGCTTTTAATTTGAGGCCTTAATTTGGCTTCTAGATACAGTAGTCTCTTTTATATTTTCTAGGTTTTTTTCTTTCTTTTTGAAATGAGTTCTGTGCCTTTTTTTTTCTGCTGCTGTTGGTCATTAAGAACTTTGCCAGTGGAAGCTATCCATGCTTTTTGATGCCTAACCCTAACCATGATTTTCTATCAGCTAGAACAAAGTTAAAAGTATTACATTTACAGCCTATACTTGATGTCTCAACATTTTTGTAAATTATTCAGCCAATTCAGGGGCTCAAAGGACATGCAAGATCTTGGGGGGTTTTTGTGTGTATATAATTATCACCTCTCAAGTATTCTGTTGAGGTGGATGCACACAGAGAGGTAAATGAATAGGTGTAAAGACAATTACTTTTTTAGATTTTCCCCTGTAGGTCAGCTCTAAAAACCTAAGTGTATCAAATGTTAGAGATTGGTGAATCTGGTGAGCTTCAGGGCATAGTTAGACTCTTCGAGTCCCAATCAAATAGATACAGGATTGTTGCATGTCCTGCAGTGAGTATTCCCAGTAGGTGCTCACATGTGCACACACACACACATGTCCAGACACATGAACAGAGCACACACACACACACACAAGGCTTGCACAGACATACAAAATGGGTCTTTCCAGTAGCTGGCATTAGCTAATGAATCTGTCCCAGAGCTGGCCTCAGGCTCTGGTTCCCCCAGGTGCTGGCACCAGCCCCCTCCAGCCCCTGAGGTTCCTGGTCCCACTCCAGCTGCCAGCACTCTGCTCTGGGGCTGCTGCTGCTCTCACCTGGGGTCAGAACAGAGGCTGTGTTTGCACAGAAGATGAATAAAACCAATGTAACAGTAATTAATAGCAGCAGTAGTAGTAAATAATTATTCTTACGTAAGAATAATAGAATTTTCAGGATTGGAAGGGACTTTAAGACCATCTCATTGCAACCCCCTGCCATGGGCAGGGACACCTCCCACTAGATCAGGTTGCTCAGAGCCCTGTCCAGCCTGGCCTTAAAAACTTCCAGGGATGGGGCTTCCACCACCTCTCTGGGCAGCCCGTGCCAGTGTCTCACCACCCTCATGGTGAAGAACTTCTTCCTAACATCTTATCTAAATCTACCCTCCTCTATTTTGAATCCATTCCCCCTAGTCCTATCACTACCTGACATTCTAAGAAGTCCATTGCCAGCTTTCTTGTAGGCTCCTTCAGATACTGGAAGGCTATAATAAGGACTGAGTAAGTTTTAGTAAGACTGTGGGATTGGCTGTGGTGATGGAGTGCCAGAGTCAGTCAGACAAACACACTGACCAGCCAGCTGCTACCCTGGACCAGCCCCTCCTTTCTTCATTTGCCTCCCTCTTCTTTTGCTGGTTTGTCCTCATCCCCCCTCCATCCCTCCCTTTCCCTGCCTTTGATCCTACCCCTACACATCCTGTAACAAATGTTGCACAATCCCACAGCCCCCTTAGAACACCTCATGAGAAGTGGTGCAGTGTCCCTGATGTTTTATCCCCTGCCAGGTGTGGGGCCCACCCACACCTCAGTGGGGTTCACCTAGGAACCATCAGCTGCTGCTCTCCTCTGATGGTCCAGGGGAGTATCTGAGTCAGGGTGCTTCATAGAATCATAGAATTGGTGAGGTTGGAGAGAACCTCTGAGACCATCAAGTCCAACCCCTTGATCCAGCACCACTGTGGTTACCAGACCATGGCACTGAGTGCCACATCCAGTCTCTTCTTAAAAACCTCCAGGGACAGAGAATCCACCACCTCCCTGAGCAGCCCATTCCAATGCCTGAATTACACCTTTAGCTCGGTGTGCAGTGATAGTATTGTTCTGCTGGTTCTTTTGGGGTCTTTAAGTTCACAATCCCTAATCTTTAATCATATAACCTAACACTAAATATGTGCAAAAAAACCCTTGATGCTAGCACTGTAAGAGCTGAAATGAAAAAGTGTAGTGGGGAAGAAAAGTGTTGCCTGGAGCTATTTCTTGAAGGATTTGTTTACCAGGGTGTGACCTTGCAGTACATTTACTTTCATTGGTGATGTCTGATCTCATACAGCAGCTGGAGTAGACTTCACCCTCATTGCTTCAAGGGATCTGAAAGTATAGATGGGAAAAAGACAGCTTACCTCCATTAAGGTGTAGAGGGAGGCTGGCAACAGTGTTTGCTGGTGGTCATTGCAGATGAAGGAGTCAGGCTTCATGGATTGGAGCCCTAAAAGTCAAATTGTTACAAGTACAGGTAAGCTGCTCTCTTCCAGGAAGAAAGTGGCTGTGTACTTTGCATCAAAGTAATTTTTTTTTTGTTTTCTTTAGCTGGGTTACTTAAAAAAGAAGGGAGGTAAGAGCTTCCTGGTGCCATTGTATGGGATGTGACTATCACTACTCCATTTGCTGAAGCCTTCAAACCCAATCTGCTCCTCTGTGGATATTCCCAGGAAAATGAATTTATGCATAGTGTGTGGCCCTGCTCTGGCAGGGGGGGTTGGACTAGATGATCTTTCGAGGTCCCTTCCAACCCCTAGGATTCTATGATTCTATGATTCTATGATTCTATGATAAAAATTAAATCATAAAGTCAGTGCTTGTTGCTCCCACACATAAATATGAAATAATTGGCTAGTTATGTGTCTTCCCATACATATTTTATTATAAACTATATTGGCTGTCTGACTGTGACAGTTTTGAAGAAAAAAGCTACAGAAGTTCTGATTTTAGAGATACTGTTTGTGAAGTGCTTAGCGTGAATTGTAATTGCAAGTTATGTCTGGGGCTTGTGGCATACTGCAGAGTAGAAATTTTTTGCTTACATACCACAGAATTTTTAAAAAAATGTGATTTAAAAAAAATTTTTTTTCCTATTCCCCTGAAAAATAGTGTGTCCGGTTTTGGACATCCCAATAAAAAACCCACATCAATAAAGTGCATCCAGTTCGGTGTTTGGCCATTGTAATGGTGTGGGCTGAAGCATTTGTCCTGTGAGAAGAGGCTGGGGGAGCTGGACTTGCTCAGCCCAGAATGGAGAAGGCTTTGGGGTTGGGACAGGGACCTTACAGAACCCCCCAGTGCCCATGGGCAGATGATTGAGGAGATGGAGCAGGGCAGAAGGGTGACAAACAACAGGAATAAGCTGAAGGAAGAGGGGCTTAGTCTGGAACATTTTTTCCTCACGACGAGTCAAGCAGATTGCACAGAGAGGCTGTCCAGCTTCCATCCTTGAATGATTTCAGGACTGGACTGAACGAAGCCCTGAGCAGTCTGACCTCAGAGCTGACCTGCTGTGAGCAGGGGATTTGAGCAGAGACCTCTTAAGGTCCCTTTCACCCTGAATTGTTCTGTGATTTCATGGTGCTCTGAGCTTTAAATCATGCTATTAGCCTGTGTAATCAAACTGTATCTTATTACTTACTAAACAGTTTGTGTTAGAAAAGCAGTTTGGCTTAGTTCAAGATATTAAGAGATGACCAGCCCAGCTAACTTGGATCATACTGAACTACTGCATGTATATGTTAACAGCAACTTAAAGAATGCTATTTAATGTCTCTGTTATGCTTAGGTTGTAATCACTGGTTAAACTTACTTTGTTTCAGATAAATGCAAGTGAAATTCAAAGGTTTTCAGATTTTCCACTGTCAAAGAAAACCCTAAAAGGTAAGTACAAAAGTTTTACTTTCAAATTATTTAAGTAAAAATGAATGTATTGTTCATCTGCATATGATTTTTTTCTTCTTTAAATTAAGTTTTATATGAGTATTGGCCATTTACAGTGTTTTGTAAACAGGTGAATACAGCTCTGGGCAAGACAAAACTAAAGATTTTTTTTCTTTCTTTCTTTCCTCTCCCACACTCTCTCCCCACTTTGCAAATACTAGGGTTGCAGGAAGCTCAGTATCGTGTGGTAACGGAGATACAGAGGCAAACCATAGGTTTGGCTTTACAAGGTAAAGATGTACTTGGAGCAGCAAAGACTGGATCAGGCAAAACCTTGGCTTTTATTGTCCCAGTAAGTAATTTTCGTCCTTCCATTTGTACTTAAGCAAAGTTATCTTGGAAGTGTTGGTTATCGTGCGGCTTAGCTTAATAGATTCTAGGAGAAGGAACATTGGAAGGGAATTACAACCCAAGAAAGCCAAGATAATAGTTCAATAAAGCTGCTTGAAATTCTATAAGAATTAAATTTTTGACCCCAGGAATTTTGTGACACTTCGAAATTCCATTAGTAGACCCTGAGTGGTTCAGAAGATGCTTTGTTCTTCTCTAAGGAATCTGTTTTTGTGGTGCAACATCAATTATCTGATTCTTTTCGAATTTGAAAACTAACTGTATATTATAGAATGAAGAAAAGGTGAAATATCTTTAGTTCCTTAAGCCTTTTTTTTAGATGCATGGTTTTCACCCCCTTAAAAATTTTAGGATTTGTACTCTATATAGTAAACATAAGATTAGTGATGGTGGACTTCCATTTCTTGTTGTCTTTTGTGGACTCCTTAAAACCACTTCTAGGTGCAACTAAGAACAGAATTAAAACCCTTGTCATGGATAATAGATGCTTGACTGTCTTGCTCAAAATATCATGGTCTCCATTTTGTTTCTTCTAGCTGAAAGTAAAACTGAGAAGTTTTCTTGAAGTGGAATAGAACCCCATCATATTATGATTATATAAAGGGATAAAAATGTGTGAGTTTGAGTATGGAGGTGGTTTGTTTTTTTTTGGTTTAAACATGACTTTAATTTTTGTGAGCATAAATTTCTTTGCAGCCTTTTCTGTTCATAACTTTGGAAACAGTAATAGGTGTTTATATAGCCTCTCTGGTTCAGAAGATTTATGCTTTATGCTGTTTTTTTAAAAAATATTTTTATTAATAATGAATAAAATTTAGATGGCTTCAAAAGCTAGTCTTGTGAACTTGAGAACTAGAACTGAGATTGCTAAATTAGTTAATCTAGGAGTAGAAGTACTTTGTTTTACAGAACTTGTTTTAGAAAAGGTTTATGGGAAAAAAGTGGTAAAACACAGGAGCTGAAGAGTGGAAAAAATTAATTGTACAAGGTTGTTTAACAACCTTCAGCACTTCAGAATGCTCTAGGTAGTCAGATATATGAAGTCTTAGCATTAGGATTAACTATTAGCATTAGTGGTACAGATTCATAGCAGGAGGGGATAATCTGTGTCTGAGGTATATGGCAGCTTTAGTTGGAATGCTGTGTGTGTGGTTAGTACTGCTTCAAGTCTATAATCAGAAATAAAGCTGCAATAATTGATTAAAGCTGCAATAATTTCTACTTGCTCATTCTGTTTCTGATTCCCACAAAACCTTATGAGCAGGGAAGTTTCTCATGTTTTTTCTACACTGATTAGTATTCTTGTATAAATAAAGGCTTAGTTTCCAGAATTAAGAGTAGTATTAATTATGCAGTAAAATGTTTTATCATTTACCATCCTTTACTCTGCTATAGCTTGGCACTGGGAAACTTTGCTATAGCAAATATAGTCTGTGAAACGTATACTGACATTTCTTCAAGTAATTATTTAAGTAGCATGTTTTTATTTTATGGCACTTTTTATTACAAATTTGTTGTTACATATTTTTTGTCTGAGATTTTTGTAATTTTTTTAGGCTTTGGAACTGCTGTATCGCCAGCAGTGGACTTCAGCTGATGGTCTGGGAGTTTTGATTATATCACCTACTCGGGAACTGGCCTATCAAACCTTCAAGGTTCTGCGTAAAGTGGGAAAGAATCATGAATTCTCAGCTGGCCTTATCATTGGAGGGAAGGTGGGTCTTCTCTTGGTATTTGCTGTATGGAAGCATAAATGAGTGCTATATTAAGCACTAGTTTACGAAGGAAATCATGGAAGTGAAAAGTCAGGGTAAAAAGTAAGTAGTTAATGAGAACCTATCGATGACCCACGCATTTTCCTGTTTCTGTACTCTGTGTCTTTTGAAGCTTTTGCATATCTACACTCATTCCAAGTTACATGACTGGACCTTCCTGCCATTTCTTTCAGGACTATCCTGTTAATTTAAATTATTCTGAGGTATTTATCACCCAAGCCACAAGTGTGAACATGCTGATTAAATTGTGATATTCCTGTAGAAAGGGGAAAGGCTGATTCTTGACTGTTCTTTCTAAAAAGTTCTTTCTTTCTTTTCAGGCAAGCTTAACCATCTCTGGTACTGGGCTTCTAGTGTAAACAACTAGAATTGAGAGTGTTTAATTCCTTTTCAGGATCTGCAAGAAGAGTCTGAAAGAATCCACCACATAAATATGCTAATTTGCACTCCAGGACGGCTTCTGCAGCACATGGATGAGACCTCATATTTCTATGCATCTGACCTGCAAATGTTGAGTAAGTTACTTAAGTATTTTCATATACTCAGAAATATTTTGTAAAATTGTATTATTGTATGGGCACTCCCTTGAGTAGAAAGTTCATCCTAGTCATGGTATGTAGATAAAATGGCATTTAAGTTCACCCATGTACAAATTAAAAAGAAAATAAAACCTGTTTCATGTGTATACTTTTGCTCAAACACTTGCTGAGCATGTCTTCCTTTGGAATGATGAGAACAAGTAAGAAAACTCAAGTCTGAATGTAGTGCCCCATATAATCCTTTAGATCTGTCCAGTTTAATGCTGATCTTTCCTTTCTGGCTATGGCTCCTGTGTTTTTCCTTACCTGATAATTAGTTCATATGAAGTATCCATTGCAATGTGTGTCTTTTTAGCCAGTTTAAGAAAAAGTTTCTTCGAATGTTAAGACAGATTGTTGATCCTTTCATTGTATTGTTAGTATTGTTAATGTTTTTTTATTTTGGTTTGGTTTTTTTTTCATCCTTCCAGCATTCAGTGTAATGAAATGGTTTGCCTGCACCTGAGAACTGCGTAACTTTTAGTATAGATTGGGGAACTTAAAAGCAATTAAGAAGCTGATAAATGTGAAATTATGCTTGCTACACTTAGTAAAATTTGTGGCACTTAGGCAAGAATTGCATTAAATGTAGGCTCTTTCTTAAAGCTTTGTCTCTGTGCTGCTCTGTTTATACTCTGTGTTTCAATGGTAAATTCAGCTTAGGTACAGGAAAATCTTTTTAGCTGTGTCATTAATGGTACAACACTGTTTCATGTTCCATGCTTTTGTTTCAGTAATAGGACAGGGAGTTTGTAATTTGCTTTCTGTTTGCAAATTGCTGAACTGTTTACTTGAAATGCAGATCTTTTATGGCTCAACATGAGAAGCTGAGGACTGTGCTACGTAAATTATGGGAAATGCTGTCTTATATTGCAGGTTTTTTAAAAACATGTTTAATGAAGAACTAGAGAGAATAGTGTCAGATACATTAATTAATGAACTTAATTAATGAACTTAATTAAGTTCTGCAGTTTAGGTAGGCATGGATTTTTGTACTGTATGGATTTGATGTGATGTCTTGAATGTATGTAAATAAAGCTAAATCCTGATTTTCTCAAACTGTCTCTCTTTTCAGTTCTTGATGAAGCTGATAGAATTCTAGACATGGGCTTTGCTGATACAATGAATGCAATCATAGAAAATCTACCTAAGAAACGCCAGACCTTGCTTTTTTCTGCAACACAAACAAAATCTGTGAAGGATCTTGCGCGGCTGAGTCTGAAGGATCCCGAGTATGTTTGGGTTCATGAGAAAGCCAAATTCAGGTATGTTGGGATAACTTTTTCCCCCCCTGTGTTGAGTTAAACAGGTGGGGATTCTACTTAACCTCTTCTCTGATTGTCAGTCCCCTGAGTTGGAAGAAGACATACTCCTATTGGGAAAGTGCAGAATGACAGTCTGGGTTTTGTACTGAATATAAGATGCCCAAAGAAAAGCATGTGAAAAGCATTAGTCCTTATTCGTTGAGTCTTGTGGATTCCTGATGTACTGGCTTTATTGTGCATGTGAATTAAAGTTATCATGCCATACAGTTCAGATTAGAACAAGAGGACCTTGCAAGAAGTGCAGTATGTGGTCTGCCAAGCTCAAAAATTGAACATGTCACTAAATGAAAAAAATATGCACATTGGTTTTTTTAGCAGATTTTTTTTCTTTTGAAATCTAAGTGGAGAATGTTATTTAATACTTTGTATTCCTATGGTTTCTATGATGCACGTGTCATTACTTATGAACATGTATGACTTTTTTTTTTTGCCTTTCTGTGAAGTATGTGTATATTGGCATGTGTCAGATGAGCTAGTGAGAAGTTATCAGCAAAGTCAACAACAGAAACAAGTTGAATCCAAAAACAGTTTTAACTATTTGATTTAATTATTACTGTGTTGTACTGCAAATACTTTTCTTTAATCTGTTTTATTATCAAAACATCTAAAGCATGATTGTCTGAAAAATGTGTGGTTAATGGCCTCTCAGCATAAGGGGATGTACAATTCTAGTATGTAGTCTTCATTTTGAGGACTGTCTATACATCTTTTTCACAGATCTCACATTTTTTTGTGAAGTCTAGTTTTAAATTGCATTTTTTTAATATTTGGGAGGGTGCAATTAGATAGTAAATAGAATTAAAAATAAGGAAATTATTAATTATTGCCTTAGTAGACAATAGGTTATTGACTTATGAAAATAGTTTCAGAGAAAGACTTAAAAGGTGCTGTGGCATAATTCAGAGTAGCAGAATAAAAACTGGAGCAGTGTCTTGAGCCGCCTAGGATGGTGAAATTACCTTTAATAAAATAATTTTGAATACCCTTGGTCTATTTCTTGTGAAGCAGAGGAATGGTGAGACATGAACATTTGGATGTATTTCAAGGACAAATATGCCAAAGAATTTTTAAAGTTTATTTAGTTTTGTAAAGAATGGAAAAGTGAGCTGAGATGACAATTCAGAGCTTTCCAAAGTCTCTTTGCATGTCTGGGTATATCAGTTGTAGTACATCAATGTTTTTTTGTTTTTTTTATTCGGGATTAGACTGTGCTTTGACATTGCCTTAAGCTCAAGTGATACTTTAATGGGATTAATAGACAATATTGCATTTTAATTCAAGGCAGTTTGAATTTCACTTCTTAAATGTAGAAAGAATTTATGTTGCTAGTAGTAAATGAATTTAGAAGTAATGTCAAAAGTCATCCCCTTCTCCCTGCTGGCTTTTTGCATGAAAATTGGTTCATTTTTCAAGAGTAGCTTTATAGTGAAGCTGTTAAGATTTATTCCCTAAAGTTAGAGAACTTTCCAGCCTGACTTTTTTATTTTCCTTATTTTTCTGGGTATTTATCAGACACTCTTGACTTAAAGGAGAGGACAGGCATCTCTGTGTAAATTGTATGCATGCATGGTCTTTCTCCTCTCTTCTTTCCCATTTTAATATTATAGGAAATAGCAGTATCTAAATGTGGTTTTTTTTTTCGTAGTACTCCAGCGACTTTGGATCAGAACTATGTTGTTTGTGAGCTTCAGCAAAAAGTAAACATGCTATACTCTTTCCTGAGAAGTCACTTGAAAAAGAAGAGCATTGTGTTTTTTGCAAGCTGTAAAGAGGTATGGCTGTTCCCCATCACTCCCATAGCACATGAAAATATTACAAATAAGATAATAATTTAGAACTCAAAGCACCAGAGAGGGGAGATGCTAGACTAGTTTGCAACAGGAAATTGGGGAAGGAACCATACAAGACTTCCTCCTGTAGGCATGTCATGCAGGGCTTGGCTGCTGGGAAGCTCAGCAACGCAGGCTCAATGCAGAAAGGTCCTGAAAACCTGGGTGTACTCAGCCATTTTTGTGCTACACTGCTAAAAATGTGCTAGATGCCCAGCTATTTCTATTTTGTTTCTGTTTGGTTTTAGTTGGATTACAGAGTGTTTGAGTGTTTTAATAGTTTTACCTGCTTTTTATTTATAAGGCTATAAATCAGATAAGAAATTAGCATTATGAAATTGTGCCAGGAAAAGTTTTTCTTATATTTATATACGAAATAATCCTTCAAATAGCTCTCCTTGTAATAATGTCTGTGGGACTATGCTGTTGAAGGTATTTGTATGTGTTTGTATGGCACAGATATTTATTCCTGCAACTACCGAATATGATGTCTTGAATATTTTACAGCATACAATGGTTTAGTAGATTTTTTTTTTTCCCAGTTCTTCCACTTGTGCAGGAGTTTACAGTATTTTTGTTGTTCTGTAGTTGGCTGGTGAGTACAGTGAGGTGATAAACTTAGTTATGTGTAAATTCTCTGAGATGCAGCTCTTAATGCAACATACACAGTTTTGGTAACTATTTTCATAAGAAATAGTTGCATGCTATAAAATAATGCTGGATCGTGTGATATTGTGTGTAATATTAAATAGACTGCTTTTATGAGAGAAGCTGTTGAAGCTTGAAATAGTAAACTAAGACTATGTAGATTGCTTTGAGTTCAAACAAGGCACTACACCTCTCCAGTATTGTCTGAAAGGAGTGCTTCTGCTGGACTTCAGTTATTTCAATCTCTTGCATACAGTGTAACTAGTCATGTCCCAAGTCATTCTTGCTGTTACATTCTCTGGTTCCTATTAGGAAAAGCCAGTTTTGTGCCACATTTAATTTTCAGTTTTTAGTACCTGGGCATGTGACAAAGTTTCAAAATAGCATCTCTTGTCTGTGATGTGGAGAAAAATATTTTATTTGATGTACTAAGTCCATTTCTGTGTACTGGAAGCGGTCTTAACAAGTTTAATGTTGTAGTTTATTTCCTCCCCCCCTCCCCCCCTTCCCTCATTTGTCTGGTAGGTCCAGTATCTATTCAGAGTGTTCTGTAAACTTCAACCTGGTCTTCCTGTACTGGCACTCCATGGCAAGCAACATCAGATGAAGAGAATGGAAGTCTACACTTGTTTTGTTCGGAAGAAGGCAGCAGTACTTTTTGCTACAGATATTGCAGCTCGTGGCCTGGGTAGGTACCCAGAGGCAGTAGTTATTCACAACGTGATGGTCTAACCCTTGTGAGACATTATTACCCTGATAAGAAATGAATCTGTAATTCACTTAAGAGCTCATTAGGATAGCTCATAAATGATGTGCTTCTCAAGAGTTCAGCTGTTTATTTGCTGAAGTGGCCCACTTAATTTGTGCTTACTTTTTCTTTCTGTCACAAAAAGACCTATGTTGTGTCACTAGTTTTGTAATGGCATTTGTTAGTGAGGTAGTCAGTGGAAGCTGTAATTTGTTTGTTTGTTTTTTTGTTCATTTGTTCAAGTCTGTAGACAATCTAGTTTTTCCAGCCATGCTTTATGACAAATATCTGGAACAAGAGAAAATAGAAATAGTGATTTATTTGCTTACTATGTGCTTTAAGCCAAGATCTCAGCAGTTTTGAGCATTTCTGATGAACCTGTATCCTGTGGGTTATTCTGAAAGATATGAAAAATTACTACCTACCAGTATGTGGAAACTAAAACCTGGAGAAATTTTGTTGTCTGAACTATGAACGATGTTATGGGACTTTATTCTTAAGGGGGCAGAAAAATAGTGGAGGGAAAAAGGAAGAATATTTATAGAACCTGTTTTGGTTTGAGTTTCTCTTCTTTGGTTGTTACATGCTGACTAATGATATACTTTGTTTTCTATGGATACTTTGGGCGTTTTTTTTCCGACACAACTGCTTTCAGGTGTCTACTTGTTTTTTTGTTTCAGATAGCAAACTCTGTTGTCCAAACGAGTTGGGGTTGGAGTGTAGGTATAATTGTAGAATACAAGGTAGCTAGAGACTTATCAACAAGTTACACTGACTTCAGTGTAGAACATGCTTCTGCCAGATGAAATGCAGCAGTTAGAAAATGCTTATTTAATAATATTAATTACATTCAATGCAGACTTTGTTAGGCTAGGTCATCTGCTCCTGTCTGCAAGAGTGTGGTATTTCTGTATGTGGACAGCTGCAGTAATGCTGTCTCACCACAGTTAACTTCAAATCCCAGTGGAATAGGTATTGATACTGTAGGTGAGACGGGGGTCAGATATTGTTACTTAATTGTTAAATGTGGTGCTTTATTATCTGTGTGACACAAAGCATGCCTGTTCTTGTCAAGTGTGAAATTATGTTCAGTTCAGTACACTGTCATAATTTAGAAACTGAGGACAACATTAATTATAGTTTTCTTTGATTAAGAGGATGATTGTTTATTAAATGCTAATACATGCAATTAATTTTATTTTCATTTCAGAGGTTGCACCCAGTGTCTGTAAATTGGTCTAAATTATGGTTCTTACAGGAATTAATACCTTAAAATAATGTTGCACTTGAATAAGCAGATTTTGAATACTGTAAGCTTAGGTTTCAACATTTTTTCTTTACACAGATTTTCCAGCAGTGAACTGGGTCATTCAGTTTGATTGTCCAGAAGATGCAAACACATACATCCACAGAGTGGGAAGAACAGCCAGGTTTGTTTTAACTTTTCTATTTCGATTTTTAAAATTAAATCACTAAGGGTACAGATAATTGGCTAAAGGCTCACTTGAAAAAAAATCAAAATAAAAATTGGAAAGGAAGAAGGACTGTTTTCACCAAGGCACCTCTGATTACTTAAGAGTAATGGTTTACTGTAATGATTTATTATTTAGCTTCAGAGATCTTACGGAAAGCATATGCCCAGTTGTTTAATGTGATCAGGGAAGATTAATAGTGAGGAAGCAAAGATCTTCCTTTGCACTTGGCAGAATTAACCTCAAAGGCTCTGGTGGACAAACTTTTTTTGCCACCACCATTTATAGATAAATAAGGCTTTAGACTGTGCATCCAATTTTTTTGTCCTATTGAAAACTTCAAAAGAATGGAGATATTTCTTTCTTATTTTAATTTGAAGGAAAATAAATAATAATTACAGGTTTAATTTTTTGTTTTTCCGAGTCTTTTGTAGAATTATATTCCTAGGGATAGTGTTAGTTAAAATATTTGTGGCTAAACCTTTATAATGGGAGTTACCAGATACACTGTTAAAAACCTGGTCCTTGACTCTGAGATAAACTTTTAAGAGAAGCATTTGTTATTGCAGTAGATTAAAAAACCACATGCAGTTACCTGAGGGCAAAATGCAAGACCTGGCATTAGAGCTTGTTAATTTTTTTGCAATAGGATTTGCAATATTCTGTCAACCGAATGACAGACCAATTTCTTAGGACAGAACTTCAGCCCTCTGTGCTACAGAAGTCTGAAATCTGTCTTTCTGGATCAAATGGCATTAATTTTCAGTGACAGAGGAGTGTGTGCTTTATCCCTCTTTCAGAATGTGGGAGTTCAACCCATGTTTTTGTTGCACCTGGGAAGGCTTCTGGGAATGGGTTTCTGCCCCATTCTTTCCTGCATCTTCCATTTTTTAATCTACATGTTATAATAGAAGGGAGTAATTGCTTTATAAGTGCTTTTGGAAAGAAATTATGAACAAAATCAGCGAATGCTGTATCTAAATAGGCAAAGCATGTAGGTATTTGGCTAAATTAAAATCTAAATGTTATCTCTTGCATCCCAATTGAGAAGGAGCATAAAGACTTAGAATTTTTTTTTTCTCTCCCTTATTTTCTAATGCTATATGGCTTCCACAGAAGGCTTGTAATTTTGTTTTTATGGCAAATTGTCACCATTGAAGGGAAAAAATCTATTTGATGGTGTTTAGTTGTCTGTTTCTGGAAGGCTTCTTTCCAAGCTGTGTTGCTGAGGTAAAAACACCTCACTGGAGCTGTAAGCCTCAGGACTTGTCTCTGTTCTCATTTGGTGCTGAGAAGAGTCATTATAAGTAGGTTTAGAGTGGAGAATCAGCTACATACAGACAAATAATTTTCCTTTATTATGATGCTTTTAATATAATGTAACTCAGACAAGGAATGTTGGCCTTGTAACCTTAAAGGTCATTCTTCAGCAGCCTCTTCAGTACAACCTTCTCTGATTACTTCAGTAAAAATTAAAGCAGTCCTTGAAATAGATCCATTCAGTGAACTTAACAGCATGAAATAAATTTTAGAAAACAAAACAAGGGGGATGCCTACTCATTTTAAGTAGATCCTGTGTGCTAAGTAAGTATGCCAAGGTAGTTTCAGATGTGGGTAATTGAGAACATACTTCTCACCTAAGTTTTAAGTGTTGACTAGGAAACTTCACTTGGTTTCAATACCTACAGTTAGTAGAGAAGCTTGTTTTTCTTCTAGAGACTTGATAAAAATAAACTGAACTGTATCTTAGTAGGCCTCATTAATGAAGTTAGAGATAATTACAAATTTTCATGGGTTATGTGGGTGTGTAATTGCATGCAATGAAAGCTAAATTAAATAGCTACCTAAGGGACTGTTAAACTGTAATTAAAACTGGGAAGCCAAATACTGTTTACTTTTGAAATCAAATTATTTTGTGATACAAAAGTAAATATGAAAGTCAAGAGAGGAATTATTTTGGGAATGGGGCTGAAAAACCCTTCACTAGCTGTTGTAGATATGTTCCCACATCTATTTTACAGTTTTGCAAAACGTTATCTAAGATGAAAGATAATTATTGTTTTTTTAAGTGGGTAAGACCACTGTGTTTCCTAAGAAGCATTTGACTTGCATTTCATCCTGCTGGAAAATATAAATCGCACATCCTCCATTTTTGATTTATGGTAAAGTAAGATCAAGAAAATCTTGGATGTTGTCTGGATGTTGTCCAGTAATGCTTTTACTTTGTAGTAAAATTGGCACATTTTGATTTTTAAAAATTTAAAAATTTGTTTTATTTTTTTAAACTTCAAAGGTATGCTATGAGTGTAGTGATTGGAAGCTATTTCTTCCAATTGCATTTAGAAATATTTATTTAAAATCTTAACAAGTTCAGTAATAGAATTCCTAAAATACTGACAACATCATGGCAATGCCTGGGACTTGTGGAAAATGACTCTACAATTTGGAAAGTTAGAGAGAGGGGTATGTTTATTCATCACTGGGCACACGAGGGGATAATTCCTTCGAAATCCGTGCGCCTGCAATTCAGCTTTTGTCACACACACTGAAGTTTTACATATTCATGAGATTTTGCAATCCGCCTGTACATATGCATCACCAACTCCCTCTTCGTATTAAAATTAGTCCCAAAAGGGCATTTTCATCATCTCCTCCCTCCTGCCCTTGCATAGTATCTTCTGATGGTGGTCGTGGGGGACGTGGGGTTGAAGTAAAGATGAAGCAAACGTTTTGATCTGGGTAAACTTTTTACCTCTTTTTCTCCAGGCATGCACATTCCTTCACTCCTCAGCCAAGACAACAACACGTTCTGTTTCTTATCTCAAGGTTGCTATAGTTATCAGTTTAGCATGTATATTTCCCTTATAAGGTGATGATTACCTAAACAATTTTTACCTTCTATTAAACAAGCATTCTGTGTTAGCTTCTATCAGGTCAATGTGACCCCTAGACAATTACTAGCAGGTATTTTATATTAAGCCTTACATCTTCCATAAATATTTTTTGCTATAGTTTTGTCACACAATCTCTTACCAAGTCTGTAATTTAAAATACTGGATCACAGTATTTTTCCATGGGCTTTGATTTCCAAAATTCTAAGCAAATAATATTCGTAGCAATTGTCTGCAAAATTAATTTATTCTGTCTTTTTATTTCTATTGATGCCTTCTGTTCTGTAGCCTGTGAATCCCTATGGTTGAAAATATTCCTTGGTCAGTTTTGTGAAATAAGTTACAGTACCACTAGGGGACAGCAGAAGATAATTTTTGAAGCATACCGATACACACTTTTTTCTCAACTGTTTTTTAAACATAATTTGTAAGTTGTGAAAAGAAACATTTACAGGGATATTTTTCTTTCGGTTGTGTTTGCATTGGTGAGTACAAAAGATGCTGGGAATTCTATTTTAACTTGCTGTTCATGTGTAAATATCTCAGATTTTGGATGTACCTGTATTTTTTTTTTTTTCCCTTCAGAAAGGACTATTAAAAACTATTACTTAAGTTTAGTGATTTTTCTGTCAGGAGTATTCTTTTAAAGAATGTTAAATAGAACAAATCTGTTGTGCTCTGCAGATTTTCTCTGTGGTATGTCCAGAACTCTTCAGGTTTAACTCAGGCTCAGGCTTCTCATGGTATTAGTCAAGGCACATTGAATAGGTTTGTTAAGTGCTTAAACTGACTTAGGAAAGTCACTAATTTTGTTGTTGACACTAAAAATATTGTTCATACAGGCATGCATGTTCTGTCTAGCTAGCTCTACATATGATTTTTTCCTTTTGGTAAATTACATAGTGAAAATAAATGGAATAATAGAAGTCCATTTTTCCAAACGTGGATGCTCTATTGCCTACTGTCTTTATACTGGCTAGTGTAATGGCTAGAACCAGGAAGTACAAATAAAGATTTAATCTTTTTTAATGCATTGTGAATACTGGACAATACACAGACATTGAATTTTGGAAGGTGAAAGGAGCTGGTCCCATAATGATCATATTCTGTCGTGAAGTACAGTGATTTAAAGCATGCTCATTGAGGCTTTTCTTAAGTAGTTGCACATTATGTGTGTGAAAATGAGACAAATAAGCCTTTAGAGTAATCCTTGCAAGTGTCAATACAACATTTAAAAATGTGAGTGAACTAATGGAAGTTTTATCCAATGGTGGAAAATAGATTTTATTTTTTTTTTTTTAATTGGGAAATACATCCTAGGAATATGTGTCTTGGGTCCTGAATAAACAGTACAGTCAAAATGTTGGGCCCTTATTTGATTAGTATTTTTTGTTGTTTTTAGGACCCATTGGAGCAGTTTTACTGATGTTGCTTTTTAAAAACAAATGCTGTATTTAGACCATCTCATATTAAATAGCAGTCAAGTCATCATCCTAACCCAAGTTAAGAATAGCTGCTTGTGGAGGTCACAAGAAATTGTTGGCACCACATATTTAACTTGTAACTCACATTATTCAGTCATCTGAAATTTAACACTGTACCCTTGCTATGTTCCTGACAATGTCCTGTAATGCTGCAGTTGTACTGTCTGGCACTGTGTTACCTGTTAGAATTCTCCTCATAATGACATAGTATGTGTGTTCAGTGCACTGAAATATAAAGTGGGTAAGGTTGTTGGCTGCTGACATGAACCTACCCTGTGAGCTGTGATAAAAAATAAATAAGCATATGTATTTTAATGCAGTAGAGTGGATACAGCTGCTGTAGAAAATGAATTGCTTTTAGTCTAGGCTGGAGAACCTAACAACCTTCCAAGGCCTTTTGAATTCAATTTATTTTGACATTAGCATGATAAGATTGGTGAGCTACTGCCTATTCTTGTCCATTATTTCTTGTGACTAAGTCTGTCTGGCAAACAAGGACACCTCACCAGTATGACTGAATGAAGGGGATTATGGTTTTGTGGTATGAATAAAACCCAGTTGCATGGTTCTCAGAACTTGGCACTAGATATAAATGGGCTGCTGTCCAGGCAGGAGAAGGAAAGGATATTCAGTGATCAGAGAGAAACCAAACCAAGCCAACCCTAAAATAATCTCACCCAGAAGCAATCTCTGATTGTATAGTAATCTTTACAGATAATTTTTTTAGGATACCAAAATAATATCTGTGCAGTGGAATAGGAATGAATAAAATGCTCTTTAAGTGCTCTATGGGATAGTGAACTGTTCATAACCCATGGGAAAGAGCTCTTCTCCCTGGCTGCACCAAGGAACCAGCAGTGAACACAGTTGTCTGCAGCATTTGTTCAACTGTGAATAGCAAGCACACTTTCTGTTCCATTGTAATTTTTGTTGGGCTGCTTTAGTATGACTTTCTGTAGGTAATACATCAGAGTTTCAGTTAGCAGTGCACACATCACTTGTTAAAGATTTGTTGTTTTAAAGAAAAATACCTAATATGAAAAGAGATCATTGTGTAGATGGGATAGAAATTCTGATATTCATGCATTTGTTTTCTGTGTGCATTTGTCATTTAAAAATAGAATAACAAATGACCATGTTATGGAAGAAATCTAGCAATGTAGAAGGTATGATAAACAGTAGATAAACCTCTTCCTGCTACTGGACCTGGAGAAATAATGTTTTCTTTGTTTGAAGCTTAGATTTTTACCAGTCCTCATGTCAAAAGGTCCAGAATGTAATGTAATTGG
Source organism: Phaethornis superciliosus (assembly GCA_023637945.1). Classification (NCBI taxonomy): domain Eukaryota; kingdom Metazoa; phylum Chordata; class Aves; order Apodiformes; family Trochilidae; genus Phaethornis; species Phaethornis superciliosus. The sequence goes on along the minus strand of JAJQWJ010000001.1, from coordinate 180,330,236 downwards.
AATCAAAATTTTGCCTGGACTGAGTCCAACATGAGAGACTTAAAGCTGTTACTTTGTTTTAGAAATATATTTAAAAATAGTAGCTTATACAGTAAGATTTAACAGTTAAATTAAAAAAAAACAAACCACCAACATCGCAAAACAAACTGTGAATTATATTTCTGTGGAAGGCCTCCAGGGTAGGTATGAATATTAGTTTAGTTGAAGGATGATATGTGGGTGAACAGATTTACTCATATGGCTATCAGATGGAAATAGATCTTCTCAGAATGAAACTGACCATTTTGATATGCTTCGGATATATTGCTATTGATACTTTACATTGTTCTTTTACATAAATAGAGTGGGACACAGGAAAACGTCTGCATCAATGAAATGTTTTGTCCTTCACTACCCTGGCTATTTTATCAATGAATTGAAAATAATTTAAAAATAAAATCTAAATTATATGCAACAAGTAATAGAACTTGACTCATTTTAATTCTCTTTCTAGTCCATATTAGATTAAGCTTGATTGATTGGGAAGATTGGAAAGTCACTGTTTGTAAACTTGCTTCCAAAAATGCACATCTCTATACTCAGATAATGATTCTCTCTTTTCAAATATCTCACAACAGAGAACTGTGCCAATTTTTTTTCCTCATCCTCAAGTGTGAATTGCAGGAGTGTTTACATTGACACATATGTACATAATTTCACTGGTGTACTCTTTCAGTCTTTACAGGGTACATCTTTACTTAAGAAGCAGGGATCTAATACTGCTTTCTGAATTTTGCTTTTAAATTATTCCATGTAATGGAATTATCTTGTTCTGGATATTATATGGAAACTAAAATTGTATGCAAAGATTTGGAGAACACTACTGTTGAAAAATCAATTGCTCCAGAATATTTATGTTCTGAGAAGAGTGGAAATGGTGTGCAGTGAATAAATGATTGCCTTACATGGTGAGTAATTTGGTTTCACAGTGGAAGCAACTACTAAATTTTTTGTACATATAGCTTGGCAACCATGTATGATGAACAGTGGAAAAAGAGTGAAAATGTCTAATTAGAGTGTATCCTAATACACATGCAAATTTAGCAGGCTTGGTTGTGATACTGTTCCAAACGTTTAACTTACTGACCATAGTGTTTTAAAGAAAAGAGTCTTTTGCTTACTTCTGGTAAGTCTCTAGCAAGCTCGATCTGAGAAAAGAGATGGTTGTAAAACTGATCAGGCTTCCTTGATGCCCAGTTTGCTTTCTCTGGAGGGATCTACTTTGGAGACTTTCTGCAATACTAATGTGTCTGAAGATACCTTGTTGCCCTGGAATGCAGAACTTTTGAACTCACAAGTTCTGCAGTGATACCTTGCTTCTTTCTGTGTCTTTTGGTTAAGTTACAGATTAAAAAACCCACAAAACACAGTGTTTTGTTTTGTTTTTTTTTTAACATAGCAATAGAAGCATAAAAATTATATACTTATGGTTCTTGCAGGTTCAAGTCTGGTAAATATCTTCCAACACATATAATCTTCTTTTATATTGAGTTTTCTGTTATGGGAAATATTCCAGTTCAGGAAACTGCAGTGCAATATCTTTATATCCACAACCTTCCTCACCCAGATTTTATTATTATCTCATAATTTCCATTTTCTTCTTTGCCAGTTTTTAAAATAGATTATTTTTTTCCTTGCCAGACAAAGCAGAAATAGTGCCCTTAACTCTCTTGAAATTTGGCATCAACTTGCATCTTCTGAAATGCAAATGTTAGGCAAATGCTGCAATACAGCTTCTAAAGACAACCTGAAAAACATTTCATGTAAGGTCTATATATCCACACCAGGTATCCTTGCAGTTCTCTTTCTATTGTTTTTGCATCTTTTTTTTTTTTTTTCCCCTACTGCCCTCCAGCAGAACACTGATGCCTGACAACCATCAATCAGATTGTTCCCATTCCAATTTTGTTTTGCTATCACTGTGACTCGTATGCCATTGACAATTAAAATACGGTGCATTTCACCAAACTCTGTGTTGTGATGGTCATGGCAATGGTGTTAAGTTGAATGTAGTTAGAACAAGCTCAATTATAGTTGCATGACAAGGTGGAATTACCTAATAACCACAGTATGGTTTCATCTGTTGCCATTGTGATAATGGTAATATTGTTTGCTTTAATTGTATTGGCTAGGTATATATACAGCCTTTGGCTGGATCTGAACAAGGGTATATTAAACTAGGTTAAGATTAGCAATAATTCAGTGTCTGTTTGGCCTGCACCAGAAGTTTTTTCTCATCCTCACTGAATTATTGCCATGCTATTAGTTCCTTCATGCTTGATACCAGCTGTTGGATCAGAGTGATTTTTATCAGAAGTTTAAGATGGATGCTGTCATGGAGAATAACCTGTCCTCTTGTTTTTAGTGTTTTATTTTATTTATTTTTTGGCATGACATAAATCTATTTGGCAACTCTTTCTGTTTCATTGCTAGGGAAATGATGCTTTTGACATTGAAAGCAATTTTCCTCTACTTCTAATTAGCTAGTACCACATAGTTTTAAATAACGTATCCCATTTCCTTCTTGTCCAGCCTTTGGTGCTTGCCCTTGATTGTAGGCATCCTCTTTTTCATCTGCAGTCAGTGTGAATCACAGAATATGCTGAGTTGGAGTGTATTGTTCCTTCTTTTTGCTTTATAGTGCTAATGATGATTTGTCACAGCTTCCTAGCTTGTAAGTCAGGATTGAGTTACAAGAAGTTCCTTGCCTTTTTCATAAGTATTAAAGCTAACAAACTATATAAAGTAGGACTAGAAGAAGTATGAGTGGAAATAAAACTAGAACTAGAAGTAAGAAAATTTCCCTGAAAGATGTAATTTTCCATAGAACTGGAAATAACTGTATTTGGTATCCTCAGAAGCTGTTAAAATGACATTGCAAAGATTAGTCCTTGCTCTGGTTTCTTGAGTACCTTGAAGAGATGACAGGATAAGTAATGCCATTAATTACTACACAGTCCAAGGAAGTTTGATTACTTTGAGGTTTTTAATTGACTTTTCTCCAACACAGTCGAGGTGCGTGCTTTGTGAATAATAAATCACCAGAGTGAATTAGCCCTTTAGTACAGATGTTTGGCTTTGAAGGCTGTGTTCCAAAAGAATAGGGAAAATTTTTCCTCATGTTTCCTTATTTACAGAAGTAGTCCTTCTGCTGAAGAATTTCAGTAGCTGAGGTTGACCTCTTCTGCTTAAGTGCCTGTAAAGGTTTAATTTATCTGACTACTGAAAATAATTACAGAATTATTCTTTTGCTTGCTTTGGTGGAGATCTTTATTTCAGGACAGTATACCTGGGGATGGTCTTTTCTCCCATGTTTTAGACATTGTAATATGAGCATATTCTGAGTCAAAGATATGTCTTTGTGGTTATAAGCCAGTTTTTAGGAGCTTGTGCTTTCATACGTTTGCCAGTATAGAAGCATTTGGACAGAAAGATATAGGGAGAACACTTGAAGATTTAAATTATCTTTAAAACCATAATTTTCTTATTGGCACATTGCTAAGTTGTTCTTTCATGTTTGAAAAATGAGTCAATACTCTTGCTCAAGTTAAATGCCTTTTTTAATGGGATTACATTTTACTCTCTTGTAAGTAGCAACTATTGAGGACACTGAGCAGATGCAAACCCCAGATGGTACTTAATATTGTTTTGTTTTCAACTTTTGCAGTTCTGAAATGACTTCATTTTCATGTTTAACTGTTAAGAACAGCATTAGTAATAAACTTTAAAAATTAATTAAATTATACTTAGAATATACAGTTGGGCAAAACCTGTTCCTCCTTAACTTTTAAATGTTTAAAATATTGGCGTATAAAAGAGTGAATGTTTTCAAAAGAGGTAAGGAAAAAGATTTTGCTGCATCAGTACTTACTAGATGTCTTTTAGTACCTTTCAATTTCTGGAGGCATCAGCAGAAATATTTTTAATGTTGTGCTTTGTTTTCTTTTTTTTTTTTCCTTTAGTAGTTGCCAAAAGATGAGTAAGTATAGGTGTTTGGAAGTCTGTTTCTTCTTTAATTGTTTTTATGTGATTTTTTTTTTTTCCTTTGCTGTGGTACTATTTTTTCTTTATAAAGGCTTAACAAGACTTAATGTAACACTCAATCAGCTGTTGTCCATAGATTCCAGGTTTAAAGCTTGTTTTCATTTTGTGAATGATCTGTGGAATGTGCCTTAAGAATTATATCTCCTGAATTTGTTTTTTTCTGAAAAGGACAACTGACTTGGCATATAATGTGTTTAGCACTAATAACACAAGAACATCTTTCAAGGGTCAGACTGAAGGTTCATCTGATCCAGCATCTGGCTTTGAGAGTGACCTCGTGGTTACTGAGGAAAAGCTATAAAATCAAAACTAATGTAAAATGATGCTTCCTGTATTCTGTAACTCTGGAGTTGTGGCTTGCCAAGAGGATATCTGCACTCTGACCCTTGATGGATATTTCCTCAATGATTTGTATGGCATTGGTCTTTCATGTTGTGCTGCACACTGAATAAAGTAACTGTCTTGTCAGCTCTTCAGGCTGCCTATAAGGGAGCAAATAGACATTTTTGTAGGTAATTGAAAACACCATCAAAAAATAAAACAAAAGAATGCCAAGTCATACACTCTAGGATAAGAAATGTCAGAAGCAACAAAACTATACAAATCTCTTTGTGTCTTGAGATAATTTAAGGAATCTACAAAAGTCATTATTCATAGGTGTTTATATAGTGTGATCAATATTTTTTTGTCTTTTTGACAAATGAGGAACATTCTTGTTGAGAGACTAAACAGACATTCTTTCCAGATTTTGGATCATTCTCATATCTTTTTTTGGAATCCTTTCCTTTTGTAGCATCTGTTTTGAAGAGAAGAGCAGAGCTGTGTGTTATTCTGTACTCTAAATTGGTGAGATGGTATTGGCAGCAATATCATCTCTGTATTCCTATCAGATGCAAACATTGGGTAGATAAGAGAATATTTTCATCCTTCTTTCCAGCAGTGGTCTGAGAGCTCAGGTTCATTTTATGAGTAATTAGCTATCTTGAAACTGTGATCATTATTTTTTGCTATAAAATGCAAAGTCCTCTAACGTTCAGTGACTTTCAAGGATTTCATTGCTTATTCAAGCAGTGGCAGTGGCTGATATTCACCCCCCTTTGTGACAATATCATCTGGAATTTGGATAGTTTAAAATATATATATAGCTTTCCTGTGCTAGACTTGGTCAACTAAGCAAGTCATTCCCAATATTAATTATTATATAAAGGGCATGAACATATATGGGATGTTTGGTCAGCAATAACTTATGTCCTCCTGTACTGTTGGTAAAGATTATAAATTGCCTTAAACCAAAGTTTCTTTAGAACTCTTCAAGAAATATTCTACAAGCTGACACATCTGCATTAAGAACATTTTAGATCTACTAATTAAATGGATTAAAATCAAGTTAGTATAGTTTTTGTACAGTATATATTTCTCAACAACAACCCTAAAGGAGTATTTTCATAGTATTGGTATGTGGCAAAGACTCCTATCTTTGTGTCAATTTGATTTCCATGTAAAATTTCAAAATCTAAAATTTAAACATTGAAATCTCATGATGAAAACATTTATTAAACACTTTAAAATTATGTTTATAAGTCAGTTCCCAAACCCATCATGTATAGTGTTGAGGGAAAAAAAAAAGGTATTGAGAGCATTTGGTGTAATTTTTTCAAATGTATCAAATGAAAGCAGAGAGCTGTAATAAAAGCTGTCAGACTTAACTGCAGATTTTGTTGCTAGTTGCATTCTTAGTATGCTGTGACAGATAGTGTTTATAGTTTTCAAACAGTTCTGCAGTACTGTTTTTGCCAAGTGATAACTATTTACACTTTGAGAAATGTAGGCACCCTCTGTTCCTTCTGAATATCAGTTAATGGTATGAATCTTGTTTCATGTGCCTGAAAACATCCTTCTTGGCACACTTGCCTCCAATTTAAAAGCTCTCTTAAGCCAAAGAGTCTTGACTCTAATACTTCTTTAAATAGCACTTATGTCTTCTTACTGATGCACAAACACTGAACTTGTGTTTTCTACTCTCACTGCTGAGACTGGAAAGGTGTGTGACCTACCCTGGGACAGTCTTGTTCTCTGTTGACTCTGACCTGGAGACTAATAACATGTCCTATGTTTCTGCTCATGGTTTATACCTTTTGTATAATGTTCTTTGCTTGATGGTTCTCATGCTGGAGAAGAGTTAATGCAATTGGAGTAAAGACCCAACAAGACAATGTGTGGTGGAGTAACAGAAGCTGAAGATTTATGTCATGACAACAGGCTGAGTGGAATATAGATAGCCAAAATGGTTAACTTCCCTTATAGAAGACAGAAAGGACAAATCAGATATGCTTTAGATGCATGGGAAGTTTTACCAGTATAGGAAAAAAAGACAAATACGACTGCAGTAGGAACAAAGCCTGCTGAGGTTGTAACTACTTTGATACAAAACAACACTTGAAAAATATTAGAATTAGTATTTTCTGTTCCAAATAAATGGAATACTTGTAGGTATGACGTTGTGTTAATAGACTTACAGTCTGCTGCTGCTGCCTCCTAAGGATTTCCCTGTGAGTACCTTTTGGCAGTTAGAGCTGCTCTGCATAGTAACTTACTGCTCTTATTTTGCTTTGTCCCAGATGTTGCTCTTATCAGTTTACTGAGAATTGGATTCTGTTCAATTTTGGCATATTTCTGAAATGTAGTTTGATTGATGTCTTTATATAGTGGAGGATTCAGTGCAATGTTTTCCTATCAAGCTGTTGTAGTTCTTCAGAACTATTTGTAAAAGTAAATGAAGAAATAATATACATGTCAAGTAGATAGCAACGTGGGTAGTGCAGATAAACTTGAGGTCTCTCTTTTGTGTTTTTTTTCCCTGACCAGGTACAAAGAAGGTGGTGAAGCTTTGTTAGTATTGCTTCCTTCAGAAGAAAAAGGCATGGTGGAACAGCTGGCACAGAGGAAAGTACCTGTCAGTGAAATCAAGTAAGTACCTAATAGCTTATCTGTTATTTCCATAAGAATAATGTATAAGTCTTTGACAATCCTGATGGATTGAAGTGCTTGAATTGAAAGCATTGTAGAAGGAGAGGATCTTGAGGGGTTACCTATGTCAATGAGTATCATCACAATTTCCCAAAGCGATCTCATCTATACTCAGCAGTTCCTGCTATTAAAGTTTTTTTCTTTAAATGCCTGGTACGCCTTGTAGGTAATTTAAGTGAAATATTTCTTTTGTCCTGTGCCAAGAATATATGGAAAAAGATGTATTCTCTTACTCTTTGAAACTGCTTTTTGTGTAATAGAACATTATCATGCCATCTCCTTCTTTTATTCTTGTGGATCACACAATTACAGTTTTTTTAAATCTGTCCTTGTATGTTTTTATACCTTTAATCATTCTTCTTTCTCATACCTCTTTCTTTAGACTATTTCTTCAATTTTTTATGATCTTTCTGAATCAGTTGAAGAACAGGAAATAAAAGATGTAGCTCAATGGTCACTGCATACTAGAAGGATTATACGGATGGACACATGGAATCTCTGCTGTCTATACAAGGGAGAACTGACTCAAGTTGCAGAGGCATATAATGATTCCATGTAGAAATAAAAAGCACTTGCACTTCCAGTTCCTATTAAATGCAGAGCAATGGATGTGTAGGAAAGAAAAAAACTTAACTGTAAAAATAACAGAAAAACCCCACACTACTAAAAAGATTTGGATATAATTTCTTAATTAGCATCTAGTAGGTAGGAAGGAGTCCATTGTTCTTCGAGCCTGTCAGCCTAATGCTAAATCAAAAGTGGAAATGATGTGAAGGAAATATGGATGAATTGTAAGGAAGCCAGAAAATATGGTAGGAACCTGACTCCATTTTGACTACCTAGATAGTTCAGGTTGCACCATGACAAAAATCTTAGAGTGGAGCTAGAAGCAATTCAGAAAAGGAGAAAAGGTAGAAAAGTTAGAAAAGTTATTTTCTGTACAAGTGGGTATGAGTAAGGCTGTGAACTTTCTGCAAAACTGTGGTTTGAAGATATCTAAACAAAGAAGAGGATTAACAGTGTGCAGAAAGTGTTTGTGGAATAATTGTTTTTGACAAGACATCAAAGTAGTTTGAAACTTTAAGTGGTTATTATTACCTTGTTGCTTAAGCCTCAAGTCTGCTAAAAATTAGCTATTCTGGGTTCTTTGAATTCTAGTATAACGAAGGATAGTAAGAAGTTGCCACTACTTATACAGTCATTTGTTTTTTGTTATACTTTCCATAAACATTTATGTCCAAGCTTCAGTTAAGAAATAAAGTGGATACATACTTTTGGACTTACTATTAAAATCTACTACTTTTCACATCATCATCTCTTTTATTTTAAGTTCAATAATAGGATGCATTAAAGTAAGGGTTGATGGTGTGTTTTTTTTTTTTTTGTTTGGGTTTTTTTTTGGTGTTTTTTTGTTTTTTTTTTTTTTTTTTTTTTGTTTTTTTTGTTTTGTTTTTTTTGTTTTGTTTTTTTTTTTTTTTTTAAATGACACCCCAAAAATTAATTTTTCTACCACTCCACTAGGGCATATGTGTAATAATTACATTTAGGCATTGCTCTTAACTGGATTCATTGCAAGCAAAGCTGGAGCTTTTGATAATGTATTTTAACAGCCTGCTCTTGAGATCCAGTTTTTCAGTCAGCAAAGCATGCCTTATTAATATTTTTAACATCTTAATCAAGGGAAATGCTTTTACTGAGAATTTATCTACTTACTGTGGTTAAGGCTTAAATAGTTTGGCAGAGTACTTCTAAGAGGCTAAATAAAACCCCTAAAAATATTACTTTTGGATCGTAAACTAGTTTAATTCTAAAAAAATTAACTGCATATTTTCTAAGCTTGTTTGCTTCTAGGCAGTTTCCTAAATCATACAACTGTAGTGTGTTTTGGCAGTTAATAAATTGCTGAAGAAGTTACATCAACCTATGTGTCATGTTCTGGGCTTCTGGTGTTTGCACATATTTACTTAATTATAGATTCTCAAGAGCTGATTTAATGTGTGAGTTAAAAGGTAATGAGCATTGCTTGCTGCTAACAGTTTAACTCTTAAAACTTGTGAAGTTAATTCCAAAAGCTACTTGTTTCTAAAACAGTGCTATCAGTTAAAGTATATGTTTTAATGTTTTTGTTAACCTGTCCTCTAAGGCAGGGATCTCAATAACCAGTTTTCTGTCTTTGTTTTTTTTTTTTTTTTCTGTCTTGCAAACAGCACTTATTGTTTCATTATTTCATTTAGACAACTTGAGAGAATTCAGGCATGGCAAAAACCTGCTCTGAAAGTAAAAAATGTACATTTTTATAAGGAGTCTGTCATTTCAAAGTTTCAGATGCAAGCTGTAAACTGAAATATTTTTTGATAATACCTTGAGACTACTTTGTGGCATCCAATTTTGTTAAGTAACAAGATAAGAACTGCTTCCTCATGGGTTATCACAATAAATTTTATTTTTAGAAAATTTTACCAAAGAAAACACAAGTATATAGATACCCATAATGTAATATTGCTTCTTTTAACATTATGATGGAAATGTGGTTCTTTCTGACTGTGTAGAATACTTGGGTATGTATTTCACATGACAGTAATATTAATAGTAGGGAATTTGTTTAAAACTTCCTGCCTTAAAATGACAATACTTACTGTAGGACAATTCATTGGTGTCACTACCCAGCATGGTTATGCACCTCTACATGATCTGCTGGTGTGAGGCTTGCAGCTCTGAGCAGCCTTTGTTAGGTCCCAGCCTAACAATTCCTGGGATTTGAATTCCTCCTCTCTCCAGCTTTCCAGGTCATCCACTGAAACCATAGGGAGCCACAGTCCAGGCTGAGAGCACAGAACAAAACCTGCTGCTGCTTGGAAGCTGGAATATGGAAATTGTTTTGCTACATTGGTCTTTTTGGTGGTTGTTGAGTTTTTTTGTTTAAATTCTGCTTTGGAGTGGACGGGATAGAGAGAGTATCTGATTGAAGCAATGCTGTATCTTGGTGCTAAAAACAGGGGAAAGGAAACAAAAGCAGAGTGTGCATTGACCGTGAAATTGGGAGAGTGATGTCTGGTCAGTTGGTAAGATGAAGCAAGCTGAGCTCATATTTATATCAGTAATATAAATATATTATTTATATCAGTCAAGTGTGGCCATTTATTCAACTGCTAGGCAAAAGAATGCTTTCAAAAAGTTATATGGGTCCCTAAATGCAAAATGTGTACTCACAGAGTAAGAAAAAAAGAAACAGCCTAGCTAAAATGGCAATCTCATGAAATTCCCTTCCAGTCTCTACATAGTTGGTTCTAGCTCACTGGTTCTTAGCTGTTTATGCAAGCTTATAAATTATGGTAATTCATGTGTTTACATTTTAGATTTCTCTTTGTTTCCAAATAATCACAGGTATATAATTATTTTAAAGAGTTTTATTTGTTTGAAAAGAAAACATGCAAACTCATTACAACCAAAATCCAATTTAACAACAATCAGCTTTCTTCTTTTTGGAGTCCCAGCAGGAGACAAAGACAACAGTGGGCAGTTGTCCTGATACACAGTTGGAAAACAGAGAATCTAATATTGTGACTCTCTTTTAATGTTCAGTGTAGCATCTAAAGTAATTAATTAACAAGCACATAAGCTCAAAATATGTTTGGGCCACGAAATTATTGGTTGATATTGCTTAGACTTACGCCACATTATTTTGCCATGCTTCTATGTGTAATGTATCTTGTGCTTTAGCTTTTTCAAGCCTTTTTTTTTTTTTTTTTTGTAAATTTCCATGAAATTACTCAAGCTAAAATTTATTTGCAGACAAGAAAATGTTACATCTTGTCTAAGATTGTTGTCCATTATGATTGGAGCCCCAATGACATATTATCTTCTATAAATAATTATTTATTCTAGGAATTAAATTCCTACAATGATCAAGTCACAGAAAATAATGAGTAATAGCAGGCCCAGGTGAAACTTGGAACTTGGTATGTGTTTTGAGGTTGACAGTGGCAACAGAAAGTAGTTGACAGTCCCTAGGACTCTGAGTAGAGCTCCAAGACCAGTTTTGCATTTACTAACAATTTTGTGTTGACCATTTTCCCCTAGATTATGAGCATGTGCAGCTCCCATGTGCTTTTCTGACATCAAATATGTCTGCTGTTTCATTCCTATTCCTAAAACCTTCTGATGCTTCTATTAAGGATAGTCAAATCAATTAGTCATGTTTTGCTTCTGACTAAGCTATGGTGACCATTGTGTATTAGCTTATTTTCTTTAGGTGCCTACAAGTCATTTTTTTTGCTATCAAGAAGAAAGTTAATCATTGAACTTCTATTTTTTGCCCCCTTTGAAGATGAGCACTATGTTTTTACCTGTGGTGTCTCATAGATTTTTTTTCTTTCTCAGATGAGTTCTTAAGAACAGATACAAATATGACTCAAAGTGCTTTGACTTTCACCCTAGCTGCAATGGAGGAAATTTCTTCTGACCCAGCTGATTTATTTAAGTACCTGTTATCCTGTGATTCTGGTGTGAGCTTGGACTCCTCTGTAGCTGTTAGCTGTGTGATTGCAGCTGCAAGAAAAAAAGATGTTAAGTGGGGTCATCTCTAAATAGCTTTCCCATAACTTAACAGCAGTCTGTTCTGGGCGGTCTTAATACTGATACTCATGTTAATTTTTGTTATGTTTTTTATTTATACCAACACTTCTTTACTTTTTGTATCTCTTTTTTGGTTTGTAATTCTTATTTTATTGCTGTATGTTTGTGATGGTTTTATATTTGTCTTCAGTTCTACTTTAAGCTTTCTTCTTGGGTTTCAGGTCACTGTAAACATGTTGATTTCATCTAGACAGGCTTTTTACTCTTCTTTCTATCTTTGCAGTGGGGTAGCATACTTTGTGTTTTTAACTTCTAACACAGTTTGGTATTAAGCAAGCCACTGCTTTTATTTTGTTATTCTACCATTTTTCTTTTGTTAGGATCATGAATATGTTCATTGTCACCTTCTCAATCATGTTTTATAAAATAAAATCTAGAAGAACCTTCTATTTACTTTTTCTATGTTTGTTATCTTGTGTGCATGCCATCCTGCATTGAATTTCAAAGACCTGTTGGTCAGTTTGTTCCCTGCTGAATTTTTCATGCCTCTTCTCTTTCTTATACCTTCACAGTTTCAAAGCAAATTATGTGCTGGCTTGAAACTAGAACTTGGCTTTTTGATCTTTGCTAAAACTGTACAGTTTTCTACTGGCTGTACCTGACAGAGATAGGAAATTGAAATGGTGAGGAAATAAAGCATGGTATCTTTATAAATTAAAGCATTAATCTGCAATACGCTCCAACTCCATTCCTTAATTGCTCCTTTCATGTTTAGTAATAATAGTAAATGATCATAATGGCTTATCTTATCAAAAACTATGATGAAATGTTTCTTGCCTCTGATTGTAATTAGTCTGGTTTTTAGACTTTCTTCTGTGTGAGGAGGCATGATTTTGATGTTTTTTTGTTCGCTTGTTTTTTCCCTGACTTTCTTCAGCAATGTCAATGTTTTGATGTACTATGGCACACAGAAGCAAGAAATCTGTTAGTTATGCATCTCTTTTTGACCTCTACTTTAAGGGCAACCTCCTGCCATGTTTGGTGGGTTGTATGATACAGTTGGGTGGCACTAGCAGATAAAAATAGAAGTGGATTAAAGAAGATGTGGGCAAGTAAACCTGGAATAGTGTAGGTATCACAGGAAAAAATGTAAAAATTAGACCCTGTGAGACAGCTTGCGTAGCTTCTTACTAGGTTTAATGGTATTTTCTCTAATACAATTACTGTTCTTTATTCACTTTATAAATTTAAATCTGTTTAATCTCCATGTCCTTTGTTTTTGATCATCTGGCTGTTACAAAGAATGATTTGAATTTCAGTATTCCCAGGGCAATGGATCTTATTTAATCTTTAAAAAAATGATTATATTTTTCTTATAGAGATTGCTATCTCCATAAAGTAGTACTATACTTCATTATGCTTCTATATTTTATTTCGGCATTTTTATAAATTCAGGAAGTTCTTTATTGCAGATTTTGACTTTGCTTTGGAAGAAACTTCAACCACCTTCACTGAAAACTGTCTCGGGATGAAGTCTGAGCTCCCATTTGTCTTGTCTTTTCTGTATTATTTGTTTGAGGATTGTATGCTTCATTCTTAATATGGTTCCATTCTAAGCTGTTTCAGACTGCTAATAACTTTATGCATGTTAAAGCAATCCAAAAGACATGAAGGTACTCCTGAGAACTTTAATGGTGCTTATTTTTGCATGTTTTAATACATAGGACTAACTTTAACTTTTTTCTTTTTTTAAAATTAGAATTAATCCTGAAAAACTTACAGACATCCAAAAGAGGATGCAGGCTTTCCTAGCTCAAGATCAGGAGTTAAAAGACAAAGCTCAAAGGGTAAGTAATTTGCTGCACTATAGTTCTTGAGGTTTGTTGGTAGAATAGAACTGCTGTTGGAATAACAAACCTGCTCATATATGCAGTGTTTGGAAGTGCTAAAGTGTTGTGATTTTTAAGCTTTAAAACATGAGTAGAAACAAGATGCAGGGAAGGAAGATAATTGGAAGAATAATAAAAAAACCTGGATCATTTTTTATTATACAAATAGGTCAAATTTAAAGAGCACTACCATATAAATATTAGGAAGAATTTTTTCACTGTGAGGGTGACAGAGCACTGGCACAGGCTGCCCAGGGAGGTTGTGGAGTCTCCTTCCCTGGAGACATTCAGAGCCCACCTGGACGTGTTCCTGTGTGACCTCCTGTAGGTGACCCTGCTCTGGCAGGGGGGTTGGACTCGATGATCTTTTGAGGTCTCTTCCAACCACCAACTCACTGTGATTCTATGATAAAGGCTAAGTGGTCAGAAATCCAGAAATGCCAAAGACTGAGAAATAGAAGATTGCAGAAATTCTGGATTAGTGTAAATAACATCATTTGTCTGAGCTAATGTGGAGATTGGTGGCACCTGAAGATATTCTACTAAACCTGAGTGGTAGGGTGAAATGAAAAGAAGATCATGGATGCCTTTCCTTTGCTGGAAATGAGGCAAAGTGAGCTAGTTTGCCTGAGCTCATTTATAGCTGACAGTGATGAATAGGTACCTCAGGGATGCCTCGTGACATAGGTACCTTAAAAACTCTCTGGTGGGGTGGATGATGGCATTTTCTGTGCACTGCAAAGGTAGCCTGTGTGATGGGGCCTGGCTTGGATGCCTGCAGTAGAGACACTGGGTCAGAGGTTTGTAATTCTTCCTTTTCTAAAGAAGGAGTCTTATATCAAAGCTCCTGAGGAACTTGGTGAGAGCTTTGTGAATAAAATGTCTAAGGCAATGTCCAACTTTTAAAACTATTCTTGGCGTTTAGGTATCTCAGATTTTTGTAGATCACAAAGTGTTACTTGAAGTGTGTGGAATGTCAGGGTAAGCTTCATCCTAATGTTGCACAGGACATATGTAGGAGTGACATATTATGATCATCTGCAACTGCCACAGGAAGTTGCAATTACACTAATTTGTATCAGAAGTGACAGAGCAGCTGGCTGGGGAGTAGGGGAGTAGGAGGAAGCCAGCATCATTTTATTTGAAATGAAAATACTAATACTCTGTTTCTGGCTTTGGCTTTTTAAGAAGCAGAGAAAGAGCATTCTGAGTTGGCCAAAAGAAAATTATGATAAAGTTTCAAAATAGCACAAGAACAAAATCAAACATGGGCTGCCTGTCAGTGTTACAGATAAAAAATTAAATAAAAGTTCAATTTGCCATTACATTACCTTTTCAAGCCATTTTGTTGCTATTTTTAATTTATGGATGCAGTGCGGTGTCATCTTGCAGACAGGCTGTATGTATTCAGTGTCTTAATTCTTGAAGTATGGGCTGGTGGTTTATCAAAGAAGTGTCCCTCCTTAATAATATTTAAATATGAGTGTTCAGGCATATTATTCAGATGTGCCCTAGTAGACTTATGTGTTAACTGGAATGAAATGATAAAAATAATGCAAATGAAATCCTGACCTTAGGTCTTTATTTGGAATGCTGGATTTCTCAAAGGCATGGGTGTTGTGCTGTCTAGCTTGTCTGTTGCAAGCTGCCAAATTCTTGATATTTATAAGAAAAAAATTCCCTTTCTGAATGGATCTGGTAGAAGTGAAACAGCACAGCTGTTCACAGAAGTTCAGATAGGATAAGTTTATTTGTGTTGAAGACATGAGGTCTAAGTGATTGCATTCTCTAAGCTTGTTGATTTACTTCAAGATGCTTTTTTTTTTTTAAAAAAAAAAGAAATTCTTGATCACTAACTGCTTCAGCAAACTTCATGACAGGGAATGGTTCCTTTGCTGTTGCTTGGAAGGAAAGAGCATGAATCATATTAGGGCTCCTTTGGAAACTTTGCAGTTCCTCTTACAGACCAGTGCTGCCTTTTGGAATTTCTTTTAACTTCAATATTCAATATGTCAATTCATTCAGCTCTGAAAAACAGTTTAAAAAATAATGTGGTTTTCTTCCTGGTTTGAATGTTACTGTGTAGGGGGGTTCTGGAGCACTGATGTCTATCCATTAATTTTTCATCATCCCCACAGTGATGTACAGGGTGTTACAGCCTGAGATTCCAGTTCAGCTCTGTTACTTGAAATTCTGTCAAAACAGCACCTAAACTGAATTGTGTGTGTTTTAATATTTGAAAATTCCAACCAAAAATACATCAATAAATCAAAATTTAAATTTAGCAAATTAATAGAGCATAGTACTTGTTGCCTTATGTATTATGAGTAATTGTAAAATAATCTCAGATGGGTTTTGGGGCCTTCAGCTACTATTGTAATAGAGCTGTAATATGTTTACAATGCCCAATCTTAACATCTTTCATAATGGTATTAAGTTAATGAATTAGTATTTTTGTAGTGTTTATTTCTAAAAAAAAAAAACCCAACAAAACACCAAACAACATTTAAAGTGGTATTGAAACACCAAAATGAGCAGTGGACAGCACCAGTTGGTAAAAGCAGGAAAAAAGTGAGTCTGACAAAACCTCTTCTACCTGAGCTGTCCAGTCTGTGAGCACAGTAGTCAGATCTTGGGAGAACCAAAAATTCGAAAGAAATTACAGTATTTTAGGAGGAGGCTGAAATGGAAGTATTGAAATTGAATCAAAATCAAAGTAATTTGCTCTTTCTGTACTTCTTTTCTCATCTTGCAAAGTACAGCAGTTCTTCTATATTCTAACTAGCTTGTCTAGTTCGGGTGTAAGCTCTTGGAGTAGGGAATATATTTTGCTGGAAGAGTTCACAGTGCCTAAAATAATAGAGAATGAGGTCAGCTGAAGACTTTAATCATCATTATTTTACTGATGAATGATCTTCAAAGCCGTTTACCTTAATTAGATGCCCTTTTCTTTGAATATAGAGCAGTAACATCCTGCATACTGTTCATGACAAACTTGAAAAATTGTTTCAAGTCTCAGTGAGCTGAACCCTGTTGAGGGCTGATAAATGTGAGTTAGAACATCTGGCATTTGCTTGCTTATTCATTCTTGGTTGTTGTAGGGCTTGATACATGTGCAAAAGGTGTATTCTTTCTGCTCCTTATTAATTTATTAATATAATATATTCTGGCCCATTTATTAATTTCTAGACCATGTGTATTAAAGAGTTTCTAGTGTAAGTGGGTGGGTTTATAGATTATGCAACAGGCAGAATGGCATGTAGTGATTCATATAGATCTTCAGATCTGCAGCCCTCAGAATCACAGAACAGATACTTCTTGTTTAACCTGTTTTATTCCATTTGTCCCCATAGAGAAAAAAAGAGGCTTTGTAATTTAGTTTTGTTGCTGCTTGCTAGATAGCAATAGATTAATGAGATCTGTCAAATCTGAAGCCTTTTTCTAAAGATTGTGGTTATCTTTGTGAAATGGTAATTCGTTTAATGAGAGCAAACATGTTTTATTTCACAGCTCATTCTTGGTAGCAGCTGAATGGATTGTGCTATCACTTTGCACTGCTAAAATTAATGGAAAGATGGGAAACTTTACCCAAAAGTTAGCAAGTAAAAATTTACTTCCATAATGAAGTGCTGGACAGCTTGAAAAGTGTATCTTTTATCTCGACGAATATTACAATTAGTAGCTTTTACTTCATTTTGCCACGGGGAAAACCATGACTTTATGTCACTGCTTAACTTACTGTGTAATCTCTTTTTCACCTTTGGAAATGCTTTTTCTCTTATAAGCATTTAAAGAATTCCCATAAGAGATCAACGCTCCTAACAGTTGGGTCTTTTCCTCCTCCATCTCAGGTTAACAAGAAATAGATTTTTTTATTTCTTTTAAAATACCACATGAATTATTAATACAATAATTTTCTCCTGATGCAGGCACCTATACACAGCACAACAGTGTGATTATAGCAGATGAATTTGATTATAGTGTTCTGAAATATAACCCCATGAGCTCAATTTGCTATTGATACTCCTGTTTGCTGATTTAATCCTTGTGGTAGGAGTTCTGGCATGTGTTAGAAATCAGGTTATGAACAACAAAATCAAAGGACTTTTTCTGGTACGTAAGATATCCCAGTATTTATATTGCTGCTGCTAGGCAGGAATAGATCATTTAAAAGAAATGTGAGAAAAAGAAGAATCTTTCCTTTTGGGAAGGATGAAAGGAAAATGCAAGATGAAAATATGTTACGCAGTTTTCTCGGTGAAAGTCTGGGATTAATTAAAACTTCAGCCTTGGACTGGTCTTAGTAGATATGTTATAGTGAATTTGTGTTGGTCATCTGAGTTTCATTCATTGACTTTCATGCATGTGATGAAGTAGTGACATATGTGAAGTAAAACAAATTATCTTGGGCCTCAGTGAAAGGCAGCCACGTTGAGCTGAATCACTTTCTGTTAGTCTCTCATCTTAAATCAGGACACCTCAGATTGGTAACAACACACTGTTCCTGCTTCCACATAATTCAGGTAACAAAATAGCATAGCAACATTCAGAAAAGCTGGGAGAGAAAAATACTGAATCAGTAATGTTTCATTCTGACTAATCTGTCATGCTTTTTTTTTTTTTCCTAGGGAAAATAACATGACATACCATTGGGAAATTCAGCCAATTAGTGTTCATTGAAGGACCTATTTGAATACTTGATACCTTGATGTGTATTCTGTAAAAGAATTTCAGTCTGAAATCAATGTTAGACCACTATAGTGAAATTCTGTTTTGTGTTTAGAACAACGTTAGTTGCACATGTTGGTAGTTGAATTATTGTGTTATGTTAATTTTTTTTTTTTTTCAGTGTTTTGTGTCCTACTTGCGTTCGGTTTACTTAATGAAGAATAAGGAAGTATTTGATGTTTTCAAATTGCCTCTGGCAGAATATGCCCTGTAAGTATTATCAACTTGCAAAGTGAAAACTGTGTAGTGAGGAATTTTGAAGCGTATGATAGCTTTAAATATCTATTTTACATATGTTAATACATAGAATTGTATTAATGTATTAATTGTATTAATTGTATATGTTAATACATAGAATCTTGTATTATAGTTACAGTTTTATATTTATCCTGTGCTTTTGCATATTTCCAAAGACATTCTAAATAGAAGTAAGGTGTAAAAACAATGTATCTCTACAGAGAGAAATAACTTGCAGCATTAAGTTTGTGAGACAGTAGTTACATGTACAGTAGAAGAAAAACTTGTGAAGTGAAAGGATAGAGAACAATACATTTGTGTTAGGAGATTTTTTTGGATTTGCCCTTCAGCCTCATGACTCAATATCAACCTGTAAAGTGAGTTATTTTAAAAGAAACAGCAGTATCTAACGATGATATATTGCAGTCTCCTTTCGAGTGTGGTTGGGACGTTGCTCCTTGGACATAAATTACTTTACAGAAGATTCATTATTCTTGGTAAAAGATGAAACATCTGCACTAGACTGAGTAACATCTATTTTACTAAGTCTGTTTTTGTACATATCTATGAACCATTCCATATCGTTTATGGGAGGAAAATCAATTTTGACAGGTTGACTTTACAGATGACAACCATCTGAGATGGTTTTAAGACATGAAGTTTTTGAATAATCTCATGGGACCTAGAATAGTCAGAAGGGAGCAGGAAGGTGTTCAAAGATGCATGGTAAATTAATTCTGTCTCTGGAATTTTATACAGAGGAGACTTAATTCTTCAAACTTGTCAGCACACGCATAATGAGCTAAAATGTGACAAATTACTGGACTGTAGAACACCTGGTCTTCCTGTGCTGTGCTTCAATTAACATGATTGGTTTTTAAGGTACATAAGCCATATAAAAGATGCTTTCTTACTTTATGTACTGACGATTTTTTGAGAAGAACTAGCTGAAACTTGAAAAATTTCACTATATGTATTGTCTGCCCCTTCACCTGTGTGCTCTGGTAGCACCTTTAAAACCCTATTGTAGGCCTTGGTATGCTGAGTGTAAGGAGTAGTGGCAGAAGGTGAGGACTCAGAGGGATGACCACACAAATTTAACCAGTGTGTTAAGAAAACAACTGACAGATGGTTCTAATGGTGAATTTTTGGAATCCCAGTGGCTCTTCCTGTATTTCAGCATGGTATGCCATCTAGTATCTGATATTAATGTGAACAAGTAGTCTACAGTTCTGTTCTCAGGCCTCTGTGCCAGGCTTTAGTCCTTTATAGATGTCAATTCTAATCCCAGCTTTGCAAAGTTACTGATAAGTCATTCCTATATTAAAAGGGTATAAAGCAGACAGTTATTTGGAGAGAGCAGAAGAGGTTTAGTCAAGACTGTGAAATACATAGAAGCATAATCAAAAAGTCAGAAGATAATAAATCTGGGAGTTAATTTGGAGATTCTGTTCTAAATGAGCAGTTTGTTGGCACTCTTTATCCCCACTCTCCAGACTGTTAGTCTACTTAAATACACCCCACAGTCCCCTGGCTTTGAATTCAGTGCACATCACTTATACAGTGGATTAGTCAGCTTAATTTATGTAAAAGGCCTTCAAAGTCTGCAATGTTTGAATTCTGCATTCAGAAGCAACCTTGGTTTATGTTCCATGTGCAAAATCATGGCAAAAGCTAGAATGAGAATCTTTTCTTCCCTTTATCTTGTGTGTATTCTCCAAAAGTATTTCAGCCATTCTGTGGAGATTTACTGCTAGCGTGATAGGTGTTACTCCACTAAAAGTCCTGCAGAGAAAATAAGCTGCTTAATGTCCCTGTCAGGTTTGCATTTTGTTCTCTCAGGCTCTTGCCCACTTTCTCTGTTGGTCTCTTGCCTGACATGTCTGTGCACTGAGATTCTCTCTGTTGATTGAGTCTGCAGAAAATCAGTAGCCTTTTTGATTTTTATATATTACATAAAATTCTTTCTATGTTATATAACGTTATTTTATATCTAGAAAACATATATAATTTAAAAGTGTGTGTATGTGGGTTTATGCACAGATGTTCTGGAGACTGATCACCTTTAAGCTATGTATGGTACGTTAGTGTTCTCTTCATTATTCTCTCATTGCAAATTGCTATCAAGAATAGTTTTCTGGACAGAGACTTGCACAGACTTTGTGTTAACATTGTCAGCCTTTTTAAGTTCAGTGAAGGAGAACCTCAGTGCTTGCATAAAAGAGAAATTTATATTTTCATTACAAGGGTCAGCTTTGAAAACATAAGAAAGTATAAACAAACAACAGAGTCGAAAGGGATAATTAGTTAGACTACCCTTCTGAAAGGGTGAGAAGGTAAAGAGGAGACAGGGATCTAAAATATTTTTACTTCTCAGGAACTTTAGTTTGGTTAATGCTAATATATATGTATCAGTCTCCAGGGGCAGATCTTAACAGGTAAGTGCACTGGATGGAGAGGTTAGTCACTGGTTAGTCTTCCTGTGTGACTTTTGTCATGTCTTCAGGGGCAATGCAGCTTATTTTTCTCTGTATATCCATGTATTGATACACTGAGAATAAATAAAGCAAGTTGAAGCTAAGTTATTTGAGAAGTGTCTCATCTACACAGCTTAGTACCCAGCTAATTTTGCATGTGTTGCTTACAGATCAGTGTTATAAAGGCAGTGTTATAACAGGCAGCAAGAGATGCTGTCAGGTCTGAAGTGGGTGATACCAGGATCCATCTGTCCACATCTGTCGATCCTCTCCCCATCCAGGGAAAGCGGCCACTGCACTGTTTCCCTAGACTCCTGGCTGTGGATCTAGACCTGATCCTTACTGTGTGGTTAGGGCAGAGAGTTGAATTTGTTGTCTTGTTTCAGATGCCCATGAGCAAGTGCAAGGCTCCCTGACACATGCCCCAGGCAGTGCCCATCACATGCTTTGCACATCTTGTCATCCCTCTGGTGGTTCTTGACCCTTCTTGCTGCCCTGTACTTCCTTTTATAGACCCCAGTATCATTCCAACTAAAAGGCCTCCTCCTCATTACTTTTTTCCAGTTGTTTCTAGTCTTCATCCACCTGTAACCAGACCTAGTATTTGTCATGCTTTTATCTAGTTAATCTCAGCCTTGTATGATGTTATTTATGCAGACCTCATTATTCGCTCTTATCTATAGAGTTTGGGCATTACTCATGCATATCCCTCTGAACCACCTGGAGATCTGGCTGTTCCTTTCTAAGCATGCTGCTTCTCTAAGCTTCTGAGCTTTGTGATCCTGCCTACAGATCTCTGAACAAGCTTCAGTCTCCTCTATATCATTTGCTTAGTCATCATCTTCATTTCTTCTAGGATCTTGAACTACCTTTTCTCCTTCTTTAGCCAAGCCTGCTGCTGATCTTCAGTCACCTTAGAACTAAATGTACTACTTGCATATGCATGAGTAACAGTACCAGTAGAGTGCCTCTCAGAGCTGAATAATCCAGCTGACTTGGAGAAATGGTCTGTAATGCACTTTTGAAATCTCTGTTGCTTGTACTCTGCTGTGTTGCTCTTTGAGCAGGTGTCAAGATGGGTCATGTACTCATAACACCAAGGCCTGCAACTGCACTATGCATGCTCCTATTACTTTTGTAAATGAAGCCTACATTTTGGTCTTCTAAGTGAGTGGATTCTAATGACATCTTCTTTGGCCTTTTCTTTGTTCTGAGCCCATAAGCCCTTGATTAGCTTGGCCCTCATTGTTATTAGTGGAGTACCATGCACTTCATCTTCTTCATTTAGAAGGACAAAGCTGGCTAGTAAAATAAATAACACATTGAAAACAGTTTCTCTGTTCATTTTGGTTATTAGTTGGACCATCTGGAAAGCCTGTCACTTCAATTCATTTGATTTCTCCTGTTTTCAAGTTGTTGCTCATTCTGTCTTCAGAAAACATGTTAAATGTAGGTGTAGCATATATTGCAAGGCAAGTAATATGCATTTCTTCTTGGGATAGCTTCTGGGAGTATTTAACCTTTATCAGACTATTTTAGATTTTTGTCTGAACCTGTTCTACAGTAAAAGAAATCACTGTGCTGTGTTATAATGTGGTCAGATAATTTTGGAGAAGTTGCTAAATATATCTTCAGTAAATATAGTAACTTAATAGCAGAACAAAGCACTAACTTGTGTAAAATTGTTGTGCAGAATTCTGTTTTGCAGAAGTGTCCTCAGATTCTCTACAGGTGGCTTGTATTTCAGAAAGGAATGGAAAATTTCTAATTGTAGATTAGCAACTCCTGTGACACTTAAAATATTGTTCTTGTCTTGAATGTCCTGTTTAATTTGTTTTGTGCAAAGTGTTTAAGATTGTGTCTCTTCAAAGAGTTGACAGATGCCCAGCTTTTCAACCAATCCATAGTGAAAATACTGTGTTAATGTAAACATACTCAAGATCTTTCTTTAGTATAACTAGTGAACCTCAGAAAAAGTATTAATTTTAAGTCTGTTATGCCACTGATTTGAATTACTTCAAAAAAATACTAATGATTGATTTTCCTTATTCAAGAGCAAAGAAAAGTGTTACTCTTCATAAAGCCTTATGGTGTTATTTGTCTGGAGTTTTACTCTTTCAACTTAGTTCCTGAAAATCTTTGTCAGCTTGCTTTGAATTCAAGGAGGTACCTTTTGTAAATCAAAATAGGTACTTATTGTAGGTGTTCTGTCCAGTTAGTTCTGCACATTCCCTGTGCAATGTTAGGGAATGTGGGTGTCTGGCTGCCTGAGTTTCTGTTGATGAATAAAACTTTTATCTGTACTTTCATTTATAGTAGCAAAATAATTCATTGTTTTCAATATTGCCTTTAGAAACTAATATAAAATGTCTTTCTATAAGAGGTTGCTTCCAAGAAGTCATTACATTTGACACCAAAATACGGAAGGGGATTGGTTTTTTTTTGTCAGTGGAGCTTGGGTTGCTGTTTAAAGGCTATTGAAATCTGAGAATTACATTGTGGTGCTAGCATGTTTTTAGTGTTCTGTGCTAGAATTTATGAAATCTTACTAAATAAATTATCTGCTTTTTTGTCTGCCTTAATGGGAAAAGCTTGCACATTTCTTATTCCATTAGAGTGCATGAAATACGAGCTCTAAAGTGAAAGAGTAGCTGTAACTTCAGTCAGAGTAGGATTGTGTTCTGAGTGGCATCTAATGAATTAATGAAAACTAATGCGACCCTTTCTAGTTGGTAGAAAGGAACACTGGCTCCTATATTCAGTTGTTTTAATAGAATCATAGAATTGCTTAGGCTGGAAAAGACCTTCAAGATCATCGAATCCAGCCTTGACCTAACCCTATTACACTGTTCTTACTGACCCACCACTAAACCATGTCCCCAAGCACCACATCCAGGCGATTTTTTAACACATTCAGGGATGGAGACTAAATCACTTCCCTGGGAAGACTGTTCCAGTGATTAACAAACCTTTCTGTAAAGCAGTTTGTGCTGATATCCAACCTAAATCTCCCCTTATGCAACTTGAAGACACTTTCCCTTGTCCTGTCATCTGCCACCAGTGAGAAGAGATCAACCCCACTCTGACTACAGCCTCCTTTCAGGTATTTGTAAATGGTGATAAGGTCTATCCTCAGCCTCTTGTTCCCTAGACTATACAGCCCCAACACCCTCAGTCTCTCTTCATAGGGGATGTTTTCCAAACCCTTCACCAACTTTGTTTGGACTTTCTCTAACACCTCAACGTCCTTTTTTTATTGAGTTGCCCAAAACTGGACACAGTACTCGAGGTGGGGCCTCACCAGTGCTGGGTGCAGGGTCAGGATTACTTCCCTGGTCCTGCTGGTCACACAAGCCAGAATGTCATTGGACTTCTTGGCCACCTGGGCACATTACTGGCTCATATTTTAGTATGACTGAATGCTAGATTTGCCAAATGAATAAGAAATAAATTTTAATGAAACTGTTGGATCTAACAGTGTGAGGAAACTTTTGCAGTTGTAGAATGTATTGGTCCCAAATTGTTCTCTATTTGGGAGAACTATTGGGAATATACTATGGGAAAGATGAGGAGCAGCCAAAATGTTAACACATCTTTGAGAAGTTAGGTAATTAAGTGTTTGGCAATTGTTTGTACACAACTTTCTTTAAGCTTATCTATTATTACTTTCATACCAAATTTGACCTTAATACCTACTGTGTCCCTCAAGTCTGAGGGCTGTATTATAGAATCATAGAATTGTTTTGATGTAAGCACAGCCATTAATGTAGCTCTGCCTCACCCACTACTAAACCATGTTCCCAGGCACCACATCTATACATCTTTTAAATACATCTAGGGATGGTGACTCAGCCACTTCTGTGGTCAGTCTGTTCCAGTGCCTGACAAGCCATACAGTAAAGAAATTATTCCTGTTATCTAATCTAAACTTCCTCTGGTGTAACTTGAGGCTGTTTTCTCTCTTCTCCTAGCTCTGACTGGACTGACTCCCACCTCAGTACAACTTCCTGTCAAGTAGTAACAAGGAGAGATAAAGTCCCCTCTCAGCCTCCTTTTTGCCAGACTAAACAATCCCTGTTCCTTCAGCCACTCCTCACAGGACTTGCTCTCCAGACCCTTCACCAGCTTTGTTGCTTCTTTGGACACGCTCCAGAACCTTGGTGTCCTTGTAGTCAGAGGCCCAAAACTTGTTGCAGATGTCATTTGAATTCTGATAGCACTGCTCTGTTTCGGTAGAGCTGTTCATCAATGTAGAAAAATTGTCAAATGCTAACTAATTCTTACTTTAATAATTGAATAAAATTAAGTCACCAGTGCAGAACTGCAATCTGGCAGGTGAGATTTCATGTTTGAATGAGAAAAGCTGTGGTTAAGTCTCCTCCACATCATGGGCTGCTCTTTTTGATGTGTTTTTTTAACTTTTCCAATGGAGAGAAATCCTTGATACTAGCTCTGGAGACATAGAAAGGAAGCTATGATAAAATCAGGGTTTGCAACCTTGTGTACCTGGTGTCTGCGTGGGAAAGGACACAAACTGTGCAGCTGCAACATTTGACAGCAAATACTTTATGTAGAATAATGTTATCAAGTCTGAAAAGGCAAAAAAGTGTTACTCAGGCAAATGAATTTTCTTTTTCTACTTCAATCCCCTTGCCAGAAATTGCACATCCATTGACATTGCAGCAATCTAGATGTGGTTTACAGTGCCTGCTGTTAAGGCTCAATTACAGCTGCTGTAGTGAAGTGTTACATCTGCTTTGTTTGGTAATTTTCGTTTCAGTTAGTCAATAGGCCAAACTTTAGCACATAGTTTCATTACAAAGGTAATTAGTGTTACCTGTCAGACACTAAAACAAGTTTAAGATTGCTTGTTCCTTCAAGTTCAGTTTCCAAATGTGTTGTGCTATCCTCTCAGGAGTGCACTGTCAGTAAGTGAGCATGATACAGTGGATAAAAACATCCCCTGATATTTTTTTCATGAAACTATGGCTCGTCTTCTCAGCAACTGTGTTCATGACACAAAGCTGGGAGGAGTGGATGACACCCCAGAAGGCTGTGCTGCCATTCAGAGGGACCTAGACAGGCTGGAGAGTTGGGCAGGGAGAAATTTAATGAATTACAACAAGGGCGAGTGTAGAGTCTTGCATCTGGGATAGAACAGCCTCAGGTTACCAGTACAGGCTGGGGACTGAGCTGTTGGAGAGCAAAGAAAGAGAAAGGGACCTGGGGATGGTACTGGCTGGAAGAATGACCATGAGCCAACAATGTGCCCTTGTGGCCAAGAAGGCCAATGCATTCTGGGGTGCATTAGAAAGGGGGTAGTTGGTTGGTTGAGAGAGGTTCTTCTGCCCCTCTACTCTGCTCTGGTGAGGATCCATCTGGAATATTTTTTCTAGTTCTGGGCCCCTCAGTTCAAGAAGGACAGGAAACTGCTTGAAAGAGTCCCAGATGATTAAGGGAAAATCTCAGTTATGAGGAAACTCTGAGGGAGCTGGGTCTCTTCAGAAGAGGGAAGAGTGAGGGGTGACCTCATTAATTTTTATAAATATGTAAAAGCTGAGTGCCAAGAGGATGGAGCCAGGCTCTTTTCAGTTATGTCCAATGATGGGGCAAGGAGCAACAGGTACAAGCTGGAGCATAGGAGATTCACATAAATAAAAGGACAAACTTTTTCACTGAGAGCACTGGAACAGGAGTCTCCTCAAATTCAAAACCTATGTGGTCCTATGTGACCTCCTGTAGGTGACCCTGCTCTGGCAGGGGGGTTGGACTTGATGACCTTTTGAGGTCCCTTCTAACCCCTAACTTTCTGTGGGTTTTGTCATCTATTATTCCTGCTAGTTGCCCATAGAAGAACAGTACTGGATAATCAGAAATACTTAAAAATAACTTTACATTAAAATTAAGACCTTTTTTCCTCATTTTTAACAGTGTGGCTTGCTTTTTGGGTGCGTGCCCACTTTTCAGTGGTTTAGCCTGTGGCCAGTATGAAAGCTGCCCTGCTTAACCACAGATGTGATTGTATTTGGTTTTTTGTTTGTTGTTGCCTTTCCTATTGATTGCTCTGTCCAGTGGCTACTGTTGTAAGCTCAAGGCTCTCTGGGCATGCAGTCCCCTCTTGCTGCTCTGTAGTACCATTTGGGTGCTTCATGGACTGTTTATAATGACATTTCCACCAGGGGTTGTAGGTTTGACTTTTTTTCTTCTGTGACATACAATTTTTGATTCTAAAACTCAGGTTTCTTTATTCAGAGCTGTGTGGTAAAGAGAAGACATAATGCTGTCTACTTGTATTGAGCAGCATTGAGAGAAGAGGTGGTGTATAACTCTGTAATCTTTTGACATCTTCTTGAAAGTTGTTTTTTTATTCTGTGTTCTTTCCTCTGTGTTCACTTGCATTTTTCAAGCTAGTGTGTCCTGTTGTAGGCCAAATACTGTTTTACAAATATGTTGGAATGAATCAATATGAATTTCCATAATTAAAACTGAATCACTTGATCAACTGATGAGAGCTTCTACTTTAGTAAAAATGTGTGTATCTGCTTTTCAGATTAACTGATGTTTTTAATTCCATGCTTTAGATCACTCGGTCTTGCAATGGCACCTCGTGTGAGATTTCTTCAAAAGGTTCAGAGAAAGCAATGTGTGACTGAGGCAGCTGGTGGGACAGATCACTTGAAGGAAGAGCAAAACAAAAATACCCTCTCCTTGATAAACAAGGAAGGAGTGGAGAAACGCAGAACTGATTTCAGTGGAAAGGCATCTGTTGATGACAAAACAAAGGTGAAGGAGACTGAGGAATGTTCAGCTTCCAGTGAAGGTGATGAAGAGAGTTATAATTCTGAAGATGAATCAAAAGAGGTATCTGAGGAGGAGGAAGAAAAAGAAGTTCCAGCAACAAGCAGGGTGCCAGACCCAGACTCCAGGCAGTTCTTTGAAGATGATGATGACAATGATGATGATACTAAAGATCTTGATTTGCTGACAGTGAAACGACGGAATGTTTTTGGTGTGGAAGCTAAAGATAATCCTACACCGGTAAGTGCTCTTCAGAGTAAGGCTTATGAATCTTAATGATTTTTTATTGGACATACTCCCAAGTAAGGAGGAGAAGAAAAAAAGTTCTGCTTTTAGCAGAATACTTGCTCAAGGTCAGATGAGCTCAGAATTGCTCCCAAAAGATAGGTGGTATGACTTACGCTTTTATCAATTTATGTTATTAACATAAAGTAATTTTATTTGCATAACAAATATCCTTGTAGTTGCTTTAACTTTTGAATAACAAATCCCTGGGAAATTCTGATAGTTTTAATTCTTACCAATCACTGGTTTGCTTCTAGCTCTCTGAATAACTGCTGCTTTCAGTCAGAATTTTGATGCTGTACCACAGCTTATGGTCCTGGGAACCAAACTGCAATACATGATAAGATTTCTGATACACATTGTAACAAAGAATCTTTACAATAACATAACCATCAAACCATGATTTTTACTTTCAGCAGACTATTTACTTCGCTATTAGGAGCTGAGGCAGTATCAGAGCGGGAGAGTGTGCACTTCTTTTAAAGCATGGTATAAACGTTTATTAGAACTATTCATGTAGATCTTTAATTTCCTTGGTGACAAGATTAATAACTCAGGATTTCTCTGTGCTTAGTGTTCTGCAAAATGTGGCTTCCATTTAATCTTTAAATACAGTGTTGTAGTAAGGGTGGTTTTCTGGATTTTAAAAAAGTGTTTCTATAAAGCACATTTGGTATGTAGGAATTGTGAATTTTTTGTGTATCCTTTGCTATCTAGCAGGTCTGTTGCTGTAGTAAAGTGATCCAAGTGAAATAGCCATCTGGTTCAGCAACATGTTTTTCTGAACTTAGTTGTCTGCAAGGGGAGCTTACTGTTAAGCATACAACTGGTATTTTAAATCTTTCTTTTTTTGTGCTGTTATTTAACAGTACAGGGCACTTTGCATGTACTCATGCTAATCAGCCCACAAGCTGCATTTATAAGCAGTATCTTTCCTTTAGTACGTGGTGAAGTGTAGATTTATCTAACTGTGTGGAGGATAAGCAGCTGCACAGTAACCTGGGCAGAAGATGCTGCTGCAGTTGCCATCATGGTCTGAGAACCATGGGTTCTGCCAGCTGTCCTGTCCCAGCTCAGCCACTCTCTGCCAGTAGCTTATATTTATTGATAATTTTTAGTTTCATGTAAAACATAGATTTCATTTCTACAAATGTAGTGGAGTAAAATGTTTCAGCTTAGGTTAAAGACTTATGTCTCTACAGTTTTCATATTGCTCCCACAATTTTCTGTTCTGAAATACACAGGCAATTTCAGATTGTTTTTGTATGTTGGAAAGCTTTGTCCAGGAAATGGTAAACAGAGGATCTTTGACATGCAAGAACGAACAAAAGAAATGTTATTAAAAGTAACAGGGATTTATACAGTAATTTGTAACCTAACCTTGTAACAATTTTTCATCATGCATATCTGTTTTATGCTCAGGTAAGTCAGATGTTATTTTCTGTGGTTCAATGCTGATAAACTGCAGTAAGTGATTTGAACTTGGATTTTTAGCTGGCGATATAACTCATGGGACAGTCTTCTGATGCGTGAAAAGAAGGTCATCTATATGCATAGAGCCATTAGCAGCTAAGCAGTATTTAGCTGTTGTGTTAACATTTTTGTCTGGCTTTTTTATACCTGAATTTTTGTCATCTTGTCAGACATTGTCTGACACAGTCAGACTTATTTTCTTCTATGGAATTTTCTTGTTTAGGGAAGAGAATATTAAACTAAAGAATTCTTAACATTACTGTGACTCTCTCCTCTTTCCTCCTTGTCTTGTTTTATGGACTCCTGAAAATTTTTGAGTGAACTATTTACTGCCTGCTTGGAACACTGTAGTAAGCTTAAGTGTACAAAGGGCTGCCTTAGAGAGTATTTGCATGGTAATTGGAGTTAGTCTGGACTCTTAAAGAGACTGCGGTTTGAATAATGTGGCTATGGAGGGAAATTTTGTATCTAATGATTCTGTCTCGGCTGGCTAGCTTGCCTGGTAATCCACTATTATTAAATACAGTGAAATTTTCTGACACTTCTCAGATAAATATCCAGACCTGGATTTGTACATGTTTATAAAACCGGGAAATAACGGACAAGAATAAATCTCTCTAACTAGAAATGATGGGTGAGTCTATACCAAGAAGCAGAGAGAGGTGGTTATAATGTGGACTTTGCACACAAAATGGATTAAGGAAACATTATTTCACATGCACCAAGACGAGGACATAGTCCTCCAGAATTTTCTTTTGTGATATTGAGAAGTACTCTCCACGGAAATATAAATTAATTTTCAGAGATGTGATGCGTCTTGATTGTATCGCTTATATTGGCTTTTCCTTCTGAATGGGATTTCTCTCTTGTTCTATGAAATGAGAGAGATTTTTGCCATTCTTGTGTTTATATACTGCTTTTTCTGTGTATTTTCTAATTTCTTTTACCAGCTCTTACAATCTCTTCTTATGCTTTCATATTAATTAATTATAAATGGGTGACTTTGTCTCCTTGGGGCTTTTCAGGGGATGTCAAGATAGAAAATAGTCAAAGGAGGGGAGAAGCAAAGGAGCAAGGGATCTGACTCTGGTAGTGGCTGATTTTTCACTTAGTGTCAGCCTTCTCTGCTTCTGCTGTAGCAGTGTGTTGTGGATATGAGAAGAAAGCTGCTGCAGATAGCCTACTAGCTGTAAAAAGAGCATTATTCATTGGAGACATGTGGCATAACTAGTGTTCCAGCAGAGAAAATATAGAAGTTATTTATTTTGAAATTAAATAATAATTAATAGTGTGATGCATTAAATTCCATAAATTCTTCCTACAGAATGCAAGCGCCCTAGGTTCTCAGCTGAGTATAACAGTATGCTTATGTATTTCTAGTTGAATTACTGCAAGTAATGATTTATATGAAGTACAAAATATTTGCATTCAAGTGAAGTAGACCTACATTTGGATATTAGCCAAAGAGCTTAAAGAATCCAGGCTTGTGAAAAAATACCTTGTTTCAGCTGTAAGTGGAAACGAAACCTGCTGGACAGTTACATCAGCTTCTCTGTGCACTGCAACCAACACAATGCATTCCACAGAGTGGATGGGAAACTTTGAAGAAGTAATTTTCTCTTTCCATGGAATTTCAGTAAATTGATTCTAACAAAACCACGTTTTTTGGCAATGTCTGTGATGTCCAGTTTTGTATTCTATGTAATTCTAAAAAATCTTCTCATTCAGGAATGATTCTGTAACCTATGCATACAGAGCAAAAACATTTATTTGTGTTATCAGGTAAATTTTGCTCCTGAGTTTCGCAGGAATGTTCCTTCCCCTGGCTTTATTATTCTTATGTGGAACATTCATGGCTTGTAACAATGGCTTATCAGACAGCCCTTTGGGAAAACACATAATCCATGTTAAACTCAGCATCTGTAGATCATTTACTGTCTTAATCTTTCTTCATTCCTCTTTCAGGTTAGCTGCTTTAGCAACCTTCTGTTTGTTCCACATACATCTTTAGATTTCTCTCTGATGATTTTTGTTTAAATTATTTTTTTAGCAACTTACTGAGAACTTGTGTGGTTTATGAAAAATTTACTGTAAATATTTAGGGTTCTTAGACCTTTAAGGCATTCTTCCAGATATTTTTGCCAATCCCTGTGATGTTTGGGAAATTTTGAAAATCTATGGGATTAGGAGTCTGAGCTATTTCAAATAAATGGCTGCTATGTATCTCTTAAAGTATTTGTGCAGTGTGAAATTGTCATCCTAAATATTTTTAATCATGTTTAAAATCTGTATAGAAAGTGTTAAATCAGGACTTTTACTTGAGTATATGCCATTACTGCAGATCTTAGCTTCCTGGATAATAAGCTGTGGAGTACATAATTCTGATGTGCTGGGCTTTGCTTCTGTGGAAAATTTTACATGTCAAACTGCTTTTGACCATTGTGAACTGTGGTACTTTTGATGCTCACAATCTATCTTCTGGACCTTTGTTGCTTTTGTAAATAAGAACCTGGCATAGAAAGATGTCAGATGTATAGATCACATACTTTGAACACTAAAAAATCCTTAATTCCATATGGCATGTGGAGCAGCCTCATGACTTGTCTTCTGTCTGCTGAGTGTGCTGAAGCATCAGATGGTTTCCTGTCCTAAGGAGAGGAAGCTGTTTTGCAGAATGTGTCTGTGGCTGAAGTAATATTCACTGAAGTACTTTGAAACTTGTGTTTAATGATATAAGGTTTGAACATGTTCTTTTGTGAAGGTCTTTATGGTCTTGATTGATTGTGCAGTGCAGAGTGATGAGAGCAGGATAGACTTTCTTACTGGTGTCAGCATCTGGTGCAAATTCATGTTGCAATGAGATATGCTTTGTCTTGTGATTGAATAGATTCAAAGTAGCTGAGGTGTGTGGTCTTGAGTCTTAAGAAATATTAGGGTACTGTATGATTTTAAAATTATTCACTGAACTGTAATTTGTTAAATACTTCTAGTAGGTTATTCAAGCCTGCAGCAATACCTTCACTTTTAATTGTGCTTAATCACTGATTTATAGCCTTCTTTAATATATTGCAGCAGTTTCATAGAGGAGAGTGAGTGAGCCAAAGATTCTGCATTAAAACTGATTAGCTGTAATCAATATTCTCTGGATCCATAGGATTTGTAAATTCTAAAATGCCACTTTTTCCTTTGAAGTCATTAATACCTGAATGCTTGCTTAGTGATGGCCTTGAAAGTATTAATAACTATGATGTAGTTTTTGGATAAGTAATTTTCTAGAAGCTGCATGCTAAAATTGTGAAATGCTGCTAGAAATTATACATCTCCAATTTCAAAAGGAAATCCTGCTTTCTAAAATAATAATAAAAGCAGATCAGAGTCTCCTGATTAATGTCAGCACAGGGTGTATGTAGTTAGAATTACAAGAATTGTTCTTCACTGTGTATGTGAGTGTTTTCTCTGATACAGACATCTGCTACTGTAAGTATTGCTTAGCAAACTACCTATGTATGTTTTAAGCAATATTTTGGGGCAGATTTCTGAATTTATATCTGAGCTGTGTAATTTTTATCTGGAATTATTTGTAAGTTATCGGGAAAAAATTGTTTTGGTGATGATTCATCATCTGTTAGCCAAAATGAGCCCCTATGTAATTTGTTACAGTATCACTAACATGAGATTGCAACTTAAAGACTACTTAAAAAAGGAAAAATGTCTGGAATGCACTGTTTTCAAATAGTGATCTGCTGCTGACTGGCCAGGAGCCACCTGGAGCTGATGCTCCCTTTTTCCATGACACTTTGATTTGTCCCAACTGTGAAG
Organism: Phaethornis superciliosus; assembly: GCA_023637945.1. Lineage (NCBI taxonomy): Eukaryota > Metazoa > Chordata > Aves > Apodiformes > Trochilidae > Phaethornis > Phaethornis superciliosus. The sequence goes on along the minus strand of JAJQWJ010000001.1, from coordinate 180,296,845 downwards.
AGTTGTAGTGTTGGCAGATAGAGCCTTACCTTCTGCAGGATGGACTTGCTGCTCTCCAGCTTGGATAAACAAAATGCTTCTGCCTCTGGGGATAAAAATCTCTGAAAGCTTTGCTTTGAATGAGTAAAAGGAAATTAAAACTATTAAGGCCACAGCTGCTGGCATTATTTCAGTCAAAAATAAATAAAGTGTAAATCTCTTTGGGCCAGCCTGGTGGAGGAGTCTTAGGTCTTCCCATCCTTCTTTCCCTTTCCCATGCTGTTCCTGTGGGAGCTCATCCTCTTGTTCCAGTTGCATGGTGGTTCCTCTCCCTTGCCTGAGCCCCTGTGAAGTGAGTGTTGTGCTTGAGAAGTGAGATGTCTGGTAAACATGTCTGAACAAAATGGAGTTGCATTAGTAAATCTCTCAGAAAAGCATACAGATGGGAAGAAGTGTTGATGTTCTTGAGTCGAGGTAGTACAAAGGGAAACCAAATGACACAGGTAACTTTTTCAGGAGCCAAATGGCAATATAATTTCTCTAAAATCTGTCCTGTATATGACCAAGGCCATAAAGCATTGTTTAAAATTTTGTTTCATGGTATTTTTCTGTGGCAGTATTGACTGTGCTTCTTGCAGAGAGACTGTGCAGGTAGGCAGCTGGAGAAGAAAAGTCAGACTTGCTGGTACTGTGATTTTAATATTAGTTTTATCCACTAGTGATGTGGAAGAGAAGGAGCATGTCTGAGGTACTCATGCCCTGGTGATCATGCTATGAGCACACTGAGAAGGAAATACAGATCAATATCTATTGGAAATAATAGCTAGTACTGCCACTCACTGTGCATTTTAAACTGGAGATGGATTTTGCTTAGGTGAATCTTTCAAAATGCATCCAGTCTGGATCTGCAGACGTGAAGAGCTTAAAAACACACCACTTCTAGTAACTTCTTCCAGTGGTTTAACTTATTTGTTATTGTTGCATTGAAGAGGTAGGTATGCGATTGAAGAATGAAGAGGAGATACTAAGAGGACAGCAGCTGGGAATAAAGATATTCTAACAAATATTCCTTTGACCTGCAAGAGAAACTTTATTTTTGCACACAGAAGAATGTGAGAAGAAGATGCGACACTGTTGAGGAGGAGGTGAATGATATGATATAAATTGAAAATGCAATGTGCAAATGCAAATTAAGGCAATATTTAGCTTAGGGACACTTTGTTGCTGAATGTTATCGTATGTTGCAAGTAATTTGGAAGGCATCCCTTAGGTCTGGAAAAGATGGTGTGGGATTTGAAGGGTCAGTAGTTTGACTGACTGAACTTGAGTCAAATTTCTGCTCCTTGCTGTTGATTTGCTCAGCAAGGCAAGCTTTAGATGAGAGAGAAGAATTTTAGATACTCTACCTGCAGTTCATTTCTTTTTCTCTCATGGTTTCAAGATGAGCATTTACTCCAAGCCAAGGAAATGTTCTATTTGCGTCTTGTGGCTCTACCTTCACAACCCTTTTTAATGTGTGAAATCAAAAGCATAAATGACTTAACTTAATTATAAAAAACAATTTTGTTCATTTTAGTACATGTAATTTTTTCAGTGGTCATTGACACTAACGAATCTTGAAATTTCTCAGTTACTGCTAATCTCTTATGCTTGGAAAAATAACATCTTCATATTTGTGTTACCTTTGGACACTTTTTAATAATATTCCTCTAAAACACTTCCTGATATAGAACAGCTGCTAATGATTAAAATTAAGACCTCTATAATGGAGTATTTTCTGTGTAAATTGAAAAAAGACTAATAAGTAAATAGGAGTATGTTAAATTCTTCTAGTGGAAAACTATTGGAGAACTGAAATATCATTTTAGGTTGAATTTATCAAGTGTGAGCATCTCATAGAAACAGTGTTAGCACAACATAAAATAATGTTGGCATGTTGTTTTCAGTTTTTTCTTTAGTTACTGGAATAATAGTTAAAAGGAATTTCAAACGATGCTGATGTTACTTACTCACCTTAGTGTAGCATAAGTTCTTTGGTCTCTGAAATGGGTAGAGCTGTCCTGGCAACCACGCTGTGGAAGTGTTCAGGTAGTGACTACTGTAGTCAAGGGCCAGTCTCACATGTTCTTTTTTTTCTGTAGATCTTCAGCTAGATTAATTTCTTGCTTTCATGGCTGTACAGGCATCTCTGATTTCCTTCACCTAGAAGCATATTCTCTTATATTGGAGCCAGGCAATGCCTCAAATATTTTCTTGAAAAAGGATTTAGAGTAAATCAGAGCAGATCTTATTTTACCTTATAATTTTGTGCCTGTCTGAATGTTTGGACAGAATCTAGAAAAGGGAACATTCTCTGCTGGTGCAAGATATTGGCTACCAGGTTAATATGGGAACTGATTTATCAGTTAGATAACAAGAATCTTGAAGAAGATAGTATCCCCTTATGGTTAAGGAGAAGGAACTTGGGGAGCAAGCTCTTGAGGGTGCTTTATTTTTACTGACGTGAGGCAGGTGACTGACTGGAAACCATTTTTGTTTTTCCAGTTGCTGGTCTTTGTATGGGTGAGGTTGTGGCTTTGTCCCCAGGAGAGGACAGGAGCAGGATGGGCTTCCAGGAGCTGTGGTTCTGGCTACAGGATGCTGCTTCTGAGAGAGGCACCTGTGGGCAGGGCTGGGGCTTCCTTAAACAAGTCACAGCTGCTTCCACAGGGCCCCAGGTAGGAGCATTGAAACTGGCCTCTGTGGCTAAAAGGGTTTGACTCTCCTGTCAGGAGACATCTGGGCTTCCTTGTGTCTCATCTTTCTCTGCTGCTTTAGGTTTTTTTTTTTTCGTTTGTTTTTTGGTTTTTTGGTTTGTTGTTTTTTTGTTGTTTTTTTTTTTTTTAGGAACAGAATGCTGTGGTATTTCCCCCTCTCCTGAAGAAAGGACTTTGCTGCATTGTTCCTGGTGGGTTATATGGTAATTCTGAAGATATTCAAGCAGTTAGATAAAGGGGAATTAATGGTTAGGTGTTTAGAATTAAAACTGGGGAGTAGGTAGTTGTACTGTTGCTTCTAGCTCTCGTCTGCATTGAAGGAGGAAGCTATGTAAAGTGCACAAAAATCAGTAAAAGCAGTTCTTATGTACATATAAGTAAAGCTAAATAAAATATAAATATAAAGTCTAAATAAAGCTTTTACAGTTAAAAAATTCTCAGTTATTCAGTGGAGAAATGCAGTGCTTCTGAAAGACATCAACTAAGTTCTCATTTTTTGCAGAAGGAAGGTTCAAATATACACTGAATTGTTTTTATTAAAAGCATTAAATATGAATTCAGACAGGATCTAAAGAGGTGTAAATTCAGCAGGTTCATTTTTATATTACAACTTTTAAATCTGGATTGTTAAGTGAAGTGTTCTTTTCCTTGTATCTATTTCAAATAGTCTTCAGCACTACTTGCATGGAGTTTCAGAAGACTTAGGTTGTATTGGAATGTAGGAAAGAGGTCAGTACTTGGATAGAAGGACTGTTGGAAACTGTGTGTCTCGGGCTGGCTTTCAAGAAATGGTGTGTGTGCATGCCCAAAGGAGGAAGTGAGTAAAGTTCCAATTTGGGGTGGTATAAGGCGGAATGAAAATTCTAAGCTAGTTTAATAATGTTGCCACAAAATCGGTGAAATATGAGTATTTAATTTCCAAATGCCACATAAACTAAATTTGTTTCAACAGTAAACCTAAGCTATCATATTTCAAGTTCTGCTGGGCACTTTTGATCAATGTCTTTCTTTAAAATTTCATCCTCCTTGAAGTATGGTGGGCATTTGTGATTCACAGAAAGAGCACCATATGTTGCTGGGATGTATTTGCAAAGAAGTGTGAATCTCATAAAGCTCAGAAATATCTTTACAGAGGGCAGTGACCAGGTTGTACCTTGGTAATTTTTATGATGTGGCTCAGCAAAATAACAAATCAGTTGTATAGATATGGGTGACATGAAGTTTTCCACAAGTATAGCTATGTGTTTGAGCCTAATGACTTTGACTTTAATGCAGGGTGGCTCAAGTTCTTCGATCATGACAGATTACAGTGTTTAAGGAAATTTAAGGTGATGGAAGAAAACAAGTTATTATTTTTAACTGAGAACCTGTAATGGTTTTTTTTTCCTGAATTTGACTTGCTTACTTACTCTGAGCAGATGCAATGAGGTCATCTGTGCTATGTAAAAATATTTCTTCTGCTACATACAGGCTGCTTGAAATTCCTTGGGCAGTTCTGTGTGCATTAATGTCTGGTGTTTGTGTACTGGGTGTGTGTAGTCCCTGTTCCTTGCTTTTGCAAAATGATGGAAAATTGAAGGTCAATGCTGATGTCTCATGATAACCTCTACTGTGAGTATAAACAGTGCATTGTGGCTTTTTAAACATGTCCTTTCCCTTTGTCTTCATTTTTTGTGTATCTTAACAAGGAGGGGCTCTAGCTTTTATCTTTGGAGCACTCCGAAAATGGGACTTCCTATCCTGCTTAGATTGGTGAATTATAATTGAGTATCAGTGTCTTGAGACAGATTTTTGCTATTCTCTTCCCTTCAGCCAAGGGGCTGAAATCTGTCACTGAGTACAGTTTGGGACTATCTAGCATCTGACTTGTCAAACTGTCCTTGAGATCCTCCTGGAGAGTATATAGCTACTGCACTTGCTGTGTTCACAGCCTGAAAAGACTTGGTATAAAACAGAAATTCAGTGCTTTGTGCTGTGAGATCTGGGGCATCTGAATGTCAAAATCTATCTGATGAAATTGTGTTCTTCTACTTTAATAATATTGCAAGGGTAGTATAGTTTAAATTTATAGTTGTCATAAGGTTAAGGTCAGCAAGTAGATCAGAGATGAATTGGAGTTGACCCTGTTTTTTTTTTCACTTTAATTAATTTACTGACTTACTAGGCTACCAGATGCTTGGGTTACAGTGCATGACTAAGTTGTGTGAAAGGTTAAGTGTTAATTTAATTAAAAAGAAATAAAATATGACTTGTATACATAAAGTATTTAACTCTTATTTCCTTTATATACATAAAGTATGAATGTAATATATAAAGATAAAATATTTCTATAAAAGTATTATTTATATACATTTCATATATGTAAAATCCACATACAAATATATATAGGTATGTGAATATTTATGAAAAAGATGCTACCTTCCATGACTTCTAAAAGACCTCATTGTTGAGTGAACTCAGTGTGTTTTATATGGGTTCAGTTTTTCTAATGTAGGTGGCAAGAATCTGATGATTAACAGTTTATTTTTTGTAGTATTTCTTACGGTCTGAGGTTTCTCTTAACAGGAATTTCTTAGAGATTTGTGATCATCTGGAAGATGCCCTGTTTTAGACAGCAGTTAGTACAAGCTTTCAGAGAAGCAGGGTATACTCATCTCTCAGGCAATTTTGGTATTGAATATACTTCATATGATGGTTCTAGGGTAAAGTTAACTTTGTACAAGAGCTATCGCTTGCTTTATATTCCTTTCCTTCTTAGTTCCTCTATATTGTTATTCCTTCCATTAGTGCTGACTCCATTACAAATGCGAGAGTTATCTGAGTCACCAATCAGTTTTCCTTGTGCTGAAAGATAAATCTGCCAACTCTTCCAGCCTTGTATTTATTCTGACACATTGGTCGTTAGATTTTCAGGAAAGAGAATGAGCTGATACCATCTCAGCCTCATTTTTGTTTGTAATCGAGGCCAGATGACAATTTGCTGTTCATTTGCTGTTCAGGTGTAGGTTGAGATGCTGGAGAAAAGTTTTATGCTGTGTCTGTGTATGGTGATGAGCAGCTAGATTCTTTTTGCATTATTCAACATACATGATTTCTTTCAGTGTTCAGAAAGTTAAGCTTTGGTTGGATGCCCTCTGTGTGTCAGGAGTAGCACTTATTGCTTAGTGTTAGCTCTGCTTAGAGGGAGGGAATTGATTTGAGTTTTTTTGTTTCTTTTGTTCTAGGCAAATTTCAGAGAGGTTATTGTTCAACCAAAAGCCATAAACAATAATAATGTAAGTAAATGTATATAAGGAGAGGTAGATTTTAGAAGAGAACGCAAAAAGACACTAATACCTAAACATGAATGGAATTTACTAGTGGCAATTAGAAATTTTTAGTTCTTCTGGGACAGGAGTTAATTTAAAATGTATGAATTATTAGTACTTCACCTTTTAATTTTATTCCTTATTTTGCATTGGGTATGCTAATGGCATTTATGCCAGTGAAACCCAGTTCTGTTTCATCAGGAAGCTGCTACAGCAGATATTATTTTGTGAACATCTGTCACTTTTAATATTGGGTTGGCAACCCCCCAAATTGTTAATAAATAAATGAATTCTAGGATCTGAGCAGGCTGTGCTTTTCTCAGAAAGCTTTGGTGGCTAGCTGCATACACAACAGGCAGCACTTTTAAATACTGGGTCTCAACTAATTAAGTTATTCTAATATATGGGGTTTTGATGAAAGCACTTAAAAGTTGAAAGAATCTTAAAGCAAACAATAATAATAATAAAAAAACAACCAAAAAGCCTACCCAAAAAGTCCCTCTTGAGATTCAAATTGAGAAGTATTGCTAATTCCAATACTTCTCAATGTATAGTCAGAGTAATGTGCCAGCTGTCCCACACCTGGGTTTGACAGCTGACTGATGCAGGCAGAGTGACAAGTGGTAGAAAACAGGAGAGAGTATTTTTCATGTGATCTAAGGCGTGATGGGACACCACATCAAATACTTTTTTTTTTTTTTTTTTTTTTTTTTTAATGGTCTCTCAGCACAGAATGAGAGAGCACTTGAGGCAGCAGTAGCAGCAACAGCAGCAACATCTCTTCCTTTCCACATGGGCATTGCCAAACTGAGTGCAGCAAAGTGCTGCCTTGAAGGTTTTCTGCAGATGAATTATTCTGTTCTTTAACGATGGAATAGGGTATTCTTTTTTCAATGATTTTTGTGGCATTGAGGTACATGGTTTAAGCTGATGAAGTTTTCTGGGTGAGATCAGATGGTGAGAAAAAGTAACTGCTTACTTCAGAAAGAGAGAAAAAAAATTTACTTTAGGAAGTGTTACAGACCTTTCTGCATGGCCTGGGACAGGTCACCCGATCTTTCTGTCCCTTTTGCAAAGCATTTAACTTGAGTGCCTAAGCTTATATGGGTATTCCTCTAAGTGCATTCACAGATGTACAGGTGCACATGTCTAAGTTATTTGTTTGTACTCAACCTGTGTAAAGGGCACAGTATATTTTTGAGAGGGTAAATAATTTGATTTTTCAAGTGCTCAGGTGATTACAGTGATGAAAGCCATGTAAGTTCTGGCAAAAATCTCATCATGTTTTGCCAGGTAGGACCTCTGTGCTGGCTGCATTACTTTTGGTGGCAACTGCCACAGGTTTCAGAGCTGGGTGGCTTCACTGGACACCTTTAAAACTAATACTTCTTATTGACAAAATTTCAGCACACCAATATTTTTGTTTGGTTTTGTTTTTAACAAAAACTAAAAACACCGCCAAAAAACAGCAACTGATAATATTCTTTTTTTTTGAGACTTCTTCCCTCTACACTTCTGATATGAAAGAAGCCACTCAAAATTTAAAAAAAATATTTTGCTAAAAAATACCAGTCTCATTCCATGAGGATTCCAGAGCATTAAATTTGATCTTTTTTTTGTCAGAAATAAGAGTGAAAGAGACTGAACAAACGCCTTTTGCAGACTTCTGTTAGGGGGTATTATTATATCCAAATACCCTGTAGTTCTGTAAAGTGTAATGCATTCTTGATCTAACCAAATTCTTGCTATCTTTTACAACTTGTGCATGAGTTTCAGAATTAATTACATACAACATGAAAAAGAATTTCCTGCTTTCTAATTCAGCTGTGACTTTTTAGTTTTGTATAATCTCTGGTTCTTGTATTATGAAGCAGTTCATTTTTACTTTTAGTATATGCATTTTAATTTTTTAATGTATTTTTTCATTTTAAGGGCAAAAATTTAGTAATGTTTTTATTTTCTCAGTATATAAAAGTTATTTTAAATGTTTGTCACTCTTCCAGTCTCTTTTTTGTGAACTTCCTTTAATTTTTCAATAGAAACAAAAAAATCAAGAAATCAAAATAGAATTGTTACAAAGTAGAAGCCTTTAAAGCATGACTTTCTGGGAACCTTGTAGCTTGGGGAGAAAATTACATTATTGCTTTCAACTGGGTAATAATTTGTTCTGGTAGTATTTATGCTCTTTTCTTTTTGATAAAAAAGTTATTGAAGTTTGTACTGCAGAAACCATAAAGCTAATGGCCTTAGCAGTGTTCTTGTGTTGGTCAGAGGTTTTCCAGAGTGGAAAAGATCTCCTGCCTTCCAGAGCAGGATTATGGTTAAAAATTAAGTACTAGGAGTTTTAGGTAATATACATAAAATGAGTAGCAGTACAGAAGCCAACATCACCCAGGCTTGTCTCAGAACTAGCGAGGAGGAGGAGGGAAGTGATTATTGCCCTAGGCTCAGCACTGGGGAGGCTGCACCCTGAGTAATGGGTTGGGTTCTGGGCCCCTCACTACAAGGACAGTGAGGTGCTGGGGGGGGGCCTGTGCAAAGAAGGACAACAAAGCAGGGGAAGGGTCTGGAGAGCAAATCCCGTGAGGAGCAGCTGAGGGAATAGGAATTGTTTCGTCTGGGGGGAGATTTTATCGCTCAGTCAGTGTGAGTCAGTGTGACTTTATCACCTGACAGAAGGTTGTAGTGAGGTGGGTGTTGATTACCCAAATAACCATCAATAGAACAAGACAAAATGACCTCAAGTTGCACCAGGGGAGGTTAGGTTAGATATTTGTCACAGTTTAACACTGGCCTGGCAATTAAACTGAGTAACAGATTTATATATTAATCTCTCTCTCCTCACTGATAAAGAAAAGAGAGAGAATAAGGAAGACAGACTTATGGGTTGGAAACTAAACTACACAAGTTTAATGAAACAGTAATGATAAATAGGAAAAATTACTAAATATATACAAATATACAGGAAAAGTGATACCACGTCCCTCCCCCCTTTCCCCAATAACTCTCACGTCACCACCGAGGCTGCAGGGCAGCCCTAGGAAAGTCCAGGCTGGAATCCTGGAGTCAGCAGCAGTTGGGAGCTGGAGGCAGGAACACACAGATTCAGGCTGGCACGGATCAGGACCACAGGCAGAGGAATGGATAGAATCCTCCCAGGATGCCGAAGGAAGCAGGGAAGGCAGGAAGAAGGGTTTGACCCTTGTGATCCCTCAAATTTATACCGAGTATGACGTGTATGGGATGGAATACTCTGTTTGGTCAATTCTGGCATCTATCTTGTCCGGGTTTCAGGTGGGACCTCGTTGCTCCTTCTGGAAGGCAAAATGTTCCTGAGAGCTGAGCAGTGTCCTTGGCTCTGCACACCAGTCTCTGGCTGTAACTATAAACATCGAGTGTTATCAGTCCTAGAAGCAGACAGTGTCTGAGAAACTTGCTGTTAATTTCAGCAAGTGCAACTACTTACAAGAGACTTAACTGAAAGCAAAAGTACAAACCAGAAAATCACCTTTCTCCTGGCCCAAACCAGGACAATATTAAAAAAAAATTCTTCACCAATTTCTTTATCAAGTATTGGGACAGGCTACCCAGGGAGGTGATGGACTTACCACCCCTGGAGGTATTTAAAAGATGTGTACTCATGGTGATCTTTTTTTAGTGCTGGACTTGGCAATGCTAAGTTTAATGCTTGGATTTGGTGATCTTAAAGGTCTTTTCCAATCTAAATGGTTCTATGATTTTGCACATTGAAGTCTAGAGTAAGTCTGCTTCTCCTGTGTATGAAGAATGTTCTCAAGAATCACTAAATGATGACACCTTACAAGGTATCTTCTCCTGGGTTTCCGTTAAAATATTCTGGATCTCCTTCAGTTTATAATTCAGTATATATCCACGTGTATTCAGAATGCAAAAATACCTTTTAGTAAAGCAAAATCTAGAATAAAATATATTAGAGAGATCTACTAGAACCCTATACAAACTTTCCCTGGCAGTTGAAGGTAGGAAATAAATAGGCATGTTATTTACAGAATTTCCCAGGAGAAAAAACTCAAGGCTGAAAATATGAATTTCTATAGTGAAGAAACCTATATGCATCTCGTTTCAGTTTGACACTGGAAGGACTACTGCTTGAATTTACCCTTAAAAAAATGCATACATGAGCCTTCCTTTTAGGAAACTGCTCTGTTTATTTTAGTTTTTATTCCAGTTACTCAAACTTGAGTCTTAACCTTGTCCAGCTCTTCGGGATGGTGCCCCATGCTTTTACAATAGAGTTAGTGCTTATATCTGCAACAGAGAAGTAAAGTAACATATAACATGTATCTATGTAAATAAATGTGATGACTCTCATCTCAGTAATGCTTCTCAATAGCTGTGGCAGCAGCCAGCTTGCAGGAGCTACTGTTGGTACTGCATGTTTCCCTGTGTGTTAAGATGTACTTCAAATAATGCAAAAGTTTAAAAGGACTTTGCTTTGTGGAGGTTGTTGTCAAATAATTGAATTTGTAATTTTGTAGTTTACTAAGACTCCATGAGTATACCTGTCTTGCTGGTATGTCCCAAGAGATTCTTTTATTATTTCTTGAATGACAGTCGAAGTCCTGTACTCAGACATCCTAATAAGTGGGCTGAGCATACAACTGGGGAAAGGAGCTGTTACTGACAGGATGCTCCCTTTAGATTTGGTTGGGGCAGTAAATAAAAGATACATAATTTGCATAAGCCTATTAAGTGGTATTCTCTAGGGGAATAGTAATAATTTCCAGTGCTGCTTTCTGTGCTGATAGCTGATCCATTGACAAATTAGATATTGGAAAGGGTTCCAATGAAAGGATAAGGTGGACTGGCTTGTGGCTGTTACAGAGCAGTGTCAGGAAGATACAGAAAGTGTAAGTCCTCCTGTGAGCAGGGAGTTCCTGATCTCATAAACAGTCTGGAGTGAATGCAAGAAGCCATACCAGTACTGTTGTTTGAAGAGTAAGGTAATTTCAAAGATACGAGTGTAAAGAGATTAATGAGCACAGTATAAATGACATGTGGATATATGTTTTAACGTGACAGCATACACATTTGGTTTTATGTGTAAGATAAGTCAAAATGAATGACAGTTATATTTGATGTATGTTATTTGCACTGGCTTGTTTAAATCTGTTTCACAACAAACATTTGAACCATTCAAATTTGTGTGCAGAAAAAATCTTGTATGTTTTGTGGTGTTTTTTTTAGTGGCAGATGGAAAATGTTCAATTCATTATCCTCATTAAGTAGAGAGCTTCTGTATGCCATCTCTTCAAAAAGGAGCTTGTAGAATAACTTCAATTAGTAAAAGTCCATGAAAACACAAAAGTAAACTTCCCTTTAAGTTTTTGTATCATTGTTCCCGGGTCTCATTAAGGTGTCCCCTATAAGAGGCCTCCTGTTATATCACTTTATCATTTGAGAGTGGTGAAGTTGGCCGAAAATTGTGTGTGAATGTGTCTCCCAGAAATAAAAATTATTTGTTGATAAGCACAGGTATGAAATAACTATATGATAATCCCCTTTCTGTATTCAGAGATGGAAAATTAGCCTAGGCTGAATTGTTTGAATGTCAATATGTGCTCAAAATAGTTTTAGCATTTGTCTAAGACATCTTGGAAGCAAATGTTTGGATTTTGTTGTCTGTTACCAGAAATGTGCAAATAGGTTTAAAAAATGTTGACTGATGTAGAAAAATGAGCTCTAGAGACAAAAAGGGAAAAGATTTAGACTGGTTTAAAACCTTTCATTACTAAAAAAAATATTTGCCATAGCTTGAAAAGCAGATTTTAATTTGCAGTGTAGCCAAAATGTTATTCAAAGTCAACAGTATATTGTGTTCCTAGGGTTTGAAATTATGTTTTTATTAATACTGTGTAATTAAAAAGACAAGTGGAAAATTAGGACTCAGCATTTGGGAATAGTTTTATTGATATTTTCCATGATGTATTTTGTGTGTTTATCCAGTTTGCAAGTGTGCCTAACTTCTTAGACTTTTGACCATTTGTTGAAACTTAAATTAATGAAAGCCTTTTCAAAAGATACTACAGACTAGTAGATATTGACTTTGTGATAGTGACTCAAACTATAATTATTTCTAGCCACTCTGTGATTATTTCCATAGGTGTCACAGAAATGTTTTCACTAATATAATTCATATTTGTTGAATGCTTCCTGAGTTGCAAATGTGATGCCTTTATGCCCCGAATTAGCACGTCAGATTATTGTTGCAGCAGTTTTCAGTTATATGCAGGTGAAACAGGCAGCTTTGGTTAACTGTTGTAGTTTGTCAAGTGGAACTGCCTTGGTTTCAGCATGGAATTACTTGCAGCAGAAGGAGTTTCTGACTGCTGGCTTGCCTGCATAGCTAAGGTTTGCCTGCTGGTCTGTGTCTGAAAGGGCAGGATCCTAGGATGAAGGCACTTGTTCTTTCACGCACTTGCTTGATCTCTACTGGAATTCTCAGAGCTCCACAGTATCAAGATAAAATATTTTTAAAAATGCATGTTTTGGAGAACAGTCAGTCACTGGAAAAAACCTCTCTAGGGACGTGTTGTAGTCCTTGCTACTGAAAGTTGTCAAGATGTCACTGGACAGAGTGCTAGATAATCTGATCAAGGCTCCCTTCCCCTTGGAAGGTGGGACCAGATGATCTTTTGAGATCTTTCTGTGATTTGATTTTAATGTGGTTATGTGACAGATTGGTAATATACCTGGTGAACAGTTATGTAAAGTGAGGAGTTTTGGGAGCATCCCAAAGGATAGTCAGGGCTCCCAAATTTCAGCTGTTCAGTGCAATGATGTTAACCTGCAGCACAGTCAGCAGTCAGCTCTCCAACATGCTGCTTCTGGTCTGGCACATCAGGGTGCCAGACAAAATCCTTATGGTTATACTCTGCAAGAATTTCAGAATTTGAACAGGTTTACACATTACTGTGATGTGAATGTGGCAGGCAGCACAGTCAACCTTAACTTGTCCTAAGCTGACCCACAACTGTCCCCAGTCATTAGGGTCATTAGTCATTGACACCCAGACTTGCTCTAGGGGTTGCTTAATCCTTCATTTCCCCTATTACAATGAGTCAGGCAAAATTTCAGAAGAGTTCTGGGCTGGCTTCTATGTTTACTACATTGCTCTCTTTTTCTTGTCTCTGTGTCTGGTTTCAAGTGGAAACTGAAATGGATGCAGGAAACTGCACACTGGCTTAGATGCAGGTGCAAATGCTGGACTTGAGCTTGTAAATTTAAAAGTTGGGGACCAGAATTTTGCTTTTTCAGGTTACCATTTTTCCTCTGTGGCCTGATACTGTGCTGCCTCCTGGAGATTTGTGTGTGTTTATTTAAAAACAAAGCAACAAAACAAACAACAAGCCAAACTCACTCAGATAACTTCAAAATTACAGGACTGCCCCTAATCTAGAGCTGAAAGTGTTGTATTGTTCTAGTGCTTTTCATTATGAAAGCACCAACAGAACTCACTTCTGCTCTTTGAAAGATGTTAAGGAATGTGAGAATTAGTTTAGTTTCAGAATTGTTTTGAAGTTGGTTAAGTGAAGGATCTGTTGACACTTCAGTATAGAGAGTCTTCATCCCTACACATATTTTTTAAAAAAGGGTTTTCTTTGGATTTCCTGAGATTGTATAGATCTCAGCATTAAGATTGAATGATTTTTTTAGTTCTGTACAGGACATACACTCCGTATGTGGCTCTACAGAAGGATGGTTGAGAAAACATAAAAGTACTCATTTTGAACTCTGAGGTTAATTTTGCTGACTCTTTTACTTAAAGGAATGTTTCATAAGTACATTATGCAGCTGAATACGTGTTTCATTCTACCGATGGTGAATCCTTTCCTTTCCTGTGTTGATTTTAAACAACTGTGCTTCCTGTGGCTCAGTTTGCTGTATTCCTGGTAACAGGTAGAATAAAATACTTGCCTAGGTAAGTGTTGAATTCCAGATGAGTGTTGCATTGATTCAGCAGAATAGTCAGACTTCAACTTGCCATTGACTTACCTGTCCCCATGTTGAGTCAACAAGCTGAGAAAAAAATAAAGGGCTTTGGATACTTTGCTTAACTTTGAAGGCAAATTTTGCTTTATAAGTACTGCTGTACTTGTTCTAAAGGGTTTTTCAAGTAGTACTTCAGTGTTTTAGAGGGATACTTAGAGCTACTACATAGGATCACACAGGCTTGATTTTATTTTCAGAGCATCCAGTACAATCTGAATTGCTTTAAATGATGCCTTTGTTATTATAGAGTCTAAATGGTAGAGCCAGAGTGGGTCTTAGGAAAATAAAGACAACAGACAGAGAACTGCCCTGTTAAAATGATATTCTGGTTTTTAAACTTTCTTCTTTCCCCAGTAATGAACTCATGATACAGATGAGACAGTTTATTTCAATTGCTTTTAGCTGTATATATTCAAGAAGAAACAGAATAACCTTTTGTGTAAATGAAAGTAAATAGCAGCTAGCATCCCCTGTGCCAGTGTTATTGTAAGCAAGTTGCTGCCTGACTGGTATAATACATACTTAATTCAGGGCCCTTTTCACCCATCAATAGTGATTATTTAGCTGGTTTTACAATAAGTGGTTGGAAGTTTATGTAAAACTAAACTGAAAACTCAAGTGATTTTTTTTTTTTTCTTAATGCAAAATATATAACTTAATGAGAATGGTTTTGAACAGGAGTTACTGATACTTAAGAAGATTTTACAGAAAAACTGTGGACTTTCTGGTGTATATTCTTGGTTTGCCCTCTTCAGTGTGGAGTTTCTAATGTGCATTGAAAAGAAAGAGGGTCTCAGTCTTGTTGATTTTGGGTTTTTATTTATTTATTTATTTATATTAAAGGAAATTATTTGTACTGATGAAGGGATACATTATGAAAGTTAAGGGATTTTTTTGTTGGTCAAGACCTGATGGCATAGCTCAAGTGTTTTACTCAGTCTGCAGTCTGTCTGTGTATTTTGTGTTCTGCTTTTGTGTAGAAACAACAGCAGAAAACATATTCTGAGTCCTCTCACTGATTATTCTGTGATTGTGTTTTTGGCTTAAAAAGGGGACTGAACATTGGTTTCAGTGTTGAACTGTCAAAGTCACCCACATCTTGCACATGGAGTGAGACTGACCTGGCTGATTTCCACCACCTATTTCTCTGCAGCTAAAACTTGCATACCTTCTGTATGGGTGCACTATATTGTTTGTAGGTCACCCCATCACTGTGTGCATGCCAAGCCCCTTGGGATGGAGAGAGGGTGTGGTGTAACCCCACAGCTCTGTGGGACCTGGTGGGAGGTCAGCTCAGCCCTCACCAAATGCTGTGGCCTCTTGTGTGTCCCTTGTGCAAGAAACATCAGTTGCTGGATATATTGGTGGCTTCGTTCACTGGGAAGGAAGGCTGCTGAGAGGTCTGAAGTAATGCCTTCAGTATTAAATAGTGCCAAATATTTTCTCTGGCAGGGACACATTTTTCAATCTTGGCAAGGTTATGAAGTTATGTGTTTTTTAATCTTTAACAGATGTTTAATGTGTAGGATAGTGAGACACTGATTGTAGAAGTATATTCTAGAGGCAGGTACTTACCTGGCTGTTTCCTATTAAAGGGTGCTCATGTGTAATAAGATCAAGCTTTAAAATACTAAAATCGAATTAGTTTTTATGATTGGCTATATGACATGTTTTATATAGACAAAATATGAATGAAAGAGTAGGAGTCTGACAAGGGCACACTGCACCCATGGAAAGTTTTTACCAGGAGTTTTAATAAGCTGAAATACTCTTCTCTTTTTGCATTAAGAAAATGGACACGTTTAAGCATTTAATCCCTAGAATATTTTGGAGCACTCATGCTTGTCCTTTACCTGCTCCAGCAGTGCTTTATTTTCTTGCAAATTATTTACAATGTCAGGAACCTGCTTAACTGACACTTAATGAGAGCATGTTCTAGCATAGTTTGTTTAATTGTACATATATCATGGCCCTTCCTGGCAGAGTACCCCAGTAACAGATGTGTCTCATTGATGTAGGAATAAATTCCGTCTCTAACTTTATCCAAAATTGTTTGATCCTGTTTTATTTAGTGCCTACTATTGGTTGAGCAGGCCTAATTCTTGTACAGAGGGTGAATTTTTTGATGAGGCAGGTGGTTGTGGATTAGTTTCATGGGAACTGCCATTGCAGTAAGAAGAAACTTTGTCAGCAGGTTACAGGGTGTTTTTTGATGCAAACATCTATTTAGCTACCAATTACTGTGTGATGCTGTCAGTCGTCTCTAGCCCTTAAATGATTAGTTCTTAGTTTTTGAGGCTACTTCAAACAGTGGGACATAGTAACTTCTGAACATAGTTTTCTCTCTTGCAAGGTCAGCATCTTTTCACTGTGTGTTTATGCAGTTCAGAGTGTGGCATTTTTGGTAGTGAGATGTTACTCTAATGCAGCCTCTGATTTAAAGAAGACAAGAATTTATGATTGTTTGCTCTAATTTAACTATTAGATGATTTTTGTTATTTCTTTTGCTCGCATGGATCCCTATTTCTGCTTATTTAAGGTTTTCCATCAAATTGTTTTCATATGGATTTATATATATACACACACACATACACACAAGTAATTTGTAATTCCTGTTTTATTCAGGAAACTTCTTAATCCTATAGGTTTGCTTTTGCTTAGATATAAATTCTTAAGAATTTTGCACTTGGTGACAAACCCTCTTTCTTAATGAAGGTGATCAGTCCTCCCACTGGCCTCTCCTTGTTTCTCAGCCAGTCCTTTCATGGCTTTAATTTTTCAGCCTCAGAGCATCCAAAGCAGTATGTGTCAGACACTGATACTCCATGTCTGGGAAGCGTAGGTCCAGAGAGATGAGTTCCTTTGAGAGAATGAAATGTCACCTTAACAGAATCACAGAATTGTGCTCATAGGAAATGACCTTTAAGATCACTGAGTCCAACCTTTAACCTAACTCTACCTAGTCCAGTGCTAAAACCATATTCCTTAAGCACTGGATCTGCACACCTCTTAAACAGCTTCACGGATGATGATTGAAACACCTCCCTGGGCAGGATATTCCAGTGCCTGACAACCCTTTCAATGAAGAAATTTCTTCTGATGTCCAGTCTAAACCTCCCCTGGTGTAACTTGAAGCTGTTTCCTCTTGTCCTGTTGCTTGTTACTAGGGAGAAGGGACCAACCCCCACCTCACTTCAACCTCCTTTTAGATAGTTTTAGCATGTGAGAAAGTCTCCTCTCAGCCTCCGTTTCTTCAGACTGGAGGATCCCAGTTCCCTCAGCTGCTCCCTTTAAGACTTGTTCTCCAGACCCTTCACCAGCTTTGTTGCCCTTCTTTTGACTCCCTTCAGCAGGGCTTCAGAGACTTCAGACCAAATTTGACTTTGTGAGTAGCAAGTGCAGTTTCCCAAAGAGCTTCTTTTTTAAAATGCAAACTGATAGTCTTTAATTCTGTTATTTGTGTCTTATTCTCTAGCATGTAATAACAGAAATATGCACTGCTTTTTCCATCAGCTTTCTGTAGTGCTTGGAGGAAATGAGATTTCTTGATGTCAGTTTTGTATCAGACTTTATTGACCACTAGTGGACAAGCATTGCAATAAAATTGCAGAGGGACCTGGACAGGCTGGAGAGATGGGCGGATTCCAACGGGATGAGGTTCAACATGGCCAAGTGCCGGGTCCTGCACTTTGGGCACAACAACCCCATGGGGAGCTCCAGGCTGGGCACAGAGTGGCTGAGAGCAGCCAGGCAGAGAGGGACCTGGGAGTCTGGATTGACAGGAAGCTGAACAGGAGCCAGCAGTGTGCCCAGGTGGCCAAGAAGGCCAATGGCATCCTGGCCTGGATCAGGAACAGCGTGGCCAGCAGGTCCAGGGAGGTGATCGTGCCCCTGTACTCAGCGCTAGTTAGGCCACAGCTCGAGTCCTGTGTCCAGTTCTGGGCCCCTCAGTTTAAGAAGGATGTCGAGGTCCTGGAACAGGTCCAAAGGAGGGCAACCAGGCTGGTGAAGGGACTCCAGCACAGGCCCTATGAAGAGAGACTGAGAGAGCTGGGGGTGTTCAGCCTGAAGAAGAGGAGGCTCAGGGGAGACCTCATTGCTCTCTACAACTCCCTGAAAGGAGGCTGTAGCCAGGTGGGAGTTGGTCTCTTTTCCCAGACGACTTTCAACAAGACAAGAGGACACAGTCTTAAGTTGTGTCAGGGGAGATTTAGGTTGGATATTAGAAAGAATTTCTTCACGGAGAGGGTGATCAGGCAACGGAATGGTCTGCCCAGTGAGGTGGTAGATTCTCCGTCCCTGGAGACATTTAAAAAAAGACTGGATGTGGCACTCAGTGCCATGGTCTAGCAACTGCTCCGGTGGGTCAAGGGTTGGACTTGATGATCTCTGAGGTCCCTTCCAACCCGGCTAATTCTATGATTCTATGATTCTATGAAAAACCCCCACAACCTGAGAAAAGGACATTCAGTAGGAAAGTTACGGTCTGTTAGTTCTCAAATAAATTAAACTTTATTTCTTATAGCCACCAAATAGCATAATACACTTCATCCCAAACTGTAGGAATTGTGGTCTGTTTGATTTATTGAAAAGTTTTTGATGCTGTATCCCTGATTGCTGTCCTTAAATTTTACTTTGCTGTCCTTAAATTTTTAGCTTTGTACTAGCATGTTGTTCTCTCAAAATGTTTTTGGTATTTTTTTTTTCCCCCACATTTTTTTTTTATTGCCAGCTAATGCTGTGAATCAGAACACAGCTCTACTGCTCTGTGATGCTGCATATTGACTTTGTTCCCTTTCTGTTTGGACAATTCTGTTGAATCTTTATTTCCTTTTTTTTTTTTTCATTTCTCACTTTGTATCATTTCCCAGTTTCACTGGAATAAACTCTTGTTTAAAAAAAATCTCATGCATGAGGAAAAAAAAAAGCAATATAAGTGGAACATATATCAGAAGTAAAGGAACAAATGCATGAAATGATTTGTGGTAAACTCATCTTTGGAGAATGAAAAGAAATTTCAGAAGGTACCTATTAGAAGGTACCTATTAGAATTATATGCTTTTTGTTTGGTTGGTTTTTTCCCCAGCTTTTATTCTTACAGCTTGCTATTTGTCTTCAGTGCTTTTTATTTACTGTTATGTAACCTCTGTTTGCTGGAATTTGCATTTCTGCCTTCATGAATACATGTTTTTTCAGAAATATTTTGTTTTGATTCAAGTCTTTAGTGAAATTTCTATTTATTTCATAAATACATGTCTGGAGGCTCCTGCAGAAACAATATCCTACAGTGTTTAAGCTTTGATATTTCTGAATATTTATTGCTTTAAGAAGAATTCACAGAGAAGGAGAATAGTGGGATATTAAATTTGCAATCAGAATAAAATTTGCTTTATGGATATAATTTGAAAGAAATCTAATTTATTAGAGTAAATAGCCCCCTTATCACCACCTTCATTAAATGATGCACAGGCAAAGACAGTAATGGATTTTTAAGCATAAAGCTTCCCTCAGAGGTTAAGAGTTTGCATTTGGGAAGAAAAGACCTGTATAAAGATTTAACACATGTAGTTTCCTTTTTAACTGCTTATTAAAACAACTGATCAAATGCTTTCTATCAGAATTTATTGCTTGCTTTCGTCCTGTCTTAGCCACGTATTTCACTAATGTAGTCTGATATTTTAGCTGAGTGATTTGATAATGGCTTTGCAATAATTCGGCATCTGATCTGGGCATAAAAGTTCTGCATTTGATGTTGCATTTTCTTGCATAGTGCTGAATCCAAGACACAGCTAATGAGGATTTGTAAACGTGGAAGGAGAAGGCTGGGACACCAAGGAGATGTGCTGTGTTGTGCTCACCTGATGGCACAGTAAATGAGAATTTCCTTTGCAGACTGCAACTTCAGACAATCAACACTGGAGAAGCTGTGGGAAACATGCACTTAATGTAATCACAGTACTGACAACGGGGAAGCAGCAGGAAAAAAATAAGCACTTCTCATTTCACTGTGCCTTCCATTACTGTGGCAATGGAGATTTTTTTTTTATGTCTTGGGACCACTGGGAACCTTCTGTCCGTGGATGCTCAGGGCTGAGTCCAGTAGAATCTAGTGAGGCATTTCAGCTTCAAAATGCATCTTAGTTGCTGGTTCTAATCTGTAGACCAACACTAATCCTTGAGGTTTATAGAATGAGGCAAGCTGAACTTTATGTAGCATTGAAGGAGGAGGAGAGTGTCTGGCTTGAATTCTGTAAGTTAGCTGTTCCTCTTCTACAATGTAATGTAAATATCTTGCATTTGAAGATGAGGGAACACTACAAATCTATTTCCTTTTCTAACTAAATAAAAAAGTACAATGCATGACTTGTGGATGTTATTAATGCAGATTTTAAATAATACACACACAATCCTGACTAAATAAATGCAATCCTGACTATGGTAAATGCAGTTTCTATTTTGTTTAGCATAAAGTATAAAATATCTAAAGACTGAGACTTCTTTGCATTAGGCACTTAAAATACTGCATGTGTGCTGTGGCAGGCTTGCCAGGTTAAGGCAAAAAAAACTGGTGGAGAGAGAAGACAGATGGAGAAAAGTAATGGAGACAATGACAAGTGTTTTCATAAGCTGTTGTTGCAGTGTACCATCTGCTGAGCTATGGAGAGAAATTTTGTAATATCGTTTCTTTTACTGTATTACACTGTTTTCTCATTCTGTCTGAAGGGTGTAGCAATGTATATTTGTATTTAATTATATGCCTGAGCAGTGTTTGTTGGTAAAGTTTATTATAACAACAGAGTTCTTAAGCTCTCAGCTGTGTTCATCACCCAGGTTTGTGGGAATCTGGTCTTGCTTACTGGAATGACAGTAGGGAGGTATCAGTGAATTATCTTTAATAATAATCCAAATATAGTTAATTTATTTAATTAATTGAATTAATTTAGTTCATTTAATTAATTTTATTTCCACCTATTTCTTATCTTTATAGAAACGTAGTAATTTTCCAGATAAGATTTTCAGAAGGTCTAAAAGTAGGCTCATGTCTGACTCCCTTTATAATTAAGTTAATTTCTGTAACCACCAAACTGAGAAGCATGCTAACTGTCCAGAGATTTGATGTCTTTATGATGATTTTGAAAAATCCCATACCAAAAAACTAATGGTGACTCTTTTGAAAGACCAAGTGTTATAATTTTGTAAGTGAAGGATTTAATAGCCCCCAATCTCAAAAAAATATAAATAATTTAGTCTTATCTGAACCTCAGTCCTTCCATTTGATCAGTCTATGAAACTGTGAACCTGACTGAGCAACTGTTCATGGAAAGGGAATCAATTGCTCCTGTGAGAAGTGTGCTCACAGTTTCAATCTGAATATTCAAAGTCAGGATTTTTTTCTTGGGAAATACCTGCTGCCACTCAGCATTTTTTTTTTCCCCTTAAATGAAGAGAAATATGGCCCAGCCTGTTGAGGTGTGGGTTTTTTTTTTTTTTCACTGGCTGAATTTTTAAGGTAAAAGTATGCCTTTTCTTCACATACATTTTATTTTAAGCAGTGAGAATGAGGCTTACCAAAAGACAAATATTATTAAAGCATTGTAAGTAACTGAGCAGATGGATTTTGAATTTAATAATCTATTGTGCATAAGGTTCTATTAAAGGTAGGTATGAAATATATTCAGAAGAAATATTTACTGGTGGACTGGCTCAGTGTAATAGATAGTTGGGATTATTGTACATACCAGTTTTATCCTAGCTAAAATATTGATCTCTTTGCATGGATGGCCTGTAGCTGCCCTGTTATTTTTCCCATAGCTATACTAAATACTGAAACCTACTGATGCTGTAAACAGAAAAGTAGATAAATAAGATAATCAATTATGACATTTATCTTCTGGGAACTGCTAAATGGGCAGAAAATGTATTATGGTTATGTCCTTGGAAAAAGGTGCTGGTGCAATGTAGTGTGAACTTTCTATCATGCTCCTTGTCATTTCCTTGTTATTGGCCACTGAATACCCTGAGCTGCTTTTTCCATTTAAAACCAAATCAGTCAAATTTCTTTACTTTAAAAGTAAGTTCTTTAAAAAGTAAGTAAACGTAAGTTTCGTGTTTGACAAAGTGTGAGAGTTGCACACTAGACAGAAATGAAAGATTACCTTTTATCTATGATTTCTCAAATTCTACTTGTCCATGTTAGCCTAAACTTGGATATGCTTTTTATGTTTTTTCCTCAGGACAGTTGAAAACCATAGGTAAAAAGAATCTTACCCACATTTTTGTAAATGGCTATAAGAATAAAATAATTGAATTAATTATAAAAATTTACTGTACCATGCAAAGCTGTACTGTGCAAGCAGGGAAGCGCTATAAAAAGTTCTTATAATAGGATTTCAGATTTTTTTCCCCTACTCTTCCAAGTAGGAATAAGCTATAGTATTTTCTCCCTTTTGAGACAAATAAAAAAAAAATAATCCATGCCACAATACAGTGGAATAACCTTAGGTTCTCTAGATGCAGCAGGAAAAATTACTTTCTTAAGTTTTCTTCCTGTTATATATGATCTTTTTGTGTTCCTGGAAAAAAATATATGTATGAAATGCTGTAAGCATTATCTCAAAGTAATATATTTTGTGGTTTGAAAGTCAGCAGCTTGTGCAGAAGGTCAAATTGGCTCTTCTTAAAATCTGGTCTGTTTGCTACAGCTCTGTCTGGCTGCAATATCACAGTTACAGAATGTGAAAAAATACTTACTTTGAAGAAGAGGGATTTATATTGCTCTATCTCAAGTGGTTCCATCTTGAAATAATTTTTTGAATAGAAAAACATCAGAGACAATGCAGAGAACATAGGAGTCTTTCTGCTCAGCAGCATTTCCTATGTAGGATCTTTAAAGAAATAATTTTTCTGCTGAAAAATTTTAAGATTTTGTTTAATCTAGAATAAGATGTGCCAGTGTGTATGCATGGGTTTAAATCTGTTTTCCACATTGGCAGTCTGCCATTGTTCCCATTGTTCCTGATTTTCTTGCTTTTCCTGATTTTTTTCTTTTTTTCCTGCTGTTAAAAGTCTATGCAGCTGTATTTACATTCTGGAGTTGTACATATTCTGACTAAATGGCATTTAGGATTCTTCCAGCTTTGATCAATGGGTGGCTGCTGGCACAATGTGAGAACACTTGCAATCAAAATGGGAAACATTTCTCACCATCCTAGAAATTTTGGCTTCCAGACGAATTATTCCTAACTGAACAAATGTCATCTTCCATACATGACCCTTGCTTTCTCTGTAACTGCTTCCAAAACAATTTTTTGTTTGTTTTTTTTTTTAATAAGGGGAGTATTTCTCTTAGCACTTACCTATCTAGATTTACTTTTGTTTTGTTTTGTTTTTTTTTAAATGGAGCTCTCTCATGAGTTGGCAGTAGGACCAATATGTTGTCCCATAGAGACTACCTACATGGAGTAATTCTGCCAGCAAAACTTTTTTTCTTTTGTGATAACAGATTCCTGTTAATAAACCTCAAGTACTTTTTCAAACTCCTGATTTTTCACTACACTTTGTTAGGTGAGCTTTCTTATTTCTGTAGAAAGAATGAGCATGGGGCAAGCTGTGATTTGTCTGTCATGATTGGGTTGCAGTGACCTGGTTGAACTAAAACAAGCTGCTCTATCCCAGTTATATTATCAGCTCCAGACTGGTTTTGGTGTGCCTGGCTGCTTGAGCTTCTTCACTGGAACAATTTGTGTGTGTGTCCTGGAGCTTCACGAAGCTTCACTAAATTTTTTTAGTGGTAGGGAAGTGCAGTTAAGTCCATCCAAGTGATGTCTGTCCAGAGGTGATTTCTTAATTTAGGAAAATTTCTCAGGAGGCCACATTCCTTGAATTCCAAAGATGGGAATTAAGCCTGCTGGCAGCTTTTTTGTCAGTAGTTACACAAATGCTTCCCAAATGGGAAAGTGTTAATTAATTTGTGTTGCTTAAATTGGTATGGTCCAGCTATTGACCCGTGTACCCAATGAGTCCTGCAGCAGACTTGACAACAGTGTGCTGCACTTCCACTGGAAAGACTGGAGACATGTCTTTGGATAGCAGAAGTATCTTCCATTACCAAATGTTGAGCCTTGCAAATGATCTGGCATGAAGAGCTCAACTGGTAGTGCCCCTTCTGTCTCCTTATTTGTGTCTTCATGTGAGCTGGCTTCAGCATTGGCCTTGGTGTGGCATTGGGGGAAGGATGGGGATGACTGATCAGTGCCATGTGTCTTCCTTGGCCTGACTTGGAGCATTCTTTGCTGAATTAGCTCTGGTTTGTGAAACTTCATAGTTAAATTTTAAGTATTCTCAGTAAGCCCAAGAAGCATCCAGCTCCGAGTTGTACATTTTGATATAAACTGCAGTGTATGCCTCTAGAACTAATTGTAGTTTGATTTCAGCTTGACTTTCACATCTTTAAAATGTATGTATTATGGCTCAGATAACCAGAATGTAAGTTTTCCCAGAGAGAGTATCAGAATTGAAAAACTCAGGAGGAGAGATTTGTTTGTGTTGGAATGCAATTTAATTGCCTGCCATAAATTTTAAGACAATTAGTATTGTGGATGACAGATATTTTTTCCACTTTGAAAAAACCTCATAAATGAATACAGAAGTACTTACAGGCTTGGAAAAATGCTATTGTCTCACATGCACTTTTAGTATTAAATATAATAAGGCATTGACTTGCTTAAAAATCTGCTCTACTAAAAGATTTCACTATTTGTAGGATAGAATAGAATCATAAAATCACCTGGATTGGAAGGAACCTTAAAGATCATCTCATCTAGTTCCAACCCCCCTGCATGGGCAGGGACACCTCCCACCAGACCAGGCTGCACAAGGTCTCATCCAACCTGGCCTTGAACACTTCCAGGGAGGGAGCAGCCACAACCTCCTTGGGCAACCTGTTCCAGTGTCTCACCACCCTCAAATTAAAGAATTTCTTCCTACTGTCTAACCTAAATCTCCCTTCTTCAAGTTTGAAACCATGTCCCCGTGTCCTCTTGTTATATACCTGTGTAAAAGCCCTTCCCCATCTTTCTTGTAGATCCCCTTCAGATATCAGAGAGTTGTTATAAGGTCATCTCAGAGCCTACTCTTGTCCAGGCTGCACAACCCCGACTCCTTTAGCCTGTCTTTATAGGGAAGGTGCTCCAGCCCTCTGAGCATTTTAGTGGCTCTCCTCTGGACACATTCCAGGAGCTCTGTGTCCTTCTTATGCTGGGGACTCCAGAACTGGACACAGTACTCCAGGTGGGGTCTCACAAGAGCAGAATAGAGGGGAACAATCACCTCCCTCGACTGTCTGTCTGTGCTTCTTTTGGTGCAGCCCAGGACCCAGTTGGCTTTCTGGGCTGCAAGTGCACATTGATGGTTCATGTTAAGCTTCTGGTCCACCACCACACCCAGCTGTAGTTGCTGATATTTTACATGAATATGTAATAGAAGTGTGAATTCAGTAGTATGAGATAGGTACTGTATGCTCTATTTATGAAAGACTTGCTCAAACAGTTTTCTTCTATAGAAGGTCATTTAAACAGGTGGACTTTATATGAGGTGTTTTTACATTTTGATGGTGTTTTGTATACTTTTGAAAAATAGAGTGCCTGAAGACATGAAGGCAGATTATAGGCTAAGGATTTATCTTCCATTTCAAATTGTTCAGAGATAAAGCGGGAAAGCATTGCCTATACTTTGTGGCTTATCAAGCTAAAAAAATTTGATAGATCAAAAGATAGTTGATTCAGAACTAGCTTGATGTAAAACTTCATGTATGTGTCGTGTATGTCATTTTTAGGAGAACAGTTCTGTAAAAATTTGTGGAACCAAACCTCAGTGCAGACCTAAGAGAAAAGAAATGGTCTGTTCTTTAAAGGTCATTACATGTCATCATCTTGCCCCATGTGACATGAAGGACAGAGTTCCTCCTAGTATAAAAGTGGAAGTGATTTGAAGGGGAGAGGAGACAGTGGTCCATTTTGGTTCTGCTCTGAGACCAGCTATTGCATCCACTTTGGGTTGTCCTTTTCTATTCATTGCTTTTAAAGTTCAACACGTCTTTGAAATATTAAGCCCTAATGTTTCTGGAAGCTGAAGTTTTGTTAAGTAATCAACTTCTGGAGTTATTGATGAGTCGTGTTTGGTCATAAGGTTTGTAAATTTCTGTAGACAGATTACCTCTGACCCCTTCAATGCAGACTGGAAATATAAATTTCCTGATATCTGTCTTTTTAATGTTAGTATCCACCAAAGTCTGCTTTTGAACTTCTTTCTGAGTAGTTTGGCCAAGTGCAAATGTTTTTTAAGAAGGCAACTTTTGAGGATGGCTGAGAATGCAAACTTTAAAGTAAGGTACTTTAGAGTTAAAATTCGAGGGACATGCTTTACTAATACTTGATTTCTATATTTTATTTAGTTTTATTGTTTTCCAAGTGAAAGCTGCCAATACCAAATTGTAATTTTGTGCAATAAGATCCTGCACAAAGTAATAACTATATTGAGTTCCAAAGCAAGATAATTAGTATCTTGCTGTAAAATTAGTGATTTCAATAATCTGTAGAAACGTTTCCTAAAAGCTTGAAAGAAGTGATTTTGTTACAATGTAAGGAATATAAACACTCTTGTGGAAGACAGACTTTCTAATCCTTGCAGATTAAGCTTTGTTCTCTTAAGTACTTTTTTGATAGTTCTCTTTTGTCTATTTATCACTAATACACTTTAAAAATAATTTGAATACTGTGGAGCTTTCTGTGTGCCTTTATGGAAGACTAGAGAGATAATTTGATTGTGAAGCCATTAAAAAAATTATATCAGAGTTACTCTATGAAACAAGAATATTAAAATGTGGTGGACTACTATTTTTTTTGTTCACTTTGAAGACGGCTGAAAAGATTGACCCTATTCAATGATTTCAAACTAAAATCTATCATATTTGCATTTACTATAGTTACTGAAGATTTTTCACATGTTCAAATACAAATTAAAGAATTTTTTCATTTCTTAATTAATATTCTCTTGCAGCATTTGCTGTTATTTTTATTTACACATTGAGTCTTGGTCCTTTCAAGGTCTAATGCTCTGATTATGTTGAACCCAGTCCCTGGGGTGTCACAGAAAGATGTATCAAACATATCTACCTCTTATAAAATTATTTCATCTATTTATACAAAGTTTATGATGATTTTCCTTTTTTATTCCCATTTGCAAGAGCAACTTTTTAGATTATTCTCTATCCAGGCTTATTTTCCAACACATTTTCATGGTGAATTTATATTTGTTTATTACTGATCAACTGTTCTTGAGCTTAAATATTTTTTTCACTGTTTCCTGTGTTTATCCCAGATATGTATACAAGACAGCTGTTGTATTCTTTCTGATACTTTATTTGGCTCTTTTCATTTCCTCTCAAAAGATGGGGCTTTCATCCTAGTAACTCTTCTCTGCGTGTGGTCCATCTGAAATCATCCTGACCTGTTTTGAGAAGCCAGAGGTGCTCACACCATTGCCTTCTGTACTCACAGTAATCCTTGCTGGCTTTTACTGGCAAAAACTTGCACAAGAGATCTTGGGGTTTGTATTTGTCTCTTCCATGGCTGTGGGAACAGTGGGGCTCACAGTCCTCCTGTGACAGAAAGTGTCCAGCTCTTTTTCTCATTCTTTCTTCAGTTTGAGCTCTCACTTAAAATTTAAAGTTCTGAATAGCCATTGTACTTTGTGTTATTGAATTTAATCTAATTTTAATGTGTCTCATTTTCAAGGCTGTCTCATTCTTCTGAGTAACCTCTTGCTCATTGTCTTGAGCTGGCAGCAGCTCCCAGCTTTGTGCCACTGGGACATTGCATCTCTTGTTCCACTGGGCAAAGCAGGGACCATGGGACTGACTGGGGAGACTTGTTAGTGCCATGGTAATTTATCTCTCACCACAAATAATTGTAGTCACCATTTGTAGCTATTCTAATCCTTGACTTTTTTTTTTTTTCTCTTCAGCTGGTATTTTTTAATGTGGTACTATGTTAAATATTCCAATGAAATTTAATATTAATCAGTCCCATTATATTGGCTCTGACTGAAGAGTAAAGAAAACGTTTTAATTGCAAATTTGTCTTTGACATTGCTGTGCAATAACATTTTTTTTCCAATTCCATTTTTTAAATCCATCATTCCTCTAAAACTGCCTTTTCTGCATTGCATCCTGTTGAGGTCATACTGAGGGCTTGTAATGGTCTGGAGTAGCCCGGGTCATATTTCTTCTCTCTTCACCATTTTGATCAATATTGGTGTTTCCAGTTCTACATCATCTGCCACTTCCACTCAGAAAGATTCATTTGAAAATTAAAAAATCTCCTACAAGTTTCATGACTTCATGTGTTTGGAGTTCCCCCTTTTCTTCTGTCTACTCCTGTGGTCCTCTTCTATATAGTGAAAGATGTAAATTCTTCCTGAATGGACATCTGTGCTGAATTAATGCATTTTTTACACTTAATTGCCATGCTTTTAAGGGGAAAGAAAGAAAATTTCTATAAACTAATCAGGCTTGTTGAAACTGCACATCTTATTCCAATCGTGTGAGGTGATAAAGGTATTTCCACCTTTTCTGCTGCTTTAGGAGTAACAGAGAAAACCTTAGCGTACTTCAGCATATCAGCCTACTACACTTTGATTTTTGTTTCCCGGCAACTGAAAGTATTTTTAAATTAATGTATTGTTTTTTTTCATCAGTCTAAAAACTGTAAAACTGAGAACTTCTGACAAACCACCAGAGAATTCTGGAGGATTGAGAAAATAGTAATATTTATTTTAAAGGAAACAACATCACCTTCATGAACATTTTCTTCTAGCCATATCCTCTTACATGTAAGCCATTCAGGACTGAATTGAGTGAAAACTATTGAAGACATAAGCTCTGAGGAGAGGGTACAAGCTGACTGAGGCCATAGAGTGTGTCCCTCACTTGCAGATTTGCTCTGAGCCATTCCTTTTGTCTTAACAAATTCTTCACTCTCTCTATCATAATTAAGCTCTGTGAGTTAGGCAGAGTTTGTAGTACCTGGATATATATATTGCTCAAATAATTGAAAAATTTAATTGCTTTTGGTGGAAACAGTTATGTATATTTTTAAAATAATCTTAAAACAAAACATGTTAAAATATTAATTATGCAAACACCTATATAAAGCTGACTTGTTAAGAATTGACTCCT
Organism: Phaethornis superciliosus; assembly: GCA_023637945.1. Taxonomy (NCBI): domain Eukaryota; kingdom Metazoa; phylum Chordata; class Aves; order Apodiformes; family Trochilidae; genus Phaethornis; species Phaethornis superciliosus. Next base: position 180,267,536 of record JAJQWJ010000001.1, on the reverse strand, counting down.
GCTAAGGAAAGGTGTGGAGGCTTTCAGCTCTAGAGGCAAAATGTTTCAAAAGACAAGGGAAGGTGGTTTTAAACTGCAGACAATTTTGGAGCCCTGTGACAAGTAGGTGCTAGTGCTCTGAGATTTGGTGCCTGTTCATATGGATGGATGTGCTCACAGCTACCACCGGTTTTTGTCAGAGATTTAGCCTGGAGCATTTCTCTAGTGGAACAAAAGCAGAACCCAAGCAGACTGATTCAGTCAAGTTGGTTGTGCTGGTTCCAAAGGACGTTGGACCCTCAGGTATTTTTTTTCCATCATGATGCTTTGGAGAGCAGTGTTGCACTATGTGCTTTGTGTACTTGTAATGGCAGAGACACTGGGCACAGGTGTCTGTGTTTCCTGTACAGGAATCCTGAGAGTAGATGCACTTTTCCTCATGTTTATCAGTGCTCGAGGTTCTCATTGTGTACCTTAAGGTCTTGGAGTAAGTTTTGTTACTTTTCTTGCCTGAATTCTCTAACGTATTTAAGGTATATTTCCACCTGGCAGCATGGCTGAGGTGCTGGCTGGCTGTTACTGAAAAGGCTCTCTGTCTCCACCTCACCAGCCCTCAGGAGTGCTTGTCTGACCCTGGGAGGAAACATAATGGGGTATAGTTTTCAGCCATTTTACTGTTAGATTTCTGTCAGTTTTAAATCCCTGAAGCAGTTTTTCTGAGGACTGGGAAAGGACCTGTGCTAGCAAAGGGCAGCAGTGAGAGTATTTGAAGGAGGAACACACAGAAACTAGAATGTTACTTCTGGCAGCATTTTTAGCATTGAATACATGGGGAAAGGAGTCAAAAACCTCAAGCATTTATAAAAAAGAAAAATAATAAAAATGAAATATTTTTGTTTGGATTTTTTTCATTTCCTTTTTTAATGGTTGTTATTATTGTGGCTTCTCCATCAGCCATTAGTTGTGAAGAAATTCTGTCTTTCCAGATGAACCTTGACTGACGGCTGGTTGGAAGAAACTCTGTTCTTACTGGGGTTCTTGCCAGCGATGAGCAGCTCACTCCATTGACCTCCCTTTTTTTCTTTTCTCTTGAGGTTTGTTTTAGTAGTTTTTGCTGTGCCACTGCCTTTACCCCAGCTGGGTCTCCCCTGCCCAGCTGTTTGTTTGGAGTGTGGGGTTGTGGAGGAGGCCCTGGTATGGTTCTGAGATAGGCTGTGACTCCCTGTTTGGGACCCAAATTCAAACAAGCCTATTCCTCACAGGTAAACCCTCAGAGGCTTCCAGCAGCATAACCTCTTCTTTCTCTTTTAAGTGGCCTCAGCAGTGCTGTGCCTAGGTAGAGACCAGATGAATGCTTTTGTACTTGTGTTGTTGGCTCTTGTGTGTTGAAATGTATTTAGTGGCCTCTAAAGGGGAAGGAGTGTGTCCTATCTATGTCCATCTAAAGATGAAATAAACCTCTCTAAAAATAATGATTGTTATTAGTGTTATAAAAATGACCAATGACCGAGACTCAGTGTTCTCTTTAGTAGCTCGGTTTAATTAATAAAATTGCAGTGAGCAAGGCAGCGCTGGGTGCAGGGGACGAGCAGAATCCCAATCCCTCACGCACACCGATCAAAGCTCTGGCCTTATCTTATATTGAGTACAATTCTATACATATTCAAAAGAAGTTGGGTTTACATACATATGACATCATTTCATTATAATATTCATGATAGGCGGAGTCTGGGCGAAGTCTGGGCAGAGTCTTCTTTTGGGGAGATGTATCGGGGTCTTCAGGGGGTCTTTGGAGGAAGTAAGAAGTCTTCATCAGGTTTGAACTTTTGCCTTTCCTGGTTCTGCTGACTCCTCTGCTGACTCCACTATGTTGTTGCAAGACGATACCAGACTTTAGCCATAATCATTGTCTCTTGTCTGTTCGTTGTGACATCTTTGTGTTCTTTGGTGTCTGCATTCCTTTGGTGCCTAGTTAGCCTTTGGCAATATAAGTTAACTGTTTACTTCATAGTACCTCAGTGGAACAATTACATGTCTCAGCTGCTTTGTTTAACCCCACATTTACTTCTTACTCATTTGATTTTTTTCCTGAATTTTACTTGGTTAGGAATACAAATTCATCAACATACATTACAGGAATACAAATTGATCAATGTATATCACATTAGGCTAATTACTGCTGCCAACCTTACACTGCTCAAATGAACAAAAATCAGTTTGGGATTCAATATTTCTTAAAAAAATATGCAGCCTTTGCTGTTTGCAGTTGTTGCATGTGAAGCATGTCATTGTGGTCTGGTAATTAAATGGGCATAGTTTGGGGTTTTAGTGTACGCAAAAGGAGGAAGAGAAAAAAATACATTTATTCTTTTTAATGTTTTTGTTACTTTCTTATGGTTGATCAGGAGAATGTAATGAACAAAATGTTTTAAGAAGCTTCAGCCTTGGCTGCTGCTCTGTTCCTGGGGCCATGTGTTGTGCTTTTGACAGTGTGAAAGTGTGTTCTTCTTAGCTCACATTCTGATGTAAGATTTCTCTATAGAGTATTTTAAGCTATAATTTTAGTGATTTTATGGCATTTATTTAAGGCTTAACTTCTAATGATTGTGCAAATTCTTTTTTTCACTAGTAGTGTTTTTTACTATTAGAAAATACACTTGCATTAAAAAAAGGATCTTTATATTCTCTAACTAAAAAAGACACAAAATTCAGTTCATTAAATGTTGAGTATTGTCTTCTTGCTGGATCATTCAGGGATTACATTTCTCTGAATATTTCAATTTAATTGTTGTACACTAAATATGCTCCCTGTGAGAGAGGGAACAATTCTAGTCCTTCTGGAGGCTGAAAAACTACAAGTTTCAGAACACAGCAGCTTCTCAGCTCACCTGAAGGGCTTAAGGGTCTTTGTCATGCTAAAACAAGGAACCCTCCCCTTCCCACTTATCTCCCCTGACCCCCATTTTGACTGTGGGCCTTGCTTCATGTTGGTTATTAGGGGATGAAGAGTAGGCAGGATCTTCCCCTTGCTGGAAAGTGAGATCTCCACCTTGTCATTGTTTGAGATCAGTAATAAAACAAAAGGTGCAAAGCAGGTGAAGGTTTCTCAACTCCACATTAATGTGTTATGTATTTGGGGTTGGTGCTGGTTGAGTCTTCTTGTTTGGTTGGTTTGCATTTTTTTGGAAGTGACAGACAAAAGATGGCTACATGTGAAGCAATTTTGTTCAATATCGAAGACATTCATGCTCTTATTTCTTATTTGCCATGTTTTGCTGGAAATATTACCTTCAAGATGGCCTTTTCTGGCTTACAGGAATGGAAGTTCTGGCATAGGGAGGACAAATAGCAGTCAACAAAATTATGTTTCCTTTTAATTGGGTGTTGTATAAGGAACACAGCAGTTACCAGGGGCATAAATCATTATTGTTTACTTGTATATTTTCTATCTGAGGCAGTCGTTGAGTTCTTAGGAAGGATATTTTCACTTGTATATATTTCTTTAAAATACATTTTTCTACCGACCTTAACTCCAGGAATAGATGAAAGCTGTGTTAATGTTTGTTTTTTAATTACAGTCTTATGAAATGTCTTTATCTTCACTTGGTCAGGCGTACTCAATTATAACTAAATGTCTTTTTACCTAGAAATATGTAAAGCCGTTCACCTGTCTTTTAAATAAACTGCATGAAAAGTCATGGTCTTGTGTTGCTAAAAGCCTAATGCTTTAGAAAATAATATTGTTGATGCTTATACTCACAGGCAATAAGTATTTTCAGGCTAATGTAATAGCTGTACTGAAAAGTTCCGTGGTCCATTGCATGAAATAGAGACATCTTTCAGAGTGGGATATTATCTAATTCCTGTAACTCACACATTTCTTAAACAGTGGTTTTGTTCATATTAGATCTTATAATGATAAACTTGGCTTCCCCCACCCCCCCCTTGATTTCTTACATAATACTCTAATACTAAAGTATTTGGAAAATGAGGTGAGTGATTTTGCAGATAAATGATGAAAACCTTTTCTCGGCATAAAGTTACTAGAGTTGTGTATACAATTACATAACATAGAGTAGTAAAATCAAATGGGGATTTTGTGGGCTGGGGAGCTTGTCTCTTCACTAAATCATTCCTTAATATCTTCTTCTTCTGTGGAGGAGCCAGGGATATATTTAAAAAAAACCCAAAAAAAAACAGTAAAAAGGGAAGGAACAGGAAGAGAAAAAAAAGATTAAAAATAGCAAAGAAAAGGGGAAAATAGCAAGGAGAAAATACATGTGAAATTAGGTTGTACAGTGCTGTTCATTCATTATTACTCCTAGGATTTTATACAAGTAAAATTGTCTCCTAAAAAAATGGGTGTTTTTTAAATACAAGGAATTGTAATACCTGCCCAGAAATAAACAAATCTCATAATGTAAATATATTGCAGGTGATTGTAGTTGTTTTAGCAATTTGTAAGTTGGCAAGTTTTTTATTCCTCTTTTTTACAATTTTTATTAAATGCTAAGTTTTTAATTTTAAGTTTAGGTCATGTCAACTTTCATGGCTTTGTTTGTTTGTTTTATAGAAAGTAATAGAATGTTGCTTACTAAGACATCCTCTTTAACCAAATTCTTGCACCCAAACATAAAACTAATGAAATTCAGATTCAGATATAGTCTTTCCTTCTAATGGTAAATCAAAAGCAAAGGCAAGCATTGTCTAAGCCTGTGGTTCCTACTGTGAGGTTCTGTATTTGCTGTGGTTTCATATATCTGTTGCTGTTTCTTTGATCTGAAGGACAGTTTAAATGGAAGTGATAATGTCCTGAACTGCTGGTCTTGTGATCTTTGTCCATAATGGTTAGTCAAAGAGTGTAGAAGCTTTTCTTATTGCCTTTATTTTTCCCCCCTGCTATTGGTTTTTAATGGTTTCATATCTCTGCTATCCTGTATACTAAGAGTCATGGGGTTTGTTTGAATGCAAACCTGGATTTATCCTTACCTTCACAGCTGCTGCTGTAAAAACCATGTTCAGTTATCCATGTTGGTCGTTCTACCCCAGAAAATGGTCTCTTTCAAAATGAACATTCTTTCAGGAGATTTAGAAAGTAAATAATGCATAGTTGCTGTCCACGGTTTTTCTGTTTAAACTATAATACTAAGGAAATGCCAACCAATAATTTTGACTTGGTGCTTTTTCAGTATCTTGATTGAAATCTTGCATTATAGTAAAACAACAGCCACATCCTGAAGAAAAAAACCACCCAAACTAATATAACGCCATCAATCTAGCCTTTTAATTTAAGCCATTGCTTGAAAAATACAGGGTCATGTTGGTCTTGATACTTGACTGATGTGCTTTAGAAGTTCATAGAGAAGCAAACTGGACAGATAAGGAATGCTAGTTTTGTCTGTTGTGTACCAACCTGCCTATTTTCTTATTTTTAACAACTGTCATGGTAAAACTGGTTTTTGGTAACATACAGAGATGCTATGCAATTTTTTTTTCATAGTGTCTTTGAATTTAAGGTTCCTAATTTTTAGCATTTAGTTAGAGAAGAAAAAGGGTAAAATACTTCACCAAAGCAAAATCAGCCTTACTTCTATTACATTAAAAAAACCCCAAGAAATGTTAACAGAAGATGTTAAAGATGTTTCCTAGCTGTTTTCTTAGGAAAGGCTGGGAGGGTTGTGTTTTGGAAATGGAGGGATGGTTTGAAGACCTTTGCACTGCTGCTTCTCTGTGACTTTGGCTTGTTCTTGTGTTCACAAAAGTACAAAGTGGTCTGTGGCTTGTGAGCACTCAGCAGAAATTGGAAAGGACTAAAATAGCTTTCATTGCAAGAGAAATGGGCTGGAAATCAGAGACCACCTAGCTGCCACAGATGAGGAAGAAAAGCAGCATCCATACATCTCATTGTGGGCATGACATGTCCTAGGATTTTTGCTTCTCTGGTCCTTTACACTCATGGGAAGACAGACTAAGTGGTGACTAGAGTTTTGAAGATGCTTGAAATAATATAGTCTAGATTTCAAAGTCTCGTTATTTTGCTTTTCTTGATGTTTTCTTTCTTATTTTCTATGATTAGTTGTGAGGTGTGCAGTTTGTATATATCAGTGCTGTGTCTATGGTTAGATATTTGTTAGGAAGAGTGAAAATTTCTCTCTTCTCTAACCTTATCTCCATTGTAGGTAACTAAAGCCTCATACTCTCAGTTTGAGATGTCTGGGGTTGAGAGGTGATTAGGCCTTATGATAAGGCTGCTTTAGACTGGTGGTTAGAGCATGATCTTCTGAAAGTTTTGTAGTACTTGCCAGATGAAACTCATGTCTATAAGCTCTCCATGGCATGAAGAGAAGTATGGCCATTCTCTTTGTCTAAGGTTAGGTAGCTTCAATTTTCCAAGCCTGTGTCGTCTTCTGTGGGGAATGACTTAGGTCAGAACTCAGTAGCTTGACAGGGGGATTGACATGCTTGGTGTTAATACAAAAGGGGTAATACTTGCTCCTGTCGTGGGCAGTTTCTTGAGGAAATAGAAAACAAGTTTGTGAAATTGAGTACAGCATTGATTTTTGTTTCTCAGGAGGCTGTTGCTGTTGAATTCTGGGTAAAGGAGTTAATTTGGGGAGGGATTGAAAAATATTTCTGTGTCCAATACCATTGTTCCTGGGAACTGTATGATATAAGCAGGGAGGAAGAAGAAAAATAGTCCACAAAACCCCTAGAAAAGCAGTAATGCTTAGTATAACTAATGTGACTGAAAAATTGATAACATGTTTTTAAAGATATTTTACCCTGCCACATTAATGTAGTCCTGCCTTTATTTGGCTTCTGTAGTGAATACACTCTACTTGCTTTCACAGGCTAAAGATTTAAAAGGAAATCATAGTTAGAAGCAAAGAAACTTTACATCTCATGATTTGTAACATTACAAAGATCAAAGCAAATGCGTTTGTCTTGGTTATGGTAGGAGACTGTACATGCTTTGAAAATGAGTAACTGAGGATTACATACTCAATCTAAACTGTTGACTTAAAAAACTGTATTAAGAAGAAAAATTATTCTGTATTAGAATAGTAAAGTTTAGTGACATTTGTGTTTCTGATACCCTGTTTTTTTCAGAAAAAAATTAATTGAAAAATATTAAATTTTGTGTTTTTAACTTTATCTTAATGTAGGAAACCCTTGTCATGCATTCAGCTAAAAATATCAGATCCCTTAAGCCAGAAAACAAAATCCTGCTCCTTCTTGAGAAAAATAGAAAAGAGCTTGCCTATTGGCTGTATTGTTTCTGATTATATAACAAAAAATGTTTGAATTTTATCTGCTTCTAAAAGCTAGTTTCTATTCTAACTTGTTAAATAATCCAACAAGCCACCTGGCATGTGTAAATGGAAGAAGAAATTCAGGATTTTGCTTAGTAGAAATAGAAAATCCCTCAGCCCTGCAGCTGAGTCTACATTTTATGAAATTTTTATCAACTCACATGACTCTTAACTGCTAATGCTTAGCTCTTATATACACCTATAATTTTAAAGAGATGGATTATCATTCTGATCTTATTTAATCAGTTTAACGATTACCACATCCTCAAAGAAGAAAATTGAGACTTGAGGGCAGGTTTTACTGGGCACAGGGCAAAGGTTAATTGTTGGTGAGGAGCAGGAGCCTGTTTCTCATTTACAGGGGAGTGCTTGGACAGGAGCACCCTGTGCTGGGTTAGGAACTGGCTGGAGGTCCGGGCCCAGAGAGTGGTGCTGAACGGTGCTGATCCAATTGGCAGCTGCTCACCAGTGGTGTCCCCCAGAGATCAGTGCTGGGCCCAGTTCTGTTTAATATCATTATTGATGATCTAGATGAGGGGATTGAGTCCATCATCAGCAAATTTGCAGATGACACTAAGCTGGGGGGGAGTGTGGATCAGCTGGAAGGCAGGAGGGCTCTGCAGAGGGACCTGGACAGACTGGAGAGTTGGGCTGATTCCAGTGGGATGAGGTTCAACACGGCCAAGTGCCGGGTCCTGCACTTTGGCCACAACAACCCCATGGGGAGCTCCAGGCTGGGCACAGAGTGGCTGAGAGCAGCCAGGCAGAGAGGGACCTGGGAGTCTGGATTGACAGGAAGCTGAACAGGAGCCAGCAGTGTGCCCAGGTGGCCAAGAAGGCCAATGGCATCCTGGCCTGGCTCAGGAACAGCGTGGCCAGCAGGTCCAGGGAAGTGATTCTGCCCCTGTACTCAGCCCTGGTGAGGCCACAGCTCGAGTCCTGTGTCCAGTTCTGGGCCCCTCAGTTCAGGAAGGAGATTGAGGTCCTGGAGCAGGTCCAAAGGAGGGCAACCAGGCTGGGGAAGGGATCCAGCACAAGTCCTGTGAGGAGAGGCTGAGGGAGCTGGGGGTGTTCAGCCTGGAGAAGAGGAGGCTCAGGGGAGACCTCATCGCTCTCTACAACTCCCTGACAGGAGGCTGGAGCCAGGGGGGGGTTGGGCTCTTTTCCCAGGCAGCTGCCAGTAAGACAAGAGGGCATGGACTTAAGCTCTGCCAGGGGAGGTTTAGGTTAGGTGTTAATAAAACATTCTTTACAGAGGGGGTGATCAGACATTGGAATGGGCTGCCCAGGGAAGTAGTGGATTCTCCATCCCTGGAGATATTTAAAAAGAGACTGGATGTGGCACTCAGTGCCATGGGCTGGTAGCCACAGCGGTAGTGGATCAAGGGTTGGACCTGAGGATCTTTGAGGTCCCTTCCAGCCCAGCCGATTCTATGATTCTATGATTCTATAATTGGTGACTTATTTGGTGGTGTAATTCAGGTTTAGAACATTACTGAGGTAGGTATTAGTTGAGCAGGTTTTGATAGATGGTATTTGCCAAGTCAGCCGGTCAGCATGGGAGCTTCTTGTGCCTTCTCAGGTAGCTCGAGATGCCCAGGCCCATGTCTCTCTCTGGTATTAGGGGCAAAGTTTGGTTGTCAACAGACATCCTCCAGTCACCTGTGTCTGCTGATGTGTCAGTGTTTCTGCCTGCAAAACCTGTGACCCGATTGCATCTCTTTTCTGAGCAGTTAGAAAGGAGTCATTGCTCCTGTCACGGTTTTATTCTTTGCAGCACTGGAGGAGCTATTTCAGCAGGCTTCTTCTGCAGCTGCTGTGAACTCATTGTGAAGAAAAGCAAGGAAGCTATGAAGAATGAGGGTTGAATGCCAACCTGCTGCTTGTAAATTGTCAGGTATCTTCTAGTAAGAAAGGTGAAAATGAGAACTGAGTAAGCGGAATGGCTTGAAAGTGCAGGGAAGCAAGTGTTGGCACTGAAGATTAAAGAAGCCAGAGGTCTGCTATTATACTTCTTACAGTGGCTCATCTCCCTGCTTGATGAGGAACTGATGTTTCAAATTTATCCTTCAGCTGTGGGGAAGTAAGATATGTAAGGGGAATATGTGGGGAAGTAAAGATATGTGGTGGAATTAGAAATTTGGGTGAGGGCATTAGGTATTAGGGTTAGGGGATCACAGGGGTAGCATGGATGGTGGAGGAGGCTATGAGCTGAGACAAATGTTAATAGCCCATCCTCTGCCAAGACTGCAGCCAGGTGTATTCAAGGCAGAGCAGCAGCTGCTAGAACAGGAGATATGGGGGGAGGCTCTTGAGATATGAGGAACACATGCTCTGAAAGACAGTACTGGAGACATATGGAGGGAGATGTGACAGAACAGGGAGACTTTAGGACTATATAGGGACTACTGAACAGTGTGACAGAGGTCCTCAGGAGAGGACCAAGCCAGAACTTATGGGGACCCCATAGTTGTCCCAGCACTATATACACATTATGCCTTAGTACACACTACTTGCCTTACTCTTCTGGACTGTGTAGCTTCCCCTTAGGACAGGGATACCTTGTGAAGAACCACTGCACTAACCCACTCAACATCCCTCCTGGGCTGCGCCTCTTCTGCTGAACAGAGAAGTCATGTACTTTGTAAAATTGTGCCCTTATCTGTGATTAACATGGTTTGGTATCTGTGCCTGTTTGACCTCTATGCTGTTAAGTCTGTGACATCTGGGAGATGGTGTCTGAAGCTGAGTGAACCTTGGAGCCATTGTCTTTGAAGTGTTTTCAGCTTCTTAAAGCAATGAAAGTATCCTAATAAAAATCAGTTTAAATATCTGTGTGATATGTAGAGTTTTATACTAATGTTCTTTCCTGTTGTTTTTCTTAAATTCTGATCTCTTACCTTTCCTTAATGCTGCACACTATAAATCTGCCATATTCATACACTTAGTCATACACTAAGTATGTCTAGTCAGACACTAGTCATAGTCATACACTATTCATACACATAGTCCTTATACTATGCTTTTTAGGTGTATAGTGAAGGAATTTAGTTTCCCATTTGTTTTGGCCTTCTCTTTGTTTGGAAATGTTGTCCTACCCTATTTTTTTCCATACTACTTTGCAGTATCAAAATACTTTTACTTCTCAAAAACAAAAAGAGGAAGGAGAGGGAGTGATGTACAACATGAAATTAAGTCTGTGTATGCAGGAAGAAACAGTCCATTGGATTATTATTTTTTTTTAAACCAAGAAATGTGAACAGATGAGAAGTGCAAGTGTAGATATAGTTTTACAAAACATTGATGTACCAAATTTAAACTTTGTTACCAGTTTTATACTTCAGTGAGTTATGCAGGTTCCAGTATGACTAGCAGTGCAGAAATGGAAGACTAAAAAAACCAAAACACAAACTAAAAAACAAAACCCAGAAACAAATGGTAAAAGAAAATGATGTGATAGCGAGAAGTGTCATCCTACCATCTTAGAGTACACCTCTCTTTAAAATCTTCCTGTGGACATTTCCTGTTGCTCTGCTAAGCAGTCCCTATTCTGTGGTAAGGGGTTTATGTTTGTGCAAACTCTCAAAGAATTTGCATTTGTGTGCTAAGTCACAGCAGTGCGGGAAGAGCGCTGTTAAGGCTCAGCCTGAGACTCAGCAGTAGTAGCTGCACAGTACAACAAAAATCATATGACAATTCTGAGGACATAAGTGCTGCTACAGTTCCTATTTTTTGTAATAGATATATATGATCATTGCTTGATAGCACAGTGCAGTACCTGTCACAAACCATTTTTCCTATTAGGAAGACTGCAGTTTTTCTCTTTTATAGTTCATATTTCAGTGCATTGGTGTGCTAACCATCATGACGGTGACTGTCTGAGTTAATTTTTTTTGCTTCTTTTTATAGTGGATTTAGTATAGAACATGAAACTGATTAAACTGACTAAAATAAGAAGAGTGAGACAAAGAAGTTCAGTTTTTCCTCGCTAGCTGCTTTGGCCACTCTCTGTTATTTATCAGAAGTTTAGACAGCCTTTCCAACACTTTTTTCCAAGTAGTAGAGCTTTGCAGTCTTTACAAGATGATGAATGAGTTCTTCTATGGAGTCTCCATGTATTCTTGTGCAATATCTTTTGTTATAAAACACTTTCTTCAGTGGCAGTTATTGCTTAAAGTGCTACATTTGTAGCAGAGTAAAGGAGTTCTTAATGTTATGACCTGCTTAAAACACTTCAATGAAAAGATCTGTTAGCTAATTTTTACTGGAAATTAGTCTTACTCGTGTGTTATAGGAATTACGTTTTAAAACATCTAATTGCTTTGAAGAAAGTTTAAAGCATATACTCTGTGACTAGAAACCAACCCCATAAGTAATTGCATGTTCTTTTATACAGAATGCATCAAAATCAAAGACGAAGAAAAAAACAACTAAAACCCAGGAAGCCAAAAAAATAGTGAAGAAGAAATTTAAAGTCAACACAAAAATAGTCTTTACTGAAGATGGAGAGGTAAGATTGATTCCAAATAACTATATTTTGGTGGGAACTGAATTCATAGTTTCTATAAATCATAGAATAGTTTGGGATGAAATGGACCTTTAAATATCATCTAGTTCCAATCCTCCTGCAGTGAGCAGGGACATCTTCCAATAGGCCAGGCTGCTCAAAGCCCCATCCAACCTGGCTCTGAATGTTTCCAGGGATAGGGCATCTACCATCAATCTGGACAACCTGTTCAATGTTTTACCACCCTCACTGTAAAGACTTTCTTCCTAATACCTAATGTAAAACTCTTCTGTTTCCATTTGAAACAATTCCCCCTTGTCCTATCACTACATGTCCTGCTAAAAAATTTGTCCCTGTTCATTGACCCCTTTTAAATACTGAAAGGCTGTGCTAAGGTCTTTCCAGAGCCTTCCCTTCTCTGTCTGTCTTCACAGGAGAGATGCTTCAGCCTTCAGATCATTTTTTGTGGCCCTCCTCTGGACTTTTTCTAACATGTCTTTTTTGTGTTGGGGGCTTCAGAACTGGACAATCCAGGTGGGGTCTCACCAGAGTAGAAGGGAAGAATCACCCTCTTCAACCTGCTGATCCAGCCCAGGGTACAGTAGACTTTCTGGGCTGCAAACTCACATTGTTGGCTCATGTCCAGCTTTCAGACACCAGTATCTGCAGGTCTTTCTTGGCAAGGCTGTTGTCAATCCCTTCACTGCCCAGCCTGTGTTGATAGCAGAAGGCACCCCAGGTACAGGAGGTTGCACTTGGCCTTCTTGAACCTCATCAGGTTTACATGGGCCCACTTCTGGAGACTGTCCAGCTCCCTCTGGATGGCATCCTATCCCTCTGGTGTGTCAGATTCACCACTCAGCTTGGTATTGTCACCAAGACAAAAATACTTTCAAAAAATGTGTGATTTTTAAATTTTTTTCAATCAGTTTAAGTTTTTCAAAACTGTCAGCTTCCATTTAGAATTCAGCTCCACTGAGAGTTAGATGAGTGCTGGGCACTGGACTTTTTTCACCTTACTATGTATGGGATACTTGTATGTGATCTTTTAGTGTATATACATAACCAGACCTCTTCTCTGCCTATTATCTTCAGTTTCAGGTGGAATAAAGAACCTATTTTTCTCTTACAGAAATGTAAAATAGCTTTCCTGTAGGTATTTGTAAAAGTTACTCCAAGTTTCAAGTTAACTTACTGGAATTAAAACAAGTCCCTGATTCTCTTTTCAGCCTTCACTGTTTCTAGATTGAAATTGTTGTTAGAAAAGCTGAAGAAGTATCAAATTTTCACCTACTGATACTGGTGTAGCAGTTCATTGAAATTTGCCAGTTATTTAACTGGATTTTTTAACAGCCCTGGGGAAAATGTATTGATTTGATAGTGGATGTGGATTCTAGTCACTCTAAAGTTTCGACATGGTGATAAGCTCACTAGCAAGCCTCTGTGCCCCATAAACTTTTCTAAACTTTTCTGTTTGTTTTCACCAGTTTTGGTGCTGCATATGTTGTTTTCTATTTCCAGCAATAAGAAAAAAAGAGTTGTTTTTTTGTTTTGGTTTTTTTTTATTTGGTTTTTTTTTTTTTTTTTTTGTTTTGCTTTTTTGTTTTTTTTGTTTTTGGTTTTTTTTTTTTACGCTGAACTAATGTCAGTGAGGCCTAAACTGAAAGAGAAATCACCTTTCCAAGGTGATTTACGATTTACTTTTGTGACCAGATAAAACAGAACATTTTCTGTTGCTGGTGAAGGGAATATAAAGTCTTGTCTAATGTCAGTAATGATATGGCTAAAGTTTTCAAGGTTGCTCCATTGACTGGAAGTTACATCTTCAGATTTTTTTAGATATTCAGGGGCTGTTTTCTCATCTTAAAGTACATGTGCAAATTTTTTATGTATCTATACAGTGAAGCAAAAAGGAGTGAGAACGAAGAAAAAAATAGAAAAAAATGTAATTAGAAAATGCGCACAACAGAGAAGGGGTGAATTATTTAAGGGAACATACAAAAATGTAGTTTTCTAGAAAGTACAAGTACAAAAACTCCATTTTACAAAAAGAGGAAACACTAGGTTGGCTTTATCAGTAATGGGTGAAAAACACCCTGTTTTTCATTAAGGAATTCTAAACATGCTTGGTTATGCATTTGTATCTGAAAGGAACTCTATTTGCTGCCATGTGGTTTCTCTTTAGGAGCTACTACTCCACCAGTCCATAAGCAAGAATATTTTTATCTCCTTTAATATGTTGGAGTATTGATTATTTAAATGTAAACATACTGTTCAGATTTACTAGTGTGTTGTTCTCTTTTCAAGAAGAGTCACTTGGAAGCAAATACCCTTTTTCTCCCAAAATGTTTAGCAGGATTATAAATTATTTTTTCTCTTAGGCAAAGTGGAAAAAAACAGAGGAAGTAGTTCAAGTGAACCCATAAAACAGCAATAAGATGTAATAAACTACTTTTTCAAAAATTCCTTTTTGACAATGTGATGTTAAATAAGGTATCCAAGTCTGTATAGTGCAAAGGTTTTGCTTATTTCCTTTGCAAATTGATTTGTTTTTATTTAGCCTAGAAAAATAATGTAATGTTTAGGGCATCAAGACATTGATGTGGGAAAAATTATTCTAACCATTATTCTTCTTTTTGATGTGCATAATTCAGTTAGTGCAGCAGTGGCCACCTGTGCAGAAATCCAGTTTGGCAAAAGCAGATGAAGAAGATGATGCCACTGGTATCAATTTAGATAAAGCGAAGGAGATACTTCAGGAAGAAGACAAATTTGACAAAGAAGAATACAGGAAGAAAGTAAAGGAAAAACATAGGGTAAGTTGATTTCTACCTTGATTACTGAAGTTCATAAATAGATACTGTGATATGCTCGGTGAGGAAAAATACTACTAACATTGAATATCTAGTTGAATATCTAACACTACTAATTAGTAATCATTGGATAAAGTCAAACTGGATAAAGTCAGCATTTGCATCAGAGAAATAAAAAAAGCATCCTTAAAGATCTGCCAGCTTTGTTGTGATCTCTTGAGCAGTTTCCCAAGGCATCTTGCTGACTAATTCCTTTGAAGATCTGGAATTTTGCCTTCCTAAAATTCAGGGTCCTGATTTTGGTCTTTGCCTGACCCATCTCCATCAGGACTGCAAAGTCCACCAGCACATGTTCACTGCAGTCCGGTCTGCCTCCAATTAGCTCACTTGCATTGGGTGACCATCAGGTCTGGTATCATGTCTGCTCTGGTAGGGTTGTCTATTACGGAATCACAGAATTATTGAGGCTGGGAAAGACCTGTGAGATCATCAAGTCCAGCCTATGATCTAACACCACCACACAGGCTAGACCATGGCACTAAGTACCACATCCAGCCTTTCCTTAAACACCTCCAGGGATGGTCCACCACTTCCCTGGGCAGTCCATTCCAATGTCTGAGTTACCAGTTGCCTTGCTTAAGAAGTTATCCTCATCAGTCCTTTCTTAACAGAAGAATGGTAGGGAAAAATTTGAACTGCCTCACAGTAAGGAGGAATTATGTAGTCACTTTCATAGTGACTACTCAATGGTATTTAAAAATTCTCCCACATCATAAAGTTTCCTTTCACAAAAGATAACATAATCACTCTGCAGAGCATACTTAGTTGAGTTTGAATCTTTGGCTGGCATCTCAGTGATGTGAAGGAATACCCAAGTCCAGGTATCATGACTGTACTGCTGAAGCCCCATCAGGTTCTTCATCATTGTCTGAATTTGCTGTTACAAGTTTGTGTAGCAAACTAGTGATGTATTATTTCTTAGCCTCATTGGGAGGGAGAAAATGAAACATAAGAGATTTGTTACCAACAAAGCTACAACAAAACTAGGAGATTTTCTTATCTTATTTTCATGGCTTCAGTTTTAGCCTAAGTGTCGATGTCTTGGTGTCCCTTGTGTCACTGGAAGAGGAGCTTTTGAAAGTTGTATAAGGTAGAATGAAAGTAACCCCGCCTGACCCTCAATCAGCAGGTCCTTTTTATAGGAAGTCTTAAAACCATCACATGAGACTGTCATTGCTTATCTTAAAATCCTTCACACTTCACTATCAGCCAAAATACATCATGGTGTAGCACAAACTCTGTTATCTGACCTTTACTTTCTGCTATAAGACTAATCATTTAATCCTTTGTTTTGGTTTCCTTCCTGCAAGCAGACTGCTGTGGATCTTTTATTTGTCCATGTGACATCTAACAGCCATATGTGACAACTCTGTTTCTTTGTTTTCCAGCTTGCTTATGAAATTCTTCTACAACTCTCTCTTTTTCTCTCTTAGTTTTTTGAAAAAGTCATTGTTGAATTTTTCTTCTGTCCAATTTGTACAAGATCTTTGCTTAACTTTTTCATCTGTTTAACTTTTTTCTATTCCTTCACTTTCAGCAAGTTTTTAAATGTCTGGATCTTGATTCGTATTTCCTCCTCTTAATTCCTTTTCTTCCTACTGAAGCTGATGCTTGGCGTAGCTTCCTGGTTTGTATGTCTGGCAGTTTTTATTTTTCAATCAATTTTTGAAATGTGCTAAGTCTATTAAAATTAATATATAAGTAGATTAGAAGACCACTAGAGACAAATGTGTTTAGGTTTTGTATAAAGCAAATGTGGCAATCTGCACCATGGTTAGGTATTTCAGTAATCAAAAAGTCATCTGAAACTGAATGCATGCTAATCCCTCACACCATCTCTACACTGGTGTTAAAATGGTGACTTGAAATAACAAAATAATTTAAAGAAGGCTGTGAAAGCAGATATGGTTTCATCTAGTATTTTATATCTTGCATATGGATTTTTTTATCTTTTGCACAAATTTTGATTTAGATTGTGAATGGATATAAACAAACACTGTAAAAAAAAACTGGTTTTGTAAAGCTTATGATTTTATGGGTCATCTTCAGTTGAGAATCCCCCTTTTATGGTTTCTTCAGTATAATCTGGAAGATAAAAGAAAAATCTTTGGGGAAAAATAGTTACCTTCTTAAAATCAAAACTTGGATGAAAAAGCTTTTTTTTTTTAGGTGTACATTTTTTGTCAGCTTAGTATTTCTAATGAAGAGCAGAACTATACAGAAAATATCTACAAGCCATTGTTTTTAAATCTGTATGTGAATTCCTTTAAATGAGCAGTTTTCAGTATGATCAGAAATCTGTTTTGGTGTATTCATGAGATGTCTGGATTAGATGAGATGTATGTTACAGCACCTTAAGGCTTGTGGAAACTTGCAAAGCATTTATGCTAAAATTAGCTTTCCTTCCTGTGTCTTACAATTTTTATCCTCTCCATCCTTTGTAAGTGGGAAAAGATTGAAAATCAGATGGATAAAATGAAAAAAAATTGCCGTATACTTGTGATGTAATTAATGCTCATTGAAGTTTTGGAAGCTAAGTAAATTTTAGCTGTTGAGCACAAGGGAAAGGACAGTAATACTATCAAAATTACATTAAAAGAATTTTTCTTTAATGGATACTTAAAGCCAGCCCACCTAGAGGTATAGATCTGAGCTCTTTTGAAATGTGTAAGATATTACAGAAAATAATAAAAGAAGTGAATAAAATATTCAGAACATGTTTTGGCACTCTGTTTTTCAAGTTTTCAACTGACAATGTGCTCTGCTGTTAGGAGCTAAAATATAGTGGCAGAGGAAGAGTCATCTTACTTCTTAATAACCTTTCTTTCTGAATCAACCTAAGCTCAGAAAAATGCCAATTTGTGCTGACAGAAAAGTAAGTAGGGGCCTTGTTTCTTACCTCACTTTCCAGCAAATACGATGCATTGTGAACGTGGGGTGATAAATGTGAGAGGGTGGCTAAAGTAATTTTTTTAGTGTTTTTTTTTTTTTTTTTTTTTTTTTTTTTTTAATTTGGGCAGCATAAGTAGCAAACAAACTGAAGGTGTCTGCAGGGACCTGATATTGCAAGGTGCAGGGACTAACTCCCTGAAAGAAGTTAAGCAATCATGGTGGTAGAGGCTTGACAGCTGTAGTTAGCCTTCAGGTCACAGGGATCTTATAGAAAACACTGGGAGGAGAAGAGAGATACTTTGTGGTCCTTGTGGTGATGATATGTTGCTGGTTTTTACCACTTGATGTTCAGAGTTACGTAGTCTCTTTGTTTTTCTCATACTGTTCTTAATTCAGTAGAAAACATAGAACTAATTAAAAAATTCTATTCAAACAGAGTCTCTCTAATTTGTCTTCTTTTCCCCAAAGGCATTTGGGAGAGTGGATAGTCTTAATGAGGAGGATACAATGTGATATTTCACCCTTCCCTAAGTATTGCTACTTAATTACCTCTTTCCAAGACTAAATGAAAAAATTTTTCATACTAAACTGTATGGAAAGACTTTAATACATTTTTTAAATTGCCATTTCAGGAAGAGTATACTTACCCCTGTGAATTTATTCAATAACCTTCTGACTGAAATTCATTCTTGCATATGGAAGATTGCTGACTGCTAAGGGAAGCCAAATCCCTTGGCTTTCAGCTCCAGAAGTTCCTTCTGCAGGTCAGTTAGATGGAGGCTGCTGTTGCTCCAGGTTACAGACCCAGCCCTAGCAAGGCTGCAGATGTATTGCCCAGATGCACACACACAGTACACACATGGGTGGTCACAGGGACAGGAGAGACAGAACAGATAAACACAGGCAGCACTTGTGCAAACATCAACAGCCCAGGCAGCACAAGCTTATTTCTTCTTGTTGGCTGATCAGGACTGAAGTTTCTAGCAGAACTCCTGACACCCTCAGCTCCTGTGAGTCACAGCCCGTGCCTTTCAGGTATTCCATTGTAAGTTTACTCTGTGCCATGACAACCTTCTTCCTCTTGTTCCTCTCCCTTACAAGTTCTGTGTCAGCCTCCTCAAGGCTGTGCTTGTGTGATTCCTTTGGTGTTCATAAGAGACTTACAAGTTTAGGTCTGTGTTACTGTCTGCCTTCCTTCTCATTAGGGTTAGTGTATTTGGTGTTCAGTTTATTACTTTTTCTCCTCTGTGTCTTTTTCTCACTATTAACAGGATATCCTTACAATTCACATTATAACATTTAAAGTATCGCTAGAAAGACCATCCAGGTATATTTAAACATGGAATTCAAAAGACATATTTTCTGACAGTTTTTGCATATAAGAGGGAGAGTAGGAGAAAGTCTGTAACATTGTTAATTTTATATTAATTCACATAATAGTTCTTCAGAATCTCAAAAGGATGCTTTCTCTATGGAAGTAAAAATGGAGGCATAATGCTAGGAATGTTGTAACAGCTGCAGTACTAAGTTTAGAGCTGACATGTAAAAAGAATGAAGATTTCTGTAGGCATTTAGGAGGGAAAAAAGGAACCATACACCTATATAGGATATCTGGCATGCTTGGAGAGAGTACTAGGAGAACTAAAATTGACCTCATGATGGCTTAAATTCTATATGATCTGAATTAATGCAAAGAAAGATGCACATGATGAAGGAAGTTGAAAAAAAGCTCTAAGTTAATTTCTGAAGGAAGATTTTGTTCCCTTTACAACCTGCAGTTGAGCAAAACAGAATCAAACTGAGAGTTAATTTAAAAGCAGAAATGCTGATGATTTATTCCTTTGTTTGTTTGTTTGGGGTTTTTTATTTGGGTTTTTTTGGTGTGGTTCTTTTTTTTTTAACTAGTAGAAGAAGCATGACTAAATGAGTTACGATATCAAATTTCATTTATAGTGGGTTATTTTGCCTTTATGTAACTCATGCCACACTACATTCTTTGTTTTTTGCCTTGTTTTTTGTAATGCTGTGGCCTTTTTCTCTCTCCTGCCCCCACCATGAGCCTCATCCCATGCATTGGCTGAGCTGTGGCTCAGACGTGAAAGGTCTTGGGGAAATTGCTTTGCACCTCACCTCTTCCTTTGGCAGCCCCTCTCCCAGACTTGCTTTTGCAAGTGATTTCTGTTGATGACAGAGTAGTTATGATTTAAGCATGTTTTAGAGTTATTCTAAAATAATGCTAAAAGTAATTGTAGCATTTTATAGCAGGTCATTGAATGATATGTATATCAGTTCAAGAAACAGAAAATATACCCCCTCAGGGATTTTCTTTATCTTATCAAATGTTTAGCATGGCTAAGTAAAAAAATTATATGCAATTAATAAAATAGATGCTGTTACATGCAAACCATTTTGTATGTGGGAAGGTAAATGTACCTATGAGAGAGTTTTTATAGTTAGAAATCAACCAATACACACATTAATTCTGAAGAGAGATTGCATCATATTTCAAAGGAAAAAATCTGAATGCAAAAGAATCTCAGTGTTGTATTATGCATGTTATGGTACTGTTATTCACTATTGCTGGATACTCAGTACTTCATTTTGCAGTGAAATAAGCCAGATTTCACTGTAATTGTACAGTTGGTTTAATGTGGTGCTGAGTGAGGAAGATAAAATTCTCTCAGGTAAAGAGTGTGCCAGCACAGGGAAGGTTGAGCTGAAGGGAAGAGGTTGCTACTGGGAAGAGTGTTTAGCTGAACAACAAAGTATTAGAAACAAAGAGATGTGTGAAATAAATCAAGAGTGTATTATTTTGTTAAAAAACCCATCTGAGCCCTTTCATCATAGCTCTTGTGTGCAGGCCATACAGCTTTATGTTCCAAGTGTAGAGCTCTTAAGGGGGGTGGACATTGGCAGGTGGGTAGAGGGGAATCCCTTTTATCTTAGCAGCAGCATCCCTCTGATCTTACTGTGCTGATGGTGGAGGGAAGGGCTTCCTAATTGTTTGTTTTGCTTTCATTTCAACAACTGAATGGGCTACACTTAAAGCTTGAAGTGCCCTTGAGTGTTTTCTATGATTTTTCCTGCAAAATCAGAGTTCTTGGCCTCATCTTGTTGATATGAAAAGTAAAAAAATTAAATAACAGAGTAGATTGTTTGTGTACACTCTAATCAGATGAAAATGCAGCTGCAGGCTGAAGTAGTGCAGGTTTAACTTCAGTTAATGTGGAGCTGCAGCCTTAGTGCTGTAAGGGAACTTCTGTGCCAGGCTGCCTGTCCTACTGGAGATTGTAAGGGCACAGCTGCCCAAAATGCTGCCCTCTACTTATCATGGGCCTTAGAGGCAACCTGGCAGCTTCTGACACAGCTTCTGGTGGGAGCTGCACCCTTCACTTGCTGAAGACTCGGGTACTGATGGGTGCCTGTCACCTACATGAGCAGGTGGAGGTAGCTGCAGGGTTTGCTTTCCCAGAATTCCCGATTCACAGAATTGTCATGGCTGGAAAAGACCTCTGAGATCCTTGTGTCCAACTATCAACATCTGCCCTCTGATAAAATAAATGAAATATATGCAAATCAATACCTGTATCACCATGCCCACTAGAGCATGTCCTGACATTCCTCATCTACATGGTTTTTAAATACTTCCAGGGTTGGTGGCTCAACCCCTTCCGTGGGCAGTTTGCTCCAAGGCCTGACTACTCTCTCTGTAGGTTCAGAATCTGTCTCTGATATCGATTTGCACACAGGAAAAGATGGTTCCTGAATTGAACCTGTATTTTAATTACTACGATTTAAAATCTCTACTGGAAGGCTGTTTGTCAGAAGCAAATTGGATATATACCTGTGTTCTACCTTATGTCCCTTTTTGCTTCACTCACGGAACATCTCAAATAATTTTTGTGAGTTTATATATGTATGTTTAACATACATATGTTTAAACCATATGGTCTACTTACCAACTTAAATAAAAAGAATCCTTAAAATATGTTCTGTGTTTAGATGTTAAAGAGAAAGGAATAATTTTCAGTTTTGTCTGCTGGTTTCCTTTGTTGTGTCATTTTAACAATGTCTTTTTAAGGGTCAGTTTATGCTAGCTGGTATTCTTTAAAATGAGAGTGCCTTTTTTCCAACTGTCTCAAAGACTTTTCCTAGTGCTTGTTTAGTGTTTAAGATGTCACTGTGCTATCTTTCACATGCCTTTGACACATTTTTCCTATAGTCTTAAATAGTTGCTACTAGACCTATGTTTCAGTTTCCCTACCAGTATACATCAGCTCTATAGAGTAAGTTTACATTACATTTATATAGTTTGTTGCTTGAAGAGGTTATTAAGTAGATTCTAAACCCAAATGTTAAGATTTAAAAAAAACCTAGCCAAAACAAACACAAAATAATCCAGAAGGGTTCTCTTTTTTTTCCCTGAAGGTATTAAGGTTTGTTTTTATTTTTGCCCATTATGTTCAAAGAAATACTAATAGGTTGATTAACTTTTATCTTTCAATTGGGAAAGCTGTTTTTTTGGGGGTTTTTTTGTTTTTTTTTTTTTTTTAATGCTTAGAGCATTTCCTGCATGTAGATGATTTGCTGATCTCTGTAACATGACAGATATTAAACTACATAGCAATATAAAATGTAGCAATGACCAAAAAGTGACTACTGAAACAGAATTTTCTTACGTAACATATTCAATCCTCCCCCATTCTGTTCATTTTTAAGTCATTAATAAATAGTTGTCACTAATTCTAATTTGATTTCCACCTACCTGTGCAGCGTGTAAGCATTGTGAAAGAGGGCACAGATTGACTTGGTGTTGGCTCGTGCGTGCTGATTTTGTAGCTACAAGTCAGTAATCTTGGTTTATAGGCTGGTGCTGTATTTATTAAAGCTGGATTTTCAGCCACCAAGTTGCTTACAAGCTGAGCAGTTAATATAATAACAACTGTGAACAGCACAAACCTGTATGAAATTTGAGAGAAGACAGTGTGGGGTACCACCGTGTCATTTATAAAGTCAATTCTCAGGGCACACTTATGCTTTAAAATTTGGTTGGAAAGCAGCTCTCGGATAGGATGATACCATATATGAGAGAATCTGTGAAGTTTTGAGCAGCTGTTTGTGTATTTCCTGCAGGACAGCTGACTGTCCTCATTTAATGTCCCAATAAAATAACAAGGTATAGTAAAATACTGAGAAACTGTATCAGGTACTTCTATCAACTAGAATAGAAACATGGAATTGTTTTGGTTGGAATAGACCTTTAAGATCATCAAGTCCAGCTGTTAATCAGACACTACCAAGTTCACAAGATGTATTTGCAAATGGCAGACACATTTTTCTAGGCAGAGCGATTGGCTCCAAACCTCAGCCACCTCTGAAATCTGTTTTGTGGTATACCATCACCCAAGCTGTTAAAATAGAAGAGGCTGATAGCTTCAAATTATGGCATTGGTATGTAAGGGATCAATTATTAAAAAGTGCAATGTTTAAACCTTTGGTTAAAACTTGCAGGAGTTCTTGGCATTTAAATCAAAAGACTTCTGATGACTCAAGTGAACATGTAATGCTCTTGAAACTAAATATGCCAGAAGATGCATTAGTTGTATTGAGTTAAGCTATTTCTTGTTTTAGGTAAACAAATAGAAGAGGCAGTGAAATTTTAGGCTGGTAAAACTGCATTATATCACCAATGAAAAGAATTTATTACATATAAGTCTGAGCAGCTACGATCTATATACAAACTCCCTAAGAGAGAGAAAGGCTTTTATTATACAAGTTGTTTACAAATTAAAAAGCTGAAAGAAAAAATACTATATGAAACAAAGCTGTTAGTAATACATGGTAATAAACCCTGTATTTTTTTGAATATGGTAGTTAATTCTCTGGAAAAAGTAAAATGTTCTCTTAACTGTAGAAAGAAAAGAGTATCAAAGGAAGAGGAGATTTCCTGTGGAGAAGGTGTGGGGGGGTGGGGGTGGCAGGGAATAACTTTCAGCTTTCAAAATTGCTGGATTTTCTTTTTTATAACTGAAATCTTGACTTTATCTATATATGTATCTTTCACATATTCCTGACCTTAACCAACTTGAGCGCTGCCATAATACTATTATTGGTTTGTTGGGGTTTTTTTGCCCCTCAGCTTGAGAATATGGAATGTAAATTTTTTTTGGACTCTTGGAAGCAAAAGGGATATGAGTTTTTGTTTTGAAAACCAACAGTGAAAGAGGAAATAGTGTGAAAAGAAGACAGTGGCAAACTTCTTAGCTTCAAAGTTAAGAAAAGAAAGTAGCTTTTCTGTATATTGCAAGCTGCTTTATCCATTGCTTTTGCTTCTACTTAGCAGAGCTGGTTCTGTTGTTGGTTCTAGTGCAGGAGAGGGAGAAGGCTTTAATAACTGTGACTCTTCTTCGTTTAGTAGAAAGCCACGTGGTTGAGCCATATTACATGATGATTGCTAAAAACTTTCAACTCTGATTAGTGAGGTTTTTAACCATCCTTGTTAACTAGATGAGAAATTGCAGAGAGAAAAATGATAATTTGCAGGAAATTTAAAAAAATCTAATTGACAAGGTCTCTGAGCTGTGTCATATCATTAATAATGAACTAAATAAAAAGGAATATAATGCTAACCAGTGTATCTTTGTGGAAAGTAGATTTGTAGTGAGTGGTGTGTGTTTATGTATTTTTATCAGAGCAGAATCTGGTTTGAAAATACCTTATGGAATACACTGAAATTTCTGCAGGGCTTTTCATTTAAGGGTTTTGATTAATAAATGAACATGGCACAAATTAAATGGACTAAAAGCTCTAACTGGAAGAAACCAGTGGCTTCTGATTAAGTAGATGTTTCTAGTGGGCTCATGGGATTTATTAAATGGGAAGTGTAGTATTTGCAGATGGTTTTTTTTTATGTCTGTCATGAAGGAAAGCTTTCTTGCTAAGCTGGGCTCAGAAGCAAAGCAAGCTCTGTTTTAACATAGGCAGAAATACAGATTTCTGGGAAGAAGCAATTTAGAATCAAATTTTAGGACCGAGACCTCTTCTCTTGGAGACACAGACAATGGAAAAGGTTTGTGTGAGGTGGTGATTGATCAGGTCAATGTGAACTATTGCAGTGGGATTTTTCTGATGGGATGAAGATGGCTGATAGAATTATTGAATATACAAACAGAGGTGACAGGCAGAGTTGGGGAAATAATGAGCCTGCCATAGAAAAGGCTGAGAGAACTCGGTGTATTCAGCCTTGAGTGAAGAAGACTTAGGGGAGACTTTATTGCCATGTTCCAGTACTTCAGGGGTGGCTACCAAGAAGACAAAGACTCCCTTTTTACAAGAGTCACATGCACAAGACAAGGGGTAGTGCAAATTACTCCTAGGGAGATATCAAGTGAACATCAGAGGAAAAGTTTTCACTATGAGAACAGAATATTCTCTGCAGAGAAGTGATGGGTTCCCCAACAGTTCTAAAGTTCTAAGACTCACCTTGACAAGTGATGGACAATCTCATCTAAGCTGTGTAACTATGTAGGAAGGTTAGACCAGATGATCCTTGAGGCCCCTTCCAACCTGATGCTCTCTATAATGCTTTACTTAGGGAAGTAGACCTAACGGCTAAGATCTGAAGTTCATCTTCTTTACCCTGCAAAGCAGAAATTTAAAAGCAAACGTGATCAGGGCATATCTACATAAAGACCTATCCTTTGAAAATGGGAATTCCTTCAAACTCGTTGGAGGCTTGTTAGACACTTCAGACAGGGTCTAAAAATGAAAGATGAGAAGGCTCGGACTAGTAACACCAGCAACTAGTAGCAGAAGTTAGTTTTGAAAGATTTTGGTGTGCTGTCCTCAGTGAAATGTTTTAAAATCTAGATAGAATGTTCTAAACTGGGATATGACTACTGCCATCCTAGAACCTGTGTTGTGCTAGCCAAGCACATTGAGCCCATCACCTCTCCTGTTTTGTAAGTCTGTGAACCTATGGTTCTTGATCTGTCCAAACTGCTCCTTAGATGATGTCTAAATAATCTTTTTTTAGCCACTGTTAAAAACCTGCATACAGCATCATGCTGACTCGAGATGATAAGTGAATGTTCTGGCTACTGCCTTTCAGGTGACATGGCTTGGTTTTGGCCTAAAAGGGCTGGAAGGACTTAGAAGTTAAGCTGTAACTTAATTATTTCATTTATTTTTTGGTTAAGCTACTTTCCATCCTCAGTGTTGGAAGGCTTAAAAGGCAATTACTAGATCTTTCATCTGTGAAGAAGATGCCATAGGAGTGCAGAGAAGTGCTGTTCAATAGAAATGCAAAATCAAATATGGATGCTTGGCTTCACCATTGTAGATAAAAGAATACTTAGTCAGATTTTGATTTATCTGACAATGGCGTGGTGCTGTGTTATGAAGTTATGTCAGTCAGTAATATATAATTAAGTTTTCATACCTTGAAACATCATCTTTTGTTTTACTGCCCTAGTAAATTGCAATTTTAATTTTAAGATTATGTACTATTTTTACATGTGATGATTTATAGCTTGATAGAACAGTGATAAAATCTAGAATTCTTATTCTGTTTAGCTTTACATATTCCAAAAAAAATCCAGACTTTTCTGTTGTTTTTTTTTTTCACCACATGTGAAATCCTGTGTTGGAAAGCTTACTGTTACAGGTAAAGGTTTGTTCATAGATGAACAAAGCTATTCACATGAGGTAAATCAATATCTATCAGTTTCGCTGGTTCAGCTTTGCCTCATTTGTTTACTTTTTATAGCTGTCTTACAGTACATTGTCAATGGTGTTCTGCATGGGTCCCTGTTTCTGCTCTCTCCTAACAGTAGCAATGTGAGGGTGAATGACATAATTGTTAAAATACTCATCCGAGTCTTTGGTGTTTCTGGCTGTGCTGTAGCATTTCTTTGTAAATTAAGGCAAGGTAGGTAATTTTTGGGTTTTATGTAGTTGTATAAAAGCGTATTACGTGGCTATCTTACTTTGGCACAATAGAATATACAGGTATTCTCAGGGGTAGGTGAAAATAAGGTCCTGAGTGGGGATAAGTATTTAAGCATTTGCTCAGCACAATGTACTTACGTACCCATGTGCTTGAAGCTGCGTATGAATACAAGCAGTGCCTTAATAGTATTATTTTCATGGAATCCTTTTGTTTGGAAAAGCCTTTTAAGATCACCAAGTCCAACAATTAACCAAGTATTGCCAAGTCCACCACTAAATCAACTCCCTAAGCACCACATCTACATGTTTTAAATACCTCCAGAGACGGTGACTCCACCACTTCCCTGGGCAGGCTGTTCCAGTGCCTGATAACCCTTTCAGTGAAGAAATTGTTTCTAATACCCGATCTAAACCTCAGCTGTTGGAACCTGAAGCCATTTTCTCTTGTCCTTGAAGAAGAGCCTGACCCCCCACCTCACTACAGCCTCCTTTCAGGTAGTCCTAGAGAGGAACAGGGTCTCCTCTGAAGGAGTTTTCTGAAATTGAAGCCTAAGGTGAAGTCCAATTGCTATTCCTGCATTAACAAGTGAAATAGCCTAGTAAAGGGGAAAATGATAGAGTAGGATAGTTGGTGCTGAGAACCAGATTGCATGCTGTGTGGCTGGAGAGGTTACACTGTATTAGCTCTCATCTTATGCTTTGAACTGAATCACACCGAGGGAAGTAATTCCTCTACTCAGTACTCATGAGATCTTACACACCACGAATGCCCCAGTGCTGGAGGGCTTTGACAAACTAAGACTGAGTTAAGCTGAAGACACAGAGATTGGTGGTCCCATGAGAACCACCATGGCTAGCTGGGGGAGCTGAACTTGTTCAACTTGGAGAAAAGACCTTTGGAGGGCCTGGCAGTGGCCCCCAGTGCCTACAGAGAGGTCATGGAGGACACAGAGATGAAACTGGTCTCTTCACATCAGTGCACAAGCAAGAGACAAGCAAGTTAGAAAAAGAGATTCCTCGTGGGTGTAAGGGAAACTTTCTGTCTGATGACAGTCAGGCAGCTGCACAGGTTACCTAGGGCTGTTGTGTGTTCTCCAACATTGGGGTTTTGACCTGAAACAGAAAATAGCATACACCAGATAAATGACTCAAAAGAAACTGAATTTAGACACCAAGTTTGAAAATCTTGGCAGCTGTGTTCTCCTTTTTCCAGGTCTGCACTCAAACACACTTCTTTTTCAAACAACTTCATGTGTTAGGATGATGCAGTTTGGTAGTATCATTGTGATGATATGGTGCCAGGACTGCTGTAGTTTTCTCATTACTTCTGTGAGGGAGCTGAAATGTGACTGCTCTCCAACTTTCTGTGTACTGAAGTGTTGCCCCTGGACTGTTGTTAAAATAAAGTTCCCCTTTTACGTGGACTCAATTCTAGATGTGTAGGAATGGCCTATATCACTCAAAGAAACTGAGAGCTGTATTCCAGAACCATTTTTATGCTAGCATAAAGAAGTGTTAACACCAGTCTTACCAGCTAGGACAAAAGATAAAAAGTTAATGTCTGCCTTAGAATTTTCAATTGCAACGACCTAACAGAGTCTAAATTAGAGATGACCCTTCAGTTGTTTTAAAAATACACAAATCTCAGTAAGAACAACAACTACAGAAAAAGCAACAATGTATGTCAGTTGAATAAACTATCTTGACCACTTTTGTATGCTCAGAAATCTGACAGACGTCTTTGAAAAAAAATTCATTATGTTTTGCTCATTTTCCCATAGCAGAATCTCTTTGATAGAGGGAACTTAATATGGTCCCTGAATCAGTGCAATTACCAAGCAAATGCTATTGTAGAATGTTTGTTAATAACAGGGATATGAAAGGTAGGGAGAACACATTTTAGCTTTTCATATTTAGCAGTTTGGAAGTTAGGAAGATTATAATTCTAGTTTGTTAAATGGATTCAATTTCATATTAAGCCACTGAGAAATAGGAAATGTATCTCTTGGTGCTATTTAACTACCTTGTTTTAGAGACAAGATACTGACTTTGCCAAAGTACATTCCTTTTAAGAGTAACATGAAGATAAAAATGTGACTTTGAATCAATTCTTGAAGTTTTATTTCCTTCAAGAACAAGAAGAATGAATAATAGCTCAATCAGATCTTTCTCTTTATAATTTTTCATCAGTAGCATGTAAGGTAATAACACCAATGTAGCATGTGTGCATTAAAAATATCTAGGTGGCTCAACTGAAATTTAAAATTTTTTTTAGAATAAAAAAACCTGAGAGTTTGCTTTCAAACTGTTCATCTTGTTTGTTTTAGGAGAAAAGACTGAAAGAAAAAGCAGCAAGGAGAGAAGCCAGGAATAAGAACGCACAGGTAAGGATTTTTTGTTGTTTTGGTTGTCCTCCTGATCATGGGTTTGAAACTTTTAAAATTATTTTGTTCTTTTCTTTCTTAAGCAATGTTGTTACTAGTAAGTCCTTAGAGGTATTTTCTGTTTGCTGGCCTTTTCTTACTCCCTTGCTCTGATGTAGTTATATTGACTTGTTGTAGAAGGATACTGAGAAAGCATGATTATGTGTAAGTATATCTATGTGTGTGTGTAAATATACAAAATGTGTGGAAACCCTTTGAAATTGAAGGTTTTTTTATTCTGTGTATCAAATAAATTGCAATTTCCGCTGCAGTGCTGATGCCATGTTTTTTTTCTCTGCATACTTGGTCATGTTTATAACTTGCAGGCAACAATATAATTTTTTTGGTCAGATCTCATTTAAACCTGTTCCTGGTGAATCTAGATCTAGAAATAAAACCTTTGCTATCTTTTTCTTTGTATGTTTGTTACTGATTTTCTTGAGGTTATTTCAGGTTTTCATATTGCTTGGTTTGTGATAAACTGAGATTTCATTCAGCTGCAGTGATTTTCCAGAATATGGACAGAGTAATGTGTGTCATTTCTCATGCTGCATCTCCTTACGCTACACATGAATAGTTACGGTTTGTTCTTGGCAGTTAGCAAATACCTTCTTCCCTTGGGAAAATCAGTAATGTTCTTTGTCCAACTTTTGCAAGCTGTCTGTGCTCTGGAAGGCTTAAATGTAAGGAGATGCTTGGTCCTGTAGTTCTGAAGGGCAAGTAATTACATTTTAAGATGAAAAGCCTAACATTAAGTCTTAAGTATGATTCTGTCTTAAGAGATGGCAAGCTGTCAGAGCTGTTGGCATTGTGACTCCCTGGTCAAGCAATAGGAATTTTCTGCATGTAATTGAATGCATAGGGATGAATCTTCTTAATGTATTGAGCAAGCCTTTTAGGAAAATAATGGAATTAATTATGAACAAACAATATATAGAGAAAACATTATCACATTCATAAATGCGGCTTGTTAATATTGCTTTTTTTTAAGGGATGACAAAATCCCCACTATGGTCTTATTCAGCAACTGGAGAAATAAACTTGTTCCTTTCAAAACAATCTGGCTGCTGATGCACTTCTATCCTTTTCTTTACCAAGCAAATGAATCTTTTTATCCTTCTGGAAAATGAATGAAGTTGATCTCTACTGAGGAATGATCTGTGTGTGCAGGGGGTGTATGTCCCTGGGTACATTATGGGTTAAATGTGGAGCCTCACCCGCAAAACCGTGTGAGATAAAGCCACAATTTGATGTATCTCTACCTCTCTTCTGAACAACAGTTGCACTTGGGAAGCTGATTTACTATTAGTCCTGGTCTAGTGTGAGATTGGCTTATGCTTTCTGTGAGAGTACCACTGTGCAATCCTGCTATTACTTTGACTTAACTTTATTCCTGAAGTGCTTAGCTCATTCTCTGCAAGAAGGTACAAGCCTCAGGAGCTGACATGTGTCCTCAATGCAAACTGCTGGTTTTTTTCTCTTGTTTAGAGACTCATTTTGCTGGAACTGTGTGCAGACAAGTCCTGTCATTTTCAGCGGGGCTCATTTCAGGGAACATGCTTCCACTGGGGAAGGCTGCCAGCTTGGAGCCAGGCTGTTCAGGTCTGGAAGTGGAAGGGAGCAGTAGATGGCTGATAAAGGTGGCAGTTTCTGTCTGCTGGGTGTCTGAGGAATTAATTAAGAACACTCCCTGCTTCACAGAGTCTTGGAGATGAAGCCACAGACATTGAAGCTTTGTGCAGTATGTGTAGGAGATGACTCGTTCAGCTCCTATGAAACATCCAAGGGGAAAAATAAAAACGGAACAGTAAAAAAAACAGAAATAATTTAGAAAATATGTGCTGACTAAATCAGGAGTTCAAAAACATTTGCATTTTCACTAGCACTTTCAGAATATGGCCTGTGACCTACTTACTCAGCTCAGCTATACATAACTCCATTTTTTTTGTCTGTACACCGGCAAAAGGAAAGATCACAGGACAGATGAGCTTCCTGATTTTTCTTCTGGTGCTCCAGGAGCCAGTTTCCAGGATGGTTTTGCTCAGCTTTCATGGTGCTGGAAAGTGGCAGGCTCCCTGCAGCTGGAATTGAGCAACCAAATTCTGGCAGACTCTTTGTGAGCAGAATATGCTTGAGCAGAGAATTACATGGGTAGGTAGCTAAATGTTACTGACTCCACCTTGGATAAATCCCCATGCAGTAACTAAAATGAATAGGAAGTGGAGGCTGTTAGATGATGCTTTAGAGAAAGTATTTCTTGGAAAGTATGATCATTAATTAAATTTGAGCAGGCTTGTGAAAACAGACGAAAGAAATTTTTCTCATGTGTTCCTAGTGAAGAAAAACTGGAAACTTAAGTTTTCTGGGGATATATTTTTTTATCATCAGATATTTGTCTCTCACTTTAGGAGAATTTGATAAGATACTTACAAATGCAGTATTTTAAGATGAAAAAAGCAAGTGTTTTTTCCTCACTCAGTACTGATAACATTGCAATCCTCAAACAAATTTTGATACTGTTTGCTTAAAGATGTTCTTGAGAAAATGAGGCAGCCATGTTGTCTTTTGACCAAGAAGTAAAGGACTGTGCAGAGGCAGCAGCAACATGGACAGCTTCTGCAAGGCAGTAGCTGGATGTTACTTTGTGAAGCCAAGCCCTGGGCTCACCAGGATTTCCCTGCACTGTGCAGCTCTCCACTCTTGGCTTTGCTCTTTTACTTGTAATTATCCCATACTGATCGTTTTAGTATACATAAAGGACTTTTATTTTAGGTTACAACCATCATTTAAAGGTCCTTGCTCTGCAAGCAGATGCTGGCTGCAATGAAGCTAACAAGACCATATTTCACCTTTAATGAGCTTAGTGGTGCTATCGTGATCCTTAGAGCAGTATTGATGTGTTAAGAATTATGAAATGAGGAAGGTTTTGGTGTCTTTTTAAGAAAATTATTTTTGTGGGAAAGGGTCTGTGGGGCAAGGTGAGGAACAGAGCAGAAGTGAGGAGAAGGTGATGTTTCCTACCCTATCACTGAAGCACTTTTGGTTCTCAGCTGTCAGCTGCCAACATCATGCAGGAAATTGTAACTAGCCCCTAAAAAGAGGCATCAGCATCTTCTTGCAGTACCAGGAGGAAAACCTGCCCAGTCGTGATGGCTTGGTGCATCAATTCAGCCATTGGCAATCCTGTAGCTGTTACACCATACTGGTGTCCAAAATGAAACAGAGAAACCTGAAAAAAGGGCTGAGTAGCAGACCAGAGGCTGTTTATCTAAGCTCCATAAATAAGACATAGCCTGTTGGAAACCTAGGGAAAGCCAGCGTGAACACATACTCCTTAGAGGGGTTTTCTGTTTTTTTAAAAGAATGAAGAGGACAAGTAATTGGAATAAAGTTGAGGATGGGGGAAGGTTATCAGGCCAGATAACTGACCTTTTCAGAGAGACATCCAAGCACTTGGTTGTCAGGGGCACTTTCTCATAGGATGAATTCTTGCTGAATAACTGTAGAGCATTAAAACATCAACAGCAATAGCAGGATAATAAGTATGATTTAACTTTTCTTGTGTCCTCTCTTCCTCTCCCCAACATATTTTGGTATTCCCAGAGAAATTTGTACTTTTGTATGAGATTTTACATCTTTTACAAATCTTTTTCATCTTTTACTCAATATACTTTTTAGGTATAGATATAATTTAAAATTTTAATGGAGTCATAATGAAGTTATGAATCTTGCTTCACTGCCATGAAGACATTTACATGAGCACATTTTCAAAATACACCTGGGTGAGGAGGAGGCACATACTCAAAGATTTGACAGATTTAAGTGTTGATATCTGCCTGTATCACCATCACTACTAAGTATGATCCTCAGTATAGCATTCTGTTCTTTCCACCTCGTGCCATACTCTGTTCCTCTGTTCAGATTTTAGCTTTTTAGCTTTTTTTTTTTTTTTTTTTTTAAATTATTTGAAACTCCAGTACTTCGTGAGATTTGGGATGTGCTTGCTGAATGTAGCTCAAGGAATCTGTACCATGCAGCAAAATTAAATAATAAAGGGACAGAGTCAGATCTCATAGGTAGCTATTGCTAATAATCCACTAGGACAAAAACAATCTTTAAAATTAGGATGACCATGAGCCAGCAATGTGCCCTTGTGGCCAAGAAGGCCAATGGCATCCTGGGGTGCATTAGAAGGAGGGTAGGTCAAGAGAGGTTCTCCTCCCCCTCTACTCTGCCCTGGTGAGGCCACATCTGGAATATTGTGTCCAGTTCTGGGCCCCTCAGTTCAAGAAGGAACAGGAACTGATTGAAAGAGTCTGGTGCAGAGCCAGAAATATGATTAAGGGAGGGGAAAATCTCCCTTACAAGGAAAGGCTGAGGGAGCTGGGTCTCTTCAGCTTGGAGAAGAGGAGAATGAGGGGTGATCTCATTGATGTTTATAAACATGTGAGGGGTGGGTGCCAGGAGGGCAGAGTAAAGCTTTTCTCAGGGGTGACTGATAATAGGACAAGGGGCAATGGTTATAAACTGGAGCATAAGAGGTTCCGCATAAGTGTTAGGAAGAATTTTTTCACTGTGAAGGTGACAGAGCACTGGCACAGGCTGCCCAGGGAGGTTGTGGAGTCTCCTTCCCTGGAGACATTCAAAGCCCACCTGAACACCTTCCTGTGTGACCTTCCTGTAGGGACCCTGCTCTTGCAGGGGGGTTGGACTTGATGATCTTTTGAGGTCCCTTCCAACCCCCAACTTTCTATGGTTCTATGACAATATAAAAATTCTGCATCCACTGTGTATTACTGGAACTGGCTTGTATTACATGATATCTCTGCTTCTGTCTTGAATTTCCTTTTCCTTAAGATCTGGCTCATGACCTCGTATTTAGGCTGGATTCAGTGTGAATGTGAACAGTAGCTTCACTGTGGAAATATGTTAATGGTCACAAACTGGAACTTGAGAGGTTCAGTGGAAACAAGGAAGAACTTTACTGGAAGAGTAACAGAGCCCTGGAGCAAGCTTCACAGAGATGTGGTCTCAGTCACTGGAGACATTCAAAACCTGCCTGCATGCCATCCTGTGCAACCTACTTTGGGTGAACCCTTTCTGCCAGGGTTGGTCTAGGTGACCTCCAGCAGTCCCTTCCAATCCTTGACATTCTTTGAATCACAATCCATGAAAGTGCTTTGCAGGAGTGAAGGAGGAATTTGGTCTGTGCTTCCTGTGAATGTGGGTTCCCAAATCTCTTTGAATTTTTCACTAAGTGTTCATGTCAAAGTCTCATGGGTTGCCCTGCATACTGATGGTTAATGGTGAAGATGCTTTGGTTCTGGGTCACCTTTCATGACCTTCTCATGGATGGTATTGAGGATCCATTGCTTTAGCTCCCTGCAGTATCTGGAGCTGGAGCAGGGTTTCAGGGCTTGATCCTTCTGGTGGCCTGGAAGATATAGAGGTTGTGGAGTTTGTTTTGTTCATTGAAGACCTCAGAAGAGGATGTGTTGTTGTGATAAAGCCTCAGGACAGGCTACACCTTGTCACTGCTGTTTGATAGCTGCAAAGTACTTAAAGTTGTTCTTATTTATTTATTTAATATTCTTATTATTCTTGATTCTGTAAGCCATAAAGAATAGCAGAAAATGAAGCAAAGATACTTTTGTTCATCTACAAAATCTTCTGGTATCTTTTGTGTTGGAAACATAAAATGAAATTGCTACATGAATTACATCCCTTTTATTAAGTTAAACTTCTTTCTTAATACAATTTTATTAAGTTGCAGTAGCTTTTATGTGTTGGCTCTCGTGTTCTGTATGTATACCCCAAAACTGGAAAATAAAAAAATTATTGATTCTGAACTACTTGGTTTCTAAAATATTTCTTAAATCAACATGTGCTATAGTACTGGAGTTAATATTTGAAAATGAGTATTAATGTGCCTTATGGAAATGCTATCTGTAGTTTGTTTTTTGAAAATAACATGTTGGTGATTCCAGTTAATGTAGCACTTAAATTGCTTAAATTGCTTTAAGTGAAGCTGTGGTAAGTTCTTCCTTTTCTGCAATTAAGAATGTGTATGATTAAACCAGCATCTCTGTTTCTAACCCTGAAGAAGTAACAAGGAAGGATCCTGATGGATTGATTTGCCAATTATCCACGCTTCTGTGAACCTTTTCACTGCAGTCACCAGCACACTGAGGATTTGATATATATTTATCAGATTGGCCATTTAAACTAATTGGCCATGGCTATAGCAATTGAATTTTGTGAGTATAATATTCACAACTGTTATCTCTAATCATATGTAGTATGAGATCACAGTCTGCTGCTCTACCTGGAGTAAGATAGTGATTTTCCAGTTACCAAGGTGGTTTCTTTATGGTCCTGGCATAAGCGCAGATCAGGGAGGCCATGGACCTCACTCGTGCCCTCTTACCTCCTGAAGGTCTGCTGGGATGAGGTGGATGTGCAGTGCATCAACAGAAATACATCTTTGTTACAGTGCCTATACACTATACTTTGTTTTGTGTTTGCTCTCAAATTTATTGTAAAGACAGGAAACTTCTTTTTTCTTTAAGCTTTTGTTGTTTTACTTATATTTTTGGGGGGTTGCAATTCTAGGGAAGCTTTTGATGAAAGATGTATTTGTAAGAGTAGAGGAACAGGATTTCTGGTATGTTAAAGAGCACAAAGGTTATTCTATTACTTGATGGCAAATGATTTTCTTAATTTTTTAGAGCAATACTGAAGAACTTTCTTCAGTAGCTACATTAAACTCCACAGAAAACTACACTGTTTTATTGATTATTCTTTAGGGAACTTTTTGTTTCTAGAATACCAATATAAGTTGGATAGCATTGAAACGGAAGCTTTGGAGCTATCTTAGGCTTCTACTGCTGGACTTCAGATTTTCAATATGTTAAAAACTTAACATTTTTGTTTATTTCAGAATCAACAATATTTTGGCATTGAGGGGAGAAAAACCCTCAGCATTTTTTTTCATTAAAGCTATCAGAGTTGTGGGATTGCTAATGGAATTAAGTACACGCCAACACGTGTTTCTCTCTTCCTTTTGAATTATGTGGGGTTTGTTATAATTTATTTAGGTCATATAGTTATGAATAACTCTTTGTGGCTGTAGAATTAAGGAGTGCTTTGTCACTGTTCCACCCAGGCCTTTGAATGGGATCAGCTGATAACTGAGTGACTGGTAACTTCAGCTGCCACTTGAGCTCTGTCTCTTCTCTGAGCAAGGGAGATGCATATTACTCCACTTAATTTTTGCTCATTGCCTGTCTCCATGGATATTAGGAACAGGATTCCAGCATCAGGTTCCTGCCTGCATATGGCAATGTGGTGGAGCACAGGGAGAGCAGTACTTGCTCTGTTGGTCTTGCCCTGGTGCCTTTCTGAGGCTAATGACTGGACCTAGTAGGTAAACTGACATACACTTTTCTGTTTGGGTACACACTTTGTCCATGGAGGAAACATATTTCAGTTCAATACATGTATCTAGAAAAATGGTAAATATGCAAGAAACTAGACAAGAACTCCTTGTGCATTAGAAAGTGCAAACACATATTCAAGGGCAAAGACCTTCCCACTTGGGCTTCAGATTTCCATTTCAGCATTGACAGAATGTTTTCATGCTAACTGTATAGCACCATGTTCTGTATACTTAAATAAGAGAAGAAGAGAGCACTGGGACTTTGCTTTGTGATCACTGTCCATCAGTATGTAAGCTTTTCATTTTTGAATATTCTCTCTTGTGAAGGTGGCAAGTGTACAATTTAAGCATAACTATCCACTTCAGTGTGGTTTGGAATATATGTGTAAATTGGCAGCAACCTTTCTTCCCAGCTTCTAAAATTTCTTGTTCAATATCTTCACTGATTTGACACCTCTTCAATAATTACAGTCTGAGCAGAGCACAAATGGTCAGTTTGACCTGGCCTGACTCTGGTCAAGAAATGAGAGTCAATAGTGCTGAAGCAGCACATTCACCAGTATGAAAAGAAGGGAGGAGGGAGGAAAAAAAAAAGCCACCTGTTCATCAGTGTTACAAACCATCCTATAGGCATTTTCATCTTAGTAAAACAGACTCACTATATGAAGTTAATTGTAATGATACTTTATTTGTGACCATACTTTATTTGTTAATCTGCTCTCTGCTACTAGTTAATAGTGTCTAGTAACCCATATGTGAAAATTCTCTCCCTCTAAAGCACAAATTTTAAAGCAGTTATATCAAGCTCATTTGTTGTGTTCCATATATATTTTGAGCAGCAAATTGAGTTGTTTTTTTAATGTGGTGTTTTTGTTCTCTTTGTCTCACCACAGTCCTTTGAAGCTTTAAGCAACACATTGCAGTAGGATTGCCTGAAACTGAACTTTAACCATCTTTTCTGCCTCTGCTCATAATCCTGAAAATGTGGGAAACCCCAGGTAATCCAGAAGTAATGATCTGAAGCTTGCAATAGCTTTCACACAAAGAATTTATTTAGGAAGTTAGAAATTCTTTCTGGGTGGGAGGTCTTTTTCTGTTCTATTGTAGAAAACATGTATATTCACACACCTTAGTTCTGTCTGTATAGGTATTATGCAGATTATTGCATTTCACAAGTGAGCTGTATCAAACTGTTCGAACTTGTTTATTCTGCATCTTGATTTGTTCTGATATTACTCTGAACCACTTCTCAGCTTCCCTTGTGTGTTCAAAATGTTCTTGCATTACAGACCTCAGCTGCAGGAACTTTGCTATGTATCTCAGGTATGAGCTTCTTAGAGAATGAGTTAATTGGCTGATTGGCAGGGGTAGTCTTTTAGATGTACTTTGATGATGCTGACATCCTCATGCAGTAAGGAATCATAGTTAGTTTTAAATTAAGCAGCTGTTTTCTTAACATCTCCCTTGCTTATATTCTTGGAATGTGTTGCTTGCAGCATTGTATGTGGCCTGCTATAGCTACTCTCAGCAGTCGTAATTGCTACTAGTGATGAAAATTGATTTGGGCAATCAGAAACCATTATGTGCATTCTGAGTGATAATGCTGCAGTTGCCAGCATTTTAAAATTCTTTTGACAGCTGTTTTCAGAATAGTCCCGGGTCATGTAGTCACCAACTGCTTAATGCTGAATGTTACGTGACCATTAGAAGAAAAGAGCCCCCAAAGATTTTCTCTCTATATTTTTTGCAGATAATTTCCAAAGACTTTGTGGTTTATCAGTGTCCTCCTTTGCCAGATAAACTATCTGGCACTATCCCATGTTTTACCACAGTGTGCAGTGTTTGGAATGGGTTTTCTGTTCTTTACACTATCAGCTGCACCGATAACCAGTTTGTTATTAGGAAATGCCAAACAAGTAACTAGTGGGTATGGTTATTTTACAGAGTACATGGGGAGTGTGGTAAGCCCTGTAATTCCCCCAAATGGAACTCTGCCTTCTATTTGGAGGAATCCTGTAGGACCTGGTCTTCCTCAAGGTTACTTTTCCTTAAGGCAATGCAAAATTTTATTTTCTATTTTTTCTCCATCTTATGGTTCCTTGTCCTCTTGGTGTTCTTTGTTGTTTCTGCCACCCCCCAGTCATCTTTTTTGAGGTTTTCTAGGTTTCTAGGTTCTCTTGCTCATGCTGTTTCCTCAACTCTTTTTTGTTTCTTCTGAAGGAGCTATATGCAAGCTGCTACTGCTTCTATGTGGTTATTTTCTCCCTTGTAAACTAAGAGCAGAAGCAGTGGGGAAAACCTCATAGCACAGTGTAGGCTTAACTCAGGGAAAGGAACAGGCTCAGTTTCCTCTCCTCCTTCTGACCCCCAACCCCCAGCCTGTGAAGATGCCATTAAAACTGGAACAATGTGGATGTGAAGTTGGACATGGAGAATATGGAGCAGCAAGGTGTTATTTTCAAAGCCTATGCTTAAGTGTAAGAGCTGCTAACCAAAGGCCATGAAGAGCTGGTTTGCAAATGCTTGTTTGTTTGCCAAACATTTGCAATAGGGCTTCTTAACTGGGTTCTTTAATTTCTTGGTATAATTTCCATCTTTGTTATCATCAGGAAAGGCAGTTTGCTGTATTGTCACATCAGAGAACTGTTACTTGTGTATGAGTAATGTGCATATTGGGTGACTGTGCACATGCCAAGCTTTACATGTAGGTCTTGCAAAAGGGTGTTGTGGTATTGCTACCCATCCTTTTTCATGATGCCTGAAATTCCCCAAGATCTGGAAATAGGTGTGCTTTGTGGTAATCCCTTAGATGCCCAGATGTTAGTGGTGATTTGTTTCACAGATAGTCACTGCCTGTCTTGCCATTTGCACAGTGTTTGCTTGTAGTATAATTTCTTTTTGTTTGTTTGTTTGGTACTTGGATTTTTTACTTGTTTTTGAATTCCCAATTTTTTAAATTTTTAGTGAGAAAGGAAGAGATTAGTATCTTCCCACATGATTTTTCTAAATAACTACTACAGTGTTGAAAAATATCTATAATAATCTGAGAGATTTTGGTTCTGACATTGGTTTACATTTATAGCAATAGATGGGAAGGGGACTTTGTAGTTACAGTGTTTTGTACTTGTTCTGGGCTTCTCTTGTGCAGAACTTTCCAGTCTGTGTGGTCGTAGATATGAAATACACTCTACTGACCCTTTAGACTAACTAGAGGTTACCAAATGCCCCTCTGTTTGTGGCATGGGAGAAAAAATGGTCTGATATCTCCAAAAATAAGCAGAATTGCCTTGTAAGTAGCTGTGCAAAGCAGTTACTACTGATAGAAAGGTAGGTTAAACATTAGTCAGTAAGTAGAAAAATCTTGAGGAAAAGCTGAAAGAGCACTTCTAGTCCTCTTTCTTAGTTGATTTTTTAATGTGTTGTTATATGGATAGCTACATAGCAGTTTTATGAAGTACTCTGTTAATATATAATCTTTAGGTTACAATTTATGTGTTGCAGTATTTCAGTTTATTATATCAAAACCTAGCTAGTCAAGTAAGGGTGAATTAATTTAAAAAATCAGTCAGCAGCATGTAACAGGATTAGATTTAGTTTATACAAGAATGTCTCTGTTCATTCATGTTGGACAATCTGCCAGAGCTTTGAAATTTTCAGCAAGAGAAACTGGGTGGACAAGAGAAGGTGATTGATTAATTACAGTCACGGTCAACTTAAGTGTACATGATTGATTAGTTGAGTTGAAAGCTCATAAAGATCCTTAGGCTTAATTTTAAATGGCAATCTCAAACAGTCTGGTTTTTTTGATAATTCGTGTGCTGGTAAAAATGTCAGAAGTTATTAGCATTTTTTTATTTCCTTCACCTAATATTCTAGTAGGTCATGTATCTACAACATTAGTGCTTAGGGTGTAGTTCTCACTGTTCAAGTTACTGACTAACTTGGCAGATGCATACAGTTTTTGAAATTCAATTGCTTTGTGTGGCAGGCACTCGTGTGGCAAAATTCTATGAAGTGGAGGAACTAAAACCGTGGTTTTGAGACTGGTTCTCTTGACTGTGAGTAGATCAAGTAGAGATGTTCATTAGAGTTGACTTATGGGGAACATCTCTGTTAATTTCTGCCTTTTGAGAGTGATACTTTAAGAGCAGAAGGAGAGACACCTTTCTTTCTGAACAAGAGAAGAAGCGATCAGAGGTTGAACTTCCCCAGGAGCTGGAGCAGGAAGAGGAAGGAATGCCTGACCTCCCTCTTAAATGTTATTTTAAAAGTTTTCTTGTGGAGATTTCTGAGATAGGAAAGCTACTGCAGGAAAGGATTTTACTGTAAAATAAGATATATTTTGGGCCTTGATTTGGAGTGATGAAACTGTGCTCACCAGAACTTCTGGACTTGATGGTACCTCAGCAACATGTATCAGTAGATTGTGCCATTTCATATACACTTTATCTCTTTTTGTTTGAAATTTTCTTTTAGCTCTACAAGAAACCTTCTATTTAATTTCTTTTTCTCCATCATACCCGCATCAAGTCACTTTGTTTTATGGAACTCTCTTTTAATTTTCTCACAGTGGTTGATTACTCAGTTTCTTTTACCTCTTCTGACTTCTCAGTTTTAAAATATAAATAATTTGTTTTACATTCTTCAAAATGTTGCTTCCATATCTTAATTGTGGAGGTAAGAGAGCTGCTTATCAGAATCAGAATGTGATCTGAATTTATACCACGTTTCAGAGTTGTGATTCTGAAAGTTAAGCTGTTACAGCATTTTCTTGAGGAATGTCAGCTTGATGTTCAGTTGTGTTCAGCAAAGGAATGATTAGAAAAGAAATACAGAACAAACCAGAACACATGTCTGGAACACTGTCTGCATTTCAGGACAGCCTCTCTCTGGATAAAGAGTGACTGGGGTAGATAGTTTAGTTTAAAAATAGGACACATTAGGGGAGGTATCAGTGTACCATAGCTACCCAAATGCAGCTTCTACTTTTGGAAACCCTCATCTGCTACTCACTGACAGGTGTAATTGGGAAACACCCTTCTGGATGTCCTCTTTTAGCATAATTTGTCTCTAAAATTTTGGTGTGGTTGCTATCACAGGGCCATTGTCTTGACTTAGGATGCTGTAGGAAGATGTATGGTTAGCAGAATGAGGGAAGTTAGGATCTTTCTTTTCTGCCTCTGGGGCTGTATCCAGAATACTGTATCCTGTTCTGGATTCTCCAGTACAGAGAGGGAAGTGCTGATGCAAAATAGATTACCCAGAGAAGTTGAACCTCCTTGCATAGGAGGTTTTTGAGACTTAGATGGGCAAAACCTCAGCTGACCTGATCTTTTGTTGGTGATAGTACCACTTTGGGAAATTGGCCTAGGGATCTCTAACTATCTCTTTCCACCTACCTTTCCATCTTTTCTCTAGAGGGCATACTCTAGAGCAGACAGCAAGCAGTAGCTGTAGCTGGTGTTGAAAAAATGACTGCCACCTGCTTGTTTCTCCAGAACCCATGTCTGGGCACTACACTGCTACATATGATATTTTCTTTCTTTAAATAATTGCATTTTTTCCCAGTGAAATTATACGAAGCTTACATAAAGGCCCCAGTTCACAGATGTAAATAAAAAAACCCCAGCTAAAATTAGAAGAGGTAAAAAGTAGAGGTTGGGAAGCTGTCTGAATGATCAGCAACAAATTTGTGCTGAATTCTGCCAGTTAGCTCTGCTCTGTTTATTAGGTCAGACCATAGCTCAGACAAAGTTCATAGAAAAGAAAATGTGTCATGCTGAAAAAACATGCATTTAAAATTTTATTGAAGTCTTCACATATCTTTAAAATGGGGTTAAATGGCCAGGATTTTTGGATTTGACCCTTGGCATAAAGCCCTCTTTGGCCTTTAGAGAAGAAGACATTATTTATGGACTTTCAAGATAATTTACATAGGATTTTATCAGATTTGAAGATAATTTGCTTACAAGCTTATCAGAAACATGCAAATGTATGATGCACAGAATAGCTGGTGAAAGGACTTTTGATGCCATAGTGTTGCATCACAAAAAGGGATTTTCTACCCAGTGTATTTG
Source organism: Phaethornis superciliosus (assembly GCA_023637945.1). Lineage (NCBI taxonomy): Eukaryota > Metazoa > Chordata > Aves > Apodiformes > Trochilidae > Phaethornis > Phaethornis superciliosus. The sequence goes on along the minus strand of JAJQWJ010000001.1, from coordinate 180,225,085 downwards.
TAAGTGGAAATCCATCCACTTCTGTCTTTTGCTAATGAAAGTTGAGTTCATCCATACCATGGCAGAAAGGACAGGTTCCTGTATTTATTTTCTCTTTCACAGAGTTGCCATGACACTGATCAGGAGGAGTAGGCTTGGGATGACACTTGGCTGGATGCTGGCTTCTCTCTGCAAATGGGGTTGTTCATAAAAAGGCTGGATAGCTATTGCTCTTCTGTGAGTGGTCTGCTCTGACTGCCCTGGGAGTAAAGCACTTTATGGGTAGTCAGGACAGAGTTGTGCATTCACACTCTACCTTGCTGTATTTTAAAATGTCTCTATTCTCATAATTAGTAATGCTAGTGAGCCTGAAAACATTCAGAATACACCTAAATGTAGACAGAAACCAAGAGATTTGTGTAGATAATATTAGTGACTTCTGATCCACCAGATGAAAGGCCAGTTCCTTTAATTAGTTCTGATTAAAAAGCAGTTGACATACTTCATTATTACAAATCCATGACAGTAGTTTTCCAGGTGCTAAAGAAAATCTTCTGCATTGTTTTTTTCTGATGGGTATTTGAAAGACAATTCCCTGTATAATTCATTAGGCATGTATTTGGTTGAAATAGTTTTCAGATTTTTACAGACTCATATTTTTACAGATCGCTAATTGCATTTGACTGTCAGATGCTGAGTGAATTAAACTCCTAAGAAGGCTTCTTGGTAGGAATATAAAAGAGTATTTACAAGATTAATGCAGCCTGCATATATTAAAGTGTTTTGTTATGTTGGTTTTTTTCTCTATGTCACTGAGAGCATTCGAAGTAGCATCACAATATTTGAAACTTATAGAGTTCTTTAACTTCTCATGTGACAATTTTTGGGCATAGAACCATGAATTTGTTTAGGTTACAAGGGACCTTTAAGATCACTGAGCCAAACTTTTAGCCTAGCACTGGCAAGTCACCCACTAAATCATGCCCCTAAGCACCATGTCTACTGATATTTTAAATAAAAGAAATCCAGGGATGGTGACTCCACAACTTCCCTGGGCAATCTGTTCCAATACTTGATAACATGCTCAGTGAAGAAATTTTTTCTAATATCCAATCTAAACTTCTCCTGGCACAACTTGAGGCCATTTCCTCTTGTCCTAGCACTTGTTAATAGAGAGGAGACCACCACCTACCTCACTATAACCCCCTTCCAGGTAATTGCCAAGAGTGATAAGGTCTCCTTTAAGCCTCCTCTCCTCCACACGAAACAACCCCAGTTCCCTCAGTCGCTCATTGTAAGATTTGTTCTCCAGACCCTTCATGATCTTGATTTCCCTTCTTTGGACCTGTTTCAGGACCTCAGTGTCCTTGTAGTGAGGGACCCAGAACTGAACAGTACTTGAGGTGCAAGTACAGGGGCATGATGACTCCCCTACTCCTGCTGACTACACTATGCCTGAAACAAGCCAGGATGCTGTTGGCCTTCTTGGCCACCTGGGCACACTGCTGGCTCAAATATATAGTAACAGTAAGTAATAAAAAATGACCAATTCTCTTAAACGTGGTATTTTCACGGTGTGAGAGCAATGCTGCTGTAGTCTTCTGGTTTCCCCTATTCTGTGTGTCTTCTGGCTGCAGCCTGACCAGCAGGATCTGGGGAGGGAGGGCATGCTGTTTCCTTAACTGATAGCAGCAGCCAGATTTTCCCTGATTGCTGAAGTCTGGACATATGCCGAAGAAGGAACGTGTTGTGTACTTACACATGCTCTTGAGCAAAGATGGTTTGGCCACAGTAAAAGTTCTATGTTGTAAATAGAATTGTCCTGAAGTTTTATAATTTTTTAATGTTTACCAGCTAGACCTCAAAAAAACTTCTGGTCTTTTCAATATAGGAGGTATTTCATATTGTATCTGATACACACAAGAGAATGGTTTCACACATGCAGCAAGAAACTGAAATTCTCAAGCTTGGCTTTGGTTTATTTGTTTGATCTTCGGTTTTTGTGGTGATTTTGAGTAGGACTTGGTACCTTGTCCTTCTGGAATACTGATTTCCAAAATGATCATTGGTAGTAAGATGCCTGGCATCTTTTAAGTTCTTTTTATACAGGACATCAGTAGAAAGGCACCTGTAGCTCAAGCATTTTTAAGATATTTGAATCATAATCTCTATACTAGAGTGGAATAGTGTTATAAACAGTTTTTAAGAAAAATTAACTACTTGCCCTCTCAAATAAAATCATACACCATTTTAAAAGTAATTTTAACTTGTTTCTTGACTCTTAATTATTGGCAGCTTAAAACATTAATTAGATCTGTAGCTGTTTGAGTTTTCATCAGTAACCCTCACCATTCAGTGGAAATATTTTCAGTTTGGTTTTGCATGTCACTGCTTTTTGACAGCTGTATAATGCAGATGCTAGCATAGATGTCTCTTTGCCCATCAGCCATTACAGATGCAATTTTTCTGTTGTTATAGTACATGCATTTTAAGTATGATATTGTTAAGCAAAGAGGTTGAGTTGCCTATGAGAAAATTGTGACAAAGGCTGGTAATAAATTACTATCTGTAAGGCAATACCAGCAGGCACCTAACTTACTGAAGGAGCTGGAGATGTCCTCTCTAATTCTAGTTGTATTTTACAAAGTGAACTTTCCCAGTGTAAGGAGCTGCTAAACGAAGTGAGTCTGCCTTTAGTCTGATTGATGGCATTTCTAGAACACTCATTGCTGGTGAATGTAAGCCTCATTTAAAACAGTAGTAGGTAAGTCTTGATGGAGTGAATTTTTAAATTGTCATTTAGCTCTGAATTATGAAATGCTTTCCTGAGTTTGCTACCTAGATAGGTTAATAAATTGTTATAAAACATTTTAGCCTATCTAAATTTTTCATACCTTGTAACTGTAGTACTGAGCACCTTGGGCACTTTTAATGTGCTTTCCCTTACAGCAGTCTGTGATCAGGATTTACTTCTGTTCCACATGTAGAAGCAAAGCACAGAGGGGATGTACTCTCTTGAGTTCCTTAGGCTTTGTTTCTCGCTTTTGGCTGGAGCAGAAAATTGAACCAGTTTTCCCAAATGTCAGGCTAGTTGCTTGCTTACTTGACACTAGTTCCTTTCTGCTATCTGAAAAGGCTTTTATGGAGAGAGAAGATGTAATGATGGAATTTAAAATGTTATAGTGCATATGTGGTATGATGATACAAGTATTTCTTCCACCTGATTAGTAACTGTAAGCTAGGCCAAGTTGCCAGTACTTTCTGGATCAGTTGCTGATAATATTCTAGAGGCGTTTCCAAAGGTGTCTTCCACACCATGTTGTTAACATGCCAGAATTTTCAGCAGCTTTGTCAGTTATCGGGCAACATCCAGGTTGATTTCAAATGTGTGTAGATTAACAATTAGAAATGCAGATACAGATTATGTTGGCTTCTTGAAAACAAAAAATGTTTCTGTAAATGTATTAAATCCTTTCCAGGTATAAGCTTGTATAGCCTTCTTAACTTTTCATGAATTGATTGCCAACATTTCTGAAGCATTTTTTCTCAAGTTGTGACTGTAAAGTTTATATATCATAGTGTCAGTCCAGCTAAACAGAAAAAAAGATGGTACTCACCCTCCATGACAGTCTCATTTTGAAGGGTTAGATTGCAAAGCTGTAGAAGGTGCTGCTGCAATGCTCGAAACACATAGGCTAGAGGCTGTGGCTATGGAGGGGCAGCTTCCACTTCCATGGAATTATGAAGGAGGAATTATTATCCACATAGAGGATGGTGGGCTGTAACTTCTCCTTAACTGGCCTGAAGCATTCTGGACTCTTCGTGTGGAAGATGGATCTTTAAAGTTCTTTAGAGAAGACATACCATTTGAAATGTGGTAATTCCTCATGGCTTGTGAAACATCCTCATTAGTCATCTTTCCTAGGAATGCTTTTTGCAAGGCAGATTACGTAGGAATATTTTTCATAATGATCAGACAATATTCAGTGGTTTGGGAAAACCCATATATTTTGTTTCTGCTTTTTGCCCATTGCATATGGATTTTGTAAGTTTATTTATCTATCCTGACTTGAGCTTTGAAAGCTATTGAAAATGAAAAATTCTGTCCTAATGTTCCACTGAAGCTAATGTACTAACTTTATGAAGGGCCTTTAAATGCATTTTTTAACAGAAAACTTCAATATAGTTTTCTGTTATTGCTATATCTGGTGATAGACTTTAATTTTACAGAAATCAAGAGTAAGTATTAGTTTGGACAGTAGGAGGCTTTTCACATCAAAAGTCTTCTGCTATTATACTTCTAGAAAAATTTTAGAACAACTTAATACTAATAATACAGCTGTCACAGAACTAGGGTGTTGCTTTATTAGGTGGAAATGGTCTTTAGTAATTAAAATACATACTAATCACATCTGTTTCCATGGGCAGGTGGTTAGAGAGGCTGTCAAAAGCTCTGTCAGTAAACTGCATTTAAAGGAATCATGATGAGGTACATGGGTTTGACTTCTATGATCAGGTCAAGTTTGGGCAAAAGTTAAAGTTCTTTGTGTATTTTGTATGTTAATATATTAAAAAAAATAATTGTACGTTTTAATGTTAATTTTTTTATGACTTCTTTCTGCTTATTCTGGAAGGTACAGTTAGAATATATTGATGAGGATGGTTTAAAGACTGCTAGATACGTCATGGGTTCATTTTAGTCTTGGGATCATTAGGGTTAATGTTTTCTTTTTGTTTTGTTCTTTAATTCTATACAGCATCCTCTGAAAATGTCTCTCTACAGATTCCTAGGTCTCACAGGAACTGCGAAAAATAGTCTTTCTCAAGTATTTTATTAACTGTGGGTTTTGATGCTCACATTGGATCTGGGGGTTTGGGAAGTGTTTTAGTGTGTGACAGCAAGGATATCATGGAGTGGTTGCCTGCAGTTGTAACATGCTAGACCCAGGGACCAAGATAAGTGCTTTCCATTCCTTCATTCCTTGAATGTTTGGTGCTCTCTTAGAGTTTATTTTCAAGCAATATAAATTTATTTCTAAATCAGAAATGATAAAGATGTCAAAAGGCTGTGTCATGCAGTATTTTTCTTGAGTTTTATTTGCAGAACTTGTTATGTCTAAGGGGAAATTTCTAGTGTATGAACTTACCTAAGGGCAGTTGTGGTGGGAAGAGATTCAGTGAAACAGATGACACAGAAGAGGGCAGTCAAAACATAAGTTTAAGCATGTCAATGTTGTGTTTACATCAAATGTGTAAAAAATCTTGTAGCATTGTCTAAGGTGAAATACCTCACAAATATTCATTGATATAGTGACACTTCTGGTACAGCACTGCTTGTAAATACTGTTGCTCTGGATGTGATACTCGCTGTTTGGGTGGTATCAGCATTTAAATAAAAATTATAACCAGTTGCCTAATATTTTCTGTACTCTGTAATCTCATTTTGTCACAGTTTTAGACAGTAGGTGGGTGACAGATGCTCTCCATTATTCCCAACTGCCCTCCCAGAGGAAGATGAAGGCAATAAGGGAGAGAGACTTTAAAGTTGGAATTAAAAATGAGGGTAGGTTTAATGAAGTAGTAATAGTGAATTACAAATACATGTAAAATATGTAAATATGGAACTCTCCCTCCTCAGCTGGTAATTACTTCCAACTGGAAAAGTCCCACACTGGACTGGGGAGCAGCTGGAGGTGCCCCAAGTCCAGGATCTCAGTGAGGGTTCACAGCAGTCTTTGAGCAACCAAGCTGGTCCTGCTTGGGAAGGTAGGAGACAGCCTGGCTTGGGGAATAATGTTCTTCTCCAGCAAGGAAGTGAGGAGCAGCAGCAGACAGAGCCCAGCCAGAGAAGCCACCGGAGAGGTCTCTTGGGAGCCATTTTGTACTGAGCATAATGGGATGGAATGATGTGACCCATTCGTGTCACCTCACCCATCCTCTCCTCCTGGGGGCTCAGCTGCTCCCCATTACACTTTCCACATCAACAGACTGCTGGGGATGTCCCAGGAAGGGTTTTTCTATCCTGATCCTCTCAGGCCAGGACACGGTTCCTTACTCAGCACAGGTGTTTTAATCTCTTTACCTGTTACACGGATTATCAGATGAGAAAAAAGCTGAAGTGATTAATCAATCCATAGATCATTTTTGCATGTTGGTAGGTGATTTCTTGTTGATGCAGAAAACCTGAGTGCTCTGAAAAGATTTGTTTCTTCAGTTGTTTTCACTTCTCCTGTTTGAATTCTACTCCAGTTGAATGCAATATGATCAAGTCTACAGAGTAGTACTTTGCAATAAAGAGCATAATTGTTAAGCAGGCAGTTTGCAAGTATATTTAGTTGGAGGTATTGTTGTTGCCTTCAGCCATCCAAATGTTGTCCTGAATATTTTTTCAATAAATTTAATGTATTTTTGCATATGTTCTTATGGCAGCTACATTAATCACAACTGTAGTAAGAGTTGCATGCTGGAAAGGTTTTAATTTATTTTTCTTAAATGGGGAGTTCATAAAAACCCTATTCTGTAGCATATGTCGTTAAGGATTACAACATTATAAATTAAATAATACATCAACTAGTTTATGTAGCTATATTTTGAGTGAGACACAGTGGACTTCTAGAAGGAAAACCTGTACCTAACACCATCTGAGCAGTGAATTCGCAAGCCTCCATTGTGGCTGAAATTTCAGTTTGTAGTTTTATTCTCATCTCCCAGTCAGGAGACTGAAGTGAAGAAAGTGACTGTGATTTTTCTGTAAATTCAGCAGATTTGCAAAGTAGCCCATAATTTGTCAGATTGTACCATGGCTTTTAGGAATGTAGCTAATTGTTTATTCAAACAAGTCCATGTAAATATTGTTTGCATTAAGGTGACACCTTGTTTTATGGAACAGTCTATTTATTTAGGAATACAGATGCAAAAATTGAACAGCTTGTGACAAGTCTGTGACAATTTGCTTGATACTAAATATGCCTGCTAATAGTAAGTGACTGTGAATAACTGCATATTGTACTAAATAACATTTGTAATTGGGATTTTAAAAGCCTGTTCGAGTAATCAGCTAGGAACTGTTGAGTCTGGTTTTCTTTTGAGCCTCATCTAAGGTAGGGCAGTATAGATAAAAATCTTTTTAAAAGATTACAGGCAAAGCATCACTGCTTGAATAGGCACAAAGCAAACAGGGTGTTCCTGCCCATGGCAGGGGGGTTGGAACCAGATGATCTTTAAGGTCCTTTCCAACCCAAACCATTCTATGATTCTGTGCAATTCTAGGCTTCACTGTGAGCTGTAACCTGGTCAATGTGATGCATGATAAAATACAGGTGCTTTATTTTTACTAGATTTTAGAAGTTGTTTACACTGGAAATTTCATAGAAGCATGGAAAGTTTTTAAAAGTGAGAGAAATAATGAGCATTAGGTCTCTCTCAAAAATGTGTATGACCCACTGAAAAATACATATGTATTATTTCTTATGAATTGCATTGCAAACACATGTTTTTTAAAATCAAAATATCAGTAAGGTACAGGGAGTTGAAAATTTATGACTCGTTTAAAGAAAAAGTCAGCATCCTCCCAGTGTTGGAAGAGTTGCAGAATCAACTTCTTTAAACTACATTTTTTATTTATTTTGCATGATGACTGATTTTTTCCACTGAAATGCCAGTTTTTTACCCATATCTGGAATTACTCTGTTTAGGTCATTCGTTTAACTCTTCTACACCTCTTGAACAAACCAGATATAGGACTTTTTCAGCTGAAACCTCTTCAGGCTTCTATGGCATATGCAATACGTTGGTTCTTGCCATTCTACCTATATTAGGAAGAGAACAAAATTCATAAATAACTTACCTGCAAGTGCAGGACTTTGCAAAATCTCTATTCCAATTCTGTCTTTATTCTTCCTCATTTTAATGAGCCACGTTTTTTCCAATTCAGAGATGTCAGTGGAGCAGCAGCAAGAACATTTTGGCACAGAAATTCTGATCTGTGTTGCAGTCAGTAGCTCTACTTAGCATGCAAGAGGTTCATTGTTGTTCACTTCTCATTCTTTCCAAATGCTACGGAATATAATTTTGTGTGTCTTCATTTCCAAATAAGCATTCCTTAACAAAATCTAAGTGACTTCAGTGTGCATTATGCAAGCCACACCAAAAGCAGTGAACAGATTGAAAAGGTGAGGAGGAATAGAAAAATAAAGATAATTAATTGTCCAAGATTATCTTCAGGAGAAATGTGGATTGAAGTTCTAGGTATTTCACATTTGCAAATTAAATTAATTGGTCTTGAAAATGGAGTACGCTGAATGGCTGTGATGAAATGAATTTTACAACATTTTAGCAATGAAGAACAAACAGCAAAGATAGAACCTTAATAGCTTTCCAGTATTTGAATTTCTTGTGCAGCTGATTATTTGATGATAGTTCTCATTTTATCTGCACACATCTTTAAAGCATTTTACTTCCTCTTATTTATGCTTTTTATGTATGTATATTCAGCGTGTCATCAGCATTGACACAGTCTGTTTTTTTATAGGAATGATGTAGTCAAGAAATACTGTGAAAAGACTCATCTTTCAGGTTATTTTCTGCACAAAATCAGAAGCTCATAAGTGCTGTATATTTTGTTTGCTTACAAGTGTCTTCTGTGCAAGATGCTTGTTTGCATAGCTCAGTGCACACACAAAGTGTTGCAAATTCTCTGTTACCAGTATATGACCGTGCTCAACCTCTGGCTACCTACCAGTCTGAAAAGCAAGAGGAAATGTACAATCAGACTTTTCTGGTAGTACAGATTACTTCAGAGATTTTAAAAAGTCAACTTAAAGCACAATTTGGCTGAATTCATAATGAAACACTAGCGAGCGCTTCATTCTAGTCTGATTTTCAGGAAATGGAGCAGAGTTGCTCAGTTAAATTAGAAGGTGCTTGGATAAGTCAGTTGTTAGTTTCTTCTCCTGGATACTAAGTAGGTTTCTCTTCAGCAGGAAAACCATCTTTCTGGTCTTTCTGTTTTGCAACAGAGAATTACTTGCAGCTTCTAATTAATGCTGCTAAGCTGGTAAATCTATGTGTATTTGATTGCTATCAAAGAGGGAGTGATGTAGAACTTGTAAATATGTAAGTGCTGATTCCAAGGAATTTCAATTTGGACTGTTTTGAAGAGGTATTTATCCAGATCAAAAGCTGAATGCTATAATACTAGGCTCTATAAAAACTATTTCTTTGCAAATATAGAAAGAGTGACCTTTAAAGAAAAGCATTGTAATAGTGAGAAAAACCCTTAACCCCACCAGAAAACCACCCCTCCTTTGTGTCACAGTGTGATTATACCATTCTCATAGGTTTTTCTGAACCTCAGAATACTGATTCCTTTAAGCTGGGCTTTCCTTTTGTTTGAGAGACTATTTTGTTTTGGTAATTTGATGTGTGCTAGTTATTCTTGTTTCATTTCTTCTCTTGAGACTCACTTGAAATTGTTCATTTTGCAAGTAAAATATTTAGAAGGACAACACTTATTATATTTGCTGCTGGTTTTTTGTTGGGTGAGTGGTCCTTCATGCTCCCAAGGCTGAGAAACTGGTTTTAACAGGCATTGCCAGCTTCTTCTGCCTGGGAAAGATACAGGCAATTCTAGTATGTGACTGTGCAAGCTGACAATGTACTTCTCAGCCAGAACTTTGTGGGTTGTGATAGGACTCCATTGCTACACGGTGAATTCCTTGGCAGAGAGAATGCAGTGGGGAAGGCTTGGGGACACAGGTGGGAGCAGCATGCTGAAAGGTTTTTTTCCCACCTACCACTGGAGGGGAACCACCTTTCTCCTGGCCATTTCTGCCTTCACAGCAGAGGTGGCTGAGATGAACCTGAACCAGCTGTGGATTGCACCACAACCTATGGCACAAACCAGAATCAAGGTCAAGTGGCTTTCATATATATGCAGGGCAGAAAACTGATGGTTTATAGGGCTCCTCCTCTGCTCTGGGAGGCACAGCTTCTGAGAGAAGAAAGTCATTTTAGGGTGGTTAGGAGTTCAGCTGTCTGAGCTTCATCCAGGTGCGTTTTTGTGGTTTTTAGTTGTGATAGGGGTCACAAAGATTCTTTTAAGTGTGGTGTCACATGGGAAACTAGAGAGAGAGCAAGACTTCATCTGCTTAGTGGTGAGAGATCCTCAGCACCAAAGGATGGGAATTGTGAAATCCAAGGGTTAGTCTGATGCATCAGAGATGTCCAAGAATCTCTTTGGGTTTGTTTTTTGATAATTTCTATATGGTAACAAAAAACTAATCTGTGCCCTGAATCACCCAACAATCTGACTTATCAGCCTGTTGTCACAGGGAGTAGTTTTTGAGGTGCTGAAATAGACTGATTGCCAGCAAGGTGGCCTTAGCTCTCAAAGCAGCATCTCATACTCAGTAGTGGTGCCTTTTCATCACAGCTGTGAAGAGAAATTATGAAACAATGACTTGAACTATGAAGTCCTTTAAAGAAAAGGCATTTACAAATAAGTTTTTAATTTCTTTTTACTTACGTGTGATGTATAAAACATTCATCTGTGACTCTTTAATAAATGTAGACTCACTACAAAAAGGCAAGTTTAATTAAAACTTACTTAATGTAGAGCAATGATTAAAGTATTATCTGCAGTTTTCTCTCTTACGTTTAAAGGTATCCTAACAATTGAAAGTTCCAAATTTTTAAGTAAAAACTTTATTTAACGTGTAAAATTAGCTGATGAAGATATAAAGAATTCATATATAGGGATTTGGTAATTCTTGCAACTCATTTGGCTACAGCTGGGTATCCCTTTCCCTCATCCTCTTGAGGAGTACCCACTCGAACAGGCATCCTTGCTGGAAGGGAGACTCCTGCACACTTTCCCTAAAGAGTACCAGGCACTTAGATCCCACTGATTCTCAGCTGGAGAATACTGCTATGTTTTAAAATTATAATTAACTATAACAACTTTCAAAGGTGCAGTTCTTTTGTTTGTCTTTGTTTAATGTAACATGAAAATGGTTAATATGTAAATCAATCTTTTTATGACAGGTAGTGAAAAAAGTAGAAATTGAATATAGTTTTTATGTATGGATATATTATGGTTGCTTGGTTTTTCTCAAGATGGAAATGGTAAACACTGATGACTGCTAATTAATACTTGTAGGTCCTCACACCTGAACAAATCTTGAGGATGCATCTCTAGAAGGTACTGGTTTGGGCACAGGAAACCTGTGTGTCCCTTTAGAAGTTTAGGGAAGATTTTTAAACATTTACCTCTGTCCATGATAAAATACTTCTATCAGGCTGAGTTGGTTGAGATTCTTTTTCTTAAGAAGTAGTGATTCACCTGAAAAAACAAAAATTATGGGTTGAAGTGTCATCCTACAGTCTGATGCATTAGGTGGATTAATATTGGAATCCCACAGGGACCTCAGGGAGGCAGTAAAAGTCGTGTGTGCTTCAGTAGCTTGCCAGAGGTGTGTAGCTTAGGGAACCACGGTGTCTGCTAGTGACTTTGATGTTCCAGCAGTGGGATATAACCAAGACCACCAGAGTCTGGTAGTAGCCTGGATCCTAGGTCTGCTTGCAGTTTCCAAACTCAAGTGTGACACAGAAACCAAATCAGCCGTGAAGGTTTTTTTTAAAATATAACTTTGTGATTTGACTTTGTTCAAAACAAATTATGTGGAGTTTTTTACATAATTTGTTTTGTGTATTTCATGCTGTGGACATTTGCCTTCAGCAGGGAAGTGCAGCCAAAGTGGGTGGTTGACATTTGCCTCTGCAAAGTCACTGCTTGGCAGCAGTTCTCCTATCCTGAAGTGTGCACTTTACTTGTATCCCCTTCAGTTGCTATGTTTCTCCTCATTCATGAGAACATGAACATTTTTTGTTGGACTGATTTGTCACTCTATCTGATTCTGCTGGTTTGGTGCCAGGCCACCTGGCAAATGTGATTTTGTTTTTCTTAACTGGTGATCCATTCAAGAAGTAGGTTTAGAGGTCTTTTGATCCTTGAGCAGGACAAGCAACAGCTCTGCATCTCAGTTTTCAGCAGGCCACAAAACTCTTCTTCAAACCTGCATCCAGGGTGATGAGCTCTACAATAGTTGGTGTGCTCTAGAGAAGAGAAATTGGGGAAATAGATCAAATACTTAAAAAGTAAAGCACAGATTCTCAGAATGTCTTTGGTTGGAAGTGATCATCCAGTCCAACCTTCTCAGACTGGCTCAACAAGTAACAGGTTGGTAACAGGGAAATACAGTACAGACTCTAGATACACATTCCAGTGGTTATATTCGGTAAATACTGGAATAAGTTTGCAAGGAGATTATGAAGGCTTTGAAACCAAAGTCAGGAATGATGGAATTGTACCTTATTTATTCACTACAGAGTAGGATGGAGTTGGTGGCTACCAGCCCTATTTTTCTGGAAGTCTTTCTTTTCTATTGACACAGTTGCCCTGCAGCATGTGTCAGAGAGGCTTCTGTCAGACTTGATGTCTCAGCTTAGGAATGTTGGGAAAACCCATTTCCTTTGTCAGAGAGCACTTAACAGTGTTTGTGGGTACTGAAAACATCAAAGTTAGTGAGATTAACCAGTTGTCCAGCTGCCATTGCAGCAGTTCAGCTAGCTCATAACCCTTATGGCACATCTGAAATCTGAAATTTTATTAAATTTAAAACAATGAGAGGTTCTGGAGAAGGGTAGTATAGTGCAGCATTAGAACCTAAACTCTTCGGAATAACACTCATTAATATTACCTAGTGTCAGTCTTATGTTTTATTTGGTGCATTTATTTATCTTTGTAGTGAAGATAGTGCTTTTCATTAGTGTGACCCATGGAGAAAGCATGCTATTAGAGCTGTACTAAGTTCCATTACTGGTGAAGGTCTATTATGGTAATACAAGCTTACACCTTTGTATCAGTTGTAGCCAATGAATTAATAAGAACTGTCAATACGTCCACCCTCAAGCCAGTAGATCCTGTTTTCAGTTTGCTCTTTCTGTTTCCAATATTTACTAATGTATGGCAAATCAGAATTGCAAGCAGCTTGTGTAACACTAAGAAGACAGTAGAGCAAATGAGCTGTTTGTCTGGGGTTCATAATGAGAAGTAAAATTTGGTTAAAATTACCTTTTCTGACTTTCTAAGAATGCTGTGATTTATTTTTAAATCAATGAGCTTAACATTTATCCTTCTTGTTCCCCCTTTCCTTGATATTGTGTATGCATGTTGCAAATATTTGTTGGAATGGGGTGGGTGAAAACATCTTATAATTATTAATTACATGGTAGATAAAAATCAACATCCCAGTAAAATGAGCAAATAACTTTTAAAATACATATTTTATTTTATTATATACATTCTTTTCGTTTTGATAACTTCAAAATGGTAGATAAGATTAAGGTATTAAGGAATGTTCTATGAAAAAATTTCCTAGAATAATAGTAAAATAATTCAAGAAGTAAAGTATCTGACAAAGCTGCAGATAGGGATATGATTTAGAGAACAATTATAAATGGGGAAAGTTAACTGTGTTTTCATGACAAATTGTATCCTTTCCTGGTTCTGAGATGGTATTTTGTTTTGGGTATATTTGATAAGTACAATTCGATGTGCAGCTAAAGGTTGAAAAACATGGAAGAAACTTGAGGAATTGGTTATCTTTGTTTATTGTTACTGTTCCCTTTCAGACTCTGAATATAAATTAGGTTTGAGGCTGTTAGTCATACTGATATCTCATAAGATGGGATACTCAGAAGTAGTAAATTCTGTTAGCAACAGAGATTATATACCTTCATAAATGTTGGATTTACTGTACAGCACCTGCTTAGATGAACTTTATTTTTCATCTGCTGTTTTAATTAAGATTCTTCTACTTAAACTATTAATAATTTAATTTTCAAGTAATATAGATATTTTTTTCAGAAAATAATTAAAATTCTGATAGAAACATGCTTCAATTTCACATGGAATAAGAGTCAACTTGACATTAACCGTGATTAAAAAATATTAAGTAGAATGACCTGGCAAATAAGTCATGGGTCTTTTATCATTTGTTAATGTCATTATGGACAAGAAAAAAGGAAGATGAAAAATCTGGACTTTAAGTAGTTAGCATAAAATAGTACTAACAGTCCACTGTAAAAAAGCATGTTTCAAAATACCAAAATAAAACCAGTAGTTACTCATATACACCACAGTGTGAATTTAAAGTTTGATGATTTTAGTCAGTAGTATAATTAGCGATTCAAATAGCAGCTTTAAATATGTCTACCTTGACTTTGCGAGCTCTGATTCCTCAAAAAACAAATGTAAAATAGCATTGCTTTTGTTCACTATGAAAAATTCAAGTTTGTGCTTCTGCAATGTTAATAACATTATGTCTAGCCATGCCTAAGTTTGATTGTTCACACAGTTTTACCAAAATGTAATTTTCAGGGAGTCCAATAGAGCCATGTTTCACAGAAGCTGTTCCCACAAGAGCTAAATGCCAGGGTAATCAGTCATACACTGCACTGTATCCTGATGTTATGGATGTAATACATTATTTATGCAGTATAAAGATTTTCCACATGTTGTTGAAATGAACAGGCGAGCAAATTAACAACTGGAAGGTATCATATGTCTTTAGCTGAAAATTGCCATTTCCAAAGTTAGAATTTCTGAAGATGCCTGAAACGCTTATGGCTGGTTTGAGACTGATTTGCTGCAAGTATGGACTTCTGGGGAGTAGGGTGAAGTCACCTATAGATTAGAAATCTGTAATATGCTAATTACATGTACAGATGAGTGCCACACCTTCCACTCTTAGTGTTTGTATGCCACTTGTATTCCAATTCCTGAAACCCAAAGTTGCTACTCAGTCTCTGAAAATAGAGTGAAATGTTTTGGCAGCAGTACAAAACCCAGAGAATGAGGTACAGCATGGGTACCTGCCTACCTCTCTGCTTTTTGAGCCCACATATGCTATTAACACCTTCTGTATTCTCTGGTGTATTGTTCATGGCATTTTCACTTGCTGCTTGAAGAGGGACCTTCAGGCTACGCATTCCCTGTTGGCTGTTGTTAATTCCTCTGTACCTGCTGTGAGCTCTTTGCTCTCATCACTGTTCTTCCGCTTCTTTTCTCAATCATCTTTAATGCCATTCTCATGCCTTCCCTTCCCTTCAGCCATCCCTTCTCTCCACCATGGTTCCTTTTGTCACTGTTGTGTCAGATCTTCCCTTGATAGTCTTCCTCTCTTAGCCCCTCTCAGTTCTTCCCTGGTCAGCTTTGATTCCCACTTGATTCACAGCTTGGATTTGCTCAGACCTTTCGTACTTCTCAAGCTGCCACGTTTCTTCATGTCCTTCTGTTCATTTGCACACATAGAAATGTTTCAGTTCTACTCTATACACAACATTCTTCCTTTTCTTTAGCAACTTCTCTCTAATTTCCCTCTTACACAGCCCTGATGTTAATCGCCTTTCCTCTCACTTGTTGGTTGATTGCTTGACTTTGCAGATGTGATCACTCTCTATTTTGGTGTCTGTCTTCTCTCGTAGTTCCTTTATAATTTCAGGAATCTTAGAATTCAGCTGCCTTCTAACACAGTGTTTTGTACAGTGCTGCTTTTTGCTTTTTTCCTTCTCTTATCTGTGGAGAAATCCTGTCCATGAATACAAGTTCATGACTGTACTAATGAGTCTTATCTCAGTCTCTGTATTCCTGCTCTTCCTTTCTGTCCATATTAAAATCTTAGCTAATGTTTTGGGGGATTAGGCAATTCTCAAGAAAAAAATTAAATCTTCCTTGCTGTCTTCTTTCATGAGCACTGTGAGCATCACCACGATCTCTCTCTTTAGTCTATGCTTTAGTATTGCCTTGGTCACTTTCTGGTGCTTATCAGAATCCTTCTTAATTCTCCTCTTGTCTGTTCATTTTCTGCAGATGACAAATTACATGTTCCCTCTTTCCTGAAAGGAACCCTTACTAACATTCCCCAGCCCTATTACACATGTTAGGTTACATTTTATTTCAATTCCCAGAGTAATATGAACTCTCAGCAATTATTCTTCATTTGCTTTGTTGTTTGTTTTTTTTTGTTTGTATTACTCTAAAGTCGCTTTGCATTATTTTAAACCTGGAAAATGTATTTCTTTTAATTAATTGGTCTCGAAGAGTTGCCTCAGATAAATCTTTCCTGTTCTTCTTACTTGGCATTTTTAAGACATGCCTTTCCTGTTCATAGTTCTTTAAATACTGGTATCCTTGCTTTCAGAGGATATTGTGATTTTTCTGTTCTGACTTCTGCAGTGTCTTCTTCACCTTCCTTTATGAATGCCATTATGCTCCATTAGTATCTATTAAAAATGCTGCCACAAAGTTACCTTTGTTTATGTGTCTCCTGGTCCCTTAACTTTCATCACCTTTCATGGCCTTTCATCTATCAGTTTCTATCAAGAGCTTAGTTCTTGATAGAAGAACTAAGAACTAGAAGAGGTTATTGCTCTCTTGCTTATTTTTCAAACACTACTTTGGTAATTTTTTTGGCCTCAGCTTTTCCTAACACTTAATGAAAGCAGCTGGTGAATGGCAGCCACTCTACCACATAGCTTTTTCAATTTCTTCATCCAGGCTCTCTTTTGCAGCAATATCTGTGGAAATATTAGAGGACAGGTCTCCTGCTGTGTCATGCCCATTGATCATGATCTTCCTCAGGCAGCTTGCTTCCTTGTCCTTCATCAGCCTGTATCCCTCTGTTCTCTCTTGTCTTATGGTTAACCCTTAATGCTCTCTGAGGCAGGAGTTTCCTTTTCCAAAATTTGGTAGAAAGGGATTTGTGGCTTGAGAAAGGTGGATTTGACAGGAATGAAAAATTAATAGTGACTGGCAAGTGTGCAGCATCAGTCAGACACTTTCAGATTTGCTGGTTACTTGTTTGCATATTTGAAGAGATGTAAATCTGTTGCAGCTGATAAATAGATCGTGAATGAAGGCAGACAAGTTCTGGTTCTCATAGCAAGCAATGAAGTCAGTGCTGTGAGCAGCAGTGCCACTTCTCTTTTTGTTTTCCTTGGCTCTGGATCTGGAAGCATCAGTAGCAGTTAAAATAAAGCTGTTAAACTAACTGCAAGGAATTAATTTTCTTCGCATTTTTTTCCCTGTAGATGTGCTATTTTACATATGTATTTTGTACAAATGTTTAGAGTACACAACTGAAGTAGTACAGTGAAAACATGAAAGTCTTGTCATAGGACAGATGCTCAGTATGAGTTTGCTTTTTCTTATGCCCTGAATATAAAGCAGTTTCCAAAAAAGCAGAACTAACCAGTTTACAGAATAATGTGATTTTTGAGGTTTCTATTGTAATTATTTCATGTCAGTGCTGCTGTTGATCTGTTCATTCTTGAAAAATACACCAGTCACTAAACTAAGAGTGATCTCTGTGCCCAGTCTGTGGAGTGGTGGTGGTGGGACACCTCTGCTCTGTGATGGCAGAAGATGCAGCTCCTTCAGCATTGCTCAAATATGCCAGCAAGAGCCATAGATAAAATTCCCCTGTGTTAGGCACTGTCTCTGGGCAAATGCTGAAGTTCCCTGGGGAAGACTGATGTGTTGAAATGTTTGAACATGGAGACCACTTTGGAGAGTTACTTTCTATTTGAGCTGACAGCCATGACTGCTGTGAATATAAAAGTGGAGAGAAAGAGGGAGTGTAAAGAGACAGTCCAAGGATTATATGTGGAGAATAAAAATTAAAAACCAGCGAAACCAGTGTTCTGCATTATGGTTTTCTGTTGTTTTTTTTGGTTTTTTGTTTGTGGTTTTTTTTTGAGGGAGCCTTATACTCTTGAATACATCTGTTGGCATTTTTAAGTTTCCAAGACTTTTTTACTCATTTCTTTTTCATAAGACACAACAAATAAAACCTTTTTTTTTTTTTTTTTTTTTTTTTTTTCCTCTGTATTGCCTGCTTACTTGCAAGAAAAATGATGCCTTACAACCTAGCCTTAGAAATCTTTCAAAAAAAATTGTTTAGAATTGTCTGGTTTGAAGTCTTTGCATTATTAAATGCCTTAAATAACTTTGTTTCAGACAAGGATTTAGTGTGCATGGTAGCATCTTTGTCTAGCTGCTGGCATGGCAGGCATGGGAACCTTTATACTTTGCCAGAGATGAAGCTGATGTGTTAAATCAAATACTGGATACTTTATTTATGGTACTAAAGATCCTAAATTTGGTCTTTTTTGGCAAATAAACCAATTGTATGCTCTTGTCCATATTATAGCAGAACTATTAGCTTGCACTCATGTGAAATCTGTGTACAAGCAATCTCTAAAATCAAGAATATATGCAGTAGGTTAAACCTTTCTACTGGTCAAAATTTCTTGTATTCAAGTGTGTATTTTGCTTCCAGTGCTACCCACCTAGTAACTTAGTTTCTTTTATGTTGAATTTTCATGTCTGTAACATGAATTATATTGAAGAGTTTAATTGTTTTATCTTTACCTTTCCCATGAGCATTATATTAGTCTGCTCCTTTGTTAAAATCACATCAATAATTGTGGCTAGTAACGACTTTATGAATCTTCCCTTTACAGTAAGTATTCCACATGGGTCTTAGAAGAGCAAATGAAAAATGAAAAGCATAAGATCTATTTGAGAGATATACACATTATAATTCAAATGCAAGTAAGAGCAAATACAGTTATAAAAGAATTCTTTCTGTAGATTTAGAATTCTCAGCATTTTGAGGTATATTGAGTTTGCAGTTATAAATTTGCGAAATTATATTATCTTTATATGCATTCATTATGTTGCTCTTAATCGTGGTATTGACTATAAGTACTTTGTAGAAACCAAGTCTACAGGTAAAACATACTTACTACTATGAAAACAACAGCAGCTCTACTAATATAAAAATGCCAGAAGTGAATGTGTGGAAATTTCTATGATTTTTATGTTTCCAGAACATAGTTCTGAACTGTGCTTGTGAGATTGCTTTGCTATAGTTACACAGCAAAGGATTGAATGCCAGGATATATGCATCAGTGTAGTTTGTAACTCAGGCTTAGCTATTTACTGACAGGAATGCCAAGAAAGTTAAGTATATTTTCATGTATGTTATTTGACAACAAGATTCTGAGCTGGCAAAATTAGACTAATTGTATTACTTAAAGTGTCAGATGGCTTAAGAAGAACAAATGACTGGATGAAATTGAACTTTGATGTAACTGGTAGTGGTTGGGAAGGGTAAAGGATTTGAAGATGAAGCTAAGTATTGTCTGCCCCTTCTACTTGAAAACCAAGAGTGGTATTCTTTAAAGTGGTGTGAAAACCAGGAGCTATGGCTAACTCCTGCCAGATCACCTTATGAAACAGTTGATCCCATTCATATCCACATTATCTCCTTTCTGTGGTGTGCCTTGAATGCATCTGGTTGGATGAGATGGTCCTTGAGGTCCCTTCCTATTTGGTGTTCTGTGATTCATCTGTGTGCTTTGTACCAAGGGAGCAGAAAGTCCCACAACAACAACCTCTTCTCACCCTGTTGTGAGAAGAAGAAACAATCCTAAGTGGAGTGGCAAAACCATTTGGGGAAGGGACATGCATATTACCTATTCAAATTAATTTTCAGTGCTGATGTAGATGTCATCAGGATGAAAGCTGGTATGAACTGGTCACAGTTCTTGAAGTTTAACCTTGAACACCACAGCACACATCTTAGAAATCATAGAATCATAGAATTGGCTGGGTTGGAAGGGACCTCAGAGATCATCAAGTCCAACCCTTGATCCACTACCGCTGTGGTTCCCAGACCATGGCACTGAGTGCCACATCCAGTCTCTTTTTAAAAATCTCCAGGGATGGAGAATCCACTACTTCCCTGGGCAGCCCATTCCAATGTCTGATCACCCTCTCTGTGAAGAAATTCTTTCTAATATCTAACCTAAAGTTCCCTTGGCACAACTTAAGTCCATGCCCTCTTGTCTTGCTGATAGTCGCCTGGGAAAAGAGCCCAACCCCCCCCTGGCTCCAGCCTCCTGTCAGGGAGTTGTAGAGAGCGATGAGGTCTCCCCTGAGCCTCCTCTTCTCCAGGCTGAACACCCCCAGCTCCCTCCATGTTCTTGAGAGGGAGTTCTTTCCACTCTTAGCTTGCAAGGTCTTTCCCACAGTGGCAATGATACTTTCTGGGTTTGGATTTGAGGGCTGTTGGTGAGTATTGGATTGTGTGGAATGTAGTTGTCCAGTTCTGGCATGGTTTAGGCAGCTCTCTGTATGTCAGATCAGCACTTGGCTCGCTCCACTGGCTCGCAGTCAGTTTTCAGTTTCATCTAAGGTTTTGGTCTTGATCTTCAAAGTAACTGTTGGATCAAACACCCCAGCTACATCAAAGATTGTATTTTTATTTGTGAACTGCCAGAATAGCTCTGTTCCTTTGGGGCAATGTAGATGAGTCTATCGGAGCAACTACAGTGTTGTGGGTTGGGGGTGCAGCCTATGAAAAAAATCCTGCAAGAGTAAGATGTTTTAAAGGAAATGCTACAGAACCTCTCTGTTTGTGAATGTGTTCCATCATGAACATGATGCAGAAACAACTCCCATTTTTATCCTAAAAAAATAATTGCCAACAAGAAAAATTAATAAATTATGTAATACTGTCATATCATGAAAAGGCTTATATTTTAAAATATCCTCTTATATGAGCTGAGATATGCTAGGTTTTAGAAGTCGATATTGTTTAAACATAACTGTTGATGAACTTTAAGTCTGAGCAACTTCTAAACAAACTTTAAAGGTTTTGTTCTTAACAGATCAGAAATATCCCTCCCCTGTGCTTTATACTGTATTATGAACAGAACTGATAATGGCTAAACAATTATTTTTGCACCCTCAACCTGGTTGCTAAAAACTGAGAAAATGCTTAAAGTGATGAATGTAAAAATTGCAACTCCAGACAATGTAATAGAATTTTAAAGAAATGTTTTGCATTAGATGTAAATGAAGTATCATAATAAATATGTATTCTCTAAGTACTAGAAAATACAGCATTTAGATATGTATTCTGTAAATAGTGGAAAATGCAACATTTTAATGTATGTGTGTTTTCATGGAATGTTTTTTTAGTTCTTCTTTTCTCTGATAGTAGAAGATAATTTTCACCTCAGTGCCTAATGCCTGTTAGAAATGAAACATCATTCTGTTATTGAGTCCCTTGTCTGTTTTCTTAAAAAGAAAAAGCTTCTCTTTGCCTGCCTAACACCTTTAACTGAGCTCCACCAGCTACTCAGTCTTCTTTACGAACAGAAGGCTTCATTATGTCTTCGAAGCAAAGATAACTAGAATTTGAATTGTAGGTGTTCCATTAAGAAGCAGGGCAAAAGCTCTGGAGGTTGCCAAAACCTCCAGCGCATCAATTTTGCTGAATTTTTCTAAAATGTTAAGTATGCATAAGAAGAATCTCCTTATGCTTCAGGGGGAAACTATGTGAATGCAGAAATGTTTTAATCTCAAAGCGATGTTCAAACTGAAAGTCATCCTGCAAAGTTTCTGGGGAACTAGATTAAAAAGTACAGGGGCCAATCTGGTATGTAAAAAAAGAGACCTTGTGTCCCCTGGGCAGAATGAAAATAGCAAGGTGGTTGCCACTGAATCCTGTTCTCCTGAGTGGCCTGGTTTGTTGTCTGAATGGGTTTCCTTCCACAGTTGAACTTTGTACTAAATACACACTCCCAGCCATAGTGTCACTAACCTGAGACAAAGTACAGCTGGTCAGTCTGTTCTTCAGTTAATATCTTCCTTGGTGGCAGCTGTGTCAGGAAGGATCTCATCCTGAGTCTGTAACTTCCATTTGTATTTGAAGAACTCGTATGATTGTTATTTTGAACTATGATTTTACTTCTTTTTCTCTTCATTTCTTGTGGTGAGTAATCATAGGATCACAGTGATTGGAAGGGTAAAGATCATCTAGTTCCACTGGATCAGACTGGGCCAGGTCCTGTCAAATCTGACCTTGAACACTTCCAGGGATGGGGCACCACAGCTTCCCTGGACAACCTCTTCCAGCATCTCCCCACCCTCACAGTGAAGAATTCTTCTTAAGATCTAATGAAATTTACCCTCTTCCAGGTTAAGGCCATTACCCCTTTTCCTATTGCTACCTGTCCTAAAAAGTCACAAGTCTTTTTCCTGACTGGCTGATATCAATTCAAAGCAAGATGGGAAAAATAATAAGTTTTATTGTTCAGCTGTGGATGATAAATGTTCAGTTTCAAATTCTTAGCAATTTCTTTAGTGACTTACAAATATTTCAGTGAATATGTAACTGGTAACACTTGTAAGAAATATGTTTTCATGACTCCTAATGAATTAGAGAGACATCTTTGCCAGTTATTCTTTTTGTTATAATAAGCACTGCCTTGAACTCATCACCGCAAAACTTGTGCTGAAAAAAGTCAATATGAATGTGTATTGAAAGTGAAAGTTTGATCTTTGCATATATAACTGTCTTATGTGTGCACATAAAAATGACAAAATCTAGGGAACAGTGCAGCCTCGACATTTTACTGGCATAACTGAGAATATGAGTGAACAGCCCAAGTTTTAAAAGATTACTGCCAATAAAAGTTAGCATTATAGAACTCTGTCACATAGTGTCACATACACACATTAGAAAAATGCATTCTGTACAACAGCTTTGAATGCTACTTCTCTTTGTTTTAGTAAAAAAATAATTGGTATGCAATTGATGTAGTGATATAATAGATGTAATGGGAGGGACAAGTAAAAAGCGATTATTTAGTGTTTAGGGAAATGGAAATAAACTATAATTTAATGCAGAGTGATTTTCAAATATGGAAATTCAGGTCACAACAAGGTGACCTTCAAAATAGTTTTCTGTTGAGTTAGTTGTGCTCTGTAATAGCATACTAAAAGATGAGACAGAAGATATTTTTGTAAGCAAGAAAATACTTCCAAAAACCTCACAAAACCCAATCCAATGCTGTGAAGTAGCACCTGAAGCTGCCTGCAATCAATATGCTTTTTCATCAGTGGTTTTTTGCATTCAGCAGTTTAGAGTCCTGCTGAGTCTGGTGGTGCTTTTAGTGATCTTGTATGTCCAGCTACACAATTATATTTACTGGTATT
Organism: Phaethornis superciliosus; assembly: GCA_023637945.1. Lineage (NCBI taxonomy): Eukaryota > Metazoa > Chordata > Aves > Apodiformes > Trochilidae > Phaethornis > Phaethornis superciliosus. The sequence goes on along the minus strand of JAJQWJ010000001.1, from coordinate 180,201,972 downwards.
TCAAAATAGTCTAGAACAAACTGTGTGTTTAATAAGTTTTTCTTCTGCTTTCTGATTAAAAATCTGGCTTTTATCTTTTTCTTCTGCTTGCTTTCAGAGCACTGCAGAAGTCCCACTGGTCAAGCAGTAAGGGACTCATGCAGTGGTGACTGATCTTACCCTTCACCAGCTCATTTCCTTTTACTAAATCTATCCAGATGGAAAAGGGACTTTCATATGCATTTTTATTTTATTTTTTATTTTATTTTGATCCAATTTTTAAAAATTCATTTGTGTTCTGGTGAGGTGTATGCACATGAGAATAATGTTTTTAAAACCTGGTGATAGGTGTAAATAGTGAAAAATCAGAACAAAAATTAACTTCAAATATTTAAAGATGAGCTTATTTGTAGAAAGAGAATTTAAATTGTTACTGTTTTGGAAGCTCAGCTGTGTGCATGTTGATTATGTCTTTTAATTATAGTTTCTTTGCATTTCTTTTTGCTTTTCAGCATAAGTATGCATGGATCTAGGGTTCACTTTGATGAGAAAAGCTTTTTGCTTGCATTTTTGTATGCATATACAATTGCAGATGCCCTCATGTCTGTCTCCTTTCTGTGTGTCTGTTAGCAAAAATTTACCAAAACGGTGCCATCAGTTCAGGACTGTATGGAGCAGAATCTATATCTGCAAAAGCAGTCAGCTTTAGTATATTATTCAAGACCTGTCTGGCGCAGTGTCTCCTGTGCTCTGTTAGTTAAGAAATTAGTGAAGCATTCCCACAGCCTGCAGAAGTTTGGTAACAACAGCTGCCCCCCATCCCAAGACATGCAGCAGGAACAGAGGGAAGCTGAGCCCAGAGTGGATGGATGAGGGAGTCTGGATGGAAGCCTGAAGAACATGCATCACTTGTGGTGGATGGCTGAAACTCCCTCAGACCAGTTAATTCAGCTTAAGCAGCATTTTGGTTTTTAACTGCAAGGACACTTGGATGACTTTTAAATCAAAGTCTTTCATGAAATACAACTTACAGCAGTGATTAATGTGTCTACAAGCTTGTGTCTTTTTGCCACTGTGTTTCTGACAGACAGTAAGGCTTTAGTATTACTTGACTGCATTCCCTCAGATGGCTGTTGATTAGTTGCTGCCCAAATCTCTCTTAGATTTGTTAGATTTAAGCTGATGCTGTTGGGAAGGTGGTATTTGAGCATAAATCTTTGCTTTCTTTTTGCATAAAATTTCTTCAACCTTTAAAAAAGAGCCTCAGAGGTAAGTGCTGCTGATGACAGAAATTATTCCATTTTCCTGGCTATAATAGCAGTTGGCTTTGACTCTGGTTGAGGGCAATGGTTTTTGTTATGACATCTCTATTATTAGTGTTGCAGCAAGTAGCATGGACTTGTTTCCTTTTCTTACAACTTTTTATTTGTCACCTGGCAGGCTGAAGAGGAAACAGTGGCCTTTCTTGCTCATAGTGGAAGTGAAGAAGAGTTTGATCCAAGTACTCTTCCAGATCCTGATAAATACAAAGATTCTGATGAAGATCAGGATTCAGAAAGTGAAGACAGCTATAGGTATGAACACATCTTCCTCATTAAGTTTGAAATCTTCATGTTCTAAACTGTTTTGTTTAGATGTTCAGAACTTATTTTACAGTCATTCTCTTGCTTCTGTGAGTTAGTATTTTAAGTTTGTTTGTGAGGTAGAAGTTGAACAGAAATTTGTGCTGAAGTCTATTATTTTCTTTTGTGAAGCTGTATGACACAGATTTTTGAGTCACTGTTGAAGGGGTCTCAGTGAGAATGTTCTACATGCAATCACTTGCAGGTTTCAGGTATTTTTGTGGTGGGTTGACCCTGGCTGGATACCAGCTGCTCTACGGTCCCATTACAGATTCCGTTTGAAAGGAAAATGTTACAATAATTTGAGAATTTAAATGAGCCCTCTGTACCTGTGCTATATTAAATAAATCTGTGCACAGTGAAACTTGCTAAGTTCTGTCATTGTGCTGTTTAGACTCTTGAACACTATAAATAAACTGGAATCTGAGTTAGAAGCTAATATATAACAAAATTAATAATTTAAACTTTTCCTGTAAATATAGAATGGTAGTTTTAATTACATAAACCATAAGTTTGTTTACATAAACCAAAAGTTGTTTCCTGTAGTTTAACAAAAGCACAGAGTGAGGATGAGAGTACACAGTTAATGGCAGCATCCTGCAGTTCTTCAGCACATCCTGAAGGAAGAGGGAGGAGGGATGCTGCATGAATTCCTATGTGCCTTTTTGTTATTGGCTTCACCACAAAAAGAAGTCCATCTCTGTGTTTCTAACAGCAGTCTAGCAAGTAAGCAGCTCAGAAACAAAATTTTGACACATAAATGTAAGCATAGATATTTATTTTGCTCTCTTGTAGATGTCTAGATTTTTAAGTCTCAGATTTTTTAAGCTTTTCACATCTGAATCAGCTAAATCCTAGTGCCTAGATTGTCCGTAGCCCCATGTGACTGCATGTTGCAGGGCAGTATGTAGCACAGGGTGCTGGGACATGGATTTAGGGATGGGGTACCCCTTAGGACTGGGCACCTAAGGCTGATGACCATATCCCCTGTAGCCCATTCACTAGTGTGTTGATCAGTGGAGGTCTTTTGGCAAGGATGGGGAAAATGCATTGCTTTTTCTGAGCAGCAGTAAATTGCTCCTTCTTCATACAAGGGGGAGAAATTATAAAGCAGTTCAGTTCCTTCTGTTTTTTTACTTCCCTAAGATGGTTCAGTATCTCCATGTAAAATGAGTGAAAAAGCTGTGTACGATGTAAGTACAGCTTGCTACAAGAATAAAATATGACACATCACTTTTAAACAAAATTCTTTTGAGTTTTCTGTATTTGTGACCACTTGCCCTGCCCATGAGCTTTTTGTGGAGGAAGCAGCATAATTAGTTAAGAAGTTCTCTTTTAATGACATTTAAGATCTTATATTTATCAGAGAGAGCTATGTAAGAGGATTTGTAGATTGCTTTTCACATGTTATTGGAGTTAAAATATATCTGTCTGTACATGATAAATGCTTCCTCTAATGGTATTCGCATACTGCTTGTAATGGAATCAAGTTAATATCATATGATGAAACTTTATTCTCAGCTTCCCTCAGGTAGCATCAATAATATGGTTAATATTGTTTCTTCAATATATGAGATTCTGATGAGTAAAACCTGGATACAAGGTGGCAGTTTGTGCTAGAGGATTTTGTAAAACTCCATTTTGTTGAAAGGGGCCATCTCTGTTTGGTCTTATACTAACTATGATACCAGGACCAGAAGAAAAGTGTATATAGCAATTCTGTGTTTACAGAGGGCACTAACAGAGGTGCCAAGAGAAGTACTTGGGGATACAAATGCTTCCCCACCTGGAACCATATCAGTATTGGTTCTGCCATTTGCCTTTGAGAGCAAATTCTGTGCTGATTTCTATGGTAATGTGTTGCTGCAGGTAACAAACTACAGGGTATCTTGATAGTTATTAGTACTTTGGTTTTTGGAAGGAGTAAAACCAAGAGTTTATTGAGAGAGTCTGAAGTAAAGTTTTGGTAAGTGGTTGGACACTGAGCATCACTTCTTCTATTTATTGGTGTGTATTTTGCCACTGAAGGCTAGATTCCTGGAATCTATTAAGCTGATGGACAACTGTGAACTGGTGAGAATGAGTTACCAGCAACCAAATATAGGGAACCTAGTGTCTCAAGACTGCCTGTTAAATATTTAATTACCTCAGGCATTTCCTAATTACTGCTAAATTGTTGCATACTTGCAGAAAAAAGGTAGTGTTTTACTTCTACATTTCTTAACAAGATTTTGTATTATTTCAACTTGTAGCTCTAGCTAGGCTTAGCTGTCTTGACAGTACAATGTTTTATAGCAAAACTACTTTATAAGTATTTTGAAAATGTTATGGGGTCAGTCAGTTTCAAACTAGGAGTTTTTTTCCAGTTTACTTTCAGTATCATTATGTAACCATTTGTCTAGTGGAGATCACGTCTGGGTTTTTTTATGTATTCATACATCACTTTTTGTATTGATTCTTTCCAAAAAGTTGTCAGCTACATTAATGATTCGCTAAGCTTTAAGAATAAAAGTTGACAGACAGGTAGATTTTTGGTAGTAGTAATCAGTGAAGACTTTTGTCTTTATCAGTGGCTGATCTGCCCCCCTGGATTCAGAGCATCAGCTCTAAAGGAGAGCTAAGACTCATGTGGGCCTTGGTCATTTCCCCTTTCTGTAAAGTAGATTGGAAAAGAAAGAACAAGAAAAAAAGGAAAGCAGTAATGTGTTAATAACTCCTGATGAAGTATTTTCCTCAACAAACCTCAAAACACTTTACAAAGGAGAGTTCAGATTGATTTTTGTGTGCAGGAATGTTGAGTCACACAGTAACTTGTCTTAGGATCATGGCAGTGGCAGAGGTCTGGGAATAAAATTCAGACAACCAAAGGACCCACTGAGTGGCCTGTCCTCTAGTCAGATAGCATTTCCTTGGAAGCTGCATCCAGTCACTTGTTTTCTTGGTAACAAAAAAAAAATTATCTTTGTTTTCAGTGTTTCAGATTTACAAATGTAAATTTAATATCACGTAGACACAGTTTGGTCCTTTTTTTCTGGTTTTCCATTTTATTAGACTTGTCCTTGCTAGAGTTACTTTTTCATGTAATATTTTCTTGTAACTTTGATGTCTACAATATTTCAGTCAACCCAAGGAGATTAGTCTTGAAAGTAATTTGGACTGAAGAGGATAACTTTGAGCACAAAAAATACACCATACATATATATATATATATATAGTGCGAGAGCTGAGAGACATATTTCTTTCTGCCATATATTACTGTTTGTCAGGTTTAAATATACTCAGTGTACTTCAAATATGTTGTTTGGACTATGTTTGGAGATGACTTTAGAATGCCGAGGCATATCAAATATATCACATTTTATATCATAATTTAATACAGTATATGGATTTAGTATCTTCTAAATGTTTGACAGTGTAGTTGATGACCAATTCCTCTAGAGGCATTTTGAAAGGTTTATGTTCATTTTTCATAGAATCATAGGTTGGTTTGGGTTGGAAGAGACCCTAAAGATCATCTATTTCCAACCCTACTCCTTTGGCAGGAACACCATCCACAAGATCAGGTTGCTCAAAGCCCCATCCTATGTGACCTTTTCTATCTTTACTCAATCAGATTGAATACTTCCCTTCTTTTCAGTTTTGTGTGTGTTTGCTGGAGGAGTGGGACAGTACATAGTAGATGTTTTCAGCCGTTACTAAGAAGACATGAGGACTTAAAGTGAGTCAAATTGCTTCAGGCCCTTCTCCAGCATTTAAATTGAGTGGGAGTTAACCAGGACCCCAAGAGGAGTTTCAAACAGATAGACCTGTCACTCAGAGCTGTCTGGGAGAGACCACCTCAGTTCAGACTCTTGTCTAATGGGACAAGCACTACAGATAAACCTGCAACATCAAAGACCACAGTTTTGAATGTATTATCAGCAGCAATTTCCAGAAGCAGATAGGAGAAACACTGCTATATTGTTATCTTAGAGCTGGGGGCAGGCCAGGAGTGGATTTATCAGTCATTGCTAAGGATAGTAATTAAATTGAAGTGAACTGTGAGAACAACCAGGGCAGGTACACAAAAGGAAGAAGAGAGTGAAGAACTGTAGGATACTCATGAGGGCAAGAGCAGTGGATGACAATGTACTGATAGATTTGGAAGATGGCAAGCTCCAGGACAAAATTACATTTCTAGGAGTGCCTGAAAAGAGTGTCAGAGTTAAGAACAGCTGATGGATCCAGTGGTGCAGCATGTGGTGGTTCATCCTGTGCTGGCTTGGGCATGCCTAGGGAACATCAGTTGTGTCTTTACAGGCTAAATGGATTTGTCCAGGGTGCAAACTTAAGTACTGGGTCATGACTATCCACAACCACCGTGACTTTAGATGGTACCAACCCTGCCACATTCAGTGGGCAGTGTTGATGAAACCACATTTCTTTTAGGTGTGTGGGGGTGAAAAATGAAGTGGTCTGTTCTTTATTTCTGAATTCAGCTTTTAGGCTCAGTGGAGGTATGTTGGAAGACTTGGGAGGTGCTCTGAGTACCTCTTAGGAGGCTTCTGTGAAAGTGAGGCACAACTGAAAGAGGAAGATGCAGCACGGGAAATTAATTTAGGGCTGAAAAAAAGAGGAAATCAAGAAAAACAAGAGAATTGGAATGACCTTTAAGACTATGGATAAAGGAAAGTGGTAGCTGAAGAGGTTGGTGGTGAGGATAAGGCCATGGAGAACTGGTATTGATTTTGCATGAGGGAGGAAAGAGGAGGAGGGAATGTATGCCTGAAAGGAGGATCATGGGGATCTTTTGCATCAAGAAGAATAAAAAAGGTAAAAGGCAAGAAATCTTGCTACCAGTGGGAAGGAGGGATTTCTGTTAAATCAACACTCATGCATCATGAACCTCTCTAGGAGCTGTCACTGAATTTTATGATGAGTTGCTCTTGTGATTGAGAATTACTGACCTAATGATTTTAACAAAACCAAATCAGCTCGGACTTGCACACAATGAAAATGGGCTTTGAAATCAGAAAATACAACATAATTCTGTTTTATATGTGAAAAATTCAGAGGTATTTGATCAAAGTCTTGAATTAAAATAGAAATAGGTTGGACTATGCTATTTACTGCTTGCAGGGGGTAAAGTGCTTCTAAAAGGGATAATTCAAAGAAATTTTAGAAGAACTAGGTTGACTTCCTTTATCAGGCTTTAAAAACAGGCCATCTGTCCATAATTCAAGACACTAAAAACATAGTTAATCTTTTCACACACCCAGTATTATTTTTTTATTTGGAGGAGATATAAAAATTATGAGTTAAATTTGCCTTTGAAAAAAATGCCCTTCCAGCCATACCTCTACAAGCAGAGTAATTAATGACTTTAGGCATGTAATATGAAATTAATTTTTGTATATCTAGCAACATTCATCATATCTGGTTTAAGGCTATCAGTGTAATGAGGTGAAAAATTTAAGTGTATCAAATAAGCTGGAAGAAAAGCAGATGGATTTCTTAAATATTCATTTGGCAGTCAAATTAAGTTTTTGATTTTTCTAATCTCTTAACCTCTTTAAATTCTTTAAATGAAAATGTTGAGGAAGAACAAAGCAATGATTGACCTCATAGTTACCTTCTTCAAATCCTTAATAGGTGTGACTTACTATAGTAACTCTTAGATAAGCATGGAAAGGAGAAATATCTTAGTTCTGGTACTTTTTTTGTGTGTGTGTGTTTTATCGTTAGTCACCAACTGACAGGAGTGCTTGTGCTGGTTGGTTGTGTATCTTCCTTTATGAAAACTATGAATATGTTGCAGTTACTTATACCTCCTTCTTATACCAGGGTGCTGATGTTGACCTGTGAAGTTTTATGTGATTCTTGATGCTGTTGACATTACATTGTCTTTTGAGATGATTCATCTGCAAATCTGTGCTCCCTCAAGCATGTATTATTCAAGTCATATCAATAACTTTTTGAAGGCCAGAACTTAATGTTTAGATGTCCAGAAGAGCACCATAAGACAGACATTGTAGAAGGTCTCAGTTTAAGGGCTTGATCATGCTGTTTTCCTGTGAAGTTGGACAAGGAGACATTACATTGCTGTTGATAGAGATGCAGTGTTCTTATTCCATGGAAGTCTTTGTAATAGTTATGTTTTAGCTCACTATATGAAATGGACCTGAAGATAGAATTTCTTAGTGAAATTTGGTAATTTAACTATCAACAACTGTAGGATGGCAGTGGACACACAAAAGAAAAAGAGAGAAACAGGTTTCAAGAGTATCAGTGTCAGATGAAGCTGAAGAAGAATGAATGAATGCAGGGGTTAGGTAGGTGGTTGGCAGCACCTCCAAAAGCAGCAGCACATATCAAAGGTTAAGTCTGATAGAAGGACATAAAACAAATCAAAACGGTTCCATTGAAGTCATGGCCACCTCAAGCTGGGGTTTCAACCCAGAGCAGAAATATTCGATCCATATGAGAATCAACCCCTGAATGATGCATAAAGATAAGCTCAAATTGCTTATCCCAGATACACAAAAGAGAAACTTCAGTGGTCTGGATCAGGTTCTGGTCCTTTTTAATTAGCAATATCTGCCAAAGAGAAGTCCTGCTGCAGCTCCAGACATGTAATTCAGATCCACTGCCACTTGTGTGCTAGAGCCTTTGGAAAGTAAAGGTGACCTCAGAGCAGAAACATGTTGATGGTTGGTTTGAGGGCTTTTTCCTGTCAAATCTTCTGTATGTTTCCAATGCAATGGCAAGAAATATTAAGAATAGTCTCCTCATCTTGCTGCCATTTAAATATTTTTTTAACTTCTTACAGATAGATAATGGTGCTTGAGCCCTAAGACATACTTGTCTGCTCTGTTTAGTACTTCTGGTACTCTTTCACTGGTATTTCATTGCTTTTTGTAAATCTAGTTTCAGAACTGTTTTGCTTTACATCAGTGGAATGGTCGAATAACATAACAAGATATATTTTCATTACAATTGCTGTGTTCTGTAGCATTCTGAAAGCAAGTAAGAAAGAAGCTGCACTGGGCTTTATGGAAGGGACTGCAGTAATTAATCTTCATTAGGATTGCTGCCATAGCCTTGTGAATTAAAATTTATTATGTGAGAAAAGGTTTGTGGCACAGCATGTTTGATTAGCCAGATGCCAATATTTATGGGATAAATTATTCCTAACTTTTCTGAACTGTATTTTATTAGAAGATACATCCATTAGTCCTGTAGATTTCTTTGGGAAAGAGCTTGTGTGCAGCATCGTACAGCCTAGAAACTTGACTCATGGTTTGCAGTTCCATGACAAGGACAGTTTGTTTCCAGACCAGTGCTGGCAAACCCGGTGTCCAAAGCAAGCTCTGAGAAATGTTAACTAAAACAGCCTGTCTACAGATCTCACAGTACCACATTGTTTAAACAGCAGCAACTCGGCTTTGTGGCACCACATTTCAGATGGTTGACTGTCACGGTTTAACACTGGCCCGGCCGAATAACAGATTTAAACCGAATAACAGATTTATATATTAATCTCTCTCTCCTCACTGAAAAAGAAGAGAGAGAGAATAAGGAAGACAGACTTATGGGTTGGAAACTAGACTACACAACTTTAATGAAACAGTAATGATAAATAGGAAAAAATTACTAAATATATGCAAATATACAAATATACGCAAATATACAAATATACAGGAAAATTGATACCACGTTCCTCCCCCCTTTTCCCCCAATAACTCTCACGTCACCACTGAGGCTGCAGGGCAGCCCTGGGAAAGTCCCGGCTGGACTCCTGGAGTCAGCAGCAGTCGGGAGCTGGAGGCAGGAACACACAGATTCAGGCTGGCACGGATCAGGACCACAGGCAGAGGAATGGATGGAATCCTCTCAGGATGACGAAGGAAGCAGGGAGGGCAGGAAGAAGAAGGAAGCAGGAAGTGTTTGACGCTTGTGATCCCTCAAATTTATACCGAGTATGACGTGTATGGGATGGAATACTCTGTTTGGTCAATTCTGGCATTTATCTTGTCCGGTCCTCCCCAAAGGAGGGGTTCAGGTGGGACCTCGTTGCTCCTTCTGGAAGGTAAAATGTTCCTCAGAGCTGAGCAGTGTCCTTGGCTCTGCACACCAGAGTCTCTGGCAGTAACTATAAACATCGAGTGTTATCAGTCCTAGAAGCAGACACTGTCTGAGAAACTTGCTGTTAATTTCAGCAAGTGCAACTACTTACAAGAGACTTAGCTGAAAGCAAAAGTACAAACCAGAAAATCACCTTTATCCTGGCCCAAACCAGGACAGTTGACTCTTGAGCACTTAAAATCAAAATGTTACAGCTTGTCAAGACATACCTTGAAGCCCAGAAGCAGGTTCAATAGTAACAATTAAATATTTCCTATTTTTTCATGGTGTCATCTCAAAATGCTCGTGAGATTACTTTTTTGTACTTAATTTAAGAGAGTTTCTTGGTGTATCACTAGCTATCAGAGTCACAGGTAGATTTGTTTCCCATATGCCATTCGTATATGCTGGCATTTATTTAAGGGGCAGGATTCATAAACCTTTCTTTAGTGTTTGAGTAATAAACATTACCTATCAAATAATAGTACCTTCCTTTGTTATTACAGCTGTGCAAAGGGTGACCACAAAAACTCTTGTGTTTGTTGATGGTTTGTTTGTTAATACCTCCTCACCTGTGTAAACACATCCCTTCCCAGTAAATCCCTCCATCAGGCAGCCTCAGACCATGAGGGTTGTTCAGGTGGCTGAAAAGCTAAATTGCACCAAATGGTAAAAGGAAGGAATTGTATTCCAGCTGCACATGCTACTTTCTAAGTGCTGTAACTGAATTGTCCTGTCAGAAAATAGTTCACCTTATTATAAATTAATTTTTTTTTCTTTTTTTTCTTTTTTTTTTCCTATTTATGGGCTCCAGGTGGTAGTATATCAGTTTGTGAGGAATAAGGGGCCATTTATTTCCATGGAAAGAGAGCAATGATAAAAAGATGGGCTCTGCAGGGTGGGCTGGCAGGCCTTCAGTCACTGGAGACTGAGGAGGAATACATCTGACAATAAGTACAGAAGTCATTCCCACGTAGCTAGCCTTTTACATTTGCACCTCTGAACTATACCTATTGCATCTCCTCCAAAGACCTCTCTGTCCAAACAGGAGAAACACTCAGATGGAGCATGGGGATACCCATTGGCATTACAATGCCAGACAGGTCTACTGGTGATTTTCCAGCTTCCTTCTAAAATTACCACTTTCACCCTTTGTAAAAGCTGCATCTCTGACTGCTCCTGCAGAGTAGCACAGCACCTCTCCACACCAGCCATACCACTACTCATAAAAATCCAACCTGCAGGAAGAGGTTGGGGTTCAGACTAGCTGATCTCTTAAGATCCCTTCCAACCCAAACCATTCTTTGGACAGATAATGTCAGTCCTCTCTATGCATCTCAAAATTATAAACGTCTAATTATCATGTTCCAAGTGACTCTAAGCTTTCCTTCCTAAGTTTCCTTTATCAAATATTGTTTTGCTTCTACCTACTGTGCATCATTAAAACTCAAGTCTTTAGCTCTTTTCATTGCTTGATGACTTTGCTGCTGCTGCTTCCTCCGTTACAAATTTCTCCCTGTTCACCTCTCCATCTTACAGCCCAGTTGGGGTCAAATTAGTGTGAAAATACACTGCTGATGTGTAGATACATTGTTAGTATGTAGTTCTAATTGAGCACCATGATCCCTCAGTAATAATAAGAAACAGCTTGACTCAGCATAATCTTCCCATAAAGGTTATGATGAAAATTAATCATAATTGTGTTGATGTGCTTTTGTTTATGGAAAAAATTAGAAATTTCACAATTTCTTCTGAATGTGTTTTGTATTTAAATGGTATACTTTGCAGACATCTAGGCCAGTGAGCCTCTGAACTCTAAAAATTAATATAATTTTTGGTATTTAAAGTCTGCTGTTTTATAACCTGTGAGATTTCTGCATTGATTTGATTGCTAAGATGTTTTGAACTAATGTCATAGATGAAACATTAGTCAGTTATGACTGCATATTGGGATTTAGAGTCAATTGAAACATTGGAATAATTGTCTCTTTTGCTAACAAGCTGGAATGCTTTCACTTAATGAGGCTTCAGCCTTAGCTTTTGAAAGTGAACCCAATACTCTGTCCTGAGCAAAGCAAACACCATGAAACTCCAGACTAAGCCCACACTGTTCACCTGAAAAAGCGAGAAGCCTTACAGCTTTAGAGCATTTCCATACACTGCCAGTAGTTTCAGCATTTATGGAATAGCTTAAGCACTAGAAAGGAAAAGTATAAAATAAACGGTGATAGCAAGCACTGAAAAGCCATCCCCATGCAAGTGAGAGCTCAAAGTAGACAAAGATGCTATAACCTTTGAAATGTTGCAGTTTTAGGAGAAGCAGTGATGAGCTCGTTACAGAATCAGAGAATGTTTTTTGTTGGAAGGGGCCTTGAAAGATCATCTAGTCCAGCCCTGCTACCATGGGCAGGGACAGCTCTCACTAGGCCAGGTTGTATTAGGTAATGACTTTTGACTAGGCAGGGGAGGACAATATGAAGGTTAGGGTATTGTGCTTGTTTTAATTGTGGGAATGCAAGGTGTTTCTGATAGGATTTCTTTCCTTCCTCTCTCTGTGCTGTAATAAGTAGGCAGGAGTTGGCACTGTTCTTCCATGAAGGGTGGGATCCAGTGCAAGGCCATCAGATCTTGTCTTACTTGATGGAGGGGCAGCCAGAAAGCCCAGTGTATGAGCCAGCAAGATGAGGAAGCATTGTGCTGCCAGTCCCTCTCCTAGAGGATCTGAGAACTTCCTAAAAACTGCCAAGGTTTGGGGTTACTCTTTGGGTAGGGCTGGTTTCTAGTGAGTGGGGAAACCAGCGTTTCACATACCAACAACTTGTCCTACTAATGGAAAACAAGGTTGGCAGCAGAAGGTGGTTGGGATTGGGCAGTGGGTTCTTGGACTGTGTTGTTTCAAAGGACAGTATTCCCGTTTGAGCTGTTTGTTATAACTGCTGCTTCCACCTGTTAATTCTCTAAATAGCATTTGTGAATGAAATACTTTGAAGACATTGTATTTACTTAAGCAATGATAAAAAAAATAAGACCATTTAAAAAATTTTTTGTGAAACAATTTTTTTCAGGTAAATTGCATTGTCTGGGTATATTTTTGCCAAATTTTAATTCAAAATATGAATTTCTCTGTTTTTGAAAAGCCTAAACTCAGGTTTTGGAGGTTTTAATTTTTGTTATATTCATTAAACTACAAAGATCATAAACTGAAAATGCCATTTTGTTTGGAGAGAATGGTTTGGGGTATGAGGAGCTGCATTCTACCTTTTTCTTAAAATATGAATTCTGCCCTGCAGCATAGGTCAGTCATCTCTCTATAACCTGGCACATAGATATTATACCTTAGAATAGAATTTTTTAGATTATATTATTTTAATCTTACATAATTTATAGTAGTGTTCCTATGTTATGGACAAAAACCACATGAAGATACATGAAGGCTTGGGCTTTCCTCCTGTTGCTGTCATGTAGCCATGTGATGGCAGACAAAGCATCAAAACAGTTACAAAGGGTTAAAACAGCTATTTCATCCAGAGTGAGGACTGCAAAAGGCAATTCACTCAAGTCTTAAGAAAAGCAGCAGAAGAAATAGGAATTCACCAGGGAAAATAAGTGGGCTTGATTTTCTCTCTTCCTCTCATGGCGAAAAGGTGGTTACTAACTTCCAAGGAAAGCTGCTGAAAGAAGGAGAAAGTGTTTTGAATTAAATGGATCCACATCAAAACTGTATTAAGGGTAGGATTCACAATGAAATGACAGTTCTTTTTGTTTTTATTTTTGTCACATACTTATTTTAGACAAGATCTTGAATGCGTGTGAAGGTCCACTGACACATCACTAAATGATTTTTTTCACGTTGCCTGTCACTCTGTAAGGCATCAGATAGTAGATAAGACTGATAGCAGTATCCTGATATACTGTAATCAATTCAGACAGCAGAACATCCACAAGCACCTCAGCCTGAAGGCAGTTCTACTTTAAACATTCAGAGTTCATTGGCTTCTATTGTTTCACCCTTCTGAACTGTTACTTTGTTTGCTCATATCTTGACATACATTTGCCTTGTATAAAATTGGTTGATGACATGATGATATTGATCACCAGTGTTGTTAAAAAAAGACTAATTGATTTGTTTCTGCAGTGAACTTGAGGAGAAGAGTGGAAGAAAGAAAAGAAGTTACAACAACAGTACTGCAGCTGAAGAAATGCCACTGAAAAGAAAGAAGATGAAATTTAATGAGGAGGAGGAGGAGGAGGAGGACTCCTATTTGCCATTAGATACTGGGCTTTCTCTGGCAGAGGATGAAGAGCTTGTACTACGTCTGCTCAACAGTCACAGCTAATTATTTTTCTGCTGGTTTCATTTCTGGGACAGCTTTACAATTTTGTCAGTTGTCTGTACAAAATGAATCTGGCATCTGGGCACCAGTGGACATAAATAAATGAGTTCCATATAGAGTGGGATCGCCTTAGATTGGCTCCTAGATTATAGACAAAATCTAATTTGATTTATAACCACATCCCCAGATGTCATTTTGCAGTAACACGTTCATACTTTAAAACCTCCGAGTTTTGAAGCAATTCTCTTTTATATAAAGCAAGTTTAAAATTAAAAACAAGATCTCCTTTCTTGACTGTGTTAAATTTTTTATTTAAGGTTATAAACATGTACTAAAATTATTACTGAAGAAATACTGTTGGCAGCACAAATCACATCACTTAAAAATAAAATGCATTTTTCCTCCCGTGTATCATGCACATAGTTTACAATTATTTTAATAAAAATTTCTGAAGCCTTTTTATATCTCAGCTTTGTTAGGAAAAACTTTTGACTCTTGCATTTGAATTTTAAGTGAATGAGAATGTAGTGATGCCACAGAAAGGTAGAGCACTGCCTGATGAAATTGGTTAAAAGGTAGATTTTGTGGCAGGGTTACAATTGCAATTGAACTACTTTGTGGGTTTTTTTAGGACCAAATCTAATGAAGAAAATTAATGCATTGTTGAGCATGTTTACAGGTTTCGTCCCATTGAACCATGGTTGTTGAAGATTTGAGACATTTGCCCATAGCTGCTGCACTTTGATGAGTGGTTGCAATAGACCTGCTGTGTGGGCCTTTCTTAGGGAAGGGAAGAAGAAACATTTTCTCTAACACAAAACAAAATATTAATATAATGCAAAATTCTTAGTTATCCAAGTAGATTTTCTTCTCTTGCTTGAACCTAGATGCCAGCTCTGAGCCAAATTCTTGCTTGCCTTTTTGAATACCCCTCAAGAATACTGGCACACTGTTCAGACAAACACATGGGAAACCCTTACAGGCAGGGTGGAGATTGATGAAAATTGCAGAGAGCTTTACACATCTGCAAAAGGATCTAGGAAAAGTGAAGGCTGCTGCATGAGGAAACAAAGGAGAGAAGGAAGATCTGGTGTTTTGTTTGCTGACACAACTTTTTTGACAGCAAACAGGCAGCATGTAAAGTGAAGATTGTCAGTTTTCAGCAGTCAATGTCAATTATGTTTTAGTGAAGTTTACACTGCAAAATAAGAGAGTAAAACACTGAGTAGGGACAAACGCCTGCAGGCTTTCCCCTCCTGCTTCCTTTCAGCAAAACCCTACAGTACATCTTTACATTTACATTTATGTAAATACATACATGTAAAGTAAAGTAAATGTAAAGTACATTTATCTCAATAAATTGTGTCTGCTTGGTCTTCATGTCACCTATATTCAGAACATATTAAAGTAAACATTCCTCATTTTTATTATCACTTTTCCATTTTTGTTATGGAAGTCTGTCAGTTCAGTGCAAGCCCTTCTTCCTCTCTCTGTATCCCCTGATTTCTTTTAGCTCAGCCACCCAAAACGGAAAATATACAACAAATTTTTGCCTCCAAATGTTGCTTCTGTTATTCTGCCAGCAGGCAGGTTATCATCAAAACATAATATTTATAGGCAGAGCACATCTGCCATATGTTCCTTCCAACAGTGTGGAATGAGAAGAAATGACCCAGGTTTCATGAACAGCTAAACATGAATGATGGGACCTGCTTGGCAGCTGCTGCACACTGTTGTGCATTCCATGGTGCCACAGTGGATCTGGAATATACTGTGGTTTGGGAATATTGGTGCTGATGAATCTGTTAATGAAGAAGGATCTGGTTAAATAGACTGACACTAAATGTTCTAGTTACTGAAAGTGTCCAGCTTGCATCTTTTTCATGAGACATGAAATGTGTCATTGCAAAAATAGTGTTCTGCCTCAGCATCATAGACATTTCTGTTCATGGTTTGCTTTGTAAAAGCCTTGTTGATGCAGCACATTAAACTGTGAAGAGCATAAGAAATTTAGGCTCTAACATCAGTGGTTGCAAATTACTGCTTAACGTTTTAAATTAGTGTTTTCCTATAAATACTGTATGAATAGAAATAAAAAATAATTTTTATTCCTACTGCAACTGCCTGAATCCAGGTAAAACATTGACTAGTGTGTCCTGCTCTCTGGCTAGATTCATAAAGAAAGACAAATGCCTGAAGCAAAACATTAAAAACTAGAGAGCTGCGGTAGAGAACATTCAATTCAGAGTATAAAAAAAGTAGTACAAGATCTGAAGAGACTGAAGTGACCCTGTGGGTTGCTGTAATCCCAGATACATATGATAAAACTGATACAAAACTCAAGAAGAAAATGTCTCTTGGTAAAGGTTGCAAATGGGTATTTTTCCTTCCTTATCATGCTGTTCTCCAGTTTGATGTGATTGATGCTTATTTCTTGTGAGAGATTGAGTATGCTTTGCAGCAGGTATGCTAAGCTCTGGCAGGCTTCTGCTGCATCAGAAAAGGCCTCTGTGGTTCAGGGTGTTGCTGGGTGTATGTTGGAGGTCACTGCCCCAGACATAACCTTCCTGGTTGATTAATCCTTATGCCATCCAGTTTGCTAACTGGGCAGAGGGCTGGTAACAGGCAGCTGAAGGACAGGAACACTTTCTTGTGCAGTGTCTGCTTTTTGCTCTTAATTTGAAAGGGAACTTGAGCAAAATGTGGCCAAACCTTACCAAATTTAGTCTCATCTTTTCAGATTAATGTTTTATTTTCAGAAGGATCTGCAAGTTTTATCTTTAAAAGGTGGAATTAGATGCCAGAGAATTGCATTGCCGTCATCTCTGTAAATCATGAAAATTACTATTGAGGCTTTAGTCTATACCAAGTGAACACTTTTATAATGAAGTGTTCTGTGAACTTCAAAGGCAAATGAGTCAGTCAAGAAGGCCTAATGCAGAAGAAGATTCTTTTCAGGGCTGTTAGGAGGCATTGCTATGATTAAATCAGCAGAGATAAGTCAGTCTGTTTCAAGAATGCCTAGTGCGTTGCCTATTTTATTCCATGTCTGGCAAGGAGCCATTTTTCACAAAGAAAACGATTCATCAGATTCAGTCATGTAAAAATGATTGCTTAAATTACACTGGGCTATCAGCTAGTGGATTTACCCAGGAGTAGAATCTCTTGGGTAGATGTTATCTGTAAGTTTTGCACATCATCTGAGATGTGTTTTGTCTATAAAATATAGATAAGTTTAATTAAACTAAATTAGCTTTGTTGAGCAGTTTTTTTAATTCCTTGTGAGTTGAGAAGTAGCTGTGCTGAGATTTCAGCTACATTAAGAGGAAAATAACGAGCGTTGTTCTCCTAATCACTTATAGGATCCTGGAGGAAGTTAATGTTCCTGGCTATGGCCTCTCTGGGGCTTCAGGGATCCTCTCCCTCATGCATAGATTGTCCCTCTGATGCTAAGGCTAAACTGTGGCAAAAAAGCCATGTCTAAGTACAGGCTGTGACCTGAACTTGCTATTGCCTGTGTTGGTGTGCTTGAGCTTATCACATTTCCAGTGGAATGGAATTTGGCTCATTTTTTTGCAAGTCCACCATATATGCAGGTGTTCCTCCAATCTATGTTTAATGGCCATACTCATCTGATCCTTCCCAGCAGCTGCATTTTACTATACTAGAATTCCAACTTGTTTTTATTTCACAAGGTCAGAGGAAGCTAATGAATATAGCTAAGGAATTATTTTAAGCTTGTTAATCACCACAAATGTCTTACAAATGGCATCTCAGCAGGTCACAGTTTTTTTATACCATTGCCCTTAGTACAGTTTTTGTTTCTTTGAAGATGTTTCCAGGCATGTTTTCCTTTGTGGAAAACACTGGAATTTGTTTTTGTTTTTAAGAGAACTGTGTGTTCCTTTAAAGCAGACACTAATGTGAATCATTTTCCTAGCAATGAGGTGAGTCTATTCCAGTACATGCTCAGTTGCACTTAGAAACTTGCTGATGAGGTTCTATTGATGCCCTGACTTGTCAATAGGAGGGTTGCTCATGGGTGGGCAAGTGTGCCTCACCCAGGCCTGAGCCAGTGTCAGCTCTGCCCCAGCTTCCAGCCCTGGGCAGATGGGCACAACCTCAAACTTACCCTGCTCTCCCACAGGTAGCTTCTTTTATGAGTGCTATAAGAGGTTTTATAAAACCTCTTACACCCTTCAGGGAGCATTTTCTGACTAAGGTGACATGAGTTATGGGGCTTAAGTTATAAGATGAGCATGATCACCAGTTTGGGTGTCAGGGCTGTGCCTGTTTGCACACCTGGCACATTAAGTAATTTGTTTCTCAGGTGGCCCAGGCCCCCCCAGGCCATGCTCTGTGGTGATGAGGTGATGCAGTGGCTGGAGCCTGTGGGCTGACTTGAAATAGGATGTTTGGCTGAACCTTCACAATTCAGTATTTGACTCCAAATGCGAATTTTGGACAGTGCTAGAATTTTTCTCAAAGGCAACTCTTGCTGTGGTCAGTCCAGTTTGTACACCTGCATCAGCATCCTGGTGAAGTGTTCCAGAGACCTGCTTAGGCCATCGTGTGCAGTAAAGACATTTGTAAATAGTCAATAGAAACGGCTTCTGCAGAAATGGTTGCACGGGGCAGTCATCTGTATGTAGGTAAGATGTTCAAAGGAAGTTTTGTATGCAGTTACGGTGCTTCTATAGCAGTGATTAATGCATGTGTAAGGATGGTCACAGGACAAAGACCAATTGGATGCCAAGAGCTGAGCAAAACAGTGCTTTGAGGACTCTCTCCTGATTCTGCTGAAGATAGTGCCAGGACCCTTGAAATGGAGATGATTTTTTGCCAAGTGGATGATCAACCAGCTTGGATCTCCAAGCTTGGAGATTTGATTTCCCTTGTGAATAATTCCCTTGTGTAATGCTGTGCCAACTTCCCAATAGTTTAGGGGTTTTTTTCCTTTTAAAAACACATGCAGTGTCTGCACAATCCTATCCCAATTGATTTTAGCTGAGATGGTCATGAGTGGGTACAGAGAAGGCAAAGAAATGCTGGGAATTCAGTAAATGATTTGGTGTCACCCCAAACAGTATTGTGAGCTGCAGCTCGAGATAGTGACAGGAGGATGGCAGCTCTCAGGGGCTGGGCCAGGAGCTTTCTTTTAAGTCTCTGTTCTCACTAGCAACATTTTTTTTTTTATTTTTTTTATCTCTATAAATTTGTTTTCATAATCTTACACCTATCAGAAAGGAATCATGAGGAACCCAGACACAAGGAATCAGTGTGCAGGGGAAGGCTTCACTGCTGCCTTCTCTCAAGCTGTGCTCCTGTCCAGCATCTGCTCTGTGCCTGTGGCTGCTGGAATTGATGGTACTTGACCCGTGCAGCTGTTCAGTCATCTTTATAAAGACAAGTTCTCCAGCATAAGAAATCTAATGTGTCGGGTAGGATGAAGAGCTTGCATTTCTTAAATATATGTAAGAATGCACTCATCTAGCTCCTTGTCTAGTGACTAATTGAGCTCATTTAGTCTTTCTGCTTCTTGCAAATGCTGATGCATTTTTTGCAAACTGATATGCTTCTTCAGTACCTAATTTTAGCATAAACAATACCAAGCTGTTAGTGATGCAGAATTGCCTGGCTAAAAGAGCAGGTCTCCTTCAGAAACCTGCTAAACAAAATCAAAGGAGGGTAAAGTTCTGCATTAAGCTCTGTTCTTTTCCCCACTGAATTTGGGAAGCATCTGAGGTTCTTGTTTCTATCCTCCTTTTCATACGGTGGAAGTGAAGGATGGGAGTGCGGGACTTGGGCACCTTCATAGAATCATAGAATTGGCTGGGTTGGAAGGGACCTCAGAGATCATCAAGTCCAACCCTTGATCCACTACCGCTGCAGTTACCAGCCCATGGCACTGAGTGCCACATCCAGTCTCTTTTTAAATATCTCCAGGGACGGAGAATCCACTACTTCCCTGGGCAGCCCCTTCCAGCGTCTGATCACCCTCTCCGTAAAGAAATTCTTTCTAATATCCAACCTAAACCTCCCCTGGCACAACTTGAGTCCATGCCCTCTTGTCTTGTTGAAAGTTGCCTGGGAAAAGAGCCCAACCCCCCCCTGGCTCCAGCCTCCTTTCAGGGAGTTGTAGAGAGCGATGAGGTCTCCCCTGAGCCTCCTCTTCTCCAGGCTGAACACCCCCAGCTCCCTCAGCCTCTCCTCATAGCGTCTGTGCTCGAGTCCCTTCACCAGCCTGGTTGCCCTGCCCCAAACCCCTCTGCCCCAAACCCCTCTGTGGAGCAGCTGCCACAGCCCGGCCATGGTGGGATCTGGATAGCAGCACCCCTCTGCTATGTGGGTGACACAAGGAAGATGCCCAAGCCCATGATGGAGAGCTGTGCATTAATGCAGCACCACGAGGTCAGCACAGGGACAAACAGCATGGAAGAAAACCAAGGCCTGGCAGCCCTGTCCCTTGTCAGGACAAGGAATAAGAAAACACCAAGAAAAGTGAAGCTGGAAGGGGTGAGACATTTGGTGGGAGGTGGTCAGAGTTCTCTCCTGCCTTCTGAAATCTGGCCAGCCCCTTCAGAGATGGCTGCAGTGAGATGCCCTCTCCTGGCCATCAGCAGCTGCCTGCTCTGGGCTGTCCCTCCCCAGCAGGTGCAGTTGTCCCCTCAGGCTGCCAGGGCAGCCAGGGCCACCCCACTCATTTGGTCTTTTCCCAAAATATGACCAGCAAATCCTCTCTGGTTATTTGACAAGTGTGATTGGCCAACCACTCTGTTTTGCAAGACTGTGTTCTTAATAAAAGCTCTTTTATTGCATTAGCTACTTGAAATTACTTTGAATGTTCAAAATTTTACTCTCTTTGTGACAATATCAGGTCTAAGACATTTAAAAACAATTCACACTCATATTTCTGGTAGGTAATATTCAATATCTCACCTAAATATTCTCCTCTGTATTGTAAATATTCATCATTTCCCTCATCAACTCCTGACTGCCTGCACAGATACAGAAATTTTCTTTCTGTTAGTCAAGTAATAAGGCATTGAGAAGGGCAGTTTTTCTCAACTAATTGAAAATATGAGCTTGTCTTTTTAGCTCTGCAGTGATGTTAGCATCCGGTCTTTATTCAGTGAATGTGTGTGGCAGGTGGAGCCACAGCTTCTGCAGGAACAAGTAACACCACAAAATCATGTGCAGAGTATTTTATTAGGGAAACACAAAGTTCAGTGTTTGATCTTGCCTGGTAAATAATCTAAAATACCCACCACCACCACCGCCACATCTCCTCTCAGCCCCCTCCTTCCCCCATTTCTTAGTCAGCTGTGTGTTATTGGGCATCACTGCCCATTTCACAGACAATACCTGCTCTGGAGCAGACCAGCAAAATCCTGTGGTTTTCTTTGTTGAGGGGCTGTCAGCAGTCTGAGGGCTGGCAGGGAGCTTGTGTTGGCCAGTCTGTCCCTGGCCATGTGTTGCAGTGGTCTCCATAATGCCCAGTTCATTCCTGTGAGATGTGTCATCTCCTGCCACAACCTCCCAGCAGCTGGGAAATCAGGTCCAGTGGGCAGACCATTTCCCGTCTCTAGCATCTATTTCCCACTGTCTTCACTCCTCTTGGCCTCCTGGTTTGGTTCCCTGATCAATTACCCTGTCCCCCTCCAAGTGTAGCCCTTGAAGCTGGCCTAAGAAGTCCATCTGAGGACAACTGGAGCTGTGCTGGGCAGAGGACAATGCTGCAAACCTCTGGCAGTGCTCTTGTGCATGTACACCTCTGTTAGGATGATCTTTTCTGAAATGTGAGGTTGCTGCCTCAGGGACTGGTTTATGCACTCTCCTTTTACTAGGAGCAAACATTCCCCTTGTTGGTCCTTGTGTAGTTTAAGGTCAGAATATGTGTCCAGGCAGCTCTTGTGGACCTGATATTTATTTTGCTACCCCAGAACTCATCTGTGGTGCTCTGGAGAAGAGGTGCCATACACTGACACTGAGCCTTCTGGACAAGTGCTGAGAAAATGATGTGAGTTCTTAAGAGGCTGTTGCTATGCACAGTGTAAAAGATTATGGTGAACAGAAATGAGCAATGATCAACTTGGAGAGAGAGGAGAAATTTTTCACTTTACTGAAAATGTTTCATTGAGTTGCCTCATCATTAAGGAAACCATGATCTTCATCAGATTAATGGGTGATTACCCTATGAAGAGCAATTTTACTATTATGTATGAACAGTAATGAAAATCTGTCTAGCATGAATCATTTCAATTAAACATAGGTGTTTCAACTGCCATTTGCCAGTCTGGGACTCAGCTGTGGCTCACAAAACTGTTTTTGCAGAGGGTATAAAGGATCCTAGTTTGCACCCTGTTACGCTCATTTTGTGAGCATTTTGTTGACTCCAGGTGAAGAAGGAACCAGTGGTGGAGCTGGGAAGAGAACCTGGGTCTCAGGCTTCTAGGTGCAAATCCTGCCAGTGCCTCTGCCATCCTTTCCAGAAGGAGACACCAGGTTTGTTATGTGCCTTGGGTCAGGCTGCTGTTAATTCTCTCTTGTTCATATCACGGCCTGAAGAACCGCTGGCATCAGCCCACTGCCCTCATTTGGCAACAGCAGGCTGGGAGAGGACCCCTCTCTGTACCCATGTTAGTGCTTTAAGTACTGCTTGAAGCATCTGAAAGTCACAGGTCAACTCTTTGAAATGTTTGGCATTTTCTGTGCCCCAAGGTTAGCAATTAAGTTCCTGCTGATTTGTTAAGGCCTCGGGGCTGATGTTTCTGAAAAAATCATTACTTTTGACTTCAGCTCTTGTGGTATTTTCCCCCAGCTTGTGACCTGACACCCGTGCTCATGATGAGCAGCACTTACTGCTTGGAGCTGGGTTCAAGGGCTTATATTTAGTGTTGTGAAAATCTACCAGTGAGGCTGTCTCAGGGGAAGCTGTGGGGAAGCACTTTTGTTTTCTGGGCACTGGTTTGGTTGTGTCAGCAATGATGGGAAGGCCTGGATGTGTGGGAGAGCAGGATTTCAGCTCCTGATGTCACCTTATGTATTGGAGAGTGAACCCAGCCAAGAAGAGGAGGCTGACTGTGCCACAGAGAGCTTCTGTATGAAGCAGGAGAGGGATGGGGAGAGTTGGATTCCCCAGCCTGGGAGAGAGGGAGGAGGGAAAAGATGCACATTTCACTGGTGACCTCTTGAGGAAGAGCACATCTTGATGCTGTGGTGAGCTGGGATGATGGATGAGGTGACCTCCAGTCTAGAGCAATAATGCACGTTGGCCTCGGTCTTTCAAAATTCCCAGTTTCTCCCAGTTTTATGGGTTTGCCAACGGATTCTCACCCATTTCTCTCTTTCCCTGAGCCCTTTTCCATCTTGAAAAGAGGAAGCTACCAGTACTTTTCAGCAGTGGTAAAGCATAATCGTGGCACCAAGTCCCCCACTGCATTTGGAAAAGGAGTTGCTGGGGTTGTGTCCTTGATTCTTTTTTTCCTCCAAGCAGATGATCTTGTTGTAGACTGTGACCTCAGAAGCCCCATCACTCGGGCATGACAGGATCATGAGCATTTAAGGCTGTTATAGCTGTGGTGGTAGTCTGTCCCCTTCCAGAGCAGGTTGTTCATCTGTGGGCAGTAACCTCAGAGCTGAAGAGCCATGAGAAACCACTGGTGGAACTTTGCACAGGGTGTTAAGGCTGCCCTGGCTGCTGGGAGGAGCACAAACCTACCGTGGTAAGTGCTCTGTCTTTCTGGCCTTCAAGAGCACAAGATACGTAAGTAAGGAGGAGGTTTGTCAGACTGCTTTCAGCATAAAGGAGCCCAGTCTTGAGGGACCCAAAGGCCACTTTGCTGAGACAAATGGTGCATGAGTCAGGCACTGGGCAAGATTGGGCTGCAGCATTTCACCACCCTCTGTAAGGCTATCTGTGCTGCCCCAGAAAATGTGGTGGTTGATGTATGGGAAAAAGCATTTTTGTTCACTTCAGATCACTTTGAATTTTTTCTCTGTGGCTTATAAAGAATAATCTATTTTATAAAACCAATTCTGCTTGAATAACACTTCTCTGTTTAATATGTGGATCTGAGCAGCAGCAACAGCCGGGTGGTGATGGGCTGTATGAGGACTATTGGAAAGAAAACTGTGTGCTGTGAAAATTGATGCATTAGGAGGTAAGTGTGCTCAGGTCTGGCTGTGTGCTGAAATGCTTTGAAGTTTCTTCTAGCTTTGCAAAAATTCAGCAGTAATCAGCCACTGTCAAAAATAAATCTGTATATTAGCAGGGACACCATTGACGGCTTTCTCATCACTTCATCGATGGCCTTGCAAAGGCATTTTCTGAGTCTGGTGGAGAAATGATTTTTAAAGGAGGGAAAAGCACTTGGCTGTTTTCTGGCACATTTTGACCACAACTGGATGTGTGGAAATGAAACTGTGAAGGTGACTGGTTAATTTTACAAGCCTGTACTGTTTAAACACCTTCTGCCTCTGATACTCTTTCAAGAATTTGCACTTGATACATATGCAATTCAGCTGCAGAAGTAATTACACAGAGTCACGAAGGGGCTGTAATTCATTGTAATGTTAAAAATGAGGCTCTATTCAAAGGTGCCCTATTTTCAGGAGAGAAAACAGAAAGTTCCTTTGTCTATGAAGCAGATTTGATCATGGTCTGAAAATATTCAAAACAGAACCTCGTTCTGGAGCTATTGTAGGCAACAGCAGGATGTATTAACATCGAATTGAACCCCTGAGCTCAAGCTCAAATTCATTTTGCTTTCTCTCCTGAAGCAAACAAGTTTGTCACTGAAGTTGGTGGCTGGCAAGATATGGATGCAGAAACTCTTGGAATGAGACAAGGAACTGATTTTGCATCTGCAAAACCTGAGCTCAGATACAAAAAACCCTTTCTAATCCCTGCACTGGCAGTGGTCTTAATTATTATTTATTAAACAGAAGAGAGGCTCTGCCAAACAGAAGAGACAGAGCCAGGCAGGCTGCTTCTGGGCCCATTCCTTACCTAGAAGAAATCTGCAGGGCAGGTGGCACCAGTAGCTGTGTCCCCAGAGGGTTATTTCCAGCCTCTGAGGAGTAGCATGAGAGGTTAGAAAGATTTACAGAGGGATAAACCCTGATTGCCTGGACGAAGAGACTTCTATGTTGTACCTTCTTTGTCCATAAAGCTGGTGGCTTGACCAGCATCTCCTCAATGGAGCTGTGTCAGTTTGGACCAGCTGTGGGTTTATCTGCTCAGTATATTAATGTGAAGCATGAGCAAAATCCTGGTGTCTGCAGTGCAGGAGATGAGGGGACAGGAAAACAAAGCAGATAGGCATCATCTGGGAGCAGGGGCAAGTGAGGAAAGGGGTGCCCTGTGGTGGATGCTGGGCTTTGAGTACTTTGAAGCCCCCTGGTTCATGATGGTTTGCAGTGTTATTCCCCTGTCTGTGAGCTTGCTGCTGCTTCTCAGTGTACATTCAGACACTTCACACTAATGAGCACTCATTGAGAGCAGTAATGCAAATGTTTCTCACCAGAGCTATGTGAAAGCTGCCATTGCCTCAGCTTTTCTTCTGGTTTGACAAGTGCTTTACTGCAGGTGATAACAGCCCCTGACACAGCTGAGATGCTCTTGTAGCATTTTGTACCTCTGTCAACTTACCTGATTTGTGACCCATTTTTAGGGTTGTGGCGAGATTTTTTGCTGGATTTTCCTTTCCTGTGTAAAAGCGTTTCTGTGAGATGTTATCATGGACAACAATCTCTTGTTTGATTCCTAATTGTGCATCCTGGCCGGTGTCACTTTGAGAGCAAAGCTCTGACCCTGCTTGTGCCAGAGCTCAGGGACTCAGGCATCCCACAGCATCATGTCTCAAAACTTGGGTTGCTTCTGGTTATGGAACAGACCCAACTGAGAAGCAAAATGAAACATAAATACAGTAAACCTGGCTACAAGGAGTTTCAGATGCGTCTGAGATAGCCATGAAATGCATAAGACTTCTAAAGAAGTGAACATTAATAGCCACTCTGCCATCAGAAATAGGATACAGCAGAGGGAAAATAAAATTTTGTATTTTTAAAATTGTTTTTATTTTTTCTTGAATCTCATATGGATTTCCACAGTTCTCAGAGAGAACTCCTCAGAAAAATAAAGATGGCTTTGCTGTGTAATGTCAAGCTTGAAGCTCAGGACAGTGATTTGCTACATTAGTGGTATTGCTGCTGTTATGCCAGTGTCATTACTCTGCAAGAAGAAGTACCTGAAAGAAGTTTGCAGGTGTGGAAAAATGGTGTTTGAATGTAATGTATACAACTGGTTTTGTTTAGTTTTGGGTCTTCTCCAGGATTGATAACATTTATTTAATGACTGGTCCCATTAAAACTGGCATATTGATTCACTTGCCAGGAAAATAAATTGGTGGATATTTCATATAATATAGTTCTATTGATCTTCTAGAAGCTGATGGGATGGAGGCTTTCATCATTGAACAGCACATTAACACCTTAAATGATATATTCTGAAAGCTAATTAGAAGCCAACTGAATTCCTTGTGCGAATAATATTTATTTTTGATGCTGACAACATGCTCTAAAGCACAAGTCATACGGTGTGGTTTAACAGTGTTTAAAACTTGGCTACAGACATAGACAACTTCAGGAAACTGCCAAACAGCCGAGACTAGAAAGAGTGAAGACCTAGATGTGTATAATTACTTTGTGCTCTGTCACATATACACAAATCTATCAGTCAGATATCTGGAGAGGGGTTGCAGCACTTCAATTACTCACTGTCAATCACCCTCTAACCAGCACTGATGTGTGTGCTTGCACAGCTTTGCCAGAAACTCTTTGGAGAGGAGGTTATTAAGGTCACACAGCTGGTTATGAAGGTCACAAATGAATCAGGAAACATTAACTCTTCCAGCCATGGTATCCTGCAGTGCAGCTTCTTTGATAGGATAATATTTCTCACCTTATAAAATATAACAACTGTTTTTTCCACATAAGTCATGTATACTGTCTCTCATGCATATGTTTCCTGCTGCTCACAGGGGAGAGAAAGAGGGAAAGACATGGGGATCCTGTCCTCGTGAAAACCCTCTTGTGAGCACACAGAGCACCTAAGATGGTTAGCTCAGATGTACCCATCTGCACCTCATCAGATGGATCCCAGAACTAATCTTGTGCTGTCTGATTTTTTCTATATCTGCCTCCCAGTGTGTTATGAAGAATTATCTTTCCAAATTTCCTCTAGTGCTTTGGAAGACTCTGGCAAAGGGTTCCCTGCATTTTCAGTTTTGATATTTTTTTTTTTTTTCATTTCTCTAGAGAGGATGTGTCCATGATGGCAAAGTTAAAGGGTTTAACTGAACATTGCAGGTGAGCTTTACCCCCAGCATGTCTGTTCTCCCGTGAAGAGCAAAGTCAAGCAGCCCTGCCTCCTCCTTGTCTCCTCTCTGCCACCTATCCCTGGATTCAACCACTGGCATTGATCCCTGGCTCTGACAGGTGGTTGCAGCATCCTCTCAAGACAAGGCTTTTTACTTTCTACTAATACTTGGCCTTTTCTTTATCTCAGAGGTAATCTCACCTCCCTTGACACTTGGGGCAGCTGCAAGAGAAGACAGAATCTCCTCAACATTTACAGAAAATTTTTCTGTCTCTACCCAGCTGCCAAAAATCATCAAGAAAAGATTTTATTTCTATTAATCTGGGCAAGGAATTTATTTATGAAGCTAAATTCATGTGTTCTGCTGGAAATACTCTTTTTTTTTTGGTAAATCTTCCTGGAGATAATATTACCATCCTTTTCCTAGCAGCTTCCCATTTTATTGTTAGCACAGCTTTGTAGCAATTACCTCCAAAACTTACTTTTTTTTTGGGTTGGGTAACCTGCAGGCTTTCCTCGTTCTCAGCCTGGAGCTGACCATGTATCTCAGCCTCAGCATGGGGGTCTTTTTCCCAAGTCCTCTGAGACCTGGGGCTCCTCTTACATCAGTAGATCCTGAGGTGGAGTACATTACCAGGACTTCTCCCAGGGGCTCTGTCCTGCTTGGCATTATGGGTCAGCTGCCTATGGCTCCAAATGAGCAATGCACAATTACCCTCTGGTGGAAAGAAAATGCATTTAGGAAAGTCTGCTTGCAACCGGTGGTGGAGCAGGCAGGTGATGCCTGAGTAAATTCTTTGATGCCTGCAGGTCTCCTGCTCTGATTGAAAGCCTGTGGAAAGTGCTGGCTAGACTTTGGGCTTTCCAGGGTGGCTTCATGCTCCAGGTAATGAGATGCCATTGAACTGAAATGGCTGCTATAAACCTCAGAGAAGAAAGAGACAGACTGAAATTTTTCACCTCACAGAAGGTAAAATACATTATACAGTAACTATGCTTGGTGAAGCTTTAATGTGCAAGCTGCATTTATGTGCATACTGATGGACTTTTAGTGTGCTGCTCTCAATCTCACCTGAGCTGGGGTTTGATGGCAAATGGGCTACAGCACAGGTAATTTGGAGAGCATGAGCCTGGCTGGGCCACGGGAGCATGCAGGTACCTGCGAGTTGGTTGCTTTGGTGAGAGGTTAGAGGGAAAAGCCTTTCTGGATCTGGGCCTATGCCTGTAGTCAGGATGAGCAGAAGTTTTTCTCACATCTTGTGAAGGCCTGGGATATCTTGTTTTGATTACAGTCATAGGATATCACCCTCAATAATTCCAGTTACTGCCTGTGTGCGAGACCTGGGACTTAACAGACTGAATCACAAGTTCTGGTCTCTGGAGTATTCTGAGTTTGGAGTGGGGAATCAGAAGGTCTGAGGGAGCAGTTGTAAATTCATTTCAGTTGATTTTCCTTTGGAATGGCCTGGTGACCTCACAGCTGTCTTCTCCTAGGAGAGTTAGGGAAGCTGGTGCACTCCTTACTTTAGAAGAGCAGCGTTCCATAAGGAATGGCATTGGGGCAGTAGGTAGAACTGTAAATACAAGCAGCAGCCTCTTGGTCCTGGGGAAAGAAAACAAAGCAAAACAAAATATCATGCCAGGCCAACACTGCCTGGATGGGAGGTATAGCTGAGTTTCTGAGGTCCTGTGACATCTGCTGAGGGGCTGTGACCTGTGACTGGTTCCTGCAGGGTCCCCTCATGCTGTGCTGAGCTGCCTTGTCCTGGGTTTGTGAGACTGTGGCTGGGAATCCTGCCCTGCCTGTGCCCATGCTTTGTGCAGGATGTGCTTAGGAAGCACTGTACCCCCTGTACATCCCATTCACTGTCCAGGGACTGGCTGTGCAGGTTCCATGTAGATGCACCAGGGCTGCCATACAACCCTGGAAACTGATCTCAGCTTGGAAACAGCTGGAGAGCATCTGCTCACTGCTAAGAGTTAACTCACTGATTTAGTAGGTGACATTGTGACATTTTTCCCCTCCAGACCACGGAGAGTCTTATCACATCCTGGGGACACAGCAGCTGGCTGTGCTGGTTCTCCTGTGGAAATAGAAAATATTTCTACCACAGACAAGGTATCTTTTTTGGTAGTGTTTATTTTCCATCACTTTAGGATAACTTAAAGCTCTGGAGGGGGAAAGACAATTTTATTTTGTAAGCATGAAAGAAGTCTAAAAGATGAAAGAAATGGTGTTCCTGACAGAGATTTTCCAGGTATTTGGAACTAGTTACACAGTTCTGTAATGCTGAATACTGTCTTGATATCATCATACCTGTGTTGTTTTCTTTCTGTCATTGATAATTTTTATGTGTAGGTAACAGAGTTTGAAAGTACTTTTTTTGGGGAGGGGGGGTGTTTACTGTCATGAAAGGACCTAGAGTCAGTGACCACAATGTAAGTCTTGATTACCAGTTGCCGATGCTCTTTAAGCAATGATAGCTATTTGGCATATTATCAGTGAACACCAGTAGATTAATTAGAAAATTTTAAAACCTATAATATCTTATATATGGTTTTGTTCAGAGGAGAAGACCTGGCATTGAACAGTTAAGACAATTCAGTTCTAATTTGGTTTTTAATATGCTTTTTTAATGCTGTGTTTGCATAAGAGCAATATGTATTTATATGTATTCCAATAAAAGTCCATTTTCTTGCCCAAGGCATAAATGTCCAATATGAAATCTCAGAATAAGGAATAAGGTTTCCCTTGGACAGAGTGTCTTAGTCTAAGTATTGTATAACTCATACTCTGCTCCTGGTGTGGTAGCATAGAAACTGTTCTTTGTATATGGCTTTATGTAACTGCTGTATATAACCTGCTATAGCTTAACTGCAGCAGTTTAAAAGGCAATGACAATTTATTCCCCAGTGTGGTCTCTGATCAAAGTTGGAGTCTCCACTTTAGATGTTAAATATTTATTCAAAGTGCAGATCATATACATTACATTCCTGGTGCTGTGCAGGGAGTTTATTATAAAACACTGTTGCATGCTGAATACCAAAATATCTTCTGCTGCTTTCTCCCTCACCACTCCCCTTTTTTTTTAAAGTAATTGGACATAAAATAAAATTAGACCAGTCCTTCTACCAGCAGAACTTTAGCTAGCTTTCAGCTTTCATTACATAGTGTGCAGGTCCAGCCACTGTGGGATGCTGGTGCGTGTGGCCTCTGCACGCTGGGTGTTTTGGTGCCTCCTCCCCAGTCTGGTCTCTTGGTGCCTTCTTGGGGGTATGTGTTGCTGGTTGATATTGTTGTGGGTTTGTTTGTTGCTGCTGGCTATGCCAGTGCTGTCTCCCTGCTTTGTCTGATGATGATAACTTCATGCCCCAGCCAAGGACAAGTGCTCCTTTGTGTGCCAAACAGAAAATGGGCAAGTGCTTGGGTCTATGATGACAACCTGTAAAGTGGGCAGACACCTTTCCCCACCCAGAGTAAAGAAAAGGAGAGGTAAAAGGTGTGAGACAGATACCCTCAATGGGAAACTTAAGTCAATCTGAAATACCTGTTCAAAGTAAGAGAGATGAATCTGGAGGTCTTTAGCTCTCCATTTGCTACAGGTAGCATCTAGACAAGCAGGTGACTAAATTTAGATAGCTGCAGTTAGCTGAACTGAATCAGTCTGAGTACCAAGGACACACAGGACATCTTTGCAAAGGTCAAAGGAACATTTCAGGGCTTTTACCATTAGATCATTTATAGCTGAACATTCACCTGGAGGAAGATTGACATTTACTGATTGACTGGTACTTTCTACAGCACTGACCGAATGCTCTGGCTCTGGTGAAGTTTTGCCTGCTGGCAAAACTGAGAACAGTGTCTGCTTATGTAGGCAATGTGTCTAGCAAACTTACTGATTTTGTCAGATGGACTCCATTTTCACAGTCCTTCAGAGTTTTCTTTCTCCTAAGAGCCTTATTCTGTTTCATTTCAACCCAATAATACTAAAATCCATTGTTTGCTTCATACACCATGCAATAATTCTTTCCTGAAAAAGCTCTTTGATTTTCCATTTTGTTCTTACACTCATGACACTGAGTCAGATAAAGGGAACTACCCGACTTTGTGGTCAATAAATGACTAATTAGCTTGGTGATGACAAATCAAAGAACTGTTAACTTTTGTTCCATATACTTGTGAACACATCACATAATAACTTCAGTTTAAAGGGGATGCTGGAAGCCATCCAGTCCCAGTCCCTTCTTGAATTGGTTCCAGATAAGTTAGGCTGCTAAGTTCATTTGAGTTGCAAACATCTTCAAGGGCAGAGATTGCACAGCCTCACTGGACAACCAGTTTCAGGAATGTCCTGAGGTAAAAACATATGAATGCAAAGGTGAGAAACACCTCATAACAAGGGGAGCACAGCACAGCACAGCAGTGAGCAGTGACCTCAGCTCTCAAGCTTAACTGCTAAATAGTAGTCACTAGAAATACTTTACTTATCTTGTTCCTAGTGACACAAAACACTCCATTTAATCTAGAAGCATTTCTATATGCTAGTGAACTAACAGGAAGACATGGCAATTTATAAGCTTTAGGCAGCCTTATTTAGATGTGAACTTCAAATATTTATCCACTGCATAGTCTTTTGTTAGACTGAGGTCTCACGTTTGCAACACTGAGGGTTAGAATCATGCTCTGTGATGAAATTAATTGCAGCTCTGACTCTGAGGATCAAATCCTGAATGAGTGTATTGAAGCAATTCATCATCCCAGGAGTGAAGCATCATCTTCTTTCTTACACAGCAGAGGTTAGGACAGACACTCATTGACCTTCTCCAAGAGGAGGACTGGGGCAGATCAAGATTCTGATGACTGTCATGTTGTTGGAAATTGTGAGAAAATCTCCTGAAATTACATTGGAGCAGAGCAGCAATATATTCCTGAGAATGAAGCCCATAATCTCTTTGTCCCTGTGTTGTACATGTTTTTTCTATAGCCTAATTTAAGAACAAAATCTTAATTTGTTTGAGAAAAGCAAAAGCAGCTGCTGTAGTTAATTTATTTGGGGACACACATACTGATGAGCCGGAGGAGGATGTTATCTCTGTCCTTTTACAAGGAGACAGATAAAACCATGATTTATGCAAGAGCCAAACCGGCACGTAGGTTAGGAACAAGATGGCTCTTTTGATTCCTGTAAAGCACGGTGGAGGGCAGCTCTCTGAGGATGACTGGGACGTGGGAAGGAATGGGAACTGAAGGTTACTGGTACTTTCATTTGCATGCTCCTACTGCATCTGCTTGCAAGATTAACCACTGCTCTGTATCTTCAGAACAGAGCTGCCAGGACCAGACACCCATCCTGCTTGTTGGAAATACTCTTATTTCTGCACTCAGAACAATCACCACTTTCCCCCTCCAATGACTTAGTAGATGTCCATTGCTCACTACCATCTTTGCTTTAATGTCAATTGGCTTAAGTCTTTACCCTGAGGGACACTCTTAACTGGTACTGAGATGGCACTGAGTCATATATGTGATCTCACTGAACCTTGTCTTGGTTGTCCTCCAACAGGATGCCTGTAGTTCAGTTAACTATTTCTTCCTAGAGCTGACTTTATGCACAGTGACTTATTTTAACTGATTTATTTCCCCACATCTTGGGCACAGTGCTGCCCAAGTTTTTAAAGAATTGCTGCACTGGTGGCTGCTGCAAATGCTCCATGTAATCTGCCTGGGCTTCAGCAAAACCTTTGACACCATCTCCCACAGCATTCTCCTGGAAAAGCTGTCAGCCCAGGGCTCAGACAAGAGCACTCTGTTAGGAACTGGTTAGGAGGACTCTGACAGGAGCTCTCTGTTAGGAACTGCTGGAGGCCACCAGAGAGTGGTGCTGAATGGTGCTGATCCAATTGGCAGCCGCTCACCAGTGGTGTCCCCCAGGAATCAGTGCTGGGCCCAGTTCTGTTTAATATCTTCATTGATGATTTAGATGAGGGGATTGAGTCCATCATCAGCAAATTTGCAGATGACACTAAGCTGGGTGGGAGTGTGGATCAGCTGGAAGGCAGGAGGGCTCTGCAGAGGGACCTGGACAGACTGGAGAGTTGGGCTGATTCCAACAGGATGAGGTTCAACACGGCCAAGTGCCGGGTCCTGCACTTTGGCCACAACAACCCCATGGGGAGCTCCAGGCTGGGCACAGAGTGGCTGAGAGCAGCCAGGCAGAGAGGGACCTGGGAGTCTGGATTGACAGGAAGCTGAACAGGAGCCAGCAGTGTGCCCAGGTGGCCAAGAAGGCCAATGGCATCCTGGCCTGGATCAGGAACAGCGTGGCCAGCAGGTCCAGGGAAGTGATTCTGCCCCTGTACTCAGCCCTGGTGAGGCCACAGCTCGAGTCCTGTGTCCAGTTCTGGGCCCCTCAGTTCAGGAAGGAGATTGAGGTCCTGGAGCAGGTCCAAAGGAGGGCAACCAGGCTGGTAAAGGGATCCAGCACAAGTCCTGTGAGGAGAGGCTGAGGGAGCTGGGGGTGTTCAGCCTGGAGAAGAGGAGGCTCAGGGGAGACCTCATCGCTCTCTACAACTCCCTGACAGGAGGCTGGAGCCAGGGGGGGGTTGGTCTCTTCTTCCAGGCAGCTGTCAGTAAGACAAGAGGGCATGGGCTTAAGCTCTGCCAGGAGAGGTTTAGGTTAGGTGTTAAGAAAAAATTCTTTACAGAGGGGGTGATCAGACATTGGAATGGGCTGCCCAGGGAGGTGGTGGATTCTCCATCCCTGGAGGTTTTTAAGAAGAGACTGAATGTGGCACTCAGTGCCATGGTCTGGTAACCACGGTGTCAGTGGATCAAGGGTTGGACTTGTTGATCTCAGAGGTCCTTTCCAGCCCAGATGATTGTGTGGAAATGTGACGTGCTCTGGTGAGCCAGGCTGCCTGGATAATGGCACAAATGGAATGGATGAGGCACAGTCTACTTCATGATTTCTTTTACAGAAGCAGTGAAGATGACTCTATTGCTCTCTACCCTGATGCCCTTTGAACACTAAAGAGTAGAAGGGTGCAAGCTCACAAGCATATTGTGTTATAAATTG
The DNA here is from genome assembly GCA_023637945.1 of Phaethornis superciliosus. Taxonomy (NCBI): domain Eukaryota; kingdom Metazoa; phylum Chordata; class Aves; order Apodiformes; family Trochilidae; genus Phaethornis; species Phaethornis superciliosus. The sequence continues at coordinate 180,167,477 of JAJQWJ010000001.1, read as the reverse complement.
CATTAGGTGATGGGATGAGTGCTGCTGGGTCTTAATATAGCTCTTTATGGTAGGGTTTGTCAAATAGAAATAGTCATGCATTGAGGAAAAATAGAGTCAAAGACTATTTCAGAATAAATATTGTCAGAGCAGTACTCTACCCAGGTGGTAGGAACCTCATATTGAGAAGACTCCTGCTCCTGTAAGCCAAGGGGAAGATCAGCAAGTATCTGAGCTGGCTGAGCATCAGTTATGGTTTTGCTTCAGATCTCTACACCCCAGGGCCACCACTAACTTTTTTGGCCCCAGGCTGGGTTTGAATGCGTGAGCATGGGCCTGTCTAGCAGTCATTGTTGAGCTGTGCCCTTAAGACTGGGGGAAATCTCTCAGAGCTGTCCTCATATGAAACCTAGGTATTCACCACTCAGCTGTCATCTCTTCTTTGGAGGTAGCTGGCCATGTGGCTGTCTATGAAAAACCATAAACAGGATTTGGGCTTTACTATTTGTCCACTCTTTTGTTGAAATCTCTGTACATACATGAATCTGTTTCGTATCATGTGCAATAGACTGCTTCTGAGGCTGCACAAATATCAGGGACTTGTGCCACAGACTTGGGGCCTGGGTGGTCTCACCTCTCTCTCTCACCTGGGCTGCTGTCTCTGAGCAAAGCCTGAGGGTCAGTGTTAGGGTGAAATGGGGGACAGCAATGCCTGCGTTGCACCTCTTGTTGGGTTAATTAAACACCTGGGTAAAAATGTCTGAAATGTTTCAGTAACATAGCTGTCTGCCACAGGTATCTCAAAAAACACCTTTGTAAATGGGGCTCAGGAGCCTTAGCTGCTAGAGCATGTTTGAAAATGTTATCCTTCGTGCTTAGTGAACAAGAGATCAATACAATGGGACCAGTCATACAGCTGGAAGGGAACATTATCCAAATTTAGAGTTGAAATGATCATCTTCTGCCTCACGATCACACTGGGCAATGCCTTTCCCTTTCTGATCCCTGTTTGTCCTCTTGTTCCCTGTCCATGCTTTGTCTAAGCTGCAAATGCTTAATGTCTGATAAATACATATTATTTATTTGTTTGGTGAGGACCTCCTGCAGTGGGAGACACACTTTGGCTAAGATTTCCAGATGCTACAGTAGGAAGGATCCCTCCTCATCTGTCTGTTACCAACACACACTCTAATTTGTATAAGTAAGTGCCAAAAGAGATGGTAGTGACTACTCTCATTCTCTGGCTTACATGAAGAAGCAACCTGTCACCTCTTGGTTCAGCTGGATTTACATTATCCCAGAGGCTGTGCATGTGGAGGAGGTGACCATTGTTCCACAAAAGGCACAGCAATTTAATTCCTCACATTGCACCCTCTGCTTCAGATAAAATGACATTAGCCTTCCAGGAAGGATAAAACAGCAACCTGTATAATTACATAGCTAATTATAGCTAATGACCAGAGAAATTAATAACCCTAGGTATCATAGAACCAGCCACTGGCTTCCTCACTTATTTGGTTCCTGGTAAAAAAAAAAGAAAAAGTAGAAAAAATCTTGTTCTCTAAATGGTGTTGCAGCATTTGCCCTTAGCCCAATGAATAGCTTAGTGCATCGTACCAAAACAGCATTGGATTGCCACCAGATATATGCCATACTCTAGGTTTCAATAGAACATAGTCCTGCAAACCCCCCTTGGTTCTTTCTTTTCTAGATAACAGGAGAAGAGAAATTCTCACAGAATGCCTTTTTCCTCCCCCGTCTCAGGTGTTTTAGAACGCCTCAGTACTAAGCCAAATCACATCTCGCATAATCTAAACATGGCCACCAGGAAACGAGTTGTCCCATAAGATATCCTCCTTATGATGAAAAGCCCAGCAGAGAAGGGTGACAAATTCTCCATGTATTAAAAACAGGTTGAAAATCAGAGCTGCAGAAATATAAAGTCTATAGTTCTGCAATGTCTCCTTATCTGTTACGTGCAATTCAGATGTAGTCTGTCAGCTGGCTTTAGCTCTGCTGTGAATCTTTTTTTGTCATTCTAAAATCTGTAAATAATGAAGGCTATCTATTAGGAAAGTACCAAAGGTCGTTTTTAAACCACTTCACAAAGGAGTCCTGCAGGATATCATTTGGAAAGAGCCTGGGCTGCTTATCTCCTTTGAACTCTAATGTGATAAAATTAGGAGCTATGAGATGTGAATCTTAAGTTCAATCTCGATGCTGGCACAGATCAGACAATGAAAGTTATCTGTCTGATCAGCCAGTTAAACAAGAAGAGATGAGTCAAAATATCCTTTCAATTTCAATAACTCCTGTGAGATTAGGGGCCCTTTGAAGATGGTGTCAACCTCCCTTTGTACTTTAATACACCTCTATTTAACCAAAAAGCTGTGAAAGAGGATAAAGGCAGTTGTAACCTGAGGAGTCTTGGATGCATTCCAGTGTTGCACTGAGACTTTAAAATGGTTGAGGGATCAAGAGTGACAAACTAGTCCCCTGAGCAATTGGTTTTTATACCCCATCTTCCTGCATCCCAGGTCCCACTGTATTTCTCCTGTCTGGCGTGATGTGTTTTGTGGGTTGGCAAAGCCTATAAATCAGAAGTTCTGCTTAACCAAAAGAGTGAAGTGAAGCACAGGGTCTTAATCTGGAACTGATGCATAGGAGGGTACAAGACAAACTCACTCCCAGTTTCTCTTGTGCCAGTCCTCTTAGTGTAATCAGATGCACTGTTGTGATTGCCTGTATTGGACCCCTTTTCCTGCACAGGAGGAGATGGGACAGACTGTGGTCTTGATTCCTACCATGGTTGCAGGGACCCTGCTCTTGAAAGTCCCCTGCTCCTCTGGTGCTGGGAAACAAAAGATCATCCCCAGCTCCCTCTTTGTGGCCACAGTCAAGGCACTGAGCACAGCCCCTGTGCTGCTTGGGCTTGCGACAGAAACCCGGCTGCCCCGGCTGGAAGGATGATGAGCTGGCTGCAGGCTAAGTAAATGCAGAATGTGCATTGCTAAGGAAATCCCCAGCTTGCTTAAAAATGTCTCTCTCTTTAGCCCTCTATGATGTCACACTGAGTTATTTGTCCTGTTGTGGATATGGAATAAATTGCTCTTGTTCTCCTGCCTTGCGCTGTGTCCTGAACATCTTGTCCTAACTACTTTAGGCTTCCTATAGTTTCTGGCTGGCTGCACAAATAAAGTGGGTTAAAAATGCCATAAAATCCCAAACAGATTTTTCATCCATCTCCATTATGTTGTTTGTGCTTGGCTGGGATATATTACTATGCTGGATTATGTTATTGTGCGTGGGTACTGTGGTCCTTGGCCAGGGCCGAGGCAGTGCTGCTCCAGAGCAGAGCTTGGTGTGGGACAGGCAGAGCTCAGTGTGCATGGGCAGGGCCAATTCTTTTGTTCAGTTTGAATCCTGCTTTACTTGATTTTCTGGCAGTGCAGACAGTGTTCCAGGAAGATCTAGAGAACATCTGCAGCTCTCGAATGAGGCCTGCAGTAGACTCAGCTGTAGACACTTGGATGCAGCTGTACTGGATAGACCAGACAAGGCAGGATGAAGAGAAAGCAGAAATCACCTCTGAATGCCAATGGACTAATAGAGCATGAAGTCTCTCAGAGAGAAAGGTCTTCAGTGGATGGACAGAAAAATAAAGAAGTTGAGAGATTCAAAATCAGTGAGGAGAACTTTTTGCCCTGGTTAGATCCTAAAGAAACAAATTCCAAAATTGAATTTTGGAATTATATTATGTGAACTAAATTTAATATCTGTCTAATGAGTTTTGTGTCCACTGAAGTGCTCTCTTTACTTCCGGTGGAGATTATCTGCTGTTTTGGAATTTTTCCTTTAGATCTTCAGGAATCCCCATGAATACAGAAATCTATTCCCAGTTTTCCTATTGAATATTGTTAATTATTCTGCTTCTATAGATACAAATATTCATGGTTTCAGGACATGTTACAGCAACTACCCTATCCTCTCAGTGAGAGCAATTAGTACTGCCTTAGGAATTACCAGTTGGCATGTTTTTAATATGCATTTAATTATTGCAGAGTGCCCAGAGACAGGAGGGAAGAAGCTGCTGAAGTAATCTACAGGGAAAAAAAAAATTAAATAACCACACATTTACTAGATTGCTTGAAGTAAATTGAATGAATGCAATTTAATCAATACCCCCCTCCAAACTCAGATTAAGTTCTGGTTTACTGTGTGATCATTAGTCAAACCAGTATTTTCACTACCTATTTTGATCCGTATGATTTAATGTTCAGTCTACAGAGTATCTTTGTAAAATTAACTGGAATTTTATCAAAGTTAGGATACATGAGATCAGGTTCATTGACTGTTACTTATTTATAAAGAAACTAGAACATGGTGCTCTGACTGATGCTCTGACCTATGATGTGTGTGATCTGTGAAACAGCAATGGCTGTCCAAAACAGGGACTTGGGCCCCATGATGTGGAGTGGTTTGTGGTGTTGGTGGCTTTGCTATGTTTGCAGTAAACTCCAGAGCCCCAGGTAAGAGAGCTGCAAGCATAGGAGAAGGTTTCAGCATGGGTGGAGGGCAGCAGCAGGAGACAGCAGGCTGAGCAGGCAGTAGCTATGCCAGTTAGTGAAGGGCACATGAGATGGGAATGAGTTTCCTTCTCTGAGACTCAGATCTTTTCTCAGAGCTAAGGAGAAGGGAGGGGAGGGCCTTCATCAATCTGGATTTACAACTGGAAGTTTATTCCTGAAGGTTAGTACTGCCAAAAAAAAAAAAAAAAATTCCATCCACTTTTCTTCATCATCAAATAAGAGATTTATGCCTTGTGTGTGAAAAAACTCATGGGATGAGAGAGCATGCAAATGAATGCCCACGGCACTTGTGTTCTCACTTGAAAGATTTGGTTTCCATTCTCAGCAATACAAACAGTTTGTACATTAATAAAATAACTGCTTGACATATACCACCCTGAATATGTGTCTCTCTAGCAAGCCTGGCAGCTGGGCCCTTGTAGATAAGGCTTCTCCACTGGGACACAAGGAACAAATTTGAATTAGGTTTAATTAAATTTTACTTTCCCTTGTTTAGAATAGCCTCACAGATTGAAAAAGGATAACAATGTTTTCTATTTAAAAAATCCTTATGTAATTAAACATCATGGGCAAAGTTTCATGTTTCTGTATTAGGGCATTTACCTAGTGTATCATTATAGGACACACACTCACACAGGGCACCAAGGACAGAATTCAGGGGACAGCCCCTAGGAACACAGGGTATGTGTTATGGCAGCTGATGAACATGCAGCTGAAACAGATTTTTATAATTTTATTTTTCAGGTGTAACTCATTTCCCCCCTACATTTCTAGTACAGATATTTTTTACTTCTGTGTTCGCTGTAGCAGAAGATACAATTTTGATTAATTTTGTTTTACAACCACCCATATAGATAGCTGAATTCCTCCTGCCGAATTTTGGGTATAACTAACACTATTTTTACTTTGGTTTAATTACCCTGAGAAAATTACAAAATGTCTTTTAAATCCTCTGGAAACATCACTTTGGTTTTGTTTATCTTTTAGAAATAAATATTTCTGCTTATAAGAAAAAACTTACAATGCATCAAATACAGTTAAAGTATTTGAGTTTAAAGAGAAACAATTTCATGATTTCTTTAAAAATAAGTTGAGAACTCAGCCTATCATTCTTTCTTTTATGCTGACAAACTTACTTATGTTGATTAGCAATGTACTCTATTCCATACGTGTTGCCACAAAATTAATTTGAAGGGCAATCTAGAATATGACATTTGTTCACCCCACTGAGGACTGGGAGCATGCACCTTCTCCAAGCAGCATCATGACAAGAGAAGGAGCAGTGAGGAAGTACCAAGCATGGTACCAACCTGCAGGCTCCAAATATGATATGCAAGCCCTCCCTTTTTTATTGTTTTGGTGTAGAAGCAGCCCCCTGTCTAAGTGAAACCTCTTCTCTCTTTTCTGTCCACCAGTTCAGCAAATCTGTGGATGTCTCTGACTCAACAGGTTGCAAACCAGTGTCCTGCACTGACCATTGCTCCTCCACCAGGCCACCTCTCTCCAGCTGTATCCATTGGGCATCCCTTCATGGCTCTGTGCCATGCTGGGGTTAATTTTGAAGCCTACCTTTAGCTGAAGCAACACACATCCTGGTCTGGAAAATCCCCTGGAGGTTCCCAAGGCTCAGCTCTTCTCATGGCTCAGTACATAGGTTTGCTTCCTAGAGATTTTCCCTCCTATTTTGAGATGGAAGAAGTCCAGATGAGCCCCCATCTCCCTTCCCACTATCAGGCTTATGCCAGTTTCAGTTTGAAGCAAAAGTAGCAGTTTTGTTCCTAAACACCCATAAACACACTTCTGGGCATCTGACTGTCTTTGATGTCTTTCTCTGCTTCACTACTTGAAACTGTGAGGTGGGTACTTGCTTGTTTGGCAATTTGTTATCTTTTCTGATTATAACATCTGGGCTTTTATTTGAGGGTTATTATATGACTAAAGACATTTCTGTATGGGGCACTTGCCAAAGCTTGATTTGACCCCATGGAAATGATGGACTGTGAACCTAAATAAGTAGAAATATTTCACCTCACAGTTTTGATCTTGAATCTTCTTTATTTTTTAAGGACTGGTGGCTTAACTTAGCTGCCACTTTGCAAAGTCTCACTTTTACATGTTATTCACTGTCTACTATTACCCTTATTTCCTTTCAGAGCAACAAGACACCTTGTCTCTCCTTTCTTCTGCTCCTTTGGCTCTAGGAAAGTGTTTCTAGAGAAGCAGGGGTCCAAACTGAATTCTTTCTTTTTCCATATGGCAATGCCAGCCGTGCTGCCACCAGTGTACACTTGCAGCCCAGAAAACCAACCAGATCCTTGGCTTCATCAAGAGAAGTGTGGCCAGCGGGTCGAGGGAAGTGATTCTCCCTCTCTGCTCTGCTCTTGTGAGACCCCACCTGGAGTACTGCATCCAGTTCTGGAGCCCCTTTTACAGGAGGGACATGGATGTGCTGGAGAGTGTCCAGAGAAGGGCCATGAGGATGATCAGAGGGCTGGAGCATCTCTCCTATGAGGACAGACTGAGAGAGAGTTGGGGTTATTCAGTCTGGAGAGGAGGAGGCTCCAAGGAGACCTTGTTGTAGCCTTCTGTAGGGGGCTACAAGAAAGCTGGTGAGGGACATTTAGGATGTCAGGTAGTGATAGGACTAAGGGGAATGGTTTCAAGCTAGAGAAGGGTAGATTTAAATTAGATATTAGGAAGAAGTTCTTCACCATGAGGGTGGTGAGACCCTGGCACAGGTTGACCAGAGAGGTGGTGGAAGCCCCCTCCCTGGAAGTTTTTAAGGCCTGGCTGGACAGGGCTCTGAGCAACCTGATTTAGTGAGAGGTGTCCCTGCCCATGGCAGGGGGGTTGGAATTTTATGATCTTAAAGGTTCCTTCCAACCCTGAAAATTCTATGAGTCTATGATGGTCCTTGCCCAGGAGTGGGTATGTAGGCTTTGCATTCCTAAATCTTGGGACTCCATTTGCACTTTTCCCACAGCAAAGTGCTTAGATAGTGGGCTAAAACCATTTTTTCACCTGTTCTTCTTTCATCCCAGAGACTCTTCCACTTTTCCAGCTCTACAGCAGCTGCCAGTGTTTTCTCTCTAATGTTGGAACCAAAATGTGGTCCAACTGCTGTAGCTCGGTCTCAACAACATGTACTGAATCTGGATCTTGCTGCTCTTAAGCTCTTGCTTGTCCACAGCAGCAACAGCACTTTCCCCTCACCTATTTGCCTTGCTCTGAAGTTGATGGGGTTGCTCAGTAAAGTGTTTTGACACACTGTTCTTCTGTTGAAGCTTATATCAGCTGCAAAGATCTCTTCTCCAGGATTTTGAGGCTGGAGTAAATGTCTAAAAGCATATCTTTTACAGGCACAGGCATTAAGAAAAAATATTTTCTGCTTTATTAGCTCTTAAGCAAGGAGAGACTACTGCAACCCTGCATTATATTGCCAGCAATACAAGTGCCTGCAATAAGGTCCTCAGTTTTGCCATAAACTACTCTCACATGTTTTCCTCATCATCTTTTTAAAAGGATCATTAAGTTCCCCTCAGACAGACTCTTATGATGTTGCAGGTTGGGACCCTTCTGCTTTACTGCACTACTTCATAACATATGGGAAGTAATACTGCTTACCAACCAGGTGAGATGAAGCAGAGGCTTTGCCATCCTGTCATATGCTGTGGAACCTACTGACCACCCCTTAACATTGTGTTAAGGCAGGAAAAAATACCCCAAACACAGAAAGATGGATTGCAGCTGTGATGAAACCCACTGGGTGCAAAGTGTCCCAGCTCCTGGGGATGTTCCTGGGTTGGGCCAAGTAGCTGCTCCCACTGCCTAAGTCCTGTCATTCCTATGGATGCTGGCAGGCATTGCTCATTACCCAATGTATCTTTCATGTGAAGCAGAAAAAAAAAAAAAAGAAAGAAAGAACATTGTGAATTTGAAGATCAAAGCCATTATTTAAGGCTTTTGTACATTTTGTCTCAAGGGCCTGTGATGCATGTCCTTGTAGCAGTTATGTGTTTGAGGTGCACTGAAGTGATCTGATGTTCATGTGAAATTCTTTTGACAAGTTTATAGAGACATGGGTGAGGGACATTAATGAAACAAAATCTTCTTCAATGAAATTGAGAAGCTTATTAACTCAGCAGCTTTGGGAAAATAGTGCCAATCTAGATGGACACCTGACAAGAACCCCATCAAATTTTCATAGATGCGATTAATTCCTTCAGTTTACAAACACTCAATTAGAAACTTCCAATTAGGTTGCAACTCGTATCATTGAAGTGCTATTAACACTCCAAACCACTGCTACTGCCATGACAGATCTGACTAGGAATGAGTAAATAGCTTGATCTGAAGTGAAAACTGCTGGCCTAAGATAAATCCTTTTTGCCAGATGCCAACGTGAGCCCTTTTTTCTTTGTGGATCATTTATCAGGCTACACACTGCAGAGCTTTGCCCTGTGAGCAGGACCAGCCTGAGGAGAGCCCCAGGGCTGCTGAGAAATTTCAGGACCCCAATAGCCTCTGGTGGGTGTAAAGCCTCTTGCAAGGCTGAATGGGCTTTCCAGCACAGTGCTGTGTCCTTTGCTGCTCAGTAGCACTGTGCTTCCTAAGCCCTCTCCTTTTTAGAAATATTTGAGAGCTTGGGTATTTCCTATGATCTCCTTTTAAAAAACACAGAAGTGACTTTTCTGATCTTACACCTTCCCTGTGAGCAGAGGTTTTCCTCACTGTTGGCCCATGGTTCAGCTCTTAAGTATGGGATGGGGCACATTCAGAGTATTGAAAAATCAGTCTATTTAATGTATTCTTGCTCTTTTCCTTGCATATAAGGAATGTAGGAAAAAAGCCCTCAGCTCAAAAACTACCTGCAAGGTGTATCTTCTCGATTCTGGTGAACTGGCGGTCTTTTCTCAACCAAGGTAGAAAATGTGTGCTTAGGTAGAAATTGTGAAAATGCAGTATTAACTTAAATGCTTATTAACATAAATACTTATTATAAATCAGCTTCATTAATGCAGAGGAGGAGGGGAGTGGGCAGGTGTCCAGGTAAGTAGTGTGTTGAACAAGGTACCTCGCTAAAATGTGCTGTGCTTTTTCACACCTAGGAGGCACTGACCAAGTCTAAAATGCTGGTTATTGGCCTGCACAGATCGTGTCAACCTTTATAGAAAGCTCAGGGATCTCATGAAGCCTCTGATGCAGCCAGAGTTCGACCACACAGGTGTACCTGACCTGATTTTTTGGAAACCTGGATTGGTTTTCTGCCCCTGCAAGATCTATCCTGGTTCCAATAGGAAAGCTTTGTGAAATGGACTTGCAGACAGTTCCATGCTTGATACCTGGTGTCACTAGTTGCTCAGAAATTGATGGAAGCTCTGCATTGTATGCCAGTGCTGAAATTTGGTCCCCTGAACATCAAAATTTGTACTGGAATTTTGGCGTGGTTGCTGAATATACTTTCTGGTACCTCTTTCAGGGCAGCAATTCAAGTAATTTTAATGAGTTTTGTTTCCACACACCTAGAGATAGCATTCTCCCTTCTGGATTAATGACTTATGAACCCCTGTGTAGGAGAACAGCATAGGAGCAGGTCTGCACGGGATAGAGGAGTGCTGCAGATTCCCTGGCACTCACTAACCCTGAAGAAGGACAAAGAGCTGTAAATAACTTAAAGAGTCTGCCATCTGGACGATATTATGTCCTGGTACCAGGTGCCTCTGGTGGGAATGGATAGATAAGGTTTTATATTAGTAGAAAGGACATTTTGAGGTGTAAATTGTAGATCAATCAATAGATATCGGGATACTATATAAGTGTAACAAACACTCAATAAACTGATTCTGACTGTGCACAGCAATTGGGTCTGTGCCTTCACGTCTTCCATCGTATGGCGCTTCGTGTGAGGGGCTCAAGAGAAAGTGAAGGACTCAGGAGATTTCTGCATCTCAGGGAAGACACCCCCCAGTGAGCTGTATGGGAAGAGGTATTCATCCTTGAGAAAAGGTAATTGAGGACCGCAGCCAGGGGAAGAAATAAGATGGGTCAGTCAGCAACCAGATCCCAGCAGGTTCATCATGAAATTTTGCTGCATATAGTGAGGGAACAGGGGTTCAAGATACACCCCCAGAAATTGACTTTGCTGTTGCTATGGCTACGTTGTAACTGCCCCTGGTATCCAGATTCAGGGACTTACGAATTTATGGAATAGCAAAAAGTGGGTGAAGAATTGACAAAGGTGCAGGTCACTGGTCAAGATTTTTCACCTGATCATTTAATAACATGGAGAATGCTAATGACTGCTATGAGCCTGTTACCTACTCGACCGACTAACTTGCCAATGCTATCTGATTCATGTCCTGTTGCTCGAGAAGCAGGGCAATCTCAGAATGCTGGCAGCCAGGAAAAGACTGAAAAAAATCTCATGTAGTTTGCCACGGAAGGTGTGGGAGCCATAGCCAAGCTCCTTGTCCCTACCGGGGAGGGCGCAGCCGCCCCGGCCAAACCGCTTTCTCATGCCTCTGTAATACCAAGTTATTGATATACCTGCCACGATCAATACATTGTTAACTGACTCTGAAACTTCACATCAAAGCTTTTCAACAGAGGACTTGGATTCTACAGGGCATGAGGATCCTTTTGATACAGGGGTAATGGATCCTGCAGGGGAGCCGGACTTACACCCCCCCCCCTTGCAGCTTTAAAAACTGTAAAACACAATTGAACAGCCGCCCGTGGGAAGAAGAAGCAGCCCTCTCCCCCCCTCCCCTTCCCTCCATCGTGTTTTCCCTGTGCTGTTCTCTCTGCTCCATACACTGCTTGCTTGCTCAATCGGTAAAGACTTCGACTTTCAGTCGTTGTGGGTTTGGCATTGTTATATTATTGATCTTAAAAATTGTTTTTTTACCATTTATTTACATGAAGATGATTGCAAACATTTTGCATTTTCGGTTCCTTCTGTAAGTTCTCAAGCTCCTATGGAGAGGTATGAGTGGGTAGTGTTGCCACAGGGTATGAAAAACAGTCCTACAATCTGTCAATATGTTATGCATCCAGCACTGAAACCAGTTCATCAAGCTCATCCTAAGATTATTATATTTCATTATATGGATGATATTTTGCTTTGTGCAAGTGATGAAGGTTGAATTAAAAAATGTTTACCTTTACTTACCAAATGTCTGGAAAATTATGGCTTACAGATAGCTCCTGAAAAAAATTCAGTCAGAACCACCCTGGAAATACCTAGGATGGAAACTAACAGAAATCTGGGTTTCCCCACAAAAAATGACAATTGAAAACAATATCCAAATTCTGAATGACCTGCAAAAATTATTAAGGACAAAAAACTGGATAACACGTTTGCTTGGTATCTCTACTGAGACATTATTTGATTTATTGAAAAGCAAATCTTACACCACCTAGGAAATGGAATCCTGAAGCATCTCAAGCACTAGAAATTGTTATGACTAAAAATAGACAGTCTTCTGCACATCATTATGATCCAAGATTAATTCTCAGAGGTTTTGAGATAAACAACACTTTCCAGCCATTTAGTATACTAGGGCAATGGGATGGAAAGGATGTCTGGATGTTAGGCAATTTTGTCACATCATTCCACCAAAACAGTATGATCTAGATTTGAAATGTTATCTGAAGTGATTGCAAAACTGCAATTAATTAACCATACAATGTTCTACTATTTTAATAGCAGTACCACTAAAAGAAGCTCCTACCCTGTTCTTGGATGGATCTGCATGCTCTCACAGGGCAATGGTAGTATGGCAGGAATCCACATCAATGAGGTGTGGCAATCAGATATTACACACGTTCCTGATTTCGGTCATCTCAATATGTGAATGTATCAATAGATACTTATTTCATGGTGGCTACTGCTCATGCAGGTGAAAAAGCAAAAGATACACACCTACATTTTTTGTAGGTGTGTAGTAGCAATTGCTACTATGGGTCTGCCATCTGTTGTTAAAACTGATAATGGTCCTGCATATGTATCTGCAACTCTCTTGGAATTTTTTTAAGAATGGGAAATTACACACCATACTGGCATACCTCATTCACCAACTGGTCAAAGTATAGTGGAAAGATCCCATTCTAAGGACGTGACACACAGCTCTCACTTATGATATTCCCAATCCCACATGAGTGGGATGTTGTAAAAGCTCATCTGCAAAGAGCTTTTGTTGGGCTGGTTAAGCACCATCTACAAGTGCTTAGAACAACAACTTGCTGGAACAACAAGTGCTACAATTACAGGATATGCATATGGACAAGATATGGCAATCGCTGAATAATGATCTGAGTTGGTTAAATCCTAAACAATGGTTCACAGGATTGAATTTGAGGGTTTGGGTACCTCAATAGTGCCCAGTTCTGTCAGGAACGATAATAGTTCTGGCAGGAATGATAATTTTGTTAATTATTTGATTTATTGCTAAAGTGGTTTTAAGCAACAGGAGGATGGAAGAAAAGATGGTTTGTTTGGTTCCTTCAAATATAAAAATGGGGAATTGTAGGATAACAGCAGAGGAGCAGGCCTGTGTGGGATAGAGGAGTGCTGCAGATTCCCTGGCACTCGCTGACCCTGAAGAAGAACAAAGAGCTGTAAATAAGGAGTCTGCCATCTGAACAATGTTATGTCCTGGTACCAGGTGCCTCAGGTGGGAATGGATAGATAAGGTTTTATGTTAGTAGAAAGGGCATGCTGAGTTGTAAATTGTAGATCAATCAATAGATATCGGGATACTATATAAGTGTAACAAACCACTCAATAAAATGATTCTGATTGTGCACAGCAATCAGGGTCCATGCCTTCCTGTCTTCTGTCGACCCTGAGTTTGAATGCAGAGGTCATTTGTGAATTAACAGGAGGGCAGAAAAGTGTCAACTCTCCCTTAACGATTCTACCTTTTCCCCCCCAATCCTTCTACCTCAAACAACCAAAACAAGTTTTCTTTAAAAAACCTTTTGCTTCAAGTGATGTTACTCGGTGTGTTGAGTTTCAGCTGTGATTGAATTTATACTACAGCCAAGTTATAAACCCCTGAAAATAGGATTTATAATGGAAATTCCAAGTGCAATCTTAACTGTAGCAGCCAGGTTGATACCACAATAGTACTATTACCATTCTTCAAACCTGATGTTCAGGATGAGTCATACTGATCTAATTCTTTACATAACCCCTTTCCTTTCTCTGGTGCAGGGCTCATCTTGAATTTTTTCTAGTCATATGCCAGAAGATATGTTCCTTTAATTTTGGGGGCAGTACACAGCTAATGGGGTGAGGGTATGTGAGGGAATGGACTCTGCACGGATGCCGTCTCCCTGGATGCATTCAAGGACAGGTTGGATGGGGCTTGGAGCAACCTTCTCTACTTGGAGGTGGCCCTGCCCATGGCAGGTTTGGAACTAGATGATCTTTAAGGTTCTTTCGAACCCAAACCATTCTACAGTATCAGTGCCATGAAAACAAAGAGTGTTTCCAGCAGTATAGCAGGGCCATGCCTCATACATTTATTTATTCAATTAAAGGACAAGTTTTGGGCAACTTTCACTTGTCTGAATTGTTAACTTGATATTGTATCTGTTGTTTGTATAATGCCTGTGTAACCTTCTAGTCCTTGCCTTTTAGTTCTTAGATAATCATATAATATTAAAATACAACAGTAAATAAGTTGTTTCAGGAAGATGTGAGAGTGAAGATAAGAGAATTGTAACTCCTTCTGTTTTCTACTTGTTCTTTGTTGTCACAGTTTAAGCCCAGTCAGTGACAACCAGGCCTCCACTTGCCCACCCTCCACTCCCACTGGGGGACACAGAGGAGAAAACCCATCCTAAAGGCTTGTTGATTGAGGGCTGGATGATTGCAGTCAAAGAGTAGTTGTCAACAGCTTGATGTCCAAATGGAGACCAGTGATGGGTGGAGTTCCTGGTGCTGTATGGCAACTTTGTTAGTGACATAGACGGTGGAACTGAGTGAAACCTTGGCAAGTTTGCTAATGACACCAAGATGTATGGTATGATTGACGTGCTGGAGGGAAGGAATGCCATCCAGAGGGACCTTGACACGCTTGTGAGGTGGGCCCATGCCAACCTCATGAAGTTTAACTAGTCCAAGTGCAAGGTCCTTCAACTGGGCCAGGGCAATGCCAAGCACAAATACAGGTTGGGCAGATAATGGATTGATAACATCCTTGAGGAGATGGACTTGGCAGTGTTGGTTGGTGAGAAGCTCAATGTTAGTCAGCAATGTGTTATTGCAACCCAGAAAGCCAACAAGATCTTGGGCTGCATCAAAAGAAGCATGGTTAGCAGGAGTGCTGGGTCCAGGTCTAGAGCCCCTAACACAGGAAGGACATGGAGCTCTTGGAATGAGTCCATAGGAGGGCCACAAAGATGATCAGAGGGGCTGGAGCACCTCTCCTCTGAAGACAGGCTGAGGAAGTTGGGGTGGTTCAGCCTGGAGACGAGCAGGCTCCAGGGAGACCTTACAGCAACCTTCCAACACCTGAAGGGGCTGACACCAGGAAAGCTGGGGAGGGATTTTTTACGAGGGCACGTGGTGATAGGACAAGAGGTGATGGCTTTAGGCTGCAAGACAGTAGACTTAGGTTAGATATTGGAAAGAAATTCTTCACTATGAGGTGGTGAGACACTGGCACAGGTTGACCAGAGATGTCTCATTGCTGGAATTGTTCAAAGCAAGGCTGGATGGGGCCTTAAGCAACCTGGTCTAGTGGGAGGTATCGGGGGCTGGAACTAAATGGTCTTTAAGGTCCTTTCCAGCTGAAATCATTCTATGATTCTATGATAACTGGTGTTTCAGCTCCTTTTGTATTTTAATTTCTTTTGACATAATAAATTCAGAGATTTTAATTTCTTTCTTTTACAGGTCATATTACTATAATTTAAATTAATGCTTTCCCACAGTTTAAATATATTTCCAGATTTATCCCCGTGATCGTTTCAGCAACTTTTTCAAACCTGATGTCAGGCCCTCTGCGGAAAAAAGGGTCACTAGTACAAAATTTTGATCAATTCAGAAAGATTGTCACTTGAATTTGTATTATGTTCTGTCTTTACATGGGTCTGAGTACATATTACTAGTTGTTCTTTTGTTTGTTTAATCTGTGACTCTGTGAGTGTATATACTGTTCCTTTTGTAGTGATAAATGCGAGAAAGACTTTTACTTAAACAAAATACCTTTAAGACTCTTGGAATGGCTCATGACATTATGACTGGGCAGAGAAACAGTCACCACTGAGGAAAAGTACTTTTACATTTTTTTTAAATCTTTGAGAACTGTACAATTAATAAACATTTGAAAGTCATATTTTAAGATTTCTTTGGTACTTTAGCAAAGTCTTAAACCCTGCCAAACAAGTCTTCACCATTTCCTAGGGGGACAAAATTTCTGCAGCTATCCTATCTAACTCTTTTCTTGCCTTCTCCAACATCTATGATAAATTTTTAACCTTTAGGTTGCCTTTAGGCAAACTTACAGGAGGAAGAGGCAGCTCATGGGCCTCTGAGGAACTCTGCAGAGATGAAAGAGACCGGAGCCATGCCACACAGGTGAGATTTGGGCCAGGAACAGCCATCACCATCCCATGGGGTTGTGGTTGGCACACTGACTCTGTATAGGAGAGATGTGGCTGCTGGGTGTGGGGAGAAGACCTTGTGGGCCAAAGCAAAGCACACTGGGGCTAGTAATCACACGGGTGATCAGAGGGATCCAGGGGTCTCAGTTGCAGGTGGTGTCAGATCAGCCTCTGGCAGGGACCACCAATTTCTGCCTGGTTCACATCTGTTAAAGTCTCCTGACTGAACTGGACCAGTAAAGAATGAAACAAACCTGCCTTTAGGAGCCCTTGCCTGGCTGGATGTTGTCCTTGAACGGAAAGAATATTTTGGATGTAAAGTGCCTTTTGCTTAGAAGGAAAACAACTAATTTAAATGTTAACTCTCAGTTTCTGATGATTAAAAGAAAGTGCATGAACATTAAAATTGCATAAGCTGTCTTCAACAGGAGGACAACCAGAAGATTTCAGTGAACAGAAAGACAATGTACTTCACCTTTATTCTCCCACCATGAGTGCTTTGTGAGATGAGCTTATGCAGCTTCCCAGGTGTTGGTGTATTCACTACACATCATATCCATAGGTGACTTATTTTGGCTTACTGCTCTGGCACAGTCATAGAAGCTGTCATATATTTGAGAGGAAAAAGTACTTCGCTCTGTTTGCAACAAAATCTGTGTGACTGGAGATTGGGCCTAGGTCCAGGGCTGGTATGTTTCACTACATGTGTTTGTTGTTTGGTGAATGTCCTAAAGATTTGGAGATGGGTTTCTGGAGAATCACACTCTGCACAAACTGCTGTTTCATCCTTTTTCAGGAGAAGCCACCTTTCTGAGTCGAGTTTCATGCCAGCAAACTGCCCTCTTGGCATCACTCCCCCGGGCTCACAATGGTTCTGGGAGTCATTTTGCAGGGGTGCAGAGGACCCATGGAGATTTCTCCTCCTCCCACCAGCAATTCTGTGCCCCCTTCCCTGGATCCACTCTGCCTGTGATTGTCACAGTGATGGCACCAGAATTACTGCTGCTTATGCTCTCTCATATATCCTCCTTCAAGATTCTTGATTATAGGTACTTAAATATAATTGCTGTGGATTTTATGGCACCCTGGGACAAGATAAAGGAGAATGAAAACCAGTGAGGCAAATGGCTCTTCCTCTGCTGCACAGAGAGGACTTCAAGGTATTTTTTAAAAGGATAATTTATGAAAACCCTGATCAGATTATGCAGCTGTTCCATGCTATCTCAACATCGTCCTCATGAGAACACTACCAATGGAATACTTGCTGGTATATTTCTGAAGGTCATTTAATAGTATTAGTCTTTCTGCATCTGGGGAAATATTTTCTGAAGTAAATTTATATTTGTCCTAATGAAACTTCTGTTATTAATTTCAGGCTGTTTCTCCAATTAATCAAAATCATAACATACTCATGCTATACTGCTAAACACCTCTGATTACTTTCAGCTTTCTATTGCCACTTCTTTGTGATTTCCAGCTTTAGTAAACTCAGCTGAAAGGCATCTGACTGAACTGCCCTTTGCTTACTGCATTGAAAATTTTACTGCTGAAGATTTAAAATGGAAATTTATACTACTGAGAAAAGAAAAAACAGCAAAGAAATCACATATCCCATCAGCAAAGTTCTGGAAATTTGCCTGGAAGAAGAGGGAAGGCATGGAAAGTTCCAATCATGGCTGCTGTGGTCTGTATGTGGACATTGCAGCTCATTCAGCACTGACTGAGACAAAAGGGAAACTCCACATCACTTTAGAGAGGAATCAGGGATCCTTCGGCAACTCTTTTCCATGTGGGAAACAAGAGGGGAAGAAATCTCAGCTGTACTGTGATCCTAACACTCTTTATTAACATGTTGCCAGTGTGTTCCTTAGGAAATGTTTATAATTTTAAAAAACAAAATTTGATTAATTTTTTCATGATAACCAGCCTCATCAAATAGTTTGTTCTGCAGTTGTGTCTGAATACCACCCTGTCATTAGGAAACTCAACTTATTGTTTTATTTATTGTAATGGGAAGCACCATTATTCATTAAAAAAAAATGTTTAATCACTGACAGAAGTAATTTAGTGGGAGTTTAAGAAAATTAATCACAAATCAAATGATAATTTTATTCCAGTGGGAAGATGTGTGCTTGAATTATTCATTAATATTTCCATGATGCTATAATACTGCACATGACTTTATACACAAAAATTAAACCATCATCTGGAAGAAAGTGTTCTAAAGAGGCAATGTACACATGGACATGAGCAGCAAATGGTTGTGGTGAGCCTTGGATCTTGCACAGATCTCCTCCCTTATTTTTTGCTTTTCTTCTCCTTCTTCCCCTCATTCTGCACCCTCCTGGTTTCAAGTCCAAACTGTTTTGGAATGACCACTTTAGCCTAGTGAATGATCCAGAAGAAAAGACTTTGCAAGAGACTTGAAAGTCAGAGGGATGCAGATGTAGAAGTGAAGCTGAACCTCAGGACGTGGGTAGCAGTAGAGGCTTAGATTAGAGCGACTTGGGAAGCAGTGAAGGCAACATGAATTCCAGGGGAAGAAACAACGTGAGAATTGTCAGGTACTGGGTTAGCAGGTAA
This sequence comes from Phaethornis superciliosus, assembly GCA_023637945.1. Lineage (NCBI taxonomy): Eukaryota > Metazoa > Chordata > Aves > Apodiformes > Trochilidae > Phaethornis > Phaethornis superciliosus. The sequence goes on along the minus strand of JAJQWJ010000001.1, from coordinate 180,148,710 downwards.
CTGAAATTCCTGCTCATCACCACTGTTTTTATTGTCTTTGATGTTCAAGCAGTCTCTGCTTTGGAGGATGTTCATTAATGACACAGCAAAGAATAAGGGGAGGCAGATACAATAGCAAGCAAGGTGCATGCTACCCCCTCACAGTCAAGAATAATCCCAAATAATTTCTGAGATTTATGCCCGTATTCATGGGCAGATACAGACAGTATCTATCAAATGGCATATTCCTGTGAATGAAAGATAGGCAAATCCCTACTGGGATACTTCTTTGCCCTGCAAAGAGCAGAGTGGTGGTACCAGCTCTTTATCTAGGGCAGTTCTAGCAGGGGAAAGGGAAAGGGTGGTAGTAACCAGACTGTGACAGCAAATACTATTTCAGAGTAAAACAGAAAAAATAAGATTTTCTTACTTCTACTTTGGTTCCAAGTAGAATAACTCAATAGTAATTTTGTGCCAGGATATCTTCCTGGATTTTGTTTATCTTGTAGCCTTCAGGATAAACCCAATTTCACACTCATGCTAAAACATTTCCTCTCCAAAGGATCAGGCCATGTTTGTGGTGAATTGACTCTAGAGGAGGAAAGCCAGGGTCATGGTGGCTGGTATGTTGCACTGTCTCCTACAGCACCCTAAAGCAGCACATGGGGAGGCCTCACTAATTTCTGGTGGATGCAATTTGCTCTCTCACTTTACAGTGTAGCAATTAAGATTTGGGGAGTACGGGAGAAACTTTTTTGTCTGTTTGTATGTCTTCCTTCATGCTAAAAAAAAAAAAAAAAAAAAAGGATAAAGACAAGGGAGTGTGTGTTGCCTTAGTTTGGAAGGTGCCAAGGTGTGTGCTAGCCCCTTTATGAACCCATTGGGTTTTATCCACCACCTCAGGTCTGCCTGACAGGTGCTCTGTGTCCTTCCCAGAGTTTCACTATTTTGGCTGAGGGTCATGGTAGGGACTCTCCTGGAAGGACCTCTGGGGACCAGCAAGCCCTAAGCAGATGTTCAGGCATCTAGGGCAACTGACTGGGCACCTGTGTATTATTTTTTTTATTAGGTTGTCTGTCTATGGTGATGTTCTGAAAGGCATCCAGGCTGCTCAGAAATATGGTGTAGCCTGAGGAGGCAGGAAGGTGTTCCCACATCTTATCCAATAAGGAGTGAAAAGAGCATATTTTATCACAAACACTCTGTTATTTTTGGCTTGGGTTGTTTTTGGTTTTTTGTTTGCTTGTTTTGGTTGGTTTGTTGTATTTTTGTTGGGATGTTTTTGTTTTTGGTGTTTGGGGGGAGATTTTTAGGTTGGTATTATTGTTGATTATTTTGTGGTTGCTTTTTTCCCCCCAAATATAAGTCCCACCTTTTCTGCTTGTTTATGTCATTACCTCCCTGGTGAAATAAGGAACAATGCTCATACCAGAGCTTGACAGCAGTGCAAAGAAATGTTATTCAAACCTCTCTGTAGTATGTATAGGTCAGTCCTACATTGGTCATAATGAAATGTGGTGTGGACAGTAATATCCAAGCAAGGCAGAGGACACTGAAAGAAATAAATTCTAAGCCTGCATCTCGCTAGTATCTTCTTATAAAGTGGATCATAAGGGAACATAGAATGATTAGATTAGATTAGATAGGACCTCAAAGATCACCTATTTCCAACACCCCTGCCATGGGCAGGGACAACTCCCACTATATCAAGTTGGTCAAAGTCTCAAATTTCTTCCTTATATTTAATCTAAATCTACCCTCTTTGAGTTTGAAACTGTTCCTATTGTAGTATCACCACATGCCCTTGTACAAAGCCCCTCCCCAGCTTTCCTGAGGGCTCCCTTCAGGTACTGGAAGGCTGCTATAAGGTTTTCCTAGAGCCTTAGGCTGTTTCCTAGTTTGTTCTCCAGTCTGAACAACCCCGACTCTTTCAGTCTTACTTCAGAGGAGAGGTGCTCCTGCCCTCTGATCATCTTTGTGACCTCTCTATGGACTCACTCCAAGAGCTCCATGTCCTTCCTGTGTTACAGGGCCCAGAACTGGAACCAGTACTCCAGGTGGGTTCTCATGAGAGTGGAGCAGAGGAGGAGGAGAATCAGCTCCCTCACCCTGCTGGCCACCCTGCTTCTGATGCAGCCCAGGACACTGTTGGCTTTCTGGGCTGCAAGTGCACATTGCTGGCTCAAGTTTTGCTTCTCAGAAAAGACAGAGCTTGTGGCAGGAACGTGGTCTTTCCCATATGGTTCAGGTACCACGCTGGTAATCTTACATTGTTAACTTGTAGCTTTAGGCTAAGTCTGTTTCCAGAGTTGTCTGACTAACAGTTCTGCAGTGGACATAGGCAAACTTCTGATAAATGAATTCTCTGTCCTGTGATGCTGTAGACACATTCTTTGATCGATCAAGTTTTAACCCCATCCAGGTTTATGTAACAGAAAAGAAACCTGCTGTTGTTTGTGCAAGTTTCTGTGGAGAGAATAATCTTTAGCAGGCATCTTTCTTATTAGATTTTATGATTTTTGATTTAACACAGGAGTTGAAGAGAACTTGGTGTTTTTTTCTCCATTGCCAAGTTTGTAACTTGAATTTCTGAGCTAAGTTCCAGTTCAGTAAATTGTTTGTTACTGCAGGCTTCTACTGAGCAACCTGAGACATACAAGTCAAGGGGTAATGGATGTAAGTTGGGGCACAGGAGGTTGTGTGTGCACAGGCTGCCCAGTGAGGTTGTGCAGTCTTCTTCTCTGGAGACATTCAAGACCCACCTGGACATGTCCCTTTGTGACCTACAATAAGTGGTTCTGCTCTGGCAAGGGGGCTGGACTCCATGATCTCTCAAGGTCCCTTCCAACCTCTAACACTCAGTGGTTTCTGTGATTTCTGTGACCTGTTGGGGCATTGAGAATCTGGAGGCAGCAGAAGCTTGTACATACCAACCTGCTGCCGTTCTTTGAGATGTTGCCATGCAAAGACAAGTTATCTTCCAAGAAAAACAATCAACCTGAGGATTTTTAAAGCTGATTTAATTTGCAAAGTTGGCTATGCACATGCTTATGCTTCCTGAAAAAAATTTCTACATCATTTCTTGTCCCTAAAGGCCAGGGCTTATGGAGAAAAAATGGTATCTAAAATAAAGCCATACCACCTTAATCCTAGATCTGGATTGTTTGGGAGATTAAACTATGTCTCATGTGCATCCAGCATAAGGTCTGGAAACAGCCAAGAGACTCCGGTTGTCTGTCTGCTCCTCTGAGCTGAGCAAGTCACTACAAATAAGAAGTGACTTTGGCCTGGGATAAACTACTGCTCTGAAAGAGGATTACCACTAGTATGGGGTTGACCTAATCTTCATACAGGTTCCTACAGTGTCCTGAAAATCCATCATCTTCTGGAAAAAAGAAATGGAGTTACTCTGTTCAGGTTTAGATGAAATAGAAAGAAGAGAAATTAGGTGGGGAACCAGAAGAGATAAGGCTTTGGTGGCTGTCATTGGAATTAATCTGTCACATGTGCTTTGATGTTACATGATACTACTGTGGGCCAGGGGAAAAAAAGATACTGCTTCTTGAAGCCCACACCTATGTACAGTGCAGGTGTATAAAAGCACATAATACTATTCAAGTTGTTTGGATGTCAGGCCCAAGGAGGCTGCTGCTTGACGTGTTTGTCAGGCACATGCCCCAAGCACAGAAGCAGCATACAGAGCACAACCCAGTCGTACCAAGAGCCCCTGATGCTGCTAAAGGGGAAAGCTGGCATCACACCAGAGGCTATAGGGTCTCACCACAGCATCTTCAGGCCACCAAGGCTCTCTTTCCTGAAACAACTTTGACATAGTCCTTGCTGGGTGAGAATCCTACAAGACACCTCCCTTGGATGAAAAGAGAGAGCTTGTGATCAGTAATGTTAAACGCTGACAGATGAGCTATAGAAACTAAAGGGAAACCTAAGTCTTGCTTTTAATACATTATTTAGGAACCTTGAGATGTGCTGCCTCAGCCTCTGATGAATACTGAAAGCCTTGCTGAATTTTTCCTTGGAACTGAATTAAATGAAGCTGCATTTGCAGTGACATTACAGCTTATTCCTTCACTGATGTGTCAACATTGCATTATTTTTTAAAGGGCTCAGAGGTAATTCCTGGTACGCCAATGCAATGCTGCAGTGAAGAGTGCTGCTGTTTGCATGTCATGGCTAATGGGAGAGGCAGAGGAAGCAAGGACATCTGCCTGGGGTGCCAGCATCTGGCCAGGTGCCCCTGGAACAGCTCTAAGGCTTGGGGCATTGATCCTTGCAGGGCTTCTTTGCAGCAAAAGCACATTCTCTATCCAGAGGCCCATTTGCTTTGTGGGATGGACATCAGTGTTTAAGGAAGTCTACGTTCAGCTGAGGGCTGCCTCATTCAGTAGTTTCCACTCATTAGGCTTGTGCCATGGTTATAGAGACTTTCAGTCCAATGTGCAGGTGAAAATACAAAGGAGGAGGTAAAAGAATTAACACTCATAATGACATTTTTTCAGGAATAAACAGAGTTAAAATTTTCCTGTGGAACTGATCAGCTCCAAAGACAACATTTAAGTGGCTGCCTAAGGTTATATACAGTTTCGTCAGTCAAGAGCAGAAGGGTCACCTATATCTTTTTATTTAGTGATGTTCTTGGTCATGCCTTCTGATGTGGAGCATATATTGAAATTTCTGTCTGTCCTGGGCTGAACAATGGTGTTGTGTTGTACATCATTAGTTCCAGATGAGCTATCCATCACAGTGAAACTGTAGTTGAAGGACTGTGTGAATCAAAATTGGCATATTTTATCTTAAAAAACCTTGATTAATTTTCTTTTTGAGCTTATTCAGTCACTTTTAAACCCTTCTATATTGATAGTTTCTGCATCTTGCTGGTGGCAAGGAATGTTTGAGTTGGAACATGTGAACAATTTTCTCCATTAAAATGGAGAACTTCTCTCATCCTATTTTCTTTTTCTCCAACCTGTAGCCATTTTGTGGTGTTCTGTGGTCTTAATTTTCACTTGTTAAAAATCTTATTCCCACTTTGCACTCTCTTGCATGCTGCTTGTAGGCTCAGAAATCTGCTCTGTTGTCAGGATTTTGGCTTTTTTTCTCCCCAGTTTTCTTAGTCTACAATTATGTGGGAGCATATTTACTGTGGATGCCATGTTCAGGCATAGTGGAAGAAAGCATCAAGGCAGCAGTTAAAGATGTTATTTTCCTCTCCATCTATACTGAGTGGTTTCATTAAGGGCAACAAAGGGGTGATGGGTGACAGCCAACACAGCTTCATTAGGGGCAAGTCCTGCCTGACTAATTTGGTGGCCTTTCATGATGGGGTCACAGCCTCAGTGGACAAAGGCAGAGCAACAGACATCATCTGCCTGGACCTGTGCAAAGCATTGGACACTGTCCTGCACAACATTCTGATCTCTAGACTGGAGTGATACGGATTCAATGGATAAGGAACTGGTTGGATGGTCACACCCAAAGATTGTGAGGTTGTGATCAATGGCTTGGTTTCCAAATAAAGATGTGTGTCCAGTGGTGTTCCTCAAGGGTCAGTACTTGGACCAGTGGTGTTTAACATCATTATCAGCAACATGGACAGTGGAATTGAATGCAGCCTCAGCAAGTTTGCTGATGACACCAAACTGCATAGGGAAGTCAACACGCTGGAGAGAAGGGATGTCATCCAGGGGAACCTCGGCTGTCTTGAGAAGTGGGTTTGTGTGAACTGCATGAAGTTCAACAAGTCCAAGTGCAAGGTTCTGCAGCTGGGTCAAGGCAATTCCATGTACCTATACAGGTTGTGAGGTGTCATGGACACATCAACAAATACAACAAAAAATGTCTCTTGAATCAGCTAAACTACATCCAAGCTGGAATGAGTCAGCTCCATTTTCATTATCTACACTCTTCAGAGATAACAAAGTTAATTTCAGCAGCAGACCCTCTCTCCTTTGATATGGTAACAGCCACCTTGAAGCAGCAAGCTAATAAGATAAAATGCAAATCAGAACAGCTCCTGATACAAAGCTGCCAGACAGGTAATGGAAATCGGTGCAAAACAGCTGGTGTTGAATACAAGACCTAAGGAACTGAAATGCCTGAATAGCAAATGGAAGGCCAAATTGAAGTATAAATTGAAAAAATCCCTGGCAATGATTTGTGAAAAGGAGACATTTGGCTATAAAAAACAGAGGGAAAAAGGAGAAAAGTCATCAAAATCATCAACAGCATTGACAGCATCATCATTATCGAGATCATCAAGACCAAGGACACCTTCAACGAGACAGTGACCGTGGCAGTGGGGAAGTGGTGATTTCCCAGAGGACCTCAGAGGGTGAAAGCTGTGAATCTGTTCCCTTTCTTCTTCTTTTTTTTTTTTTTTTTTTTTTTTTTTTTTTTTTTTTTTTTTTTTTTTTTTCTCCCCTTAGAAGTTCTCTCTTGTCTGATTCATCTGTTTAAAAACCTGTTCTCTGCATTATATCTTCTGTTATTAACCCCTTCCTTTTTTAGGAAGCACCTATTACCAGCTAGGTGCTTTTCCCTGAAATAAACCATTCTAATTTTCTTAAATCTTAAAGTTGGTTACTTTTTGCAATTTGTGGGGCATATATATGCAGTGGCTAATGTTTAATCATAAACAAAATATAAAATAATAATAGTTAATGACTGTGACAGGAGGAGAAAAGATTGAGGGTAGCCCTGAGAAGACTTGAGGATGCTGGTGGACCAGAAGCTTAACATGAACCATCTATATGTACTTGCAGCTCAGAAAGCCAATCGGGTCCTGGGGTCCATCAAAAGAAGCACAGGCAGACAGTTGAGGGAGGTGATTCTCTCCTTCCACTCTGCTCTTGTGGGACCTCACCTGGAATACTGTGTCCAGTTCTGGAGTCCCCAGTATAAGAAGGAAACAGAGCTCCTGGGATGTGTCCAGAGGAGAGCCACTAAAATGATCAGAGCGCTGGAGTGGACAGACTAAGGAAATTAGGATTGTTCATCCTGGAGGAGGCTCTGAGCTGACCTTACAGCAACCTTCTAATATCTACAGGGGATCTACAAGAAAGCTGGGGTAGGGCTTCTTACATGGGTGTGTAGTCGGAGGACAAGGGAAAGTGGTTTAAAACTTGAAGAGGGGAGATTTAGGTTAGACATTAGGAAGAAATCCTTTCCTGTCAGAGTGGTGAGACACTGGAACAGGCTGCCCCAGGAGGTTGTGGCTGCTCCCTGCCTGGAAGTGTTCAAGGCCAGGTTGGATGGAGACTTGAGCAACCTGGTATAGTGGGAGGTGTCCCGGCCCATGCAGGGGGGGGTGGAAATAGATGATCTTTAAGGCCCCTCCCCAAAACATTCTATAATTCTATAATTCTATGACTCTATGAAGCACGATCTGAAAGGAGACCTTCCTCTGCCTCCCTCTGTCTCTGCCTCCCATGTTTGTACAGCAGAACCTCCTTTTGAAAAAACTTTTTCTTGTAGCAGGATACCTGGGGGCTTCTTGTCATGGCTTGATGTGCAGGGCTTTCATGGGGCAGAGCAAAGTCATGGCTGGGCCTGGAGAACAGAGCTTTGCAGAGGGATGCACAGAGGACCAGTGGTTGCTGTTGGGGTGTGAGAAGAAGAAGCATTTTAAACACAGAATGTGGAAGTGTGGAAAAAGACTATCTTTCCTTTGTCTTTTCCTCTGTTGTCCTAACTGATAACCTCAAATGGAGTTGTCATGGTCTCTTTTCCACATGTACAGCTGCCATGCACAAGCACTGTATTTCTGCCATCTCTGCAGGAACCAAGCTCATAAATGCCATCAGCCCACCCACCCCTTCCAGTTCCCACCATGAGAAGAGTTACCTATGTGTCCTCCTCTTCAGTCAGGTCCCTGAATTGAGCCATCCCACAGCTCAGCATCATTTCCTGTCCTACCTGAAACACACCACAGTGTTCAGGGCCTCCTGCATCTACTTTTTCCATACAATGGAGAGGGAAGAGGGAAGAAGATCACTTGGGAAAAGACCTGGGGTAGTCCTTTGGGAACTTGTTTCCTTGCCCACTACTGTCAGGAGCTGTTAAGCTGCAGGGATGTAATGGCTGGAGGCTGCAGAGAGCACACACAGGAGGGATGTGATTTGTCCTGTTGCAGTAGCTGCTCCTCCTGCACTTCCAACTCTGTGACTCTTCCTGCACCAAGTCTGTCCTGTAACCAAGCTAGCAGTGAGGTCTGATGCCTGGGGGTGATGCACCTGGGGGTGCAATGCTGCACAATGGGGTACAATGACACAGCACATCTCTTGTAAGCTTCTCATTGTCCTCAGCCTGCACTGGCTCCTGTCATAGGAAAGAAAAATATCAAAAAGCTCAGGGATATAAAATAAAATATGTTTCTAATCTTTAAATATAAACCAATTGACCTGCTTATAAAGATGAAAAGCAGGTAACATCAGGTCATTTTATATGTAAAAAAGGGACGTGTGTTTGAATCACTTCATATGTATGTTAGCACAGTGCAGGAGCATTCTCTGCCCTCCCATTACAAAGTGGGTGAAGAGATGACAGTGGTGGCTGGTGCCCAGCTGTGAGATCTGCAGGTCCCTCACAGCTCTGAATGGTCTGGGCACAGGCAGTCACCCCTGTATTGCTGGCTCATAAAACTGCCCATCTCTGTGTGAATGTCAGAGCCTCTCTGATTTTCAAGTAACTAATGGTTCCCTCACCTGCGTGGCTGGGAGGAGTACATGGGGGGTCCTGGTGCAGGCAGCCAAGAGACTGAGGTGATGTATGGTCCTGCTGCCCACCCCATGCCTTTAGTGAATTACTGCATGCATGGCTGTGGATGTCCTTGAAGTCAGCAGATTTTGCAGGGCACTTCAGTGCTTGGAAGCTGGCAGGTTTCCTTCTTTACTGTAGTACATGGCAGTGAGCAGGAAGGGAGGTGGGCAGAGGTTGTGTTACCAGCATCAGCACAGTGCATCCCCCTGGGGATCCCCTGGGGACCATTTGGCTGAGTGTGGGGAGCACCTTGGATGAGTATGAGAGGAATCATGTGTGTTCAGGCACAAGCCTGAAGTGATATATGACATTGGGGCTTTTCTCCTCCCTCCACATTTACAGCCAGCAACCTCTGTAAGGGTATGTTTCCACTGGGAAGGGAAGAAGCCTCCTAGTGCTGACTGAGCTGAATGCTTTAAAAAAGTGATCTAGCAGTGTGAGAGCAATGCCCTGTCCATGAGATGAGAACCTGGCTCATTGCTTTGCAGAGGAGGACCCAAGCAAGCATCTGCACAGCTTTGTGCAGCTATTCATGTATGGTAGGGGAATAGCTGCACTGAGATCATTACCAGCACACAGTGTCTTCCTGTCTCATTATTTCTCTAACAATAAAAGCAAAATATTTTTCTTAATTAAGCCTGAAATTACTTGGGAATTTAAAGATTTTTCTATGGGCACAGAAGAGCTGTTCTTTGTGTCTGATTACTGGAAAAAGTGCTGTACACATCTTACAGGCAATTTGATACAGGGAAAATTCAAATCTGTATTGTGAAGAAAGGCAACAAATCAGCTTTTGATCAGCTATGAGATCAACTCTTACTTGATGCTTGTGGTGTTGAAGTGTTCTGATAACTTGAGCCGATTCCTTTAAGTCATTTTTCAATGACTTTTGCTCTTCCCTGCTTGACCAAAGATAGCAAAGTGCATAACTGATGGCTTTCATATTCATGTTTATATTTTTGGTTTATGGTATGTGAATGCATTTGCCATTTTAATGAAATACATGCCTACCCATTACCCAGTTACTGGAGTGACAATTAACCTAATATACAAGTATACTCATCACAACTCATATTCAAGAAGGAATTTTTTCTGAGAGAGTCTCCCTGCTGGCAGTTCTCCAAGGGTTTTGGCTTCAGCATATTTGGGCCATTGATGAGGCTTGTGTGACAGACTTCCTCTGCTATGGGGTATTTTTTTGGGTTGCTATCTTGTAGGCCTTCCTTCCTTCCTGCCTGCCTTCCTTCCTCTCTTCCTCTCTTCCTCTCTTCCTTCCTCTCTTCCTTTCTTCCTCTCTTCCTCTCTTCCTTCCTTCCTTCCTTCCTTCCTTCCTTCCTTCCTTCCTTCCTTCCTTCCTTCCTTCCTTCCTTCCTTCCTTCCTTCCTTCCTTCCTTCCTTCCTTCCTTCCTTCCTTCCTTCCTTCCTTCCTTCCTTCCTTCCTTCCTTCCTTCCTTCCTTCCTTCCTTCCTTCCTTCCTTCCTCCCTCCCTCCCTCCCTCCCTCCCTCCCTCCCTCCCTCCCTCCCTCCCTCCCTCCCTCCCTCTCTTCCTCTCTCTCATTTTCTTTCTTTCTATAATGAATAGCATCATAATCCTTGTAATAGCTGGTTTGGCTCTGATGGTCTGTACTTCAGTGATCACATGATAAAGTTGGACATTCAAATGCAATGTGCATTTGAAGCCCCAAAAGCCATTCATAGAATTGTGACCAGCAGGTTGAGGGAGGGGATTGTCCCCCTCTATTCTGCTCTTGTGAGACCCTGCCTGGGTGTCACACAGAAGGGGCTGGTAAAGCAAGTCCATAAGAGAGACACAGAGATGATCACAGGGCTGGACCATCTCTCCTCTGAAGTCAGGCTGAAATAGTTGGGGTTTTTCAGCCTGGAGAAGAGAAGGCTCCAGGGAGAGCTTATTGAAGCTTTTCAAAATATTAAGGGGGCTTACAGGAAAGGTGGAGACAAACATTTTAGTGGGGCATGTAGCAACAGGATAAGGACTGATAGTTTTAAATTAGAAGAGGTTAGATTCAAACTAGATATAAAGAAGAAATCTTTTACAATGAGGGTGGTGAGACACTGGAACAGGTTGCACACAGAGTTGCAACACAGGTTGCTCTATCCCTGGAAACATTCCAGGCCAGGTTGGAGAGCACTCTGAGCAACCTGATCTAGTTAAAGATGTCCCTTTAGAGGTCCATTTCAACCCAAACAATGATTTCCTCTTCTATGCTTCTATGATATGCATGAAGTACAAACTCAGTGCAAACAAACTGGGGTTTGTCATCAAAATGTATATAAGGAGTTTGTATTCTTTGTAGTGCTTTTAGAGATGGCCTTTCCCATAGCTAATTTTTATTTTCTTTGTCTTTTCTCTCATACACACATTTGCAGTAACACCAGTTCCAATGTCTTTTTTTGACCTGCTGTTGTACTTTGCCTCTTGAATTCCCTCTGTCTGCTCTGTACCTGATGGAATGATCAGGGCTCTGTGTGTTGCCACTTGGGGCCTGCACCTTTTCTCCTGCTCCTATTGCAGCACAGATGAGGCAGCCCTGGTACTTAGGGAGTTCTATGAACTTGCCATTTAGTGCAGTTTGGCTGCATATCAATGCAGTGGCTGGTTACCAGAGTGGAAAGATTCTTTTCCCTTAGGGATAGTATGAGAGGGGAACAAAAATGCTCTTTCAAGGTTCTCTAACTCTTTTTGGCTTGCTACTCCCACATTCAGGTGTTGCTGGGGCATGGGGCTCTCTTTTTCCATTGCAGGGTAGAGGAAGACTGCTCTTATCTTGTATTCTTTATGCAGCCCAATAGCTATTTTGCAGTGTCTTCTGTGATTTGAAAGGTGTCCTCCTGGGATGTATATCCACCTTCAGGCCCCCCTCCTCAAGGACTAAAAGACTGTGCCTTGCTTGGATTAATTATTCTCATTTTTTATTTGTTTTCTACCAATATTTTAAATTCCTGATGGCATTATCATGGCTTAACTAAAGCAGAATGGTAAAAGCTATGTTAATATGAGAAGAGAACAGAATGGTTCCAGCTTGAAGTGACCAACAACAATAATTTTCTTGTTTCAGTAATTTCAAAAATTTCTTTTTGTTTCTTGATTTAGAATCTTACTCTTTCCTCCTTGTAGCTCACATAAATATTTAAGAGAGAGAGTGACATAAAAAGTAGTATCTTTTTTCCTTTTTATGAGTGCTTTAAAGGGAGAAGGTACCAATCTCTTAAATTTAGCCATGGATACATAAACACAATTCTTCCTTGCAAATAAAGGGAGATGGAAGATAAAGTTATTACTGTTTCTACACCATCTCCTGAAATAGATCACGGTCTTTCTAATGACTGTGTCTGCAGCACTCTGTGCTCTGCCATTTAAAATCCTGCTGGCAATGCATACTGTTATGCTTGTTTCAGCATCACCAGTGGCATTTTTGTCCCTGTCAGCAGCTACAGAAGAAGAGCTCTTGTACCCTGCCATGTGTCCCATGTAGCTGTCCATCCATGGGCTGTGTGACACTGGTCCTTGTTTGTGCTGCTAGGTCAGTTATCAGCTCTGACAAGCTGTGATATTCCAATATTTTTAAACATTGTAATTAGAAATCTGTTCTTCCCTCCACAGATCCAAATTTTCAGTCTGTATTTTGTTGTCACATGTAACCCTGGCCATACCAGGATGCTTCTTTTAGCTGTTCCAGGTTGAAGCCTCTTGTTAATGAAGCCCATGCAAGCTGTGCTCCTGATTTCCCAGCAAGGAAATCTGCAATAAACTGCTCTGTGTTCAACAGCTGTAGCAGCCATCATCTCCTGTGGCCCTTCAGCCCAGTCCCACCCCTGCTCAGGATTAATTATCTTCTTTCATTTGCAGATGAAACACTGCCTCAGCTTTGCAGTGTGTTACCTTACAAAACACATGCTAAGGTGGCTTCTAATGTTGCTGGAAGAACTGGAGGCTTGTTAGGAGAAAAAAGCTGCTTGTCCCGCTTGCACACCCCACCTGGTGCAGACACATTGGGGTTGAAAATACCTGACTTCTAGTGCTTCTTATATTAAAGAGAAGAAAAAAAAAACACTGACAGTTGCTGGCACTTCTCTTGGTCTAGGCAATTCTTGGTATGCTCATTTGCTGAGCTGTAGGAAGGACCTGATCAAGGGGTGATCAGTCCTTGCTCAAATGTTCATCTTGTAATCTGTCTCTGCTGGCTGCTATGCCTTCTCTCTGTTACATCTTACTGTTGACCTTTACATATCCCAATTTTTAGAGAAAACACTCCCAATCTTCAGGTCCAAACCAGTTTCATCTACTATTATCTTTGTAGATACAGCAGAGATCATGAGGCTATATAATAGAGCAACTATAATATCATTTTGCAGGGTGGTTTTAGCTTTGCAGCAAGATTTGCTAGCTGTGCCATTAACATTGCAGTTGTTTTCACTTGACTGCTCGGTTAATGGGAGGCAGCAGAAGGTGCTTGCTGTGATTAAGACACTTCTAGTTGGAGAGGAGGGGAGGGTGCATTTTAGGCATATGAGTATGACTGGGGGATGTCCAAGCTGGCACTGGCCAGCAGCTCTGCAGAAGTGGTATTTGGGGCTGTAGTTAACACTGAAGTGTCTCTGAATTAACAGCCTTTCGAAATCTGAGAGGGGTGGTAGCAACTGTGGTTGTAAGTTTGGCTGGCTCCATTGAGGATGACTACAGCTCAAAAGTGCCTTTAATGGGTGCATGTGAAGAATTTGAGGCCTGTGGCTGGCCTCATTCATGCATTTTTACATCTGGTTTTGGTTACTCAAGAATATATTTGAAAATAGATTGCAACTTCCCTGTATGAAGCATAATTCTCTGCAGTCTTGGAAGCGTCCTGTATATGGTGTTTGGTTCAAAACAAGCTCAAAGGAGTTATGGCAAATATTATAACATTCACTATTGTGCTGGATAATGTGAAGTTTAGCTGAATTGCTTGGGGAAAAATGACAGCAATAATCAGTGATCACCACATAGAGTTTTCCTGTGTTCAAACAAATCAGTTGCCAATTTCTGCCAGACTCCATGAGGAGTCTCACAAATTATTGGCAGTTCTGTCTCTGGCATTTTGAAAAAGTGCATCAATTTCTAAATATGTGTTCTGTTTTCTGAATTCATGTAGGACCAAACAAGTGTGTGTCTTCTTGTTTGGCTGTGTTGTTCAGATTTGATTCTTTTTTTATTTTTTTCCTCCTAGAAATCTCCGTATGAATCTTTCCTGTCTATTGCAAATGTCTGTGGCATTAAAATTTTCTCAGCTGTGCTCAGTTTATAAAGTTTAGCCATGCTCATTACCCACAGGGAACTGTTTTTTTGTTTTTCCATCCCAAAATTCACAGACATTTCATGGACTTCATTCTTGTGCAGGCTGACCTCATTCTTGTGCAGGCTGACCTAATGACACCTATTTTTTTTATAAGTTTCACTTGCATTGTAATTTCCTCTTCTCTGATGACTTTTGCTGGCTTTCTTATTTACAGACACTAACAACTGTTATTGTGTCCCTGTTCTCAAGTCTCCCTTCTCTTCAGCATTATGTGAGAAAAAATATGTTACAGATCTTTTTTATTATTAACTTTTTAATTAGTGTTAGGTAATTATAAGGTCATGTACTGAAGTTTTGTTGGTAGAGGCACTAGATTTCTCCCACAGATATTCTTGAAAGATTTGATACCTGTTGCAATAATTACTTTGGGGCTTGGCCTGTGTTAATCAAGATTCTCACTTCCAGGGTCAAAGAAAACTAATTCCTTTTTGGACTGACTATGGTATGCCCTGTTTTGGTTTGGTTTCTTCTCCACTTCACCACTCCAGGTGCTCCCTGTAAAGCAGGTCATCAAAATGCTGGTTTTGTGATGAAGTATTTTTCATAGAATCATAGAGTTGTTTTGATTGGAAAAGATTTTAAGATCATTGAGTGCAACCATAAACACAACAACATCAATTCATCAATTCCACCACTAAACCATGTCCCCAAGTGCCACACCTATACAGAACCTCCATGTGGAGGTGACCAAACTGCTTCCCTGGGTAAGCACACAGCATATTGCAGGGAAAAATAAAAACTAGGCAGGACACCTCCGCCTCCAAAAAATGAGTGTGTCATTAGTCCTAAGAAGGATGTGAAAACAGAAAAAAACCTTACCAAACCAAATATGTAGATCTGTTGCCAGGGTGACTGCCTCCTTTGTACTTGACATTGCTAGTAGAGTCATAGTAGAGTCATTTTTCAGTTCTTTCGGGGAGTTAATATTTTTAACTATTGTCACTTTCACTTGGAGTTCTTAATTTTCTAAAAGGTGACCAAAACTGCTTTGCTGCATATTGATTTGTGATCTCCTATAGACTTCCTCTAGGTCATTCTGTTTGTATTTTGGGATGAATGATGCTAGGTTTTATTGTGCTGCTTTCTCATGCTGCCAGCTTCCAGAACATCACCAGATAACTTCACCTCTTGTCAGAATTTCAGGACTTCCAACATTATGGCTTCATGGAGTAACCCACATGTGGAGCATACACCGAAGGGCATTCACCATTATCACTGTCTTCCTAACAGATAGCTTAACACAATGAGATTTTTGTTCAGCCTGCCAGTTCTGATCCTTTGGGTTATTTCTGCAGCTATATGTAGCTGCCAACCACCATTTTCCCTTTCCTCTGGGATGGCCAGAGAAACACATGCCTTTAGTTGCATGTACAGTACCTGCACTTTCAGGTCCTTCAGAACTTTTTCTTCTACTGTTGGGCACAATTCTGCTTTTCATGGCACATGCTGTGCCTGCTGTCAATGTCCTGCATTCCTCCACTGCTTGCTTCTCACTCAGTGCTTCAGAAGGCTACTGCCCAGCCAACTTTTTGCTGGTTTTATCACATACGTGTTGTGATGGGTGAAATGAGCTCTTGCTCTTCTCTTTGGGTGTGTCACCAATTTCTATTACTCAGGGCTTTTTCTAATATTATATTTTCTCAATATTTTTGCTTGTATTTGCCTGAATTTGCTGTCTTTAATATCCCCTCCTGCATGCCCAGGAACCATGTCTCCCAATGAAGAAGAAGGGAGGCAGGAGTGCCAGAAGGCCTGTGTGGATGAGCAAAGAACTCCAGTACATGCTTAGGGGTATTATAGAGAGTGGAAGCAAAGACAGATACCCTGACAGAAGTACAGAAAAGTAGTCAGAGAAGCAAGAGATCAGGTTAGGAAAGTGAAAGTAGAGAGAGAGAATTGTATCTGGCAAGGGAGGTTTAGGTCAACAAGAAAAGTTTCCTTAGCTACATCAGTGTTAAGAGGAAGACTAGGGAAAATGTGGGCACACTCCAGAAAGAAACGGGAGAGCTGGCCACCCAAGATGTAGAGAAGGCAAAGGTAGTCAATGGCTGCTTTGCCCTCAGTCTTCACCTACAAGGACTCTGGCACACCCTCCATGTTAAAGAAACTAAAGGCAGGGACTGGGAAAAAGAAGATCCCTCTGCTGCAGATGAAGAGCAGGTTTGAGACCACCTAAAGAACATGAAGGTGAAAAAGTCCATGGGACCTGATAGGATTCACCCACATCTCCTGAAAGAACTGGTGGATGAAGCTGCAAAACCACTATCCATCATATTTGAAAAGTCATAGTGGTCTGGTGAAGATCCTGATGACTGGAAAAGAGGAAATATAACCCCCATTTTCAAAAATGGAAAAAAAGAGCAAGGGAACTACAGGCCAACAAGTCTCACCTCTGCCTGGCAAGATTGTGGAGCAGAAGTCTCTGCTAAGACATGTTGATAAAAAAGGGGTGATTGGTAACAGCCAATACAGCTTCATTAGGGGCAAGTCCTGCCTGACTAATTTGGTGGCCTTTCATGATGGGGTCACAGCCTCAGTGGACAAAGGCAGAGCAACAGACATCATCTGCCTGGACCTGTGCAAAGCATTTGACACTGTCCTGCACAACATTCTGATCTCTAGACTGGAAGGATACGGATTTGATGGATGGACCACTCGTTGGATAAGGAACTGGCTGGGTGGTCACACTCAAAGAGTTGTGATGAGTGGTGTTCCTCAAGGGTCAGTACTTGGACCAGTGCTGCTTAACATCTTTGTCAGAGACATGGAAAGTGGAATTGAATGCACCCTCAGCATGTCTGCTGACAACACCAAACTGTGTGAGGAAGTCAACACACTGGAGGGAAGGGATGTCATCCAGAGGGATCTTGGCAGGCTCAAGAAGTGTACTCAAATAAACTGCATGAAGTTCAACAAGTCCAAGTGCAAGGTTCTGAAGCTGGGTCAAGGCAATCCCATATACAAATACAGGCTGGAAGGAGAAAGGATTGAGGACAGCCTTGAGAAGGACTTGGGGGTGATGGTGGACCAGAAGCTTAGCATGAGTTGTCAATGTGCAATTTCAGTCCAGAAAGCCAACTGTATCCTGGGCTGCCTCAAAATAATATTCTTGTATTATTTTTTCATTATCAGTTACAATACAAGGAAGATGTGTACTAGTGTAGATGTTGGGAAATTTCAAGGCTTAGTCAAGAAAATTAAGTGACAGTAATCATCTTTATCCTGAAGATACCTGCCTGTTCTGCATATTAGATGGGTAGCACTGACCCTTTTGTTCTGTTGCTGTTTGGATCTGTTTTCAAAATTTCTGTCACTTTTTGAAAAATAATTAAGTGCAAAAAATAATATAGGAAATGTCAGTACTTTCTTTTTTGCAGCTCTCTACATCACAGACACACTGGCTAAGGTGTTAATTCAAATGTTCCTGAACTTATTTTGTGAAATCCTTGATGCCCCTCTTATTTGGTGACAACTGCCTGTAATTCAAAAAGGACATCTGAAATGTTATTCCTTTCCTTGTAAGCAGTTTGTTTAGCTGCTGTGGAGAAGCTGTAGGGCCAGGAAGACTTTTCTCTACAAGTCAATCATTTAGGCAGCAGTGTGTGCACCAAGAAAAAAGGCATGAAAAACAAGATTGAGACAAATTACTGTTGATCTGGTATTTGTGTGTGTGTCAGCTTCTGGGTGGTAGCACATTCTCATCTCGTGACAGGTCAAGGCAGATGTCAGAACTCCTTAGTGGCAGCAACCAGCCTCTGATACCTTCTGTTTGTTGGGGTGTGAGAATGGAGACAGAGGCACGTCCTCCAGGTCAGGTGGTATATGGACAAAGTCTGAGATGTATCTGATTCAGTATGTCTGTTCACAGCTCAGCTTGAAGTGTCCTTGTGTGAATGGTCCCACCTTCACCTGCCCAGTGCCCGCAGACCGCTGCCACCAGTGCTCCCACAGGCTCCTCAGCTTCTCCCCTGCTGCCCAGCAAGTGAGCAGTGTTACAGCAGCAGTGGTAAGGATGGAGCTATCTGCAAGGTGTCCAGCACTGGGACAGTGCAGATGTGTGTGTTGACTGGATTATTGCAAGCTCATTTATTTTGGGGTTTTTTGCTTTGTTTTGTTTTGTTTTTTTTTCACCTAAAGGTGGCCTTTCCAAAGTCTTTCCAAGGAGATCTTCCCTTGGCTCAGGGTGGTCTCTGATCACTCTTCCTTCTTTCCTTCACCTCATTTAGTTTCCTCTCCTTGCTTCCATCTCTTCATGCCTCCTTCCATCTCCCGTGGGCCCTCCCCCCATTTCCCTGGGCTGTGCTAGCAGGCAGGGTGTGCGTTGCCTTTCCTCTCCCATGGGAAATCTGCATACTGCTGCCTGGCACAAAAGCAACCTTAACTGCTCATCATTACACCATGTCTTGCATATTTAATTGCTTTTGCTGGTGTAGAAGTTTGTGGAGGGTCTCTGGTGCCCAGTCCCTGTGTGCTTTGCAAGAGTATGTGCAGTTCTTTGTGAGCAGAGAAAACCATCAACCAGATGCTCCTCTTCAACTTGGTAATTGCTGATGTGGTTTAATGCTCATGCTGGGTTGGCAAAGGGCTGTGTATGTTACTTCTGCAGTAATGGAGAGGGCCACATTTTTTTCTACTTTCATTCTATTAGTTCTCAAAAAATCAGAAGTGTACCCTAAAATGCAAAGTATGAAAATCTTTCATGAAGGTGAACAGAGCTGTTGTTTTCATCATGGACACACTGTGAGGTTCCCAGATCCTTGGAAAGTATGGATGTCTCCAGCTTTACATAGAACTAAACAAAAGTTTCTCTTCATGCTCTTGGTTTTTTTTTTTTTTTTGTTTTGTTTGTTTTGTTTGTTTTTTTTTTTTTTATTTTATTTTCTAAGAAATCTTTCTATTTTAATTTTAAAGCCCTGATTTACTTCTTGTTTGATAACAGATTGGAAGCTAAACATGTTTTCTGTTGTTGATACTCAGCTGTGGTTTTAAGTTGAGGGCTTTTCACATTTTCAAACAAAACTTAAGGATACCAAAGGAAAATTGCAGTAGAAAATGCATGTATTTTACTTCAGGAAAGATCATTTCTCAGCTCTCTACTATGGAGCTACAAATAACTTTAAGCAGAGGAAACTGTACTGCAATACTTTAAGCTTCACATGCAAACAACTCAGGGCAAGGCAGTGCCACATCTATCTCAGTTCCTGAAAATGCATAGCTATTAACAGCTCTGCCCACATTTGGCCCAATCCCAAAGAACATGCAGGATGTTTATCACATTGTCATGCTTTTGCTCAAGGTTAGGATCTTAATTATAAATAACTAAGATTTTTAAAGGTTTTGAGTTGGCTAGAAATTTTGGTAAATAATCTAGCTGCAAAGCTTTATTAAGAATGCATTTTATTTGTTTTGCTGTTGTTGTTGTTGGCCTATATGTGTCCTACATACTGATGTCTAAATCAATTGGAGAGGTTCTCAAAGGGAGTGAAAGAATACCAGCTGCAACTCCAAAAGCAAGAATTCATCCATCGCAGACGGCATTTTCAGTTCTGTATATAGAGTTTTTAGGCTCTGATTTATTTGTAAGACATTAGGTAGAAACTCACACATCTTTTGTAACTCAGTAAAGATCTCTGGCTAATGCAACATGTGGCTTAAATACTGCATCTCACATTGGCATAACCAGGCTAGCATTTCAGATACAGGGAACAGTTATCTGCTCTCATTGTGAACTCTTAAGTACACACTAAGCACAAGATTGTTTCTTAAGTGGGTTTAAGAGCCCAGAATGAAAGGTGTTTGGTCTAACGTAGCTTGGTAGTTTGAAAGTACTTGTAATACCTACACAGATTATTTCTGCTGCAGGGCACATACAGCTTATGCTTAGCTAATAGAAAATCAATGGTGGTGCCAAGCATTCCTCTTGGTATCAGAGAAAGATGGAGGGCTTTTCCATGATGCATGACTGCAGATAAGATGAAGGACAAAGCAGAAATAATAAAAGTTGAGAAAAGGGCAGCAAAATGAATAAGGAATGTAAGACTTCCGAGGCTTTCCATCTAGACAGACTTTTAAAAGAAAATGAGAACTTCCAAAGAGAAAGGTTATGTATTGGACAAATGTAAAATATTTATACCATCTTCAGAAAGAACTGAGTGACCTTGAGGACTGCAGTAACAGAAAGGGACTGATATTAACAGCACAAAATGAAAGGTCAGGTACTTGCTAAACTAATAACAAAATCTTTATTACAAATTGAGATCTTATCAATGTTAAATGACAGAAGAGGCAAGATTTCTGAAAGCACTGGTGTATCAAATGGTGGCTGTAAATATCCAGAATGGTGTCTGTGAAAAGACTGCTCAACTGATCTAGCTGTGTGTAGTGGTGGTAGAAGAATATCAATACCTTTATGTGAGAAATGCTAGAGATCTCAGACTGATCCCAGCATTAGCATCACAGATTGCATTATGTAAAAATGTTACCAGCAGATCAAGGGAAGTGATCTTTCCCCTCTACTCAGCCCTCATGATACAGACCTGGAGTGCTGTGCCCAATTCTGGGCTCCTCCAGTACAAGAGACACATGGACATACTGGAGAGAGTCCAACAAATGGCCACAGGGATCATAAAGGGCTTGGAGTGCCTGACATAAGAGGAGGGGTTGATAGAGCTGGAGCTGTTCAGCCTGAAAGTGAGAAGGCTCAGGACAATCTCATCAATGTGTATAATACCTGATGGAGGGAGTAAAGGTAATGGAGCCAGCGGGGTGTGGAGCTGCAAACTGAAATATAGGAAAAACATGAGAAAAACTTTTTTACTGTGTGGGTGACTGAGCATGGAATGATGTTGCACAGAGAAGCTGTAGCGTCTCCATCCTTGGAGATACTCAAAACCCAGCTGAGCACAGCTCTGAGCTTTAATGTTGCTTTAATCATGGGTTTGCACTAGAGCATCTCCAGAAGGGCTTTCCCACTTCAGTTGCTCTGTGCTTGTGTGATTCATAGGAGATGGGTTCAGGCTGTAAAGAGTGCAGAGAGGGGTCACTTGGATGAGAAGGTACCTGGAGTGCCAATCCTGCTTAGAGGGCTCTGACATGTACCTAAAATATATATATGCACTGTAGGGAGGGGAGGGTGGGGAGGGTAAGCACTGCAGAGAGAGGGCAACTATTTGTTGCAAAAGTCCATGGTCACACAATAATAGCTGAGTTTATGCTTGTCATAAATAACTGGAAAGTTGAAGTCAAGAAGGGTTATTTATCCATCAGAGTAATCACATTTGCTAGCAAATATCCAGAGGGCAGGGACAGAAAAAAATGTAGCAATATGTAACTTCTTTTTCACAGATGTTGGAAATTGTTAGAAAAGAAATATTATGATACAATGCCTTCATGAGGTGGGTACTCAGTTATATAGGATTACTCCAATTTCTGTCTCTTCATGGAACAAATGAATGCTGAAAATTAAATTTATTGATCTCTGCGACTCATGTTTGTAAGATACTATGAAAAAAAGATTTTCAGGAGTTAGGAAGAATTAGAAATCCGTAAGTGTAAGAAACCTGTCTATAGTTACACTGCCTGTGACTTATAGCCATTATAGAAACTTCAGCAAAATCAGACACAGAAATACTACCACCACTGTCAAGATGAGAGTAAACGGTGTGAGAGGCCTGGAGACATTGCTTTGAAAATATCAGACAACATGATTAATTCAGCTTTAAACTGACCCTTTCTTATCTTTCTTTTATTTCCCACATCGGAACAGGAGATTACTGGTTTAGGTTCTTTCTTCAAGTCCTTTGCTAAAAGGCTCAAACTTCAGCTCCAAAAGGTGTGTTGGAAAGTGTTTCTTCACACTTTTTGGATGAAAATTCCATCTAAAATTTTTCTTGTCCTCTCTCTTTTGTAACAGATGGAAATTGGCTATGTCATTTTTGGGCTCTATTGAGTGTCTGCTATCTGAGAAGGACATTATGAGGATAATCTACAGTTTTTGTTCCTCTGTACTATTGCCTGGCTCTAGAAAGGATTTTCTAGGACAATTCCTTTCAGATTCCACCAGAAAACTTACTTCTGTCCCAAAGCTTCAAGTCAGTGGACTAAACTGCATCTTGGCAACTCATCCTTTGAGGTTAGCCTATACATCTGTGCTTCCACAATGTGCAGATTGTTCAAATTATGTGGGAGACTGAACATGTGAGAAATCCATGAAATTGATAACAATTGCCTTTCACACAGTTGTTAATGCTGATTAATTTCTTCACAATGGATAATTACTATAATTTATATAGAAACATCTGTGGGAAAATAAAAGGCGCTATTGTGCAGAAAAAAAAAAGAAAAAAAAGGAAAAAAAAAAAAGTGAAGCTCTGTAGAGCAATTTTGTAGAGCTGTAAAATAAGTAGATAAGTAGCTCCAGCCCGAGGTGCTTGAGCACTGAGCAGTACACATGGAGTTTGCAGCATTGAGGACTTCTCCTTCATGGTTTTTGGGTAGCAGATGTGTTGCTTATAGCCCTTCCTGCACACATCTTGGTGACAGTTTTGGTAAGTGTGATTGCCCTGGTTGGTTTGACCACATGTTTTGACTCCTGTGTTGTTGCTTGTGCACTTCTTTTTATGTCAAGAAAATGCCTTAACAAGTCAGTTCTGTTTACTGCGCATCCTTTTGGGGACCTTCTGATAAAATATCCTCTGATAAATAAATCTGATAAATAAATAATAAATATCCTCTTCTGATAAAATATCTGAGATCAGCTTGGCATTGCTGCAGCCCTTGGGAAGCAGAGCTGCTGGAGGGCTGCTGAGATTGGATCACCAGTCCTACTGGGATCTGCTCTCCTTGGTCACCATCATCCAAGCACAGCTCAGTCCCAGGCATTTTCCAGACCCACTTTTGATGCCAGGCCCCTCAGGTGAGTGTTCTTGGGCCACACAAGGCCCTGGTATTTCTCCCTGCCCTTTTGATGCATTCAGAGACAACCCTCAGCCAAACACAGGAATAACAACAGTGGCTTTTATTTCCTCTCAAATACTGTGAGAAGGTCCTTTCACATCTGCAATATCTCCAGCTGTTTGTAGGCAGCACAATGAATTAATTTGGTGGGATGTCTGACATCAAGCCTTATTTCTCTTCCAGTTCATTTGCTCTATTGGACTTGCCAGGGTATGGTGGTGCTTCTGCCCAGATAACACTCAATTACCCTTTCAGATGAGCTTCAGTCTTCCTCATTTCTTTGGTGGTTCAAATTCTGCCAGCGAACTGCACTAAGTTCTCCGTCACTCTGCAAAAAAGGAAGTACACATGCACAACTTTTGCCAGCTTGTAGGCAATTGCTGAGGAGTGGCTGTGAATGTTCAGTGACTCACATCAGCTGGGAAACTGTTGTCAGTTACATTTGCAGGGCCACATACCATCCAGGCATCGGTGCTTTATCACAGCTTCGTTCCCTACCATCAGAAATATTATACTGCAAATCTTCCATCTTACCTAGCACGCATGCCTGTAAATCTTCACCTGTGTGTCAGCAAATCTGAAATTGCTCAGTAGTTCATATTAGGAGATGATGAAAAAAATGTGAGCTAGTTTGAGTGCGAGTCTAACCCTGGGGTGAAGAGACAGAGACTGAGAAAAATTTGGCAATGCAGACTTTTCTGCAGGTAAATAGCACAGGGCTGGTATCCATCAGCTGAATGAATAAATTTGCCATCATTTTTAGCTAATAAACCATCTGGAACATCTATTTGGACATTCAGACTAATGAGATGCCCACCCAAGAAATGGATCAGATCTTCTGTGAGTTCAAACAGCCCAGAAAAGCTGCGGTGGCCTCCCCAGTGCTCACCAGCTTGTTTCCTTGTCAAACTGTGCCAATCTCCTCATCCTGGCAGGACACAAGCTGCCCGTGCTGCCTCCTGCTCCCCTCCTGCCCCCACTGCTCCCACCTCCCCGTGGGGCTGTGCTCCCTGCAGGCTGCTTCTCATCACCCTCCTCCTAAATGAAGCACTTGCTGGCATCACCCTGACCAGGAGGGATTGGTCCTCAAACATTTCAGAATTAACACAGCCTGGAGAACAGGCTGTAGCTCTCATAGAGGGTTCTTGTTCCCTGATGTGATGCGGAGGTCCCTATCCTCTCCAATGCAAGACTACTGTGGCTTCCATCCCAGTGTGGCCCACGTGTGGCCAGGGTTTGCTCTGTCTCTCTTCTGATAATGCAGACACTGTCTGAGACCAGTACTTAAATGGGAAAACCAAATCAAACAATTACCTGAATTATGCTTGGAAATTATTATGGTTTTAAAGCAGCAGAAAGAGAAGAATTAATGTTGGATTTGACTAACTGGAACTTTTTAGGCCTCAAAGGTTTGCATGAAATAACTTTCATGAGCAAAATACCCTCTGTTTTCTGATGACAAGAACAGAGAATGAGTGCAGACAAATGATCATTAAACTGTGGTTGTTCAAACCTCAGTTTGTTGCCTTTCCTGGGCTCTGTGACTGAGCGCTCCAATTTCAAAAGAAAAATAGTCATTTTGTGACGTGCAGCAGTGATCAAATCAAAATTATCTGCAGTTTTTTAAAACTACCCAAAGGGTGCTGGTATCTGAAGACTCCCTAACCATCCTTCAAGCTGAGCTGGCCCTGTGTCCTCACTGCAGGATAAGAAGGATCTCAGTCCCTCCACCTGGATCATCCTATTAAGTGTCTTGACAATGAAGCTTAAATACCAGTATTTTTTCTTTCCAGTGATGGAATTCTGTGGACCTAGTAGAAGAGATTGTGAATAGAGTGATTCAAATCAATTTCCTCTTTCTGAGGACAAGGGCTTAGTATACAGTCTAAAGAGGAAGGCTGCTTTAATTCCTCATACTGGAATGGGTTTGCTCTGTGTCCTGCCTGAGTCCTATCAAGAGGCAGCACTGTAGGAAAGTGGAGCTACCCCAACCATCAATTTTGTGAGCTGAGGACTGAGCCTCTTTTCCAGAAGAAATTCCTTGATGTATTGGCTGATCCAAGGGTGCTGCCAGCAGCACTGCAGGTGTGTGAAAGAGAATATCCCCACAATTCCAGTGAGATGGTAAGATTTATTGGAAGGGCTTGTTCTGACTGTGTCTAAGATCTCATGTCCAGCCCTGCATTTAGAGTGGGAAAAGCCTGCAGAAGGAATGTTGTGTGGAAAAAGAGAAAGAAGAGCACGTCATATCTGAAAATACTAAAGGAGCTTTTCCTTTTTAGTTTAGCTAAATGGAGGCTGGAGAGGATCTAGCTGCTGTTTGTGAAAATGCAGGTGGAATGAATGGGGACGTTCTGAAAATAGCAAAATTGGTAAAAAAAAAATGAAGGCATATGAAGGTATATAAATAGGCTAGGAGGAAATTTGGGTTAGAAATGAGGAGGTGGTTGCCCATCATTACAAAGGTGGAGTCCTGGAAGATTTCCAAACAAAATAGAGTGATTGCTTCCGAAACTGAGCTTGGCGTGGCTTTGAAATGATTTTATATGGATGTTGTGGTGTCAGTGACCGACCACTGTCACCAGGAATTCTATTCCTCTTGCATATCTGTTTGTGAAAATTGTTTTAAATGCCAGTTATTCTTCTCTCCAAAAGAAGGTAGGCCCTACTAAGAAAACACAGCACACTCACAGAACATGTGCCAGCAAAGTGGCAAGAGGTCTGTTAGCCTTTCTATATCATGTTCAGCAGCTCTCAAGGTCTCTGCTGAGCTGGTCACTTAGTTGTACTATATACATATATTACAGGCAAAATTGAAATTACCCAGAGAAAGAAAAAAAAAGTTATCAAGAAACAAACAGAAAATCAGTACATTAAAATCAAGACTTTTGTGCTTGGGATTCTGCTGCCACAGTCTCTAGGGCTGTGTGCTGTGATTCCTCTTGGGAAGTGAAATAGTGAAGTGGTATCTTGTGAATCATGTCATACTGTGAAATATGGCTTTAAATATCACAGAATACAGATCTGCTGAAAAAGTCTTGTTTGTTCAAGGTTTGCTCTTTTTCTTCCATTGTCTAGAGTAACTTAGATATGGGAATATTAATATTTTATGTCCATTCCCAGACAGGTCTTTTTTTCACTTGGGTCTATGCTAGCAGATGTTGCTTATCTCTTTCCTTTTAGAGGATTGCTATTACCCTCCAGCTGTCCCTGTTTCCCCTCCATTAGTGATCCAGTAGATGTTAGCTCAATATAGAGCAATCTTGTTTCCTTCTTGTAAAGAATTTGGTTGTCACTTAGACCTCAAGAATTCTTTATGGGGTAAATCTGACTAGATGTATGGACAGCAGGGACACAGAGTGTCTTAGAGATGTGTTGGACCTGGCAGTGCAAGGTTAACAGTTGGACCTGATGGTCTTAAAGGTCTTTTCCAACCAAACTGATTCTATGATGGTGAACTCCAATGAAGGTGACTTCTCCTGTTTTCACCAGCTCTAACATAATTTTGTCCCCTATTATTTCTTATTTTCTCAAAATACAAAGGAAGCCTTTCTGCCACACTTAGCTTCTCTCTGAGACTATTTGCAGAATTCCTGC
The DNA here is from genome assembly GCA_023637945.1 of Phaethornis superciliosus. Taxonomy (NCBI): domain Eukaryota; kingdom Metazoa; phylum Chordata; class Aves; order Apodiformes; family Trochilidae; genus Phaethornis; species Phaethornis superciliosus. The sequence continues at coordinate 180,122,053 of JAJQWJ010000001.1, read as the reverse complement.
CCTGGCTATTAAGCTAGCAAAGTATCCTCAGTGTTGCTTTAGCTGTGGTACTTATTTACACTGATGATACCATGGGCGAAAAGGAACTTTTGTTCCTTTCAAGTTAATGTTCATGTTTTCCTCCTTTTGCTTGTTTTTGTTTGTGAGCAACTTGAGTCCCCTAAACCTTCAGACAGTCTGCTTTTTTATTCTAGTAAATGTACTCAGAAAAAGATTTATATTCAAGAGAAATACCCTAAAACTCAAAATTCTCAGAGCCCAGCACAGTTCTCTGTCAGTTCTCTTTTCCAGGCTTTGTCTGTGGCACTTCTCCTCTCCAGCAATTACATGTTTTTCAAGTAAGACAAGAAGATAGACAAGGACGTTATCTTATTCCTGAGGCCTCACTGAAGTCAATGGAAGGTTGTAAATTGACTGCACTGGCTACTGGACCAAGGTGCCTCTCACAGTTCTCAGGTAGGTTAAGAAAGCTTAGTTAACTAGAAAGTATTTTTCTGAGTAGTGCATTTTATTCTGAGTAATGTATCTACTTATAACCTAATTAAAGTGGTTTAATAGGGCACTAGAAAATGGTCCAGGGGTAGAAGATTAGGTGAAGGTGGCTGATTGTCCAGGTTGGATGCAGATGTGACCTGTCCTCTTTTAATATCTGAAATAAAATGAATCTGGCACAGCTTGCTAGTAAAAAGTCCATTAAACAGTTTGTATGTCACAGGAATTTAGGTGCATCTAATTCCAGCAAAACAAACCAGTGCCTGAAGTGTTAATATGTAGTAACAGACTATTTAGTAAAAATGGTAATGTCTCACAGTAGCTGTGATATTCCTGATCCCTTCTTTCAGGCTTTTATTTTTTAACATAACCTGCTGTAATTGTCAAAATTGGGTATAATAAATTATAATGTTCTATAATTAGAGAGGTAATCATATTTAATTTTTCGGTGGACGGTGGTCTGTAACAAGCTTATTTCTGTGACAAGGCACACTTCTTCCTTTCTCAAATTTTTGTCCTAGCTTAATCAGCCATATGAATGAGATCCTTTAAGAAGATTATGGAAACTCCATGTTCTCTGGCAGCTACAGTGTCCAAGGGCCCCTTTTCCAGCTGCTAGGGTAAGCTGGGTGCAGAAGGATCCTCTGGCAAGCACAAGGCTACTGTGGTCTGGAGTCTCCTCTGGACACAAGCAGGACAGAAGCAAGGTGTCAGAGCAAGCTGTTGAGCAAACTGCACTTGCTGTGGATCAGGGGTCAGTAAGGTGGAATCAAAGGGCATTTTCCTCATGAAGCACCTTACAGCTGTTTGATCCTGTACTTTTCCACAGCCCTTACTTAGTTACTGTTTGGAGCAAGAAAGTGGACTGTGTCTGTAGTATCACTAGAAGTGCTTTGTTTCTCAGCACAGAGCAAATTTCATTTTGTGAGTGGGAACTCTTAGGTAGTTTCAGTGAAAGGAAGACCAGATCTGAACTGCTTCTTGGCTCTGCCTACTGACATTTTTCTGTTGCTTAGCAAAGGACCTGGCACTTGGATGCATCTCAGATGATCAAGAAGCAAAGTCCATATCGGACAGGACTTTGAGCAGCCTGGTCTACTGGAATGTGTCCCTGTCCATGGCAGGGGGATTGGAACAAGATGATTTTTAAGGTCCTTTTCAACCCAAACAATTGTATGATTCTTTCTGGGACAGCTCATGAAGTGTCTGCATAATTCTCAGTTATCCTTTGTGCTTCCAGGGGGTAATCTTAGTCCTTTGTACCACACGCTTTTCAAGTAGACAGTAATCTCAGAGGTTAATAGAGCAATGGCCAGGCTGCCTCAGGACAAAGTCCGTCTTGGCCAGGACACTCTCCACCAAGAGCCATCAGTGCCTACTTAGATGAAGGTAAGAGTGACCATAGCCCTAGGGAAATACTTGTGCTCCCAGCACTCAATGGTTTAGGGACTTTCTGGATAAGAGGTCCCACCTACACTGCTGTGTTTAATGGTCACAAAGGGCTGATCTTCCTGGGATTTGTCTAAGGCTTCCTCAAACCCACTAAACCCTTCAGCCTCTGTAGCAGAGAGTTCTGAAGTGCCATCATGAATATTGCAGAAAAAGGGTTTGACTTTGCTTCTTAAGCTAGCAAGGTGAGGTGAGTTATGATTTGTAGCTTGTACTGCAGCATGATGAGGAGAAGGTCACGGCTACTGAGTTTGCTGGTGAGGTGCAGAACTGTCAGCCAGCTAGCACATCCCCCTACCACCCACCCTGCCCAGCACAGCAGCAGAATTCTGAGAGCTTTCTAGCACAGGGCACAGGTGCATCTGGGGAGCCAGCCTGGAAAGTCTCTTTTCATGCCTTTCCAATGTCCACAGTCTCTCATTGTAGCAACTTGCTCAGCATGAGCACCTCTGCCCACCAAGCTGGGTCCAGACATATCCTTTAATTTTCCTTAAGAAAGGGATAAAGTAACAAGCTAGGCTTCCCTGTGGTGTTAATGGGGAAAGATTGGTCAGGCTGGTACTCAGTCTGAATAAGGTGAAATTAAAATGGCTTGTGGGCAAAAATAGAAAAGAAATTATATAAGTGGAGGAGCAACTGAGAGGTTTCTCCTTTGAAGCTAAATTCACTAAATGAGAGGCAAGATGAGTCCTTGTTTGCTTCTCAATGTAAAACAAAACAAGCCTCATCCTGTCCTTAGCTAGAAAATTGTGACCTTTTATTTAGATGCAAGTGTTCCAGCTGCAGTGATCCAGGCAGTTCCCTGGGAGAGTCAACCTCTGCAATGAGCCCTGCCTGGGGAGGGACACAGCTGCTTCCCAGCTCAGCTGTGCTTTCCTTGGGGGACGTGGTAACATTTATGCTCTTGAGTCTTCCTGGCTTTCAGATGGGTTCTGGATGCCATTCATGGTGTTGCTTTTAAACGTAAAATTCTTCTCATCCTGGCAGTGAACCTGCTTCTCACTGTCTGAAGCTGTGGGAGCTCAGGTAACTGCCTTTAGGAATAGGTGGGAAAGGGCTGGTATTTCTGGTGAGAACCTCTTGACCAAAATTTTCCACTCTTTTTTGTCTTACCCTGAATTATTTCTGTTCTATTTACTTTTGAATCTCATCTATTTTTCTGTGGCTTTTTTGGGGAGATCCTGGGGCTATGTCTGTGTCAGAAAATGAAACATGCCTGGGACTGTTCCCAACAGAGGATGGTCCATGTTCATGGCATTACATACTCATCCCTCCAGCACAGAGTGACCCTGATGCTGACTGCACTTTCTAGCCTTGCTCTCTTTTGTGCCTTACTGGCAAATATCTGGGGAGGCTCCTGGAACAAAACTATGGCAGGAACCACAATGCCAATTTAGCAGTTCAGGTGATTTAGTTCCAGTGATTTGGATTTACTAATTAACAGGGATGAGTGATTTCCAGTGATTAGGGTAAGGTTTGCAGAAGAGATAATTAATGATTTTGAGTTCTTGGTCAGGTTTTGCTGAAAAGGCCTCTATTTCTACCTATTGACTTGGAGACCTGTGGGGAGACATTTTGTACAAATAGACAGCTTTGGGCAAGAACAGTATGAATCCCCAGGGGAAGAGTGTTTTTTTGGCAATTGCTCTTGATGATGACAGAAGAGGAAGGAGAGGATTATTTCAGGAAGCTGATATGTCAGTGATACCCCTCTGTTTGCTCAGCTGCAGTGCCTGGGGACCAGCAAGGAACACTGGAGCAGCATGAGCAATGGCATGTTCAGGACTTGTGAATCCCTGAAGAAAGAAGGAGCCAGATGGCTCTGTGAAAGAAGGTCCAGGTGACCCAAAGGAATAATTTCTGAAAAAAATGTGAGGTGGAACAAGACTGCGTCTCCATGGCATATGGAAGTGCTGTTTCTGAGAGATGAAGTCAGTTCATCTAATACCTAGGTTGTCTGATCAGGACAGATTTAATTCTCTATTGAGAATAGAGATTGAAAGTTCGAGAGTGACATGACATATAAAAAGGGAGAGGTCAGGATGGATGCCATTTTTCATTTTATTTCAGGAGTCTATCAGGAGTTATTGTTATTGTTGTTGGATTTATTCTTTCATAAACTTTACCTGGTATTCTGTACCCTAGTCAGGGAATATTTCCAGCTCCATCTGGATTTAGAAGGGCTGAGGGAACTCTGACTGTTGAGGGAATGGGGGAAGATGATATAAAAGTGGTTGTCTGGATGTGCAGGTGTCTTGCTAAAGTGAGCTTTAAAGATTAAATTCTACTGGGAAATAAATAAGCAGCCAGCACAACTCAATGCCTCATGCTCCTGACAGCGATCTCTGCCTTCAGCAGCGGATTCCCAGCAGCTTCACATGCAGCAAGTTGTTATGTAGTAATAATTCTAAAGTTTCTTTAAAAAGAAAACTTTTTGAATGCCTTAAGGGCAAGAACTGACTTGTCTTATGGGTTTTGTTAGTAGCTAATGCATTTTAGTTCTACTATAACATAAAGTAAATCCTAGAAATTTACATTAAAATCTGAGATGTTACCAAAAAGACTGATTACCAAATGCCTTCCTCTTCTCTTGCCTTGTGTATTTGTTTCAGGAAAGCCAGGATGTCTCTCAAGATTTCATTAATTTGAGGTATGCTTCATAAAAAATTACAAGACCGTCTTGGGATCTTGAACACTGTCATACTGAGCTTTCCTCAACTCTGCTCTGCCATGCATTTCAAGCACACATCTGAGCTACATTTTCAAAAACCACTACAGATTCACAAATTGTGAAAAATAAAGTTATGCTGAGCATGATCTTACTTTTGCTGGCTATAGGTCAGAAGAGAAATATTGTTAGGAAGAGCTAAAAAGTGTCATTCATCTTCAGTATATTGTAGCAGGGTAAAAATCACTTGAAAAATCTCTGGACACAGCTCTAGGATTTCCAAAGCATATTGGCAATTGAGATAATAATGATATTCTGTGATTGATGGCAGATTAGGGAAAATCTTGACTGAGAATCAACAGCCCCCCATTAGTATCTGTTCTTTGTTGTGCTGCATCAAGCCCAGGCTCTGGGATTCGATTTGGCAGCTGGTTTGTGAGCCAGGAGACTCAGATGCAGCCTTACATTTTTAGCTCTCTGGAAGTGACATCTGGTTGAGTGTGATCTGTGGGCAATGATTTCTTTTTCCTTGCCTTTTTCCTCTCCTTGGTTAGGGAGGGTTGGCTCATGTGGCAAGAAGACCATGAGCCAGAGAATGTTTTACAAAGCTACAAAGGAAAAGCTTTATTAGTCAGAAATCACATACTCCTTATGGAGCCTGAATGTTGTCCTGGTTTGGACCAGGACAGAGTTGATTTTCTTTCTTGTAATTCTGCTTTCAGCTAAGTCTCTTCTAAGTAGTTGTACTTAATGAAATTAACAAGTTTCTCAGTCAGTGTCTGCTTCTAGGACTTGATAACGCTCCATGTTTATAGTTACAGCTGGGGAATGGTCTGCAGGACCAAGGCCACTGCTTGGTTCTGAGGAAAGTCTTATGCTCCAGAAAGAGAAAGGGAGTAAAGGGGTCACACCTGCAACCCTCTCTCAGGGAGGAGCAGACAAGACAGGTGACCAAAATTGACCAAAGTATTCCATCCTATATGTGTCACACTTGGTATGAATCTGAGGGATCATGAGGGTCAGGTTTCTTCTGCTCCTTCACCCATAGCCAGCATCCTGGAAGGATTCCATCCATCTGTTTGCCTGTGGTCCTGACCCCTGCCCTCCTGAATCTGTGTGTTCCTGCCTCTAGCTCCAGACTGCTGCTGACTCCAGCAGCTCCAACCCAGGATTTTTTCCAGTGCTGCCCTGCAGCCTCAGTGGTGACATGAGCATTACTGGGGGGAAGGAACATAGTGTTGCTTCTGTGTATATTTGTATATATTTCATAATTTCTCCTTTTTTCATCATTACTTTTTCATTAAAGCTGTATAGTTTAGTTTCCAACACGTCTTTCTCCCTTACTCTGTCTCATTTCTCTATGAGGGAGGGGGATTAATAGAAAGCATCTGTCAGTTGTTTAATTGCTGGCCCAGCATTAAACTATGACAGATTTAGAAGAGATTTATCTAAAAGTAAAATTACAAGGAAGAAATTTAGATCTACCCTGGTACAGACCGGGACAGCAGTGCAACTACCACAGAGTAATACAATATCTTTTAGAAAGAAAAGACTTTAATTAGAACCTCATTTTGATCTCTGCTTTTGGAAAACGACTCATCTCATCTCACAATGTTAAAACTGCTGTACTTTTTAAAGAAACTGAGTTTAAATTGCAGGTCTCAACCTGCATACACCCAGTGCTACTTCACTTCTTACATGCATCAAGAATACAGTCTGTGGGAGTAGAGCAGCAGGACTTACACTGATTTCAAAGCTTCTCTGCACTAGAGTTAAAAACTTTGTGGGATGCTTTGGGTGGTTGCCTATCAAAATTATTGTGTAACATATCTTTCAGCAGTACAAATAGAAGTCAAGGGGTGAGGGGGTTGTAATAGATCGCTTTGTGCTAAATTCTTGCCTATTTGGTCTTTTATACCTATTTTTTTGTGTGTGCAGAACACTTTATAAAGGAATCAGAAATTATCTAAATGTCACTTTAGATCTGCATGTGGAGATCTGTATTTAAACTGTAGAAGCAGTAGGTCAGAGACTGCTGTTTACAGCAGTGCTTGATTAGAGAGAAAGGCTTTTTCCAAAATCATCCAACAAAATGGAGCTCTGTGGTGTTGTCATCCCTTGAAGTGAGGATTCAGCCCTAATCCTTTCAGACCAAGCTGACAGCAGTTTACAAAATGCAGCCTTGTTAGTGTGATGCTTGCAAAGTTTTTTTCCTTTCATCTATTTAGTAAGCTTCAGATTTTCGTTTTCTTGAAACTGGTATTTGATTCTGGGGCTTCATCTTACATCAGACACAGCCTTTCAAACACTGTGTCTTCAGTCCCCTGTTGATGACTTGTAGCTATTGGACTTAACTTGGAAATCTGACAGGAACCAGTCCCTGTTCTCAGCTAGATGAGATAAATGCAGTGCTAATTAGCTATGGTCCATACGGGGCAGCACTCTGTGAACGCTGCCTTTCTTCATGCACACAGAATTGGCAGAATATGTCCCTGCCTTGAGGGCAAGTTTTGGAGCCTGGTATGGAGATTTAACCACACAGCTGCAGTTGAAGCCAGTGATAATTGTGTCTCTAAACTTTTTAACCCAGATTATTGCTCTGAAAAAAAAAATATCTAGAAACTTCTGTCTCTGCAGTGAATAATAACAGATATGTTTGGCACTTCTGAAGCAGTTAACATCTGCTCATATATTAGTTAATTAACAGAGCAATATTAATCTTTGGAGAAGCGTTATCTTTTGTCAGATGTAAAATATAAAAGGAGATAGCACTGCTGACAAAAGGATTGTCCAGGCTGCACACTGATCTTGTAATTTTAAATTAAAAATTTGTCACGAAAGAAAGAGCTGCATTTTGAAGCCTCCCATTGACTTTGTTCTCTCTTGATGACGGGCCCAGGTGTGATTTGTATGCATTAGTCATCCCTGTCTGGTTATATATAAGATTCAGTTTCTCTTGACCCCTTCTAAATGACATTGTGAAAGTAAAATTACAGCCTGTTCCAGATCAGAAAAATACATATGATTCTATGATATGTATGTTGGATTTGTATGTGTATATTTGACAAGTTGTCCCCCCAAATTGTTTAGGATTAGGTAGAGATGATGGGACTTCATCAGCTATTAGTCATTGTAAGGTAAATTTAACAAACTCCTTTAGCAGTAATTCCTATACAACTCTTCCATTTCTAAACATGTCTAAAAGAGACAGTATATTGTCATCATCTTGCTGACATGGAATGGAGATACATGATGTGAGTTTCAGGTCCAGATTCAAACAGACACATTCAGATGCTGGCATGTCTGCAAGGTATCTAAGCTTCTGTTATAGTTGGTGAAGCTCTAGCCCATAGAGCCTGGAAAGGGATTGTCTTTACCCTAAGATAGATACCTAGTAGCTACTCACTGAATCACAGAATGGTCGAGTTTGAAGGTTATCTGGTCCAGCCCGGTAGCAGGGCCACCTACAGCCAGTTGCCCAGGACCATGTCAGCTTGTGAGTATCTTCAAGGATGGAGAACCCCCCCAGTCTCCCTGGACAACCTGTGCTGGTGCTTGGTAAAAGTGTGAAAATGTGTTTCCTTGCTTGTGAATAGGGACCTGTGTGAATCTGGGACTTACTCAGAGAAGGTGTGCCAGGTCATACAGGACACTTCAGCTGGCACCTTAAGCTGCTCAGCACAACATAATGGAGCAGCAGTGCTCTGCAAGGAGAGCACTCTTATTGCTCTGGGTCAGCTCAGGAAGTTTGCTTTAGAAGATTGATCATGGACCAGTAAATCAAGGACCTCTGCATTGCATGATGTTGGGCAGGACAGATAAAGCCACAGAATGTTATTGGCAAAGCCAAGAATTGAGTGCACATCTCGAAAAGGCCACTATTCTTACTGCTTCTGTCAGTGCACCATTCCTCCTGTTTATTCAACTGGAAATGAAATGCAAAATGTATAACAAAAATGTCACTGGATGTGTCCATTCTGTAATCCAAAGATTGTATCACTTGATGGGAAGCAGAGAATAAAACGTTGATGAAGCACAGAGGCCTATCTTGTGCAATTGGTATAAAATTGTTCAGTAAAACACACTCATGCAGAGCAGACTGCAAATATCACTGTATTGACATAACATGCCCAATGCACCCAGCAACTGAAATAGCAACCAAGCTATGGAGAGCACACTGACCCAGAATTTAGAGAGACAAATGAAGAGGGTCAGCTGCAAGCAGCTAGTATTCAATAAAGATAAATGTTAGAGATGCTGTCTCGATTATTGAAAAGGGAAAAGTGTTTCATTTCCAGAAAGAGATGTCTTCATTACATTAGATCTGGAAGGGCGATCTGTGTTCATTAAAAAGTCTCTTGTTTTCATATAAGAGAGGAAAAAAAGAAATAAGCAATAGATCTCTGAATCTTCCTGAAAAAACAACCAGAGCTGTTACAAAGACTAAGATAGCTTTAAACAAAATAAATCCCACCACCCCCAGGATTCTGAAATCAGGCTGGACCTAGAAAGAGATGAGAAGAATACACAGACATATATCTTCCTCAGTGGTTTTTATTTATGCATCTAGGCACACACATAATTTGATGTGCTAAAAGAAAAATGTACAGTCAAGTTATTTCTGTCTCAGCTGAACTCAAGCGATGCTGAAAAGCCCGTTTGCAAACCTTTTCTCCGTTTTGTATCCTCTTGTTGAGACAGTGCAGGAAAGCACCTGTTCATTCATCTACATAAAAAAATGAAGGCTTAACCTTTTTCCTGTACAGCACATTTGTTGTGCTTGAAACTCAATTGTGTTGCTACCTAAATCCAGCTAAGAAGCTGGAATTTCTGTGCTAGGTTCCAGTTACAAGCAAATCGCTTACTGTAAGAACACTTCTATGCAGTGTGTTGTAGGCTTTGCAAACAGAGGTTTTTCTCCTTTTTTATGTGCTAGGAGAATATGGGTGAGTGAGCTCAACAGAATAATGCTCTGTTATTTTTACGCTTAGTCTGATATTTCTCTGGAGCAGCACTTTATAGGTGTAGTGAGCTGAGGCTCTTGCGCTGGTATTTTGGCTGTTTATTAACTGATGCTAATATTTAGTTAATTTTGTTCCCCACAATACTGGATCCTACTTCTCAGTGCCTTTACAGTGTAGTTTACAGTGTCTAAGTCTCTGAACGGCTCAGGCAGTACTGAAAATACTATGTAAAATCTATTGATTGGGACCCACCTCTATTTTTCTGTACTGCTGGGTTGATGAAGTTGGTGCTAAGGTAAGTGACTACAGATTGTTTAGGCCATCACAAGGTCTCTCTGGTTTAATTAATAGGGAAGCTGAGTGAACCTATGGCCTGTGAGAGTAATTTCTGTCTAGCAGGAGGCAAATATATGACATTGTACTGAATGTGCTGGTCAATGCTTGGCACAGATGTTCCAGCTCTCCCTTCCAGTGCCGTGGAACCAGGCAATTCTACCTCAGCTGCAGTCTCATGCGTAACAGCCTGTGATGTAGGTCAAGCTTACATTCAAATATGGAATTATTTTCCATCAAGGGCACCAATATTAGTAATGTGGTTAAATAGCATTCTTAGGGCCTTGTATTTGTTGCTCAGGATCACTGCATCTCCAGAAAAGATTATCTTCAGGCCAATAAAGAATACTGGCTGCATAATTGAGCCCTTCCTGATGCCTCCTACTCCTTAAATTGTAGGAAGTCCATTTTTCTCACTCCTGGGTGTATGACACCCTAAGGCAGCTACTGCCTTTTCAACTTCTGTCTTCTGTGACATGGGCAGAGGAAATGGGGTCCCCTTTGGTGCGGAAATGAGTTGGACTGAGAAGAACTTTAGCTCAGCCTTGTCAAGTGCAGTAGAGAAAATCTCTGAGTGACAGACACTTGCTGAGTATCTCAAGGTGCTTGAATGCTTCCCATTTTTCCTGAAATGAAAGCTTCCACCATATGTTCCATAATTCTACATTGGCTCTTGATTAAATTAATTTGTCTTCAGGTTTTGAATTGTTTTTTTTTCCCCCTTTTTGATTTGTCATTTGCAGTGTGTACTTGCGTTTTTTATGACTCTGTTGCACATGTGCTCAAGTGTTCTGGCTTCTGCAGACACTTTTTCTGCTATTGTTTGTTCTGTGATTCTTCTTTACAGAGTTGTAAGCTCACATTAACACCAATGAGTATCCTGATATGTTTGCATTTTGTGATTTAAACATGAATGAACAGATCCTTTTACTGCTGTGCTCAGAGACAGTGTTGAGCGGTGCAGTATAACAACCTGACTGATCCAGTTTTGTCATGACATTCTTCCGAAGCTATTGAATCCATCTTGCTCTAGGCTAATTAGATCTCTCTGGTGATAAAACCAGACCTGGCAGAAAATGGGAACGTAATTAACTTTCATGAAACATTTAGACAATAATAGACCTATGAACAATTGGTAGCCTGGATTTAAAATGCATAAGTCTTACAATCCCTTTTATTAAAAAAACATTTGTAAAATTAGGAAATAAAATTAGCAATAAATGCAATATATTTGGGTTTAAATGGATTTAGATAATGCCATGCAATATGTTCTGGATCTTTTTGCAGTTAAAAAGTAGTTTAAATTATCTTTATTATAAAGCTTATGCCATGATATGAAAATAAAAACGTGCTCTAACAAATCAAAATAGACTCAGTTATTGAGTAGCTTGTATAGTATTTTATTTGATCCAGTTTCATTGAATATTTTCTGTGATGATCTTGAAAAAGGAGGAAGCTGCATGCTAATGAAAGTAGCAGTGTTGAGACAAGAAAATAAATGCTGACAATAAATGCTGCAAAGAGTGCTAGACCTGCTGGAAATCTGAGTAGATAATAGCAAGTTAAAATAAAACTTAAGAGATGCTTTGTGTTAAATACAAAGGCAATGGGTCTGTAGGAGCAGAAACTCTGTATGAATTGAAGATAATTCAGAAAAGTAGGAGAAAAATTGCTTGATCTCTGATAGAGATAGGTGTCAATACAAGATTAAAAGGGCAATTCACCTGCCCTGTGCTGAGATGGCAAGAGTCAGGGCTGTGGCTGTTAGATTCTCATGTGAAAATCTGTGTCAGGGATCAGAAATAAGTTTTACCAGAATAATGTGAGGGCTGTGCATCTTGCCTGCTTACACATTTCTGCACACTGGTTCTTCTCAAATGCTCCAGAGGAATTGCACTTTGCTACAAGCCTGGTATACAAGGTGTCTTGGGATGGAGAACAGCCATTTGGCTCTGAAGGCTTGAAAGGTGTCAGCTGAAAGGATCAGAGCAGCAAGACCAAATTCCAGCCTCTCAGAACCAGCTCAGTTGTTTCAAGAGCAATGTATGGAGCAAGTGAAGAAGAGATCCTAGCTAACACCTGAAATCCAAATATTCCACGAGGGTCTGGATTCATGTAGAGACTTTGTGCTCACCACATGCTGGATGTGAACATTTCCCATGTGATGGTGAAGACCTTGTCTCAGTTTTCCACCTGCTCTCTCAGGATCTCTCTAAGTGGTGCTGGATTTTTTCCTTTATTAAGGCACTGTCTTGACAGCCAAGGTCAATTAAGCAGGAAGGCAAATCTGCTCTCCAGAGGAATTTGGTTGAGAACAGTGTTGATATGGCACTGTGGTATATTGGGTCAGGGCATGACCTGGACCAATGTCATTGCTTGCTGTTTGATTTTGGTTTCAAAATCAAAGAAGCAGGGCATTTCTGTTGTTACTTCAATCAAGATATAGTGGTAAGTTGGTACTGTTTGCATCTCCTTTTACACATAACTCTGCAAGGTATGACATCTGCTGAGTTTCTATGTGCTGCAGTTCAGGTCCAGAAGGTGCCAGGTGACAGCAGCCAGCCTCAGAGCTGCTCAAAAGTTCCCACTAGTGCAGCAGGGATGTCTGTGTGCTGTGCACAAAAATGTAAGGTGTTTGGATTCACATTTATCTCCTGAAACCTTTCTTTAAATAGTAGTTAAAAGGTAATTACAGGGTGATTCACAGTGGCTGCCCACCTCATCTTCATCTTTGGGTGGTTAAGCAAAAAAAGAAAAAAGGAGGTGAGAGGAGGAATATGTTTCAAGTTTTCTGTTCCTGATCCATTACCCAGGTACTGTGTGATTCTGTGTGAGTCTTTCAGTGCCATTTTGGGCTTGAAGTTCAAAACCAGAGATAAGTGCTTCATCCTGTCTCATAGGCAGGGCTGCCTTTGGTAGCTGCTGGTAGCCTGGGGTTCCAGCATGGACAGCCAGTGTCCCCACTCTCCCAGGGCCTGGCCATGCTGCCTGCTGCACAGATGCAATTGCTCATCATTCTTTTGAACCTAGATGCCAATGTCTATTGTATGCTCTGTAATGGCTGGATCAAATGCAGCCCTTTATTCCTCTGCCTCTGAAAAATCAAGGTGATATTCTAGCTTGTCCCTAGGCTGGGGGTTCTCCTCTGCTCTTCCCAGTGGGAGGCCCTGTACTTATTAAGAACAATATATATAATAGTAATAAAAACCCTAATATGAGAATCTGCAGCATACATAAAAGACTTCTTTACAGTATTTTATTTCATCTTGGGAGAACTGTTTCCCAGAAAGTAGCTCAGAGATTGACTGTGCATTAAAGCCTCCTGCCCTGCTGCCATTGCACGTAAATCTAATTAAATTAAAGGTTCAGATTACCCAACACAAAGGTCTCCTCTGTGGGAGAGGAGTCCTCAGTCCCACGCTTTCTGTTCTATCTCATTCCATCAATTTATTTGGTGTCATGTCTCATTACTCTGCATCAGTCACTACGCTCTGAACAATGAGATGCAAATCTTCCCTGCAGTGCCCTGGCACTGCCACAGCAACCAGCACTTGAGGACATCAGCAGCTCACTCCCAGGGCTCTAATGACACCTCTGCAAAAAAATCCAGATCAGAACTGTTTGCTGGGACTACGTGAGAGAATTTGCTAATACACTTCTCTAGGAAGGCATTTGCTGCAGGACAGAACTGGAAGTGTGAGAGCATTGTCTAATGTTTTTTTTTTTCTCTGTAATAAGCTGACTGAGCTAAAACTTTACTGACCTGGAAAATGCCCTGGGCATTCACTTTGTGTTTTACTCTGTCTGAAAATTGCCATTTGGGGAAATGGACAATGAATATGTATACTTTTAAACTTAAAATAATTACTTCTTATTTTCAAATTACTCTAGGGAACCCTACAATTTCTATTTTTGAGCTGGACTGTGATGAGATGAGCCTTCCTGCTCTTCCATCAGTTTAAATGCTTGTATCATCATAGTTTCTGTAATTTTAATTCCATTTTTCACTCACTACTCTATTGTGGTGTCAGCTACATGTCAGCCTGAACCAGCCTGAGTTCTTTAAAGCAGACTTCAAGTTCTTTCCATGAACACTTTGTCTGTGGCTCTTGTGCACAAGGTTTATGCAGGTGGACAAACTCCATAACCTGAGTGAGAGTTCCTCTAAAAATGGCTGTTCAGGGAAGTCCTATAATGTCACCTGTGCACATTGAGAGAGGGAGAGAAGGAAGCTAGGATTTATATTCTTAGCTGCACAGGTAAACATCTGGATTGCTCTTCTCAAAGAGGTAAGAGTGATCACATGTGCAAAAGCAAGCTGTGAAGAAAGTTGATAAGTTGCATTCTTTCAAAAGATAGATAGGTAAATAAATAAATTATGCTCTATCTATATCTTAATTTAAATGAGTAAAAAGAAATCTCTTCTTGAAACTAGAATAAACTTGCACACACCAACCTATGGTTTTGTACACATACGAACCATATGCCACAGGCCATGATAAGTAAAACTTTTCTCATCCTCATTGAGAAGTCTGTTGCAGCGTTATGTCCTTCAGGTATTTCTACAAGTTCGAGGCAGACCAGCTGGAAAGAACTCAAAGGAGAAGTACAAAAATGCCTGGAACCCAAACCATGGACTCAGAGAGAAGAGTGAAAGAATCAGGCAGGATGGGAGGAATTAAAGTTGCTGAAGTGAGATAGAATAATCTTCAAATATGTAAAACAGAACTGCACAGAAAGCAGTCAAATGTTCTCCTTATCCTTTACAAAGATGAAGTAATTGGCTTAAATTCCACCAAGGGAGATTTAGCTTAAACATTGGGCTACATTTGCTGACAGTGCAGCAAGCTGGGCTCTGGAGTAGACTCCTGGGGAGCCTGGGGTTTCTTCATTTTAAGAACATCCAAGCATATGCCAGGCTGCAGAGATAAAGCCAACCCTCCCTCATGCATTGTGATGGGCTAAACCTCTTCCAGACTGGTTTTCTTTGGCCCCTAGGAAACTTCCAAAAATGTTCACTGCAGTCTAATGAGGACAGCAGTGAAAATCCATTGCTTGGTGTGAAGTTGTTTGGGATGCTTTTACTGCAAAAAGGTAGCAACTTTTACTCGTAGTTTCAGGTTTGTACATTTTGTTCTTTTATAGGTGATGAAGAAAGGGAGCATAGGCAGAGGATGGGCTACAGTTTATTTAGATGTATTGTGTCTTAGTTACCCCATCTAGCTAAGCACAGTAAGAATGTCAATACAGGCTCCAAGTCTGCCATTTCTCTCATCAGAAATTAAGCTTCCTTCTGCCAGCTGGGTCCTTTCCTTTTGACTGATACAGCAGTGCTGAGCTGTTCATCATTTTTCTTTGCTGGTCAGCCCAGAGAGGCAGCTCATTGAAATTCTTCAGGGAGGCTGTTTTGTGAGAAATGCTACAGAACTGCAAATCGTTGTTACTGGTTAATGAAATACCTTTCAGCAAATAACAATATCTTTTGGCTATCCAGTATCTCTTTGGTTGCTTCATGTTATTTGCAGCAATTCTTGGGGAAAAAAAAAAAAAAAGTTTTTTGCAGTTCTTTTCCCTTCAGATGATTTCCTAGTACTGGTTTCTGGTTTTTGCCACGTGGAGGAGCTGACAAAATTATTTATTGGGAATAGATAATCTGACTAATGTGCCATCTTCTATTTGAAAATAGTTTTAAATCAGCAGGGATTTCTGCAAATATAGCTGATATTTGTAAGTGGTTGCTGGATAATTTGGAGGAACCTGCTGATGGCTGGTAAACCTCAGCAATTCATCATTCAGGTGATGTAACTCAGCTGTTAAGTCACAGTGTTTCTATTCTCTGACTAGAGAACTGAAAGATTTTTAATAGATAAATGGTCAATAACAAAGAAGACCATTCTCCTTGTGTGCAGAAGAACTGTTCTCCAAAAATGGAAACAGAACAGCTTTTGTCCTATCGGTAAAATCTTGTTTCTGTGCAGGTTTGCAGACATGTAGATGCTCACTCCTATAAAAGCTGTTTTGTATTCAGGTGTACCCTGGTTTTGAGCCAGAGGCAGCAGATCAGGGTCCCCCAAGCCCCTTCAGATTCCTTCCTATTCCCTATAGACTTCTGAGGAGCTAATGAAGCTGAGATGCAGATAGCAGGCTTTACTGCATGTTAGCCCCTCTCCTATCAGGGGTACCAAGGATGCTTCAGAGCCTATAAAAAGTATTCACATTACTTTACATGGTGATTCCCAGCCGTTTAGAATAATTTCCCCCATTGTACTCAAAATATCTGCATGAGTTCATCAGATGTGATGTTGGGCCTAGGGTTGGGCCCTCAGAAGCAGCATCTGGTCATGACTGAGACACCCTGCAAAGTCTGCAGTGGTGAGAACTGCTGGTGAATGAACCACTGGAGTCTACTTTGGATGGCTGGGGGATTGTGAGTGATGCAAACTACTGAGTTTTTTTGGCAATGCACAAGCTCAGAGCTCGCTTGAGTGACCCTTGCCAGCTCCTGCAAGAAAGCAGCTGGGAAAAGCTGGATAGGCACTTGCTAGTCAAAATCCATTTGCCCACAGCCAAGCACCAGTGATTTCTCAGCTAAAGTTTTAGAAAACTTCGTGTCCCATTGCTAATTTTGTGTACTGGATGCTGCTCCACTCATCATCTATTACATCCTGCTGGCTCCTTCCCAGCATCTTCTAGTTTGCTACTGCTTAGGCTTTGCCTTTGATATAATCAAAAAGTGGGGATCTTTTTATACTGATTTCTAACACAGCCTGCATTTGTACACTAGTATTTGTAAATTTCTATTTCAAGAAATCATTGTCCTTTCTTTCTAGGAGATGCAGGAATCTTTGTCTTCACTATAGTGCAGCAACTTCAATTTTCTTACTGTCTGCACTATTGATTTACCACAATTTCTATCCTCTAGTTCTTACAGAAAAAATGAGGCTTTCAGTACCTTTGCACATTTTGAGACACTGTAAGTTTTTCCAGACTTTCATGAAGGAGGACAGGGTTCTCTCATCTTTTACTTGTTTCTCTGGGTCAGCTTCCTTGCTGAAGGAAATATAATTACTTTTTCTGAATTATTGAATGAAAGTAGAGCCTTTACATTTTTTAATCTATTATTATATTTCTTTTAATCTTGTTTTTAATTACCAAGTTATTTCGTTTGATATATTTGGAAATAGCAACTCAGTAACTTTTTGTACAGATTATACCATTGCACTCTAAATGAGCAAACAGAGCAAAGAATACTGTCATCAGTGAACTGAAGGTCACTTAGAATGTTCTGCTGCAGAAAATCAAATCCTCCCTTGGCAAGCTTTAAAAAATTATGAGAATACTGCGAGATGTTTAGGTTTGTTTGTTTTTTTTTTTTTCCCCGTCTGACTGGTGAAATGAAGAATTGGCTGCCTGCTAATTTACCCTGCTCACCAAAAAGTGCAAGCATAAGCAGGGCTGTCCCTAACTGTTAATCTTGGCTCTGTAAAATATCCTTGATTTATATTTTTGGAAACCTGCATATTTCCAGTGTGACTAGAGATGTACCAGGAATGAACAAGAGCTCTTGGGCACTCCAGGTAACTTCTCTGCCATTGTGCTCCATCTGGACTATCCCAGAGCAGTGACTGGAGCTGTCCCTGTGAGGGGGGAATCAAGGGTTTGAATATCCCAGACCAAAGACAAGATTGTCTCTGGTCTCTATCACCTCCATTGATGAGCTGGTTTTCCATAGGGAATATCATGTTTGCCTTGGTCTAGTCTAGGGCTGTAAGCTGTGACATGTCATCTCCCCCACATACCTCACTCAGGATGCCAGGCTGGAGTCATCTCCTGAGAGAAGAGGTAGCAGACCCAGTCTTCTGCACTATTCCCCTTTGGTGGATTTAGCCAGACTCTGTGTGTCAGGGGCTGGCTCATGGGGGCCTCTTGAAGTCTCCTTCACTTCCTACACTGGTCCCTGGGAGATATGGGTTGTGTTTGCCACTCCTGACTGCAGATGCCTCATATTTGGGTGTGGCAAAGAGGAATGAGGCAGTGTCCAAGTCCTTACATAAATATTGCCCTTAGAACTTATGTGAGTTTAGTTGATTATTTAGTTCTTTTTTTTTTTTTTTCTTCCATGCAACTTTATTAAAATGTATTATAGCTTTTATTTTCGTGTCCATGTTAATCTGGGAATGTTCAGCCTCTATTTTGCATCCGTTTCCCAGAGACCCAGTAGGAAGTGTAGGCAGTTTCTCCCAGTCACACTGAATTTCAAGTGTTTCCATATAATTTCTCCCTGCTTATCAGAAAAATTCAGATTTTTTAAAAAAATGTAGACATAAGGCTCTTTTCAGAAAATGTCTGTTGCAGTTTAACCCCAGATGGCAAATAAGCACCACACAGCCTCTTGCTCAGCCCCCTGCCACAGGATGGTGGGAAGAGAATTAGAAGTGTAAAATGAGAAAACTAGTAGGTTAAGATTAAATAATTAATAATGGTTAATAATTGAAATAAAATTGTAATAATAATAACTACTACTACTGCTAGAACATCCCTGTATTAACAACACTATTTCTAGCAAAAATCCAAAACAGCCTCATACTAACTACCACAGAAAAAATTAACTACCCCAGCCAAAACCATCACAGTCACTTAGGGTGGACTTGAATGGAAGTGAACTTGTATTTGCCTCTTGGAAATAAATTTGCAATTATCAAATAAGGAAAAAAATGGCAAATTGCTTAAATTACTCTCACTGATAACATACTCTTAGCATAAAATAACCTTCTTTGAGGGAACCTTCAACCTTGCTGGAACATTCCTTCCATGGTAAACTGGGCCACCAGCACCAGAAACACAGAACAAACAAATGAAAGTAACTGTTAGATGACCATGGTTGCCCACTGAGTTGTTGTCATATCATCTGACTTTGTCATGAAACAAATTGCCTAGAAATAAGATGCCCAAATCAAGGATCAACACTTATCACTGGAAACCTTCATTTCCATCCATTGGCTTGCAGTTTGAGTATCCTGTTAGATTAAAACCATACTTTTTAGGAAAAAAGGGGGAAGAAGTTCATGTTATGACAAGATTTCAAGTGAGAGGGGAAAGGTGAGGGTATCTGCAATGGGAAAGCTGTGTTTATGAACTCTTCCACTGTAACCTGTAAATTCAAAATTGGTGCTCTGCTGATTAGACTGTGACCTTTTTCATTTTTTGGTAGAAAATATGAGTGAAAACAGAAAACAAGCAGCTCAAATCATATGAGCAAGCAGCTGAATATGAATGTACTGGTTTCTGGGGGTGAATTGATGAATCTATGCAGTATCTTTAGCCTGTTACTATTATCCATGCTTTACTGACTAGAGGCAGAGGGCTGCTATTCCAGGATGATTTCTGATTTTGGTAAGGAATTTGATTCATTGTACTTCTTCTGCCAATTAGGATTTTGACTTTCATGTGCTGGGCAATCATGTCTTCGAGTACATCCTAGGAATGATTATCCTCTTTGCCTTGTAACGTAATCATTAACACTTGGGGGAATTGTAGCACTCCGTAAGCTATTAGGCTTACATTTCTCCCTATAGCATGCTAAACAATAGCCAAGAAAACAGAATCACTGTTTTTCCTTCACATTTTTCATTTCCTAGCTATCCAGGCTTTGCACATAGCTATATTTAATTTGAATACAACACAAACGCCGATGTGCATAAAGGATCAGCAGAATTAATGAGGTTTGGAGTGCTGGGAGAGCCATTGGGAAGGTTGTCACCAGGCTGATACTCCCCGTCAACATTTCTTACCCACTCTGTAAGCTCTGGATGACATCTGACTCAAGCACTCCTTTAATTTATAGCACTGACAATTAAATGGCAGTTCTCCAGCCTCTGCCCGAGGGGATAGAGCTATAATAGGATTTAGAGGTAAAGCTGCTATATTGCAGGATGAATTTTGTATAAAAAACTGATGTTAACACATTGATGCCCTTCAGCAAATATAGTTATTCAATAAACTAAAGCTTTTTATGATATTCTCCTTGACATCTAGTAACATACTTTAATGAGTTAATGTACTTATGCAGATTCTTTTCTGCTGGCATCTAGCAGTGCGAAGTAGCTCCAATTTGCAGGTGTTATTTGCTGTGTTTGTGATGAACTAGTAAAATTAATTGATCGAAGGCTCACATTGGAGGTTTGATTACTTCTCTGCTTTCTGTAATCACTTACTTTAATAAAGAGCTGAAACAACATCTGATTTTAGTGCAGAGAGGAGTGATTATACAACTGTTTTGTTGGTGCTTTGAGCAGTGGTCGCTGTTGTTATTTCTGCATCTGTAGTTTAGCTAATTCACTGGGGCCAATTCAGCCATTACTCTAAAAGTTCTTTAAAATTTAGTTGACTGAAACAGTTTGGGGTGGTACAGAAATGCTACATAACTCTGTAGCTGATAGCAGAAGCAGAAGAATGTAAGACAGAGGGATATTCTTACAATACCATGGCAAGATCAGCCAAGGTGCTTAACAGAAAGGGAACCTTGGTGTAAAATTTTATATGTTTATTTGGGAAGAGGGTTGGAAGTGTGAAAAGAAAGCTGCATCTGAGACCTTATCATTTATTGCTTTCTTCAGATAAGAATGTGAGAAAATAGTGGTTAGAAGCTCAGGATTTTTTGTGCATTTCATGTCCTCTGATCTGGCACATAATTGACAGAAGGTCCTTAACAGAAGGACTACTTTTAAGACACTGGACTTGCAGTCTGGGTATGTTTGCAGCTGGAATTGGCTAGTGTGTTGTCTGACTGATATTTCTTTGACATTTTTCTGTTTAATTCCCTCACACTTTGCCTGGATACATGTTCATTCCACGACCCTTTTCCTATTCAGATTATAATACATTGAACATCTTTTATGCCAGCCCTGAGCCATACCTGCATAAAACCATTGCTGTGGGAAGGGGTCAACACGTTTAATAAAAAACTTCCCTGTTCTGGGGGTCTGAAAAGAAGTCTACTTCATTGTGAGGTCCAGATTTCCCTGCTAAATTTAAGAAGCAGTCGCTCCTGTTTGAGCTATGGAAATGGAATCAGGGCCAAATGACCTCTCTCAGCATTTATTAATTTCTGTTCTATTTTAAACTATTGATTTTTGCAATCAAATACCAAATGTTGCCTTTTGTCCAGTCAGCACTGCCCCTCGGTCAAGTCTTTCATTAAAATTCATTGTTGCCATGCCAAAAAATGAAATATAGTTCTTTATCTGAAGTCGAACATTTTGGTAATATAAACATCCTGGTCAAATTAATTCTTTCTGTTGAGGACAGCAGGAATGAGTGCCAACATTTTAAGTCCATTTCAGTTTGCTTTAATTGAGTGTATAATCATTTTTCTACAACTAATCAATTCCTATACCATAGTGACAATTATCAAATAGGGAAAGAGTGTTTAGAAATTTTGAAAAGCAAGAGCTTGTTAAGATTTTGTTAAAGAAAAATCTCTGAACTCATTCAATTAATTTTCATTTAACCCCAGGGATTTTGGGTTTCTGCTATCGTAGGTCAAGGGGCAGAATACACAAAGGCAATTGGCAACGATAAACATCTTCAGGATTATTCATAACATTCAGGGAAAAACATATTCTTGTCTCATACAAAACATTCCCCATTTTGCTCTGGTGTAAGTGCAGGCTTTTAGTCTGTCAGTGCAGCTGGCATGGCGTAAAGAGGAGAAACTTGCTGACTTCAGCAGCAGCAGATAGAGGAGGAGGTGACCAAGGTAGAGGGAAGCACCTGAGACCAGTTTCAGACAACGTGCGGACTTGCAAATGTAAGTCATCTCCATGGGGACATGAAAACTGTTGGATCAGAGGAGGAAAATGTGGTCCTCCCATTCCTTGGAGCATTGCTTTCATGCCCAGACAGATTTGAGCACAGACCTGAGTCTTTAATGGCTTGATGAGGAAAAATGTTGACAATAAAAACCTGAAGTGGTGTTGCTCAGCATTTTACTTGGTGTAGCTACATCCCACCCGCCTGAACAGGAAAGAGGACACCTCTGGGAGCTGCTGTGACAGAGAGGCTCAGACTAAAGACTCTGGATTACTCGCATTTGCTTTATGATCAAGACTTGTCATATGTGTACTCAGATGACAATAGAGTTTCAAGGCTGCCACATCACCCTACAAACTTCCCAGAGGTGAACAAGACCAAGCAGGGAATGGGAGTGATGCAGAACATGTGGCAAGGGGTAAGACAGCAAAGGATTAGCTAGGCCCTCAGCAGACCCACATCAGAAGAGCTGCAAAGACGAGCTGACAACTTACTTGTAGCCTCAGATTGTCTATCACATGGCTCAGAGCTTCTATATATCCCACATGTGAAGTATGGTTTGGGTAAGTGACAGTGTAGCAACTGAATCATCTTGTAAAATGAACCCAATGGACTGAATAGGAGAACGCTGAATGTATTTGATATGGTTTCATTGGAATATATGGGAGGCCCAGTAAAGAAAATATTAGGTGATGTAAAATGTGATAATGCTGGTGTTTTCAGTATGACAAGAATGACAACCTAAATCACAATCCTGTCAG
Organism: Phaethornis superciliosus; assembly: GCA_023637945.1. Lineage (NCBI taxonomy): Eukaryota > Metazoa > Chordata > Aves > Apodiformes > Trochilidae > Phaethornis > Phaethornis superciliosus. The sequence continues at coordinate 180,099,575 of JAJQWJ010000001.1, read as the reverse complement.
CACCGTTTTTGATGTGGAATATTTAAGGCATACACAGAGAAGCATCTTGTCCATCCAGTGTGTGCCACAGCCAGCAACTCTGCCTCCATGACTTCACCACTCTGCAATGTGTTTGTTAAAAGCTAGATTCAAGATGCACTTTTTTCTGCTACAAATTGACATTATTTTGCCCATTTCTCCATAGATGCTGTGCTTCTCCAAATGTTTCCCAACAAAACAGCAATTAACATCAGCATAGGCTGACTAATACATGCCAAAAATTGCCAGAAGGATAACCTGAATCCAAATGGGTACATAATAAACCTGTCACCATGGTAATCCTGAGCTCAAACCAGAGTTTGCTTATACACAGTCAGGAAGACTAGAGAGTTTTCAGATGTGTCATCCACATGGCAGAATGGAAAGAGAAAAGAGCAGTTAAATGATGTTCTGTCTGCAGAGCCGAGAAGCTGGTTATCCATAAAAATCTCATTGCCTGCAAGATGCAAAAGTGGTATTTGTGATGGTGTGAAATAGTAATGAACAAGATAGGAGCAAAAGCAGAGTCTGGAGAAGACAAATCCTGCCATTATACTGTGACTATGTAGCAGAACTGGGGAAAAAAATGAATGAGACAGAAGAAAAAATCTGTGAGGCCAGAAGAAAAAAAGTTGCCACAAATAGCTGCAAATGCTGGAAATTAACTTGAGAGCAATTGCCGAAGTAAATTAAGTGACAGTCAACATTCATGTCAATGGACTGAGAGCTTTTCCTGAGAAGGAATGCAAAAAATCTTAGAAATTAAGAAAGCTGAACTTGCCATTTGAACACTTCCAAGTACGAGGCCCAGGGGTTTCTTCAGAGATCCATATCTGGGTTTGATTGGATTTGTCCCCTTCCCTGGGCACCAGCCAGCCCTGCTGCTCAGTGAAGCAATGACACATTTGGGCTGTGGAACTGTGTGAATGTTTCACATCTCTACCAGTTCTTCTTGTAGTGGGTTTAAAATGAGAATGTGAAAATTCAAGAGATGTTCATAAACAGTATGACCTTGTGGCAGCATGGTGCCCCCATTGCTACCTTCAAGCTCTGGCTGTGGTGGATATTCTAGGCATTTGGCTGGCTAGTGTTCCTTTGGGCTCCAGAAACCTCTGCTAGTGATCATATATGTCAAAGGACCTTCACATGCTGCCAGTTCCTTCTGGTTTCAGAACAAAGTGAAGCAACATGAAAATAATGATTAAAAGAAATGCTTCATACTTTGGGTAGATGTCTAGGGTGTCAAGGGAATTTGGCTTGTTGATTTAAACTGGTTTGCCCCCATCAAAATGTTTGCTTTAGACCTCCCTATCCTGGACTATGGCTAGGTTTGCAGTGTCCATGAGGAGGTGTGATGGGGAACTCCATTCAGCTGTGTAGCTCAGAGCAGGATCCTGCTGGCTGTCAGCAGGGCTCAAGTGCTGGGACATGAGATGGCCCCCTGACTGATCATACAGAAGGAGCACCTTGGGAGACTGCAGTCTCTCTGTCTGTGCCCTGCCCACACCTTGGAATCACCCCTTTTGCTTTGGGACATGCGCCTTTTCCCTGTGCCCAAAATTTTTTCATCAGGTTTCAACTTCTAGATAAAATTGGGTTCAAAACAGCATCTGACTCACTGCGGAATTAATCTAACCAAAACCAAGACACCAGCACTGCACATTCCTGGTGTTTACAGCGTTTGGTTTGACCTATGCTGTAAATCCTAAATGGCCTGGGGGCTGCTTACCAGCAGTGCCTCTTACCATGTGCTGCCTGTAGCAGAAGCACTCCCCATAAAGTCCTGATAATATTAATCCCTCCTCAGGAGAAACTAAAAAAAATACCAAAGCATTTCCTTGTTTCTAATACTTTTGTTGTCTTTTTGTCATTCGATTCAGTGTCTATGTGTTTTTTGAGGTAGAGCTGACCAGAGTTGCAAGTAATATATAGTGAAAAGTTGCTTCGAAAGTTTATTTAATGGCAGGAGGTTATGGAGGCCATAGAGCCTATGCGTTACTTTCATTGATTGTCAGAACTACAAAATCAAATATAATTGCCTGAAGAAACCATAACATGCTTTTCCTGGTGTTTCAGCCAGGCTATGAACAACCTAAGAATCTCTGGAGCAGGTCCAAAGGAGGGCAACCAGGCTGGTGAAGGGACTCCAGCACAGACCCTATGAGGAGAGGCTGAGGGAGCTGGGGGTGTTCAGCCTGGAGAAGAGGAGGCTCAGGGGAGACCTCATCGCTCTCTACAACTCCCTGAAAGGAGGCTGGAGCCAGGGGGGGGTTGGTCTCTTTTCCCAGGCAACTTTCAACAAGACAAGAGGGCATGGACTTAAGTTGTGCCAGGGGAAGTTTAGGTTGGATATTAGAAAAAATTTCTTTATGGAGAGGGTGATCAGACATTGGAATGGGCTGCCCAGGGAAGTAGTGGATTCTCCATCCCTGGAGATATTTAAAAAGAGACTGGATGTGGCACTCAGTGCCATGGTCTGGTAACTGCAGCGGTAGTGGTCAAGGGCTGGACCTGATGATCTCTGAGGTCCCTTCCAACCCAGCCAATTCTATGATTCTATAAGATGTGAAATATGATCAAAAACAAGATTCTGGTACTGCTAATAGTGCATAACATTTTAACAGCTACTGTGTTTCATCACAAGTATTCAGGGGAACAAGGTAAGAGTAAGTGTGTTAGTGAAATCACATAAACACTGTTTTGTTTTGGTTTTAATGTGTGAGGGTTAGGGAGGTGGAATATGCTGAGGACTAAAAAAAAAAAATAAAGAAATAAAATGTTATTCACAAAGCCATATTTCAGTTTTGGTTTCAAGAACCTGCTGTGCAGACTACAGAAAGCCTGGCTACTTCCATCCAGCTGCAACCTGCTCATCCAGACCAAGCAACCATCTATCAATGTCAGAGTCAAGGAGGAACAGTGCAATGCCCAGGGAAGTAAAAGTTCTAGAGAGAGCCCAGGTGTAGTGAGAGGGAGCACTGGTCCCCAGCTTGGCCAGAATCAAGAGGGTTTTGGTTCCCTTCTGCAGCTTTGCTGTCTGCAGTGGGTCTGTGCCAGCCTTTGCCCTGGTCATCTCCCATTCTGTTAAGCATATGATATTTACCAGCTATGGATGTTTTGTAGAGACATTAACAATGATCCTTGTCCTCCTTGAGTCAATCAGTAGATCTTCCATTGGTTTTGAAAGGACTCATGCCAAGACCTTAGGCACTAGTGTGTGTGGTGCACGCTGAAGAGGAAAATCGAGATTCTTCAAGTTTATTCCCTCTCGTATCCCCCAAGGAAATACAATGAAGAACCAGTCCCTTTCCAAACCCTGCTGGAGTCAGGAAGGTAATTACTGTTGCCTTCATTAGAGAAAAGCTTCTAAAAGCTTTATCATTTTGGGGAACAACAGTTTATGTGTCTCTCTAGGCTGATGATTAATCCATCTCCTGTCCCCTGATTCAGTCGTCTCTCTTTCATGGAATGTGTGTGCATTTAGCCATATGCAGAAAGGTACATAAAGATTGGGCAGACCTCCCCTGGCACAGACTGCAGAGGGCACCTCCAGGCTGTGCAAACACTTGAAGAGAACTTGCTCAAAACTGCTCAATTTTGGAATGAAGCTAGAGAATATGACTGCGGAAGGAACATATATTATCCTTGTCTGAGGAAATCTCAGAGCCAAGTAGGACTAGAGCTTTGCTATGCGTGAAAAGGTAGGGGGGTTTAATGTATAGGAAAACTGATTTTCTTGATGACTGATTTTGTCTGAAAAAATTCAAGGCAAAACACATAAAATCATCAGTATTAGATAAGATATATCTAATCAGCACCAAGAAGTTTCTCACATTACTCACCTACAAATATTCTGATCAGCTTTATGTTATGTTTTCGGTATTTTGATGCCCATGTCTACTCCACATGGGTTTGCACAGGCTCTATCTGCCTTCTTATGTTGTCTTTCAGAGATTTATTTCACAGAATGATCTAGGAATTAAATGCTCACAATGTTGTTTCTGGGGTCCTAATGATACTGTGGAACATAGGCAGATGTAGGCAGAAGGTCAGTACTGATTTTTCCTAAGCTGTGTATCTATTGGAGCTGTCCTAGCAGCAGATGTTAGCTGCAGGTTTGCATCAGGAGGTCATTTGTTGAGCTGTCAAGCCTTGTGAGCCTCTCCCAGGAATAACAACTTTATCACCATGATATTAGGTGTGCCAAGTATGCTTATTATCACAATCACCTCTGTCTGCTTAGTTTTATTAATAGAGAAAATAAAATTTATCTTTTGTTTGTTTGTTTGTTTTAAAGTAGATTAGATTTTATTTTATTTTTATTTTAATATTTTATTTATCAACAAAAACTGCAACCAGCCCTCCCCCCACCCATGTCAGAGATACATTGTCTGCCAGGCAAGCTGCAGTGATGCTTGAGAACAAAGTGGCTGCATTGGCTCTGCTTGGGTAAAAAAGCTTGGGGACAGATAGTTAAGTACATAGGCATCAAAAGCTTCACAGCATTCCTGGGAATCATCTACTACACAGGTCTCTGACATGTAAAACAGTGGAATTCTGTCCATGAGAGAAAGAAGAAATTATATTGCTGCTACTTTTCTTTACATGAAGACAGGTAATGGACTGGATGAAAAAAAAAGTTGTGCACAATATAATAAAGACAATTTGCTGTGTAACTTATAGCACAATGATTTGACTCTTAAAAATAAAACTGCTGTTTATTATACTGGATATCTTTTATCTAAGAGAGGAAACAGAGGGATTTGTGATCTGTTATGTGTAGAAAACAGCCTCTTGAGAAGAGGCCAACAAAGTGAAATCTGTCTCAGAACAGAATGAAATATCTCACATGAAATATCAGACCCTCTCATGTCAAGTGTTTCTTTCTGCCCCACTGTGCTCTGTGATCTACAGCATCTCCAATGGCACTGCAGCTAGGAATGGTAACCAGCACAGCAAAACATTAAAAAACCAAACTTTTGTATTTTGACAACCTACTTTCAGCTGCTTGGCCCAACACAGAGAAAGGAAAATGGAAAGTGCAAAATCCAGCATCCTAGAATCACTTCTTACCCACTTTTCCTCTCTATCTGTGTGAAAATAAAACACATTTATTTTGCAAACAGCAGAAGTCTGCAGATGCCAACCAGAGCATTTCTGCTGAAGGCAGCAGACCTTACCATGAGCCATCTGTTCATTAGGTGGAATTTTTTCTCTCAGCTGGATTAAGCATTGCACAGTGCAGTGTCACTAGTGCTGACATGGATGGTCTCCTGCTGGTTCTCATGGTCACTGGGAGCACAAACAGTGATTTCTCCCCAGGATGTTTCAGCATCCCAAGCCGAGATGTTCACACAGATGTTCCATATGTCTTCTAGACTCCTAAACAGCACCTAAACTCATTTTCTCTGACATTTTTTTCCTTTTGCTTTGCCCACAGTCAACTATCTTTCCAGATAGTGATTGAAAGTTGTTTTTGTGCAGTCTGCCTTGACCATAACATTTACCTTAGAAACTTGACTAAGTTGTCACTCTTTCTCTCACAATATCTGCTATTTCTTTCTTTTAGCAGACATTAGCAGTTGTTGGTTTATCATGTGATTCTGTTCCTCCAGGTCTTCCTTGAGAAAAGGGTCTGTTACAGGAATTTTCTTCCCCCAAAGAGTTGCACCTTTGTAATTGTAAGATCAGGCAGTGAAGTTTTCATGGTGCAGAAGTTTGTCTAAGATATTCCCAAGAGGTTTGAGGTCTGCTTTACTTGTTACCATCAGATTGTGTACATGCTCATCAAACTCTCCTTGTTTATTTCCAATAGAAAATATTTCATTTTCACTGTGAGGATGATTTTCCAATGTTTGTTCTCCTTCTTTCCACAACTGGAGCTCCTTCCAAATTTGCTCTAGATGTTGTGGAAGAATTTGTTGCTCTACATTTTCTCTAGTTTCATTGGAACATTTAACTTCTATTTTGAGAGTGATGGTGTCCTTCACATTTTCAAACTGAATCAGATCACAACCTTGGTATTACTCACAATGTTTTCACTCAGTCCTTGGAGGAGTGTTGTGATTTATGCTTATCTTGACAGGCAAGTCACAAACCAATTTTTTCACAGGTTTGTACTTAATAATTACACTTGCAGTGAAAGTTTGGTCTGAGGACTCCTTTTTCTGAGATGTGATTAAAACAGGTTATTTTCCACTGATTCGTATTTTATGTTGCTCAGTTCTACCTTTGACTGCCATTTCTAGTGAAAATCTGGAAAGAATTTATGGATGGCCTTCAATCGCAGTTATTAGCAAGTTTGTTATTTGACACAAAACTGTCTCCTCACTTTTCTGCAAGTCACTTATTTGCCTCAGGTCTTCTTACAAAAAAAAAAAATAAAAAAATCTAATCTAATAACTAATCTAATCTAATAACACATTCCACTTACCTGGGTCTCTACCTGCCTCTTGCTCTAAGTCACTGTATGTCACTGTATATCACTTGCTCCATGCTCTGTATGTTTGCAGTGTTCATGGGAGCAGAAAACCAGACAAGACATCATAAACTAAATAGTTTCCTAAGTAACACATTTAAACTAAAACACCCCAGCATCTCAGCCTGGGGGGAGAAAGGAAAAGGAAAAATGTGCTATCCTTGAAAACGCTCTTCCTGTTTATCTTGAAGGCACAATTATTTGAAGCTATGCAAAAATACAAGAGCACATTGTATCAGAGTAGCTGGAAGGTTGCTCTAATTTACACCTCTAGCCCTCTGTCGCAGTTTGAAGTGTCACTTGCTGTACTCATATCCTTTTGTCACAACTCCTTCCTTTTTCTACTGAGCGTTTTGCTTTCTTTTCAGCCATTTAAGACCAAGTACTATTGTCCTCTTTGCTGCTGCTGCTGCTGAGCACAGCAAGACTCTGAAACAGTCTCCATGACAATCAGAGATCTTAATGGGGGTGATACATGACTGTGATCATGTCCTGCAGAGCACGGGTGTGTATGTGCTGGAGCTGCGGGTCCCTCCCTCCTTTTACAAGTGTGTGGTGCTATGGAGAACCCTCTTTTCTCTCTGCATCCATCATGTCCCCTTTTCTGGAGATGTTCCCCAGGGGATGATTTTATCTGGTCTGGAAAAGGATGAGAAATTCTAAAGGATGAATTATTATAATACGCTAGAAAATGGAGCAGAAAGTGTGGTGCCTGGAGATCAAAATGAAACACAGTATCTGGCTCTGAGATTTTTAATTATATCAAACAGGGAATTTATTCCTGCTTTTTAACTTCTCATGACTTACAGAGTTGAATTCTGGAAACATAAGTTGCTGCTTATTATAGCAGTATGTTGTGTTTTGGTCAGTGTTTTCATGTAAAACTAAGTTTTAAAATACAAGATTTGCTAATTTTATGGACACCAATCATTCATACAGAACAAAGGGTTCGATTTTTTTGCTTGTCCTTAAGCTGTCCAAATAAGGATAAGAGCTGCAGAACGAAAACTAATATGGATTCTCTCTGATTAGCAGGATGTGACTTTTTTCAGATTGTCCATGATGTTTTCCCCATTCTCTACATGTGATAAAATGGCTTTAGGCTGATACTGGGTTAGGTTATCATAAAATTCCCTCTTCAAGGCAAACTTCAGTCACATTACTTTGAGATTCTATTATTACCAGGTTCTTTTTATCACATTTGAGACAACGTGCATAATAAAAAAGTATCCTGAATACTGAAATACATTTGTATGTCAGTTTGTAATGGACCATTTGCAAACAGCTATGTAAGGTTAGTGAAGGTGAGAACTGTGTAGTATGACATATGATGAATAAAATTGATAATATTGGAACAGTAATGAGAGCTATATGATGCTCATGTATCTATTAATATCTGTATCCACATACACCCCCACGTATTCTAAATATATGTACAGTAACTAACTTTCTGCAAGTAAAACGAGAGTTCGTTGCAGCAGAATGGGAAGAACATGAAAATGAAAACAAACCCATGATAAAACTGAAGCAATCAAGGGGAACAAAAGAAAAAAAATTATACCTCTTAGAATTCACTCTATAAAAGGAAGATTGTGAATGTAGGGAGCTATTTCCAGTCAGAAAATGTTTGAGGGAAGCTTCTTGGGTTTTCTGCAGCAGATGAAATGTTTGACCCTTCCTAAATGCTGTGACCGTAAAGGTTGTCTCTCAAGAGTAAGATAGCATAATGTTTGAACATCTCAGGATAAAAAAAAAATCATTTTCTTCATCTTTGTTAACATGCCCTGGCAATGTTAATCCTAACCCTTTAAGAAATTCTCCATGTCTACTTTGACCTTGCCTCCATATAGATGCTTTGGTCACCTTTTCTACTGTGCAAGTCCTTCTGTTTACTGACCTCCTCCAAACACTTCATAGGCTTCCTCTGTTTCTGTATAAGATCCCAGGTTCCTAATTCTTTTTCTCAGCATATTCTCTGACAGATTTTAATATTATTCTGAGGTTTCATCCATTTCTTTTCACCAGAGTCCCAACCCTTATTTCATTAAAAACACCACTTTACCTGCAAATTCTTTATCTTCTCTCACGCTGGAAATAGGTTTGGAGAGAATCTCAATGAGATCTATACAAGAAATATCCTAAAAAAATCTCTTGAGAGCTTGAAATAATTCCAATGCAGAACTTGCTGTTAGTACTGTGCTGCTAGGAGGGGAACAGGCCCTGGGGGAATAGGTCCTGGTAGAAGTGAGATTTGACTTCAGCATTATAGGACAATACCTCAAAGAAAGAACATGCACAACTGGCTCAAAGCCAAGAGAACTGTCTGGAAGGCAGCCAGAGCAATCAGAGGGAGAGGCAGGACACTGAGAGCTTAGGCCAAGATACAAAAAAAAGAGTGAGGGAAATACAAAAACTCAGCAACATGGGATTGGTATAGACCTTCAGCCAAGTCCAATCCGTGTAGCTGTCGTGTCTATTTTACCTATCATAAAACTAGTCCAGAGATAGAATTCCTCTAAGTCTTTATCACAAACCTTTTGCTGATGACTCTTTGCTCCTATTCCTGCCTCTATTTCCATTCTGTTCTTGATTGCCTATTGCACCTTTTCAATGTTTGTGTCACGTTCATGGTCACTGCTCAACCTGTGCATTTCTAATTAAATCTCTGCTTGGGCACCCACTCCTCTTGTGCTCTCATTGTGCTGTGCTTCTTTGAACTCCCCTGCAATCTGTGAGATTCTCACCCAAAATGAGTCACTATCCCCCACACATAGCACCTCAGTCTTTCAGAGAGGGATTCTCAGTGCTCTGTGTTGCTTCATCTTTGCACAAACATGTACAAATTACATCAGACTTTTTTATGACCATATTTCTTAGAAGCTTTTAAGTAACTTGATGGGTTTTATCCTCTTAGTCCTTATAAGGTTTCTGCCATGCAAGAACCTCCCTCCTACAGAAACTATCTTCCATGATAATTTCCCTTTCTGTTCTGCTGATGTACTTCACTGCATTTTCCCAAGGTGAGTCTTGTTATGTTTGGCCTATGTTACTGATTACTCTAATCCCTGGAGTCTCTGTTGTCTCTTCTCAATTTAGTATCACCTGTGAATTTCATTATTATGTTGTTTACTCCTCTTTCTAGCCCATTACTGGAAGTATTAAATGAGTCAAGACCCAAGGCTGATTCTTACAAATGTACCTGTCCTCCCTATAACTGGGATTCTGCCTTGTGTTTATTAGCCTTGTTTTGGTCCCTCATTACAGACTTCAGACGAAATGAGATTTTATTTTTACAAGCTTGATCCAGTTGATTTTTTTAAGGATAATTTTGTGAAACATAGGAAGGAACCTTCTACTCTCATGCTCTCCAGCTTAGCTGCCTGGCTTTGAGAGAGCATGATCAGAGCAATTGTTAAAAAAAAAAAAAAAAAAAAAAAAAAGGCTTAAATCCAGGAGTATTGCATTTATTCTGTCCCATTCACCCATTAATTCAGTAGTTCCATTTTAAAAGTGTTAGCTTTGTCAGGCAAGATCTTTTCTTTATAACTTCTGCCTCCTATTGTTCATCATTGCATTATTCTCTGCAAATGAAGGGACTATTTCTTAAGACTTTTTCAATTGTTTTTGCCAGGGTTTGAAGTTAAATGTAAAGCACTGTAATTAGTAAGATCTTCTTCCTTTTATGAATGCTGAGACAGTGCTACATTTACTTTTCTGTTCAACAGTAGAAGAAGGGCAAATGAGGGAGCTGTTGCCTCCTTCCCCTCTTTAGCAGCTTCACATGTGGGGTGTGTGACTCCAGTCACAGGAGGGAGAAGATGTGGTGCAGTGTGGCCATCACCACTTCCTCTAGACCTCAACACTTCGCAAAATAATTTATGATTAATGTTACAGCAGTTTTCATAGAATCCAGGAAGAATCCATTTGTACCAGGTGTTTATTTTCTTAGTGTCTTTAGTTTTGGTTTGCAGCAACCAGCTGGTTTTTGTCAGGTGGAGTGCCAAAGATCCCCAAAAGATGTGCCATCAGAGCATGAATGTTTCATGCCTTTGTGCCTATAGCAGAAGATCTAGATATAAATGATCAGGGTATGCTTAAACATTGCATTAATTGCTCTTAATTCCTTCCTGACATATTCTGTGCTGGTGTCCAGTTCGAAAGGTAAATTAAAAAAAAGCTTCTGATGTTACTTTATATCTTATGCCCACCAATTTTGGAGTTCCTTTGATACACTGTACATTTGGCCACTACCAGATATCAGAAAACAAGACCACATTTTCAATGTAAGATCTTAGCCAAGCCATTTAGAAAGCAAAGTAATGTTGCCTTGAGGTAGTGAGGTGGAAAAGTCTAAGAGGCACAGTTGATGCCCTGGACTAGTTTGGAGTTTTGCATCCTTCAATGCAGTTAGAAGAACACTTGTTTCCTCTCCTAAAAGAAATACTAGAGAATCTGGAGAGAAAGTTCATCCAAGAATCCTAATCTGAATACTCATCTGAAAAAGCAAGATTTACTTTGGAAAACTAGGTTTATCCCCCCAAATAACTTTTAGTGCAGGCAACTTGGACATCTGTTTTGTTGCTGTTCTTACTTGGTGGTGGTGAGCAGAACTTTGCATTGGTGTCCACAGCTGTGCAAGCTGCAGTAGGGAAGGGACAAGGGTTTAGGTTTCACTGAGGTTCTGTATCTGTAAATATGCCAAGTTTTGTTTTGGGTTTCTGTGTTCTAGATGTGACAGACCTGTTCTCTGAATCATGACTTCTCATCTACCTCACCACACAATCAGGAAAACCTGCTGCTATTACTAAATAATATATCTTTTCTAGTATTCCACAAAGTAAGAACTCTAAAAGCAAAAAATGCGGTTAGCCACTACTGAGCTAACCTGTAATCTCAGGGTGGGAAGTTACATTTAACAGAGGCTTTAGCTGGGATAGAGAAGTGACAGCTTTACCTCACCTTATGAAGTCTGATCACTCAGAACTGCTCAGTTGTGCCCTGATGTGGGCAGGGTACAAAGGTAAGGAAAGTACACACTGCAACATTATCTGAATATATCACTGACTGTGAACCAAGGCAGAGCTGAGCCTTGGCTTTCAAAAATATTAGAAAATATACTTTTTGTGTTTGTGCTCTTTCCAATAACATATGTTCATTTTAGTTATACATATATATATACAAATCCATATGAATTTATCTGAATAAAAATGTTAATTAGAATCTCTGCTCAGCTGGAAGTCTGCTGACACAAATGGGCCAGAAAAAGTCCCCAAGCCTGTCAGGATGAGATAGGGTCTGTGTATGACTCTCTATTTCTGCCTGTAGGATTATTTTGCAAGGAAGCCTGTAGTTATCATCCCTAGAGTAGCAAAGAGAGCTTATTTCTGGTTTGGCAGGAGACCTTTGAACTGCCAATTGCTAATGCAAAGAAAATGTTATAGCCAGTTAGTTAACCTCCTTTGACCTTGGTCTTAACATGGAGGAAAATATCTGGGTCTGATCAGCTAAATATTACATAGCCAGAACACAGATTCTGCTTTGATTTTGCTTTGATCATATGCTTACCAGGAAAAATGAACTTGTATTTAGGGTTTGACCAAAGAATGAGGAAAAGCACAATAAACAGAGGTGGAAAACGTATAGTAGACTTCCAGCTAAATGGATTGTGCTTCAGGACAGGGGGCAAAGTGCAGCAAGAACAGAAGTTGCTTGTACCACTTCTGTGCTTTTGCATGTACTACTTTCTTTAAAGAGGTAGTTGGGTCCTAACAAAAGCTGGGAATAGGGATCAGATCTATTGTCAGTCTTCTGCAGTAGGCAGTAAGAGGTGATTCAATCTGAAGCGTTACAAACTATGCAGTAGGCAGATCATATGGCCCACACATTTGGTATGATTGTAATCTCTGAAAGTTAGATTGTTTTAAGACATGACATTTAAAATCCCCCTCCCTGCTAATGTTATTAGCATTGACTGTTATTGTCCTGGCTACACTTCTTTAGCAAATAAAAATCTGATTCTTACTTTAATCTTACTAAGATGCTTAGGCCCCAACACATGTGAGTAGTCCTAGCATCATAAAACAATATATATTTTATTAGCAGAAAGAAGTGCATTTTGGTCAGCAAATACATTGACATTTAACTTTCAAAAGAGGTTGTAAACAAGATACATAAAACAGCATATATCTTAAGATGAGTCTGTAACAGCAGCTTATTATAAAATGAACATTTGGAAGTAACTTCCAAATTATCTTCAGAAGTGGAAACAAAAGTGGTAAAAATATTTCAGTCTCCACAAATATCTACACTGATTCAACCAATGAAGAAAACAGCTAGAGGATTGGAAGCACATGGACAGCCTCCAGAAGCTGCTTTAAACACTGATAATTGAGATCACGTGTATGTGTGGAGGGGGAGATGCTAAAAATTATTTAGGGAATATTAATAGGCAGCACAGACTCCTGGTAGGATTGTATTTCCCAGTAATTGCATGAAAACTCTGAAATCTAATAGAAGCCAGTAACTAGAACAGGGATAAAATATCTTAGGTAAAACGACTGCCAGAAAGTTGCCCAGAGCATTACCAGGAGAATTATTCCTTTCAGCACATGGAAGGTGAAAATCCTATAGCCTGGTATGTACTAAATGGTGCAAAGCTCAAACTTCTTGTACCCATCAGTCTGAGCTGAGCTGGTGGTTGTTCAGCCATCTCTCCTTCTGGTGAAGTTAGAGGTGGTGCCCAACCTCTGCTCTGAGCCACCAGATCTCACATTGAGATGCTTGAAACCAGGTTTGCCTCCAGCAAACCTCACTCTGTCCATGGGGTAGGGTCTGACTTGCATTCCCCTCATGAAGAAGATCCTGTTTTCAGTAGTCTGCAGGCATCAGAAAGGTGACTGTGTATTTTTGCAAGAAACTCCTTCTGAGTGTGCCTAGGAGGAGCAGGTGCAGAAAAGAGTTTCTGTATTTTCTGGAGAACTCCTAATATTTCCTGGGATTAAAATAAGGCCTCATCTACAACAGCAAAAAAACCCCATTACCTAAATACACGTGTTAATTTACACAAAACAAACACATTCTGTACTTCCCTTATAGACAATCACGTGTGGACTTTCTGGCATTTACAGGCAGAAAAGGCAACTCAAGTGCCTGTGCTGATCCTTTCACCTCTGAGTCACACTCAAGCATAAACTTTGGCACGTTAAAGAGTCTTAATTTATTTCTTCTAGTACCCAAAGGTAAAAGGTTTTAATAAGAATCATAGAATCTGCCCAGTTGGAAGGGACCCATCGTATCATCAAGTCCAACTCCTGTACCTGTGTAAGGCATCCCCAGAGCCACATCATGTGCCTGAGACCATCATCCAAACTCCTGAACTCAGGCAGTCTTGGTGCTGTGACTACATCCCTGTTTGTTCCATTGCTCAACTGCCCTCTGGATGAAAAACCTTTTCCTGATATCTAACCTAAACCTCCCCTGATTCAGCTTCCTAACGTTTCCCTGAGTCCTGTCTTTGGTCACAGGAGTGAAGAAATCAGTACCAGCCCCATCTCTTCCCCTCGTGAGGGGCCGTATACTGCTATGGGGTCACCTCTCAGCCTCCTTTTCCACAAACTGAACAATCCAAGTCAGCTCAGCAGCTCCTCATAACAGAGAGCTCAGCAGCTCTCCTTTGGATGCTTTCCAATAGCTTGATGTCTTTAGAAAGCTGTATGAGAATGGTATGTTAAAACCTAAGCAGAACAGAGAATTCATGCTGTCTGCCACGTGTGCTTCAAAAAGCCTGCAGTGGTTAAAATCTATGAAGATTGAGGGATTAGAAACCAGAACCAATCAAGGCTCCAAGAGAGCACTTTGGTACAGGACTTAAATTTCCCAATGGAAATAGAAGAGACAGAGTACTTTGCTTATAAAATATAGGTACTAATTGAATGTGATTGGGTCTTGCCACTTAATAAATTAGCATTTGTTTGCTGAGGCTTCATAAGTGTGTGTGTGCATGCTCTTAGCCCCCCCTGTTATTAAGAAAAAAAAATGTGTCAACTTAAACCATCTTCACAGAACGGAAGCTGGTGAACGCTGGTTTTCAGTTCATCAAGGAGCATGGGTATGCTCAGTAACAAGTAGTATCTTGTCAAAGTGATCTGAACTGCCCACAGGTCTCAGATTATACAATGGTAGGTGTACTAAAAGCTGAAGACACAGAAAACCTTCACTGGGCTAAAAACAGTGCAGTTTTATTGATCTGGTGCCAGCTGAACATTGAGCCTATTGCACTTAGAGAACAGAGGAACCTACCTTGGCTTCCCAAATTAAAAAAAAAAAAAGTTCAAAAGAAGTGTTAACTACTGGCCAATTTCATGGCTTTCATTCTAAGGCTCAGGAGAGATGGTGAGGGACAAAGAGCAAACACTTGGATAGACACAGATTAGTTGGAGACCCTCAGCACAGGCAGATAAAAGAAGTTCAAACTTAGTCATCTTGATTAATCTCTCCCAGGTGGAGGAAGTGAGAATGGAACAGGGTGAATGTGTGGGCATGCTTCACAAGGACTTCTGGATAGCTTTCAGTGCCCACTGAAAGAGTATTCTGTAAGGTTAACAAGTGAACACTGATGATGGAATGCTCAGTTGGTTTGCTAACAGAAACCAGAGATGGTAAATGGGACAGAGGGGTAGAGAGACAGTGGGATGAGAATGACAAGTGGCAATATGTTGAAACTCTTCTGTTTGTGCTATATATAGGAGATAGCAGAAAACTTACAGAAGGAAATGTAGAACAAGATGTGCAGATTTGGAGATGATGTGGAACTGACAACCTGAGAAATACCATCCATAAAGGAAGTAAGTGGAAGAAGCTGAGAAATCTGCCTTATGCTTAGGATGTGTGGAATGATCAGGCAGTGCAAAGCAAAGATGGAGAAACCAGAATATGTAACTGTATTCCTTTGTTCATTTGAAACCTTGATATTGTTGCAGGGCAGCAGCTTGGAAACCAGAGGGATCATTGAGGGAAGAAAGCCCAGGCCAGAACAGATCACCAGGACACATTTGCAAAGAACTTAAACGAAGAGAAATAACAGTTTTCAGAGGATGAAGTTGTTAGAGTTGAAGAACAAGTGCAGGAACACCTTTGACACTTGTCACAGTCCTCAGTCATTTCTGCAGAAATACGGTACATGGGTTTTCTGTAGTGGTAATGGCAATTGAAAGTGCAAAAGCAGCACTACACTGGAGGCTGAGCAGTCCCCCAGGCACTTGGCATGAATATATGACAAGAAGCGAAGAATGCATTTCAGCTGGCCAGGATGGGAACCTGAAATTTTGTAGCTAATGCTTTTGATACTTTTTCTTGGATATCTACATTTTAGGACATTTTTCAACTACACCAGGCCATATATGAAATACTATGTATGCATTATTCAGATGGAAAAACAGTTAATATTCACATGAGTGCATATATGCCTCTTGCAATGAATTACGTGCCCCACTTGAATTTAATCTGACTCCGCTGTCTTGAAATCACAGAACGTTTTCCTCTACAGCTCAATAAATCTGAAGTGCTTCAGATACAAGATTTCCAGAGTGTAGAGATTATCACATGACACATCCAGCCTACACAGCTCTCCCATTCACACTGCAGGGATTTGGGCTCAGACACAGGGCCTGGAAACTCCTGGGGAATCTCAGCAGTGTCACTGAAAGGGAGGATGGCAGCAGTCAGGACAGCTGTCTGCTGAAGACACTGGAAAGAAATTGAATGAGGCTTGCAGCAAGAAGAGCAATAATATCTGAGCTATGATAAGGTGAAAGGGGAGCACCAGACTGGATAGAGAGAAAGGATGATGAATCTTGTGTTAGGCTGTTCTCTCAGAAAATATTAACTGCACTTGGATGTTTGGATGCTGCCCAGCCATCCTCACAAATGAACATGCTCCATTGACACTGGTATTTCCGTGCTTCCTACTCAGCTTTCCTCAGGCAAGGAGGGTCATGGCAAAGTGAGGTTGAAAGAAAGGAAATCTGCCATTTTCTGAGCTGAGAGAAGCAGTGCCAAGATCAATACAGCATGAAACAATCATTGGACATGGCCTAACAGCAGTTTCTGTAGCCTTCACTGCAGCATTTCTCTGTATTTTTGGATCGTCACTGGAAGCAAAGGAATTATTTCCTTGTTGTTAAAAGAAATACCCATCCAAGCGATTTTAATGCTGAAATAGAAAAACAGAAAAGGGGTTCTGAGAAGCAAATGATGTGAACTCTTATCACAAGTACAAATAAGGGAATTGTTGCTCTTAACACTGTGGATCAGAGGTCCTCACATGTTGCTGTTGTCCTCACTGATCCATGGGCAAAAATACCAGCAAACATTGTGTCCAGGACACCACCACAAATGGCTTTCTGCCATCCACAAAAGTTTTGTGTTTTTACATTTCATCTTTTACATTTCATGTCTTCTCTCTGGGTTTATCCCACTTGCTATACTCAGAAAACTCTCCCAAGATCCTGCTCCCCAGTAATGTCATTAATGAATCAGAGACACACAGTACTTTCTGCTCAATTAAGAGCAGAAAAACAACCCTCATCCATGGAATGTCTGAGCGGCCTCTAAGGCTGGTGCTGAGCAGTTCATGTGGATATTCAGTAAAGACTACAAAAGAGAGCTACAGAGTAGCATTTCCATAAAATACATTTCCTCTTGATATTTTTGTTGTTCAGTGACTCACTGTCGTTGCCCAATAGCATTTGGATTATTATTTTTTTTAAGAGGAAAACTGCAGTAGTAATATGTGTTCTCTATTACACAAATGTGAGGGGGTTTTTTTGGACTCCATTACAAAATGAAATCTTTCAGCAGAGAGAAATCTTGCTACGCAGAGTTAGAGCTTGCTGCCTCTCTTGTTCTTCTTTCCCTCTAAATCTCCTTGGGACCCTATGTATTTATTCCCTATCAGCAGCTAACTGGTCTCCATCTTTGAAATACTAAATAACAGCATGGAGGTTTTCCTTTGTAGGGACTGCTCTGCCAGCCAACCCACTCTTGTGAAATGAGGAGGATGCCATCCCAGTGACATGGCTCTCCCAAGGCAAATTAGGCAATGGAATCTAATGTGGCAGGGCAGCTAGGTTGGTTGCAAACTATTCACAGCTTTATAACATCTTTTAGGTTCAGTCTGGGCTACCAATTTATGCTGCAAGTGCTGTCTTTATACACTATAATTACATCCTAGGTGTTACAGTCCAGGGGCTGCTCTTCTGCCACTGACCTTTTCTGTGGCCTTAACTAAATTGCTTTGCCTCACTGGTACTTTGAGTTGTATTCTTCTGGAGTATGATCCCTCTTTAAGGTTTCCATATCATGATGTTGATGTGATGGGGACTTTTTAAATCATAACATGATTATAGTAATGAAATATAACTAGTTTAGAAAAATCAAATCATTTTCTTATAAGATTTTCCATTCTATGGTGGTCTGAGAATTTGCTGTGTTTTTGCATTTGTAACATCAGTCACTGGAAAATATTTCAGGATAATGTATGGTTATACAAACACTTCACTATAGTGAAGTGATAATAAAATTATATAATAATGAATTAATAATTAATTAATTAATTTATAATAAAATTATCACTTCATGGTACTGCAGTCTGTTAGTTCTACACAAATCTCTTTCTACAAAACGAGCTATTAATAGAAGATGGTTTTGCTGCTCCTCTGCACTAATACTTCGTTTGCACACAAAGATGACTTAGAGATTTTTATTTTATTTAGCTGATTTCTTTTGTGTAAAAATCTAACTGATTAGAAGAAAGAGAATGTTGTGCCTTTGCAGATGCCTTTGACCAGTTTTGCAGAGTGATATTGTGCTGTGGTCTCCAAAGTTCTGTAACCCCTACATTGGCTTTTTGTTATTATCCTGACTTTCGTTTTTTATATCACTGTAAAGCTACTGTTTAATTTATTCTTCTGGCAGGGAGACTTCACCTTTCCAAAGTATCTTATCCATAATGTTCCTGGCTTTCTGTTTTAATACAATCCATTATTTTTGAAGGCTTACAAAAAGCTGAAGAATACCACTGTGCTAAGAGTACACATCTGAACTAGTGAGTAAAATGATTGTTGGGGTTGTGTTTGACAATTTTCAGAGATGTTGGCAGGGTAGATTTATAGTATAAGAAAATGCTTAAGTTTACTCATGCCTCAAAAATTCAGCTTTCACTTAAATACTGAACCTCTCCTCCTTGTTCCCATGCTCATGTTCTCCTGCCTTTTATATTAATGAGTTGTTACACATAGTTACAAAGAAGAAAATATAAAAAGACAAGCTGTAGCCAGTAGTCACAGTGATGAGATTATTTTGAACTGCCTTTACAGTTTTACATGTTAATGATGGGCAAATAGTTCTTAAGAGCCTGGGTCCAATGGAATGTTTTGGTAACTGTGAAACAATGATTTCCCAAATAAGCTCTTAAAATAGATGAGTTACCAGCTCTCAGCTATACAGAATTCACCTGTCTTTAATTTTAAAACCTCAAAGAATGTACTAACTGTACAAGCTCCTAGTCCCTTGCTAATTATACTTTTTGTTTATATAGCAGCTCTATCTCAAAGCTCTCCCCAAACATTAAGACTCCTAGCACTTCTTTTATGTAGGCATTATTATCCCTGTCATTATCATTATCACATTTTCCATTTTATAGGTGGTAAATGGGCAAAATCACAGTGTGAATCAGTAGATGAATTGGGAATAGAATATTGTAGTCCTGACTTTGTCCCCTGCTTTAATTACTCATTAAGAGAACTGTTATTTGTGGGTTGAAGTGATACAGATTTTGTTCAATGTAAAATCTTGCCAAATATGCAGAAATCTTTGGTTTTGCAAGCTTTTTGTTTGTATAGTTTCCTACTAATATTTTTCAGCTCTTGGTCTAGCTTTAAGTAGCTAATAAGAGATGCCATTTTCTTCCAACTAAATAAGTATCAATAAATTTTGTTTAATATGATACAATTTCCATAATAGACTGGAATAGCTCAAATGAAGCTTAGTCTACCAAGCAATGAAATATTTAGGCTGAGTCCTGTTCTAATCATATTAAAACTCATAATGAAAAACTATGAAGAAATGTACTTCTGCATAATAGCTGTTTTTTAAGTGACAGCTGTTAATAATTAGTCATTTTTATTAATGTGAAAATACCATATGTGATGACTACATTAAGTTAAAGTCACTTGTCAAATTAAATTTTGGCTGATATGAAACAAACATGTTCAGCTGAAACACAATGACACTCTCATCAACTAGATAGTTAACCTGATTTTCTTCTGTTTTAATCTGGAAAGGCAAGTCAATCACTTCTTTGACTTAAAAATAGGTAGCTTAGGTTCACAACATCCCTCTACCAGTGTTTCATTCCTTTTTTTCTTTGTCATCAAAGATCATGAGAAATAGTAGAATAACAAATAAATATTGTCATGAGCAGTTACTCAGAGTCCAGTCTGTGGAGGTACAGTCCTATGAGAAACTGAAGATACCCTGAGAACATCATGGGCCTCCCATGAAGAACCGTAAGACTCAATAAGATGTCATGATTCACTAGGACTCAAGCCAAGGCCACTACTAGCAAAAAACATTTCCTGTCACAAGCTAGACTGATACTAGTGACCAACAAGTGGCCTTGTATGCCATGTAAGCTCTTTCCTTACACTCCTCTCTAATGCACCTTGTCTCTAATGTCTGCTGAGAACAGTCCTTGGCCTCAACATTCTGGTGGCACATCACTTGTGAGGTTGCTATTTGTCACAGGCCTAAACTATTTAACATAAAATACATCAGTGGACTTCTTAATCATAGACCAAAACCCAGGTTTTACATTCAGGGTGAGTTCCTAAATAGTCAGACTGAGGAAAGATATTTCTTGGCATATTTTCTACACCATGTACTTGGCTGCTTTAGTCTCTTTGTGGCACTCAGTTTTCTCAGTCCTTGTATAGAGGATGTTAGCAGTTAATGCCATCTGCTGCAGTTCTGTTCAAGGGGTTAAGCATCTGAATGTTAGGAAGCTGAACCATTTCAAGAACTAAGTCCTTTGCTTTGACAGCCATGGTGGCTATTAGGGCTGCAGAAATATTTGGTAGGTATCTATCCCAAATGGTACAATAAGCACATCTTTCCAGTTTTTGTGATGAACAGTGGACTTTGTCCTCCTGCCAAATTGCTGTTGCACCATGAGATATCCTAATTTTAAGCATATTCTTCATCCCTACTGTGTAATTCAGTCACTTACTCCTTTTCCACAGTTTCCCCTTCCCAGCTAGACTTAAAAGGTCCACATGTCTCCCATTTTTTAGACTCTGAACTTGTAGATAGAACACAGTTCTTGGTGAATCATTCTCAAAATCCATACTTTCTTAAAAGTCTGTCTTCCCAAGGAAATAGACACCCCAAATAAACATACGAAGCCCTTTTTCCTACCTTCTACTTGCCCCAGTTATAAAACAAAAATGCTTCTTGGTTTCAGCAAACAAGATCACTTTCAAGCTGAGTTCTCAATGCTATGTTCCCTTTCTCACTCTTGTTTCTCTTCCTGGGGAAGACTAAACGCCATACAGCTTCTTATTCTCTCTCAGCTCTTTCTCCATTTTCCCTCACTAGGAAGACACCTTCTTCCCCTAGTGCCTGTCCCTGTTTACTTTAACACACACTTTGTGGTAAATGCCCAAGTCTTTCTCAAACTCGTGGAGAAAATATGACAGGCTGGAAAGTACTTCATAGGATTAAAAGTGGCAAGTGATATATATGTATGTCTATATGTGTGACAAATTTTATAGCATTTCACATATTTTTCATGCTATGACATTTTAAAGAATGTTTAAATGTCCATTCTCATAAAGGTTGCTACATATTTCTCTAACTAGAGCAGTGAGGCTGCATTTAGTATTAGGACCTTATAGGTCTGTGATTGCAATGACAAGTGATGTTTTTATGTTGTATAATTTTCAGTTATGTAATTCCAATTTTTTGTAATCTCTCTTCTCACTATTATGTATTGCTCCACAAATCATAGCTGTGTTAGATTTTGGCCTCTACACTGTATCTCCTGTGTTCTACTTTCTCTTCTTTATTCTATGAAATGCATTTACATGTTCATTTTTGACTATTCTTCTGTTTTCTCTTCTGCAGACTCATTCTTCCCTTTGCTTTCCATGTTTCTCTTTTTCACATTGATCCTCCTCCAGTATGACCCACACAGGTGGGGAGAGATGTCTTAACTAAACTATGCTCCTGGGGCCTCAAGGTAAGTAAAAATATTTGTATCATAGCAATAATTTGAAGACAATTTTTGCTTCTGAGCCATGAAGGTCAGAAGTAGGAAGCAGTGCTTGAAGGAAAGAATAGCTGTACATAGGGTTACTCCCAGTTCTATATGCTACAGGGATGTCTTATCTAAGTATACAGAGAAAAGTTATGGTACCAGTACTTCCTTTAAGAATGTGTAAAGTAGCTTAAAAGCCTCCTGATGTCATGCAAGAATATTGCTACATCTAAAAAGCTTCTTAGCTTCTTGTAGGGCTTAAAAAAAATCCTGGTCACTCTCATTGAGGGTTTATTTCATGGATATTTTCTCCTTACTTCCAGCTGCTGCTGCAGTTGTTTTTATTTTATTTTGGAAAGAGCTTTATTTTCTCTCAGACCATTTCCTGATAAAAATCAGATAATTTGGTTGCTTTCCCAAAGGTTTTTCCAGTCTAATTTCAGACATGACATGGTGAAGAACATAACAAAACTTAGCAAAAGGAGACAGAGAGAGAAAAACAGACTCCAGTAATAAGAGATTACATGGTTCTCTGGTGGAGTTTACTACACTCTGTGGTAAAGCAAGTTTAAAATGAAAACACGATAAACAACTGCTTCCTTGCTGATATCACAGGGAAAAAAAGCACTTAGATGAATGGTGCTATTTTTGTACAAATGGATTGTTCACAGGCACATCCTACATGAAATCAGGTAAAGGATAAGAATAACACAGTGAGAATCTTGAGCTCATTTGTCTGATCTCTTTTAAAAGTTGATCAGATCATCACTCATAAGACAGAGGCCCTCTCAGCATGCAAGGGATCATTCCTTTGAAGATGGGGCAGATCCCTTGGCCACATGAGTTTTGGGAAAGAGGGAATGAAATACCTGCAAGGGGCTGTTGCTGAAAGGTGCTTGATCCAATTGAGCAAGCAGTTGATGACCTTAGTTTATATTTCCTGTGGGCAGGTGCTTGTAAGCTGTTTTGGGTTTGACTACAGGGCTTGGCACCTTGCAGGATAAGATCTTCATATTCTGATCCTAGTTTAAATACCACTAGCAGAAAGAAATTTTGTGTTTATGAATTTTGGGAATGATACTGTAAAAATTAAGTTTATGATTAAATAAAATCTCTAATTTAAATGCCTGTCAGAGGGGTGGTACAGATGATGGTCACTTGTTAACATCCTGGCTACAAGCAGGATGCCAGACAAGTCAAAAGAACAGAGAGGTTCACAAAGGCATTCAGCTGTGCAACAATATGAGAAAAAGGTATTTCCAGCAAGTGCTACCAGGATTTTTTTTTTACTATTGTGATAGTGAGAACATGGGGATAAACCCAGAGGTGCCTTGAGTGCTTAGGGCCTAGAAGATATGAGCAGAGCAGACTAATAATGAGTGCTACTAACTTTCTTCTTTACACAGTAGTTGGTAAGGAAAAAGAAAAGGAAAAAAAAAAAAAAAAAGGATTATAAAAGGCCCTGGGCAAAATTTGAGCTATGTACTTCGCTGATGAACTGTGCAGTGAGCCTGGAGTTGACTGAACATGGATTTTTCTGGCAGAGCTAGAGGTAAATGGCTTTGTCATCCATTACACTTTCCCAGCTTTCTTAGATTCGCTCTCTGGAACAATGCCAGGACATTATGGGGGAGCAGGAGTTTGTTATGAGTGTGGAATGAACAAGAAAATCTCCTATCTCAAGCTGGGCTATGCACTGCTTGGAGATGAAAGACTCCAATACAATTCCCTTTTCTGGGCATTTCCCCCAGACTATTGCCCTCTGCATGCCTTTCACAGTGTTGCTGTTCCAGTTTGTCTAAATACCCAGATGGATCGCTCTCTTCCAGGCCCATGGGATAATCTATGGAACATGTGGTTGTTTTTATTCCCTTGGAAGTTTTCCCCTAATCACATACTGGTGGGATGTGGAAGTGCCCTGGATCAGCTGATGTGGATGGAGCCTTCAGGCTGCACAGACTCATCATTCCCTGGAGCTGGATCCCAACCTGTGGCAAATGGAATTTGACTGAATATGTGCTTTATCCCATATTAAAAGCTGAAGTCAACTAGATGTTGAATTGGCTCTGAAATGCATTCAAACTGTGCTGGGGGAAGCAGGTGAGGGGCTGTTAACACAAAATCAGATTTAAATTGTGAATCATTATGCTTAAACCTCTCTCCAGTCTAGCTGAGCAATACAAGCTTCTTTTTTTCTTTCTTTCTCAGTGATATCCACTGGTACTGTCAGTTTATGTTTCACCAACCACTAGCCACATTCTCTAAAAAGTATAATTAAAGTCTGCTCCTCTGAATTCTCTGACAACTGTGTAAACTATTAAGAAATGCGAAATGATTAAATCTGAAAGGTCATTACTCTGATTCTGCCTTTCTAAAACTTATTGTCTGATTAAAAAATAAATAGCACTTTTCATATACTGTTACAGATAAAATCCTGCCCTTCTTTTCTCCCTTTGTATTAATTTTACCTAGATCTTCTGTTCATTAGTAGATGTAGGTACACTGAAGTTTAGAATTCTGTTATAATCAAGCCTGCTGTCTATTTCTTCATAGTCTGGACCCATATTCTAATCCTGATGCCAGCTAACACCCCGTTGAATTTAACAAAAGCTTAGTAGCCTTCCTCAGTCAGTACAGTCAGTATCACATGAATCCTTTTTTTTTTCTTTCTTTCTTTTTTGTCTTCTCTATCATGTGGTAGGTTTTACCTTTATCAGAAAAAAAAAAAAAAGTTTAAAAAAATTCTAAAGAACAGAAGTGTAATATGTGAAATTGTCATTAAGCTTCACAAGGCATCATCCCTGGAGGATAAGGTAATTGTGAGCCCACACCGTGGAGAACACCCTCTTCTGGAAGGTGATGGAGAAAGAAAGGAGGAAAGAAAAAGAATACCTGCTTCTGAGCTGGGTAGCCTAGGAAGCAGCATTATCAGACATACTCAAGCTTTTTCCAATCAAAATCTCCCACAGATGCTTACAGTATCTTTGCAAGACCAACAATTACATGTGCAGGATCTTAGTTCACCTACCAGTGCATATGAAATACAATTTTAAAATTTTTTTTTTAATTCATTCTATTTGCAGTACTAGGGTTTCAGACAATGTTTATATTAGTAGGCTTCACCTATAGTAGTGGGAGTATGTAGAGTCCAAAAAGACTACAGATGGCCTTAATCCCATGGGGAGACTGCAAATTATTACGAGAGTCATTGGCATGCATTGAGAATTTGGTCTGTCTGGCAAATGACGACATCAATCTTGGTGCAACAGGGATCATGCATTATTCTATCTGCAGTCAAATGCTAAATTTAAACAGTAGTAGGACAATGATTTTTTTTTCTAGAGGGGTCATTAATAGCCAAGTGCCTGAACCATGAAACCTTTAGTTACATTAACAGTCTTTTCTTTTTAACACGTTACCTCATTAAGCAATTGCTTTAGCAAAAAAGGTCCTCGTAATACAAGATTTGAGGAATTACTGTCTGAAGGAACAACTTCTCTAATTTACAGATTAAAAAAAATCCATGTATGACAGCCCATTCAGGAGATTTGCAAATAAGTATGCTGTCTGCCTCCTAACAGTGTGAATCCATAGAAAAATGGGAGTTAAAAGGTTGTAAGAAGTACAAACACTGTTGTAAAATACAAAATCTATCCCCTCAATATGTCATTTATCACACAGTGGCCAATCCTACCTGAGCAAGAAATCTTACCTCCATAAATGTCATACTGCATAAATAATATAGGTAAATTCACTATAACTAATGAGCAATTTATTCTTAAAAGAGAGCTCTTTTACAATATCATATCCTTTATTATCCTCCTAAATAAAGAGTTTTTCATACCCACACTACCTTTTTTTTTTCTATTTTTATTTTCAAATCTAATAATAGCAGTTAATCAGAGCAAAGAAATAATACACAACTACTACTCCTTAACAACACAGGGTTTTTCCCCCCTGAATTCCAGCTCCCTTTGTACTGATCATGGGTGAATCTATACACTTTAGTTGGGTGGCAGCCAGTATGAACAGTAATGCCAAGGTATATGTAAAATACAGTTATTTCCCCTCTTCTCCACATGGCTTCTCTTCTGTTTCTCTCAGCACAAAATGTAAAATTAATTGCCAGCACAAAATACCTCTGCTTTTCATTTCTTTTAGATGATGCAGAAACACTCCAAAATTGTACATGAACACAAAGAGAAAAGGGGCTGAGCCATTACGTAAAGAGTTGGGCTCTTTACTTAATTAAGTAAACACTTGCTGAAGTTTCTGCCCTTCTGCACTCCATGGACCGATCTTTCACTCCCTTTCATTCCCTGTTTAGGGAAAACAAAACAAAACAAAACCAAACCCCACAAAAACATACTTTGGATAATTATCATCCTAATTCACAAAACACATTTTGACTATTTTTTAATCCAAGAGCAAGGAATAATTTGAGTAGCATTTTGAAAGTAGTAAGTAAAACACATGAATCATTCTGGGCATTTCAGGCCACTGGTCTGGGTGAAAGTGGACGAGTAGGGACAGGGACAGGAGAGACAGCAAGAGGCAGCCTAGGACAAGAGAAAGGCAAATGGTCAGGTGGTGAAAGACAGCAGATGAGACTAATACACAAAGGATTTAAAATTTATTTAAGGCAATTTAACTTTCAGTAGCTCTGTGCTGCCTCTTCCCATAAGTAAAACTAGAAGCTAGTGCAATAACTAACTAGTCCTACCTACTAGCTTTTGCAATAACCACATCCCAAGTTAGTAAATTCTTTGGCTTTGTAGTTTATTCAATCCACTATTTGATTATTTCTGCTATAAATAGAGCTACTGGTTTATGTCATCCCCTTGGTTTCTCCTGAGTGGTATCAGAGGTGTTCTCCAGTGGCACAGGCCATGAGGAGTAGCCCCTATGCCCCTCATCCTGTCTTGCCCCCCCCCCTCAGCTGCTGCTTTGCAGAGAATGGTCAGAGGAAAGGTGGAATGGCCTGAAGGTTTCTGTGCTGTTTTAGCCTGTGGTGATTGTTTTCTCCCCTAAGGCAGTGACCAGAGAGCATAGAGCATAGAGCATAATTTAATGCAGACCACATGGCACAAAGGTATGGAGGAAGAAGGGGGTGCAGGCATAATGCCAGTAGCACCTCTCTAAAGCATCAGTCTGTATCAGTCTGAGGAGGGGAAGGACCAATGGGAACCTTCATTTTTTCTGGTTTTAGAGAAAGCCTTAACTTGTATTCCTTTTGCAAAGCACTGGGACTATCCCAACTGGACTGAATGTAGTTCATCCCCTGGGGTGTAAGTCTTTCTCCAGAACAAGCAGCATTTATCAGAGACAAAAGAAGTAAAGAATTAATATATCTTGAAACAATAAAGTGCTTAAATGCATGGCTTACCAGCTCCTACTCACCTCTCAGACAGGTTCTTGGCTATCAGGGTCAACAAATCTAACAGACCTTTGTTCTTGAACAAAGATGTTCCCAACTCGTGCCAGGGCTAATCTTGTACAGATTTTCCTCCAGGCTTTTCAGGTGGCTTCAGACCACCAGAGAAGACTGACAATTTCTGTTTTTACCCGAAGTCCTGTTGTTCATGTTAGTGCTTGACAGTAAATCTGCTCTCAGCAGCCAGGGTCTAAACATGGGATAGAAGGAACCTCCAGGACCATCAGGTCTTGCCCCATGTTGCCATAAACAGCCACATCACTTTTGGTAATGTGAAGTGCTCCATCCTAAAGATAATGGCTTTTTTTGCCCCTTTAGCTCTTTTGGAAGTAGTTTTCAAATCACAGATTCTTTTATGTTTAGAAACTGTCTGATTTTTAGCTTAAATGCATTAATGGACAGTTCATACTCGTTTGTTCTTGCAGAAAACCCCCACGATGCACTGAGCCGTGGTGAGGCAAGTTTTGACAAGTATTCCCCGTGCCTGGGATCTCTGTCATAATTTAGTAAAAAGGTCCTTGCCATTTCGTAGCTCCCACCGACTGGCACCGGCCTCACGACGTGTTTTGGGTGGCTATTGGGAACCAGGATGCAGATGTGGGCTGGCGGCGGGAGCACTCCGGGAGGTGCCGGCGCTGGGGCAGCTGCGGTGCCCGTAGGGGTGCACCCTGGCCGGGGGCTGTCCGGTGGGGAGGCTGGGAAGGAGCTGGCAGTGGCGGGGTGGACGGGACGCTGGGGTATTTTTGGGATCCGGGGGTATGGGCCGGTCTCAGCGGGTTGCAAAGAGCGTGGACGGGTGAAGCGTGGATGGGGACGGGGCGATCCGCGGGACAAGAAGTCCGAAGGCGAACGCGGCGCCGGGCCGGGATGGGGCGGTGCAGGAGAGACCCGGGAGGGACCGCCCCCTCTCCCTAACCCCGGCCGTGCGGACCCCCGGGTTCCGCCACCTCCCCCTGGGCAGGCCGGGCGGCAGCCATGGGCCCGGCCGCGCCGCCTGACGTCACCGGCCGGGGCGGCTCCGGCTGCGGGCGGCGCTCCCCGAACGGCGGCGGCTCCGCTCCGCGCCTCGCTCCGCGCTGCCGCAGCCCTGCGCCCGCCGCGCCCGGGCGTCCCTCGCTGTCTCCTCAGGTAAGGGCCGCGGCGCGGGCACCGGCACCTCGGGGCAGGTCCCGTCCGGTTCCGTCAGCCGACCCTGCCGAGGACGCGGGGTCTGACGGGCGCTTCTTCTCTCCCTCCCCTCCTCCCTCACTCCCTTCCCGGGGCAACTAGTTGGTGTGAGCGGCCGGGCGGTGCTGCCCGGGGTGCCGAGTAATTCGCGAAGTCGGTGTGAGGGCTCAGCGCCCCGGCCCCGTCCCCATCCCGTCGCCCCTCGGGGAGCCGCTGCCGTGCTGGGCGCAGGGTGGAGGCTGCCGCAGCCGCCGGCGCGGTGATTTGGGGAGGGGGCGGCCGCAGGGTGGGTGCCTCGGAGCGCTGATGTGTCCGGCTCCCTTTGCAGGCTGCTCTGTTACTTTAGAGCGAGCTGAGCCGGCAGCACCCCGGGCATTTCCAGCGAGCTCCCGCCAGCAGCCCGGCACTGATTGAAATTTAGGCGTCTACATAGAGGAGAGGAAGATCCTCGTCTTCCGAAGCCTCCTCAATGAGTGCCAAGCTCTCCAAGGAGTTGAGGCTGTCCCTGCCACCTTGTCTCCTGAACAGGACGTCTGCGACCTTAAACGCCAGCAGCACCTGCATCACCCAAGTGGGTCAACTCTTCCAATCCTTCTCATCCACCCTGGTTTTAATTGTCCTGGTCACTCTCATCTTCTGCCTGATCCTCCTCTCCCTCACCACCTTCCACATTCACAAGAGCAAGATGAAGAAGCGGAAAATGCAAAAGGCTCAGGAGGAATATGAACGGGACCACTGCACCCGCAGAAGCAATAGTGGCATCCAGCAAACTGGGATGGGGGTGCAGGGAGAAGGACCCCAAGGAAGAGACAGCCGGCTGGGAAGACCCCCCCAGGACTTGGAGATCCAGCGTCCCTCTTCCCCTGCAGCCCCGAGCTCTCAGCAAGCACGGGCTTGTTTGGACACAGCTGGTGCAGGGCTCTTGCAATCGGTGATTTTGTCATGATGGTTTGGGGCAGACCTCACAAAGGCACTGGTGGTGTTTGTAAATACCTGAATGATAATTCTAGTCCCCGAAGAAGAAAACATTGCTAATTCAAATGAACGAACAAGCCCACAATCCAAGCGCATGACAGATCACATTGCGTTTCTCATCACTGACTGTGCAAGGAAAGGATGCGTCTTTTTGCTGGAGAAGGAGCTGCACCCAGCTACCAAATATCAAGTCGTCCACCTGGAGGAGAGAGTCAGGGGTGGGGAGGTCCCTTTTCCCTGGACATCATTTTCCCGAGGACCAGGATGATGCCACTTTCCTGGGCTTCCCATTGCACCCTGTGTCACCATTTCATGGTGTGGGTTGGGGTGTGGGTGAGTGGTGCGGGGAGGAGAGGCAGGTCTGGTGGATACCTTGGGACCCCTTGTCCCCTTGGAGCAGGGCAACAGCCTACTGTGGTCTCTCCTTTTATGCTAGGACCTATGGCCTTCTCCCACCCCTCCCATACCTTTCTGGGACTGGATATTAATTTGTGTACAAATGGTCACCCCTAGCTAGGCTTAATTGCAGGTGACCTCCAACCCCAGAGCCCTGAGCCCCGAGCTACAGGGCTGAGCATCCCATTATCTAGGGGGATGGAGTGAGCTGTCTGCACATAGTAATTCCTGAGCTTTCCTCTCCCCTCAGCTCACCTCATCTTCAAATACCCCCCTCATCCCCATCCCCTTGACATGAAACCTGAAAACTCAATCCCAGCACTGGTTTGTGTGGTGGGGTGAGGAGATATGCAGTAACTTGCCCTGTCCTCTTCCAGGGGAGGGTGTCCTTGTACCTCCTGTTGGTCCTGAAACAAATCCAATTTTGCACCAGGCACCCCGCATTGAATGCCTCCGTTTACAGCTTTGCCTCCCAGCGAGGAATCCTGCAGTAGTACAGAGCTGGCTTCTACTTTTAGGCTACATCAGCCTATGCATTTTTACATCAGCCTGTGTATTTTTAACCCTCTTAATCTAGTAGACAGTTAAGGATAGACCACACTTGCTTTTCTCCCCATTATCCTTTTGGGGAACAAACCATGCAGCTGTGCAAAATAGCTGCTCCTAAGCTCTGGCAAATATTTATTTCAGAAGTGGCTGGTGTACTTGCTTCCCAGCAAGCACCAGGAGTTTTTTGTCTGTGGATGGCAGGTGTGAGTGGCTGCTGGTACTGTGTATATGTCGGGTACAGAAAATACGGCTTTGCTTAGTAATTAAATCAATAACAGTTACTTGAAGGTGCCTTAACAGAGTGCCATATCCAAACTTTGAGACATCTTGTGTGGTATTGTAGCAGAGGCAGCCCTCTACTGTGCATATTAACAAAAAATACGGCAAAGAAAAAGTGAGCCTGGGCAACTTCTTTTATGTTTTTTTCAATCCCAGCATTCAAAGTGATCTGAGGAGATAGTAAGGGTCCCCAGTTTTTAGTATTTTGTATCCACTTATTCCCCCTCTGCTGTACTTTGTCTCCCAGGATGGCTCTTATGCTAGAAAAATTCCAGGCACACATCCTGGGAGGTCGGGGCCGCTAAGCCACAAGTGAATGCCATTAACCAGTTAAAAACAGAGAGAGAAGGTGGCAGAAATGCTCCATAATGCTCTGAGAGCCCCCATACCCAGAGGTTTCAGGCCAGTGTTTCTGTTGCCTAGTTTTATCCCTTTCCAGTGCCGCCTGGTCTGTAAGGAAATTGCTGTTGAGTATGGATCTGTGCCTGCAGCATTTTTGGCAAGAACTGTATCACCCAGCTCAAGGAGCTGCTCCACCAGCTGAGGTTCCTGGTGTGAGTGTCCGTGTGACTGAGGGGTGCTGTGCACGGGTCAGGCTGGGGGGGCTGATGGGTGCCTCCCGCTGCCAGCCAGGGCGTAGGATGTTGCTGGGCAAGGAAATTGGCTTTGTGTTGTTTCCCCTAATAAAGGATGTATGAACTTTTGTGTTTAACCTCCATATGCAGCACAGTATTGCACCACAGGGAATAAATGTAGGACAATGAAGAGTGTTCAGTGAACAGAAATGGAGCTTTCTAATCATTCATCTCCACTAAATAGAGAGATATTACTTTCCCCTTTATTTTGTGCCTTTAAAAGAAAAAAAAAACAACAAAGAACACAAAAATCCCCACAACAAAACCCAAGAGTGTATAGTTTTGAGTTTTATAAAAGCAATAAGATGTTCCAAATCACTCCAGTGCGTTTCTGGTTGATGATTCCACTTCTTTAGTGTCTGAAGTCAGATGCTCTTTCCTCTGCCTTATGCGCTCAAGGCATGCAATAATTCCCCAGAAGAGTACTGTTTGTCACATCTCATTGCCGTTATAAAATTGCCCTATTTTTGAAGAAAAAACAAAGGACGGAGACGTAGATATATATATATCTATATATATAATGGATATACAGGTATATATATTAATTATATAATCTCATTACACTAAAAGTATTTGCAAAAATGTAACTAGAATTAAAATGTTATCATGTAACACTATCCTCTGTTACTTAGCTTTGATTTAATATTTTAATATCTCTGTATTTATGTAAATCTGTAAAATTTGTGGTCTATAAGTAAAATTTCATACTGACTTCAATTTTCTCAGAACTGTGAGCTTCTTGTGGTGTCATTTAAGATTTTTTTATTTCTAAAGTTAAATGATACAAGAAGTTGTAAAATCCTATTATCACACAGAAATACTGCAATAAGGTTTGTGCATACTCCCAATACACAATCCTATCTGGAAGTATTGCAAGCCTGTGAGGTTTAATTGAATGGTCTCAGGAGGTCTAGCTGTACAAGCAGGACACAGAGGTTTTAATTTTCATGAAACAATAAGCAATCTAGGGAATAGATGTGGATTTTTAAAACAGAATTTATGCTTGGAGGTTCTGTCAAATCAATTGCTTCAAGACCCTACAGTTACAGCTAAACTGCACTTAGCATTCAGTATTAATAAGGCTGATGCTTTTTTCCCCTCCCCCCCCTACTTAAGCTAGAAAAGTGTAGGAAATTGTTAATATTTCTAAAGCATACATTTTCAGCTAACTGTGAAACTGCCCAAAGGGTTTTGAATACGCATATTTTATGCAAGTGTAATATCTATGTATCTGTATCCATATATTTAAATATTTTTGTGTAACCTTTTCTATAATATTTGATAGAGATGCCGGGTAAATGCTGGTACCATTCTTGTACGTAAGGAAGGATTTATACCCTCTCAATGTGGACGCACTTTTTCCTGTGACTTTGCACTGGTTTCATCAAGTTATGAAGCATCATGGAGACTGAGCAGCTGAGTGCTGACAGCTAGAAGAACACAGAGTCTTTCTTCTGTTAAGGGGTGCATCCCCTGGCTGGATTTTCCTGTTTCTGAATAAGAAATTGGGGCTGACTGCCCACTACCATCCTGCATGCATTAGAAGTGCTGCGGTGCTCAACAGTTCCTGTTCCATCCTGTGTCATCCCTGGGAAGCAGCACAACAGCAGTGACTTGTTTTATAGATTTTAGTGAGAACTGAGAGCCTGCCGAGCGATGTGGCTGCAGTGCTGGGGCTAGAGCAGAGAGGTGGCAATGCCTCATCCTGCACTGCTGGCCTCGGAGCCTGCTACTGCTCCAGGGCTTTGTCCACTTCCCTCTGGCATCACCAGGAGTGGCTTCCACTGACTACTGAGGAACTTGGATCCCATTTGCAGTTCCCACAGCGGGTGACAGCTCTCCATGGCCACTGGCCCTGTTCTGCTCCCGTCCTGGCAGCCTCCATGGGGATAGAAACTACTGCATCCCACAGGGATGGGATGCTCCAGCCTGGCAGCACCAGGAACCCATGCTGCTGCTGCCAGCTCTGCTCCTATGGATGGAGGTGATTGGTTGCTACATGGATCCTCTGTGGATCATGGACAGGGAATGTCATTTCATTAAAATATGTCATTCCAGCATTTTTTCTGTGGGGAGTTTGTCTACAGCAAATGTAGTCTCAGATAAAATTTGCAGGCTCTCCATCCAGACATTGTTTTAGCTTTCGATACATCTCTCTTAGATGTGTATCTATACATGTAGATATATCTCTTGAAAGAAATGCTGGACAAAAGGCAAAGAAAAGACACTGCATTATAGACAAAACTGTCCCAAGACTGAAAACTGGATGGATTTTTTTTTCTTTTATTTTTAATTAATTTGAAGAATACTATCTTTAATGTAAATAGCAAGTTACTATGTGATTAATGTTTTCCATAGCATTTTGGAGTAGTTGCTGTCTTGTTTCTGGAAAGCTATGTCCAGTGTTATGAAGCAACTGTGCTTTTCTTCTGTTGTTATGAATATGAGTGCAGCTTTTATGTAGGAATGAAAAAGAACATGATTTGACTCTTTAGACAGGACTGAATTCTTTCAAATCCATCTATAGGAGTTGGCTGCTTTTTCTTTCTAGTGGTCATTCTTTCTGCATGTTTGTATTTTTTTCTATGGGTATTGACACCCTACATTTTAATAAGTATGCAAGATTTGA
Organism: Phaethornis superciliosus; assembly: GCA_023637945.1. Lineage (NCBI taxonomy): Eukaryota > Metazoa > Chordata > Aves > Apodiformes > Trochilidae > Phaethornis > Phaethornis superciliosus. The sequence continues at coordinate 180,065,702 of JAJQWJ010000001.1, read as the reverse complement.
AGAGAAACAAAAAACAAAGTAGGAAACATTCTTTTTCCTCTTTTGTGTAAATAGCAGAATTTATAATGACTTAGATACCATTTCATTATGTTTTTCATCTACATAGAAATTGGCATGACTCACATACAAACCTTTAATAACACTTCATTTATGTCAAAAATTAGAACTACTTTTATCTAGGTCTGACTTTCTCATCTCTGTCTGGTATTTAACTTTTTTCACTGAAGTCAAGTTTTCCATCTAATTGCTAAATAAATTTCTAGTAGAACTGAGCCTCCTTTTGTTTCCAGTCTTTTACATGTAGGTCTCGAGTTTTTATTCAGTCAAACTCAACAGTTTGGAAGGTGTGTTATGAACTTGCAAAAACTGGATGGTGTATGAACCTTGATGACAGAGGTAACTGAGAAGGAAACAGGTAAAATTCCTAGCAAAGGTAATAGCTAGCTTTTGTTTGGAGTTGTGGAAGTGAAGCTGACCCATCCAGGGGATGGACCTGCATGAATGTTGACCCATTCCAGCCACAGCAGTATCGGTCTCATTCCTGATACTGTTACTCTTGAACATAATTTTCTAGATGACACTAGATCTTATTTCTGTAAGTTATATCTGATATATTTCTTAATCAAATAAAATAAGTTGTCATTGCTTCATTGATACTGTATGTTCTCTGTGAATTACTAGAAGCATTAATATTCCAGATTTTTAAACCCACTACCTCCACAAGCATCAATTTTATATGATCTAGAAAACAAATAAATCTTTGAATCAGAACACTGTCAGTAAAAAACTGCCTTTATTTATATAATCTGGTGTTCGTTTGACTTTCATTTGTCATTTTCTTCCTTGAACTGGAGCAATATAATCTGTTCATTATTTTACTTTTCTAAAGAGGACTAAGAGTTTGAAGTAAGCATTGCAAAATTTACATGTACTAACAGGAAAAGATTTCACATTGCAGAGCAGAACAAAGTCATGTAGATTTTGTTGTATTCATAGTAATTCTTCGTCCTCTGGTTTTCAGGGCCTTTCTTCTCCAGCAAACTTTTAACTTAAAATCTGAAAAAAACCCTCCAGGTATATTGCCTCTCTTTTAATGGTTACACAGTAAACAACAAACTAAAAGTTAAAACTTTCCAAACATCGTGTAATCTAAAGAGAATAAAGAATCCTGGGGGATTATGAGTAAAGTAAACAAGGGGTAAAATGGAAAGTTAGAAGGAGAAAATACTAGCTCTAAAATATAAAAAAAGCAGCATGTGCTGGAGGATGAATTCATGTTTGTGAGCAAGGGCCTTTGCATTTTGTTACTGGCTCTGTCACACACTGCAAATTTCCAAGCTATTTGTATACTAAGCAATATATAACTTATCTATTAAACAAAGACATGGAACTTGCAAATATAGAGCCCTAAAACCAAGAAATTAAGCATCATATACATTAAAAAATACTGATAACATAACCCAAATTAAAAGAGTCTTTACACTAATCACCAGTCTTGGATTATTCACACTTGGCAGAAGGGTCCAAGTGGTAACACTGCACACCTCGGAAATAGGTGGCTGGGCAAGATGCTTGAATACTCACCACAAGAGGCTCGATTTAATTTTTAAGATGAAGTGGAATACATGCTATGAAGGAGAACCAAGACAACTAACATTTATTTTAGCATTTTATCACTCATAACACTTTTTTTTCAGTGCAGAAAACAGCCTCGTGTTGTTTTGAGCAGGGTCCTGACTAAGGTAATAAGAAAATTGGAAAAGATAAATTCTTGGGAGTAAACCTATCACTGATGAAATTCATGGCAAAACCTCCCTGAATTCAGTAAGGCCTGGCTTTGCCCAAGGTGATACCAAATCCCACTCCTTGCTGACTTCATTCCTTGCCAGTGGCATCAGACTTTTGATTGCTGCAGTTAGTGTTTCTGGGCCACAGGGATTTCTCTTGCGTTTTGACTCAGACTCTGTGCCCAGCTCCTGTGTGGGGCAGCAGGGGTCACCTGGGGGACCACGTGTGACATACCCATGCTCACTCCTTTTTAGCTTTTGTTTTGTCCTTCATCTCTGAATCTTGACTCCTTCCTAGAAAACCTGTCTGGTTGGTCCTTCCATAGGATGTTCTATGTTGGCTGAGCTTGTTTCTTCCTTTCAGTGGGTAATCCTAACCTATCTCTGACATCAGAAAATTTCTCTATTGAAGTGACCAGTTAGTTTGATTTCTGCAAAGATAATCATTTGCCCTCATCTTGACGCGGCATTGTCACACATTTATCCATAGCCCATCTAGGTTGACATGGTGTCTAAAGGTTTGTGACAAGGCAGAAAGAAGCCTTTTGCGCAAGTGCTGGACTTCAGTCTGAGAAATCCCACCATGCTTCATGACATGGTCCATTGGCTCTGGCATTACATCCCATTTCCTGATTAGGCTGCCAGCTCTTAGACTGCTGGCTGAAAGGGATGAGGAATCATCATTTTTTCATAACAAGGACAACATTGTAAGGGAAAATTTCAGTTACAACAGAGAGGAGACTAAATAAATGATAGGATATGGTGATAAAACAGGTATCAGTACCCAAATATGTATGTAAATCCTGTGAGACTGCAAGGTCTGAATGTCTAGTAATGGCTGACCACTTGATCGACATTGTCTTCTTTTAAATCAGACTATCACAGTCCTTTTTTTTTTTTTTACTTATGGTCTTGAATGCTATTAAACATTTGTTTTTTCTTTTTACTGCTTTTCTGCAAACTTCACCTGAACTGTTTCAGGTCTATTTGCTTTAATTATAGACATACAATTTTTATTAAATCATCCTTTTGGCAGTCTTCAACAATGGCATAGGGTAGCCTTCACTTCCAGCATGAGTTACAGCTTGTTCAGTCTGGGAATGATGACATGTAAAGGAGGACAACTGTCCAGCTGATCATAAGGGGTCACTGAAAAAATCTAAACAATTACTGCATTTGAACAGAAAGCAAGAAACATGTAAACCCCGAGACAGCCATGACTTTTTACCAACCTACAGTGAAGCAAGTTCAAGACATCTCTGCTTGCCACTTGGGCTGTTCTGGATTTATGTACCTATAGAACTGAGTTGAATATATGGGCCATTACCTATTGATAGGGCTTCCCTAAAGTCAGTTCTGCCTGGGGTAAAGAGATGATGATGAACCTAGTGGAGAGCTGTAAAAGGAAGCTGAAATGTGACAGATGGGTTTTGGTATTACTGTTTGCATAGAGCTGTAGCTGTACTGCAGGGCTAAGGGCAGATGCCTTAGGCCAGTAAGCTTGCAATTGAGAAAACACACAAGTACCACATAACTCTTGGGGTCAGATCTGGATGTAATGTCTTTTACAAATTAAAACATCAGATATTACAGCTTGCAAAGAAATTCTGGATATCACTGTGCTCCAATTAGGACTCTTCTATTTCCTTTAAAATTTCTTCTAATGTTCTGGAATGAAGAATCTCAGATTATGTCAAAATAAAGGTAACAACATGATGCTGTGATCCACGTGAGAAAGCTGTGCTTCTGAAAGACACAAGGTTGAACAATCTTGGTTTGTTTGTAGCTTTGGACTTCACCACTAGAGTTGTGCTGCTTCTCTGCTGCATGGAGGGGCCAGGAGGAGGAACTCAGATTCCCTGAGCACACAGTCCTCATTCAGCTCCTCTAAATGGATGGAGGTGATGAATATGTGCTGGCAACAGCTGTCAACAGGAATATGGAGAGAAAACACTCACCTTCCCAACATGTAAGGCATGGAAAAAAACCATTTGGAGACACAGAGATCTTTCTGCGTTAGCACTGGTAATTCGGTAAGGAAAATTTCCAGTATTTACTTCACAGTACATTATATTGAGTGATTTCTCAGTCTGAGGAAGTTTCCATTTGCCTTCTTTCCTTCTGTCTGTTACCAGCACTCTCCCAGACCACTTTACTTGAATTCAGCGTTAGGTCTTCACTGAATTTACTCTGAAGTAAAGTTATGATGCACTTGCATGGACATACAGTGAATGAGGGAATCACAAGGGACAAGAACCACTGGGAGGACAACAGAACCTCCAGCAGCAAGGAGAAGGATACAGGGGCACTAAACCCTTCAGTACAGTTTTATGAGGAAGGCTCAAGAATCCCATTTAGTCTATTAAGTGCTTAATATCCATGTTGTGGACATCTGGAATTAAAATACAGTTTGTCTGCTGTGGCTGTGGAACTTCACTTGTCTCTTGGATACTGTCACAGCCACTACCACAATACCCACAGTCTTCTTCACACCCCATGATGTCCAGCTGCATTAGTTTCCTTTCTCTCTACCATCAGAATGAGATCCTTCGTGTTTCCCCAAATACACCCCTGCTCCCCTGTATATCCAGCCCCATACAATACCTGCAGCTCCCACTCCTGACCTTTTTGGTTTGCACGTGGCGTGTACGGAGCTGCATGGGTGAGGATGGATTGATCTGTGCAGACAAGATCTCAGCTATCCCTGCCTTCCTCTCTGTGAAGCCACCACTATGGGATTAGCTCCCAACCCAGCCACACACAAATCTTGTAAGGAATCCACACCATTCAGCTCTCATCCTTCACATGTAACTGAAACCAGCCAATAGATGCCAAAACTCTGGGGGGAGGGCAACCAGCAGTTGGGCAGCGAATCCACAGGAATCCAGGTGTTACTGAAATAAGTTATTTTTCACATCAAATGAATTGTAAATAAATTTCAAGTTTTCTGGTGCCTGACTCATAGTTTTGAAATGTTTAGATCTGGCAATGCTGCTCTACAATGTCTTTGAAGCCCATCTGTGCTGTTTATATGCTTTCTTCAACCCCCAGGCATTGTCTGTTTCCTCTGGTTTTCCAGACTGTAATCTTTCAATGCAAGGAATTAGGGGCTTGTTTGATAATGGTGATGGTTGTGTGGAGCTTGTTCAGAAGGTGAATCATAGATTTCTAAGACTAAAAAGGGGATCTCTAAACATATAGCTACAATTTCATCTACAGTCTCTTACAAACAGGATTTTAATCCAGTATTTCACGTCTCCTTTCCTGGCAGGTCCAGTGGCACAGAAGCATTCATTTTTTAGAGAGTTGTAAGTGATTTCCAGCTTGTGAGAGCTGGGGAATCCAGTTCATACTTTCATATGTTATTTCAGTGATTACAAAAGTAGACTGAAAATAAAGGATTTGCCCCTTCAAGGTAATATTTTTTAATATATAGAATGAAGTTAGCATATGCAGTAGTTATTGGAACACTGTTAAAAACAGACATCTGGCAAGGAAGGTAGGCCATCTGTGAAAATACAGTTTCTATTACATGTTATAACCCAAACAATGCCTCAGTTATAAATTCACAGCACTGGGAGTGTAAACAAAACTGTATCCTGGGGGAAAAATACTGCAAAGTGTTACATATGCAACGATGTACCTACTCAGAAGGTGTCAGCTTGAAGAAAATGAGATATTTGTGGTCACTGTGGAATTTTGCCTCACAAAATAAACAGTTTTTATAGATTTACCCTTCCCTCCTTTCATTGTTTCATTGTTTCCCCTTTACTCCAATGTCTTTTCAGCCTGCCATATTTCCAAGTTCATATAACTTTTTACAGTTAAGTATCTGAAAAATATTTTGCCTGTGGACTGTACAAATCTATTTTCCCATGAAGACTTAAGAACACAGAATTGCCTCATTAGAATTCTTAAAATCAAAGATAAGCTTTTCATTTATGACATTTTTCAGGATAAAGTTACAGGGATCTGTAACTTCCATGGAGGAAACAAATGTAGCAATATAACCGCCTAAAGTTACAGACCATTCAATTTTGTCTAAGATAGGCAGGTTTTATAGAATCATAGGATCTGCCCAGCTAGAAGGGATGCATCAGGACCATCAAGTCCAACTCCTGTCCCTGTATAGGGCACCCCCAGAGCCACATCATGTGCCTGAGACCATCATCCAAATTCTTCTTGAACTCAGGCAGTCTTGGTGCTGTGACCATTTCCCTGGGGAGTTTGTTCCATTGCTCAACTGCCCTCTGGGTGAAAAACCTTTTCCTGATATCTAACCTAAACCTCCCCTGATTCAGCTTCCTAACATTTCCCTGAGTCCTGTCTTTGGTCACAGGAGTGAAGAAATCAGTACCAGCCCCATCTCTTCCCCTCGTGAGGGAGCCGTATACTGCTATGGGGTCACCTCTCAGCCTCCTTTTCCCCAAACTGAACAATCCAAGTCTCCTCAGCAGCTCCTCACCCGTCCTCCGATGAACACTGCTGTGGTTGTAGTGCTAGCAATTGCAAGCTTTATTAATGGATTTAGAGGGTTTTTTCAAAACCAAACCATCAGACTCTAGGGCTTTGTTGCAAATGGAAGTCACAAATGGAAGTCCCCTTTTTCCTTGCCTCTGAAGACAAAGTCACCTTGGTCTTGGTGACCAGGAACAGGCCCAGCAGCAGCCAGTTTGGAAGACTGGATAAAAAGAATTGTACAGAAACTCAGGGTTCTCCAGGCTGACTAGGTATGGGCTGGTGATTTTGGGCTTGAATTGTCCCTCCTGATAGCCAAGACATTTATGCTGGACCTGGTGCAACTGGAAAAAAAATTTACATTTTTTTTTTTCAAAGTTCCTTAGTGGCCTGCATACAAAATTAGAGGCCACACATGGTACAGTTTTTTGCATTAATATAAATAAATAAATATAAAACCCAAAAAGTAGATCTGTATGATATATGTGTGTGTTTATTTATCATCTGTATACATATATAAGTTGTCATACACAGATTTTGGTCTGATGAGTCCACTTGAAGCCCAAGATTCAACTCACAAGTTAATAGGTTTTCAGGAAAAAAAAATCATCAGTTGCTGAAATTCCTGGTTATTTATAAGAGTATAAGCAAGTGGCATCACAACAATTACCTTCAGTCCTAAACTGAGAAGTATTCTTCATTTTGGTTTGTCCTAAGAGAGCAAGCACAATTAATGCTTATTAATGAATATTTCCTAGGGTATCTAGATAGAAACAAGGCAATGTACCCAAGCAAGCTGGCATTTTTCTTTTAATTGGTAAATAATCAGAAAGCAATTGGAGGATAGGCAGGAAACATGCCTTCTAGTGAGAATCTAAAACACTCAATCTGTTCTGTTTACCCTGGAAAGTTCTGAAAGGTGATTTGAGCAGAGTCCTATGTGGGAAAGATATTTTTCATGGGGAGTAACTGGTTAGGATAGAATAAAATATCCTGATGTAATACAAAGTGCAGAAGGTCATGCTGTATAATATGGAGACTATTTTTGATAGAGAAATGATGATTTCAACTATGATAGATTCTTATAATTTGAATTGTTTAAATCTGAATGTTATTCTAAAATGTTGTTACTTCTAAAGAAGTTACAAGATTAATACAAAGATTTTTTTGGTTAATGATATTTCTCAGATGGATTTCTAGAGGAAATTGGATAAGATGCTATATCACTTTTCATTAGTCTTCAGTCTATTGATCCACAAAATACATTTTTCACAGTAAAATAATTTTTTCTGCCAAGGACAATATTTCTCCCCCCCCAAAAAAGGGATTTCCACATTTTTATGTCACAGGTATTTTGTTACAAGGATACCATTTCCTGGAGGCAAGGATTTCTCTTTGCCTTCTCATAGCACTACTTCACTACTGTGTGACACATCCGATTGATAGAGAACTTGCAATGCACTTGACAAATGCTCTCAGGTGCATAATGGTAAAGGCTGCCTCAAAAAATGCTCCAATCTCCTCTCCTACACATTTCATTTCAGGAGTTGAACCAAAAGGTTAAAAAATGTGTAAAGAAGGCAGTTTGGGAGAGGAGAATATTACTGGGTCAGCTCGGGATTAAGGTTGGTCAAGAGCTGAAAATGTTGTGGAATTATAGATCCTTTCTATAGATCAAAGACCAAAGTTTAAAGATTACTGGGTAGAAACAGGAGAGTAGTCCTCTAAAAAGTCCTCTAGTGGCACTCTCTGTGTGCTCTTGGAAATCTCCCTGAGCAGAGGAGTGTATATATACACAGCTACACTTGAAGTTTTTATGTGAAGTTGTTACCATGTGTGTCTGGACCCAAGGAACCTCTGTTCTTTCTTTGTGTAAAGTTTTCATAGAAGGAGAAAAAGGTATTACACAATATCATATAGGAAGAAAATGGCCACCTGTCCTTTAAAAGTTGACATAAAAATTAGTGGGAATTTAATAAAATAGTCTGAAGAAAGGCATTAAGTACTCTTGATATTTTTGCTGCATCTCAGGGACAGATGCAGAAATTGCTTCCTGATTCCTGAGTGATGCACATCATATTCAAAGAGCTAATGCCCTGTACACGTTGGAGGAAAGGAAGAAGTTACTAAAAGACTCAAAGACTTTGTGCAGTGGGGGTGTGGTGACCATGGAAAGAAAGCTATGAAATGAAAAACAAGAAAAACTTCTTCCAAGCTTTGCTTTTTCTAATGATGTCCCTGAGCCATTGGTAGTGCTTCATGGCTGTGGGCAGAGGGAACAGCAAACTTTGGTGCTTGGGTAACATAACACATTGGATTGATTCTTAATGCACATCCAGGGTTAAAGAGCAACTATGCGTGGGATTTAGCTATGCCTTTGGGACCATTCCCTGCTTTAGCCACACAAATCCTTTGTTGGAAGTAAGGGGCAAGACCCCAGATTTGCAGTGTCCAGGTCTTTTATTGGATCTGGCTTTAAATATCTCCCCAGTGTTTGACCTGGTGAAAACTGTCTTGACTCCCACCCAGTTCTATAGTATCGTGAATACAGTTACTGAAAGGCTGGTATAAATCTTTGCACAACCTCATATGCAAGCTGCTCATATGCATATGCTCTGCCTCCTTTTCAGATTCAAATCTATAACAAGCTTGTAATGATGTGGTTAGCTATCTGCATAATTTAAACTATAAGCTCCTTGGGATAGTGACTTTGTTCACATGCACCAGGCACACAAATGGTGGTGTATAAATACAGAGGTTATGCTACTAATTAGTAATAGCTCAGTTCAGTTCCAATGACGACTTCTACAGCTGTGGGGTATTTTAATACTAACTGTTTGCTCTGAGGACTGTCTTCCATGTAATACAAAGTGAGAAGATCACTATGAATATGGAATTGTTTGTGACATTAATCTAGTCGCAGATGTGTTGAATTGTTCCAATACACCAGGCTGAGAAGCTGAAGCTGTTAAAAATTAATATGGTGGGTTGTTAATGTGCTTTATTATAAGGATATTAGAAGACTTGTTGAAATGTTTTCAGATGAGTTTAATTTCCAGCGAATTTACTGAGCATGAAAATCATGGGTTGGGCTGTGTTTTCTTGGATTTTGTTTTTCCAGCAGCAATGTATTTCCAATATTACCACTGCAGGTGATATTTTTTGCTCACTGAAAGCAGCAAAGCATTTGTAATGTCATTGTCCGTGGGACAGTGATATGCTCTTTTAAAGGTTCCTTTCTGTAATGAGAATGACCTCGATTTCTGTCACTGCACATCAATGGCACAGCTTACAAGCTGTCTGTTCTGCTCCAGAGTTGCCAGCAGTGGCAAGACTGTCTGTACTCGAGTGCAGAAACATGTGGTGTGTTGCCCTCCAGGCACAGAGTAATGGTGACATTGGCCTGTAAATCACTTAATTAATGTAAAAACACTGCACATTTTAGTGTGAACTGGAGGCAGGTAATACATTCACAGCTCAGTATGCTGAAGTCTCCAGTCAGTTCTCTTGGCTGCTGCTGCTTGTAGCTGCTCTGTGGAACCCAGCTGCCAGCACACCCGGTGTTGTGCAAGGACACCTTATGCAAGGACACTCATTTGTGGGGGAAGAAGTTAAAACCTGCTTAAGGACAGTTTGGGTTTACAGATTTCTGATAAATCTCTGAAACTCTCCTACCAACAATTAATCCAGCCCACTACTGACTTGATCTTGAATCAGCTGCCATGGAGCACTTGGACTCCTGGGGCACGCTTTAGGTCTTCTGAGTCCTGCTCTCATAAATTAATTCATTACCAGATTGGAGTTAGAGAGGAATTTTTCTCTAGGTGAGATCATCAGATTGTCACAGTTGTCATTGCTCTATTCTGCATAGCTGTTAAAGCCTCAGTGGCACTTTTACTTAACCACTTTTAAGTCTTTTTTTCCCCATTGATCTAGGTCACTGGTGATGTACTTGCTCTCCAGTGTGACTGCAGCTTAAGGTTGATTGGCAGGGAGTGCTTTGTGGCCTGTGGCATGAGGAGGAATTTGGCACATCCTTTTGACCTGGACAATTTCTCTGTGGTTATCAGGAGTTGAAGGGGATGGGACTCAGTGAGCCAGGCCCATATTCTTCTTTTTCACCCTTATTCAGATTAGGGGGAGAAAGAAGGGAATCTAATAAAAGGGTGAATAAGGGAATCTAATTCTGAAATAAGAATTCAGGCTCTTTGATTTACAAAAGGGTACGTACCTGATTGTCTCCTTTGACAGCTGAATGTCTGTGATGTGAAATCTATGTGTAAGGAGTGCAACTGAGCAGGTGCAGAAGGATGCCTCTATTGTGAAATAAGTGTCTTGCCAGATAACTCTCCCTCAATTAGGACAGCCCAGCTCAGAGCCCTGTGAGACATGACCTGGTTGTTCATAAAATGAGCATTCTTTATGATGACAAACTGCAAGATTATGGCAATGTAACTGCCAAATTTAAAATCTGAGTGCTAAACAAATGAACTTTTCCCAGGCGTTTTTAAAAACTGTTTTAAAAGGACAGCTGTAATGAGGATTTTCATGGATCTGTTCTGTATGCATGTATTTTCCATATGAGATGAGACCATAACCACAGAAGAACAGAAGAACAGAAAACTGTCCTGGTAGATGTATCACTAGGTCACCCCCTTCTCCTGCTGTGCCAGTACAAGGGACCTGTCTTTCATTGGTGAGCAATTCATTAATCACTCACTGATCACACTCAGTCATTCCAGGATCATCTGTAGCTCCTGTAATAATTAACATGAGTAAACTTCAGGGCTTTATGAAAGTCTGAACTGTATTTTATGTGTCTTTCTCAAGGACAATGCAACCGTCCCTATTTGCAAGTGGCACTCAGCTTTGACAGAAATGCCCCTGGGGAACTGAAACCAATTTGAGAGGTACAGTGTTACAGGTTCGTGTCAGAGCTGGTCAACAAAGCTGTAAAACTTTCCTATTTGTAGTTCTAGGGTCAGTGCAGCTTCCTGCCAGCCTGAAGGCATTTAACAATTATTTCTCATTTCAGTTCCCGATGATGTGAAATTTGGACTGCCTGAAAGGAGGTATAGATTTTGCATTAGATCTGGAGGGGAGGGAAAACTGGTGGCATCATCTCACCCTTGTATATAATAAGGGATGAAGACTCATCAGGAGGAAGAGCCGAGGTCTCCACAGCCATTTATACTACAACTGTGCAGATTTCAGGGGACTGCAAATTAGATTTGTGTTTCTTCAAAGGCTAATGCCAGAGATGTAAAGACTCTTATTGTAAATGGAATTTCTCTGATCAGGTTTGATGTCTCAGTCTGTACACAACACACACAGAGTGCAAATGTCATTTCTTAATATGTCCCGTGGTAGCTCTAAAAGCATTAACTGAGTCTGAAGGCTTAGTACAGCCACTCATCACAAGTCACTCATTTCTTGGCTGTTCCTCTGCAGATCAATCAGTTTGTATCTCTTCCTGATCATGCTGCATAGGTTGCGTTGGTACTATATGAGATTCTGTGCAGTGAAAGGCCCTGATCCTCTACAGTACCCTTACTGAAGCTTCCTTTGCCTCCATGTCACCTTCAGGGCACAGAAAGCTTTCAATCCTTAATCCCCAGTAACTCCTGCTCTGTTATGACCAAGAACTTTCCCTGGTTAGGAAAGTTGGGCTGGATGCTTTCTCTTCTACAACCTCTAGGAGAAGAGCCTTAGGAAAGGGCAATTCTGCAGAGTCCTGTCATGGATTCTAGTCTAATGACACCTGATTATAAAAGTTTTTATTCAATAAAACCACAGTCTTTGTAACAGAAAGTTCATGATCTAAGCAGACAGAAGGGTTAAAGGGTGGGCAGAGGGACAGGACATGGAACTGGGAAGTCATCTGTTCAAGGTCACACAAATGATCAGTTCTAGAAGTGGGACTAAAAGAATAACATTCTGGTTTCTCTGTCCCAGTGTGTAGGTGATGATTACTGTCTGCAGATGACTAAACATCAAGTACATTTTAAAACGTATTTTTCTCCTGGAAAATAATTTCCCAGTATCCTCAGGTTCTTATACTTCCTCCAACCCAAATTTTTCTTTTCCATCAAGTTTCAAGATCGGCTCTAACAAACACAAGTACATAAAAACCAGCATGATGCCTGAGGAGAATACCCACAGACATTAGTGCCTCCTCCATAAGGAAGTACTACAGTGAGATATCTGTTTGGATTGCTTTTGACCTAACTTTTGGCTGTAGTCAGTGGAAGAATATAACCATCAGAAGGGCCATGATTCAGCCTCAGATTGAAGACAGTTCAGGTAAATGCCACAATTTATGTGATAAGAGTTTGGGTTTTATTTTGGGTCTCTGCACAATGAAGAGAGAGGTGACCACTTCCAAAAATAAGCAGCAGGTGTTTATCACAGCAGAGTGTAAATTACTGGCAGATATGAAATTAGAATCCTTTACAAGTGAAAGAAGAAACCTGAAGACTGTTGACATCTTTTTTTTTTTTCCCCTTAAGATTTTGTCCTTTTTTAGTGATGTAAGATAAAATGAAACAGCCAAACTGTTGTGATCCACTCAGTCATGAAATTTTTTGTGAACTTGTCAGAGCACTTATCTACAGAAAGGATCCTACATGGTTTCCCCTTTGTTTTCTTAAAATGGTCATGATTGTGAATTGATTTAAATGATGGCAAAACTGTTCCTGAATACTTCAGCATATTGGCTGCAAACCAGACCCAGGGTTATAATTTTGTGTCATAAGATGGCTGTGTTTCAATGATAAACATAGCCAAAGGGGAACATTTTGGTTAAAGAAACAAAAACCCCCTCACAGTCTATTATTTCAATTTTGTTGAAATCTGTTTTAATAGGATACAGTAATTTTTTAATGAAGGTTTTTTTATTTGCCATCTTTCTTTGAGACTTCTGAGGGTGGACTGAAGGGCCCCCTCCATTCTTAGCTGACCATTTAAAGTTAGTCAAAATATTGACAGGTCCTTTGAGCATGTACAATTAAACAGAGAGAGAAGGATATGGGCTGTGCTCTGGATTTGCCCTGAGCTTGGTTATTGTGGTCTGAAGCTTGAGAACACTGAGTATGCCCAGGCACAGGAGCTTATGGGGTCTGGAGAAGTAGGGGTGAGTATATGGAAGCTTTAGGCACACTTGTGGTAAAGGAGAAAATCTGAGTTACTTTTACAAGAGAAAGGAAGGTGAGGAGTGGTTGGGAACATGGGTGTTATTTGAGAAGGAACAACAGAGAGCATCACAGAAGGGCTGATGGACCAAAGCAAGAGTGAGAGAATGGCAGCATCCCACTTACGAGGAGAGGAAGGAGACCAGAGCAGGTGAAAGGAGGTCTTCACCATTCTATCCAATACAGAGGGTTACTGACTTCCAAGCCTCTCTATCACTTCAGAGTGCTACTGATTGCCCCCTTTACTGGTACTGTGAGTCAAGCTTGTGCCTATGGTCCTGAACAACCAGGGCACATTCTGGGGCAGATTGCAGGTGAGCTGTCAGACACTCTGGAAGGGAGGAGCCCAAGCCCTCTATGCACTGTAAGGCTTTTGCTCAACCAGCCTGCATTGAGCAGGCACAGCACAGCTATGAATCCTTTCATTCATTTCTCCCCCAGCTGCCTCAAGCGAAGCTCTTCCAAAGTGCTGTGCAGAGATGTTGAACTTGGGACTGCACATTCATGGTCCATTTGATGCAGCTGAGCCACCTGCTCGGTTGTTCTGGACCCCCCAGTTCAAGAAGGACAAGAAACCACTGGAGAGAGTCCAGTGCAGAGCCACTAAGATGATTAGGGGACTGTGGTATTGACCATATGAGGAAAGGCTGAGGGAGCTGGGTCTGCTCAGCCTGAAGACTGAGGGGGGATGTCATTGATGCTTATAAATATGCAGAGGGCAGGTGTTGGGAGGGTGGGACCAGACTCTTCTCCATGCTGTCCAGTGACAGGACAAGGGACAGTGGTCAAAAATGGGGACACAGGAGGTTCAACAAAAACACATGGAATAACTTCTTCACTGTAAGAGTAGGAGAGCACTGGAACAGGCTGTCCAGGAAGGTGGTGGAGTGCCCATCTATGGGGCCATTCAAAACCCTCCTGAATGCCATCCTGTGCAACTTACATTAGGTGTCTAGGTGGGCCTGCTTGCAGGGGGTTGTACTAGGTGATCTCCAGAGGTCCCTTCCAACCCCTAACATTCTGTGACTCAGTGGTTCTGTTTCTTTCCGGGGTTTCAGCTAGATCAGTTCCCTGATCTGAGTCACTGAGCCACACAGTACTTTGTGTTGGCACAAGGGAAGAAACAATGATGGGGTCAGAAAGTAGGGGTAGAACTACCCCTTTAGATAACAGCTCATACTTAGGTCAGCTCAAATCCATTATGAAGCCAGAGATGGGTCTTCAGAGACTCACAGTTGGGTCCATGGACACAATATGGGTGTTGACTTCTAAGTCACAGGAAAATACTGTCCTTGACCACAACCTATTTCAGTTTTGTCACACACAATGCTGGGTTACCAACACCTCCCATTATAAGGGAAATGTCAGATGTAGTAATATACAGAATGTGAGAAAGGCAATTTAGAGCCCTTCCTTCTCTCTAGCTTGTTTTCCTAAAGGGGTAGAAAGTTATATGCATTTTCATGTCTTATCTCTGAAACAGAGTCACCGTTTTGTAGCAATGGTTTAATTCAGTTCTACTTAGAGATGAGATTACACTGATGGATATTGAAATGTCACCAGGTGAGGAAAAGCAGCTGTTGACTGCTGTGCGAGGAGTCTTGTGATGATGATTGTATACTAAGAGTACAAGTGTGATTAGATTACATGAAACACCATTTTTTCCCCTGTGATATGCTAAAATGAAAGAAAACCCCCATTTGTTCCTATTTAATTTCTTCTTTCTGCATACAGAGCTCAGACTCTGGGTGACTTAGAGTGTGAAGGTAGAGTGATTATTGGCATCTGAAAGACAGTATGACAAATTGATGTTACAAAAGAATAATAACAGAGGAAAGTACATCTTGATCTTCAAGGCAAGATCCCTCCTATTGCAGGCAAACATGCCATTTTCTTGGTTTTGTAAGCATATCAAGCTCAGTTGGAAGCAAAAGGGAGAAACAGAAAAAAGCTGTAGTGCAGCTGAGAGTTCCATTGTTCATTAAACCATCATTCATAATTTAATGGTAATGATTAGAAAGGTTGGTAACAGAAGTTTGAGAAACATACCAAAACAGAAATGACAGGTAAAAGAAAATCTAAACAAAACAAATTCACAGGCTTATACTTCTTTCAATATCACAGAATGGCTGTAATATTTTTGTTCAGCTTCTTTCCTTCAGGTAGAATTCTTGGATCTAAGCACATGAAAAACTGAAAGAACAATTTTATATTATATTTACAAAGGAACAGATTTACTGAATACTTAGACTTTCCACAGAAAATCACTTATCTTATCTAACCAATATACTATCTGATTCTTTTTTTTCATGGCTAGGACCTCCGGTGGAAAAAATAGCTGAAATATATAAATCCAACAGCTCAGATTCAGGAAAGAAATTTTGGAGTTGTTCATGGCCTTCTGTTAGTCCCAACTGTTGCCTGGTAACTGTCTAAAAATTAACTGTGCATCACCTTGCTTCTAAGGGCCGTGGCATCTCTAGGAATCCTGACATCTGCTCTGTCTTACATTGAAAAGTGGAACTTCGTGGCTTGGTTATTACAATTTTGTCACAATGAGGTAAGTTATTCGGCTACACAGCTGAGACCCTTACAGATACTTATTGTAAAGTTATTTAAAACATTGTATTAACTACCAAACAAACTTATTTTAAAGTATGGAAATTTCACACAATCAATTGAGAGAGCTGGCAGAGGAGCTCACCAAGCCTCTCTCCATCATCTACCAGCAGTTTTGGTTAACCTGGGAGGTCCCAGATGACTTGCCAGTGTGACACCCATTTACAGGAAGGGCTGGGAGGAGAATGTGGGGAACCATAGGCCTGTCAGGCTGACCTCAGTGCCTGGAAAAATGATGGAGCAGTTCATAGTGAGTACACTCACATGGCAAGTGCAGGGCAGCCAGGGGATCAGGCCCAGGCAGCATGGGTTCAGGAAAGGCAGGTCCTGCCTGACCAATCTGTCTTGTTCTATGACCAGGTGAGCTGCCTACTGGAGGAGGGGAAAGCTGTGGATGTTGTCTACCTGGACTTCAGAAAACCATTTGTCACCATCTCCCACAGCATTCTCCTAGAGAAGCTGGCAGCTCATGGCATAGACAGGTGGACTCCTCATTGGGATAAAAACCATCTGTGTGGCTGGACCCAGAGAGCTGTAGTTGATGGAGTTAAATCCAGTTGATGACCAGTCACCAGTGGTGTTCCCCAGGGCTCAGTTTTGGGGTCCTGTTCAATATCTGCATTAATTATCTAGATGAGGGGATCGAGGGCTTCCTTAGTAAATTTGCAGTGTACACCAAGTTGAGTGGGAAGGCTGATCTGGTCAGGGGTATGAAGGCTCTGCAAAGGGACCTGGATAAGCTGGACCAGGGGGCCAGTGTCAACAAAAGGAGGTTTAACAAGGCCAAATGCTGGATCCTGCACTTCGGTCACAACAGCCTGGCCTGAAGCTGCACCAGGGGAGGTTTAGACTACAACATTCTCTAGTGGGTGATACAGGTATTGACATATTGATACACAGGTAGATATAGATATAGATATCTGGGAGGAGATGTTGACAGTTGGATGCAGTGGTCTTAAAAGGTCTTTTCCAACAGTGGCAATTCCTTGATTATGTGATTTGTGGTGTTATTATCTGGAATTTTGCAGTTTCATCATTCCTTAAGTAGTGTAGATATTATCTTTTATTTCTTTCCTAATATGTGCACCTTCTGAGCTTCACCCAAGCTTTTCATGTGACTAGAACCTGAAAAAAATACATCAACGGAAGCTGTGGTATGGATACCCCTGAAACTCAAACCAGGCAGGCATATCTAGGTCACCAGATAAATGTTGACAAAATTCAAACTTCCCAGGTTGCTCAATGATCCATTCTGAACAGATTTTAGGGACCTGCTATTTTGTACCTGCTATTCTAATGGCAGTGCTAAGAAGATTATGAAGATTTAGATCGATATAGGTGGAAATACATGATAAAAGCATTTAACTGGGTGAAACCGCTGTTCTGTGAATCATGTATTAATTTAAGTTGGAGAAGACCCTCAAGATCATTAAGTTCTATCATAAATGATTCTAATGAATTGAACAATTAGTCTGGGACTGCAAGCTGCTCCCCTCTTTTATGCCTCTGGCCATGGAACATGGAATCTGAAGGCAGTGCTGAAAAACTTGTGCTGATTTGTTCCCCATATTGTTCATTTACAGACACTGTGTCAGGTTATTGTGAAATATTCATCCTAGCATTATTTTCTATGCTAATATTGCTCTTTCTTTGCAGAACCTCAGAGTCCTGCATGCACCAGTTAATTAAGCTTCACAATACCCCTGCGGGTGCATTGTTTTATTGTCTTAAATTGTACAAAATGAAGAAGAGAATCACAGAGACACAACGTGACCTATTCAAGGTCACATTGTTAATTAATGTTAAAAGTTTGCTTTAAAAAATATGGTAAGCACATCATAAAGGTAAGTGAGGTGAAGCAAAAGTAACCTTACTGTTGCCTGGGTTTATTGCCTATCACAGAACCACTTGAAAACTCCTAAGATTAGAGATTTAGTTTAGATAAGCTCCTGAAGAGGGAGCAGAATCAGAGTGCTGACTTTCTTCTCTACAAATTTTACTCATCTCTCCTGGTACTAAAAAGGTCTTGACACTTCTTGCTGTACTGTGCATGGCCCGACTGAAGGAAACAGGCTGAATGGAGATTAAATAAACCTATAGACATGCACTATCTTAGAGTGTCCTTGGGCACAGTGGGAAGGAAGGGAGTGACAGTTACCCACTGAGAGACACAAGCATTTCCACAGCTCTTCTGGGCTGTCACAGGGACTGGGGGACACCCAAGGGGAGAGGGTCCCCAGAGCACTTTCATACTGAGGGGGTGGGTATGAGACAATTTGGGGTGCTGGAAAAGAATATTTTAGGATGGTACAAGATTTTTTAAATGGGATATTCCAAGGAGGAACACAAAGTTGGGAATGGGAAGGTTTAAGGTGGTCTGGGTAGGAATGAGTTTAAAAAGGGAGGAGGGATAAAAAAGGCTGGTTTTTTATGAATTGTGACTGGTCAGCACACCTATCTGGCCATGCCCTGCACCTGGCTGGCACAGCCTGACCTGACTTGTCAAAAACTCCATTTCTGACTATTTTCTTGATTCAGAGACTCTGAATTCTGTGCTCATGTGTGTGTATGACTGTCTCACTGCCAGCCACCAGTCAGACCATGGGACAGCATCTGTATGTCTGTGGTGTCATCAATGGGACTGAGGGTATGTATGTTTGTGTGGGACTGCTTGTGAATGTCAATGTGAACCAGCTGTTGAGGAGGTGACATGCTCCTGGCAGCCAGAGCTGTGTGTGTCTGGGAGTGAGACAGCATGAGGAGCTGGCCAGGTGGGACCAGGGGTCTGGGCCAAGAGCCCACAAGGCAGTAAGGACCTTTGTATGTGTGTGTCTCTGGGCAGGATACAATGGGGAGAGCAAGGATCTGGGACCAGCTACAGGATAGTCTGTGTATAAGACCTGTACAGGAAGGATACACTGTGTGTGTTGTATCTGCAAGAAGGTCTACACCAGTAACTGCTGAAGCCTCCAGAGATCATCTCTCCACATGCCAGGACCCAGTGAGCCTGGGATCCAGGGGCAGCTATTGGGCAAACTGTGTGCCTGGGTCCAGATGCTGGAGAGATCCACATCATACATATATATGCCTTTTTCTGGCTAACAGACCCTCACACTGAGTAGCCAGAGGGGGGACAGCATGAGGTCACAGCTGCAGAGTGTGTTGTTGTTGGCTATGTGGCTGGTGGCATATATGTACCTATTCACACATATACATTGTGCTGGTATACACACACTCAGCCTTACTGCTGGCTGGACTTGGGAACATGGAGCAGCTTCACCTCCACTGAGCTACTGATTGAGCAACCCCTGACTAGAAATACCTCTGTGTGTTCACATATCTCTATGTGTATATGTGTATGTGTGTGTATGTGTGAGCCACAGATTTACACGTGAGCATTCCTGTCGCTCAGTTACATTTTTTAGATAAGGAGAAATAACTGCAAATTAAGGACATATGGGAAAGCAAATCAGCTGTCTCTGTTGATACCAAGGACCTCTATACACAGCTGAGCTATCTTTTATCCAAAAAGGTGGCACCAAGAGATCAAGGGACATGGGTAATAATTTTTTTCAGGAAGGTCAAGCATCATCATGTGTGGCCTTTCAGAAAGCTAAGAAAGCCTCATTCTGCAGCAGTAGGAAACAATCTTTAATGGGAATTACAAAGTGTTCCAAGCACTATCTAGCATTGCAAGTGGCACTCTTCTAAAATACTTGGAGAGGAAAAACTTGTCAGCAAGCTGCTTCTAACCTTTAAAACCTTTAAAATGAGCAAGTAAAAAGTAAGGTTTAAAGTAAACCTTTAAAACTAAGCAAGCTGAACATTTTTACATTTTCAGGCTCACTCTTCACATGCAGGGCTGGGAGAATGCTGGAAACAAAATGAACAGGTGTTTTTTTTTTCCCACAGGAGAATAGAAATCCAAACTTTGTATATTCTCACATCTTTCAGATTGCTAGCTGTCAGTTTGAAGCCCAGTAAGCATTAATCTACTGAAACTGGGAAGCCTGTGTGTAGTCCTTGTGTACTAGCACTTTTTTATGTTATATGCACAAAGCCACTGATGACAGTCCATATGATAGACAAATTACAACCCACTCATTTTGATTACAGCTTTCTATTTGTTTTGTGGAATGACTGCCCCAGTACTTTCAGATGACTGAGCTAAAGGACTGGTAAAGACAAACAGTTAAGGAGAAAATAACAAGGAACAGAAATGGTGACTGTAAATTGATGTAGTAAATGCAGAACAATCAGTCCCCACCACAGTGATGGCTGCTGAAGAGACTGACTTGAAACAGTTCTGGAAGAAACGGATCAGGCAGCTTCATATCAGTTCTGTGCTTTGGGTAAAGTTGTTCACTAAGCAAAGCCCTTTGTGACTTCTGTGTGTTCATATAGTACATACAGCAAGGCTTTTATAACACAAGATCTTCCAAAAGTGAGAATAAGACTTGCTATTAAACTGAATCAGATTAACTGGTTTCTGTCAGAAAAAGATCCCCCTTAGAGAAGGGTATGCCAAGGTCACACACCAAATCCTAGGACTGAGCTGACAAAAAATCATCAGTTGGTAATACACTGAGAGGAGTAGGTGTGCAACATATGCTTCCTGGGGACACACAGTAATGTCCTAGAGAACCTCATGCTGAGCATGCTGCAAAACTGATGGTGGCTGCTCATCTGTGCCATGCTGGGACACGGTCTCTGATTTTGAGCTGTGACCAGGCTGGGTTGCCCTTCCAGCCTGGCTCAGGTCCTTGGGAGTATGCCTATGGCACAGAACAGGCATTGGTAGGAATATCCAGCACAGCTGTAATCAAACACCCCAAATTCTCTCCTGGTCATCAGCTGGTGGAACTGTAATAGGCCAGGGGGAAAATTGCTGCTTGCATTAACATTGTAGCAATGGAACGTACTTGAAATTAAGGCTTGTTATTAAAATTTTGATTGTTCCCTCCTGATCTGTCAACACTTGAATGAATTACTGATTAATTTTATGAGACCCAGTTTTCACTTTTCAGTATTAATGCCATCACTAACTCCTGGCAGATTCTTGAGAACTCTGCTGCAATTTGTCTAGTATTAAATGGGCAGCAAAGTGATGAACCGAGGCCTTACAAAGTTCCTGCTCTGCCTTCCTTAATTGTAGTTAGAATTTATGACCACCTGGCATGGAAAAGCAGCCTCTGCACAAATGCAGCACAGTCTGAGATTGTGAATGACAGTTTTAAAAACATTTGGGAAAATCTTTTTGGTCTGTTTGGTTTCTGGAACAGGAAAGATGCCATTTTCCCACATAGGCTTTCTGAAATACTGGTAAAAAAATTGCACCTACTCAAGACATGGTTGTTATGATGCCATCATTGTGTGGGATCGTTTTCTTAGACATCTACCTACAATGAGTATACCACAGATTGGGAGACACAAGGCAGGTGTATGTTGGAAGAACCTGCTCTTCCACCTGCCAAGTTTATTTTAAATGTACATAGCATAAACAAGTTGCAGTCCAGCTGGAGTGCCATGATCAGTGTGGCAAAGCAGATGACTCTTTAATTTCTTGTAGAAGCAATGGATGGAAAATGACCCCAGCAGATTAAGGATAGTTTATCAGACCTTGGCCAAAACAAATTGATGATGTTTTGCTTAATACACTGTTAGCAATAAAAATGATTGTACTGGTTTGGTGAGAAGCCCATCTTGGGAAATGGTCGAGGGCATTTCTAGATTTAGGGCAGCATCTTGTGTTCATGACAGTGTCTGAGAAGAAGGCAAATGGGAGTGTGAAGTGATTTTGATAACAGTGTGAGGAGAAAAATATCTTACTCTCATTTGACATTTCTCAGTGCATCCTCTCTAGTATCTGACATTTAGGTTACACACTTTCTGTCATAGAGATTGTCTTAATTCTGAGTATAACAGAGTCAAACACATTGCTAATGTTATAATTTGAACTACATATATTTAAATGTTCTGGGAGTGCTAGTCGTGGGGGAGGAAGGTCAAAGGTCATTGTTGATTTGATATATACAACTGATTTAATTGCTGTTCAAAAAAATGAGCACCTCAGCAATTAGCTATTCTTCATCACTGCTGTGTCCTGTAGGCTTTTTGTTCATTTACAAAATAGAAGGCCTTGTGCTCAAGCCAGTGTAGTATTTTGACAGTCCATATGACTAACATCAACAAGAAAATGGCCAGAATAGGGCCATAAACTGTGCAAAAATACAACTCTTTGTGGGCTCTGTTGTTTTGGGTTGCGTAGTGTTCTCCTCTTAGAAGAAGACAGTGTAGCCATGAAGATTCACAAAAATGATAAGGTTATTTCAGGAACCTTTCCCCATGGGCTTTGCCCTCAGGTTGTATGGAAGAGAACAGCTACAGTGGGGGCTGAGATACAGCAAATTGCACTCCAACTGCAGCTACCAATGGTTTGCAGTCAAGATGGAAGCAGTATTTTTGGGGATTCTAAAGGTGCTTGTCCTAGGTTTTGTATCTATGTAAAATGGTAATAGGAAGACAAAGTGAAGAGTATACTTTTTAAATTACCAGTGGACAAAGATGTGTGAAAATGTGAAAGCACATTAAGATTAGGAATAGAATTCAGGATTGTATGGATACATTTGAGAGAAGCTTGTAAAACAGACAGAGATTCTGTATTCAGAAAGGACCAGTATTCCCCCAAAAAACTAAATGGGGGAAACATCATTTAAATACCATTTCCACAGAAAGGGACTTAGGGTTTGCCATGTTTCATAAGAAAACCATGAGTCAGTATTTTTAGGCTATAGCAAAAAAAAGATCCAAGAGTGGGACACAAAAAGAGATGTCTAGAAATAATCCTCATATTCAGAATGGTTACAGTGTTTAGTCTGGTCCCTGTCTTGTGAGAAAGACATGGAAAAATTGCCAGACTTCTGAATGATGTGGCCTAAGAGGGGCAGATGAAGGAAATGTGATTCTTTATTCCAGAGAAGAAAAGGCAAGGAGGTTATGTGACAGCAGTCTTCAAGTACAGAAAATACACCTATGGAGGAGATGATGAAGTGTTGTATATTATGTTCTCTCCACAGACAGAATAAGGAACAGTGGCTTTAATTTCTGTGAGGGGAATTCAAATTAAAGGAAGACTCTCTCAGGTCTTTTCTATTGTGAGAATTAATCCCACTTTCAGCAGCGGGTGGCCTGCTGATAATGTTGTCTGGTACAACCCCAGAGCAGAGCCATAGAAAAGCCTAATTTCCACCACTGGCACTCCGCTCCTGTTAATAACTGTTGATGTCAGGGCTATATTGCAATACAGACAGATCATTTTTGAAACCTTGAACTTTTTTCTTTTCAATTTTAAATCATTAAACTCTGGGAAAATGACCTATGAAACACTCAGCTAGGCTGACAAATGACCACTGTAGCCTGATGTGATTCTAAATTACCATGAACACTAAAGCAGGGTTTTCTCAGAGGACAGACGACTCAACCTTAATTGTAGTGAAGGCAATGGTGTCATTTTCATGCCAGCAGAACATATCCTACATTCTTCACTGACGTGATGAATCCAAGGCACTGCCTGGTACTTATGGCAGCCTCAGGCCACATTTGCTGTGCAGGGGTGATGCAGCCCAAAATGCTGTATGTCTAGCTGACACTACACTAAGCCATAACAAATAAACAATCTTAAATGTCAGTTATCCATGGAAAGTAGATAATTTTTTGTGAAATCATGTTAATCTAATTTCTGTCTTCTCAGTTAGGACAGATCCTGACTTCAGTAGTTAACTATACCTGAGCTGTCCCCTTTTCAATGTACAAGTTATCTCAGCAAAGGTAAATAGCAGTTGCTAATCTCAGCAGAGAGAATGTAACAACACAAGGGACTGTAGCTAACTGGGCAGTTTAGAGTCAGCACAGTCCAAGAATGGCTGGATATCTGCAGTCTGGGCAAGTCAACCCCTCCTTTAAGTCCAGACTCAAACATTTTTCAAACCTTTCACTTTTTTCTTTTTTTTCCCTTTCCCTGCTAGAAACTGTCATGCTGGGAAAATATGTCAGGGTAATCCACCCTAGAGGCAACTGCATTCTGGGGACAGCTTGAACAGGGAAAAGCAGAAAAATTATCCTAACCCTTTTCATTTATTTTTTTATATAATCAGGAGAATAGTATCAATATATTATTTTTCCACTCTTTACCTCACTTCTTAATTATTTTTTGGTCTGTTTCAAAGACTGAGCTTAACTTTAAGATCAATTTTAACTGGTTTAATGGATAAAGATGAATAATGTGCAAGAGTAATGCTAAGCATTTAGTCAGGTATTACTCTGAAATTTGGACTGAAATCCCAAGGTTCTGACCCAACAAATATTTTACATATTACGAAATTTGCTCATTGCTGTTAGAGGGCCTGTAAATCCAGGACCACTATGAACAATGTATTCTGGATTGACAGGAACACTGTATATCTGGATTGACAGGAAGCTGAACATGAGCCAGCAGTGTGCCCAGGTAGCCAAGAAGGCCAATGGCATCCTGGCCTGGATCAGGAACAGCGTGGCCAGCAGGTCCAGGGAAGGGATTCTGCCCCTGTACTCAGCCCTGGTGAGGCCACAGCTCGAGTCCTGTGTCCAGTTCTGGGCCCCTCAGTTCAGGAAGGAGATTGAGGTTCTGGAGCAGGTCCAAAGGAGGGCAACCAGGCTGGGGAAGGGACTCCAGCACAAGTCCTGTGAGGAGAGGCTGAGGAAGCTGGGGGTGTTCAGCCTGGAGAAGAGGAGGCTCAGGGGAGACCTCATTGCTCTCTACAACTCCCTGACAGGAGGCTGGAGCCAGGGGGGGGGTTGGTCTTTTTTCACAGGCGACTATCAGCAAGACAAGAGGGCATGGACTTAAGTTGTGCCAGGGGAGGTTTAGGTTAGATATTAGAAAGAATTTCTTCATGGAGAGGGTGATCAGACATTGGAATGGGCTGCCCAGGGAAGTAATGGATTCTCTGTCCCTGGAGATATTTAAAAAGAGACTGGATGTGGCACTCAGTGCCATGGTCTGGTAACTGCAGAAGTAGTGGATCAAGGGTTGGACTTGATGATCTCTGAGGTCCCTTCCAACCCAGCCAATTCTATGATTCCATGATTCTATGATTCCAGCTACTTGTATATTGTGACTTCCACAGACTTCACTGGGACTGGCCACATACTTGAACCAGAGCTGAAACATGTCACTGGTTTCATGGAACCATGGATATGTTTTTTTCCCCTCTTCTCCAAAGCAGATCATGGTCTACTTATCTGTCAAAAACTTTGCACCCAGGTACCCATTCTGAGACATGGTAGGGACTGATGCAGAGCCTTCCTGGAAAGGCAGGGAGGCAAGGGGGAAGAAACATCTCCCCCCCCCCAGGTTGTGTTTCTCACCCCTCAACTTGACGAGACAAGTTTTTGAAAAGGTGCATTTTGTTTCCCTCAAAACGTTATCTGGGAAGTGAGCTCAAGAAATTAAAGTAATTCAACAGAAATTAAAATCTCTTTGCTATCACTGAGGTTATGTTATACATCTGGCAGCATAGCAAAGCTTGTAGAGTGGTGAAGATAATTCACCAAGAATCAGCCCCATCTATCAAAAAAAGTAATTGTTCTGTGTGTTCATTCTGTCTTTGGTCTCAAAGTCTACTTTTACTCTTATTAATATAATAAGAGAACAACATCTGATGGCTGCAGTGTTTAACTGACATTCAGAAATGTGGCTGCAGATCACAGCTGCATATCAGAGATACTTTTACACTATTAAACTGGATAACTCCAATCATATAGTTACAATAGAAGTGTTCTCAACCTCTAAATACATACCAAGGGACCTGACTGTCCATGTTCCATTTTTAATATATATGTCAAACACTGATGGCATGAGAAGATGAGGTAATTGATAGTAAAGTTGGAAATGGTAGGGGAATAATATGACAATACTCAAGATGTCATTAAGTTGTTACAGGCATGAAAAGCCCCATAAAATACCACTGTCCCTACAAAGCTGTGAATTTCTGTTTTAAAACCAGCAGCTATTTTCTGTTATTCATTTATTGCCATATGGGACTGTGAAATGCTCAGTGTTGTCAAGGGATCAGTTCACTTCTTTTACAGATCTGAAAAGGGTGCCCCAATTAGCATAGAGATCAAATGGGTGCTGTATCTTCCTGAAGAAGCTTCCTGCCCTTCAGTGTCTCCATCCTGATGTGAACAGTCTCTCTTAGAGAAAAGATACGGAGTAGGAGAAGAGTAAATGTAATAGAAAACATAACCAAGCCTCGTGAAGGAGAGGTGAGCAGGACCTCTTGGGTCATAAAGCCCCATCCCTTCCCAGACATCATTTAATGACATTTTCAAATGCTGGGCTCCCCACCAGGCTGACCTAGCAGCACCAGTGACTTCATGGGGGACTACATGCAAATTGCTCAATTGATATTCAGACATTCAAGTTCCTTATTTAACCTCTTTAGGAATTAAAAGAGATTCTGGCTTCAATGTCTCTAGATGAACAGCTGCTGTCTTCAGAGTATCTCCTTAAAGAGAATAAATGTCTCAATTGCTCCTTATTTCTGTGGCTAGAGTTCATTGTTTAATTCTAGATTATAATTACATCATTTTCTGAGGTTTTATCAGTCCCCACACTTTACTGAGCTCTGGATGACCACAGCTAGTTGAATTTAAATGGTCCTGTTCATTGTGCAAAGTAGCCAAGTGCAAGTGAAGGTTGACCCTGGAGCATTGTTCTTAGCCTGCAATAGGACCAAATTTGAGAAGAAAGTGGTGCAGTGGCTTGAATAAAATCCTTTCCCTTTTCTGGGGAATTGTTAATTAATTGTGAATTAAGTACTGTTAATTTTCTTTTGTTCTCACCTGGCAAAATTCTTGGGGTGCAGAGTGGTAGTGCCTGGCCCAGAAGGAGCTCAGCTTATTTCAGTCTCTGGCTCTTGGGTTGTTTTTTGCACAGGAAATGCTCATATTACATAAAGGGCATCGCATACAAGGTGTGGTTACTCATGCATTTTTTCTGTTTTCTGGAAGACTGCAATGGAAGCAGAAAACAAACAAAAAATCAAGCTCCCAAAACGGAAACCTAAATGGTAGGGGCTGCATGTGCTTTTACATAAGTGTCTACAAGATGTTCCTGCTATTTCTCTTTAGTGGCCACAGCTTTCTATGTCTCTCGGGGTAGCTGTTGGGACTGAAGCTGCTGATGGTTTGGCTGCAGGGAATATGGCCTCAGCAGCAGCTGCTTTGCAAACCAAGTCTGGATGTTAATCAGGGACAGCAACACATGGCTGTGAGGGGGCAAGTCCAGTGGTGTGTCTCTAAATGACTTGTGGCTGGAGAAAGCATGAGCCAGGTCACTGAGTCAGATGCTACTCTTTACCAGAAGGTGTGTTTTCCTCCCAAGAATTGAGAAGTGCCTGACTTTGAGATTCATGCCTGGGCCCCACAGAAATTTGGCTTTGAATGGGGTGTTCTCCTTCATGAGCTACTATTACTCCTCTTTTTTGAGATGATTTTTTAAAAATACGTATTGATTGTAAACTGTAGTTCACATTGATTTGTTTGGAACTGGGGGATGACTTGTAGTAACTCCTAAAGTCACTTCCAACCCCGTTGGCTGAGATCTATGCTGTGAGACTTCCAAGACTACCTGCTGAAAACATCTGGGGTTTTGCCAGTAACAAAAACAAAGCCCAGTTCTACTCCTGTTCTGTAATCCACTGAAAATCAGCAGTTGCTTTGCCACAAATAGTCTGTGCTTGGATTGTTTAATAATAATTATTAACATAACTTAAAAAATGTAATCTACATCTGAAACTTTTACTATTCCTGGCTGCTTCAAAACTTGAAATTATATTGGAATAAATTTGTTGTCTTCAATGATTTTTATTACCTGGACTTCTTATATCTTTTTGCTTTCTTAATTTTTTTAATACAAAAAGAAGCAAATGTTTTTGTTAATAAACAAGCGCCACATCACATTGCTTCTCTGCATGAACTGTTTATGTTGTGTGTGTAAACATAACTGTGTATTCATTGTTTTTGGGATGTCTTAAGTCAGCCAGAGAAGACGAAAAAATGTTTGGGTTATCTTAATATCAATATGTGTACAAAAGGCTTATGTTAAAATGTAATCAGTATTCTTACAGTCTATAAATCAACATTAAAGCAAATTTGTTCTGTAAGTATTCATTCTTCTGCTCACAGCTTGGAAATAATAAATATTTTTTGCCTTCCAGGTTGTTGTAGCAATTTTAACTAAAGGCTAAGTAGTACTGTGGATTGTGTAATATAACTTTTTATGTAACACCACAAATCTGTGGGACCTCTGATCCCACAGGTGTCCATGGAATGATAATCACTGACTTTGGTAGCAACTACTTCTAATCTTATGCAAATGCAACTAAAAAGGACTGATCTTGTAAACTGCTGACTACCTTAAAATCCTACTGAAAAAAAAGCCCCATACAAATTGTTTTATGTTGTTATTTCCTGGAGTCTGGATCTGATTTAGTATCTAGAGATAGCTATCTTGAAATTGCTAGTTTTTGTCACAATTGTTTTAAAATCGGAAACTATGGTTATACTCAGTGTTTTAGGCAGCAATGTAAACACCATCTGTGCAAAATATTTATAATTATTTACAAACAAAAATATATATCATGGAAGCTTTTTCACAGCACCAAACTGGCACACTAATCTAACAGAATGTGTCCCCTAGTCCTGTCCATATGCTGGTTGCCCTTAGATTAGTGACATCCACTGCAGTTCCTGGCTGTTTTCTTTCTATGTGTAATTATTTTTGTTTGATGAACAGTTTAAGAAGACTGAAGGACTTGCCAACTCATGAGAAGGGAAATGCCTGGTCATTCCTATATCAGTGCTCTTCCTTGGTCCATGGAGAGGTTTTTACTGTTTAGGCATCACACAGTTGAAGGATGAGTTTACCCTTGGAGTGACAAAGGGTATCCCTCCATCTGAAGTGCTATCTGATTTCCTTGGGATGAGGAGGTGCATATCTAAGCCAAATGCTGTGCTTGAAAAATCCCTAGAAGACCATGGGCCTGTGTGTCACAAGAAAAGAAGAATTTATGTGTACCATGTATGCTGCCTAGAGCTTGTTCTCAAAAGTCAGCAATAAAGTTCTCAAAGCCAGCATAAGAATAACACAGAGTTCCTTTAGCTTGTCCAGAGGAGAGCCACAAAAATTATCAGCTGGCTGGAGCACCTCCTATATGTAGACAGGCTAAGAAAGTTGGGGTTGCTCAGCCTGGAGAAGAAGAGGCTCTGAGGTGATGTTATAGCAGCTTTCCAATACCTGAAGGGGGCCAACAAGAAAGCTGGGACAATGGTTTAAAAGAGCTGAGATTTAGATTAGATATTAGAAGGAAATTCTTTACAATGAGGCTGGTAAGGCACTGGAATAGGTTGCCCAGGGATGTTGTGGCTGCTCCCTCCCTGGAAGTGTTCAAAGCCAGGTTGGATGGGCCCTTGAGCAACCTGATCAAGTGGTAGGTGTCCCTGCCCATGGCAAGGGAGGTTAGATTTATATGGTCTTCAAGGTCCCCAAACCATTCTATGATTCTTTAAGTCAGTGGAAGTACGGTATCCCACCCACAGACACCTGTAAAAACATATCACTGGATGGCCATGAGCATATTAATAAAATTTTAACTGTGATAGTCTGGGCATCCCATTTGAGGGGCTAATTTGCAATTTGTCGTAGTTTGAAGGTTCCCAAGAAAGAAGTCTTCTCTCAGAGCTGTTAATAATAACAGTGAAAAGCACATAGATGCCAAGGCACAAATGTCAGCCTGTGATACAGGTAAATAATAAAGATTCATCTGTCCTGAAATTAATAACATTGAAACATTTCCAAGTGCAGAAGGGCCAATGCCCCAGCTGCTGACCTGGCTGCTCCTGCCAGACTGGTCCTGGATCCAGTGGGATGTACCAGGAGCCAGCAGGGCTGAGGGAGGGCTGCATCAGTCCACCTTGCTGATTCAGTGTGTATCCCTTCAAGATGTGAGCTTTGTTTCCTCCTTTCTTGTTGTTACAAGAGGTAAGGAGATGCTTGTAGTCCTACCAGCCTGTGCTGGGCTCCTTGTTCCAAATTGCCACACACAGAAGGGCAGCTGGAGCCTTTGGCTGCAAAATCATTACAGAATGATATAACTGCCTGCAGTCATTTCCCAGTGCTGTGGGACCAATCCAAAGCTCGTGGCAGTGTTCAGAGCCCCTGAGTGAATCAGGCACCATCTGTGCTTGTGGGCTGTTTGTGTATGGGAAGTGTTGGGTAAATATGTAGCCACAGCACGGGAAGGCAAATCCCCCTCGTTTGTGTGGAGGGAAGGAGGGGGGGAGGGAAATGTTTGTGTCCTCTTCATGGGCCTGAACACATAGGGCAGGTTGTGATGGGGGTGGGAAGGAGGGTGGTATGGTGGAGAGATGGGGGTGTTGCTATCCAGAAAGCTCAAAGGTGCTGCTGATCAAACTGTGTGTGAAGGGATGTATTTGTGGTGCTGGCACTAGGTATTAGTGTTTCTCACTGAAAACTTGGAATAAAGAGGAGGGAGATTAGGCAGAACCAAAACCACAGCTGGGTCTACTCTCAAAGCAGGCTGGATGAAGCAGGGACAAAACTCTTGTTTGTGGTGGTGCAGAGCAGGAGTACAAGAAGGCATGTCTGGTCTCTGCCCCCCACCTCTGATCTGTTCAGCCCACTTTCAGAACAGGGGGGTGGCCATGCCCGAGTCTCCTAATGTTGGATCTTTGTTTTGACAGAAGAGGCAGTATGAGGAGACAGAGTCCAGGGGGAAAAATGAGCAGAAAAGGGCACTACAGATATTTTTATAGCAAGGTTGTGGCAGCCACGGCATTAGCCAGAGAAGTGCCAAGAGGTGCTGTGCATTGCCCTGACCTGTACTGGATAGGTGCAAAGGTCTGGGGGGTAGTTTGTGTGGGCTCACTGTATTTTTGCTGAGGTGTAGCACAGAACTGACTTCTGGACTCCAAATTGGAACCCAAAACCTCTGCAGTGTGGAGGTGAGCAGATACACCTGCAAATCTGGGTGGCTCTGCCACAGAGCATTGGCAAAGCATCCCTAAGTACATCACTGCTTTTAGCAGGATGCAATAGACTCTTTTCCACCTGAACAGTGATAAAGGTTTCTTTCTGCTCTCACTAAACCACATGGAGGTAACCAAAGGTAAATGCAAATATCTGAAAAAATTTGTGTGCTAGTTCAATAAGCATGTACACTGCCAAAAAGAGATACCAAAATAAGTGAGTCAGAGCTTTTTGAACACATAAAGAATTTAAATGTATTATTTTTATTTCTGTCTGGAGCCTTTGTTTATTCGTTGTACATGATGTCATGAGGGAATGGAGAGCTTTCAAGGATAAATGATGGAATACAAGGTCTTCTATGCCTGAGTCACAGGAATATTTATGACCCTTAATAACTAGGTAAATAGAGATTACAAATGACACATTCACATATCAATGGATTTCTGTTTTGGTAAAAGTGTAATAATGGGTTGGTTTCAGTCCATTTCATAAGCTGTTGTTCCCAAAACCCAAGTATGACATAGAGACAGTATGAGATACAACGCTTAGATATGGTGCATTTGATGGATTTTTCATAGGCTGATCAAAATGTCTGGCTATAAAGGAAAATGTTTTGTTTTTCTTAAAATGAGCTGTTTGAACTCCTTGGCACTGGGTACAGGGTGAGAATGTGCATGTGGGTTTACATTTGATCAGAAGGGACTTAGACAAATTTTAGGCAGGAAAGCCTATTATATGTTATTAAATGTAGAAGGTTTTCTCTGGCTGAGGAAGTAATCTGGAGAACTGGGAAGTGATTCTGGGAAAACACCTCTCTCTGCCAATCCAAGAAAGGCTGCTAGGCTAAACATGTTGGTTTCAGTAAGTGCAGCTACTGTTATCTTCTTTTGCTGTTAGATCTCCTGTAAACAGCAGCTCTAGATTATGGTTAAGGCCAACTAGCAGTAGGCAACCAAGAAAGACAGAAAGTCCTGGTGTTGACTCTGGTAACCAGTGCAGTTCCTCAAGTGCCTGCAGGCTTTGATGCAGGAAGGAGCTCCCACATGCAGCCAGAGGGGAACAGAGAGATGGAAGAAACTGGTTTGCTTTTTCAGGTGAGGACAAATCATGCAAAAAGTTAACTATCTGAGGAGGGTGTGGAACAAGTAATTTTCCCACTTAGGCACTGTCTTGAGATTCTCAGCACTTGGCATACAGGGTAACATGTCAGCTGTAGAGCTCCTTTAGCTTTGCTGTCCCCTGGGTGGATGCAGGGGTAGATCATGTTCCTGTGCTACCACAGACTGTGTAGTCACCAAGGCAGACATAACCCCTGCTCTATGAGACCTCTGTGTGGCCTCTCCCTTTGGGCCCTTCCTTATCAAACCATTCCACAGGCATTCCAGGGCCATTTCTCCATTCTGCCTCCTGCCCCACGGGGCTGGACCCAGGACCCTCCCCACACACCCTCAGCAGAGCTCCCTACCCCCTACCCCAGCCCCTGTCCAGACATCCCCAGAACTTTCTGGCAGTGGGAGTTTCCTTGGTGTGGGTCCCCAATGGGGTCTTGTCAAGGGGGTCTGGCAGCCCCTCCTGTGGGCTGTGGCTAGCCGAGGCCCTGTGGATGTGCCCTGCTGGAGGTTTTGGGTGCTGAGAGCAGCACTGTGTCTCTCCCATTCACCCCAATGGTAGAGAAGCAGAAGAAGCTGTATCCAAGGATGAAGTATATATGTCTGGTCATCTGAGGTAGTGAACCTTCTGAACCATGAAGTGTGGAGGATTTCCATGAGCAAGAAGCCATCTCAGATCCTGACTTAGTCAAACCTGAATGTTTCCATGACAAAACCCATAGCTGTGTTTCTGACGGGATGCCAGGTGCAGGCTGTCCAAAAGCGGTCTGGGATTGGGGACGAGGAGAAAAGGGACTGGGCTGTGATCTGTAGTGTTCCACCAGAAACAAAAGGACACGCTGCCCAGGAGCAGTCTGTTTAAACTGAGGAAGAACGTGTTCCCATGGTTCTCTTGGGAGTTTCTCATCTTCTAACTGACTGCGCAATTCTTAACTTGTGAAAGATGAAGAACTCCAACTGCTGGGCTTCTGTCACTAAGCTATTAATAATAAATATTGTCTCCGGTCCTGTAGAGGAGACAAAACTTTAAGGAAAGAGCTAATTGCTTACTCTTACATCTAGATTCCTTCTGTTTTGCTGGGATGATTTCTGTCTGGCTATAGGTAGTAATTGTGGAGCATAGGCTAATGGAAACAATAATACAGAATAACAGAAATACAGTGTAAGAGACCAATTATGCATTTACATAAAACTGCCAGTATTTCATTGAAGTTCACTTTCATCTCATTGGAACAAGCGAGATTACAGATGTTCTTCTGGGAAATTATTCTTCAATAAGAAAAATGACATCGTTAGGAATCTTTTCCTAATTTCTTTCCAAAGACTTGTTCAGTTAATATCATTCAATTTTTTCAGATGCCTTCTCTAACCAATTTATGCTGCTTCTCTTTGTTCAAATCCTTTAAACAGTGATAATGGTGGTGGCAGATTTGAAAGTCCACAGGCCTTAAGCAATGTCTGACTGTTTCATTTATATTTGTGTATTTTTTTCCTCATTTATCTTAAAACTGACAAACTGTTATATTCAAGAATAATATATACATCTTTTTTTTTTTTTTCTTGAAATATCAAATAGCAAGTTTAAAATGGGAATCTTTTGTGTCAAATGTCAAATGTCCTGGGAGAAACCAGTAGCTGTGCTTTGGAATATATGCATTGCTCAGCCATTCATAGCAGCAGGTTTTGCATTAGAACTTCTAAGAATTAGATTTAATCATGCCGTAGACTCCTGGAGCTGTTAATAAACGCAGCACCTTTTTCCAGAACTGTATCATCTATATTTTTTCATAATTTTAGGAGTCAGTGTAACCTGCTACCTCTAACAGATGCTTTAAAGGTACCCCTTTCTCATAGATTCAGTTCTCACCTTTCTTCTTTTCCTGGACTAACTAAAAACAATCACAGGAATTAGAGCTGGTAGAAATTATGCTTAATGTGGAGGTTGTAAAAGGAGAGAAAAAAAAGGTTAGACAGCCAATTCCCAGAGCTATAAAGAGGGCTGAGTTTGTAAATCAACATTTGCACTTCTGATAGTGTTTTACTTTGTTCTTAATTTCAATCCATAAATTGAAACTTACATTCCTGGTACTTTTCCATCACTACGTGCAACTTTTTTACAAGCTCTCAATTCACCAGACCAAGTGAAGAGGTCAATACTAGATAGGAAGAAACTGCTGCCAATGAGAGGGCTTTGGCCTTCACTCACATAATTCATCTCAGTGGACCTCCCTAGAAGTCTTAGCACACAATACAACATCCAGCAAGCAGACAGTAATATTGTTCAGGCCACAAACAAGCCAATAAAAGACAACCCAAACTAAAATGGAGTACTTTTGACATGGTACCCAATTTAGCTGTGGAACTGTTGGCTTCAATGAGTTAGGAAAGGGACTGAGCAAAAATCAGGAGGCAAGTGCATCAGGGCTATAAATCACAGCCCAACAGCAGTGCTCCTCTGGTGAAAGCAGAGTATGAAGAGACTTGGAGGAGAAGGGAGATGTCTAGTTTTTAACAATATTATTTATTTCTAAACTCAGCTTCATGGATTGTTCAAGATGATTGCACACAGGTGGAGCAAAATGAAGTGCAGGCTAAACCAAGTGCAGAACAAAGCAGTGGGCAGTGACACAACACCTCCAAAGCAAACTGCTATATGTTGCTCAGGGTTACTGAGACTGGGCCAGGTAAATTTTTACAGCTGATTCACATAAGACTGCAGGCTTAAGCTTAAAGATACAAAATCAAAGATCTGAAGTCAAAGATCTCATCCCCTTTCTTCATTCCCCCTTCCTCTCTCTCTCTGTTCTTTTATCTCATGATTTGAATTAGATCCTTGCAAAGACCAATATTGTTTGTGCTTCCCTCAAATCACATCAATGCAGATTGCAACTATGTACAATCAGCTGAAAGCACTGCATAATTTATTGTGTGAAAGCAGATTTACTTATTTATTTATTTATTTATTTTGTAGTGGCTGTTGTACTGAGACTGTCTTGCACCAGAGGCAGGAATCTGCTCTGTTTTTTTTTTTTTATTATTATTTTATTTTTCCCCCACTATAGACATCATCTCTTGAATTTGCTGGAATTAAGTCCCAGGCACTGAATATCAACCTTTGATCTCAGAAGCTGGCACGAGTAGAGTTTCTTTTCAAGTTGTTTTCTTTCTCGGCTGGAGCAACAGCCTGGGAGGTTGTTAATGAAATCTCCTTATTCTTCATTGTTATTTCCCTGTTCACCTGCTCACAGCAGTTAAAGGGAAGCACCAGTGTGCTCTGTACTATCCCTTCAGCTCCTGCTCCACAGGACTGCAAACTCTGGGGTGTAAAGAGAGCTGTGTGAGAAGAGCACAAGGCAATGGCTCCTCACTGCCTGTTCTTCCATGGATGTACTTGGTGTTTACATACCCTAGGAGCAAGCATGTTGCTGATGCCATGAGATTGGCCAGGCTAGATGCTATTCAGTGCATCCTACAGCAAGCAAGAGGCACAGACATGCAGTCACAGAAGAGTGACACAAAACTGCTCAGCAGAATCCAAATTCTGGCAGAGCTACATTGTTGAGTCAGTCCTCTAGAGTAGCTTGAAGGGATCTTCGACTTCTGAATTCTTTTTCCTATAAGGAGACCATGGTAAAGACCTTGCTGCAGGTCAGAGATGCCAGGCCACTCAGAAGCAGCAGTAGCATAATTTATTATTTATTGAGTGCAGGCATCACACCAACATGCAGCATTGGAAATGAGACTGGAAGAATTCAGGCATTATTAAACATCTTATTGTTTCCATGACTGAGTGAAGTTGAAGCCTGGCTTTGACCCCCTTTCTTTCCCCTCCAAAATGTTTCTTTAGTCTAAGATATTTCGAGAGACCAGAAAAGATATTATTTCCTCCAGAAAAAACTAAAATCAGACAACTAATTTCTGGATGATTTTTTTCACCTTCAGCAATCTTATTTCAGAAATTCTTTAAAGCTCGGCTCAGAAAGGCCAGAAGAAAAATTAATCTGTTGGGTGTTAATTGTCTTTGATCCCATCCAGCCATCAGTCCTATTGCTGTGTCTTCTCATTGGCTTGTTGGTGCCTTTTTGGGTGGCAGGATATTTCAAGTAAACATCTGCTTAGGGAAATTTGTTAGAAGCTATCAGCTCTTTCCATGACTGCTGACTACAGACACATAAGGGACAAATTCTCTAAGTGTGTAGGGACCCAGAGCTGCAGACAGGCACCCTATGCATTTTCAGTAGCATGTAGGTCTTTTTAACATCACTGTAAAGCTGTAGGACATGAATCACTACATAGGAATCAAATTAATTACACTAAGAACTTCTCTCTGAATTTTAGCTGTCACACCCCTAGAAAAAAATAGGCTTCAAGTAATCTTATGGGGGGATTAAATCCCAAGATGTAGATGGAGAAAATTGCTTTCAAAATAAATCCACTGACATCAGAATTCTTCTTTACTGTGCTGTCTTGGCCATCACCAAAGTAATCTGTACAAAACTAATGACATTACTTTTTCTTTCTATAGCAACAGCTACTTCTGGGAAAAAGTATAGGAAACAGAATAAATTCAATTATGTTCCATGGATGACCATTCATGTCATGTCAGGTAATTGAGTCTGCAAATAGGGTTGAATGAGGTTTCCTGTCTTTCTAGCAGAATACAGAAAGCATGTACAATCTCCTTGCCATTTACAAATAAATACTGGAATATTGAAAGGACCACAAGATGAAATCTGATCTAGGCAATTACTTCCATGTATCTTTATTGGTGTGCTGTGATAATTTGCCTGTCTAAAAGCATTTCACAGCTGCTTCCAAATATGACCCAAAATGTTACAGTGCTTTTATTCACAGTATCTCCTTTCCCACCAGTAACCACGGAAAAAAAGTCTCAGATGATATAGTAAGTTTCTTTAGAAAAACCTGGGCTGAGATAGATTATATTAGGAAATATTTTTTCCCTGAAAGGGTCATCAAACACTGGAATAATCTGCCCAGGGCAGTGGTGGAGTCACCATCCCTGAAGGTATTTAAACAGCACGTAGGCCTTCTGCTTAGGGATATGGTTTAATGGTGAGCTTACAGTGTTGGTCAAAGGTTGGAATGAATCATCTTGAAGGTCTCTTCCAACAAAAGACATTCTGTGGTTCTATTATTCTGTGATTCTCAGACTTCTTTCTCACTGAAGCAAGAAATATACTTTTGAAAGAGCTAGCAGGGGGAAATGCACCCTTAGGAACAACTTCCCGAGGACAAAAAAAAGGAGTGCTTCAAGACAGAATTAGGGTTTTAAAGATGCTCTTTTCCCAGTGACTCACAGACAGCCAGTGTTTCCTAGAGCAGTAAAGACTTTTCTCCTCTTTCCTGACTTAATAGCAAAACACATTTCCACAATTCTTAAAGATGTTTTTACTCTCATCCTTATCAACCACAAAATCAGCAAAGCAGAAAGTAATGGGTGGGTTAACTTTACAGCAAAAGTAAACTCAAGAGGCCAATGTTTTGTTTTGATGTTAGGATATGAAACTTTTTTATGCAAGATGTGTGTAGCTGGGAATGGAAATAGCTGCTTTTCCTGATATGGCTTAGAATTATTTCTGAAGCCAGACTATATAGAAAAGCTCAGGTGAGCTTCATCCACCTGCAGAGAGCCAGCACAGGGGAAATACAGCTGTAGGATAATTTGGTTGCATAAAAGCATTATGGAAATCTCACTGACATTACAAAAATTAGTCTTCTTAATATAATGCAAAGGGATTTACAGGTTGTCTTTCACACTCCTGAGGTCATCGTTTACTACTTTTGGTCTCAAAAAAAAGTTTTTGCCACCAGGTAAAGAAGCAGGATTCCTTGCCAAGTGTCACATCACTAATGTAGGAACATAGCACATCTATGTTTCCAGAAATGTCAAGTCACAAGCACATTCCTGCCTTTTTCTTTATATTGCAAAGGAAAACAAAATCAGGTTTACTCTGGGTATTGTAGCTGCAAGCCTAAACATAGAATTGCTATTATTTCTCCATATTAAATGTAAAATATAAATCTTGGAGCTATTGGATGTTGTTAAATTCTCTCATTCTATCTAGCAAGTTATATGATTACATTCACTCATTTAGTAATTTAAAGGCTTCTTTATTCCTTTTTCTACCACAAATGACTGATTTATCTCTCCAGCAATTAGGAAAAGCCTGCTGTGGGTTTTGCTTTTTGTTGGTTTTTATTTATTCATTTTGTATCTGAATATTCTTCTCTGAATTTTGAAGGAAGAATCAGTCAAAACCAATTTGCAGATATTGTGTTTAAAGGGTTTCTACAATTTTAGTAATAATTAGCTGTGATTTTTAAATCAGTCTTCAGAGTTTAGAAAGAAAAGTTCAGAAAGAGTTTAAAAAAAAAAACAGCACACCAAAAAAACATGTCCTAAGCATTAGTGGACGTTTTGCCAATATTTTTTAAAGCTCACAGACCAAGCCAAAGCCTATCTCTGTTTATAATTTCAGAACAATACAAACTTTGCATGTAACAGATAGTAGTGATGGCTATCGTAGAATAATAGAATGGTTTGGGTTGGAAGGGACCGTAAAGCTCGTCTAGTTCCAACCCCTCTGCATGGACAGGGACACCTCCCACCAGACCAGGTTGCTCAAGGCTCCATCCAACCTGGCCTTGAACACTTCCAGGCAGGGAGCAGCCACAACCTCCTTGAGCAACCTGTTTCAGTGTCTCACCACTCTTACAGGAAAGGATTTCTTCCTAATGTCTAACCTAAATCTCCCCTCTTCAAGTTTTAAACCATTTCCCCGTGTCCTCTCACTACACACCCATGTAAAAAGCCCTACCCCAGCTTTCTTGTAGGCCCTCTTCAGATACTGGCCCCCCTTCAGAGCCTCTCCATCTCCAGGATGAACAACCTCCGCTTCTTTAGCCTGTCTTCACAGAGGAGGTGCTCCATCCCTCTGATCATTTTAATGGATCTCCTCTAGACACATTCCAGGAGCTCTGTGTCCTTCTTATGCTGGGGACTCCAGAACTGGACACAGTACTCCAGGTCAGGTCCCACAAGAGCAGAGCAGAGGGGAAGAATCACCTCCCTCGATTGTCTGTCTGTGCTTCTTTTGATGGAGCCCACGACCCAATTGTCTTTCTGAGCTGCAAGTGCGCATTGACAGCTCATATTGAGCTTCTGGTCCACCAGCATCCTCAAGTTCTTCTCCTCAGGGCTGTCCACAATGCTTTCTCCTCCCAACCTGTGTTCATGCATGGGCTTGCCTTTACCCAGCTACAGAACCTTGCATTTGGCCTTGTTGAACTTCATGCAGTTTGCTGGAGTGCACTTCTTGAGCCTGCCAAGATCCCTCTGGATGACATACTTTCCCTCTGGCATGTTGACTACCCTACACAATTTAATGTTATCAGCAAACTTGCTGAGGGTGCATTCAATTCCACTGTCCAAGTCGCTGACAAAGATGTTAAACAGCACTGGTCCAAGTACTGGCCCTTGAGGAACACCACTCATCACACATCTCCATTTGGACACTGAATCCCTGATCACAACTCTTTGGGTGTGACCACCCAGCCAGTTCCTTATCCAACGAATGGTCCATCCATCGAATCCGTATCCTTCCAGTCTAGAGATCAGAATGTTGTGCAGGACAGTGTCAAATGCTTTGCACAGGTCCAGGCAGATGATGTCTGTTGTTTAGCCTTTGTCCACTGAGGCTGTGACACCATCACGAAAGGCCACCAAATTAGTCAGGCAGGACTTGCCCCTAATGAAGCTGTATTGGCTGTCACTAATCACCCCTTTGTTATCTGCTTGCCTTAGCAGAGCCTTCAGGAGGATCTGCTCCGTGAGCTTGCCAGGCACAGAGGTGAGACTGACTGGCCTGGAGTTCCCTGGATCTTCTTTTTTTCCATTTTTGAAAGTGGGTATTATGTTTCCCCTTTTTCAGTCAGTGGGAACTTCACCAGACTGCCATGACTTTTCAAATATGATGGACATACTTTATTCAACTTCATTCATCAGTTCTTTCAGGAGCTGTGGGTGAATCTCCTCAGGTCCCATGGACTTGTGTACTTTCAAGTTCTTTAGGTGGCCTTGAACCTGCTCTTCATCTACAGTTGGGAACACCTTCCTTTTCTCAGTCCCTGTCTTTGGCTTCTGCAACCTGGAGGGTGTCACCAGAGTCCTTGCCAGTGAAGAGAGGCAAAGTAGTCACTGAGTATCTCAACCTTCTCTACATCTCAGGTGGCCAGCTCTCCTGTTTCCTTCTGGGGTGAGCTCACATTTTCCCTGGTCTTCCTATGAAAACCATTACATCCTAGTGAAGCCATCAAGAGATACAGAGTATTAAGTCAGAGAAATGTGGCAAGCTGGTGAATGTTGGGCTGTAGCATGATATATGAAAAAGAGAAAATAACTAAATAAGTCTCCTTTGCCCCCCTTTTCTTTTCTTTTTTTTTTTTCTGAATGTCT
Source organism: Phaethornis superciliosus (assembly GCA_023637945.1). Taxonomy (NCBI): domain Eukaryota; kingdom Metazoa; phylum Chordata; class Aves; order Apodiformes; family Trochilidae; genus Phaethornis; species Phaethornis superciliosus. The sequence continues at coordinate 180,024,972 of JAJQWJ010000001.1, read as the reverse complement.
GTACACTATTCATACCTTAGAGAAATACTCTGAAACATAATTTGTGAATGCAATATTTCAGTTCTGCAATTTCAAATTTTCTCTGAAACATGCCAAATTTTGTTGTGCTGTTAGTTAATTGAGCATCTTTGAAATTTTAACTAATTTACATTTTTTATTAAAAAATGGAGGCTTGCTCTTCTAAATTCTTGCCTTTAAAAATAAGACCCATTTGGACTGTCTGTGAAAGTGCAGGAGACAAATTATCTGTCAGCAAGAGTGAGGGGGAATATGATGGAAGAACTAGAAGGAAGAAAGAAATAAAGGAAACAAGGGAGGGAGAACTGATGGGGGAAGGAAAGAACAACTAACTGCAGATACTGTAAGACTTGATTAGGTCCAAAATTGCAAAGCCAAGTTGTAGGTTTTTCAGGTGAAGATTTTTTGTTTTTTATAATCAATACCTTTGCATAAAGAAGCCCAAACCTCTGATTGCCAGTGAGTCATCATTGTTGCACAGTCTGTAAATCACTGTTAAGTGATTTAGGAGAAAGACATTGAAAAGACAGAAGCAGCAGAAAGAAACAAACCATTCTAAAAGAAAAGCAAAAGTCAAAATGCTGCTTTTTACATAGGGATTCTCTGAGTTTATTATGCTCCTAATTCAACTCACACTGATGGCAACTGGCAACAGCTGAGTAATGTGAGTATTACTGCTGAGTAATGTGCTATTGGAGGAACCCCTCTGCCTGGTGTTTTAATTCCTGTGGGAGAAGATTCACAGAGTTAGGCTCAAAGAGCTTCTCTCAGGAAGGATTCACAGGGCTTTTCCAAGGCTGGCTGGTAGGCTGCTTTTCTGCTGTCTGACCCTAAGGTTTGCACCCAGAGGTTTCCAGCAGGCTGGCTGGATAAACAGCCAGGTTGTGGCTCGCCTGGAACATCCACAGGGAAATATACAGAAGCCTGATTATTTTCAAGTGCTTGTCTGAGTTCTGGTCAGAGCTGAAAACCAGAAAAAGAAAACATCTCTAATTTGAATTCAGGACCATCTGTGTGAGCAGCTAAATCTCTGAGTACTTTAAGGAATATACTGTTGAAAAGTCCTACATCCAAAGATGGTAGTTAATAATGACATGGAGCAATAATGAAAAGGGAAGGAGAAAAAAATCAATGTTTACAGGGCTTAATTAGATGACAACAAAAAAGTATAGCCAACCTATTTTCCCATTCTCTCTCAGGTATATTACCAAGTGGAAAGAAATCAATCATCTACAAATGCACAGGTTTAAAACCTTAATTCAATTTTTATTCTGAAAAATAATAAATAAAACTTTCTCTGAAATAATTGAAATTCTATTCTATGCTATTTGTTGTGTCACTATGTGTTGGCTTTTATTTTTTTTAATTCCTTTCTTTGCTGCTGGTCACTGTCACAGGCAAGATACTGGGTTGTGTGGGCCTTTGAGTCTGACACAGAAGGGCTCCTAAGTTATAAAGATCTAATTCCTCTTTAGTTGGTGTAATGTAAAATATTTCTGCTTTTTTCAAATGACCTAGCTATTGATCCCAGAAAAGAGAAGGATAGTATGTTCTGGATTCTGGAAACACCAGCACCCTTCACCTAGGGGAGCAGTTCCTGTGGAGCTAAATCCACATCTGTTTCATAACTGGACCTTCTGTACAGAGTAGAAGCAGTTACCCAGAAAAGAAAAACACTGCCTGCCAGCTTGCACCATGTTCCCACTCATGATAACCTGATCAACAGGATACTAAGCAGGATTAAATGTTTTCCTCTCAAGCAGAATACTTCCCAACTGAATAGGCAAGAGCTCAGCAATTACAGGCTGGAGCATATTAGCCCCTGTGGTGAGCCCTGCAGTCAGGCAGTACTTCACAGTGAATTATGTGCTCAGAAACTCAGGTCTTTGCTGAAAGCACTGTACACTTTACATGAGCCTGGATCTGTCCCTTAGCCTCTTAACTCACTGCAGGAACTTCATCCACGAATGGCATTTGTTAAACATTCTGGTTTTGTCTGACTGTGTATTGAGAATGTGGCTGCTCTGCAAATGGATTGTCAGGAATGTTTGCACTTTGGGCTCCAGTTTAATTTCCTCTGATTGGAAACACTGTTCTGGATTTTGAATACTTCTCCTTTCCTATCAGTGTTCAAGCACTGAGATAAATAAACCAGTAACATGGATTTGAAAGTTATAGAAAATACAGGGGAATCTCGTGAACTGGAAAATCCATGTTTTCCTCCCCCTGGTTTGGGTGATAGGCCCATTAACCAAATTTGTTTGTCGGTTTTTCTTTTCCTAAGTGGAAATAAACTAATTTATAAAATTAAAAATAAAAAAGGCAAACACAAACATAAAACCTTGAAAACATAAGGCCTGTAAACATATAAACTTAACTCCAAACTACGTTACCTTGTGCAAGAAAAAAAATAAATGAAGTTGGCCTTTTTTGTTTAGTGCCATCATGGTTGCCAGTAAGTGGTGAGGAGATAATAATACTTGAGTATGTAATTACATGGATATCATTTTGGTATGGTCCATCCCATTTCTATTCTGTCAAATGAAGCTATCAAAGGGATGAACAAAACAACTCACTTTAGTTCTCACCTGTCTACCAGCCTGTTAAAGCACAGTCCACAGGTTAAGCTCCAGTGGTCAAACCCTGCAGCCATACCCTTGCAAATGTTAGATGAAACAAAGGTTATGTGAGAAACACTTATCCATGGACCCACTTGCTACTGAAATGGGCAATAAAAAACTGGAGGACACGTTGGATCATGGGGAGGTGGTTCAATTCTGACTACAATCCTGACCCATCACACCACAGAGGGGCTGAGCCTGCCCCTTTTCCCTGAGCCCCAGCCATGGCTGAGCACCACTGGGAAGATTTAGCCCCAGTGGACCACAAGTTCTTTAGTGGGACTTCTGCTACCTAGAGCTTTACTTTCTGATATGCCCCATCTGCCTAGTGTGGTCAGTAGTTTCAGAGGTGCATGGAGAAAACAGTCAAACATTCTATTTTATGTAGCCTTCATCCTCTCAATACAAAACATGAATACATGGCACAGCTGCACCTTGAAAAATTATTTTCTGTGTTCTATAATGAAGGCAGCAAGAAGACTCTGTGTCATGAGCTTCACAGAGTTTCACTGTGGTCAAAATGGGGACACTTGACATGTGAATGTGTTTTGTATCAGGAACTACTCCAGCATGCAAGAGATGCTTGACATAGTTTTTGCATATATCGTTACCTCTATGTCCTGACTGAGCCAGATCACTTCAGCCCCTTTGTGTCTGTCACCAGCATTATCTACACCATCCCAAGAACTCTCACAAATAACAATGGTCCTGTTATGTATAATTTGCCTGTCCAGCTAAACCTAAGTTTTCACGGATATGGCTATATCCCCTTGTACTTCAGGGTGCTGTAGAAAAAGCCATGCAGTATTTGCTAGAGAGGAAATAGCTTTCAGGATATTCAACCTCTTTCTGTCCTTTGGACTGATGGTTTGCTGAGCATGGCCAATAGCTGCAAATCATCACCCTCAGGCAAAGCAGGGGTTAACCTTACTACACTAGCTGTGGTGGGGGGTATTTCTTTTGTTGCAGGGCTGTGAGCATACTGCTACAACAGGTGATGTGATTTGCATTCTTGAGTTCAATACTTTGTCTTTCTAATGATCTGAATATAGCTGTTCCTTATGGAAACTACTACCATAAGCAGTGAATCTGGATCTTAGCCTTTAAGAAAACTAATAGTGGATTTGAATGCAATTTCTTTCTATTTTTAATACTTTATGTACCTGAATCAGCTGTTTTGAAAGGATATGCTTAAATACCAGGCATTTTTTTCTGGCTATTTGTTCCTTTCGGTGATGTATAATTTTCAGTATGCTGAGCAACAATATATAGAAAGCTGGGTCAGCTGTATTTGAAGGCCATATGAAATCGTCCAGGCTGAAAATTATTTTTTTTTAATAACCAACAACAGTAATAACCATATTGGAAGCATTACAATACAAAAGAGATTGTGTTGTGAGAAATGAGTCCAGATGGGACTCCAACTGTCAGCTTAGAAAAGAAAACATTAAGATATGATTAAAATCAGATTTTTCACTAAAAGTTTTGCAGTAATTAGTTGCAGATCTATATAACTACTATAACTTCTAATTTAGAGCTTAACTCTAAAAGTTCTCTCTTTGCTTAGTTTTAAGTAGCAAATGTAAGAATGTCTTACTGTATCTGGACTTCTCCTAATAGCATTCGACCACAACAGGTTGAAAGTCCTCGTCAGGGTGTTGCTGGATCAAGAGTACAGTTCAGTGTGTGTCCACAGTAGCACAGTGGAAGATCCTACGGCCTTCTCCTCACATGCTTTTGGGCATGAAGGCTTCATTTTCCTGATGATATTAAATCCCATGTAGTTCTGGTCAAACAATTTTTTCATTATTATATTCCACTGGAAATTGCTGATTCAGTAAAGTGAAAATTCCCTGAAGAAACAAGCAATTTTGAATATAATTTCCTGATTTCCAAATGGATTAAAAATAATATCATATTCTGTTTTATGCATATACTAGTGTGAAAATTGAAATTAACTATTTTTAATTTGGTCAAAGTTAATTGTTTTGCTTGATCCAAAACTACATTTTTAGAAATTATTTAGCTTGAAGTTTTAGATCTTTGTCTATACTTCCAGCTGAAACCTAAGATGGTCTTAAAACAAACTCGGAAGATATAGACTTCCCCTATGACAGTTCCAAGACAAACTGTTCATCTGAAGACACATCTCATATTTTTTGTTCTTTTTTTTTATAATCAAATAATCATCCTGGTTAGAAAAGACCATCAAGACCAATTCCAACCATTAACCTAATTTTACAGAGTCCAGTGCCAAGCCGTGTTCCTAAATATCACATCCACGTGTCTTTTAAACACCTCCATGGATAGTGATTCAACCATCTCCCTGGGCACCATTTTCCAGTGCTTGATAACCCTTTCAGGGAAGAAGTTTCTATTAATACCCAATCTAAACCTCCCCTGGCAACTTCAAACAACTCCTTCCAGCGAGTTGTGAAGAGTGGTAAGGTCTCCCCTTCAGCCTTCTCTTCTCCAGACTGAACCACCCTTGTTCCCTCAGCCACTCCTCATAAGACTTTTTGTCCAGACCCTTCATCAGCTTGGTTTGTCTTTTCTGCAGTTTCTCCAGCACTTCAATGTTCTTCTTGTCACAAAGTGCCCAGAACTGGACACAGTATTCAAGGTGTGGCCTCACCAGTGATGTGTACAGGGGGTCAATATCTTCCTTAGTCCTGCTGGCCACTCTATTTCTCATACAAGCCAGGATGCTGTTGGCTTTCTTGGTCACTTTGGCACACTGCTGGCTCATGATCAGCCATCTGTCAATCAACACCCCCATGTCCTTTTCCACCAGGCAGCTTTCCAGCCGCTCTTCCCCAAGCCTGTAGTATTGCATGGGATTGTTGGGACTGAAGTGCAAGACCTGGCACTTGGCATTGTTAAATCACTGCTCCAGTCTGTCCAAGTTCCTTTGCAGAGCCTCCCTACCCTGCCCTCTCCCACCCAACTTGCTGTCATCTGCAGACTTACTGAGGGTGCACTCAATCCCTTGTCCAGATCATTGATGAAGATTTATAAGAGAATGGCCTCAGTACTTAGCCCTGGAGAACACCACTTGTGACTGGCCACCAGCTGGATTTAACTCCTTCATTCACTGCAACTTTCTGGGCCTGGTCAGCCAGCCCGTTTGTTTCCTGAAGCATTCTCCTGGGAAAATGGGCTATGTATGTCTCAAACTGGGTTACTCTTTATGGGTAAAAGTATCAAAGGCTTTACTAAAGTCCAGGTAAACAAGATCCGCAGTCTTTCTCTCATCCATTAAGTGGGTCACCTTGTCATAGAAAGAGATCGAGTTTGCCATGCAGGACTTGTCTTTCATGAACTAATGATGACTGGGCCTGATCAGCTGGTTGTTCTGATTGTGCTGCATAATGGCACTCAAGATGGTCTGCTCCATAACCTTCCTCAGCCCTGATGGCAGACTTACAGGCCTGTAGACCCCTAAATCCCTTCCATCCATTCTTGTAGATGGAGGTCACATTTGCCAGTGTCCAGTCAGCTGGGACCTGCCTGGTTAACCAGGACTGCTGGTAAATGATGGAAAGTGGCTTGGTGAGCACTGCTACCAGCTTCCTAAATACCCTTGGGTGTATCCCATGATCCCCATGGACTTGTCCCCATGTAAGTGGTGCAGCAGGCTGCTGACTAGATCCCCTTGGATTATGGGGGCTTCATTCTGCTCCCCATCCCTGTCTTTCAGCTTAGGGGACTGGGTCCCTAGTGAACAACTGCTCTTACTACTAAAGAATGAGGCAAAGAAGGTATTAAGTACCTCAGCCTTCTCCTCATCCCTGATCATTATGTTTCCCTCTAAATATTTGGTAAGTCTTTGTGAGGATTTTCAGTTGTCCTCCTTCCTGTAAAAGTCAAGCACGGGTTCACCATTTAAGTTCCTGAGGATTTACGCACTGGGGTTAAAATGTTCAAGTCTAGCTGTTTATAAAAGGAGACATGTATATCTACACTTAGGAGTTAAGTAGGTGGCCTCATTTTCTGAAGTTCCAACCATTTATCCAGAGGTCATGTTTTTTTAATGTTAGGCACTCAAGTGCAGTGCTCCAGCCTTATCTCCTTGAATTTCAGGATCTCACAAGAAACAGCCTACCCTATTGTTTATGCTAAGTGTAGATGGAAATCACCCTGAGAGTTATACTGTACACAATAGAAAGAGAAGACAGACAGACACAAACCCATCACTTAGGTATTTTTAACGTCTTCCTGCTGTTTGGGCTGTCCATTTGTTCCTGGCAGTGAAACACAGAATGTGATGCTCTGTCTGTGACTGATTGTTACTTCTGATCACTGCAAGGAATGCAGAAGTCACAACCAGCTTTATACAGGCAATAGGATAAAGATAACATGGCTGATGGGAGGGCTGTACAGATTCTTATCAAGCTCAGGATAGTGCAAAATACTATAAACTTGAGAATTTTGTCAGAAAAATCAAGGCAATCCTTTTTGGTCAAGGCTGGTGTCTTGAAATTACATATCCTGTGGGCAAATCCCATTTTAGAGAAGTCAGTTTTGATTTAGTGTGTTTCTGATACTGACAATTGCCAGTATTATTATTTACCATAAAAGTTGTGATGATATCACCTTGATAAAACACCACCAGTGTTCTATCAGTAAGCAGCACATAAAATCATGTTTTTAAAAAATCCTTCCTTGTAGCTATATTATAAGTTTTGAATTCTTAATGATACTCTGCCCTGGTGAGGCTGCATCTGGAATATTGTGTCCTGTTCTGGGCCCCTCAGTTCCAGAAGACAGGGAACTGCTTGAAAGAGTACAGTGCAGAGCAACCAAGATGATTAAGGGAGGGGAAAATTTCCCTTATGAGGAAAAGGTGAGGGAGCTGGGTCTCTTCAGCTTGGAGAAGAGGAGACTGAGGGGTGACTTCATTAATATTTATAAATATGTAAAAGGCAAGTGCTGGGAGGATGGAGCCAGGCTCTTCTCAGTTATGTCCAATGATGAGACAAGGGGCAATGAGTACAATCTTGAGCATAGGAGGCTCCACATAAATATAAGGAAAAACTTTTCACTGTGAGGGTGACAGAGCACTGGCACAGGCTGCCCAGGGAGGTTGTGGAGTCTCCTCTGGAGACATTCAAAGCCCACCTGAATGCATACCTGATATAGGTGACCCTGCTCTGGTAGGGGGGTTGGACTAGGGGGGCCTTTTGAGGTCCCTTCCAATTGATAACTTTTTGTGATTTCCATGAATTCTGTGGTTTCTTACACTTGACTGAAGGATACCACACAGATCAATATTATGAGCAGTTTCTGTAACACAGCAATCACAATCTGCTCTCTTTTCCTGTGGTTCTAATGAAATGGGCTGAATTTTCTTCCCACAAGAAAAAAAACAAAACAAAACCCAAACCAACAAACAACCCAAAACCAACAACAACCAACCAACCAACCAAAAACCACAAAAGAAACCAGCAAAAATCTAGCAGAAGAGCTTTTCCTTCAGATTCATCATTTCTACTTAGTTAATATACAGCTAAATATAACAATGCTTTCAAAAGTAAAAAATACTCCTGTAATGTGAAACATTAATTTTAAACAGAGAGAAAAATATTTTTCTGATGAGTACAGCCTGAGGAGGAAATATAAACATTTTCTCTTACAGTCATCAGTCAAGCAGTCAGAATCTGTTCCTACATGGTCTGGTCACGTGTGTTCTTAGGATTCAGTACATCCAGAGACCTTGTGATGGACATAAAGCCCTGTGTCCCTTGGTTATACAGTGACCCAGACTCTGAGGTTGCTAAATCCTCCTTCCTCCTGCATGGAGTGCAGAACTGGACAATGTATAAGGTGTACAAAGACCTGAGACCTCTATAGTTCCCAGGGTAGATATTGGACCCTGCTGGTGAAGAGTGGACCACTTAAACAATGACTGGAGTTCACAGATCATCTCCAAGATGCTCACGTCCATGTTATATCAGAAGTGAGCTTATCTCTTCTAAAGAATGTAGATGAGAGAGCATTTTAGATTGCAAAATATGGACTAAGGGAACTGGAAAGGGAAGACTCAGGACATAGAAAAAAACATTTAAAACATTCAGTGAGAACTGGGGAGAGAGTGAGGCTAGTCAGCTTCAAGAATTTGTTTGGTCTAACAGTTTGGTGTGTTGCTTTCAAAACTGCTTTCCTATTTGTTCATTACACAGATGTATCATTTCATTCTCAGGAAATACATGGTTCTCTTCCAGGAAAGCTTCATCACGAAGGCGTGGTTCACTGCATACGGTGTAGTAGTACAACTGGGGAGGCTGAGAAGGACTTCCCCTCCATTTCTACTCACGGTGATCCCCCCTGGAGGCCTTTGCAGTCTCCCAGTTGTATCCATGACATCCATAGCCTTGAACAGATGAAACTCAAAATCCTGCTATTATCAAGAAGCTTTCTCATGATCTGCACAACTGTGTAGGTTTCCTTTTGGCTACTTAGAAGTGAGGGGGAAAGAGTAAGTGCAAAGTTCTACGAGCACTGGGGAGTTGAGGTGGGGGCTGGAGAGCTCAGCTCCTGGAGAGACATTTGTGCTTTGGCTGATATCTTCATGTCAGAAAACCCCCAAGGTACAAAGACACTGGCTTTGTAAATTGTGCCAAAAAGTGTCTGCTGCTGACCTGCATTAGGAGTGAATACAAAGCCTCTCAAGTAATGCAAATTAGCATTATCCTGAAAGAGAAGGAGAAGAAATAGCAAGGAATGAGCATGCATTTTCTGGGAACTCCAAGATGGAAACAAGACCTCACGTATGGTCTCAATGTATGGTATTGCTCGAAGTTTGATACTCTGCAGGATGGCACTGTGGATCTCCCCAGGCAGCTCATCTACCTAGTTTGCCTCAAGGCAAACTCTGCCAGCTGGATGGTGAGAGCCTACAAAGTGAAGACTGTGTCTCCTCCACTGTTAGGAGTTTCTGGAAGGGGATCTGCTTGTGCTATAGGATGGGAGGCAGCTCCCTATAGAATGCTCCGTGTCTTTCCCTGCAATTGTGGAAACAGTACATTTATTTCTTTTCATTTTAGGCATGTTATGACTTGCAGTGCTACCCAAAGACTAATAAGATTTTGTGACTAAACTGCTTCTTCCTTTTGACAAGAGATACAACATCCTGACCATGGCTGTGGACAGAGTTGAGGTTCAGGAAAATAACTGAAGGAGGAATTTCCTCTGCTGTCTTTGGATTTTGTAGCAGTATTACCTCCGCCATGTCTACAGCTGTCTCAGTGCTGGTGAGTTCCCTGATCCCTTTTTGCAAGAAGGGTCTTGCTTGTAAAGCATCATGGTCACAGAATCTGAGGAGGGCAAACAACAAAAGAAAGCCTCACAATGTACAGTAAGCAGTGCCTGAAGCTGTGCTTTTGATATGGTTATTTTTTATAAAGCACAGTGAAGCATGGTTTGGTCTGTGTGATGAAGGTTTGTGTGATGGACAGTGAACTTGGTAATACACAGGGAAGACATGACCAGTCTGCTTCAGAAGCTCCTCAAGTCAACTAGTTTGGGCACAAAGTCACCCTTTCTGATGCAGATCACAAAACGGCATAAATATGTGCAGTGGAACTTTGGGCATCTTAGGTGTTGGAGCTGAAGATTTCAGGAGTTTGATTGGAAAGATACAAGAATATCCCATAGACACCTCAGTATTTGCCCTGGTTATTAGTGCTACTGTTTCTGTCCCATGTCTCATACTGGGAAAAAGAAAAAAAAAAAAGAGAAAAAGAAGAAAAAAAAGGAAAAAGATAAAAAAGATAAAAAAGATAAAAAAGATAAGGAAAAGGAAAAGGAAAAGGAAAAGGAAAAGGAAAAGGAAAAGGAAAAGGAAAAGGAAAAGGAAAAGGAAAAGGAAAAGGAAAGGAAAGGAAAGGAAAGGAAAGGAAAGGAAAGGAAAGGAAAGGAAAGGAAAGGAAAGGAAAGGAAAGGAAAGGAAAGGAAAGGAAAGGAAAGGAAAGGAAAGGAAAGGAAAGGAAAGGAAAGGAAAGGAAAGGAAAGGAAAGGAAAGGAAAGGAAAGGAAAGGAAAGGAAAGGAAAGGAAAGGAAAGGAAAGGAAAGGAAAGGAAAGGAAAGGAAAGGAAAGGAAAGGAAAGGAAAGGAAAGGAAAGGAAAGGAAAGGAAAGGAAAGGAAAGGAAAGGAAAGGAAAGGAAAGGAAAGGAAAGGAAAGGAAAGGAAAGGAAAGGAAAGGAAAGGAAAGGAAAGGAAAGGAAAGGGAAAGGAAAGGGAAAGGAAGGAAAGGAAAGGAAAGGAAAGGAAAGGAAAGGAAAGGAAAGGAAAGGAAAGGAAAGGAAAGGAAAGGAAAGGAAAGGAAAGGAAAGGAAAGGAAAGGGAAAGGGAAAGGGAAAGGGAAAGGGAAGGGAAGAGAAGAGAAGAGAAGAGAAGAGAAGAGAAGAGAAGAGAAGAGAAGAGAAGAGAAGAGAAGAGAAGAGATGAAGTTGATGTCATTGGCAAGCAAAATGTAACACATGAAAAGGCCAAATTTGCTAGGAGGTGCCAAGAGCAAGGGCAGACAGATGAAGCTTTTATTACAATTTTGCTGAACATTGCAGATACAGAATGTTAAAAGAAGAATTAATAAGAAGCAGAATAATTTTTGGCAAAAGACAGAACCAGTTCCTCGGCACAACTTACATTTAGGCCCAGATCACTCACTAACTGCAGCTTGTGCAACTGTGATGCTGTCCTATATACCAGCAGCACAGAAGAGATTGCAGCAGACCAGTGAAGAACAGGAACACAAACATTAAAAGACCAGCTGTGAGCACTTTTAATATCAGAAGTAGTGCTCAGCAAGCAAGGAAAAGGCTGAGAAACTTTAACAGGAGAGAAGATGGAAAAGCTGTGTGAGACATGGCAAAGCACCATGCCACACAAGCCATAAAGTTCCTCTGCAGACTCAGAATATGAGAAATGGCACAAAGGACACATTGTCAGACCAACTAGGGCAGCAGGAAAATGATCACTAAACACGTTTCTATCCCTCAACTTCAAAAGATAATATTTTTTTAGAGAGGCACATTAAATAATCAAAATCTGAAGTATTACCATTTTAAGTGGTAATATTTGAAAGTAGCTCCTACAGTTTCTCCAAAAGATTAGAGCCATAACGTTTGACAAGGATATATAGAAAGACCAAACGGGATGTTAAGTGTGGCTTGGAATGCTCCAGCATATGTTTCCAGCCACTTCTCTGGGAACCTCAGAAAAGAATGCAAAATTCTTCAACAGATTGCTATGTGGTGCTGAGTCCTGCATTGTGCCTATCAGAACATTGCCACTTCCTCTCCATCTGGCATGTTTTTAGCCCCTGGGTATTTGGAAATAGAGTTATGTTAAACTGACAAAGAAGTCATCATTCAAAGACTTTTGACTTTCCCTTGTACCCTGCAAGTACATAACCAAGTTCAGCAAAAGACTTTCTCTGAGTTAGTATATTGATAAGGTGTGATAATATATGTCTAGAAATGTAAAAGTCATCTGACTTTCTTGAAACATGTCCTGTTGCCCTCCACTAAACAGTCTGGCTTTCAGGGTGCCAAGTGGTTTTTAAATCAGTATGTGCCACATTGCTGGGAAGGAATTTATTTGTCCCAATTCAGTACACAGGCACTTTTTGCAACAGATTTCATGCCACTTTAGCAATCAGATTTTGTCTCAGGGATGAAGACCCTCGTTATGAGCTGAAATGGAAACAAACTGGGTTCATCAAGTATGAGCAAAGATAAAAAGTATGTCTAACAGCAATATAAACACATCACCATTTTGTTTCTTTTACCCTATTCTGATTTCATTGACAATAAATTAAATAATTTTCCTAAGACAAGTCTCTTTGACTTGGAACAGTACCTGGTGAGTGGTCGCCCAGGTCTCTATCTTGACCTGTGAGCCTTTTGTTATATTGTCTCTCTCCCATCCACTGGAAGAGGGGGAGCAATGGAACAGTTTGATGGGTACCTGGTGTCCAGCCACGCTCAGCTCATCACAGTGTAGAAGAGGAAGATGGCCATCAGGAGGATTAAGCCATTGACTCTGAGCCTCAGAGACTGGCTGTTCTGTACATCTCTAGGAGCTACTGTGGATTTAGTCAGTAAAACCTTTTTTTTCATATGTTCTTGGTAAATATCCTTCCTAGTAGCAGCACAAGTATACAACCAAGTCATGGGATCATGAACATTACTGGACATAGCTACTGTATACTTAAATGTTGTTTTTTAGTCTGTTTATGGCTCCAGGTGTTAGAAAAGGAGATAGCTCAATCCCAACATCTAAAGATATCTCTCTTCCCTTATCTTGACTTCTGGTTCAAGAAAGGGTCTGCAAATTATACCGTTGAACAGAAATGTAGCTATTATCTAGATTCTAAACACCCATGAAAACTACAGGATTCTCCTGATGAGAGGTTCCTTGACAGTAAAAAGGCACCTTTGCTGATGACCTAGATTTGCTATTTGCATCCTCCATCAATATTTAAGTGGGAAGAGATGTCAATGCCTTTTCTTTCTAGGTCAGGATTTCTTCCACATTCATCATACCTCATTACAAAATTTGACCTTCACCTTGCTCTTCGTGTACCACTTTTACAACCTCTTGGTTGTCATTCCCAGGTTGTGGAAGAGTTTCTTGGAAAGCAAGACCACACCAAAGCAAGAAAATTTAATTTAAGCATATTTCACCTTTCAGATGGTGACTTTAGATACCTCTGTTTAGGGAAGAAGAGTCCAATCAGCAAGGCTTCTCTCTGAAGGTTTGCAGTATACAGGGAATGACATCTGCACAACATCATGCTGGAATTTAAGGTAAATAGGAACACAAAAAAGGCTCCTCAGGCCTTTCTTTGAATGGTAGGGCCAATGTGGGCTCAAGCACAGACACAAGTCTCTTGTCCCAGTCATACTTGTGAGGAAAAAAACAAACAATATTCCAGGAATAAAGAAGAACCTGTACCATCTCCAGTACAGAGAAGTATGAGGTATCCATTTGCTGAAGGTTGGAAAGAAAGTAGAGAAGGGAAAAGAAAGAAGACCAGAACTGTTCTCCTGTGGGAGGAGCTGCATATTTTAAGGAACATAAGCCTCTCTTTTACTATCAAGTGTTGCTAAGCCAGCCCAGGGTTTCTGTTAGTCTGTGTTTCGACGAGCCTCCAACTGTGTTTGTACAGATGTCCTGATTTTGTGTGTCACTTCAGAAGCCAGAACTGATGGATGCAGTGTCAGGATGAGATTCCTGGTGCTGGACAATAAAGTCCTGTAACTTCTGATGCAGGTGAAAGAACTCTCCATAGGCTCTGCAAAACATAGCAGGCTATCATTTTTCTTCCCTATACTGGGACTAAATTGGTTTCCAGTCAGTCCCTCCAACAACACTAAAGGGTGGGTAGGCAATTCAAAGCTTATATACAAAACTTATTTTAAGGTCTTGGCTAGGTATTAAGTATGTTTCTAAAAGTTTTATGTCAGTATTTGTAATTATTTTGATGCTATCATTGGAAGAAAGTGCTCTACAAATGGTTAGCCCAATAAAGCCACAATCCTATCACAAAACTAAAGCTAGGATATGCAGTGAGGTAGTGAAAGAAAATATCATAAACAAGCAAATGATGTCAAGAAGGGCACTAGAAGTAAACAGCTGCATGAATGTTGTTTAAAATAATAATTAGTTTTAAGAAAAATAGAATGCATCCTAGAAGTGAAGGGATTTTATATTTGTCACTGTTGTGGCTGGCAAACCTTTTTCAGAGTGTAATCCTATAATTGTCGAAGATTCTCAAAAATTTAACTAAACAAGAGAAGAATGAGAGAAGAATGCAAATTGTACCATTTTCATTATAAGATAATTATAACATTTAAATAAAAAAAAAAAACCCAAACAAACCAAACCCAAAACCAATTGGGAATTTGAAGGAGTTATATTTGTAAGTGAGTAAACTTCCTAGGAAGCTAATGCTGGCACATTATTTATTTATATTTCCTAACTGGATGACATAAGGTTTAGACCAAACTTTCTTTTTTTCCCTTCAGAGAGGTTATAATTTAATAATTTTTGGTTTGTTTTGTTTATTTTTCAGTTCTGACCTTTGCTATGCAACATAACAATATTTTGATGGTTTTTGTGGGGCTGACCTGACTGCTAAACTGCAATGAAAGAAAAACTTGCATTTTTCATGTGTGGAAGCTCTTCAGGCAACAGACAATTTGCCAAAGTTAAAGAGCAATGTAATGTGAATCTCACTTATGTGACTTTTATTTTAAATGTAGCTGGGGCTCAGCAGGTCCTTCCCAAGCAGTTTTCCATTTCTAATTCTGCTGGTCAGATCATACTACATAGAAAATCTCTTAAACTTGAAATAAACTACTGAAGAATTAAAGAATGCTTCAATTCAACTAGCAAATTTTCAATATGGTGACAGTGTATTTCATTTGTACTGCAGCATTACCTACAGGTCCTGGCACAGTTTGGATCTGCACTACACAAAGACTTATTCAAGGCCAAAATAAAAAGCTGTTCTCTCAGAAATCTTATAATCTAAAATGTGGACAAACAGTAAGAGAAAAGTTACGCCTTCTCCTTTTTTACTTATGGGAATCTGAGGCAAGCAAAAAACCAAGATAAATACATTTTAAATACTGAACATGCAGTGATATGTGTAGTAATTATTTATGTGTTTAAATATAAGAAGCAGCAGCAAGTTAAACAGGGTGGAAGACACAACCTTTCTTAGCCTGCAATCTCCTTCCCCTTCCACAGCCTCCCAAACAGAGGGTTACTGTCCCTTCATATCTGATGATGTGACGATGTGCCTACTTGTCTCACTGTTCCTAAAATGGTTTCTGTCAAAAGAACCTGATTTAGCTTAAATGCTGCTGTGCAGGTTTTATAAAACACTGTCTTCTAACAAGACAAGCAGAGGAAGTAATTGCACGTGCAGTTCTGCTGCTGCCAGGTAGTCTTAATGTCCATGGAGAGAGATGTTGAGCAGCTTGAGACTGGTTAAGAGAAGTACTCTTCCCAGAAATATGCATCCAAAACAACGTCTTGCTGGTGCCTAATTTCCATGGACATGGCCTGGCCCTCTAAGCAGGAAGGAGAGGGAGGTATTCAGAAAATGGGAAGCCAGGTTCATGTGCCTAGACTACAAGTATACAAGACTCCTGAATGGACTTAGAGATCAGTAACGTATTGTCAAGAAAGCTAGCAAGATTAAAAGTAAATAAAAATAACAAAAAACACTGCAAAAGCATAGAAGAATTTGAGAAGGGTCATTAGCAAAAAGAAAAAAACTCTGCTGGAAGCACCAGAGACCAAGTGGAATATGCATGAGCTGCATATCTGGTATGCAGAACATGTCCTGGAGTTCAAGTCCTGATTTGAAATTCCTTCCACTTCCTCAGATACAGGATAATTAGGATGCTTTTTCCATTCAAAATGAATATAAGAACTGTTCTGGAAGCCGAATTCTGTTTCCAAAGCAAGTAACTATCTGTATTTAGTTCTTCCAGAGCTAGCTGTACTTGTCAGTGAATTTAAAGGTAGTATATATTTTTTAGCCTACTGAGTCAAATTTGGCAATCCACTTTAGAGTTTCCTACCTCTAGAGGTAGAGAAATTATGTAGAGAATCATGTGATGTCTTTGGTTTTCACTTTGTGAATCATTTTTCATGAGAAATATCTTTTCCCTCTTGTCCACTCCCTCCATCCCTGTGAGTTCATCCACTTATCCTCTCTATTTATTTCCCCAGATGCTTCAACCTGCAGATCAGAAGGTCTTGAAATCAGGATTCTTGAGTGATCACTATATTACAATGTGAAAAGTCCTACTGAGGTGTTAGACACCCAGATGCCATCTACAGAGTGGCCAGCCAGTCCTTGGGGGGGCTTTGAAAATGTGAGATAATGAATCAGATTCTCAGAGCTGGAGTGCTCTGCAAGTCTTGCTGCTTTCTCTTTCAAGTTGAATGGTCTGAAGTCAGAGATATCTGAAGCCTGGAGTAACTTCAGTAAAGCATCTCAACATCACAGTCTCCTCCACCGAGTTCCTAGAACAAATCTTCTTATTGAACTAGTCAGAGGGAAGGAAAATTAGTCAGGACTACTGCAAAGGAAAAAGAAAGAGGAATAGCAAGCATAAACAGTTCTCCCATTAGTCTGCATCCCAAAAAACACTCACTCAAGATGAATAGCGAGGATAGCCAGAGAAGAATCACAAACTTCTTCCTTTTACAGCTCTTCTAGGGGAGAAATAAGGAATCTCTTTGTCATTTGTGTCATCCAGCTCTTTAAAATTCTGTTCCTGCCAGCACTTACGAATTTATTCATAGCCTAGAATGTCTTGTCCAGAATTCAAACTCATGTAGAATGATTTAGCCAAAAAAATCAGTTTAATAAATTTTTAAAAACCAAAACAATTAAGATTTTAATTAAATAGAGCTGAGATTTAATTTAAAAAGGAATCTTATTTCCCATGCACAAAATGTTGTGGAAGTTGGAAAGTATAACCCAGCACTGCTTCATGTGAGCATTGTTCAGTGTACATGCAGAGCATCAGTGTGAGGATATAAAATCAGGAGGCCTCACATTATTTTATGTGTATGGAATTACATTTAAACATAAAAATATTAATTAAACTGAGATTTCATCTGTGTGTTATATTATATTATGCATTATATTATATCAATCAGATAATTTGAAAAGTGTTTCATGAGATGAATGTACTTTCATCTTAACAAAATCCTCTTTCTGATAGATTGCAAAGTACAGTGTGCCCACATGATCAAGAAGACCAACAGCATCCTGGCTTATATCAGGAATAGTGTGGCCAGGAGGAGAAGGGAAGTGCTTGTGCCCTTGTACTCATCATTGCTGAGACCTCACATCGAGTACTGTGTCCAGGTCTGTGCCTCTTCATACAGGAAAGACCTTGAGCTGCTGAAGAGAGTCCAGAAAAGACCAACCAAGCTGATGAAAGGTCTGGAGAACACATCCTATGAGGAGAAGCTGAGGGAGCTGGGAATGTGTAGTTTGAAGGCAGCTGAGAGGAGACCTTTTTGCTTTCCAAACTACCTGAAAGGAGGCTGTATGGGGATAGGAGTTGGCCTCTTCTTTCAAGTGAACAATGATAGAATTAGAGGAAAGGACCTAAATTTGCACCAGGGGAGGTTTAGATTAGATATTAGGAAGAATTCCTTACTGAGACAATAGTCAGGAGCTGTAACAGGCTGCCCAGGGAGGTGCTGGAGTCACCATCCCTGGAGGTATTTAAAAACTGTGTAGATATGAGACTCCATGCTCTAGTGGGCAGGGTGATACAGATTATTGATATATATCTTTTAATTTATTTTATTGGAGGGAAAATGTTGGTGGTTGGACACAACGCTCTTAGAGGCCTTTTACAACTGCAAAAATTCTGTGATTCTGTGTGTGAACCTGTTTCCCGCCCACCTCCCCTTTTACCCTCTCTTCTTTGCAATACTTTTTTAGAAATTGAAGTCCCACTAACAGGGTTTTTGAAATAAAATGCAGACCATAGTCTTGTGGGACACCAAGGGATATATTATGGGTGCCTACTATAGGTGAGTAATTGAATATTAGTTCTTCCCATGGTCTGTATCAAGATTTGATACTCCTTTGTATAATTGGGTTAAAAGGTTGATTGGGTTGTGAAAATAGGGTGCATGCCTGGTCTCTAGCCTAGATCTAGTTCACAGTCTGAGCATCACTTTCTGGCTACACTAATACTGCAGAACTGGTCCTCTCAAATGTATTTTCCCATACAGTGTGTCAGTCAAACTTTTATTTATTTCCCAGTGTTTTAGGTCAAATCTAAGTGACTTTTTTTTCTTCCTTTCTTTCCTATCTGAAGTTAAAACTAAAATGAAAGAATAATAACTTTAGCTTAACACAATTACTTGTCTTCCCCTTAATAAAATGTTTAATATCACTTTAGATTTGTTCCTTTTTTTTATTTTTTCTTTTTTTATTTTGCCTGTGGAACTTTCAGATTTAATCATGGGACTATTACATTTTAAGTACCTGAGGAAAAAGCATTTTGCAAATTCATTTGTTTTGAAATTCCTAGTCATAGCCATTCATGAATAGATTTAGTTGTGCTTAGACTGCATTTGTTCAGATATAGCCAAAAGCACATTGTCTGCTCTAGCTTTTAATGACCCAGGAGTCAGGATTTCCAGTGGGGCCATTGCCATCCATCATATTAAAAGAAAAAAAAAAAGCACATAAAATGAGAGTGGGTGCAGAAATCAGCTGAAGAGGAATCCTCTAGTGAAGCCTTACTCATTTCGGTGACATCCTGGTTGGTGGCCCACAAAACATTTTTTGTGAGCTACACACCAGTATCTCTTGGCAGTCACATGGCTGTGTCTGTGTGTACCAGCCCCAGGTTTGCACAGACACCATGGGACCTCTCCTTCTCAGGAAATGAGTAGTGCTGCTGTTGTGTAGTCGTGTGCAAGGGTCTTGGATAAGGAACCTTGTGAACTCCTGAGAATGAGAGAGGGCTCCTGGTCACCATTTAATAAAGTCTTTTCCTAGTGTTTCCTTTTCCAAAGGACACCACGGCACCTCTCAAGCAATGGTTATGTATCAAATTGTAAAATGTTCTGCATTGCTACATACTCATTATTGACTCATTTTTCCTGACAGTATCCCTTTTTGTCATTATGTGCACTGTGCTCTGATCCAAAGGGATTGTTTTCCAGCTCTTTACCCAGATCTGCAAGTGCCAGACTTGCTCCCATGGTCCATGGGAGGAACACATGGGAATGTGGAATCCCAAGCCCATGTCCAGGTAGCTGAGCAAAAGTGTTCCTTAAGATCAGTAAGGAGAAACTATATATACTCCATAACTGGGGATAAAGGCTGATTCTACAAGAGAGGATAAGGACTAGGGCCAGGGCCCAAGTGTTGTGCATCCCTGCAGGAACACCACTTTTTCCAAGACCTCTGATTTGCACTTGCAGCCTCTCTACTTGGGTTCTTTCCAGTGTAAAGCACAGACAAAATAATGTTTAACTTCAAAAATCTCATATGTTCTGGATATGAAAACAATTTCAAAACTTTCTATTTACTAATATTACTAAAACCTCCAAAAATCTTGAGGCATAAAGATGCCACATCCTCTTAGTGCTGTGAAAATTATTTCTTTTAGTGCTTACAAAACTGCAAGATATTAAATTCAAGACTTAAAGACTTGGAAAGAAAGAAAATACTTTTTTCACTGAATCCCCATGAGCCTATTTTCTTATTGTGCTTTCCAGTCTCTATCGACCTAGGGGAAAGCTTTTCACTCAGGACCCTTTCAGAGACAAGTCCTTGCATTTACCTCTTTTCTTCTGTGAGGTTGTCCCTAGTCTCTTCCGAGCTTCAACAGTTGCCCCTTAAGCACAACCCTACAGGTAATTTATTTTCCATTCCCTAGTCCCTGACATTCATACGAGGAAAGAGAATTCATTATGCACAAAGAGTGGGATGCAGAAGTCATTCTTAAGCCTAAACTGCAGCTCCTGGGCATGAGAGGACAAACTGCTAGATTCAGCCAAAACCAGACCAAGAAGGTGACAGCAGTGACAGTGCCAAGAGGGATGTCCAGGCCACACAGGTGGCAAAGAGCGGGTATGTGAGAAACCCCCAAACTCTGAAGGTCATTGAGGGGTGATGGGAGCCTCTGTGGATAGAGGCAGCCCCATGTTTGTTGATGGCAGCTGGAGCAGGACAGCCACCCAAACCCAATGTCCTGGCTGTGCCCTGAGGGCTGTTCTGCAGCTGGGGTGGGAGAAGGTGGGTGCTTTCCCTGGGTAGTGAGGGAAGAGATGTGGACAGATTGGTCAAGCATCCTGGTATCACTGTTTTGGTGTTCGTTTCAGGCCTGATAGCATCAGTGTCATTTTCTAGTACCTTTCCTTCACAATTTTGCCTCACAGCTGTGAAACTATTTGTCTCTTATCTCACAGACAAATGTATCTCACTTGAACTTCGCAGATGCTATTTTACCTTTACCAAAAGGATGAAAATTTCTTCTCCCTTCTCTTTGTGCCCCTTGCCTGGTAGCAGATGTTTTTGAATGTTTAGGAAGCTACCTGCAGGGACTGGGTTAGCTTTGTATTTAATGGAATAAAGGGGCAAAGATACAAACACAGCCCTGTTTTTATACTGCAGTGAACAAAGTGAACAAATAGTGAAACAAAGATGAGGGTTTGAGTAAAAAAAATCAGTCCTCAAACACCACTGAAGTACTGTAAATCCCTTATTACAGATTAAAAAATAGAATAAAAAGATATTAACTACACTGCTGCATTATGTAGCTCTTGTATTCAAACGGTGTTCCTTTTTTTTACCTGCAATTCAAGGAATTTTTTGTAAGAAAAAATGTCCTTATTTAATAGTCTTTTTGACAGCATGAGGACTAGAAATTACAAGAAGTTTTGGAGAAAAGTCCAAAGACTAACTGAAATGAGCTGGTTTTGTTGTAATATTCTGCTTTCTTCAAGACAAAAGGACACAGTCATACACAAAGAACCTAGAGAAAATAGTCATGATATAAGGCATCTTTCTTCTCTTGTGCTGTTTCTTTATAATTTTACTGTTGGAGAAATACAGGTTCTGCACCCTGTTTTACTTGTGCTTCATGCTAGTAACAAGTGTTTAGCTGCTGCTTTTAGCCTCCTCTCTGGTCTGAGGCTTACAATGGTTTTGCGAAAGATGCAGTGTTAAGTGGCTGAGGCATAATTCTTTCTTTCTTTCCAACAGAAAGCAGCTGAAGAGAGAAGGAGGTGGGAAGAAGAAATAAAGTGATGCGAAAAAAGGATCATAGCATTACACAGAGAGAAGAGACTTCAGATGATCAGCTAATCCATCCAACTGTCCAGAGGTCACTCAAATACTCTTAGGCCATCTGTTATCTTTTATTAGATACTACTACGCTTTTATTTATCTCAGATTTGCTTTATTTCTTCAAACTGAATCTCACCTTAATTCCTATTTTTACTGCTAAGCTTCAGAACTCCATGCTTATTATATTGCTCTTATGTATTTATGATTATGGCAGTACAACCTCCCATTTCAGACTTCTTGACACATGATTAAGGTATTTCCTACCTACAATGCCAAGCAGTCAAAAACATTAAATTAAACTAAACAGGATACCCACTGTTGTTGGAGCACTCCATGTACCTGTGCTGGTTCCCCTACAGCTTACTTTTGCAGTTTGGTTTTGTCTTTTTGTTGGTTTCCATTTAATGTGACAAAGGGAAAGCTCCTCAGTTCACCTAAATGATCCAAAATCCAGCAATGCAAGCTAGAGCTTGTAAGCACTCTCCCAGTACAGAAATTCTTCCTCAAATTTAGTCTAAATCTCCCCTGGTGCAACTTCAGGCCATTTCCTCTACTCCTATCATGTTTACTATGTTTACTATCATATAAGTAACATTATGATGTTTACTATCATAAAGTAGAGTTTGGGCTTTAGTAATATTTCAAGACAGGGACTAATGTGACAATGCACTTTTTCATGCTGAGTGGATGTGCTCAGCAGCAGAAGTTCAGTGCAAAAAAGCCTTGCTGATTAGGCCAAGGAAAACTTAACAAAACCCAACAGAAGAAAGTTCTGATGGGGGGCAAAACAACCCCATGTTTCAGTAGAGGCTGAGCACTGGTTGAATTTCTCTCCTTCTAAAATGGACTTACAGTTATGATGAGTACCAAATTGGGTATGAGCCAGCAGTGCTAATCAGACAAACTGAGCTTCATTAGGAGGATTGTGGTCAATTGACTGTGGCAGTTTACAGTGTCTATTTATTTAGCACTGGTGAGGCTACAGCTGTGTTCCAGTTCCAGGCACTCCATTTCAAGATGATTGGGAAGAGAAAGTCCAAAAAGGGGCTACCAAAGTAATAAGGGACCTAGACTTTCTGAACCCTAAGGAGAGGTTGTGGCATTTAGTATGTACTGCTAATCATACTGCAGTGTAGTCAGATAGATGCTCAAGACTCCCATATCCCTTGTAACCATGGTCAGCATTGGTCTCTGGTCCAATCTCTTGCTCACAGCAGGGTCAGCTTGAAGTCAGACTAAGCTGAGAGGTTCATCCAGTTGGGTCTTGAAAGCCCCCCCAAGGGCGGAGAGCTGTGGAGCAGTGTCAGGCTTGTCTGCATGAGCTTTCTGCAAGCCTTTGCTGCCTTTCAGTTCAGAGGAATAGTGATTCTGAAAACTCTGGTGATGTATAAAAGAGAGTTTCATCTCATAAAAAGATCTTTGAGAATCTTTGCCATTGTCCTGTTAAATACAGTGTTCCTTCAGCTCTTGTCCTCCGTAAGTACATCCCAAGAAACACTTGGATCATCATCAACAATGTTCTTGGGGGTGCTTTGACTTCTCTAAAGCTAAACTGGGATATCCAGTGCTTTAATGATGTGTTACAGAACAAATGAGATCCATCTATCCCCACCTTGAGAATCATTGCCCTAGCTAAATATACCTTTTGTGTATTTGTAAGGATGTGTTTCAGAGACTGCAAGAAGCTTCTTTATTTTGCTTTCTTACATTCAGTAACTAGAGCATGCAGTGAGGATTGGAATCTTCTTGAAAGAAAAATCACATAAAGGAATGTGCATCAATTCCAGTAACAGATATTTGAAGTTTCACTTCTTATAAACTGCAATAGCAAAACTTATTTACTTATTTTGATAACATTACATGCTTCAAAAATGTCTATATTTTTATGTTTATAGACACATTTTTCCTTCTAGTCCCACTGTCAGTTGTCTCTGTGCTATGAAGGTGGAACTCCTTTCAAAGCCAGTTGTTACCAGAATAACTTGCTTTTGGAGAAAACAAAACCTTTCTATTTCCCCCTGACACTCAATTTAACAGGTGAGTTGCAAAAGTAGTTGGGAAAAGGAGAGAAAGGAATCCCTCACTCCTTCCATTTGAAATTAAGTCTGTCTGTGTGATGACAAGAAAGGAGGATCCATCACCACCACTGATAATTCACATACAGAGTGATAAGATAGAAGGAGAAAGTACCTTTGCCTTTTGACACTTGGATTCTTTTCAGATTTCTTAATTAGTGTTTCAGACATCCTAAAATCTCAGAATCACAGAACTGTCACAGTCAGAAAAGACCTCTAAGATTACTCTGTCAAACTGTAAACATCACCCCCTATAATATAAATACCTATATATATCAATATGTGTATCACCCACTACAGCATGTCCTGAAGTACCTCATCTACAGTTTTTAAGTACTTCTACCACCTCCCCAGCCATCCCATTCCAATGCCTAACTACTCTCCCAGTACAGAAATTCTTCCTCAAATTTAGTCTAAATCTCCCCTGGTGCAACTTCAGGCCATTTCCTCTACTCCTTTCATGTTTACTATGTTTACTATCATACAAGTAACGTTATGATGTTTACTATCATAAAGTAGAGTTTGGGCTTTAGTAATATTTCAAGACAGGGACTAATGTGACAATGCACTTTTTCATGCTGAGTCCCCTGTAACTAGATGTTTTAGTTCCCATTTCCACATTTTTGCTTTTCATAAAGCTTTCCAAAGGGTACAGACAGTTGAGTTATTACTACCAAAACTTGACATCTTGACACCGCATTTATACAGTTTTAACTCAGGGCAAAAACCAAGCAAATCAACCAGGCTAACTGCCTTGATTTAAAACCTACCTGGTGAGTGCTTTTCCCAAATGACACCAGGTTTTCCAGCCCTGCAGAGCCATTACTAAGGGGATCTCTGCTCCACTCCTGCAGACATAGGCAGATTGGGTGGCCAGTAGAAGGCTGTGCATTTCTCTGCTAGTCTTCCAGGAGGGCAAGGTCTAAGTTGGTAAAATAGATTGTTCATTGGCAGCATTCCCTTTGCTTGGAATGACTGAATGGAAATGAAATTAGTTATGCATTCATTAGCATTCTTCATGTCTTGTTGCAAACGCTGTCAGCTGCATTTAAATGTATTTACTTATTTTTGTATTGAGAAGTCCTCAGGCAGAATAAGGTAAATAATTTTCTCCTGCCACTTAAGGTACTTCTCTAATTTTGTCTAATTGACTTAATTAAAATTATTACCACAGAATAATTATCACAGTATTTTGTAAAGAAAAAGGAGAGCACAGCAGGACTGTCTAGAGAAGTGAATGACAGGGCCCTGACTGCATTCATGGCCCTGATCCCTTATCAGGGGATCCCCTATCCCTCTCTCCACCCTGCCCAGGGCCCAGGACCCCATGTCATATGCCTGGGGCAGTCAGTCCACGACCCAGTGACACAGCAGCAGGGCTGGTCTTCAGCTCCTCTTCCATCTAGTCTTGGCCAGCCACATGCCCAGATCCTTGTCTGGCTTTAGCCCATCCCTGTCCCCAGCGAGGTACCTGTCCATCCCTGCACATTTTGCATGCAGTTTGGAAGTGAGGAAACAGTGGGGTTTTGGCAAAAGAAGCAGACTGGATGCCAGAGCAGAGTGACCAGCTCAGGGGCTCTCACCTGGGCTCAGACTTTGTAGAGGCTGATGCCAAGGGAAGGTACTAGAGACATTACTAAGCCTGTAAAATTGAAAGAGCATTTGGTGAGCTGCAGCAATAAGAATTACAGTATCTTCTGACTGAACCTCAGGGAGTTAAAATCTGGGTCTATTTTGTACTTGTATAATGCTTCTGATTTTCAAAGAGATGCATAAATATTAACCAGCACACACATTTGTACCAGAGGAAAGGCAGGCTGGTATCATCTGCTGGTAGCATCAAGAGAATTCATTATCTTGAAACCAAGGCTAATACACTCTAGGAAAAGACCAGTAGCATTGCAAATATCAGCTTAGACCAGACACCTGTTTGATCCAGGATGCTGGTTTCACAAAGCTATTGCCATAGCAATAGTGATGTCAGACTGAAGTTGACATGGAGAACTAGTGTGTCCTCTCCATGGATCCTTCTACTGGCACTTGCCTTTGAATCCAGCCCATGGTTCACATGCAGTGTGTCCTTTAGATAAGACATTTAGAATATGCTATTCTGGGTCATGGCATAGTTTATATTTATCTAGACTCTGGCTTGGTCAGGGTTTTTTTGTCTGCTAATACCCTGTGTCTTGTTTTATTTTGTTGGATTTTTTTAGCTTACATTTTAGGGTAAGAAAATTTTCCTAAATAATTTTCTTCAATGACACTTAAGGCCCAGGCACTTTTTGATTATTTGAATCATGTATATATTGAGAACAAGGTGATTGAAGGTAGTCAGCATGGATTTATGAAGGGAAAATCATCCTTGAGCAGCTTGATAACTTTCTACAGGGACATGACTGGCTTGGTGGGTGAGAACAGTGGATGTTGTTTATTTTTACTTTTGACACTCTCTCCCATTACATCCTCATTGATGAACTGATCAAGCATGGGCTTGATAAATGAACAGTGAAGGACACTGCAAGCTGGCTGAACTGCTGGGCTCAGAGAGTAGCACTTAGCAGCATTGTAGCCCAGCTGGAAACCTACTGGTGCTAGTTCTGTGACCTGGGGATTGTTGCTGGAGTCAACATTATTTAACACCATCAATGACCTGTACAATAGGACAGAGAACACTACGAGCAATTTTAAAGAAGACACAAAATTGAGAGGACTGGTTGACAGACCAGATGGTTGGACTGCACCAGGAAGAACATTGCCACCAACTTGAGGAAGGTGATCCTGTGGTTCTTCCCCTAATCAGCTCTGGTGAAGCACATCTGGAGTGCTGGGTTCAGTCCCTGGCTCCCCTGCACAGGAGACACCTGGACATACTGGAGCAAGTTGAGTAAAGCACCATAAAACTGAGGTAAGGGGCTGGTGCAAGGAGAGTCTGAGACAGCTGGGACTGTTCAGCCCAGAAAAGAGAAAGTTCAGGGGGATCCTTATACAAATGGGAGGCAGTTAAGAAAATGGAGTCAGATTTCTCAGTGGTGCCCAGTGATGGGTCAAGAGGCGATGGACACAAACTGAAATAGAAGGAATTCCATTTTGGTTTTTTTTTTTGTGAGCATGGTTCAATACACCAACAGATTTCCCAGAGAGATGGTGAAGTCTCCATCCTTCCTGTTTGTGGACACTCTTTAATCTTCTAGCAGTTAAAATCCTCCTTACAGTATCTCTTTCATGCAGGTAAAGATACTTAACACAGAGGGATAGAAAGAGGAGGGGAGGTGTCTTTGTTGCTATTTGTCCCTTCTTACAAATCAAGGTGTTGACAAAGTTTTTTAAAATCAGGATGCTGCTTTATTCTAATGTCTCCTCTCCTGTTAGCAGAACAAAATGTTTAACACAACTTCAACTCAACCACAAGTATGACACCTACTCTTGTCTTTCTGCCCAGGAGCTCAAGAGCAGGAGATTGAAGCCAGGTTGTCACTTAGTTAATGTGCTGATGTGCTCTCATTGATGTGACTGATCTGTCATGAGGTCAAGCATTCTGGGGAATTTCCAATGGGAGGTCATAAGACTGTGGCAGGGACATTCCTGGGAGTAGCATTGTCTCTTGTGGGAGGAACTCGAGCACAGAGGAAAGAGAGAAGAATATATCAGGACAGTTTTCAGGTTTTCATGTTTGGCTTAAGTTACTTCAAGCGGACAGAAAAAAAGAACTCAGAGTATTTTAATTCATAGGCCAAACAAAAGGTTCTTTTAATTAAATTTTAGGA
Source organism: Phaethornis superciliosus (assembly GCA_023637945.1). Lineage (NCBI taxonomy): Eukaryota > Metazoa > Chordata > Aves > Apodiformes > Trochilidae > Phaethornis > Phaethornis superciliosus. Next base: position 179,997,634 of record JAJQWJ010000001.1, on the reverse strand, counting down.
ACCAATCTCAACAAGCAGTGTTCAGAAGGAAGCTTGGAAGAAAGAAGATATTATGCTGTGACAAAATAAACTTCAGAAAATTAAAATCATTGGTAAAATGAACCTAAACTATAGTGAGGATCAAACTAGGGAGCAGTAGAGTAAAAAGCTATGCTGAATTTGAAATATTTAATCATGAAAGAAATTTGTGAAAATTGCACAAACTTAGAGCAATGGGTCAGAGCCTAGGTCAGCTCTGGGAGTCAGAGTCAAGCCCTGGTTTTAGCTCAGCCTGTACTACATTTTTGCTGACAAATACACTGTTTATTGTGATTCATCTCTCTGGGGAGGGACAGGGTACTTCAGAGCAGGAGAGGGATGCAGGACAAGGTTGCTCATAATTCTTCCCTCTTGTAAAAATTACAGTTGGAGTAATGGTTGAGGGTCCAGAATGTGCCTCTGATACAGGGCTTCTCAAAATATGTTTGTGTGTATCTAACTATAAATAGAAGAAGCAGAAGTGTCAGCATTTAAGTACAGATCAATGGAAAATAGTCAATGTTTGGATGCAGCAACGTGTCTTTAGTTGTCTGAAGAATTCTGGATAACTAAAACTCCTTTGGGCAATTCCCATCTTTTTTGTCCAGCATCATCCTTCCTTTTTCCACACTCTGCTGAATACTGCCTTGCCCTGACAGCACCCACTCCCCAGGGAGTTAAAAAGAGAGAATTTTTCTGTCACTGACCATGGCATTCTCTTTTGATGGACTCTGTGCTAGTACTACAGCAAACTCAACCTACTTACCTCCTTTGATGGATTACTTTCACCCTTGTGTTGAAAGGTTGGTTCTGCATCCCCTCTAAGTTACCACCAGACCCTTCCCTGTCTCAAGCATCCTTTCCTCAGTTGGATACATTTCAAGTATACGTTGTTACATATTTATCCAGGTGGATCTTTTTGTTTGTCATGGTGAAATCAAGTAGTATGCCTCCAGCACCCCTCTCCTATGCTTTCATAATATCCTCTTTTCCATTAGTCCCACAGTAACTTCACACTGGCTACTAATGTACTCCAACCACATGTCCACAGCCATGATTAATTATTCTTATTACTCACCAATACTTTTTTGCATTCATTGACTCAGGAAGCTGGTTCCAAGTGCCTTGAAGACACCTCTGTGTCCTGTGTTTGTGCATTAACTGTCACTGTGAGCTCCTGATTCATTACTAGGTTTTTATGGACTGTAACAAGATTAATGAGAATAATCAGGAGGAGGATTAGGTTATGGGGAAACCAGTTTGATCTTTCAGTGTAAGTTCATAGCCTAACTTATGAATATAATGCATTTTGCACCAGTAATAAGATTCTCAGGCAAGATAAAACTTGAATACTTAGGGAAATGTATGAACAGCTTCTCAATGAGTTTTCTTCTAGCTGAAGTTGATGTTTGACTGTTAGGAAGTAACATTTCTCTCAGTAGCTGAGTAAAGTGCTGCATCTGGGCAGATGGCATTGGATTCCAGTGCTCCCAGTTTCTCACCAGTCAGAAAACAGGAACTGAGAAAGAGGGGAAAAGATTTTGCATCTGCCAGCAGACCTCATAGAAAACCAAACCAAATCACACCAAGCCAAACTAAACCAAACAACCAAAACAAAACAAACAAAAAATCAACAAACTGTCCGTCTGTCCGTCCCCGTTCCCCCCCCCCAAAAAAAAAAAAGCTGACAATGTCTGGTTTTGAAGAAAGCAGGCATTTCTTTTTTTTTTTTTTTTTTTCTGCTGGTTTAATCAAGACATGGTGTCTTTTCCCACCCAGATCTTTTAGTCTTGTACTATGATGAATTTTGCTGTAACTCTGATGTATGGCTCACACAGAACTGAAGGTCAGAGAGTAACTTCTGCTCATAGCTATCTGTACTCATGAGCTGCTCATAGATTTCAGAGGCTGCTAAGGTCAGATGGAGCCATGATGATTATCTACTCTGACCTTCTGCATGACACAATGAATGTCACCTTCATGTCTTGTTGTGGTAATCACATTTTTAAGAAAACAGGTCACTCCAGCCTATATATAAGGATGTCAAAAATGACAGCAGATCACTGAATGTCTTAGGAAGCTGATCAGATGGTTAATGATATCTCTGCTACTCATCTAAACCTGACATCACAGGTGCCAGTCATAAGGGAAGGCAGCATCTTCATATTGTGCATAGCCAAAGGTGATCAGCAAATTAAAAACAATTTGGTCCTTCCTTATTGAAGTTATTAGATGTTCCTGGTTTACTCCATCCAGGGAAAAATTATGTGTACCCAAAAGAAGCATGAAGCCAGAGGAAGTGGAATGATACTTGGCACTGGTGAGGCAGCACCTGGAGTACTGTGTTCAGTTATGGGCCCATCACCACAAATAGGACATTCAGTTGCTGAAGCATGTCCAGAGGGAGGCAACTAAGCTGGTGAAGTATATAGAGAACAAGCCTTATGCAGAGAGGCTCAGAGACTTGGTAATGTTTCCTTTGGAGAAGAGGAGGCTGAGGGGAGACCTTACTGCTCTCTACAACTACCTGAAAGGATGCTGTAGCCAGGTGGTAGTTGGTCTCTTCTCCCAAGCAACAAGCCTGAAAAATTTAACTTAAAATTAACCTGACATTTCTCCAGTTTTAGTGTCCCTTGTAAATAGCTGTAATTTGAGAGTACAAATCCAGATGTCACAGAGCACATATAGTAATTGATAAACCCCCCTGCTTTCCATTTGTAACACAGGGTACCACAGAATGTTGCTGTGGGCATTTTTCAACCGTAACACCATGACCAGAGTTATACAAAATAAAACTTTTCATTATTTTATTTGATTCTGTGAAAAAGTTCATATATCAATCATCCAGGAATCCAGGAGTTAATGGCATTTTCTCATTTCTTGTACTTCACAAAGCCTCTAATAGATTTCTCTCTTGCATTATGGCAAACAGTAAAACTGCATATCTGTCATACTTAATCAAGTAGAAATATGAGAGCTAATTTGTATTAAAGAAGAACTGCTTGTGTAGATTTTACTTAGCTTTACTGATATATAGTACTAAATGAATGCTGAAATCAGATCCTAGGAATAAAACCCAAAATAGTATAACAAAATTAATATGAATCTCCAGTCCCACAATTTTCATTAATTTAGAGGGTATGAAGTGGTCATTGCATATAATTTTTTTTTTTTTTTTTTTTTTTTCCCAGCTGCCAGACTGCTAAATGTAAGTATCTAGATTCTGGAGGTACATGCTTATACATTCCTTTACACACACACACAACTGTGTATAATATTTTACAGAAGAGAAGATATAACTGTTTTATAGATTAACTCCTGTTTCATTTTTGTATCTGCTCCCTGGAAGATTCACAATATTTACAAATGATCTAGTCATTATAGTTTTTTGGAACTGATAAAATACAAAAGCAAAAATCAGAATTGGTGCAGATGAACACAACTTCTCAAATTTCTGTTTGGTCTGTGTGACTTGTCTGTTTATAGTAGGGCTGAGCTCTACCTTTCTAACTAGAAATACTTGAAAATATTTGATATTGATGGTGTGAAATTCTGGATGTACTGATATAAATTACAAATCCCACCTTCAACATGCTAATGATGTCAGTGGAGCCCAGGTTTACTCCTGTAGTGCTTCCCAGCTGCATGATGAGAGCAAGTCCTTTACTGCAGCTCTGCAAGACCATGATGGGGTTGAGAAGCAGCATGGCTGGGGACTGGAGCTGTTTTCTCCAGGGAACAGATCTCTGCTCTCATCAAGTCTAGTTTGCTCCAACAGTAGAAAAGCAAGCCTGCTTAGTAGTTGATAACATGTAAAAACTGCACCCAGTTTTTTATGGTGCCATATATACCTGGATATTTCCTTGGATACCAGGTTGAGAGTCCTGCCTCTGAGAAGGTGTTTTGCAGTCACACTGGGATCTGGCTCATTCATACTTCCGTGCTGTCATAACACAACAACAAAACCACGGAATATTTTCAGTAATGAAATTGCACCGGTCTCTTTTTCTACAGAAACTGAAGATGTAGGTGGCATTGCAAAATTCAGCACAGTAAACAGGGCTTTCCCTTGTAAACATGGTGTTCCAAAATTGTGGCTCTGCCGATCACAGACCAGCCTGTAAGAATTAAAGTAGACAGGGACTTTGGATGACAAATGAACTGCCCTGAGACTCAGTAAATCTTTTCACCAGAGGGGCAGAATGGCAGGGTTAGAAAGATTTACTCCACTCTCCACATTTTAGTTAAAATAAGCTGCAAACCGCCTTTTGGAGATGTGTTTCTCTTTCCACTTGTAGCTGGCATCTCAAGATATTTGAATTATGAATTCATCCTTCACACTATGTCATTTTGCAGTGGTTTCTGAGACATATTAAAGGGTCCTTATTTTTTGTCAACTCTGTGAGACATTGTAGTCATTCACACATTCACAAAGTACATAAAACCAAAAGTATTCACTTGTATTTCCCAAAAGCATGTGCCAGGTAAAGGTATGGTGACTGGTGGGAGCTGTGGGAGAGTGGGCTGCTTGTTTGTCACTCCAGCCTGTGACTGTGAGACTGTTGTACAAAGAAGCATTCACTGGAATGGGGGGGCTATAGACCCTAGAGATTCTCAGTGAATTAATTTCTGAGCATCCTATTTGTCTAGTTCAAGTGAATTAGTAAAACTGTGGAAAATAGAGGAGGAGAGGAATAACTGTAAAACAGTGGTGTTAATTTTTTATGCCTACTTTTTTCCCTCTCATATGATTTCACTCTATCCACAGTTCTCTACCCAGCCTTTGTTACAGGGCTTGTTCTAGCTTGATCCTTCTTCTTCACAAAGACATTTTCTTTTCAGACATGAGCAGAGAGCTCCTGAGCTCCTACACTTCCAAAATTACCGTGACCTCAGAGCTGGAATAGCTGTAAATGATGAGCACTAAAGCTATCCTCATGAGTAGAAATGAAATATTTAGGATCTAAGGAACCTTCCATTTCAGATGTGCTTCTTTTTAGTGAACTATTTCTATCCGGCTTCCATGCACTTACCTAATTTCAATTACTGGCTTCAAAAGGACTAAGACTCATAGTAGTGAAGAGAAAGGTTTCAGAGTTTTGTATTTATCTGAGTGTCTGTAAGAAAACCTACAAGATCACTCTTTGCAAATATATCCCCAGTGTTTGAAGGCATTTTATTTCTGGATCTTGATCAGTTGAAAAAGGAATCTTTTTTTTTTTTATATTTCTCTGGTGCAAGCTCTAATGTATTTTGACTACTCGAAATCTCTACATAAAAGTCCTTAGTAGGCTTTTATGTGTGTATGCATGTGTAGAGCACAAGGGAGGTTTAAGAAAACAGGATAATACAAAACAAGAATGGTGCAGGTAATTTATTGTCAAATCAATACTAACAAGATTCTTAGTTTCTATCCTTTAGAAAGCAGAAGAGTTGCTGTTATCTTGTAAACGAAATGTTAAGCTTTTTTGTACAGATTACTCATCATGCTCAGTCCAAGCTGTTGCATGCCCATCTCCATGGTCTTGGGGACAGCAGGCAAAATCCCTACAGAGGTCTACCATAGAAATGTGTGAATAGACAAGAGCTACTTCTCACCTCTTAGTGTTAAAAAAAAAATCTATGGAAAGTTGTTATGTGTTTTAACAAGTTTCCATATGGCAGCTCCAGCTGAGCACAAAAAGGGTTCCTGTTGCATTATGCTAGCACTGCATGCCACAGTTAAAAGAGAAATGCCAGTGAGGTTTAGCAAGTTCTGATGGGGCTCGGCAAAACTGCATTTCTGGTCATTGGAAAAGAAAAAACTAATACTCATTTCTTGTGACAATGTCTATTTAGTTTGAAAGGAGAATATTCCTCTGGGTGCAAGGGATTAAAAAGTGCAAATGATCAGGACTTAAGTGGCAAGAGTGAATAAAAATCTGTGGGCAAAAGTAGTAAAAGCATTTGAGAAAAGGTGCAAACACCACCCAGCTCAGACTGCTTGTCACACTCACATAGGGTAGGGTTTTGTTCTCTTAGTCTTCTAAGAAGGTTCTCTACTACAGAAGTTTTAGTGGTAAGATTTGGAGCCAACCTTCCCTCAAAGCAGGACTGACTCATCACCAGCTTAGGGTGGTGGCTAGTCAGCCAGGGCTTTGACTAGCCAAGGCTTGAAAACCTCCAACAAGGGAGATTTTTACCACCCCCCAGGACACCTTGTTCCTGTGCTAAACAATCCTTCTCCAAATTCTCCCTTTTTCTCTTGAACTGGACTCAGTATTCCGGGTGTGACTTCCCCATTGCCAAGTAGTGGAAATAATAATACTTTCCCTGGATCTACTGCTCATACTTCTTGTTATGTTGTGTCTTTATTCTGGACATCCACATCTGAACTGCTTCTCTTGTTTTGTTGTTAGAGAACTGGACACAAAGAATTCCTTCCAATCATGATTTGCCTCGAATTTAAGTAAAACCCTAATACAGGTCAAATAGATCATGTCCTTCTAGTGCTTTTTCCTTCCCATAGGAGTAGGGACTAACCCCACTGATGAAACCTAAAGTGGAAATCTCTAACACCAAGTAAAATTATTCTCTTCTGTCCTTCATTAACTAGTAAATGAGGATGACAAAGGACAGGTAATTAGCAAAACTGCTAAGGAGAAAGTAACTCTTTTCTTATTCCAATGTAATGAAGTTCTGATGATATTTTCTATGGGACAGATTTTCAAAGATATTAAAGCATCTAAATATGCAGATAGTCACCTACTGGAATCAACGGGTGATTTAGCAAGGCATTGAAAAGCAACAGTGAACTGGGCTCCTGACATCTCTAGGCTTTGCAAATCTCACTAGCTATCTCCATTCCTCGGCAAATCTGTTTTTAATGCCCTTTTCATTATGGAATTCTAAGTTTCTTAGTCAGCTTTGAAAATCAAACCCAGCAAACCTACATTTCCTGAGTGTCAGCCAGAAAACCATATGATTACATCTGGTACACCAACTTCAAAATTCTGCCTGGGCAGCATCAGTTCACTGTGCATCCCTGTAAAAACCTCAGCACTGTGTTCTCTGCTCACCTATAAAATATGCAATCAGAATATTTATCTAGATGCAAATAAGTCTTGATGCTAATGCATTTGCACTGCAATTCCTTCCACAGTCTGAATGCCTTTAATTCCCTCTACCAGATGCAATTCCTGCAAAGAATAGGCAAAACAGTTGCAATTAAAAACATACTCTCTAAGCTATTAGAATGAAAAATCAATCTTCCGTGACTGTCATCTTTAATTCCCAGCTTGCAGGTGGGCAGCCATTTAATTATATATCCACACCATACACACACATGCACACATTCACACTTCTTCTACACCAGGTTTAATTGCTTATATCATTTTCAGAATGATTTGAACTCAATGCTTTTTTTCACAATAAACTAATGACTGTGCCCTGTGATGCCTTAAAATATCTATTTGCCAGAGGGGGACTGTGTGTTTGAAAATAATTGCAAGAATGAACTCCAGATGGTCCTGCTGTCAAGGTACAGTAGGTATTTGTTTGGCTTAACTTGCATGAACCGTGGCAGCAAAAAAATCAGATAATCACAGCGCTGAACAAACCACACATCCAGTGACATGTCTCTTCTTTTCTGGGATATAAGAGTAGCACACTTTGAACTTGAGAGAGAGGAAATAAACCTGTGTGAAAAAGAAAACAAGCAGCAGAACATGTAAAATACTCTGTTGGGTGTCTTACCTTCCACTTATGCATCTATACAGTATGGTGTAGCATTGAACATTTCTATATATGGTTTATTAATATATTACTGAGTATATGCATTAATACCTATATATTCATAGAATATACAGGAACCTGGGTGCAAAAAAAAGGTAAAGCTACAACATATGGAACAGAACCATAGAATTGTTTTGGTTGGAAAAGATCATCAGTTCTAACCATTAACCTGGAACTCTGCCAACTCCACCACTAAACCATGTCCCTAAGCATCACATCCATGTATCTTTTAAGTATCTCCAGGACCAGTGATTCCAACATTTTACTGGGCAACATGTTCCAATACTTGATACTAGGGCATGGGATGTCTCACTGGTTCTGAAGACCTTCCTGAGCACTACTGAGACCACTGAGCAACTTGGTTTGGAGCAAGCTGGTGTAGTGGAAGGTGTCTGTGCCCATTGCAGGGGGGATGGAACTAAATAATTTTCAAGGTCCCTTCCAAGCCAAACCATTCTAGGATTCTAGGATTCTATACTTTCAGACTGAACAGCTGAGGGGCAAGAAAGTTTGAGCACAAACTCAGCAGTGCCCTGTCAGCACTGCCAGCTCAGAGGGACCCATGGGGAAGGGAGCAGTTTTAATGGTGCACAGGGAATACTGTAACAAGAGGGTCCTAAAATACTCCTTGGTGTTGCCAGAAGGCTAGTGTAACACATGCCATAATAATTATCAGTCACAGAAAAGTAAAAACATGAATTGATGAATCTACATTTAAGAACTGTAGAAAAATTACCAACCTCAAAAAAGTAAAAATAAAACCTCAATCCCTTGATATCATGAGGAAGAAAAGCTCAGTTTAGTTTGTCATGTGTTCCTTTTTTATTTAATACACCTTATATTTCTATCATGTATCTGCCAAACATTTTGTGAGTCTACATAATTTCATCAATTTTTGGCACATCATTTTTGACAACATAAAAATATTCTGAGAAGCCACCAGCCATGGGCTTTTAGCTGTCTGTAAGTGCAGCCATCCAGTCCCTTATCACGGCACTGATGGTCACCAAAGTAACACATGCAATGTTCAGCAATCTCTCTGTGTCACCTCTTCTCAGCTACCAATCTGCAATGGTGGTTGTCCCTGCTGTACCAGATCAAAGCTGCTGGGCTCCTCTGTTTTTTTTAGCTGAAGTTTTTCTATGCTGTTACAATAGGTTTACAGCACAGTCCTTTATAAACTCTTTTGGTCACCAATTCTGCAAGTGACATGATTTGCTTTTATGCTGCATCCAGCTTCTCTGAGGTGTTGCACCCAAGCTGGGCAACACGCACTTAAATAAGGTCTGATGAACTGAAAACACAGTTCCTTAGGAAGGAGCCACAGCTTTTTTATCTGGTCATCCTAGAAAAGTGTGTAGGACCATAAGGAAGGCAGAGTGCTGGTCCAGTGTGAGGTTTCAATGTGCAGAAAAGTGCTGGACTATATGTAGAGTTGGTTTATATTGGAAGAGACATCTACAGATCATCTAGATCATCTCCTTCTGTGGGCAGGGATATCTTCCACTAGACCATATTGACCAGAATCCTGTACAACCTGACCTCAGGCACCCACAGCTTCTCTGGGCAATTTGTTCTAATTTTCATTGCTCTCACAGTGAAGAATTTTCTTCCTTACATCCAATCTAAAACTACCCTCTTTCAATTTAAAATTGTTGCCCTCCTGTTACTACAAGCCTCAGTAAACAGTCTCTTATAAGCTCCTTTTATAACCTAATAGGACACAATAAGGCCTCCCTGGAGCCTTCTCTTCTCCGGGCTGAACATTCTAATCGTGTCAGCATTTCTTCATAAGAGAGGTATTCCATCCTTCTGATCATTTTTGCGGCTCTTCTCTGGACTGGCTCCAACAGGTCCATGTGTTTCTTGCACTGAAGGCTCAATAGCTGGATGCCAGACTCTAGGTAGGATCTCATGAGAGGATATTAGGAGGAGAATCACCTCCCCCATCCTGATGGCTACACGTCTTTTGATGCAGCCCAGGATATAGCTGGCTTTCTGGATTGAAAATGCACATTGCCACCTCATGTCTAATTTTTCATCCATCAGGACCCCCGAGTCCTTCTCTGAAGGGCTGCTGTCTGTCTATTCATTCTCCCATCTGTTTTGATAATGGGAATTGCCCTGCTCAGACGGACGACCTTGTACTTAGCTGTGCTGAACTTCAAAAGGTCTTCATGAGCCCACTCCTCAAGCTTGTTAAGCTCTCTCTGGGGATGGCATCCCTTCCCTCTAGCATATCAGCTGCACCACTCGGTCCTATCTGCAGACTTCCAGAGGGTACACTACCTATGTTGTTGATGAAGATGTTAAACAGTACTGGTGTCATCATGAACTCTTGATGGACACCACTCAGTACTGGTTTTCACTTGGATATTGAAACATTGACTAGGACTCTTTACATCTGGCCATCAAGCCAATTCCTTATGCATCTAACAGTCCATACATCAAAACCATATCTCAGCAATTTAGAGAGATTTCCATATCTCAGCAATTTAGGTTTTGGTGGCCTGTACCAAAGGCCTTGCAGAAGTCCTGTTCTGTAAACTCTGTAGCTCTTCCCTTGTTTGCTGATGTAGTCACTCCATCCTAGAAGGCCATTAGATTAGTCAGGATGCTTACTCTTGAGGCAGATAAAATAACAATAATACCTGAGAACAAGTTAACTTTCTAGCACACGATAATAATCAAAGAAATATTGTGGGATTTCTTCATTATAATTTTCTGATTATTCATATAATTACACACCGCCTCCTGGATTCAGATTCATTTCTAAATTGCAACTGAGACAGACCGCAGTTGAAAGATAATTGGGTAGTTTACATAACCTAGATCCCTTAGGTATATCCAGGACAAAGTCACAATATTCAAGAAGAAGAAAAGGGATGTAAAAAACACAGAAAAAGTTGGAATTAATTATAACACAACCCACTTAGTCCCTTTCAGAGCCTTTATTTTACTAAAACATACAACAGACATAAAGGGCAGTAACCTATTTTTGGTTCTTGATATGACTGCAATCTAATGACTATGGAGTGTGTTTTCAGTGCATTATCTCAATTATCTTTTTTTAAAATAAGGTGCTAAATTATTGTATATGAGTTGTCATAATTTAGAAGAAAAATTCCTCCTAAATTCCACCTCCATCATACAATTTTCTTCTCAGCCTGGTTCAGCACTGAGCTATTTGAGTCTTACATCAAGTCTTCTTTGGTTTATTTATTATGTGTTTTTCCATAACCCTTTTTGCATGCTGATTTCTAACAAGTTTTTTTTTTCGAGAAAAGCTTTGCCCTCCCACAGAAGCAGCATGACCAAAGGGTCGTCAGATTATAAAGCTAGATATTGCCAAAGACTAGACAGGATAGCCTTTCCTTGCCAAAGTTGATGATACAGGTTTGAGACATAACAGCTGAGAGTAGGAGATATGTAAAATGTTATTTGAGGTTGCTGCAAATAAAGAGAATATTTTAACAGAATAACTACATGCTCATTTATTTTACTGATGCCATCCAGAGACAAAGAGCAAATAAGAAATAAGAAATATCAAATTGATTAGCACAAAGAAGGTGGAGTTTTGCTGTTATTTAGTATTTCTATTTAGCAAAGCAATTTATTTTTAAATTACAAGACATATTTTTATTAGCAATGTTTGTCTTGCACAGCTCGCAGTTAACAAGCCTGGATAGTGTGATTTTCTTCCCCATAGAAATGGGGGAAAAGAGTTTCCTTTCAGTTCCTTAGAGACAGAAGGAGGAGGATGAAAAAGAACAGCTCCCTCTCTAGTCATCAACTATGAGGCTGTGGTGGTGAACAGATTTTCAGAGGGTCGGCTGCTTAAGTGACTCTGTAAGTGCTGAGATACCACAATGATGGATGCCTTATAAATACCTAGGTATGTAGATAGATATGACAACCAGAATAGTTCTAGATTTAAACTGAAATGAGGCACTTCATCACCATGTCATCACTCGAAAGTCATTTGACCTTCTTGTTCCTGAATAAGACCAGCTGTAAGAGCTGATGAAAAGATTATTTTCTCTGAAACAGAGAGCTTAATCCAAATTTATGGCTTTCCAAGGAAACCTTTTAGATGATCTGAGTGGACCTGGGATCAAGTCTTAAATATTTCACTGTAACTGAACAAGGCTTCTTTGCTGTGCTTCATCCCACTCTTCTTCTCCCCTCATCCTCAGTCTCTGCCAGACAAGCAGGGATCATTAGCTCCTGGAGATGGCTGAAAGGCTTGAGAGCTTCCTAGTCAGAAATCTTCCCTCCTTTCTCCTACTCCTCGATTTTTTTCCGGTTGCACACATGACTTTGTTTACCAGGAGCTTAATATTCCCGTGTTTTATAAGTCTATTGTGGGACAATGCAATTTATCCTTCAAGGACGAAGCTGACAGCGTGGTGATTAAGAATAGAATAAATGCTAAGGGTGAGAACAGATTGCAGTGAATGACATTATTTTTGATAAGGAAATGGCTCTGCTGGTAACAGAATCCACAGTATTTAAGATCTGAATGAAAATGCCAAAACCAAATACAAACAAATAAAGTCTTCATCAGTGTGCTGTTCAGCACCTGTTCATCTGCAACATATAGCTGAGCTCTGCCCATAATTTCCAGTGAGTGGGTGACCACAAGAGGAGCTGATTATTTTCATGTAGATAAATCATTTGGTAAAATCTGAACCTACGTATTTATTATATGACTGAAAAGTGAATCCCATTATCATTGGGACTGCAGAAAGGCAAAGCATGGACTCCCCCAGAATTAGGGATCTGATTCAAAACAATTTATGTGAATAATGATGCCTGACATTACTGTTTGGTACAGATCCTGGAAAGCTTCAGAGCATGAATGCCCGGAAGTCCTTGTCAAGTTTCTGTTACTGCCATTTTACAAACAAGTCAACCACAGAAGAAAGCCCAAGAGATGACACCTTTGGAAGAATCAGCATCTGGAACTGTTGTTTCAGCTAACTGATATTGAATTTATCCCAGATGACATCAGACTACACAAATTCATCCATACATCTCTGTTATCCATGCAGACCTGTGAGAAAAGGGGCAAGGATATTCAGTTCAAACACTGGCTTGGAGCTGAATTTGGGCATCATGCCATCATACAACTTGTGTGCCAGGGCTGCATTGCATGGCTGATGGCAGAAATGTGTTTGTCTATAAGATGATGCTGTGCATCACTAACAGCAGGCTGCCCAGAGAGGCTCTAGATGCCCTGTCCTGGAAACATTCACCTGATACAGTTGAAGGTGTCCCTGCTCATTGGAAGTGGTTGGACTAGACGACTTTTAAGAGTCCCTTTCAACCCAAACCGTTCTATGATTCTATGCAGAACACTGGCTTTTGGAGTATGTTGAGAGATGTGAGCCATCAGACAGTCCTGGTGGCACGACAGCCATCAAGCTCTTCTCTGACACTGTCAGCTCCCACCTGCAAACTGTTCCTCATGTCCCAGTTCTTAAAAGTGTGTGCTATTGATTGTGGCTCTCAGCCAGGGAAGCTTTCAGGATGCAGCTTGCAGGATCAGGAAAGGTGGCCAGTCTGCTTCTGGCAGAGCGATTAACACCTGCTGTCATCACTGAAGATTTTGTCTTTCATTTGATTAACAGGAGGATTCTCACAAGCACTGGTAATTCCAGCTATATTATGTTATCTTTGTGAATATCCCCTAAAATCTTTCACTTCTATTTTTCTCTGCCTCTTAAGGGATGAGAAGAAAATAAAATCGATCTGCTGAGAATACAGGGGGAAATAGAACCCTTTTTTTCCCCAACAAATCACATATTCTTAGTAGCAGCATTATGTGGCTTTTATTTTCACCAAAGGACAGGAGTAATTATTTATAGTTTATCACAACCAGGGGAAGGTTTCCTGAGGTACAAACTAATTATGTTTTTAAATAAACTGATTGTCCATGTAATAAATGATCACATTTTCTAATCATTGGGAGAATTACATTACTTTATTCAATCACCTCTGTGTAGAATTGAAACCTTAGTAAATCAACTGGAAAGAAAACATCTAGATTAAATTGAGAGCTCTGCAACTACCAGGCATTGTGAAATGAGCCCAACAGGAGGGAATACACGGGCTGCACAAAGCCCCCCAACACATACGGTTTCATACATTAAAAGCACAGATGCAATTCACAAGCAAGACAGAATTTATATTCATTTAAGGTCAATCCTGAGCCTGTGCTGCACAGATTTGGCATTTATGAAAGGATAAAGCAGAGACAGTCCTGTCGTCTGTGGGGTATCTCAGTGACAGTCATTTGTTCAAGGACCCTAATGAAAGTGAATTCAAGAATGTGGAATAGGTGACTGCATATGACATTTCATTTATGGCATGCAATGAGTGACATAATCTTATCATGAAATTAGTCATCATCATAGGCTTCTCTTGTCAATCTATAAAATGAAATGCCATGGAGAGCAGCATATTATTCATTGTTATGCCAACATGCCTTTTTTTCATAATGCACATCATTAAAATAAGCCTGGGAACTGGAACATGCAATCATAGTAATAGCATTATTAATGTTTAATTTATGTGTTATGTGCACAAAAACCTTTTGGTGCTTGAAACAAAAATGATCTGAAAACATAATTTGTCTGTTGCAAGGCAGCATGCAGTGCTGCAAAGCATCTGTAGAGTTAGGAAAAAATCAAGGTATGGGCTACCGAACAGGACTAGAGTGAAGCAGCATGGAAGTATATTGTATAGGAAGTATAGGACCATGGGACCTACTGCAATAGAGACAGATCCTCAACTGCTTGATGAACAACTTTGCAGTCCTTAGCTAGGCAGTGCAGATCAGAGAGAGGCTGATAACATTTCCAAAAGGGCAGACCAGGTTTTATTTTTCTTTTTAATACTCAAAATCAACCATACTGGAAGAAAGTCAGTGGAAACATGTGAGTTTTTGTCAAAAATTTGTTTTTCCTAGGTGACTAAAGATAGAAAATGCCAGACTAGGTTTTCCTTAGCCTGAATTATTTTGGGAAAAATTGTAAGCATGGTGTGATCACTCATGCAGGTGAGCTAGGAAGCCTGAGAAGGGCAGGAAGCCCAAGCAGGGACTTGGTAGTGAATTGGGTCAAGATATGGGACTGCAGTGCATGTGTAGTCAGTAACCCAGACTATCTGTGCTCTGTGCACAGGATCTTCTGCACTGTGTTAAAACAGAGAAGCAGCAGCTAAATTTAGCACTAAACTTCCAGGTCCTTACAAGTATATCCTTCATGAGTCCCACCTCCAGACATCAGTCTGTCTTTGATTATGTGAGCAAGACATGCTGGTCATGTACCTGAGAGATTTTAATAGGCCCTGGAGCACTGGGACACTTCCATTTTTCTCATAAATCTGAATTGCCAAATGTCAGCAATAGCTATTTGGAGGTCTTGATGAAGAGCTGATGGGCTCAGCTTCCTGCTTGATCTGGTTCAAAGTGAAGGACTAGTTGATAATCCCTTGATAAGCCAAAGCTAAAACAATAAGTTTCTTCTCAAGGCAGAAACCAGTATGGCAAGGCACATGGGAAGAACTGGAGAAATAGAGTGAAAATGCATTCAGGCATTGCCTGAAGAAACTGTTTGTGGAGATCAGAAGTGAAGTGACTGAAGAGGTAAGAAGAGTCCTGGGTGAATGAGCCATGAGAGATTCCTCTGACCAGAATAATTCCCTGCTGAAGGAAGGAAGGTGCCAGTTCACTTCCTGGGACCAATCTCTCCATCATCCTTCCTCACATCACGGCTGTGAAACAGAACTGGGGGACTCTCTCAAAGACCTCTGCTACCTGCCACCTCAAAGCTGTTCCTTAGCTTCCTGAGGAAGATGCTGGCAGGTAGGATGGGGCCAGGTGGGACAATTCCTTAGCTCTGGGGTGTGTGACATTAGCCTGGTGGCTCTTGGCCATAAATAGATTTTGCTTACAGGATTAGGATGGATGACAGAAGGTAACTACTCTCTGAGTTCTGGCTTTTCTCTGCTTTCAAGAGGCAAAACCAAAGGGAAGGTTCACATTTAAGCAGATTATTACAAATAACCCTCTCAAAATCCAAGCCAGAAACCTGAGAAATCTATGCTAATCTTTATTGCACTGAAGAAACTACTCTTCACACTTACAAACATTAATTTAATGGCTAATAAATAGCACTTTTATTAAAGATGAAAAATTAATTAGACCAATAAATAAGTCAACAATAGCTAATTCCCAGAACATTATCATTACAGCAGCAGTTTTCTCTCATTCTCTCCAGAGAGGTGCCTGCTACCTCTCACAGCTCCCTGCCAGCCCCATGTGGGGCTGTCACTTGTGCTGACTGTCAGGGTCCCATTTCCCATGGGGTGCTCACAGATGGGTTACTGCCACTCTCACAGGGGACAAGAGCATTGGGAGCTCAAGGGGGAGAGTGTGGGGAATGGTTTCTGCATGGGACCATCAGACTTGTGCAGGTGGACTGGGGAACCCTTCACAGCCCATCCTGATTTCAGACTGGTTTTGCCAAGTCTGAATTGACAAGCAAAGGAGCCCCAGGAGCTCAGCCCAAGCTCTGGGAACTGATCACACTGCTTAATTCATTCCCTGGTCCTGTCCTTCACATTCACCACCTAAGACAAGTCTGCTATAGACAGAAGCAAATCTGCTATAGACAGCCCCATGTCACCTCCAGATCCAGTGTTGGGCCTTGGCTCCATGTTTAGCAGCAGTACAGAGTGCCATGAAAACCCACGCAGAGGTCCAGGAGCCATGAAGAGACTGATGAGTCTCAGACAGATCTGGGGTGCATGCAAACTGATGCAGGTTTCCAATTCAGACTCCAGACAAAGTAACACTTTTTAGGTAGAAGGTACAGTTCTAGCTATGTGTACACTGATTATACTAAATTGCCAGACATACTGAAGTCATCAGAAAGCAGAGAAATTGCTCTGATGTGCATCATGTTATTTGTACAATATCACATTTCCAATAGGGGCACTTTCCAGGAGAGTGAGAAAATTATCATTGTTTCAAAGCATGCACTTAATTTCTGAGAGGCTGGAAAAGGTCTTACATTAGTTAAAGTGTCACTTTTTAATCAGTGGAAGCTTGTATTCCGTGCACAAGGAGAATATGAAGGAAAAAAAAATGAAGTGGTTTCAGTCAATGCTTTCCAAGCAAGGAAATGTTTTTGGTGAGGATAGTGAGGAGGTTTTAAATGAGTTGAGTTTGCTCGATGATCACTGGGGGTGCAAATTCACCTTGCTGAAAATTCAATGATACTGTAGTCTGCAATGTGAGAATACACAGCTGCAGTCTGGCAGGCTTTTGAAGGTGTAGTCATACAAAAATTTCTCTCATCTTTTCCCATCTGTGACCCAGTTAGTGAGTTTTGAGAATATCCTTCAGTAATTTCAGCTTTAAGAACTAATTCCACTAGGACAGACCAGAAGGGCACATGCTTGATGTGTGAAGGCAGCTATGTCTAATTGTGGGGGAGAAAGAAGGTAAGAAGGGAGGAAATAATAGACTTTTGGAGGTTCATAACTTCTTAAGCCACCACTTCTGGATCCATGAGCCCATGGTGCCCTGATGTCCAGGAGCTGAAAGTTTAGGGTTCCATTCCTGATAGCAGCATGGGTTGACTGTGATGAGTATCTAGCAACCATCTGTTAATCCATAAACTATTTCTTAGGTTTAACAGATACTTAGCAATCTTCATTTTAAAACACATTTGAGAAGAGTCCAACACTAGGGTTATTCAAAAGCAAAAGAATCTGTAAGAAAAAAAGCATTTTAATTCATTTAAACAGAAGACTTTTCTGATTATACCCATCCCCAATAACACTTAAGCTCTCAAATCAGTTAAGATCATTGTTGACTCATGTTGGTTCATATGTTGTTTAATTTGTCATTTATTTACTGGTTTCTCATTCAGATAAAAATGCAGACTTGTACCCATGGGCGACTGGGGAAGGAAGGAGTCTATGTATGTATTTGCAGGACTATGAATGTGTTCAGTTTCTTCCCCAGGTTTATGCTGCCAGATCCTCAGCAGATGTAAATCAGTAGAACTCCAATTAATCCAGCAGAGCTGAACTCAGATGATTTATGACCATGGGGGATTTTGCCAGCTGAGTCCATGAATAGAACAGCTCAGTGCTTGGCTTTACATTTTGAAGAGGATTGTTGGCAAGAAATCTTTGCAAGGCAGGGAAAGAACATTTTCTCAGGCCAGGACATTTCTGTTGTAATATCTGTTATTTACTCAGCACAGTCTGGTCTATTCCAAAAGCAGTGGAGTTGCTATTTGTATAATTTATTTCAGTTGGACAAGAAACAGAACTGTTCCAGGGGAAAAGAAAGTGCCCAAACCTTGTGCGGAGGTGGGCAACAAGCTCCTCTTGGTGGATCCCCAGGAGCCTCCTTCAGCTTCTGTGATGCAGAGGTTGAATTTACTCATCAAGCCCATTCTTGCTGGTTTTGTAGGCTAAGGTGACCTGAGGAAGATTTGATACAAAAAGATAACTGCTAAAGACTGAGTGTCTGAAAGACTGAAATCTTTTCTTCAGCTGAGCAGAGAAGAACCTGATGAGAGCAAGCGTAGGGTCCTGAACCTTGGGAGGAAGAACCCCAAGAGAAGGATCTGAGGGTCCTGATAGATAGTAAAATATCCATGAACCAGCAGTGTGTCCTCTCTGCCAGGAAGGGCAATGGAATCCCGGGCTGCATTAAGAAGTGTGTGACCAGTAGATTGAGAAAAGTCTTTCTCCCCTTCTACTCTGCCCTGGTGAGGCCACAGCTGAAATACTGCATCCAGTTCTGGGCTCCCCAGTTCAAGAGAGACAGAGAACTGCTGGAGAGAGCCCAGCAGAGGGCAACAAAGGTGATTGGGCAATTGGAGCATCTCATGAGGAAAGGCTGAGAGAGCTGGGACTCTTTAGCCTTGGAGAAGAGAAGGATGAGGGGAGACCTTACCAATGTCTACAAGTATCTAAAGGGTGGGTGCAAGGAAGATAGAGCCAGACTGTTCTCAGTGGTTCCCAGAGACAGGACAAGGGGCAGCTGGCACAAGCTGGAACATAGGAAATTCCATTAAACATAAAAAAACCCTTTTTTACTCTGTGGGTGACAAGGCATTGGAACAGGCTGCCCAGGGAGGCTGTGAAGTTCCCTTCTCTGGAGATATCCAAAACCCAGCTGGATGCAATCCTGTGTAATGTGCTCTAGGGAATCCTGCTTTTGTGGTAGAGCTGGACCAGATGATTTCTAGAAGTCCCTTCCGACTCTGATAATTCTGTTAATCTGTGATTCTTTTCCCTCAATAATTCTGTTAATCTGTGATTCTTTTCCCTCAAGAACAGTATTAGGAAGATCTGAACAACATGGTGCTACAAATACCTACTCCACATCATTTCAGTGAAAGATGCTGTATCAGCAAATGTCAAATGCCTGGAGGAGAATATATGGTCCCAAACAAGTTCCTATTGTATCTCATGTTCATTAGCTGAACTCTGACCTTCTGACCATTTCCTCGTATACTAAAACAAGCTCAGATATTTCTCCTAACCCAGCTCCAATTCACCAAGTAATTGCCAGTTTACTGTAAAAGCTAGGGACATTCAATACTTGTATTTTTTAAAACTCCAAGCTTATTGAAATTACTTAATTTTCACCAAGCATTTAAGAAGAGGACAGGGATGACCCTGTGTATGGAAAAGTGAAAGAATAACCAGAAATTATTCAGGAGATACAAATGAAATGGACTGGTAAGCTTGAAAGGCTCTTTCTGTCACTGCAGAGTTTAGGATAAGATTAACTCACTTCTCTGTCACAGTAGGAATCTACATTAGAAGAATACAAAAAAACACACACGACAGTTTATTGCATAGAGACAGAGTCATATAGGTGCTACAGGGATGGAGACTACATGTTATTTGCAGCATGGTTCAAAGGCACCAAGATCTCTGTGTTGGGTATGGTGTGGGAATAGCCCACCAAAAACTGTGAAAGCTTGAATGTATGTCTGGGTTATTGTCCTTTATAGAAAATGTGCAGTGCACAGAACAGGCATCATGAAACACCTAAAGAAACAAGTAATGAAGGAGTGGAATATCTGAGCACATACATTATAAGTATTTAAGGATTCAGTGTCTCCTATTTGGGCAGTGGATTACACTCATTGCAATGGTATATTAATACTCTCACAGACTTTACCTGATCATCACCTGAAGAGCCTCTGTGAGATCCATCTTTGACATTTATGTAATGCTGGAGGTAAACTTAAAGTGTCAAGATAGTGGCTGAGGTAATGAAGAAAAGCAATAGACTTGATTGTCCACAAGTACTATGTGAACAAGTAAAATCAGATAAATGTCTTCTGAAGCAAATGCTCTGGGGAATTATGGTGGAAAGGTTTTGAGTGGAATTCCCCAGCGGTCGCTGAGGGTGAAAATTCTCATGAAAATTAGCTGAGCTTCAGCTATCCAAATGCTAGCTCAAAGCTATTCTTTCTGAACTGTTATGCAGCCTGTGAAGAAAGGTGAGCAGCCTAGAGGGCAAGTCCTGCAAAATAAGGAAGTTACTTGTGTAGACCAAATGGCAAACGCTGTATAACAGAAGTAGTCTGGCTTTGTTTGTGAATTGACAGTGTGAAGGGTTCATGCCATCAAGAGAGCATTTTGGATGATCACTCTTCTTCTCAGTATTTATCAGCAGAATTTTTAGCTGAGATAGTCCCAAGTGACATTTTTGATGGGTGGCTGGTGACCAGAATTACCCAGCAGGGATTCTGCTCTTGCGCTGAAGACAATTGTTTAAATAGTAACAGGAGCAAACCATGGTGAGAAGAGAACAACAAATTCTTTGCTCCTCAGCCAGTGAGGGCATTCATATAAAGAACAGCAGCTCCAAAACATCTGAGTAGACAAGAAGCAGTTGACATGAACATCCCTCAATAGCACAACTCAAGTGAAGAAAAACTTCCCCAACACTGCATAGTGTTTTACCAGATCCAGGCAGTGCTTGATCCTTCAGAGCTGTGGCTTTTATCAGAGTCTGAGTAATCAATTGGATTCTGCAGTGGCTTCTTCCAGCAGCCCTTCAGATATTTTTCTCCAATTTTTCATAAATTCAGACATTTCACTGCTTCACAAGAAACTCTTCCACTTTAGTATTAATATTTGTCTTCACAAAGAGAAACTTGGAATATTCTGGAAATAAAGGAGGGTGTGGACAAATTCATTAAAATAAATACTTTGAGGAGTTGACAGAGAGTCATTATAAGAAAAGCAAAAAGAACCATTCAGTGACTTGTCCCCTGGTTGATAGTAGTTGAAGAAACAGAATTTCCCTTCTTTTAGAACCAAAGTTTTTTTTTAGTTGGTGACTTTTTTGTTTGCTCGGGGGGGTTTATTGTTGTTTAATATTTTTTCTTTTTTAATTAGTGGCAAATACAGTATCTCTCATTGTTAGTCAAGCCTTAAAAAGCTTTGATCTGAGTCACATGAATGACTCTAAGAGCAGAGCTCAACAGCCCTGAGAGCTCCCAGACCCTGCTCCGATCTGTTTGCCATCAGTCCCCATTTTCCATATCTACTGAAGACCAAATGTTTAATTTTTAGGCCAAGTTAGCAGGGCAGGAAAATCATGAAGATATTTGATTAACAATAAACAATCAAACACCTTCAGTCAAGTAGAAACAATCTGAGCTCTGCCATACTCAGTTGGCCAGAAAGCCAACTCTTGGGGTTACACTGTGGTAACAGAGACACCACAACTGATATCCTAAGTACTCTATGACACATGCCTGAAAATGCCCATTTCCTCAAGTTCACCACTAGTAGTAATTTTCTGATTCACCATTTATTAGTTTTCTACAAGTATTCTTTTTCTGCAGTTGACAGTGTCAACTGAGGAGGTTACCAGCCTTGTGTTCTCCTCCCCACCAACTCTTCAGGATCTCTACCTCCTTGATTCCAATAACTACAAGAAAGAGTCACTGCAGAAGCACCGAATTGCCTCTTACAAGTCAGACTCCTCCAGGCCCCAGGAACATTTCAGTTATCAATAGAAAGTTCAGAGAATTCAGAAACCCTTGAATATGCTGTTGTTATCATGGGATCCATCTCTGTTGTTTTAATTGTCCTACAAGAAATAGTCTGGGCTTGAATGTGAGAATGTGTATTACCCAGGCAAGGATGTGGAAGAAACACATACACTGGGAAAAATAAGTTCCCTAAATGGACATGAAGACCACAGAGGTCTGGCATTTGCTTTTGGCAGCTCTGCATGCTGCCATGGTTCAGAAACCGTCACCACATAGTTATCAAAGCTTCCTTGCTTATTAAATCCCTATATTCCCTTCTATTTGTTGTGCAAGCTGCATTTAAGTAATCTGATTCATACATTTTCTTTTTTCCTTTCATATAGCTAATAATCTTTGAAATGTAGAGGAATATTAGTAGCAAGTGAGAATTTCTTTGCAATGGAACTGACATCAAATAATTTTGTAAATTTAAATATATATTTTCTTTCAAATCCCCTATAACTCACTACTGACATAATTATGTTTTTCCTTATGTATCTTAGTGTCTCTCCATTGCTGTGTTTTATTACCCTGTTTCTCATTTTCCCTACTTTGCCTATTTCCTGACACAAATAAGGGATACATGGGTAATTATTGGGACTTTCAAGTCAAATTTGGCAGCCTCTGTATTTACTTTGATTCAGATGACAGTCATATCTGACAGTTTTTTTAGGAACAGTATTTGTTAGCTGAATAGATGTAGGTTGGCAGTGTTAGCAGAGCATTTCCATTTTGGCTAAAACCCCTGAAAATCTACTTTGATCCAGTGTTAAACAGCATTTATCTTCACAAAAAAACACAGAGACTGAAAACCACCTAGAATCCAAAGCATTTTTCTGTACCCTGTGGTTTTGCGTGCGATCCACCAAGGCAGTGGAAGTTGCCCTGCAGTTTGCTGCTGGCTGTGGAGATCAGCTGGCACAGCTCAGGTAAACAATGTCTTCCTGATCTTTTCTTTTCATTTTTTCTTTGCTCTGTTGAAAAAACCAACCACATAGTGAAATCACAGTTTCCAGACAACTGTAATTGCTCTGTCTCTCATGTTCATGGGCAATTAATAAACAGGGTGATGGTGAATCAGATGCTTTCATTATGCCAAACATTTCAGAAATGATGACTTGGATGGGCTCTACTGTATATTTTGAATGTGTGGGCCAAGGTCCTTGCTGTCTGTTAGGTGGGCAAGAGTTGAGACTGAGCTAGGCTGGCTTGGGGTCCTGTGCAGCCATCGGGACTCCTCTCTTTCTGCTTCCCTCAGCTGTCAGTGGACATTTCCCAGGAACAAGGTGGGACAGGGAGGGTTAGCAGCAAGGACAGTGAGTAAGGGCTGGACATAGGCTTCACAGTGTCACCTACACTTGCCCTTGTTCTGCCTGAGTGTCAGCAGAGTATGATTCTTCCTGGTGTCTCTCACCACTTCCCATCCCTTTCCTTCCCCCATGACGTACAGACCCTGCTCCCACACCTCAGGAACCAGCCAGCCTGGATTGGGGTAAAGACAGGACTTTTGTCTGTCTGTGTCCTCACTCTGCTGCCCTCAGCCAGCCCTCTGCCACCACTTGCCCTCTGCAAGGGGCTCCCCACTGTTCCCCCACACTCTTGGTGCTCCACCAAAACTGCTCTCAAGCAACTGGAACAGGACCCAGTGGGGAACAGCAGCAAAGCAACATCCCATCTCCAGGGCTCCATTTCTTTCTTCCTCCTGTGCTCCTTGTAGGCTAACAGGGCCACGAAGCAGACCTCAGTACCAGTTTACAGCCAGCCATTCTGAATGGTCAAACCACTCCCCAGGGTGGTTTGACTCTGGGCACAGCCTCGAGTTAGTGTGGGCCAAGAAGGGCTTCATATAAAGCAGTTTGGATGTGGCCATCATGGGTGATGGTAGGAGAGGTCAGCTGCATGGACACGAGCCAGAGCTTGCTCTCTTACTCATGTGATTTATTAATAGAGGGAGAGCTCCTTAAAGTCAGACAGGTTTGATAAGGTTAAGGAGAGGGTCAGAGCTAGTCAAAGGGGGAAAGGGCTGGCTAGAAATTTGCTAAAGGCTGTGTCTGTCCTTTCACTGGCCTCTGCATATAGTTCAGTGATGTCAGTGCATTGCAGTGAGGTAAAAGTGACATTCAGTGGGCCCACTTCACAATCATCCTTCATAATTCATTATAGAGCTACTTTGGTGGAACCCACATGAGTCTGAGAGAGAACCACTCCTCAGCACTGCACTTGAGACTCACGCTGGGTGTTTCTCTCCTGAGGCTGCCCACGAGCTGGTCCCACTGCACAAGGCACAGCCCTATACTCCTGTAGGAGCATCTCTGGTGAATTCACCACTCTGTGACAGGGGATGAGGCAAATGCTCACAAGTGTCTTTGCCTTCCCCACTGGGAACAAGGCAACCAAGTCTTCCTGGTGTTTGTGCTATAAAAGCAGAAGATGTTAAAGTATCTGTGAAGTGCAGATGTTCCACATGCCCAAAAGTGAACTTGATCTCACAAGACAGACACAGCCCTTATCACAGAGAAGTCCTAAAGAACGATTGAAAGCATGACTGAAGGAAATATGTATGTGAGTTAATCCTTCTAAATGCCATGCTCTATAGACAAACTCCAGGAACACAGGTTCCTTGGGGAAAGCTATTTCCAGTGGCTGCGTTATATGATCCTGCACCACAGCATCCCCTCCCAAACAGCTGGTGAACTGAACTTTAAGAGTTCAGGCTCATTTCAGCAATCTCTAGCACAGCTTATGTGGGAGAGATTCTATTTACACCCAAGCTGCTTGCTATGGCACCCGTGGGATAGTCAATGACTGCATTTCTAACCCAGAACGGGTAAAACATCCCTGGAAGAACTAGTGCCCCAGCAGAAAGGATGCTAAAGTAATGTAAAAGGACCTAGTTCTAAAATCCCATTTTGCTGGTATAAATCACAAGTAACTTCATTGATGCAAATGAGGTTACTCCACAAGAAATCCTCTAGGAACATGATCAATGTTGTCCTTGATTTTAGTTTTTTAAAGTAGGATAAGAGGATGGCATGCTGAGCACTTCCAAGTTTGTTTGCTGTAGGAGCAAAGGCATTTACGGAAGAGCTCTTGACACTTCTAAGCCTGTGCATGAATCATTGCACACATGACAGATCGGCAGGAGAAAAAACCCAAAAAGGTCCTGTTTCCCTCTGCAAGTTGTCAAGTCACATTTCCAATTTTAAACACTTCTCAGGATCTCCAAGATGGGAAAAAGAAACCCAAACCCTAGAAGTATTTTGTAAGCTTGATTAGTTACATGTCTCTAGGTGATATCCACCTGCAAACCTCCAGCTCTCTCACACTTCAATGCTATGCAACAGTGGAGGGAAGGAGGGCAGAATTTCTAATTACTTCTTGCCATCACTTCTAACTATATATTTTTCTGTCAACATTTTTGACAAATTACAGGCAAGCGTGTGGCCTGTCGTATCAACTGCAGAATAACAAATTGCTCCTCACAGTTACATGCAATGATAGGACAAGGGGCAACAGGCACAAGCTGGAGCATAGGAGGTTCCATGTAAAGATAAACTTTTTCACTGTGAGGGTGACAGAGCCCTGGAACAGGCTGCCTAAGGGGATTGTGGAGTCTCCTCTGGAAACATTCAAAACCCACCTGGATACATTTCTATGTGACCTGCTGTAGGTGATCCTGCTCTGGCAGGGGGGTTGGACTTGGTCTTTTGAGGTCCCTTCCAACCCCTAACTTTCTGTGATTCTGTGACCCCATTATTCACCCCAATGAAGGGATGCTCTTGGTCCTGAGACTGGGTGGTGCTTTGGCTTGACTGGGTTTGTGCTCGAAGTATTGAACAGAATTGTGTCTTTTTAAATTGGTTCTTAGTATAAAGAGATACATGGGCACTGAAGGGAGGAAAGCCACACAGGTTCATTTTCAAAAGTCCTCCTTACCCAAATATGGGAGAATACTCGGAATAGGAAGATAAGAAAAGTAATTATTTTCTTCTACAAAGGCTGTGACAATGACTAGGTGGCTTTAACCATTTAGAAGTCCTTTTAAAAAGATCATATCTCAGTCTTTTATATTAAAAGCTTAACAATGCTTTTATGTCCTGCTCCTCATAAGCTTCCATAATACATTCTCATGCTATGACGACACAGAAAACCTTGCAGTACTTCAAAATATTATGTGGCATAGATGAACTTGGTTTCAAAAAGGTTTCTAAAGCTATGTTTAAGAAAGGCACCATTATCTGGGCTTTACCACATATGTCAAGGGTAGAATTGTGGACTGAATCAGCTGCCACTCTTCTGCTACAATATTTTTCCTCTTTTTGATACAAAGCTGAGAAAGTGCAAGGCATGAAGAGATTAAGGACTAACTGGGATCAGACTTCATATGGTCGTGTTTTCTGAGGCCATCTGGTTAGCAGAATGTATTAAGAGACCAAGACTGCTGCTCTTAAGTATAACAGTAAAGTTGATGGATACAGAATAAAACGACCAAGAGTTTACCACTTGATGGTATCAGCCTGGGGATACACTACACATGCCCTGGTAAACAACTAAATGTCATCACCTGAAGTATTCTCCATGCATTGACTTGTGGAATTGAAACTTTTATACAATATCGTATGGTTTAGTCCAGGCCATCTGGAATACAAGCTGCTAAAAGCCACAAAATGTTTTCTGCTAGCTTGCTTCAGTACACAGAGTTGTGGGTCTTTTTAAAGGACAAGAGGAATGCAAATAACAAGGTATTAAGATATTAGAGGAGAATTTCACTAAAATTTCATCCTGGAAATAGGTGGCCTTTTTTTCCTAAACCTTAGCAGACTGAAGTACACACATCAGAGCATGAAGACTGTCCTGCTACTTCTCTTCACTGTAACCAAAATTAACTTTCATTGAGCTACATTAACATCCTTCTTTACTATAGGATTCTGGAGCACAACACACTTATATTTTTCCTTCTGAACACAGAAGTGCAATTCAGTCAAGGGAGTAAGTTTACACTTTCCTGAAGCATACTGGGGTAAGCTGTTCACTTCAATTTGAGTGTGCTTAGAAATTTTTCACTAAATTTTTGGCACAGTCCCTTTCTGCACAAAGTTGTTGTTTTACCTGTCTTCCTATTATGGACTTTTCAAAGTCTAGAGACCAGATGGTGAGCACCTGACTCAGACTGAAAAGGCATTGTTACCAGTTGTGTATTACAGCTTCCCAGATGCATACCTGGAGCTAGAAACAGAGCAGAGTCATCTGAGACTGGGACCCTGTTGGCCCAGCTGCCAACCCACCCACCCAGCTGGACCCATTTCTGCATTTGGCTGACCTGGAGCTTGGGGGAAACCAGGATATGGAAACCAATGCCCATCAGCGTTGACACAGCTGAAGATGTGTTAGAATGCAAAGCAGATATTGCACCCAGTTTTGTTTATCTGTCATGTGTGGGAAGATAAAGAGATTTTTTTCTTTGTTTACTTTTTTTTGTTTTCTACTTGGATGACGAATTGAAATTTGTTTGTCCTACACTTCATGAATGACTCCATAGATGGTTAGAAACAAAACAGAATTTATCTCAAACAATACACCATGAAATTAAACCTGATTCAGACAGAAGTAAAATTTTATTATTCCTATTTGAAACAGTCTTTTATTTTACCTTTGTTGACATCCACTTAACTGGAATTGTTAACTTCATTGAGGGAAAGAAGTCTTTGTTAATGACTCAGAATTTCCTCTGTTTCCCTCAAGTTTGAAATGCCACGTGATAATGGGTTGGCATCACTCAACACCTCCTCTGGCAGCAAATGCAAAATGACATGTATATTAACAATACTGAATTCATCAGATGCCAATATTACACCCTTGGAGGCCTTTTCTTTACCATGTTTTTAGCCATGCAGGTTTTACTTGCTCTGCCTAGAGCCAGTCCTGGAGGCAGTTACTTTTCAGAGATGTGTAGGCTCGAGGCTTAATTCCTGGAAAAGCTGCTTGTTTTAATGCTTTCTGTTACAGAACTTGGGAATATTTGTAGATAAGACACCCCGAATGTATTGCCAGTCACTCTGTCATTGCTTTTTTCTAGACAAGGGAACAGGAGCCCATCAAATCTGCAGGGAAGTTGTAGGAAGCAAACTGTGCTCAGCCTCCTTCCCCACCTGAACTGCATCTAGGACCAATCGTTTGGTAAGGGGCAGCTCCCTGTGGGACTGGGACCACACACACTCTGATTAGACACAAAAAGCCTATCATGGGAAATGCAAGGCTGGCAAGAACAAGGATTGTGGTGCTGGTTCACTCATGGGAACTTCAGTTTTCAAAAAAGCAAGGGCAGCTTCAGCATGACATTTTTTGTATTGCTAAAGCAAAAGCAAGTAACAGGATATATAAAAAAAGACTTTTCTGTGTCTTGTCTGAACAACATAAGAGACAACAAGTGGCACACATTTTCCCATTTGTAGGTGCTGTAAAAGAAACAAACACTAAAACAGCAAAAACAAGTTTTCACCTTTGTTTTTGAACAGTAAGTCTCAATTTGCATGACTGTCACATACTGAAGAGAAAGGAGATATACATTGACTTTCTATGGGTAAAAGTAGTGGTATTTCCCACCAAAAGATAAGATAATGTGGAGGTTCTCATGACGTCCATATCCACTTCAAGCTTTGACAATTCGTAGCAAATTCTGCCTGAGTGCAGCAAGAACAGTTAAGAATTTTGAATACAGAAACAAGAAGATTGACAGGAGCTCAATGAACCATGCAGAAAGCAAATATAAAGCTTCTTGCATCAGAGAAACAGCATTTCTTAACACAGTCTTCTCCAATATTCCACATGGAAATTTGTCTATTCATGACCTGCTCAAGCAGCTACACCATTTAGGTGGCATAATTCACCTCTGTAGACCACAGCTCCATGACTAATAAGTAGCTGATGACAACACAGATTTCTATGGAGAGTAGGTGAGATTCATTGCTCTGACATTTGCCCCAACTCACTGAAGCTGGACACTGGATCTGTTTGTGGATGCAAATAGACAACTGTGGAAGAGATGTGAAGAGAGCTGCTAATGGCATGCATGAGGAGGTTCACTAGTTTGTTGGCATATAAGAAGTTGCAGCAATATTCAGCAATGCACAGTTTGAGACACTCTGAGGCATGTGAGATGCTGGCTGTCCCTGTGCAAAATCCTGGTCACCCTTCATGCAACAAAGAAGTCACTCTAAGGAGAATGATGTCTCTGTGTTCACGTTTGCAGGACCCAGTGGGTGAGCTTTGCCTGAGCTGTGTGTTTTTTCTGAGGATGATTCACAGCCCTTGTCCTCCATTAAATCAAAGGGAATGCCCTTTCATTTAATGATTTAATTTGTGAATTTTGTAATTATTTATGGACAATTGTCGGGAAGACCGTGAAAACACAGAGCCTGTGACTAAAACCAGTATGATTGATACACAGCACTCCATTTTATTAATAATTACACAGCATTATATAGGGTTCAGAGGGCATGCCTCTTTTAGATAACAAATTCTTGCAGTTAACTACTTTTTGGCTAGGCATCTTGTTTTTTGCTAAAGCTGCACCTGCATCTGCCAAACTAGTTGCTCTAATTGCACTTTCAGAAACACTTCAAGGTCAGGTTGTTTACTGGTCTCAGGACTGAAAGTTTCAGTCTGCTTCATAGTTCTCAAAACATGGATTGGCCAAATTCTGGGTGTCTACATTGCTTGAGAAATTCCTCCACAGATAACCACCCTGCAGATCCCTGACAAGTATGCACTGTAGAAACTCAATGCTGCATCACCAGGCCTCAGCAGGATCCTGGCTTTTCTCTTCTTCTTCAGTATAACTGTATCAATCTAAACTACTGAGCTGTCTTTCCCTGTTCCTTGTGTCTCAGAAAAGAAGCTAATTTTTGTGGTCAAACAATAGAAAGCATGACATTAAACAGGAAAACCACAGGGAGTAATTTATTTATTTTAAATAGTGCAACTATTTCCTATGTTTTCTACCTGCAGCATTTATAGAAGCAGAAAGCTGGTCTTTACCATGACTGAAGCCAAGCATGTCATCTTTATTTGATAAGACTATTAATTTCCCAATAAATATGAAAATATTTTTAATGTAAATTCCTTAAATATGACAATTATTGAGTAAACAAAGAAACAAAGGAAAATAATCTAATTCATACCCTTCTGTTGCACCTCAGGGATGCTTCTTCAAACAAGTAAAGCTGTACAAATATAAGATCTTATCCTATACTCTGTACAGTCTCAGATAAATTTGCTACTTTGATCATAATTGCCTGCGGCAACAAGTACCAGAGAAAGCTGGACTGAACATTGTAGATGCTCTTTGTGGCATTTAGTGTTGTTTTGGCAGGGCGTGCTTCTGCTCTAATGGGTGCACTGTGGACCCATTTCCAAAGCAGAGATAAAATCAATTTGTTTTCATAGGATTTTCAGCAATTTCCTAGAGATCTGTGTTTACTTTTATCTTTCTGACATTGAAGGAATGTATTTCCACAATGTTAGCAGACTCTTATATTAGTTATCAACTCAATGCACTGACATAATTTGGAATCTCATTCTATTTGTGAATACATAAGTGGGGTTTTAAGATGTAATATATGGCTGCCACTTTCAAAAACTAAATTACAACCTTAAAGAAATGGTAGAAATCATTAGCTAAAAAGCTATAGGTACATATATAGGTTCAGTTACTACTGGACAGATTTTTGACATATGGTCTGATCATTCTTTGTCCTGATCTTACTCGGTGATTTAGCAAAATGTGCAAACATGTCTTTGAGGGATTAAGGTGAGGAGGGAAGAAATATGCAACAAAATCAGTGGTAAAGAAGTTCCCAAGAAAAGAAACGAGGGACAGTTTCTCTTAGCAAAATGGATCTGGGTCAGAAGCTAAATGTTTTACATCTTTTGAAAAATGCAGAGGGCCCTCAACCCCAATTACTTTCAGCAGGATTTGAGCACTTGTAACACTTGGCAGAGCAGTGCCAGTCCTTGGAAGGCTGTGTATTTGCATTTGCAGCCTTATTAACCTCACTGATACCAGCTGATTGCCCACCACAGTTTATACTCTGCTTATCTCTTGCTGACCTGATGTCAGCATCTGTTCTTCTGACACTACATATGTGCCTAATTTCAAAATGTTTGATTAGGAGTATCATGTTGGCTCATACTATTTTTTCTTGTTCGTTAGAATCATGTCTCCTTGGAGATCAGGTACTGCAGAAAGAAAACAGATTGTCTCCTTTCAGTAGTCAGAAGCAGCTGAGGTCTGGGAAAGGGGGGACAGAGAAGCAGCTGATTCCATCTTGTCTTCCCTGTTTCCTGCCTGCAGAAGGATGGGGCTCCCTGCAGCAGAAATCTTCATGAGGCAACAAAGCTAAGCCTGGAAAAGCAGACATATTAGTGAGTTAGGAACTTAAAAGAAGCTATGCACATTGCAGGGGAAACAGGCTGCAGTTTTACATTTGCCAAGTCCCTTCTGTTTCCTCTGCTAAGGAAACAAATAATAAGCAATGCCCTAAGAGAAGAAGGGAAGGAAGAGTATCAGTCTAAGCATTATCTCATGCTGATTTTCAGTCTCATTTAAAATTAAAAGTTCATATTGTCTGACAGTCTAAGAGGGTCTGTAAATATAAGAGTAGATTTAAAGAGCTTCAATCTTCCCAGCTTGAAGGCTGTTCAGCAAAATTGAAGATGGCACCAAGTTAGTGATTAATGGAAATATTAAATGCATGAAAGGATAATGTATTCTTATTCAGAACAGTAGTACGTTACCAGTCAGGTTTTTTGTTATAATGTGCCCCAATTATCCCATGCTACTAATGCAAATGCATTTTGATCAGTTGAATCAATAAGAGAATGTCATTATTAAAGCTTCTTGTTCAGCTTTGGAGAGCCTGGAAACAATGAGGTCTTGATAATCCTTTGTGTAAATGTTGACAAATGTTACTCAGAGATTGCTTAATGTGTTACTGGAAGACATGGGCCACTGTGCAATAGGGTAGGGTGGAATGGAATGGAGTGGAAAATCTCACTGAAGGTATCTGATTTATGAACATTACAGTGTTGGCTGATTTCAGGGAGCACTTTGTGACCTTTCCTTAGCCACAGACTATGCCTATATTAGGAAGTAGTGTTATGACTTGGAGTGGGTCTGTGCAGAAGAAGAGTTGGTCCTGAGCAGCAGCAATGATGGTGCTCACCTTTCGAGGCAGTTTCCCTCAAACTAGATCCCGTCTGCCCCAAGGATGAACACTCATCAGTGACACTGGTGAATTAATGGGAAGTATTTTATGGTTCTAGCTCATCCAAAAGTAATCTTGTTCATGCATTCCAATGCTTTTCCATAAAGTGACCCAAATGTAGTAAAGGGGGACTATTTGGTGAACTAACAGTAACAGCTGAGGAGAAGTCTGAAGTTCTCAACAGCTTTTTCTCCTCAGTCTTCACTGGCAACCTCTCTCCCAGCACCTCCCAAGTTAAAAAACAACAAGGGGGGGGACAGGGTGAAGGGGCTCCTTCCACTGTATGTGAAGATCAGGTTTGTGATCTCTTGAGGAACCTGAACATACATTGAACATACGTAAGTCTGTGGGACCTGATGAGATGCATCCCAGAGTCTTGAGAACTGGTGGACATAGTCACCAAGACACTCTCCATGATATCTGAAAAGTCATGACAGTCAGGTGAAGTCCCTGGTGACTGGAAGAAGGGACATATTACACCCATTTTTAAAAAGGGTAGTAAGGAGGACACTGGAAACTACTGACCTGTCAGCCTCACCTCTGTGCCTGGGAAGATCATGGAGCAGATTCTTCTAGAAGGTCTGATAAATCACATGGAGGACAGGAAGGTTATCCAAGCCAGCCAGCATGGCTGCACTAAGGGCAAATGCTGCCTGATGAACCTAGTGACTTTCTATGACAGGGTAACTATATCAGTGGACAAGGGACAACCTATTGATGTGATCTATCTGATCTTCTGCAAGGCCTTTGACATGGTCCCCCACAATATCCTACTCATCAAGTAGGAGAGACAGATTTGATGGGTGGACTGTTCAGTGGGTAAGGAATTGGCTGAGTGGTCATATCTGGAAGGTAGTGGTCAATGGCTCAAAGTCCAGATGGAGACCAGTGACAAATGGTCCATACTCAGGGTTCCATACTGGGACCTGTACTGTTTAATATTTTTATCAACAATATAGACAGTGGGATCGAGTGCACCATCAGCAAGTTTGCAGATGACACCAAAATGAAGGGTGCTGTTGACAGGCAAGAGGGATGGGATGTCATTCAGAAGGATCTGGACAAACTAGAGAGGTGGGCCCAGGTGAACTTCATGAGGTTCAACAAGACCAAGTTCAGGTCCTGCACCTGGGTCAGAACAATCCCCACTATCAGAGGATACAAATGAGGAGCAAGTTGAGAGTTTGTGGGTTAGAATTAAGGGGCAGGGGGCGACAGTGTGGGTGGTGTCTATCACAGGCCACCTGGTCAGAATGAAGAAGTTGATGAGGCCTTCTACAGGCAGCTGGTAACAGCCTCACAATCACAGGCCCTAGTTCTCATGGGAGATTTTAACTACCCAGATATTTGCTGGGAGGCCCACTCAGCAGCCATTCACAGAGCAGGAGGATCCTCCAGTGCATTGATGATAACTTCTTGATCCAACTGGGGGAGGAGCCAATTAGGAGTGGAGCATTGCTTGATCTTGTCTTAATCAACAAGGAGGGTCTGGTTGAAGCAGTGAAGGTTGAGGGCAACCTTGGGTGCACTGACCATGAGATGGTGGAGTTCAGGATCTTGTGATGTAGAAACAGGATTCCCAGTAGAATCACAACCCTGAACTTCAGAAAGGTAACTTTGCCCTCTTCAAACAGCTGCTGGGGGAAATCCTATGGGACAGGATACTAGAAGGTATAGGGGCCCAAGGTGGTTGGTTAATATTCACAGACCACTTCTTCCACGCTCAAGATTGATGCATCTGAGTGGTGCATCTCAAGATTGCATCTCAGCAATAAAATCAAGAAAGGGAACTGGGAGACCAGTATGGTTGAACAGGGAACTGCTAGGTAAACTCAAATGGAAGAAGAGAATCTATAGACTGTGGAAGGAAGGGCTGGCCACTTGGGAGGAATGTCAGATTGTTGTCTGAGAGTACAGAGAGGCAACTAGGAAAGCTAAAGCTTCCTTGGAATTAAACCTTGCAAGAGAGGTTAAGGAGAACAGAAAGATCTGCTTCCAATACATAGAAGGTAAAATTAACCCTAGAGGCAATATAGGCCCACTGCTGACTGTAGGGCTTGTAGTGATAGGATGAGGGGCAGTGGTTTTAAATTAGAGAAGAGCAGATTTAGATTGGATGTTAGGAAAAAGTTCTTTACCATGAGGGTAGTGGAAAAATGGAACAGGTTGCCCAGGGAGGTGTCTGAGGCCTCATCCCTGGAGATATTGAAGGTGAAACTTGACCAGGCTCTGAGAAACCTGATCTAGGTGAGGATGTCCCTGCCTATTGCAGGAGGGTTGGACTGAGTGACCTCTAGAGGTCCCTTCCAACCCAAATCATTTTATGATTCTATGACTCTATAGACTCAGGTTTAAAGAACATTCCTGATTTGAACTGAAATGCTGACACCACTACAGTTAAATCACAGTTCTGTTGTACCTGAAAGTATCATAATTTTTAGGAGTTTCTTCTAAAGACAACTACATTTAATACCCTTAAAATTTCTTCTCACTTTTTCTCTCACTTCTTTTTCCACTCTAATTGCTTGTTTCAGCAGGCATTCCAATTTTTTCTATATTCATCTAATAGTTAAAAGGCTGCATTGTAATCAGGGAGGTCAGCTATGGTCAAAGAAAACCACTGAAAAAAGGAAAACATGAGAACTCATTATACGACTTCATACCCACAGTTCTTTTAATGTTCCAGACAGCATGATAGAACTGGTCAACATTTTTTTACTTACAAACACTATTTGATGGAAAAATGAAAGGACACTTGGAGAGATGAATCAGTGCAGAAAGAAACTGCTGATAATCAGCTGGATGTCTGCAACCATGGTTGGTGGTAAAAAAGATGAACTTAAAAGAATACATCTACTTGAAATAAAAGGTAAAAAAGTAAGACATTTTTCTTTAGGCATAATGTCTGACAGGAGCCAAACAGCTCCTGTGTAAGACTTGTGCTTTAAAGCAATGTGGCAGGAAAACCACAAAGAGGAAAGTACAGAATAAGAGATACAGATCATGCTCAGAAAAACCTGGCTGTTAGACAGTTCTCTCCTGACCACAGCCATGAAATCTTGCAGGAGCTGTTCAACAGCTTCTGCCTCAGAGATGCAGAGATGTTATCTGCAGGATATAAAATCCCTACATTTTCCCCTAAGTACTGTCCTTTAGCTTTATTTTTAAATTTGAAGCCAACGCTATATTGGTTTTATTATTCATATTTTATTTCTTCTTTCTCTTCCTTCTCTCCCCCTTAAAAATCATGAAACCAAAT
Organism: Phaethornis superciliosus; assembly: GCA_023637945.1. Lineage (NCBI taxonomy): Eukaryota > Metazoa > Chordata > Aves > Apodiformes > Trochilidae > Phaethornis > Phaethornis superciliosus. The sequence goes on along the minus strand of JAJQWJ010000001.1, from coordinate 179,962,226 downwards.
GATTTATATTTTCCAGAAAATTCTATGCACAATATCAGGTTTATAAAGATAATTTGAAAATAATACTTTTATTATTAGTCCAGTGAATGCAAAGATCATTATCTGGGCAGATGAAGCATATTAGATCTGTGGTTTTTTTAAGAAGTCATCACTTTCAGAAGCATATCTGGCTAGAAATAAAAAAAATATATAGTAGATTTTATTCTTTACTCTTAGGTTAGCTTTTCAACTCCATAAATCCAAGCTGTATCTTCATCTGAGAGCTCATTGCTGCTTGTTCCTAGTGAAATACACACAGTCATGTTAATTTTCTATTAATTTTTTATTATCCCCACTTCAAGTCTGAATACATGCAAAGAAAATTTTAAAACAGCTGACTGGAGAATCTTCTCTTGGTTACTACTGGACGAAGATGACACAGTAACAGCAGAAGAAAAGGAACAATGCTGAGAACACACCACAGCTCATTGAACAGATGCAGAAGCTGTTGTAGTTTCTAGCAGCTTTGCACTGCAGTGATGCTTTTAGCTTTCCTTGCTGCAGACATGAGTGTAGCCACTTTTTAACATTTTGACTCTCTTTAGTAAACACTGAAGATGGCTTCAAGCAGAACTTCTCATCCCGAGAGCCCTGAAAGGCTTCCAAACATTCAAAAAGTAATGGGCTAGAAGTTTAAATCCCAATTTCTGACCTTAAATTAAAGAAACATTGCCTTTTTTTATGTCATCATGAGCTGGCTGGTGCTCCCCTGGAGGTAATTGTCCCCATCCCCACAACCTGGGTCTACAGGATTTCCTCCGATGCCACAGGGAGAAAGTGGGACAGGAGACAGGGTGGCTGAGTCCTTAGGACCACTTGCCCTCTTGGCCCACCTCTTCACCTCCAGGTTTCCTAGATGGGGAAAATATTAATTAAATCTGCTTGCATAGGGCTGTTGTCATAACTGGTTCAGTGCAGGGATAGAGTGAGGCCAGGTGCCAGCTGGTAGACATAATGGGTGAAGCAGAAGGGTTTCTGTCTCGGTTCCTGGAGGAATGTGGATGGCCCCACCACCCTATTCACCTGCGTGTGCCAAAGGCCATCTCAGCCCTCACTAGTCACACCCCATGAGATGGCCCCAGCTTGGACCAGTACCATCACACCCTGTCCACATGGGCTCAAGTAGCATAAGAAGGACACCATGGACATGCCAGCCCTCAGGCTCCAGCAAGGGTTAAGGTATGTTGAGACCTGAAGCTGTTCTGAACACACAGAGCCCTCCATAACACTGTGGATTCGGTATTTTGGCAGTGTACTTGTGGCAATATACAAATCAAGTAACCAGCTGAAACAAACCATGTCCCTCTGACAGTGAGACTCACCCACATGGCCTCTTGTACATGGCTGTAATGATGTCCAGCCACAGCATGGAGTGTGACAGCTAATGGCCATGGGAGGCACCCTTTGGGACCAGGTTGCACAGCACTCCAAAGCTGCCCCTTACCAACCCAATTGCTCCCCACCACCGCCTTGCAAGGCACTCAGTGCAAATTAGATGTTGGGGAAATTCCAAGAGAGCTATTGAAATGAGTGGCCGCAGGATGATGATCAAAGCCCTGAACCATGGATCATAACTTATCCATTGGCCAGATTCCAGTGAGAGGTGTTCCACAGTATTTCTAAGGAAACCAGCTTCTCCTGCTTTGATTAGGTTTCTGAAATATTTAAAAATGAATACAGGAAACATATTTGTATGTGCATTCATCAAAGATGCTGCAAGCACTACATCATCTGAGCCATATATTTATCATATTATTTTCAAACAGGTATGCATGCAAAGACCCTCACATAGTTATACACAAATAACTGCTACAGAAAACTGTCTTTTAGAGAGAAGGGAGATTCACCAGAAGAAGATGATGTTGGCTTTACTTAGAGAGGATTTTTATACCAGTTAAATTTTTACACATAAAATGTCCTCCCAAAGAGATGAATAGATCTAGAGTTCTATGTGCTGTGAAGTCTGACTTCATTCCCCTTCTGCAACAGGAGCCACTAAAACTGAAAATTCCACACACATCCCCAGCACCATATATCCCAGTCATTATGCCTAAGAAGTATCAGTGAATTCAGTGTTGAGAGGCCACCAGAAACTCTGGTGCTCCCCTGGTGCAGCAGCTGCCCCAGGTGCCCCCCCTGCACTGGCCTTTCACTCAAAGTCTGGTGATAAAGAGAGTCTGGCTGCTGGAGAGCCCATGAGAGATACAATACATGCTGATCACAGTCTGTTGGCTCAAAATGTTTGGAAACAGCTTCCCTGGCAGTTAGGCAGGGTTATAAGGCGAATGTAAAGGAAATACAGGATTTCCTCCTCCCTAGTATTACCACCCCATATAGCACTCATGAGATGCAATAGCCCTGTATGACTTTGCAGCATCCTTCTCCACCTCATGGCTGCATCCCATTTAGGAAAGACATATTGCTGATGAAAGGGAAATAAGATTAGGGCTGACTGGAAAAGACCAGGTGGAGGGACATCTCTGATGGTGGCTGAAGGACAGAGTGCCTTGATTGCCTCTTTATTATTTAAAACTTGTAGGGTTTTGCTTTTTGTTTTGGCTTATTTGTCAATGTGCAGTTTAGAATAAATCTATATCTCAGGATGATGTGAGTAGGGGAAGTTGAAGCTGGTATAAAGTGCACAGTTATTCCTACTAGGATATTTCTCCATCATTGATGCAGGTGGGAAACATGAGCTGCTATGACTCATCGGTTTTCCTGTTCATGGTGTCAAGTATGACTGTCACTCTATATTCAGAGATATCTTTAGCAAGGATGGTGAAAAAAATATGAAGCACAAAATCAAGTCAAGCAAGAAGAAAGCCCAAAACCACTGAAAGGCAGGAGAGTAGCTTATAAAAGCATAAAACTAAACTAAGCTTTCTGGAAAGAACTGCCATAGAATTCAGTTCATAGTAGTACTGCAGAAACTGGGAATTCAAGCTCAGTTTTTGAGAGATCTGAGTCTGCTAGAGGTAGAAATTTTATTAAAATATAATGGGATTTTGGAAACTAATATGCATAGGCTCCTTTTAAATCCCAACCATTGTGCACAGACTAGATGCATTTCAAGAGACAGGGCAAGATCTCTAGCAAGTTTAAGTCAAAGAAAGTCTATTAGAATTAATAGCTTTAAGCTAAGGTAGTTGTCCACTGGAGTATACCAGTATTATCACATTTGCACAGCTTATTTGAGCATGATTCCATTCTGTGCAATAATTTTAAGGGTGTAACTTTTCGCTTGTTCCTTAAAGACCTTAATTGATGTGTTATAAAAATGAGGAAGAAAAATCTACATGGCTGGGTAGTAAATATGTCAAGGTAGACCATCTGGATTTACTCTGCATTTGTGAGGTACCTGGCACATAAGGAGCTGTGATAACCTAAGATGAAGAATTTTAGAATTGCCACAATACATAAAATATAAATGATAACTTTTGAAGACTGTTTGTACATTCAACTTTGCCTAGAGGCCTGTCTCTGAATCTTTTCCCAAGACATTTCTTGAGAAATTCTGCAAGGCACAGAAAGCCACCAGATGTTAGGAGATGCTGTAGGTAGTAATTATCCACTATGGTAATAAAAATCACTAGTGAGACACCACTCCTGCCTGATTACACCAAAAACCTAAAGGCTTCAGCCTTCTAGAAAGTTATCAGCAGCTGAAGAGGAATAGATTAGCATCAGTGTGAAATCAGAAAAATAAGAAACTGTGACCCATGGCAGATACCTTATCCCCTCCACAAGTAGGATGTGTTTACGTCTCTGTTCTGCTCTGGTGAGACAGCTGGATTATGAAAATGCACCTGTACATATAGCCCAGGCAGCTGAACAGCACATAGCCTCGAGAAGTCTGTAGTAACGAGCTGCTTGCTTGCTTGGACCCAGCCACATGATAACAGGAGACTATGTTGATTTGTTTTGAAAGCTGTATCTAACCCTGCCATGTCTACCACACCTGGGTACAGCCTTGGCATCCCTCCAGACTGAAGGCTGGTTTTTGTCTTTGCAGCTACATCCATATTTTTACATATTTGCTCCTTCACACACCTCTGGTATAATCTCACTACACCCGGCACAAATGGCAGAGTTACTCTTGGGGAATTCAGACAGAAGAATAAAAGTCTTTCAGGCCAGAAGGTCTTTATGATTAAAAATGCAGTGCCACAAGCCCTAGAGTATGTATAGCTGAAGCTGCAAGCAGTCAATCAGCTAAGCTAGAGAAGGCATAAACAGAAATCTGTGTTTTAATATCTCTTATTTCTTTAGATAGTTTCTTTAAAGCACATTACTTTAAAACACTTTTTTATGAGAATCACCAATACAATTTGTTGTCCTGACTATTCCATATAAACGTTCTTTTAAAAAATATAGACTCTGGACTTGCAAAAACTGAAATGCCTCTGCAGCCCAAGGGTAGAATAATTAGCAGACTGTAGTGGGTAATTCAGTTTCATTAGCAGATTTTTCATCCACAGCGCAAACTAGAAGAGCACATATTTCTGTATATTGTGTTTAGGAAATGCCAGTGTCACAGTTATACAAAAAAAAAAAAAAAAAAAAAAGTGCTAGATTCTATTTCAACTCCTTATATGTTCATTAATAATAATTATTAATAATTATTAGCCATCAGAAGAAGACTGATGTGAGGGATGATGTGATAGTTGCAGTAGAGGATTTCTATAGGAGCTGAGTATTGTCAGCTGTTACTTAGATCCTGTCTCTGGTTCTTCCAAGCACTTAAAGCTCCAGAAGGGCCCCTTTTTCTCACTTTCCTCACTTCTCTACCTCACAAAGCCTACAAACTGACAATTTGTAAAGTTGTGAAGAGAAGCAGGAACCTGCAGGAAAGGGATCAGGTGTAGCACAGGGAGGGAAGGTGGAGTGTACCTCCAGGAGACATACAACCACATGTGTCCTGACACACCACCTCCTTCACTCACATCCTGGGGCCAGGGCAATGGTCTGCAGTAACCCTTTTAACTCAGGCACTTACATGCATTAGCATCAGTCACACACTTCACACACACATTGTACAGCTATACCTCTGTTGTCCAGCTGCCGTTCTCTCTCTCCAGCTGCACTGTGTGTTCTGGCTATAATCGAGACCAAAACGAATGACTTCAGGAACATAAGTGCATTAGGACATGAAGTCAGCTGGAATTGTTTTTTCATGCTCTTTTATGAATAGCTGCTGGGCAGCCAGGGGAAAGTGAATATAAGCCCTTGGTACAGTTTATTGCTTTCTGTATGAGTTGTGTGAAACTTACCCTTTCTATGCAGCTGTCTGACTGAGGCTTTTTACAGCCCCTGTCCCTTTTCCAAGTGATGGACTGGCAAGAAAAGGCAGTGCCATATATTAGGGTGGCCACTGAACGGGTACATGTGTGATGTATTGCAGTGCTGTGGAGCAGCTAAAGCTCTGCTGCACCTTGTACTACACAGCAGCTCTGCAATGAGTAGTGTAGATCACAGGAGAGTGCAAGATGGCTCTCTCCTTCCAGTGCTATAATTAGACCATTGTTCATCTGTCACAGCAAAGTGCTGTAGGAGCAGACACTTGGCCATCTGTGACACGGCTCTGTCTGCTCCTCCATCAGGAACACTGACACAACTGCATGTTGCCGTGTGCCCTGGTAGCAGGAGCTCAGACCTCTGGCTTACAGCTACAGCACTTTGGTTCCTGTCCACTCATCATCAGAGAATCTGTCTCATTCTGACAGCAACAAGGAGCAGAGACAGCAAGTGCAAAGATGTATGGAAGCTTTGTCTTCTCTCACTCTTTTTCCTATATCTTTTGTGTCTTGTCATCTCTTCCAGGGTGCTTTTCTTCCTCTGGATGCTCCCTGGGGACATGGATCTGTCATTGTTTTTTAGCTTCTCTTATGCCATTCAGATATGTAATAAATCCTGGAGAAGGTCACTGTCATCAGTATACTGCAGTACAAGCATCACAGAGAAATGGGGTCTGTCCCTAGAGACAGAAAACAACCTGAGCTTTAGAGACAAGAACTCAGCCCTGCTCATATGGAAAAAGCTTCATGTATCTCTAGTGGCAATCCTGTCAACTCCCAGGTCCAAGACTCCCATTGTCAGAAGTTATATTTCACTGTGCTGCTTTGTAGCAGTCCTCCGTGAGGACACAAGGCACAGTGTCCTGTAGTAGGGATGTTTAATCTGACCTTACTATGGCTAGACTTCAGAAATAAAAGTGAGGTATTCTTCAAGATTTGTAAATATTCCTGCCCCAATGGAATGAAAAATGGAACTGTAAGAAACGTTCAAAGGCAAATAATCTTAAGAAACAAAAATTAGATCCCCAGACATCAGTTAAAATCCTTGATTTCTGTCAAAGACTGTTTATTTATGGGTTTTATTTATAAATTATGGCTGTTCCAAAAGCTTTTGTGACATTATTGAAGGCAGAGCAAGGCTCAGGATAGCTGCATCCTGAAGCTGCCTGGTTCAAAACCTACCAGACAGTGGTGAAGAAGCTGAAGATGGCAGTTTCCCTGCCTCCAGAGGTTTTTTCCAGAATATCATCAGATGATGTTTAGCCACACACTTGTGATGTTTTGGCAAGGTTTTTTTCCTTTTGGTTTAGAAAATAATTATTCTGAGTACCCCTGTTTTTCATGGCCACATCTTTACCCTGCTGCCTGGCAGGATCTTTTGGGCATGGGGGAGGGTAGCAGGGGACCCCAGTATTATCATTCCTGCAAATGGAGCAGCTTCTTCCTTCTGGTGTCCTCTGCCCCATAGCAGCTGTGGGCTTTAGTGTTTGGAGGGAGGATAATAAGAAGCCAGGAAAATTTAGGGATGCGATCAGGCTTTAAGGAAAGAGGTGTGGACATCACCAGTTATGGAGGATAAGGCTGGGATCCCTACTACAACCAGGCACAGATAGCTGTGTTGCCTACTGATAACCACAGCCTCTCCTCTCTGCACTGCTCATCCCTCTCCCCACCCAGGAATGGCAGCAACAGACAGAGAAGCAAACCATGTCTCTTGCCCATTGCATTAAAAAATTGACCCAGAATTTACCTGTTTTATACTGATATATGTGATACGAAAGTAATATGAAGAAAGCTATTCTTTACAGATAATTCTGAGCTTTCTATACAGAAAAGTATATAATCTCCAGTCAAATATGGAAAATAAATTCAACATTTTATGTGCAGCCCTCTGCAATTTTAGCTGAGGGAAGATAGCATGCTATAATTTTGAATCATTGACTGAAAGCTTGTTCACTGCAACGTATCATTGCTGTGCTCAATTTTTCCACATTCACATTTGTGCTGACACTGCTCCAGTGAAATGCTAATCTTGTCTAATTACTAACACCGAGCAGTTAGGAAGCCTGTGGGTTGAATGTATATATTCAGTACACCAATATAGCTGCATCAGTGGAAAGCCCCGCAAATGTATTTCTTGATTGGTGTAATTCAGCAGGCTCAGAGGTCATAATTAACTACCACCCAGGGCACAGAGACGAAGGTCTGTGAGGCTGCTGCTAGGTTGGAGATCAGTCATCTGTTTGGGAAAAGAAGGTCTACAGTGGAGAAAAGGTGACATGATTTGTAATCAAAATATTTATAGAAAAAATGTTCTAGAGCTCATATAATAGCTTGCTAGACAAAATGCTGTAGACAGACAGTGAAATGTATGTATCAAAATCAATTAGGACCTTATGAAAGTTTAATCAAAGTTTATGGTAAATAATTCTACCCCAGATAAAGCTACATTTCATTAGTTTTTTTTTGCTACTCATTTAAATTGACATGATTATTGTGCAGAACAGAAACTTCGTGGTCATAAATTAATCTAGGCATGGTCCAGGAATCAGTCTGGGGTAAGCTCTTTGGTTCCTGTTAGAATCCTTGGTGGTGCTCCAAGAAGCAGTTCAATATTTTTAAAAAAACCTTTCAAGTCTTATGTGTGCATTTGCCCCCAGGCAGAGACTGGACAGGTCTCTTCCTGTACACACAAGTGCCAAATCTCTGGCTAAACCATTAGATTTTGGATTGACAAATCCCTCATTTCTCTCTGAAGTGCAGAATAAGTTCAGCTGAAGGACTGGAGGGTTGCATCTCCACTGGCTATCCTGTACCAGGGCAGTGCAGGCACTTACCATTCTAATGATGGTGAATTATGCAGAGTCTTCCTCATAAACTCTTTTGATGTATCAGTGACTGCTCTTTCTTCCTCAGACACCTGTGTGAAAATCTGAATGTATCCAGGTATGTTTTCTGCATAAATACAGCAAAGCTTACAAGGGAGTCAAGTTTCCAGGTGCTGGAGTCCATACAGGTTCCTTATGTGAAACCAAGATCTGTTAACTCTGTATGAACAAGATAGTGATTGCACTGGTCATATCTGTCTATTTGTGTGCTGACTGTGGACTGCTGTGCCTGAATGTACATTTACCTGGAAGAATTCAAAGACTTGACATAGGTGCAGGTGGCATGTGTAGAATGTGTGTCTGCACAGTCAGCAACATTTGCTTTAGCCAAAAGAATATTGGGTTTAACACCCAGATCAGGGTTGAATGTCATGGAAAGTAATTCTAGAAAGTATTCAGGGAAGTCAGAATGCATGAAGTGCTCAGAACTTTGTGTCAGAAAGAGTTAATTAAATTCTTGGCAGTGTAAAGAGGGAAGTTATGAGCAAGGGTGAAAGGCAGCTTTTACTTTTATGTACATTATTGGCTAGACAAAGCTTAGAGTAATGCACAGTCTGGTATACTTTTATTAACATGATAATGAAAAGTTCCTGTGAGTGCAAAAATACCCCCTAAAACAAAAGTGGAGACTGCAGTAAGTAGAATTCCTTAGAAGGTGTAAAGAGGACCATCATTTTAACTAAGTAAAGAATAGTTCAAGGTGACTTCAAGATGGAAATTACCAAGGAGTGGAAATGTTCTTTACTTCACTTCATAATTATAGACAAAGGCATAACAAGAAATGATGGTTCAAATCAAGGCTAGACAAATTTAAATAAATAAGGCACAAATGTGTTTTAGGGAAGTTATAAAATACTGAAGAAAACTACTGAATAAAGTGGTTGATAATTCATCTCCTGATGTGTCCAGATGCCCTTCTGAAGGGTAAAAACCTTCTGAGTCAAAAGCAAATGATCAGACTCAGAACAGAGATCACTGCATGAAATTAAGTGGTCAGTGTTTTGGCTGTGTGTACTACTGAGGCTTTAGATTATATCTTTTTATCAGATATAGATGATGTAATTTTACCTTTCAAGTGTAAAGTTTATCAGTATGTTTGAAAAGCATTCTTTGGGTCTGTAAACAAAATCAATCGATTAGCTATCAATATGGCAGGTAGCAGTTTGATGAGAAATGCAAAATATCAGAACATCCAGGTGATTAATGAAGCTGCTGAGACACAAGTGGTTGAACATTAGTGGGGCAAGTGGTTGGTCTGAGAGCACGTGGAGTGTTGTTTCAGAAAGAGTAAAATCTGTGACATTTCTGGAACTCCTCCCAGTACAAAGAGCAGGAATATCTATTGGTAAATGTCAGGTTGATTCAATGGCTGTCATAATTTCCTGCAAACAAAACATGTCTGTACAAAAAAGAAATAAACATGAATGAATAATAAATATCAATTCCTCGATTGTCTAGGCAGCTAAAAAACTTACTTTATGTTTATAAAAATTACAATGAAAATCTGAGAATTTTTCACATTTTGCACTTATCTTCCTCCTCCTGGTCTCATCATGTGCTGAGACTTTTCAACCTGGACAGGAGCAAGCTGAACAGCCCCACAGCAGACTAAATGTCTGGGACCAGGGGAGCCGTCACTGATTCCAGAGGTCTGTCCTTGTCCCCATCAAACCAAGCCCTGGACACACCAGGGAACACATTTGAGTTTCTCAAAAACTTATACTTTGTGCAAGTCAAGCTTCCCTACAAAAAGCAGAGCATGCCAGCACAATCGATCAAACTCAAGATCCATTCTTTCACCTAGGGACCAGAGGAAAATAAAAGCACGGGATGGAACAGGCCGCCTTCTGCCCAGCCACCCCTGGGTGCTCTAGCTCCTAGAAGAGGAAACAAATGCCCATGTTAATCTTAAAGGGAGCTGGCAACCTGTCTTCAATGAGAGCTTTTAATCCACTGCTCCTATGGGAGTGAACTAAATTGTACCATGAAAGACAGCCCTAATTCTGCATGCAAGGGTTTATTCTACTCCATTCAGAAGTAAATTCAGCTGAGCTTTCCTGGGAATTTAGATAGATTAACCCCTATTCATACCAGTGGGAGCAGGACTAGCCTATTACAGATATTCTTATATGCAGCAGTAGGTTACCAGCTTCAGATATTGCCTCACTGCTGTTTATGGCACCTTGGTATCACATTGCACCACGTGGCACCATATGTGGACATTTGCAACATAAAAAGTCAGGCAGGGGAATAAATATGTGTGAAACCCAAGCAATGGACTCTCATTGGTATAAAGCATCTATTTGTCCTTCTGCTAGTGGAAAACCATTGTACAGGGATTTGACTTGCCCTGGGAAGACAGTGCATAGTTTTGTGAATTTTGTTTGGTCCCATCCCTTCCGCAGTGCTGGTCAAGATGAAGAGAAGCAGAGGAAGGAAATTAAAACCTTTCTCCTCAAGGGATTTGGTTGACCTCATCCATGTGGAACATTGTTATTATTTGGGAGTGTAACAAGGAAGAGATTAACTGCACAGCAAGGTGAATTTCTTCCCTCCCATTCCACCGAGAGAAAGCCCTTTCTGCACATCCATCTTATATTTATATTTCACCTCCTGTTTTCATCTGTCTTTTCTGAATTTCTCCAGATAATACAACTTTGTTGTCTCATCTCCAGCTCCCTGAAGTTCTTAATTATTGACTAACCTCAGTTTCTCTCTTTCAAAACAACCTGAGAACTCCCCCTTGCTGTGAGGCCTCTCCAGCAACACCCTACTTGACTTGTATTTTCAGCCTCTTTGCATCCCATGGGCACTTATCACCCCTATATATAAGAGGAACATTTCTCAGATTGTCTTTTTATTATTCTGAGAAAGGTCAGCACCAAATCCTTCAGCAGCATTGCAGCATTCCAGTGCTTCTCTTACTTCTCCATGTAGCAAATCAGGGTTCCAACAGCTCTTGAAAATGGGCATCTGACCTGCTTGCTGCTTTCTTGAGCCTTGAGGTAAAAGTCAGCACTTAGGTGTGACTTTGGTATGCCAGGTGAGGTCTCAGCATGCTGAAAGTTTTCAAAAAAGAGGACATTTGTTCTGATGACACCACCCTTTTTGGCAATGAGAATTCACTTTCAATACTGCTCCTGCCTCTCCCTTCTGTGTCCTCACCTCTCCCTCTCCATCTGCTGTTAGGCAGGGAAAGGCAGTGCCCCCCTGAGAATTTCCTAATATTTGCAGAATGCTTGGACTTTTGATTCCTTTCAGGAATTTCAGAAACACTACAGCATCCCAAAGCTCTTCATGGACACTGTGAGAGAAGAAACCTGAAGCTTCAGAGATTCTGTACTGGGAAAAAAAAAAAAAAAAAAAAAAAAAAAAAGCTTCCTTTTGTTGTTGTTGTTCTAGCTACAAGCAGATGAAAGGGAGTCTGTGACCGCAATTAAGCACAAATTGTGTTTTGTGGATCTGTGTCCAATGCTCAAGCATCTGAAAATACTGCCACAAGATGATTGCAGTAATAATTTCACTTTTGAATCAGCAAGAAGCCTGGAAAAACTTGGTTTTTGCTAAAATCATCATGTTCTATACAAATGTATTTGTGTGCTTGTATTGTCACAGGCTTCCTGGGCTTGGTCCTGAAGGAACTGGCAGTCTTGCTTGTAGAAGAACACCGAAGACAAAGGCAAGCAGATCTGCCAGAAGGAAGATCTGATTAAGCAAGTAAACCAAATGCAATGTGTCCACAAAGGAGCTCTGTTGGCACATGGGCTCTGCAGAGCTCTCTGGCAGCTCCAGGGCTGAATCAGTTTGACTGTACAGCAGTGGGGCCAAATGGGTACGTGGTACTTGGCCCACAGCTCTGGTCTCTTCTGCTCGGCAAATTTGAGGTCCTGTGGCTCCCAGAGCTGGCAGTCCCAGCACAGGACTGGTTCTTGAGCCAGAGCTGCACTGATGGGAAGGCCATTAGGTCAACCCAGCCCTCCCAAGAAGAATTGCAGAGTGATTTGCCTTGGTCTCCAGGGGTGAGGGCAGCACAGTTCACAGCATTGCAGTCACCAAGATTTATGCAGAGCTGAGCTGCAGCGGAGCCCTTGCATCAGGCAGGCAACAGCCCAAAGGCTGAGACAGCTTAATCCAGCAGGAGGAGAAGGATAAAGGCTTCATCAGAAGAATGTGTAAGCAGCTTTTGGTAAGAATGCTGTTCATTCTCCTGAGAGATGGAGGTCTTCTCTTCATAGTGCTATATGAACATGCAGCAAAACGTACATTATATAAGCAACTGAAAGACAAATTTTATAACAGAAAGTGCCTGACACCTTTATCAATAGCTGCTCCTGTGCCCCCAGCAGTGTATGTGCCTGGCTGCCCTGTTAGGCACATAGTCAAATGTGACCAAGGAACAGAATTTCCCAGGAACTTTCAACCCCACAGGTATGCTGCAGGCAAGAAGAGGTTACATTAGTTGTAGGTATGAAGATGCTTCTCAGAATGTGTAGAATAGCAAGGCTGAGTACAGCATATATACAGAATTCACTGAGAATGACAGCTATTGGCATGCTTCCAAAATCTGAGGTAGATTTTGTCCAAAATTATGGATCCAGAGGGACACTGGCATGAATCACAAGCCTCTTTCAGCTTGTGAAAGACATTGATTTTATTTTTTTTTTTTGAAACTGCAGTTTAAAGATTCCCTGAAATGCATTCAACACACTTCGAAATTCTCAAGATCACTGTCACTTTCTCAGACTCTGTCAGTATGAGCAATAGGAGGACTCTGAGGGGATTTCTCCTGAAAGATTTTTAGATAAATCTGGAAATTCTTGCATGTCATTAATTGTCCAGAACACAGACTTTTTCTTTCTATATCTTTTATATGAAGGTTAGCCATAATTTGTGACAATGGTCTGGATCTCCACTGGAGAAGTCTTCATTGAGTTTGTTAAGAAGACTTGATGAGGAAGGTAACTTGTGCAAGGGGCTGGGGAATGAAGACAGGGGTGGACAAGGTGGCAGCAAATGAGCCTCAGCAGAAAAGATGACCAAACAAATAGGAGTCAGTAGCTTGGATGCTGGAGTCCATGAAATATGAGAATGAGTTCAAGCTTGTGCAATTGTAAGGAGCTGGGCTGAAAAATAAGTATGTTCCTGAAGTTAGCAAATGTAAAAAGCATGTCTGCAAGTCAAGGTAAGAAAAGGGAGGAATAAGCTTCTTTCAACAAAACTGTCATTTTGAGAGGTCTGTTGATGGGGCAGACAGGCAGTGAAAATATCTCCATGCCATTTACGTTGAATGTCAATTGGAAAAGACTTGTTGAGTGCATTACAGACTGTAATTTTTATAAAGTTTCAGTAGGAAAACTAGAGAGGAGATAGACAGTAATTAATGTAAATTGCAAAGAAAAGCCCAGGAAATCAAATGTTAACAGCCACCACAAAGAAACAAAGGGAGTTAATCATAATTATCATTATTGCACTATGTATCACGGGAATTAATATCATTAATTAATTGCCATCAGTGCAATCCTAACTATCTCCCAGTGCATTTGCATGTTTTCTACCTCTTATTTGGTCTCATTATTTTAAAGACATGCTATCAAATTAAAATCCAAGCTCAAAAAAAAAAAAATTTAAAGCCATTGTTCTTCCCTTCCTGCCATTATGTCTTTACAGCTGAGTACTGATATTTTTAAAAGTTTTTCCCTTTTCATGCACAAAAGCTGCAAAAGGAAAAATAAAAAACTGTTGTGAAACAGTGGTAATCATTAAAAAACATGCCACCAAAGATTCAAAGTAAACAAGCTAGAAAATCTGTTTCTTTCTGTTTCTTCTACAACTCAAAACCTGCCCCAAATGAATACAGTTATGAATGAATACCTGATTAGAGCTGTTCCTCTGGATAAATGTCATGCAGAGTTACAGACAATAATCAAAGCTTCAGCTATGTCTCTGTCATGTTTCTTAAGAGAGCTGCATTTTCCAGGAAAAATTATCTGAGTTTCTGACCAGTGGGAAATAGACCATAGATAAATGCAAGGGTTGCTGTAGCAGATACATTGAGATGAACTGAAAGTAAAAATTGAACATTCCTTAATAATATGTTGTTATTCTAGGGAATGACGCTACCAGAGATATTTGAACCCTTGTTATTTCTCATTTCAGAGATGGACCCTTTAGGAACAAGTCATACATAATTTGACTGATGCTTCACAGTATGCAGTGTTTGTTATTTGTGGGTTTTACCCTTTACACCTGGTCACAATTTTCATTATTTTTATGTTTATAATGTCCTTTTTATCTGTGTATTTTATTATATTCTGAAGAAAAAATAAACATTTTTAAAACTTTGATCTATTTCCCAAGACCATTCTGCAATGGAGGAGTAGTTGTTGGTAAGCCCATACTCCCAAGCTGTCCAAGCTTAAAAGAAAAAAACATTCAACCTGTATACTACATTAAATGTGTATAAATCCCATAAAACTCAAGGCTAGAGGTTGTATTTTTTTATTAAATGATCTGCTAGGCTTGGAAAAATTATATTGTTCCATCTAATAAAGATATTTATTTTACCCATATAGTAGTGTTCCTTACAAAGCTTTGAGTAGCTGCTGCTCTCAGGCCTGAAATGATCACTGACAGTGATACCGGGATGCTCAACCTGTATGTCCATGCCTGTTTCTCCCTTCAGCAGACAGGAAAGCACCCATCTGCTCCCACCCCAGCTGCACCCCAGCCCTCACGGCACAGTCAAGAGAGTGGGTTTGGGTGGTTGTCCTGCTCTGCAGGATGGCTTGGAAGGTGGGACAGCAGGTGAAGATGCTGGGAGCCTTTGGGAGGAGGTCAGCAGTTCCCCATCCAAAACTGGAGCTGGAAGAGCTTGGCTGGAGTGCCTGGCTTCTCCATACCCGTCCATCTCCCCTCTGCTTGTCTGGATCTTATGACATGAACACATGCAGCCCAGGGACCCCCGGGGGCAGTGAAAGCCATGCTTCCCATGGCCAATGTCTATCAGAGGCTATGGGAGGGCACAGCCCTCTGTGCAACGCTTCGGGTGCTGGGGTGAGTCTAAGAGGACTTAGAAGCCACCTATATTCTAACACCAAAAGACCAGGGGTACACAACCACATACACATGAAGGGTTAGACACAAGCAGAGCTCCCTTTAAGGACTTCTCTGCTGATGAAGATCTCCCTCTCCTTTGGTGATAAACTGACTTACTACTCAGACATTGATACATTCTTGAGTCCTGCTCTCATCCAGCCTCCTGAATGGCAGTGTCCTGAGATAAACTTTGCAACCTGTGCATAGGCACCTGGCCTGGTTCTCTGGAGGAGAGATGTGAGCAGGTTGTGACAAGAGATCCCGGTAAGTCTTCCCCAGTCTGGGCTCATCCTCAGTGACTTCTACAGTCTTGTAAGAGCTCTAAGTTCAGCCTGCAGGAAAGGAAGGCTCTAACAGCTGCAGACAGATGTACCACAGCACAGTGGGGCTGGCAAGGGCTGGCGAGCTCCAGGCTGCAGAGCTGCAGCAAGTGCTGCTCTAGTGCCTCCTACCTTTGTTCAGCAACTTCCCCTCTCTGTTTTGGGAGGAATTAAACACTTGTACAAGTTTGGTTTCTAAAGTGAGATCTTCAAAAGCATCTGGGGTCCGATTCAGCTGTGAGAGTTATTTATTATTGGAACTGCTCTCAGAGGTGTCCTCTCAGGACCCTCTCCCAGGGCAGTGGGAGTTTGCCACAAACCCACCACAGCACAGTGAGGAGAGAAAACCTGCTGTCTGCCTGGAAAGCTATGGGCCTCTCTCAACATTTTATCCTCATTACTTGTTCAGTCATCTGCCCTTGCACACTTCCTTGGAACTGCTGTGGAAGAGAGGAGTTAGAGGAGTTTACATTAGAAAAGAATGCAAAGCCTTTCAGAGAAAATAACAGTGTCTCAATTTTCTAAATGAGAATATTTTCCCTGTTTTCAAAATGTTTTTCAGTTTTGCCCATCTTTTGCCCATCTGCCTCTTGCCCAGGTGGCCAAGAAGGCCAATGGCATCCTGGCCTGGATCAGGAACAGCGTGGCCAGCAGGTCCAGGGAAGGGATTCTGCCCCTGTACTCAGCCCTGGTGAGGCCACAGCTCGAGTCCTGTGTCCAGTTCTGGGCCCCTCAGTTCAGGAAGGAGATTGAGGTCCTGGAGCAGGTCCAAAGGAGGGCAACCAGGCTGGTGAAGGGATCCAGCACAAGTCCTGTGAGGAGAGGCTGAGGGAGCTGGGGGTGTTCAGCCTGGAGAAGAGGAGGCTCAGGGGAGACCTCATCGCTCTCTACAACTCCCTGAAAGGAGGCTGGAGCCAGGGGGGGGGTTGGGCTCTTTTCCCAGGCAGCTGTCAGCAAGACAAGAGGGCATGGTCTCAAGTTGTGCCAGGGGAGGTTTAGGTTAGATATTAGGAAGAATTTCTTCACAGAGAGGGTGATCAGACATTGGAATGGGCTGCCCAGGGAAGTAGTGGATTCATCCATATTTAAAAAGAGACTGGATGTGGCACTCAGTGCCATGGTCTGGTAACTGCAGAAGTAGTGGTCAAGGGTTGGACTTGATGATCTCAGAGGCCCCTTCCAACCCATCCAATTCTATGATTCTATGATTCTAGGTTTTTGAGTTCGGGTTACAAAATGTAGTGCCAAAAAGCTACCACAATCCCATTTTTGTCTACTGTTTCTATCTCATTGTCAAAGAAGAGTCAAAGACCCTCCTGGCAAATCTTGAGGTTCAGACTGGCTCCCCTTGCTTTCTAAATTACTTCTCAGAGAGGAGTCTAGGTGCATCTGGACACAATCTTAGCCCCTCACTGGAAGTTTGAACCCAAGATTCTGCCAAAGAGTCAGTTTATTGCAGCTTGAGCTGGGTGTCTCCAGGGAAGGAGTAGTCTACTGTGCCTTGTAAGGGCTCACAATCTCTCCACAGAATGTGCACACAATCAATTATCCAATCAATAGCAACATTTGTAACATGAAAAATTAATGATGAGATAAAGGCAACTCAATCAAAAGTGAGACATTTTCTAAAAGTAATGCTAAACAAATTAAATTTAAAGAAAAAATAAGTTTTTTTTTAAATAATAGTAAACAAATACATTTAATTTTTTAAAAGCATCCAGAACATTTTATAGAAGTTATGTTAAACAAATGCACTTAAAAACATAAAAATAAAGTTTTAAAAAGTTATATTCGTTACTGTGACCTGAAACAAGCTGTTCGTAAGATGGTTGATTGAGTTACTTTTATCTTATTATTAAATTTTTGTGTTACAAATTGTGTGACATACACTTGAACACACACATGGCTTCCTGGTACAAATCAGAGCCCTGCAAGCAGAGTTGTTGCTTACCCAGGTCCTGCTTAGAGTGTCCCAAAGGTGATTTTGTGAAGAAATTGCTCAACTGCTGCCTTTCACTGTCTGTTAAGGTGCAAGCAAACCAATATTCATTTTAAGCCCCAACACCCATTCAACACTGGCAATCCAGCAGAGTTTTCACAAGCTTTCTAATGTGACACCCTAAGTTCTGAAAACTGAACTGAGGATATTGGGGAGTTTTCTGAGCCTATACATTGAATCTTTTTATTTTTTCCATTTCTGTCCTCAAAAGTTACTTGCTTGGTCTCAGTCTGAGTTGTGTTTCTGATTCACCAGATCCCTAAAGTGACTGTCTTCACTTCCATCTCCAGCTGAATACCATTCACATGGATGTAGAACTGATGAATTTAATCTCAGTATGTATCAGCTTTCAAAAAGAGGGACATTTGAGAAACACATTTTTAATTAAAAAATAATTCAGTAGTTTCTTCCTCTATCCCAAGGACATCTTGCTTCTGAATGACTCACTGTCCCTCTTCTCTGCATCGTGTAATCAGGCTATATCTAAAAAGGATTAGATATGCATGAAAAGCAGAGCCTGTAGCCTTTCTGTATGGTTAAACCAGCATCATGACATGTTGGATGTGGGAAACATGAGATGGGAAAAGACTATTTAATTCTTTGGGTTCAGGCCCATGATATCACATGCCACCCACATGATATAATCCCCTTCTTCAAAATACTGTACTGCATCTTAAAAGTAACTTATTTTTTTGCTCATACTGTTCCTATTGAAACGCTGTTGCCAGGATGTCATTATTATGGGTAGAAATGGTTTAATTTTCTGCCAAAATCCATTCAAGGTTATACACACTTGTTCTTATGCTAGCACTGCCATGCAGCTTTTCTCTTGATAGATGCTGACCCCCTGATGTTACATATCAATCAAAACTGTTTCTCTTCTCAGTCTCCACTTTCCTAGGTTTAAAAAGCCAAATGCTTTCTGTTATCTCTTGTCTGATCATTTCTCTATTCCCCACTTCCCCTAGGTATATAACTTGGACTTGGGCCAGGTTGAATTTATCTTTCTTGAACATAAAAACCAATATGCAAATAGGAAACAAACTGCATATGGCTTTTGCAATGCTGTAACTATTCATCATTTGTAAATGTACTGTATTGCCCCTCTGGACAAAGTTTTAGCACTATAAAGTTTATCTTGTGCAGGAATAATATCTGTTACAGTAACAGTCATGTGCATGGTGGGTAGTCTAAAACTGATTCTACCACACACCCATTTTTACCTTTTTTTCTTTGCTGTCAGAGTCTACTTTGGTCACTGTATGAATCAGAGTCTACTGCAGAGAGACTATGCACCAGGTTCACATATCCAGGTTTTTTTAATCCTCTTCAAAAGCCAAAGGGATTCAAGCATCTGGGGGTCGTACCTACTGAACCCTTAGAGAGAAATACATTTATCTGGAGAAGGGTATTGAAGATAGACAGCAGGATTTATTCTGAAGAAGGAATTGGCTCGAGACAAAGCCTGGAGAATATCTGAGTAACTCTGGAGGAGCTGGCCAAATGTCTTCCACATGCAGGGTGGGAAGCAGAGCAGTCTGAGCAGACAAGCTTGAATTTGCTCTCTTCAGCAGTCTGCTGTTAAGTTTTTAAGACAGTGGTATGCATCTCATCCTTTCAGTATGTATTTTCCTGCCAACCTAAAGCTAGAGAGGATGCTTTATTTCTGATGTAGGCAGAGGGAGCTAAATATTGCCACTGCAGACATATATAAAGAGATATTTTGGTTTTATATTTGTTGTATGCTCAGATGGTGGGGAAAGAGAATAGTATTATTGCAACTCATCATGCATGTATCATGCAACTGAGATACCTCTCTCCCATCACAGCTATCTGCAGCAAAACATTGCTGCCTATGCTGACCTGTTTCTCTGTTTCTGGTGGCCTTCTGAATGATCATCTGCTGCGTTCATTAATAGTCCATTAAAATTGATGGACCATTAAAGCCTGCCCCATAAATTTGGCAGCAGTCAGCAGATTAAATTCAAGGTCCAGCCAAATGTATTAGAAACAGTTTCTTGCTGACCACAGCCACACCAACTGAGACTTGTGTCTGAAAATGAAATACTGTAATCTCTCTGGCTGTTAGCTAGCCTGCTGTTACTTGTGCTAAGGCTTCCCCTGCTGTGAAGATAGCTATATTTACTGTGGTTATTTATTCAGCACCATATTATGTTTAGCTGTTAATCATATGGTGACAGACTCTGTTTCATTTGGTGAAGTGGAAGAGAACACTTAAGTGTAAAAAACACCACTTGACATTCAACCTTTCTTCTCCAACTTGAATTGCTTGGTCTTGATACAATAAAAGGACTTTTTTAAAAATTTACTCATACAAAGATCTGTTAGAATCATAGAATCACTAAATCATATCGCTGAGTACCACATCTACATATCTTTTAAATACCCGACTCAACCATTTCCTTGGAAAGCTGATTCCAGTGCCTGACAACCCTTCTGGTGAAGAAATTTTTCCTAATACGCAATCTAAACCTCCCCTGGTGGAACCTGAGGCCATTTCTTCTTGTTCTATCACTTGTTACCTGGGAGAAGAGACCAACACCCACCCTGTTGCAGCCTCCTTTCAGGTAGTTGCAGAGGGCAATAAGTTCTTCCCTCAGCCTCCTTTTTTCCACACTGAACAACCCCAGTTCTTCCAGCTACTCCTCATATGACTTGTGCTCTAGACCCTTCACCAGCTTTGTTGCCCTTCTTTGTCCATGGCCCAGCACTTCAATGCCTTTTTTATAGTGAGGAGCCCAGAACTGAACACAGTACTCAAGGTGAAGCCTCACCAGTGCTGAGTACAGGGGAACCATCACTTCCCTCCTTCTGCTGGCCACACCATTTCCAATAGAAGCCAGGATGCTGGTGGCCTCATATTCAGCTGGATGTTGATCAACAGCCCCAGGTTCAGAGCTGCTTCTGGGCAGCTTTCTAGATGCTCTTCCCTAAGCCTGCAGTTCCCTAAGCCTGGGGCTGTTGCAAGAAAAGTGCAGGGCCTTGACCTTGTTGAACCTCATAGAGTTGACCTCAGCTTATCAGACAATCTGTCAGCTCCCAGATACAGCACTTTCCTACCCTCCACCAGATCAACATTCTCACCCAATTTGGTGTTGTCTTCAAACTTGCTGAGGGTGCACTCAGTCCCCTTATCTGTTACTGAGAACTGGCCCCAGTACTGATCCCTGGGGAGCTCTTCTTACAGAAAAGACAAATGCAAATAACATTCCCTACTGTTTACTGCCTACAGCCCATATAACCCTGCAAACACTTGTGCACTGCTGCTCATGGGATTAGTTCTCCTCACAGGACTAGGACTGTTTGCAGGGGTTAAGTTATGCACCTTCAGAAGCATTCATAAAATCTCAGCTATAGAAAACAGCTACTGTGTCATTTTCATATTTTGCTAATGACACTGTACTCTTTTTATGAACTAAGATTCCTGGGTATAGGTAGGATTTCTTACACCCACAAATGCAATTCAAGCTGTCTAAAGTAAAGCATCCAGTTCAAGTGAGTGGTCTAGGGTTTCCAGAAGCAAAAGAGAGAGGACCTGCCCAAATGGCAAACGTTTATGGGGTGTGGAACAAAAGGTCTTTTGTGGAAATACTTTATGACTTAGTCGAGGCAGGATGCATCTTAAGGATGAAAGCAGGTAGAAGGAATTCCCTCGTGTCTCACAGATGAACATTATTTCAGAAAATGACATCCTGCTAAACATGACAAAATGATAACACGGTAGAGGGTTTGTTTCATTTTTATAGGAAAACTAACTCTTCAGTAGTTTTATTTTATTCTGTATGAGCCTATTTTTGGTGCCCCCAGCACCAGAGAAAACTGACTGGATGATGATAAGGTCATAATGTTTTCTCAATTTTGACTCAGAGCTACTTATACACATAAAAAACAAAAAATTATCTCAAGTGATTTTTTATGCATTTCACTGAAAAGCAATACATGTAAAAGGATAGGATAGAACAGAGATAAATATGTCTGAGTAGCAGCATAGCAGATCCATAGAATAGCTTACAGCATGACTAGAAGCAATAACTAATAATTTCTGAAAAGCTACTTCTTCAATTAATCACATAGACTTTTGGGTACAAAATACCACTGCTCTTTGGCAAAGATGTAGGTGTAGCCTTATTTTATTACTCAGATTTTACCTAAAGTGATTAAAATATACTATAAAATCAACTATCAGACTCACATCCAGTTAAGATGGGAATAAAGAGATGAAATTCATAGTAATTTTTTCCAAGCAACTTTCAGGCTGCAAATAATACAAAAATGATTACTAGAATAGTAGTGTTAACTTCTAGCTTACACTTGTCCAGAAGGCTAACAAGTTGTTATTATCTTCAGATAAGTTAACTACTATTTCAGTTTTTATGGGGATAAATATATAGCACATTTTCTCAGTTTAATCATCTTCATTCCAATCTTTTATCCACAGCCATCAGTGGGTTTCAATTGAGTGACATCATTTTGTATCTAACATCTATTTAACAAAACACTCATTAACACACTGTTGCCAGCTGTTGTTCAAAGTCTGCACCCTGAAGGCAAGGGCCTTCATCTCTGGCTTATGCAGGAAGGATAGATGATCAATTACATGGCTGATTGATCTGTAAAAGGGATGCTATTTCACTTGCAGTGACTATAGCATCCTGAGCAGTCCTGTAATGTCAATTAAATTTCTGTCATCTGGTTTTGTGAGGTGCACGTGGTCACATATATTCAACATGTTTTCCAAGAATTCCAGCATAACTTGTCTCAGGAGAAATTGCATCATTTTATCTGATTGCTTTTTTCCTAAAACTCTATGAGAATCTGTACTTGATATTTGCATTTTGTTTTTTCAGTGTGAAATTGTAAATTAGTCCCAGATGTGTTGCAGTTTGGGCATGGAGACTTCTGAACTTCTGTAAACCTTCTTAAGCTCTCGGTGATAAAAAGACTATGATAAATCTACTCACAAATAAGTTTTTTTAAAAACCTGAAGCTTCTGCAACAGCCTAACCATCTCTAAAAACACAGGCTTGCATGAAGCAAACATTTCTTTACTATAATTTCCCAGACTATCAGATTTTACACAGCAACCTCTACACAGTGGTGTACCAGACACCCTCATCTTTTCTCATAACTCCTGATGGAGATGGAAGAGGATATGGTTTTGCACATAAGCTGAAATTAATTGTTGTATTGGAAAGGAAAACAAATGGGAGAAGCTGAAGCAGGAGAGGATCATCCTGGGTATAAGGAGAAAGTTTTTCCCCATGAGGACAGTCAGACAGATGTGCAGGCTGTGCAGTCTTTGGAGGATTTCAAGCCCTCACTGGAAGAAGCTTTTAGCAGCCTGGTGTGACTTCAGAGCTGAGCCTGCTGTGAGCAGGAGGTCGGGGCACGGACTTTCTGGTGTCCCTCCCAGCCTAAGCTACCCTGTGATCCTGTGACTGTGATCTTTCTTCTTTTGGAGAGACAGCATTGCCCAATGTAGCCCCTGAACTGCTCTGTGAGTCTTTTCAGGCAGACCATCCTTCCTTTGCTGTGCCCATGACATTGGGATGGGGATAACCTCTGACTGTTTCTTTCCTGTGGCTCTGCAATTTTTGGGGCAGAAGCACCGTTAGGGAAAAGGAACAGCCCCAAAGTCACTCCAAGGGAGCTGCCAGGAACAGGTTGGCTGGAGTGGCAAGAAGAATATTTGTCCTCTGTGGCCAGCCAAATATCTCCTGTGCACATGCTGTCTGTACTGAGCAGGTTTCCTACAGACAGGTTCCCTCTATCCTCCCCCAGGAGCTGGGTTTTCATGGGAAATGTTCCTGAGGACATGGTTTAGACTTAGTTCACTATAAAGCTTTCACAGTTTTCCATAATACTTCCTTTCAAGTTATACTGTCAGATTCAGGTGACAGAAAAGCCTTACTTAAGGCAAATATTAGACAGCTCCCCAGAAATTAATCTCATTTAGCTATTTTGCTGCTTTCCTTTTTTTTGCCCTGCACATCCATTAGGTAATAACTGAAAAAGATCCTATCATCTCCACTGGTTGAATATGTACTCCCTAGTATGACATCAAAAGCTCTGTAAGGAACATTTCCTGTTTTTCAGCTGTTATTTCATATTTTCATTCTTTTGTGAATGTAAAATATCACATAGTCCATTTTCAAGGACCTTTTTTTTATTATGGTGGCTCAAATTCTCGTTAAAGTCTAAAGGCCCACAGCAAGCACTCTTTGGGGCTTAGAAAGATAAAGACAGATCACAGCTTTTTGCTTTTTTTTTTCAAACCACATAAAGTGATGGTGTGCTGTGCAAGGCAGCTCACAGCGTGCTGCCTAGACTGGCCTCAGTTTCCTATTACTTCAGTCGCCTCTTATGTTAGTTGGGGAGGAGGTCGGTGACCATCTGTGCTTGCTTTCCTTCACCATTCTCTCTTTCCTATACACACATCTTTGTGCAGCAACAGCCTCTAAGAAAATGGGTGATACGTGTGAATTTCCCCCAGTTCTGCTGCTCTGTGTGATCACATTGACATCGGGGTGGTTGTGTCTGAGTGATGCTGAAAAATGGCTGACTTTGTCAGTGTGCTGTCGAAGTGCAAAGTGGCTGTGTCACCTCTGAGCAGATCAATTAGGTCACCCGTCTGCACAAAATCTGCTGGACTGGACTAAAAACCTCATGGACATGAAGTTATTTGCTTGTGTAAATATTTGCTAGTTATGAACTTAAATCAAAAAGTAAAGGCAGGAAGCCTCAGAGCACAATTTGGGAAATATAAGACATACAGATCCCTGCAATGTCCTGGCTCTTTAGGAACTTTGATTTGTAAACTTGTGTTTTGTTCTTTATGGAAGAAGGGACAGCAATTTTGCACATTTCTTCTGTAAAGAAATCTTTTTGCCCATGACTTTTATTTGACTTGTTTGCTGCAATTTTTTTTTTCTCCTGACTGTCATTTCCATCAGCTTTCTTTTCTGTTTCAATCTAGTTCTCTCCGTCTTTCTGAAGAAGATTTTTCTCCTGAAATTTTTATCACAGAAGTTTAATGATTTCTTTTGCTCATAGTTGGAATTTCTCAAATTTCTTCCGGTTTATCATTATCCTCCTCTAGTCAAGTGCCCGGGAGTGCATCCAGTTATCTAACTGCAATCTTTCCTAAAGACATATAACAGAGAACATTAACTTCTCTGTTCTTATAGATTATACCCCACAGTGTAATATACCAAAAGACTTTGTCTTCTGCAGCAGAAATCACAGTGCATTCTCATATTTAGCATGTTTAATTTGTTATCTACTACCAACTAAAAAATTAATAAGTTATTAGTAAATTTCGAACACTTGTCCAAAGTCCCCCTGGGACTTTCCCCTTTAGATATGTGCTTCAGTCTCATTAATGTCATTATAATTTATTCATCATTCCCTAATGTTCTGTTAAATTTTTCTCTACTTTCAAAGATAGAATTAAATATGTGTACGAACCACATTAATTTCTGACAGAGCAGAGGCCCTCCAGGAACTGATGAATTCAACATTTAGCTGCTAAATGACAGTCAGCCTCTTGCAGCAAGCTCAGTTATAAGTTAGATTATAAATTTTGGAGGGTGGAAATTATTGACTGATTTTCTGTTTCTTTAGCATGATTTTTCAGCACTGATGTCAAAGGGTGTTGTGCATCTGATGTCCATGAACAGATACGAGGATTTCTATACTTTACTTTCAAATATGAACTTTATTCATGGTAAACCAGGAGATGCAGTATGTCCCATGTTGTTTTGAGTTACTAAACTGGGTCTGTTCTGGCTGATAATATAACAGACATATTCAACCACAACTTTTTAGGCTGGTTGAGAAACATCTGTTGACTCTCCAGCCTCTCTTTTTAGCCATGGGACATTATCATTATTTAGGGTTAAAATGAAGGCAAGTAATATAGTCTCAGATTGTTCTGATTTTTTTGTCAGGAAGTTATATCTGCAGACAGGCTGGAAACAGACCCTTAGCTACCATGTGCTTGAGTCATTGTCTTTGCCAGCCAAAGGGTTGGGAACAGTAGCAGAAACCCCATAGAAGCCCATCTGACTGGAGCTGGGATTACATGGCCAAACTTCATGGGGATCAGTTAATCCTTTTGCCCTTGTATCTGTGTCTAGAAACTGCACTCAGCAGGCACCTCCAGTAGTGAGGATGTGTTGGGAAAGAAGAGATGATATAAAAAGACCCTTGCAGGCATAGCCTTATGATCCATCTGCAGTTGCTGCACAGAGAGCAGTGGCAGTCAGCACATGCTGCTGAGGGACACGGACAGGTTGCAGTGACCCAGAGGAATGACTTTCCCTCCAGACACAAAGACATTCAACCCCATGGCAGGAGGGGACTGTAAAGATGAGAGGTCTGCTGTCTCGCTGGATGTAATTTCTGAAGTGTTGAAAGAAGGCAGTTGTTAGCAATTTTCTGGCAGAGAAGCAGCATGGGAGCTGTTGATTGATTCTTATTGTCAGGTAGTCTGAGTGCAAACTTTCTGTGATGAAAGGCCAAAGTGTCAAATACATATTTCACCATTTTTGAGCACATCTACATCAAACTGGCTTTGGGTAGAACCAGGGTCGGCTCATTTCATGTATTATATGCTTCCAAAGTTCAATACCATTGTCATATAATTCAAGTGTTTGCTTCAATCATTATTCACATCTTCTGTTCACACTAGAATTGGGAAAATAATGAGAATATTATTCATAGAATGTATTAGTCCCCAAATTTCATGAATCTCATTGAATAAATTATTCAACTATTATTATCCCCCTCTTCCCTCTCACTCCTACTCCCTGTCCCCAGAGACTTTCAGATACCTACCCACAAGGAGGAGCAGGCACAGCTGCAGGTGTTGGCCTAAGGCAGAGATACAGCAGCTGTCTTGCATGACCCAGGAGGGTGGACATGAACATGCAATGCACAGTGTGCATGGCTCCTCTGTTTTCTTTCACGTATGGGATCCCAAAAGATATTTCTGTACAGAAGCCCAAAATTACATCAGAGGCATACTTAAATGAGTCATATTCTGCATAATATTTAAAGAGATACACTTTCTTCAGGGGAAGATTGTGTCTAAGGTGGCCCTGGTTGCCACTGCCCAGGGACAGCCAGGGGAGCAGTGGTTTCTGCTTGGTGTCTGCAGGTGAGCTCTGCTTCTGCAGCTTCTGGGAAGGCATCAGTCAAGAGAGAACCAGTTCTGTTCCAGATCTGTTATGGCAGTAGTGAAAGATTCTGCTTTCTAATAAATGGTATTAAATCAGATAATTTTCTAAACTCAGTGCTTAATTTTAGATTATTTGCAGTTATTGGTATGAAAGTTATTATTCTTCCCCTCTAGTCAAGAAAACTTCAGGACAGGGCTGCATGCCAAAGTCCTAGGTAAAAGTATCTTGGAGTTATGGGTTTCACATGATCACAACCAGGAAACCTGTGCTTCTGTGTCTACAGGGCAGGTGACTGTAACCCAGGCTGCCTTTGGAGCTCAGTGGGGTTCTTACTTGATGAGAAAAATTGGAGAGCACGGGGCCTCATTTTACTCAGTCTCGAAGGTATAGACAGGATAAATTGCATCCCTCTGGTCCCTCTTTCTCTCTATTGGCTGTACAGAGACCTGATTAAACACAGACATCCACTCCCACTTTGTGGGTATCAACTGTTGATCCCATAAAACCCAGAAGTGTATGACCCCAGTGGCTCTAACACCACACTGAGCCCTGTGTGTCCACGGGACAGTGCAGGGGGCTGGGGAGATACAAAAGAGTCCATAGCATCTCTGGTCAGGGTCCATTCACCCAGGGCTGCTGGTGATCTACCCTGCAGGCTTTGCTGTTTGCAAATGAACCTTTTTACATATTTGGCAAAGTCATTGCCACTGAGATGGAGCTGTCTTAGCAGCAAAAGGCCTTACTGCTCAGCTAATAGCTTCTGTGTTTCCTCCTCTGCCTGAAGTGTGTGATAGATGACAGCTGCCCCAGAGCCTTCTCTATCTCCATGTAATCATCACTAGGTACAAGTGTCTGTTCAAGACTGCAGGCAGCAGGCTTACAGAAGATGAGACACATTTGTGGACAGGAGCACCAGCCTGCAGGAGCTACATTTCCTTTTTTGCTCTTCTTGATCCTTCAAAATTTACTTTTAAAAGTCTGTCTATGACAAGTGATGTCTCAGATCTCTTTAGCCTCTGGTCCCCTGCCCCTTGCCCAGTGAACAGAGAGCATCCTCCTCTCACCAGTTCCCTTGGTGTGGTGTGAAGTGAGCATAACTTCTATTCGACCCAAGGCATTGAGTGATTTATCTGAGGGAAGAATATTGCTGAGGCCATTTTCACCACCCAAATTGTAATTTATTTTTTTTCCCAAAGGATTAGTCCTTCATTATCCAAGTGTCACAAACATTTCCATTATGCCACTCTGCCTATGGCTGCTCTTAGGCTTTTGTCTGTCTGTCTGTCTGTCTCTCTTCCTCCTTTCCTCAACTCCTGTTTTGAGTGGGGTGCTTCAGAAACTCCCATCCTTTGTAATGCCAAGCACCGGGGCAGGTCTTTGGGGGTGGGGGGAAGCAGTGTCTGCATTCAAAGATGCATAGGCACATGTTGAACTTGCAGTCTTATAAATGTCAGCTTGTAATCCCCATGTAAGTGCTTCACAGAAATAAAGCTGTAGGACAAAAGCAAGGTGAAGTGTGAGTTATGAGGCTGTGGAGACAGCACAGCAACCCAAGTCCTCTGTAATAGGGCATAGCCCAGCTGTTTCACCCTGACCAGAGATTTGTTCCAAGGAAAAAGTGAAACCAGTCCTTCATGAATTGCAAAAAACAAAGCACAGACTTTGCTTTTCAAGATGTGATAGTTTAAAATAAAATGGGGAAAAAAAAACACTTGGTGGTAACAAACTCCTTTGAGTTTTCCCACCCAGACACTGCAAGTTTCCAAAGAGCTGTTGGCTGAGCTGCTCTTGGGCTGTCCATGCCCTTGGCTGTCAGAGCAGGGTATGAGGACCCTACAGCCAGCTGTGCCCTGTCTGCCAGCTGCACAGTGCTCCCAGCCCAAGGACTAAGGGAACCTGTAGAAACCAGAAGGATATGTGTTTCTCACCTTTTTAAGTAACTGCTAACTCAACAGTGATCCTGCAGCTCCTTGCAGAAGGTGCACAGGAGGGAGCAGTGCCAGCTCACCCACCAAGGCTCTTCAGCTGTGTCCTGTCAACACTGGGCAGAGTTTACTGAAACTCTTCTCTCAGGCACAGCGTGGGCAGAATTGCTCATCAAGGTCACTCATTTTACTCAAAGCAAGGAGACAGCTTGTCTGGTGATGCCTTCAGTGATGAATGTCTGCAAAGGGGGGCTGCAAGCACAACCTCTAGAACAGAACCCAGCTTTTTATCTTGTTGAAGCTTTGCATACTTCACCGTGTGCCTGCAAGCTTCCTTCGTGCTCTGACTGAAACCTACCATGAAGACAGTCTGAACATATTCTCGTCTTCTGTGAGAAGGGAATTAGCTTTACTAGGGATTCAATCTGGAGTAGAAATTGTATCTGGGCCCCAGAAGGAGATAAAAAGCCCTGGCTGACCGGAATGGATCAATATCTGTATTATGGGTGTGAATGCAAACTAAATGTCCTCTCACTCCTGTCTTCTCATCACAGAATAAGGATCAGAGCTGACCTGGACCAGTAATGCTGCAATGGTCAATTCTTGATTTCACAAGAGCTCAACACAGGACACACAGTGAAGGAAGTCTTTTCCCCACCAGGGCTGTCTGTCCCGCCCCAGTTCAGACTGAGAGCATGTTGCAAGCTGGGGGTTTGAGACATAAACTTTTCCATGTGTGCATGCACTGCAAGGTCTATGTCACACTCCTCCGAGGGGACTCCTGGGGTGGTTACTACAGATGTGTGACATCCATCAAGCTGTGATGTCTCTCTCTTTCTCACAGGCTCACATCCTTCAGTCTTGGACCTGCCCTCAAGCTCCTGGTGGATCTCCTGCAGCTCAAGGAGCTGAGCTTTGCTGGCCCTGACAAGTCCTGCACGAGGGCTGGGGAAGCCCTGCAGTGGCTTGTGCCCTTTCTGTTTTCTGCAAGATCTCCTTTGCCCTCCATGACAGGAAAAAACTGCTCAGCTCATGTGGTTTAAATCAAATCAGGATCAAAGCAATTTTTAGTTTTTTTTTTAATGGCAGATAATTAACTGGCAATCATCGAACTGTGCATGCAGGATCAATCGGAGTAATATGACAGGCAAACCACAACACTAGATCCCTGCAAAATGTTAATAAACACCTACAAATTTCAAAACAGCTTTCATAACTAATCCCCCAAAGATCTAATCCCTTTGTGTGCAGCCATGTGCACATCCCCTCCTCAAAGGTCACATGGGCCACCAGCACACACCTCTCTCTTGGCAACGGGGGCTTCTGCATCTCTCACACACTCCTGTGAGATGTGGGTGCTCCCCATGCACAAACCAGGGACAAAGGCCCCTCAGGATCACACACAAGTGTCCCAGGTGAGCACCCTCACTGTGGCACCCCATGCTGTCACTTCACTAGCTGGATGTCAGCTTCTCCTGTTGTCCAAAGGGGTGGTTGCTGGCCTCTGCTCCCTTCTTTGCCATTCAAAAGGAGCTGTGTGCTCTCGTTGGGTCTCCCCTGACATCTCTGCTTCCTTCCTCTCCTTCATCTCTCCTCCCTGGAGATGAAGCTTCTCCCCTTGTCTTCTTAGTCCTCCCCAGACCTGAGCCACCCATCCTCCCTTGCTTGCCCGTGGTCACATGTGCCATCCTTTCTGGGTCCTTAGGCACTGATCCTGCTTTTTGTTTTACTCTTTGAGGAATGAATCAGTCATAAACATATTAAAGGTCTCTTGGGCTAAATATGTCTCTCTCCTGGAAGATGCCCCAAACTTCCTTCCCCCTACAGATTTAATCTTCCAGATTTCACAGAAAAACAAGGTAGAGTTCTGTCCATTTTTTGCACAGAACATCCTCTTTGAAGCTGTGGAAGAAACTGGAAACACTGTTTAAAAAGTATTCTGCCACAGTCAGACAGAGACCATAGATTTATGGCCAGAAAATCTCAAGGATGTGACAGGCTCAATCAGTTCCTACCATTCCTCTTCTCTCAGACTCCCTGCTTACCCCCTCCACCACATTTAATTCCATTTCCTTCCGACAGGGATGTTTTTCAGGGATGATTTTGTAGTGCATGTGTGTGTGGTGTGCATGTTTGTTCAAGTCTGCATGTGTTTGTTTTTTGACTGCAAACACATACATGGTCTGCATTTCTCATCCACACTTTTAATTATGTTTTCTTTCCCTTATTCCCAAACATGGGTCATAATATACTTTGTTCTTTTCCTGATCTTTTTGAAGCAAATCCCCCAAAGCATATTACAAGTATGAAACTTGACTTGTTAGGCAGTAACAATAAACTGAAGATATCATTAGTCCTCAGTCTGGCATTAATAAGAGATGAAGATCACTTTTTGACATATCAGTGAATGGTCAAAACTGTTTCTTAATAGTGTTAGGAGAAAATGCTGTGTCTTGTTATGTTTGATTTGTACAAATGGGTCATGGAATAGTTTTTTTTTTTGTAGGTCACTGCAGCACAAGGAATTTGCTGCACAGTCTACTGCTCCTCCTCCAGTTTCAACTCAAGCAGAAGATAATGAAAAAGACAGTTTGGGGGCTTTTCCTATTTCTGTATGATACCCTACACTTTCACACAGTTTGTATTTACGGGGTATGGATAACTCCTGTTTGCATAAGTGGACACTACTTAATGCATATGGCCTTCTGCAGAAGACATGTGGGTAACTCCCTGCCACATAGGGACCAACTCAGTGGGCAGGCAGGCACTGAAGATTGCTGCTTCTGCCTGTTATTATTGTGCTGGGTAAGTTTTGTGAAGCATGTTCATATTGCAGCTGAGCCACCTGCCTGCCTCTCCCTCCCTTTTCATTCCCATTTATTTTATTGTTTTGTCTGAGACACCTCTGACCCCTACCCCAGCCTTGCTCCTGGAAGACATCAGTTGCTCTAGGATGGTCTGGAAGTAGCACAGAGGTGGCTGAGCACCATGGCTGGCATGGGCAGGTATCAACTCACAGGCAGTGAAGGTGCTGTGGTGTCACCCCATCCTTGGTGATGATGGGGTCCCCATATGGGTCCCCTCTACCCATAGCCATGCTGCTGGGTTCAGTCTCTCACATAGAATCACAGGATTGTCACAGATGAAAAAGACCTTTAAGATCACGGAGTCCAACAATCAACCCAGAAAAAAACACCATGCCCACTAGAGCATGTCCTGAAGTGACACATCAACATGGTTTTTTAATATCTCCAGGGATGGTGACGCCACCACCTGGGCAGCCTGTTCTGGTTTCTGACCACTTTTCTGTAAAAAAATGCTTCTTAATAACTAATCTAAACCTCCCCTGGTGCAACTTCGGGCCATTTCCTTTGGTCCTATCTTTTCTGAGACCATCACCCACCTCACGTAAACCTCCTCTCAGGTAGCTGTACAGAGCAAAAAGGTCTCCCCTCTCACTGCACTACCCTCACTGCCACTTCTGCTGCAGCACCAAGGGGGATAGTAAGCCTAAGACAATCCACCCCACACCCTCCTGTGCAGGGACCCCATGAACCTTTTACCTTCCTTTTCCTCTTCCCATATAAAGGAAGTGCTCTTCAGCACCAAGCAGCATCCAACTGCCATCCCCCTTCTGGAGCAAAGCCTATGATTTCATAGTCAGGGACAGCCCAGGCAAGCAAGAGTGTTTCAGCTGTTAACTGTTCATCCTTTCCACCGCTTCAGAAGGAAAATCCTATCAAAAGGCAGTTAATTATTTAAACGCCTCCTCCATTTGAATTACTCATTCAGAGCTGTTTCTTACACCTCAGCCACCCCGAGGCTTTTTAAGCTTTGAGCAAACCTGTTATGAGTTTATATTATTTACCAAATAGCACAGATGCTGACCATAGATTTACTAAAGATCTACTGAAGACAAAGCAGCCACTGTATTACAATACAATTTTAGTCTGCACTGACTTAAAAATGTTGTATTATGCTGAAGATAATCATGCAGAGGGTAATTATAGAAGCTAAAGATGATCAAACACAGTAATAGGGATATAAAAAGAAATGTGCATTGTTTATATGCCACTCTCCATGCATGTGAATGCTTTCCTTTCAACTTTCTTTTTTAAAAAGTTTCAGATTACATAGTAATTACAAATTCAAAAGGGTTTTTTTTTCCACACAAAACCATCTGATCTTAGCTACTTGCCTGAGTAACAGCAGCGCAGCTTCACAAGGCTTGCAGTAAAGTTATCCATCACTGCAAACATAGGGTGATTTTCTACCAGATATGGTGTAGTTCTTCCAAGTCTTGACCCAGAGCCTTCTGCAGAGATCAGAATAGTTCCTTCTGGTTCTATTGTCTACAAGTGATAATAAACAATATCTTGGTCAAAAAGTTGATTGATTTGAATATTACTGAAGTGTCATTATAATCTGAATCAGTAGTCAACTGACTGAGAGTGCAGAGAAGTGTCAGGATAATTACCTAAGAGATACCACGTGTAGCTGCCCTAGAAGATCTGTCCTACTACCAAGGATAAGAAATCAGCACTAGTGATTACAGCACAGCTTTGGGAAGTGGACTGTGGATTGGTGCCCAAGGAGTGTATGTGATGGCAGCTGCAAAAACACTGTGTGAGGCAAGTGATTAATAGACACAGGGGGAGCCTTCACTTTAGATCTGAATCAATGCTACTCAAAATCTGTAGGCAAGTCTGTGGAGCACACAGGACTGCATTTCCTTGTAAAACTTGCATATGGAGGCTTCCAAGGGTGCATACCTATGCATTATTGGAATTTGGTTCTACAGGCAGATAAGAGCAGAGGCAATGACAGATACCATTGTCTTGTGAGCCTCTTCAAGGACAACACCATTGCAAAGACAGTCAGGGGACTCAGTCCAAATCAGCTGGAAATGAGAGTTTTTCCATTTGCTCCAATGGGCCAAATCCCATTTATCAGGAGCACTGAGAGCCACTGAAAGGGGAGAGAGATGCCAATGTGCCCTGGTCCAGAGCAAGTTCAGGCAGGCAAGCAGTGCCATAGAGAGGGAAGAGGAAGAGAGTGAGTGAGACTTAAGATCCCCTAAGTCATTTGATTAAATTCATTCCTGTGTACTGCATTTGTATTTAAATTCTTACAAACCCAGCTGCTCTGAAAAATGCTGTCACATATTTTCTTTGCAGCTTCTACAAGACTGATGTTCTTTCTTTGTGTAAGTATTTGCTCACTATTATGCTGTTATCTATCAGAACATGTCCCTGAATGATTTTATACCATACCAAGTAAAAGTCATCATAACAAAATGCCAATCTCACACCTTGCAACTTTTACCTTTTTTGTAACCAAGGTCAGCTCATAGCAAGAGCCTCTTAGTCACATAAAGCCCTGCTCTTGAGAATCATTTCCATGGCCTTTGAGATGCCTAATAATTTGAATTAATATAGAGTGGGTTTGTAACAAAAGTATGTAACAAGTATATGCACTGGCTCTGGATGATAGCAGCTGAGCCTGATTTATTACCACTAAGCAGGGTGTCAAGAGCTGATTCTGACATGCTGGGAGCTGGGGACAAACAGAAGAGTAAGGAAATAGTATTATGCATCTTAAGATATGTTATTTATGAATTTATTT
Source organism: Phaethornis superciliosus (assembly GCA_023637945.1). Classification (NCBI taxonomy): domain Eukaryota; kingdom Metazoa; phylum Chordata; class Aves; order Apodiformes; family Trochilidae; genus Phaethornis; species Phaethornis superciliosus. The sequence goes on along the minus strand of JAJQWJ010000001.1, from coordinate 179,927,838 downwards.
GTGGGCTGTCTGATGTTCATTCTGATTGGAGAAATGTATTTCTATTTATATAAAATAGTCAGTGTAGAACTGGACACTTAGAAGATTAATCTAAATGTGGTTTGGGTTTTTTTAAGCAGCAGCAGCAGCAGAATCAGGAGGGAAAGCACTTGTTTTCTTCCTCTCCCCTTTTCAGTCCGACAGAAGAGTGATCTGTGCACAGCTATCATAGCCTTTGTTCCTTTAACACCAGACTAGCAGCAAATGAACCTCGGGGTCATGATCCAGGAGACCACCCATGGCAAGTTTGTGTTGAGTAGTACTTACTGCCAGTTCTCAGCCTTGCTTTCAAGGCCTGGGCTTTCTGGGTAGGAACTGGGATCATGGACACATGAGCACCCAACTGTACAGCTGTGGCTCAACCAGGCTTTGAATAGAAATGTCAGGGTACAAGGTATGGCCCAAAACCCCACAGTGTCTGAGACACAATAATGGTTTTTGTTTGATTTGGTGTTGATTTTTTTGGTTTTGGGTTTTTTCCTGTATATGCCTCTAGCTGGAAAGCAGGAGATGCAAATTGTCTTTGTATTAGGAGACAGCTTTACAAGGTCACTTGGCTGACCAGAGGTTGACCACTGTCAGAGGTTGATATGGCTGACCACTGCCTTCAATCTTGCCTAGCTCTTGGAGTCCACTTCTTTGGAAAATGAGAGCCCTTGGAAAGCTCGGGGAATATGATGACAGTCCCACTGATGCGTCTGTTCTGTGTTCCCTTCTGTTCTGTGTTCTGTGCTCTGTGCTAAGAGAGAAATACATTGATCAATACATTTCTCCTTTTCTCTACCACCTTGTCCTGAAGTCAATGCAGCAATGCTCACAAAATGCATCCTTAGATTTTTGATGTCTGACACCACCATTAATCACAGATCAAACGGAAAAAAAATGCAAAACGGCCTAAAATGCAAAGATCCACAGGATTTTTTTCCTATGCTTTCAAAGCCCCACCAGTTTGTCCATCTGTCCTGTAGATTGTGTCACTGTGTCCACACCAGCACAAATGTACATCACTAAGGGTGGCATGGAAAAAGGACCTGGACCATATTCCTATAGAAAAGTAAACCCTGAACACAACAAAATAGTGGTGAAAGATCTTGATCAGTTACATAGTGGCAATGTGACTTATATACCAAATCCATCTGGTGATTAGCATCACCCTTCCTCTCAGGAAGGAAGGCTCCAGTGTATTTTTCAGACATGATTAATAATTTATTTGGCATCTTGAAGTCACAGCAAAACAGCTTATATGGAAAGGGAGGATGTAAATTGCCTGCCTCTCCCAGGCACTACCAGGTTATTATTCACAGCTAAAATACTATTTGTAAAATATTTGTGTATTTAATATTTTAAAGAGCAGCTCTGGCAATTGGGTTGATTTCAGTATTCTCAAGGCAGAGGGGGCTGCGTGTGTGCTACAGATACTGTCATCTGGAAGATGTGCTCTCATCACCAAAGGAATCAGCCAAAAGAGGATTTTAACATGTGAGGGAGTGTTCTCCAAGAGTAAGCAGAGATTAATGTGAGCTTAGTGCCTTTTGAATGAAGGCTGTCATCTATGGAGGACAAGGAGAACCTTTCCAAGCTGGGTCTGTGGTCAGACACAGAGGACAAAACTGTCCACCCTAAACAGGGCATTGCTGTAGCTCAGGTCAGAGCACATTAAATGCAAGAAAGCTGCTTGAAGATCTTACAGCTGTGTAGGTGATATATTACTGTCTTTCTGCAAGTAACACTCAGTGATGACCTCAGTCAGGTTGTGACAGCTGCCCCAATCATATTGTAGGAATTAATCTGTTAAAATAACATAGTATTTTAACCTACTTCTCCTTCCATGCCACTTACTTGCTGTATGATATCTGTGTATTTCTGCTCAGAGCTGTAATTCTATTTACCAACCACAGATCCTCATGAGTTGCTGACAGCTCTCCTGGTCTTATCAATAGGTTTTTAATAGAGGAGGCGATTTAATCAACTGGAAAGGGAAAGAAAACTGTTATATGTTGTGTGTTACATTCTTTTTCTTTTTTAAGAGATTGAAGTTGCAGTAGCTGAAAAAGGGACAGCTGCTCTACTCATTCTTGGCTTTCACAGCCATGATATTGAAAGAGTCCCCAAGCTTGTATACTCAAATTCACAAGCTGACCTACAACAGGAACAGAAACCAAATACTATCATCTGCTTATTTAACCCTGGCATGTGGAACATACTATCATTATTACCATTTTCCACTTCCAAGGGCAATGTCCATTGCTCTATCCAGACCAACTCTCCCCTACATTACACCCTGTATATACAAAGTTCAAGATACTGAAGAACACTTTATCTGGGGTGGGAGGATGAACTTTATGACCTCTCAAGTTCCCTGTGAAGACCTGGTGTGCAAGGGTGGTGGCTGGGGACAGTGCTGGCCTGAACAGCAGCATGTCCAGATGTATGGCTATGTTGTGTGTAAAACTGTACATTGCAGTGGCAGCCTTAAGGATGTGAATTATAGATGCCTAAGCAAGCACCTGGACCCTAGGCAGGATCCTGGAAACAAAGATGATAAATAAAGATGGGAAAGGAAGCAGATAGAGGATGAGCAGTGAGTTTGTGTCAAAGCCAAGACATAGCAAGAAGTCTGGTTGCTATTCACTTACCCATCCCACTTCTCCTGCCTAATTTGATGACCTGAATGAAATTGTCAGTGAAGAAAGCAGTGTGAGCATGCACAAGGTGCTGTGATTAGAAATGGCCCTGCTGGGGAGAGGAGCATCAGAGCAGCTGAGCAGAAGTTTGCTGTGTATCCCTCTGCTTTGTCTCCTGAGAGGTACTTGTCTTTTATTCCCAGCTCCTTCACTTCCAGTTATGTTGTTGCAGCTTGCACCTCTTCTCTAAAATGTGAAATGCAGTTGCTTTGTGTGAGATGGAGGCAAAGAGAGCTAATGTTCATTCTGCTTCTAGGTAGATAAAAATGCCACAGAACTGATTCTGCATTACTGGGAGGGGATAGCCTAACTCTTAATAACCACAAAAAAATCGCACAGTTAATGAAATATTTGGGATCACTGGTTATGAAGGGTTTTTTTTTTGCCAATTTATCTACATATATAGTATACATGTCTCATAAAAAAATTACTTCTTGTTAACATTTGACCACATTTGTATGTCAGTTGTCAATAGCTAAGCCAAAACAGCTGGAGTGATTTAGCCCTGAATAGAACAGAATGTATTGGCCTTTGGCTATTCCACACTATTTGGCTATTTAAGAAAAAACATAATCCCAAGGTTTTTCCTAACAAATAGGAGATAGTGTGGGTTTGTCCATCCCTTGCTGTAACTGTTTCAGAGCATGAACTAGAGTTGTTGTGCACTAGAAGGGAGAATGTAGTTTCAGCAGAGGCTCCCAGAGCCATTTCCCTTTGTCAGGTCTGAGAGGGACTGGGTGAATGTGTCTTCCTTGCTGTGGAGAAAGCAAGTAAAACCAGGACAGTTTGGTGGCCTAACCATTCTCTGCTACTCCAAGGGTTTAACTGGGGATCCTAGTCAATGGCCAGGATTTGGTGTTCCTGACTCAAAGGAGTCCCACATCCTGTCTAGGGTCAGCTCATCTCCTTCTCATATTCTTGGAGTGCCATCACCTATTTTTATTGTCCCCTCAGTAACAATATTTGGGCTGGAAATAGAGGCTTCCTGCACTTTGTCACACCCCAGTATGCTGGCTGGGCACAGAGGTGACTTAATCTATTGAAATGTCCAGCTGTATCTACGGGGAAAAAAGGAACCAATCTTGAAGAATGGGTAACCTGCAAGGGTCACAAATGCATTCAAGAGCCACACACTGTGCTCACCAAGGAGTGTCTGGATGGTCAGTGGGAAAACCAGGTGGAATTTGTTTATCTTAACTCTAAAAAGCATGAGGCTGGAAAGCCACAGGCTGCCTCTGTCCTTTTAAGGATCAAAATTCCTTTTTTTGTGGTGTCAGGAAAGCAAGAGCTTGGGAAGGAAACACAATAAACATTTTCTGGGATGAATGGCAATGTTCAGAAGATACAAAGAGGAACAACACCCTGCAAAGCACTGAGCAAGCAAGGAAGCAGATACTGCAGAAAATTAAATTAGGTAAAGTCAGCTTTGAAAAGAACAGAAAACTTTCAAACCAGGGTTCTTTTACCTGCAGTAAGGGAAGATTTATAAAGAATATGTATTTCTTAAATGAATCATATCATAATGGATGCCCTGAATGTCTTGTGACGGATGGCTAGACAGCATTAAGTGCCACTAAAACTGGTGTTTTAGCTGGAATACAAAGCAGGTAGGAAGGAGGTTTGGGTCCGAGAAGGGCACAGGCAGTGTCTGTCACAAGGAGGGCAAAACCTACCTCCTGGGTAATAGCCATATCCTCCAACCTCTGATACAGTGAAAAAAACCAAAGCAAAGGGAACAGCCCTCACTTAGACAAGGACAGCAATGTCAGGCAATGAAGAGACTGATGGATGTGTTCAAGAGCAATCTTTATCACCTGGAGCTGCAGCGTGGGTAGCTGGAGAATTACATTGCATTATGAGATTGCACAAAAGTGGTTTTCTGCCCTACAGTCTCTTCAACCCAAACAGCACTTTGATTTTGCAGTTTGGGTAGAAGCCTGAGCATTTTGCACTGATTCACTGTAGACAGAGATAAGACTATTAATAGGTGCTCTGTATATAATATCTTTTTTCCCTAATACAACAGTGTCTTTTCAATTTACTAGCAAAGCTAGGAGAGTTTGGTAACTGACACCTGATAAATGCCATGTCTGCCTCCCTAGGATGCTCACCAGTAAATAAACTCAGTGCAAGCTATTGAAACATTGCTAGGTGGTGAATAAATGTCATGCAGGACTGGCGGGCTGGACTAGAAGAGACAAAAAAGTGTCAGGACCTGCCTCCCACTACATGCCAGCACCAGCTCCCTGGAGCCAGTTGTGCTCTTCTTTTATGTGTCCCTTCCTCAGGCCATGAAAAGTGTAGCTGACTCACTGGAAAAAAGTCAGAACCTGTGAAACTGATAGGAGCTACAAGAAAAAGAAGAAGAAGAGCATTGCAAAATGTTTCTCACAGTGATGATAGGCAAAATCTGTAGAAAACCACCCTCCTTGCTGGGTAGAAGCAAAACTAATTAAAAAAAGCAATGGGAGATGCAGCACACCACAGAATCTTGCTGCAAAAGCATGGCCACTTTCTTCTCTTTTTTTGCCAAATTTTTAATATGTTTTCAAGGCCTGCCCATCAGAAGTTGTAGGTGACAAACTCAAATAAATTGCTAAACCCTGTCTGCTATTCTGGGACCAATGTTTCTGCAAGTGCAAAGCAACAAATGAAGGTGCCCCAGCTGCACAAGGAATGTTCTTCCCCTTCTGGAAGCTACAGATAAAATGAAACCAAGCTGACAAAGTGGGTCAGCTCACCGTGGGCCACCTGTGACTGGTACCTGTGTCAGCATACCTCAGGGGCAGAGGGAGAGGGGAAGTTAGTCTGGAAGAGAAGAATAAAGGAGGAAATGGAAGGAGGGAACAAGGAATGGAGAAAGGAGGGAAGAAAAGAGGGAAGGAGGAATGTATTACTGTACTGAAGACATGGCAACTGTGCTACACAGAGTCATGGATACACCAGTAAGCAGCATGGTTATAAACCACCTATTGCCCTAATTGCCAGGCTTTATGATTAACAGGAAAAATTCACTAGTTAAGTGTAACTTCCAGGCATCTGTTCCCCTGTTAAAAAATGCCCAGGAGTTGTGTGACCAAAGTCTCACTGTGTTCTTCTAATATGTGTAAAGTAAGCACAGCCCTTCAAATGTATTCTTAGTCTGATTGCAGCCTTTGCCTCTCCAGGCACTGACTCTTTATCATGTCCGCTGCATTGAGCGTATGAAATGGCATGTGGGAATAAAAGAAAAAGCCTGATAACTTTGCTCAGAAAAGAACTCTACCAAACTAGGCAATCCTATGTTCAGCAGATCTGCCTCTGTGTCAGTCAGATCCTCTCTCCAGTGATTAAAACAAGCTCTCACTTGCAGAAGAGCTGACACAGCCCAGAAAGTTATTTACATAATGCAGAAGGAGAAGAATTTATTCATTGTGTTTCTGCTGTGATTAACACTGTAATACCAGCTGACTGCTCAAATATTCTCCCCTGAACTGTGGATGTGCTCTCAGCCTGGGGCTGGAGCCACGGTACCTGCAGCCTCCCAAGGCTGTACCTCCGGCTGCTGGGCCGGGCCAGTACCTCCGAAAGGCTGGGATGGGAGAGGGAGAAAGGCCAGAGGAAATACCTGAGATTCAGGCTTGGATGTTGTAAACCTGGGCAAAGCAGTGACCTCTGTGAGCAGCTGGCCTGGTGCAGGCAGCCTGGCCTGTCTGAACCCCTGTGTGGTTATTATCATGAAAGAGCACCTTCTGTTGCACATACATCACAGGAGCTGCTTGCCAGGGAGCACTCCAGGCCACTGTCTTTCCTGCAGCAGCAAACAAGTTCTCTGTTTGCCTCAGAGAACAGACAGCAGCACCAGGAGGGACAAGCACACAGCAAACCCAGATCATAAGTCTTCATTCTTCTTCAGTTCTGCTTGACAGAGCAGGTGAGTTTCACATCTTTAAAAGCCCTTTGCTGCAGGTACCTTTTATCACTCTGGGTATATTTATGGGTTTCCCTGCTCCTTCTGTACACACTTAAATTGAATTTACCCCCGTGCTTCCTCCCTTCTTTCCTTCCATTCCTCCCCACACCTTTCCCTTCAGCAAGCTCATCCTGAGGAGACATCCATTTTGGTGAAAAACCCTTGTCTGCTTTTACGAGGATGTTGGTATATATACACAGTCTCTGCAAGTCTCAGTGTGTTCTGCATATGCTATTTTATTAATTGATTTATTAATTTTTGAAGCTTAGAGCTGAGCTTTTGGGATCCCACTATGCAGTGTGAATTTCAAGGTTGTAAAACTCTTTATAGATCTCACTGAGATCTGAAATACAGCCCTCAGGAGCATGGTCTGGGAGCAGAGGTGTAGCAGATGAGATTTTACCTCAGACTCATTTCTAGGTTTGAATTGTTTAACTGTAGCTGCCAAACACTGCAGTAGGGCCTCTGTGTGCTTCCCAGCTATTTTAAAAAAACAACAAAGAACAAACATAAAAAACAACAAACAAACAAAAAAAAAAATACCAAAACCACCACAAAACAAAAAACAAAAAAACAAAAAAAAAAACCAAAAAAAAACAACAAAAAAACAACAAAAAAAAACAAAACAAAAAAAGATTATGCCTGTTAGTGTTGCTATAGAGCCAGAGTGGCCTTTTAGGATTTAAAGAGATACGTGATATCAGAGCTGTTTTCTTTCTGCCCTAGCAACAGATGGGCAATGGAGCACTGGAATCCATTGCCAGGGATGGGAAGGGTTGGGGGCCCAAGGCTCAGGGACGTGCTGATGCCACTTTGCTGGCCTCAAGGTTTGACTACACCTATTTGCAGCACCTGATACTGAGCGAAGATGAAAACTCCAAGGCTCAAGAACCAGTTGAGAGGGATGCTGTACATGTCCATGAGTCCTGGCTTAATGAAGGGCTGCCCAGCCTTCAGCATCAGAGAAAAGACCCTGCTTCAGCTGTGTGAGAGCTGCCCAACAAGTAATTGCCTGGGAACAGCACCTGTGTAGCAACATTGGGATAGTCAGTCAGAAAGGCAAGGAAGAGCACAGGAGATGAAAAAGCACACTGGTGTGTGAAAACCATTGCTTTTTGACATGGGATTTGTATGTCCCAGAGACTGACAATGTCTAACAAGGCAATCCAAAGGTTGAACAGGGGACTGAAGGTTGCCTTGAACTATTACCAATCACTGGAGTAGATTCTTTTACCTCCATTAAAAATATAACTACCCTTTACCTCTTGCTGAGATAAGGCTGAGCTTAATACTCATACTCTTGTTGCTGAATTACTTGATTTGCTTTTGTTGCTTTTACATTGTCAAGGCTTTATTTCTGTTCAGCAGCATATTCTACTTACCATGTTGCTTGCTGTAGTAATCACACTTTTATTAGGTATTTTTAGATCCTTCCCACAGTGTGCAGGGATCTGTAGGGCTTTTTTCGCCCAGCATATCAATAAAGCTTACTGCCAAAGCTCCTGATACAGGTACTGCACCTACTTATTCTCATCATCCCTTGAAAAAATTAAATTATTGCCGTGTGAGCGCAGAGCAGGGTTCAAGGTCCACTGCATATGAAAATGGAATTGATTACTCCCAAAGAATAGAGGCTTGCAGCTCTTAAGAACATTATACAATAAATATGTTGGCCACATACTATGCATTTGGCATGCTAAATAGTTTACTGAACTACTCCCTGCAGTATGTTTTAATGAAATGCTGACAGTTTGGCATCTTATTGGATAATTGCATTCACTAGCATTGGTCACAAATGACAGATGTTGAGGAAGGCATACAAAGTACTCTGCAAGACAGCAGCTCCTCCATGACTTTCTGCTCTGTGCTGCTCTGAGTACTCTTGAAATTCATTGCAGCCAGCAATGAGGAATCAATAAGGAGCACATGGCATTCCTCCAGTTCAGCATCCAGAAACTTCTGTCTCTAAGCTTCCAATAAAAAAACTGCATGCAGATTATTTTTTCCTTAAGAACTTGCCTTCGTCTGCTAAAGAGATGCCATTAGCATCCCATGGTAGGTGAGGTGTAAGAAAGAAAAATTTGGAATGGAGGGGCTCTTCTTCTTACTTGGGTCCTGCTTTGCTGGCTGGTGCACAGGGCAACACAGCTGAAGATGGAGGGAGCAGGAGAGCTCCAAGGGCCTCTCCTAGCTCCAGCAATCCCTGAGATATGGACAGCACTGGCCCAGAGCCTGGGACAGGCCATAGCTTTCCTCTGCTTTTCTCTTTTTTCTTTGCCTGAGGAGAAGGTTTATGCATGACAAGAAGATTTTAAAAAATCAAAGTTTAATGATAAGTGGGTGTTTTACAGCTGAAATAGTTCCACAGTGGATGTAATCGAACTTTACAGACAAATCTTCCTATCTTCTATCTTACATATAGGGCAAGGGGTAATGGATCCAAGTTGGAGCACAGGAGGTTTCATGTAAACATAAGCAAAAGCTTTTTCACTATGAGGGTGACAGGGCACTGGCACAGGCTGACCAGGGAGGTTGTGGAGTCGCCTTCTCTGGAGCCATTCAAAACCCAGCTGGACAAGATCCTGGGTGACCTACACTGGGTGATCCTGCTCTGGCAGGGGGTTGGACTCCACGATCTCTCGTGGTTCCTTCCAGCTTCTAACACTCTTCTGTGATTTCTCTGATATTCGTACCTGCTCCTAATCCTACCATTACCTGAAGTCTCCTGCTAGAACAATGTTTTTTCTTACATTTGCTGCGTCAAGACTACAACAAATAAACTGATAGCACCTCCCCACTACCAGGATCTCAACTCCTTTCGAACCGGGAAAGGCTTGTGACGTGGCCTCGATTCTTCATATTGTTGGTGCCACCCAGTGTTGAAAGGCTGGAAGCGACGCTGCAAAGACACTCGTGAGAAATCACGGGTACCCCTGGTGCATCTTCTGCAGCCAGAGCTGTTGTGAGCAAACGCTGTCTGAAGACCGAAGGGCAGGGAAGAACTGAGAGATGAGGTTTTGTTTGAACTTTCAGATGCCGACTGAGATCAATCGTAGTGAAAATGCAGATGAGTGGGTGTCTAAGTATTTAGTATTTACAGTGAAATTGAGATGTCTCAGGTTATTCTTCTCCCATTGTGAAACTTCCACTGGGATGCCTGGCTATACACAGAAATTTGGTGACACATGATGAACTCAGACCTGTGCCTGGTCCCAAGTCTTAGGTGAAGCTCTCCATACTGAGGATACCTCACCTCAGGGGCTCCCTGCATGCCACCAGGCACAGTCCCTGGCTGAGCACTGTGGCCTCTTCCCCTGGGCCATCCCATTTTCACATGAGCTGCTGTGCCCAGCAGTGAGAAAGAGGCTGTCCTGTTGTACTGCCAGGAGGAGAGATGCAGGCAACCCGATGAAGAAGGAAAGGGAGGAACTGGGAATCCCAGGTGAAACGCACAAGATCCTGAGCGTGAATACATGGCCAGAAAAATAATGGTTAAGTCCCATTGCCAATAAAAAATTCCTGCTTCCAGGTCTTCTGGATAGAGGTTGTCCCTTTGATACTGACTTGGCTAAATAGTTTGCACTCCACCTTAGGTTGCTTCCTAAATACAGACCTTTTGAACAAGCAGCCATGATTTTCCTTCTGTCCCACCTTCCTTTTCCTTTGTTTCATATGGATCTCTTCTCTTTCAGTGACCACCGTCTGCTTCATAACACCAGGGACTGTGAAAGACAACAGTGTACAAAAGTGTTTGCCTTGGCCTATTACCCTGTGACAGCCCAGACCTCAACTTCACCCACCTCTTGTGAAACAATTCATGCTGCTTGTATGAGACAGCCATCCCAAGTCAGCTGAGGAGGTGAAAAAACATGCTGTGGCCTCAGGACCATCATAACTGTTTTACCCTTGGATTGCCAGAGCAACATCGCATCTCCTTTCTTGCAGTCACACTTTGGCCATAGTTTCCTATCCTGTCCAACTCTTTGCCCAACAATGAGCTCCTTCCTAGGCCTTCACAGAATAATCTCAGAAACAAGAGTTGCTGGAGGAAACCATGGTTTTCTCCTGTGTCCACTTTGCTCTTTTAGAGCTTGTTACACGGTGGTGACAGAAGTTAGTGACCCTTTTCCTATGTCTTACAATACCTTTTCCCCGTTTCATTTATACTGCTTTTGACACAAGCCTGTCTCAGCAGTAACCCTCTGCACTGCCAGCTGGCAGTTTTACAGCATGAATAAGCCTAGATTTGCAACCACGAACCCTGGGGAATGGAGAGCCATGGCTTATAAAGGATGGTTTTGTCTAAAATACCTCCATGCAGTTTGTTGGTGTATGGACACTGGCATAAGCTCACAGCTGCAGAAAGTTCTTTTCCAGCCCTGCTGCCCAGAAGGAGACCAACAGCAGTAGAAAGCAGCAATAAATCAATCAACCCGCAAGTCTGTAAGTGCATTGCATAACCCGGTAAATAAACAAGTACTAGAAACAATAAAACACTGTAGCTATTTTCACCTTGTCAGGCCCAGCCATTCCAAACAATCAATAGGGGGTATAGGAAAGGTCACTGACTGCCTGAATAAATCTCATCAAAAAACAACAGCTAAACAGCAGTAGCTCCCTCTGAAAAGACAAAGGCATAGCCTTTAATGGGCTAAACCCAAGATTACAAAGTGGCAGTGAACAAGTAGTATAGCATAAACACTACAGACTATGGAAATGCTGAAGAAGAGTAGGACAGTCAAAGCACAGGACCTTTTTCTTGGTTTCTTACAGCTGCAGAGGTCTCTATTTCCTTTTGCTACATGGGAGAGGAATTTTGGAGGAAAACACTCGCTAAGTTAACCTGTTGGATGCACTTGTAAAGTAATAGCCTTACATATATTTTGATGATCTGGCGAGTTTTATAGTTATATATATATATACACACACATATATATTTAGAGCCCTAAAGACGTTGCCCAGACTAACATTATTTTATGTAGGTCAAGTGCTGCCATTTCAGGACAGATTTTGAAGTCACCTTCACTGAGGTAAATCCCTCAAGAATCAAGTACTAGAGAAGTTGGTCTCCTGCCCAGTGCTTAAGAAAAGTTTGGCTGACCACTTATCCCCTGCCCAGAGATGGTGATGCTGTTCACACAGCCACACACCTTGGGGGATGCACTTGAGAATCATTACTCTCATCATTACTAATGAGAATTGGCTGAGGGAGCTGGGTCTCTTCAGCTTGGACAAGAGGAGAATGAGGGGTGATCTCATTGATGTTTATAAACGTGTGAGGGGTGAGTGCCAGGAGGACAGAGTAAAGCTTTTCTCAGGGGTGACTGATAATAGGACAAGGGGCAATGGTTATAAACTGGAGCATAGGTGGTTCCACATAAATAAAAGGAAGAATTTTTTCACTGTGGGGGTGACAGAGAACAGGCACAGGCTGCCCAGGGAGGTTGTGGAGTCTCCTTCCCTGGAGACATTCAAAACCCACCTGGATGCATTCCTGTGTGACCTGCTGTAGGGACTCTGCTCTGGCAGGGGCGTTGGACTCGATGGTCTTTCAAGGTCCCTTCCAACCCCTAACTTTCTATGACTCTATGATTCTAATAATAATAATTTCCAACTACTACTTTCCAGTCTACATTCCTGTGTTTGCTGAAAAGGTACAAGCTTCAGCTGTGAACCATTCATTGCTATTCTTAACCTACTGTCTGGCAGGATTGTTGTCCGCTGCTCCATGCCAGTCCAAAGCACTGAACACTTACTTCCCTGCTATGTGTTACAGTCCAGTAGATCTACAGCTTTATGGAAAACTCAGTGTAACTGTGGCTCTGCTTGGGCCACACAAGGGTCTGCAACATGGCAGGAGATGTTGCTCTTTGGTCATTTACATTTTCCAAGCATCCTTCAGCAGAGTTCCCAATTCTATTTGTGTGTTTGGCAGTAGCCACCAGCTCTATGTCTATCTGTGCTTCTAAAAGCTAAAGTGATTGTATATTAGACTCAGGGGTTTCTTGACAATTATGGACAGGGATTCCAGTTTCTTTATACCTGTAATTTTGCATTCACCAGATCAGCCACCAGCTTTGCACATTCAGTGTGCTGAGACAACGGTAGATTGGTATCTCTGAGTGTTTGGAATAAAATGCTTATTACAGCTTTCTGTCAATATAAGCAAGAAACTTCTGACAGGGTAAAGCCTTAATGAAAATCTGAAGGAAAAGGGAAAACATATTACCTGAGCTAGGTGCCCAGGTGTCATGGTTTAACCCTATCTGGCAATGAAGCCCTTCACAACTGCTCACTCACTCACCCAGATTACTGATGAGATTCAGCCAGGGGAATATACGACACTGACAAAATAACCTCTAATGAAATACTTGGGAGAACAGAACTACAGTTTGAACTCTGACTATTGAAAAAAGATTAAAAGTTTTTCCTCATTATAACTTCATTGTAAGAGAAGAGAAGAATTTGTATTGATATTCACAGGGATAAAAAATGGCTTGTAAATTTAGAACTTGAGGCTTCTATAAGTTTTATAGCAATAGTAAAAACCTACATGGCTGAAGACTAAGCATAGTAAGACTTTAGTCTCTGTATGTGTGAACAAGTAAGTTGCATCCAAAATTTATCAGATTAATCCCTTAATTTGTCATATGATTTTTGCTGATTTCATTCTTACATTTTGCAAAACCTTCAGTGCTGTTGTAAAGCAGAATGCCAGTGAAGAAGTAGGAGAGAAATTACTGACAATTCTATAAGCTTCAAAACAAGCTCTGAGTATTGTGTAGCACAGCCTACATAAGATCTTTCTGCAACAACACCTAAGCCTCTCTGAGCTTTTGTACTTCCGAGAGGTGCTGCAGTGCACATGAACATATAGGTATTATAGCATTACTTGCACCTGCTGCCTGGCTCTCAAAAGCAAGGTGCCACAAAACAGGGATATTTAGCTCCATCTCTTGACCCTATCAAAAGGAGGCAAGAATCTCTAGAATCAAAATGTGTCCTCTGTGCTTACCCTGTAACTCTTGCACAACCTGAAGGTATGGCTGTGCTGCAGGGCAATTGCAAACCTGTGATTTCCTCCTGCAGATTGAAGACCCTGGGACAATTTACAGGTTGAGCAACAGCAGATTTTTCTTCCAGCAGGCTTCCTTTCAGCATTTTGAGTTAGATCCTTTCCTGTTCAGCACATGCCCTTTTTTTGCAGCACCAGTACAGTGCCTGACGGCCTGAGGCAGAATTTCCGGTTTGTTCAAATAACATTCAGCATATGCTCGATATGTCACTTAATCAGCAGTCATTAAAGCGAGAGATACCTATGATATATCTGATGGCTGTAAAAGCCTTTTCATGGCATTTTTATTGCAGTAGTGCCATGGCAGGATTTCCTTTTATTTAGAACAGTTTTTATGCCTTTCAAAGTGCTTTGGGGTGACATTTTTTTTTTTCCATATTCCTGAGAGTCCTAAAAATTCTTTCTCTCTCTTAATGATACAGTGAAATGAACGTGAAAGCAGTACTGTGATTAAAACAGATCAGGAGCCTCATACTATGCAGACACAAATGTTTGGGTTTGATTAATCTTAGTTACAGACATCACGCAGCTATGCCACACAGTAGAATTTACTCCTCCTGAAAATGCAACGGAACTCAGGCTCTCTGAACTTAGAAGAGGTAAAATAAAATAAGATGATGTTGCTGGTGGTGTGTGGAGGGGCAAGGAACAAAATCATCCACCCCAAGAAGACAAAAAAAAAGGAACATCAGACTTCACAAAATTGCAAAGTTATGATATAAAGCAAAATTATTTTGAAGTCTGCCCTTATATTGAATCAAGAAGGAATTGATTTTTTAAAATCTGGGGATTTGGTGCCAGATCCTCAATGATAATTTAAGTATGAAACTTTGATTGAAATCAGTAAGAATGAAAGGAAAGAAGTGGAAGCCCAGCAATTGGCTGTAGTGACTCCCCAATCCTTTCAAAGTAATAAGGGTCTGAGAAATGGAGTTTTCAGGAGCTTCCTATGCCCAACTCCTGAGTGGTGAGGACAGGGAATATTTAAGATGCCTGTGGCGTGTGGGGCAAGAGCTAGGCTATTCCAGAGAGCAGAGGATAAACTTTACAGGAAGTTTAAACAAGGTGTTTTGTGTTATTTCTGTCCTGTTACTGTCTCCAGTTTTAATTTGGGAGGTCCTATGTTCACACAACTGAAAGTGGATAGAGACATGAGTTTACGTCTCCTCATTACTAAGTCAAAGCTGTTTCTCTTCATCAAAGGATAAATCATAGCCACAAGACCTCATGACCCATCGTGGCATGCTGGTACTCTTTAGCTTTTTACCATGACATGGCAAAGTAAGAAGCAAGCTAAGGGGAAGATTTAGAAACAGATCAAGGCTTATATGTACTTGCTACACATACATTTTCACCTTTGCACATGCATTTTTTTCAAGCCTTTTCTAATCTAGTTTTTCCTTCTGTACTACAGTATTTGAATTTTCCTGGTTAGCCATGGCACATACATCAGACCAGCTTCAGCACTTTTTGATACTACAGTAGTATTACTCTAGAGCTTAAAGGTTGTACTTGGTTGCTATCCAAAAGTAACCCTCCTAACTTTACAGAAATGCCATGTCTACAGGGGGTATGTTTTTCTAACAAGAAAAATCAGTTTAATCTTTTCTTGGTTGAGAACTGCTGCATTATATAATCCACAACTCATTCACTTACATGTAATAATATGGGGCTCTCAGGCACCCCATTTAAAAATAAAAATGCTATTTCAGTCAGCTCATCGGCATCTGATCCTACTCAGATCATTCCCCAGTGAATTGCTTTTAGTGGTAGGATAAAGTGACAGTTTCTAACAAGTTTAGGAGATAAGATACCAAACTGCATAATCTCATTTAGCTCAAGAAAACCAGACTTTTTGTAAGTACTTAGTTTAGCTCATCACCATGACTAGATATCTTTGCTACTTGAAAACTCCAGCAGAAGAGCTCTTTCTACCTGACCCTAGCCCTGTCACATACACATACACAAAAGGATCACTCAGTGGAGTTATTTGAGTAAATACAAATGACATAAAAATGGTAGGTCACTCAGCTGATATGCTCATAGGGTATTTGGAATAGTGATATGGATTTTAACATGGTAGTTTAGAATATTTTATCCTTGAAATTTTGAACAGTGATGAAATAACATTAAAGTGGTATGGCAAATTTCAATTTTAAGTTAACAGGGACGATACTCTCCCAGACAGCATAGTTCATGTTAAAGAACCAGGCTTTATCTTTTCTTTTGGATAAGGAAACAGGTAGAACATGTAATATCTGCTGCTTTGTTTTCAGAATCACTTGATGCAAAGAGCTTGTTTAAAATGACATTTTGTGATGCTCACTTCTCTGGTTCTCATCAGAATTTAGGGCTTCAAACACTGAAAACTCTACAGGGAATTTTTACTTTTCCAGTGTCTTCTTTTGATGATCTGGCTGGTTGGCTTAAAAAAAAAAATTAAAAAACAATATTAAAAGGAAAAGAATGATACTGAGGCTAGAAGTTTGAGAAAAATATAAATCCTAAAACATAAACAAAGCAAAAATTTCAATAGTATGACACAGACATGTTCAACCAGAACATTGCCATGCTCTGCTTTTGCTTTAACCTTGGTGTTCTTGTTTTCTCACCCTTGCAGCCGTATAGAGTAGCAAATATGGGAAAAAAGTCAATACTGGCAATTTTTCAACCGTTTCTTATAAGCTATTTTCAGTGACAGGCAGTTCCTGTGTGCTTTTCCTAAAAGGCCTAGAAGTGCCTTTGCTCTGAGTTTGTCTGACAGGTACAGTGGATCCCACTGTGGCAGAAGGCATCCGAAGCAGTGAGAGAGCACCTGAGAGTCCCAGGATCAGGTCTCAACAGCCCAGGTGTATTTCACCACCCCCCGACCCCCCCCCTCACCTGGGGACAAAGCTTAGAAGTGCAGTAAAACTCCCCAGGATGGGGACAAAGCCTGAGGAGCACAGCATGGAGTCAAACCATCAGGTCCAAGTTGTGGGTGCTCTGGAGCTGAGGGCTGTAGCAGTTTGCCTGTTCATCGGGGCTGGAGAAGGCTGCAATGTGAAGACACTCACCAGCAACTGTCTGACAGCTCAGTATCTGTTATTGTAAGGGGGAGCAAGTGTTGGGCAGTCAATGCTTGCCCACACACTACAGTCCTCTTGGCCCAGTTTGCACATCTCTCCTTGGTTCATTGATATGTCAGCCTCCCCAGTTGTCTGAGACAGCAGTCTTATTGCTCTGCTGAGCTTCCATCCCACTGCTCCAAACATGTTCTCTATGGGTAGGGTGCTCATCCCAGACAAAGTCCAGCCACCATTATGCACTACTGAATTTACAAATGCTTTGCATTTCATTCACCTTTTATTCTCTCTCACAAGTTGATGTACTTTCTTTTGTTTCTGTTCGAGTCGTGGAGAAGGAGTGAAGTAAGCCTTGTAGTTCAATGACTGGGGCATGGACTGTGGGTGGGAGGTGAGGTCTGGACAGACATTGTATCTTCAGCCTTTTTTAGCAAGAAACAAAGCTGAATTTTCTGAATTCACAGAGTTGTAGCTTTGTATGACCAAACACAATTCAATAAAGATTTAATTTCAACAGACAGATGGGTTTCCTGTAGAGCATCCCAGGCACCCTGTCACCCAGGAAAGGGACAGCTGACCACTGCCAACTGAACACTGTCAACCGACCAACCAGTGGGCATGCCTACACCATCAGCTCACTGCAGGGACAATGGAACAATGACCAGGAGGTGATGCTTGTCCAGCACCATGAGCAGAACTTGGGAGAGCAGTGGCTCTACTTACCAGACTCTGATTTTTGCCAGAAACCTGTGTGGATGTAGGGAAGTATATGAAGTCGCACAATATATAAAATGGAAAAATAACAGTGAGAAAAGGCAACTCAATTAAACCTATTTTGAACAGCTAATTTCAGGTCACTGTCCTGAACATCGTTTTTTTTTTTTTAAACTATGTTTTGATCTTTTGAATTACATTTGTTTGACATAACTGTTAGAAAATATCTCGTGATTGAGACTCGGTCTTTGACTGAGACTTGGTGTGGAAGGATGTAGTAAAGAAGTGTAAATTTATGAGGGAGGTTAGACTTTGTACCTTAATACTAAGTGTAGAAAGAAAAGCAATAGAATTACAGCTCAGTAAGTGCATGATTTGTATGATTTCTTTGTGGTAATATAATTAAGAATCAGTATCTATACCAGTAATAGGCAACAGCATTGTCACTCTGCATTACTTGCAATGACATAGTTGTGAGTTATGTTACTTAAATGTGGTGTGTTTACAAGGTAGCTAAGGTGTTATGAGCTTTTTAGAGATGTGTTTTGATTAATTAATAAACATCACTACTATGTCAGTCCACTACCTCTCAAGCCTCCAATCCAAAGAGGAGAGTTGGACTTGGGGAGAAGGTGCTTTCCACCCTTGGGAAGAACAGAAGACATGTAGAGGTTATTTAGTCATACAGAGGTTATTTAGTCATACATTTAGAGGACCTTCCCTCAAGTAAAAAGGACCTTTTAATATGTCAAGGGAGGTGTAAACCCTTCACATGGGGCTACTAAAGATCTGTGTCCACATATATTCCGGGGCATAGCAGAAAGCTGGGATGATAGGAACTGCTGAGCACAGTTAAAGCGATGTGATGAGAGAAACAATGTCTCCATTTCTGAAAAAGGGAACAGTGCCATGGTAGAGCCATACCTGCCCTCTGTCTTTTCCTCTTACACAAAAAGCCCCAAACAACTCTTTGTCCAGATTTAGAGTGGAGAGCACATGCAGTGGTAAGTAAACCAGCATGTCTTGACTGCAGTGCTCCCCAGACTGTGGCCTCAGTATTTGATCAGCTTTTTCATCCTCCATGGGAATGAAAAGTTCCTTTCAGTTCCCTCCCAGCACAAGGTCTCCCACATTGGTCAGATTCTCCTTGGATGAACCTTAATGAAGAGAAAGACTGACCATGTAACATAATGTTGCCCCAAAAAGCTAGCTGATGGCATCTCCATTTTTGGAGTCATTGAACCCTCAGGTGGCTGTGGCTGATGCCAGCCACACTTAGCTGTTGGAGGCCCTCGGGGCAACCTGGGAGGGGGCTCAGTTCTTCAGTTGCATCCACTCATCCATCCATCCACCCATCCATGGCTTCAATACAGAGATGCCAGAGCCCTAGTGAGCCACAGGCATTGTAGGGTCAAGATATGCTGGGATAGGCTGACAGGTTAGGAAATGGCTGAGCTATGGCCGTGACTTATTTCAAGGCCTTTTTTTGCAGTCAGGTGTGGTTTGAGGAGGAAGAAGAGGGAAGGATAGAAATTTATATCATGTCAGAATTCACCCAAGAGGAAACTAAATTCTTCCAATCTCACCTTAGTCAGACAAGTTCGATTTTACTAACACATCAAAACTTCCACTTTTTACTTTGTGGTACATTCCCAGCAAAACATAAAGCCATAAATCACAGAGCAGGAGGATGACTGATTTAACTTAATAAAGGGAGATGGGAGGAGGAGAAAGTAAATCATTCAGATGGGCTTGCTTTGTGGCCAAAAAAGTGATGTGCCAGCCTGCATACCCAAACAAAACATGCAACTTACAGCTCTCTCTGCACACTGCAACTCAGCCCTGTTATTTACTGCACTCCCATAATCACAGCAGCTCAAACATCCTGCTCACACACCCCACACACCAGGTTTTTTGCTCAGAAGAAACCTATTTGTTCCATGAAGGAGTGATGACTCTTGATAACATACCTAGTATTCACCACTGCAGGCCTCTGCTCGATGTGTTTCAGCTTGCACAGTGGACCACAGCATCCATCCTAAAACTGATGTTGCTGGAATCAGGAAGGAGCCATCACGATCCTGGAGAACTGGTACCAGCACCCTCCATTTGTTCATGTGAGCTGAGCAGGAGATCAGCAGAGTTCTCTGATCCATGGCTGCTGCACTTTCCCCAGGACCAGCTGGGGATGTAAACCTCTGTGTGTATTCCCAGTTGTCACCTCTTCATCCTGCCTGGGCCTTAGTCCCCAAAGCCCATCTCTGACACAGCCCTTGTGGCTTAGGCTGCTGCAGGTGTTGTGCAGCCATCAGGAGGAGCCATGAGATATCTGCAGAGCAGAGGCAGGAGAGGATACAAGGTGACAGCACAAGCAGAGGTAGGGGAGCTGAGATGGCATTGCTACTAGCTCAAGGGTTCATCAGAAAAAAAACATTGTGGGAAGAATAAAACCCTCGGGAAGTTTATAGGGAGGTGAAATAAGGAAACTCAGCACCATCAAGGATGTTCCCTGGAGCTGCAGAGTCCAACTCTTCTCCCCTTGAGGCTGTTCCTGTGCAGGCAACAAAAGGTCTGGGTGATCTACAGGTGTGGTGAGCTCCTGGTGCTCAGCTGGGGAGCTTGCTAAGCCTCAGCAATCCTGTGTGCCTTAGCTAGAAAGCATTAGCTTTCTTCTTTGGAGATGCATGTGTCCAATTTGCAGCACATCCTTGTGTGTGCAGAAGGATGCCCAAACAGAGTGACCACAGGAGGGGCTCAGATCTCACTCTGCTTCCTGTGCTAAGCTCCACAGCCCTGATTCAAACAAGACTCTCTCATCTGCAGCAAAGTTTAGGATCTGGGTCATGCAGTATGAGCCTGGACATAGCAGCTGGTGAATTCCATGGGTGAAATTGGCCTGGGGGAGGCAGGAAAAGCATTTATTGCCTGCCAGGAGAGGACATATGTCAAAATTTATTAACACTGCTGGCTGTGGACTCTGTGGAAAGCTATAGCTATGTTGATTGAAAGAGCTTGGAGAAAATATCAGATCTAGAAAAGAGAATAATGGACTTAAGAGACTGAGTTGCTTAAAGGAATGGAGGCAGAAACATGTGTACCTCTGCTGCAGAGCCACAGCAAGGGCAGAGCAAGCCGGGGCAGGGTATGATGAACCAGAGCTAATATAGCAGCACCTTGAGATCAGGATCCAGATTGGAAGCAAGCACTTCTGGGGACAGTATTATTGATCTGATGCTTTTGTTTTACAGAGAACAACTGAGTCTGTGGAAGAGTCCTGCAGCAGCAGGCCATGGCTACAGCCCCCTGAGAGAGATTGTTGGGGCAAGATACTGACCCCCAGACCAGGCAGGGGTCTGGCTAGCCTGTTCCCAGGATGGTTCATGTGGAGTCACCACCGTACTCAGTCAACATTTGTCCCTCTTTCTGATCATTGGAGCCCTGACCCTCCCTGGGGCCCCAGCCACCACTGGCGTGCAGCTGCTGAAGGGATGCAGGATGCAGGATGCAGGATGCAGGAGCCAGCCCTGAGTCAGAGCCTGGAACAAGCTCCAGCTCTGGGATGGTTGCTAAGACCTTGTGTGGTTGCTGCTCTGCAGGGGTAGTGGGGCTCAAAGGAGACCCAGGAATGGCCATGAGTGTTCATAACCTCACCGCAGCAGTGTCCAACCTCACCCCAATGTCAGCAGCATGAGCAAAAGAAGCTGGAGAGCACCATGGCCCACTGCAGAGGCACTGCTGGTTTCCCTAACTGAAGTGAGGTTGCTCAGGCTGTAAGAAAAGAAAGCTGAGGGAGGAAGGACCAAAGGAGGGATTTTAATCAAGAAAGCATGTACTGAATCTGAGATCAGATTTCACACAGGGTGGACCAAGACAATAACCCAGCACTGAGGTTCAAAATTAAACCTGCAATAATGGATGGACTGGTACCAGCTGTTAGGGCAATTCTTGAACCTGTAAATCAACAGCAGGGGCACTGAAACAGCTGAAGGAACATTTTGCTCAGGTTCTTGCACAGGCATGCCACAGCATAGGAGACCTCTTGCATATTCAGTAACCCATCACTGACAAGGTGGGTGATGCAAGTCATGATGCAGAAGGAAAATTTATGTGCAGAGGGAACTACTCCTCCATTCAGATCAAGCAGCTGAGACTTGGGCTGCTAAAGAAATACTATAAAATGAGAACTGGGAAAAACTATTTATTGATTCCACACATTTTCCAAGCTATTGCTGTCTGGCTGCCAACATGGGAAAAGAAAGGGACGTGTTCAGGATATGGCAAGCTAATACCTCATGTTGCTTTCTAAGAATAAGGGGCCCAAACCCTAAGGAAAAGAAATAGTGATAAACAAGTAATGCATGTGAATCCCACCAAAATCAGACAAAAAGAGACTGAGATAATAAAATAGATTCACTAGCAAAAGCTGCAGCCCTAAATGCTGTGCAGTACACAAAGATAGAGCACTGCTCCAAAATGGAATCATGTTTTAGGAATTGAGCAATTTCACACAAAAAGACATTCCCAAAGGTCCAACTCTGTGGCCAGCACAAGCTAAACATTAAAGGCAGCTGGGAAAGACAGCCAGCAGCATAGGAAAAGATTGGGATTAAGAACTTCCAGTCACTCTGATGGTTTATGGTGTTCTGACCCTGTTGTACACAGATCAGGCAATGACTGCCCAAGAAGTAAGGCACCTCAGTCATAGCGTGTTGATAACAAAGTAGCTGATGCATATCAGCTGAAAATGTAATGTATTCAATAGCTACATATTCAATTAAAATGAATTTTTAAAAGGAAAAAAAATGAAAAAAGGAAAATTTTAAAAAGGCAGAGGACTTGGAAAGCCCTGAAAGCTACAAAAAAGCACAATGCAGCAGGGCAGACTCTGTGCCAGCCTCCCCTTTGGGGCTTTCCAGGAAAGGACAAAATCCTGTGGCTAACAGTGGGAGTTGTCAGCCCTACAATGTAGCACACAGAAATACCAAAAGATTGAGCAAACCCATCTTGGGACATGAGATTTCATCTATCAAGATTTGGGAAAAAATGCTAAAAAATGTAATAGCCAACCTGATAGGTTTTGTTGGGTTGTTTTACAAGGTGGTCCACTGTGGGACAAGAACTTGAAGTGAAGCAGCTCAGCTTCCTGACATTACACTCCAGTAAGCCCAAGTGTATAAACATGGAAAGAACCTAGACAGGTGAGTAATAAATAATTAAATACTGTGATTGATTTGGGACAGAAGTAACAATCTCTAATTGCTACTAGAGATTATCTCTAATTTGAGATTATTGTTATTCCCTCTAATAGCTATTAGGGGGAATTTATACCTGTCTAGTAACTGGGGCTTAACCAAGGCAATTTACAGCACATTTCAAATGCAGATGGTTAACTGGAAAATTTAATTGGTAACTGATAAACTTAATCCTTAATTAGTTTTAAAACAACATCTCTTTCAGAGGGAAAGAAAGATAGCCATAAATTTTTAATAGTATTGAACAACCCGGTCATTAAAGTTCTCTTTTTCTGTCCAAGCTGCAATGAAGCATTAAGCAGCACTGTTGAAAGATCTCTGCAGTAAGACTGACTATAGCTAGAAAAGTTCAGGATATCTGTAGCTGCTGTTCTGCTGCACTAGGATGTCATCATGGTGCTAGGGCTTGCTTATTTATGCCAAGCATAAAGAAAATTTATTTACTAATGGAAAAATATGGAATTGATGGATATCAAGCATCTAAATAACAAAAGCAATCAACAGATGCCACGGAAGTAGTGCTTTGTTGTCTGGAATATTAGATAATAAATTAGAGTAATATATTTGCTTTGACACATGAATTAACTTACAATAGAATAACTCACACTATGGATGGTTAGTTCTGGTGCCATCCCCTGTCATTTCAAACTACTGGAGTTTATATAGATTACTGATGTTTGCATAGATGATAACAGGGTGAGAGAAATTTATTTTATGTATCTACTAGAAAATACACAGATATGAACATTGCTGTCACAAACATCATTGAAATCCACTTTTATATGTCTGACGTTATGAGGTATAATGCTTTGCAATATGCATGCTTTGATTTGTATATGTTCAAGCTGGAGAGAAAGACTCACAGCTGATGTCTTTACATTGCTAGCATGGAAGTTGCACTCTCAGGTAATGAAACCTGAGTTTTGTTGAGTTTTGTAAACACCCCCAAGCAGCTAATGTGACTTTCTGCACCAGCATCCACCATGTTGCAGTTCCTCCAGCATCACAGCAGCATCTGGCACCTCCCCTTGCTGCTGGAAGCCCGACATGAGAGCCCAGCTCCAGGCCTGGGAGCAGGGCAGCATCACTCCCTGCCTTGGCAAAGCAATGGGACAGAGTGGGCTCTGCAGACCTCAGGAGCCCTTTATCCTGGCTGGTGGATGTGGCCCACTAGGCAGAAGTGCAAGCAGAGGCTCAGCCTGGTACCAAGCCCTTAACGCCACACGTGGGAATGGCATCCATGATCAAATGATATCAGGTGGTGGTGGCATCCACCATCAAATTATATCAAGCCATTGATGTGGGAGATGCCATTCCTTCCCACAGCCCTGGCTCTCAGCTTCTCATCCCTGGCCAGGGACAACTGCCTGCACAGGAGGCCCTAAGGCCCAGCCCTTGTGGTTTCACAGATGCAGCTCAGGCTGTGGCACAGTCATCAGGGGAAGCCATGAGACAAGACAGAGCAGAGTCTGGCAAGGACACAAAGGTGACACCAGAGGCAGAGATTGGTTGGTTTAGATAGCATCACTACCAGCTCAGAGGCTAGGGGGGAAACCCCAATATGGAAAGGTGCAGAGCTGTGTATGTACTGCTTGCAGCCTTCCTCCATGTGTGCCAAGCCCTGGCCAAACAGGGCTGGGGATAGTAACAGCAGCCAGAAGAAGTGCAGCTGAGCTGAGGTCACACTTGATGAAGCCCAGGTCCCCTGTCCTTCATGGCACAGTAGATCTGATCTTGAGAGTTCCTTGTTGAGGATAACTTTACACTTGAATTCAGCTTGGACTTGCAATGGCCTTTGAACCTGCAGAGGAGAGGTTACAGATTTTGTTTGAACTGGGAGGTCATTCTGTCACATTTTTTGAGAATATGGAAGTTTAAAAAAAATGTCTTTTTTTTTAAAAAAATGGCCATTTTTTGCCTCTATACAGAGTGTTTGCTTTGCCTCTGTCCAACATAGCCTCTTTTGAACATACGTAAGGGCCTATATCTTGGGCATAAACAAGGTGTGCACGCACTACAGGATGAAGGAAAGCCACTATCCAGTTAGCCATGCTGTTAATCGCACAACAGTGGCCAGTAAGTAATATTTTAGTTGCTACAGCCCTTTCCTGGAACCGTCCACAGAACTCATTTTAATCTGTTGCTTAATGGGAATAGTTAAAAAGCCCCAGGCCTGCCCCTGGCCACCTCTGCACTGTTGGTGAGCTGTTCGTGGTTGGTCGCCCTGCCAAAGGCTGCCCTGTCCTTAAGTCTGTTCTTTTCTTTTCCTCTTTTATACAGTGTGTGAGCTTCTTGTATCTAAGTGTAAAAAACCACCTGTGCCAGGTGCTTTGATCTCTCTTGACCTCTTGACACCAAATTTCAGAGCTTCTGGCCATGGTGGATTCATACCCTGGAGACAGTGCCTGAGGTGTCACAGAGCACAGGAGGAGCTGACACAGACCTGGCAGGGCACGTTCCCATGCTCTCTGCTCCAAGCCCAGAACAACACACAGCTCGAGAGAAATCAAAGCTGTTTGCAGATGGCCATTTCAGAAACCTTGATAAGGTTTTTCACTCCATGTTTTCTGCAACAGTGGTTTCAGAAGTCTCAGAGTTTTTCTATGAGCCCCAGAAGCACACAGGTAGGGGTAGCCCCTTCATGCAGCTGTCTGTGGTGTAAGTAGACAAGGCAAATTACAGATGACAAGAAGGAAACATGACTATTCCAATTTTGCAAAAGGGGAATTGAAGCTATTTAGAGACATATAGGACAAAATTTGTCAAAGGCACAAGGTAGGTTTCCATATCCAAATGCTGAGGGCCAAGTGTCTGGTCCAGTACTTGCTCTAAAATGCTTCCCCTAAATTATTTGATCAAGGTCACAAAGAATGTTTGCAACAACACTAAATACCTGCCCCTGAGATACAGCACTTGAATCACCAGGGCACTCTCCCTTGTGAAGAACTGCCTCTCCACAACACACATTTAGCTGAGCACAAATCATTTGTATGCACATTCTCAGAACACCATTAAAAAGGAGAATGAACACCATAGCGAAAGCACAAGTTTTGTTTGAGCTGACACTGATGAAATACTTCTTTGCAGAATTTTCCAAGCACTACTATTGATTAAAAATAATTAAAAGATAACATTCATTTCACATTTATTCTGCTACGGTTGCTGAAGTGCTTCTAAGTGGGCAAACTTCCTTGTAATTGTGTCATTTGGTTCTCATAGTGCTGCAGGCTGAACAAGGCTATAAATATGCAAAAGCTGCTCCATTTGCATGGATACGAAGCAGATGGATAGATGAACAAAACTCCTTCTTAGAAAGCAAGTGCCTTTGTCAATACAGAATGCATCCATCTGGCTCAGCACCGCACCCAGCTTGATAAAGAAGATGGTAAACATCATATTTAAATCCTCGCCCATTTTTCTGAACATGATTATAGTTTTAAGAACCTGGTACACTATTTGTTTCTGTAATAGCACACACTGAATCCCGCTGGATGATCTCCTCTGGAGCACAAAAATGCACTCTCCCACCAATTGCCTACAGTCTCCATCTCAGAAAAATGGGTGCAGTAAACCTGTACAACATGTTACCACCACAGACCACACCTGCAGTGGGGTGATAGGGCCAAGAGTTCATCATTCAGCCACCTTGTGAGGGTCCAGCAGTCTCTCCCAACAAGGTACTCAAGGCATTGCTGGCCCAGACATTGACCATCTCTGTTCAAGCAGTGGGACAAGACCCTCCTCTAAAACCCAGCTGCCTGAAGCACCCAGACCATAGGAGAAACCAGGACTCGGTGGTCAGACCAGAGCCCCACTGGCAGGTGACTGGAGATGGTCTGGCTTGTGTCTCCCCAGTTCCAAACTGACTCAGTACCTGTGTGAGAAGCAGAACCATAGAATCATAGAATCATAGAATCCTAGAATCCTAGGGGTTGGAAGGGACCTCGAAAGATCATCTAGTCCAACCCCCCCTGCCAGAGCAGGGCCACCTAGAGTACATCTCCCAGGAACGTGTCCAGGTGGGTTTTGAATGTCTCCAGTGAAGGAGACTCCACAACCCCCCTGGGCAGCCTGTTCCAGGGCTCTGTCACCCTCACAGTAAAGAAATTTTTTCTGATATTCAACTTGAACCTCCTATGCTTCAATTTACACCCATTATCCCTTGTCCTATCGCTGGTAACCACTGCATCCCAATCTCCAGCATTTCCCCCTCAGTGCCAGCCATGAGGATGTTCTCTTGTGTCTGATAAGGCAGAGCCTCCTTATGTTTTCCCTCCATAAGAAACCAAGCTTCTCCTACTGTTTTCACTCAACATGTGCTGACATTTTGTATTATTTGATATATCTACCTTCCCGTCCAGCTTGGTTCAATGCCAAAGTTAACAGGGGAAGAAAAACAGGGAGGAAGTAATGGTATGATCCCATATACCTGACTTCAAGAAACAGTGATTCATAGTTCTGATGTCATTCCATTGGCCTTTTCTCCTACACCAGTCCTCCCTATCACCATCCTATGTGAAAATAAAACAACAGCAAACACAGTAAAAAAACCCAAAACAAAACAAATCTATTTTGAGAAGACAGAATTTCTGTCAGGATGGAAAACAGCTTTTCTGATTACAGACCCTGTTGTAATGCAGGACACAGCCCTGAAGGAATGATCAGGATGAGGGTCCTGTGGGAGCTGTGCTAGCAGGAACCAGAGCAAGGCATGTTCCCATGGCCAGTTTGGCTCTAGGATTCAGGTGCTCTCTCTAGGAAACAGTGGGAACCCAGGGCAGGTATCCAGATCAGTTTTAGATCTAAGTGCACACTCCATGGTCTGTGTGTCTTCACTGGCATCCCTCCATCCCACTGATATGACTAAGAAGGGCTTGATACATGATCACAACACTGTGAAGCCCAAGCAAAGGAGTGAGCATCAAGTTATTTTTTCCATCAAGGCCAACTGCCACTTTCTGGGGGGAAAGAAAAAATCTACCTCTTTGTGCCAAATAAAAATAAAAATTAAAAAAAAAAATTAAAAATTTAAAAAATTTAAAAAGCAACAAAACCTTCAGCTTTGAATGTTCATTTACTATTTTTTATATCCACTCATTTGGATTCTTTCCTAGCCTACATGCAACCATGTGAAGTCCTTGTTCCTAACTGGCAGAGCACTTGCCAATGCTTTACAGTACAGTAGAACTCCAGGACCACCAGCTGCAAAATGCTCTGTTCCACTACACAGATGCTTTCCCTCTTACAAGGGAAAGGAGATCTGCACCTGGGAGCTGGCTTGTCTGAACTCCACCAGCAACAATCAAATCACTGCAAGGCAGGTAATTAATTGTGGTTCATTCCCAAACGCAGGGCATCATTATAATATTCTAGGGACTCTGAGCTACTCCCTTAAACACCTTTTCTGAAGAAGATGTGAAGGGTTTGTGTGGAATAAGTACTTTCTTTCAGCAACTATTGGCTTCAGTTTAAAGCCATGAATGGTCCAATCACTGGTATTGAGCTGTTCATGTACACACAGAAAGGCACATGAGATGTTACAGTAATAAATATTCAGCAGGTGCCTGGAGAATGAGAGTATAAATACACAAAATTGCTCCTCTTCATGGTTCTATTAGAAGGCATGGGGGAGTTCAAATCCTTCTCTTTGTATTGCTTCTGAAATTATTTCTGTTTTTTTTAAAAAAAACAGTAATTTTGTTTCTTCTAAGCTTTCAGTTCAGCAGCACATGAGCCTGCAGGACCATGGCCTGTGTGGCTGTAGTTCCAGTCCCACCACTGGCACCGGGGACCAGGTACCTGGTGCCATCTCATACCAGCCCCTTCCCCACCCTCTCTTCTTGAGGGGCTGCTCTGCCCTAGGGAACACCCAGGAAGATTCTGGGGGCAGGTCACCCCAAGAAAAAGCCAACCACTGGAGACAGAGCAGAGCTAGGAGGTCTGAGGTGTTCGGTGTGATACTAGCCTGATACTTGGTGTGGTCTCACAACTGAACTCCCATTGTGCCCCAAATCATATGCATATCCCCAAAGCTCATCCTTTTCTTTGTCAAAATTTATAATATGGAAAATTCTGACGGACAAATGTGCTTTCAGTGAGCAGGAAGTGACACAGCTGTGTAATGCTGCAGACAGCTTACAGACATGGTCATCCTCTAGGGATTTCTTTTCCCTCTCCCTTCCCCATACATCTCTGTTATGCAGAATAACCACAAGGGTGCCTTTTTCTGATGTGTCTGTAAGCCTAAGCATATGCATCTCTTCCAAAGCATAGCTGTGAAACAGAAGGGAAGCAGTAAACCCCAAACCCACTGCGGGCACAGGGGAGGAAAGCAGGATGGAGCAGGACAGCCTGATCTGTGCAACATGGCCCAGCACTATCTCCATTCACTCTCATCTGCCTGTGCTGACAGCTGTTTGGTCACTGCATCTTCATAAAACCATATATAACCCTGAACCCCTGCCAGGGCATAAATCACTGGTGGGATCCCTTCTCCACCAGGGAGGGGAGACAAACAATGTCACCCCCAATCTGCGCTTTTGAGTCCAACTGATTTCAAAAGTTAACTAAGGCTTTCCCCTCCATGCTGCTTTGTGCTTTCTGAAGACACTGACTGACCTTGCAGTTTTTCTTTGGAAATTCAACTATTACTCATTCTAAGTGTTCCTGGAACATGCGTTTACTCCCTTTCTGTAAATTTGTAGACCTACTTTCTGGTATGGATTAGTGCTGCTGCTATGAACTGGGCAGAGCCAGGGAACATCCCTTGTATTCCTTACCGTCAAATCTAAACCAATTAATTTCTGTTCTGAGTAGGGTCAGTTTTGTGGACAGCAAATGCATTTCTCTGCTTTTAAAGTTACACAGTCAGTGTACAAAGCCCTAATTTGACAGCCAGAACCTGCAGTATAGTCGTTCTGTTCCAAAGCTTTCAGAAAATCCTGCAATTCCAAGGAAAGGAGACAACACCAGAGACTTTTGAAATGTGCCTATGCTGCAGATAGATGTCAGTACTTTACACAAGTAACGGGTCAGTTTTGTGAGGCTAATGCCAGTAATACAATTCCCAAAACACCACACATCACTAAAGATTTTTGTGGGTTTTTTTTAATGCAGGCATAGAGCAAAATTATAGAATCACAAAATAATTTAGACTGCAACAGACTTTTGCTGGACATGTAGTTCAGTATCCCCTCAAAGACCAGACAACTTCAAAATAACATAAGGTAGCTCAGAGCTTTCAGTGTTTTATTTTTCTTCAGTGAGTAATTGATGCGTCTCTGTACTCTGACCCTGCAATTACTATTCCACATTTCATTTGACATCCCTGCAGGCACAGGAGCACTGAATAGGCCTCTGTACTTTAGCATTTCCCTCCCTCCCAGCTATTGCAGCATCTGCATTGTCACATCTCAACATTTTCAGCTTCTCACCTCTGTCTCCCTCTCGTTTTACCACTCATTCTACTCTCCATGCTTTCTGGGGACTTAAAAACCTGAGCAAAATGCTGTCTGAGGCTGGGGTGAGTAGGGAGTAGCATTAGAAAGACATCAGGACAATTAAAAAAAAAAAAAAAAACTTAAAAAGAATAAATAAATAAATTAAAAACTAGACGGGGGAAATTATTAATAATTATCAATATTGTCCTATGCCAGTTTGAACGATGGATTGGTTGATTGATTAATTGGAATACAGGGAGGCCTGCAGCAGGCTGCGGAATAGTCCTTGTGCTGAGGCCATTGCCTGGGTTTTGGGGCCACAAAGCCCCCCAGGCCCCTCCCAGGGCTGAGCATCATCCCCCCGGGGTGGGGGTGGGTGCGGTGGGTGCTGCGGGAGAAGGCGCTGCGGGCCGGGCTGTGCTGGGCAGCGGGTAATGCTCACACAGCCCGCTAGACGGTGCCGTCCTAAAAGCTGGGGGGAAAAAAGCTCCCTGTTAGGCACCACATCGGCTCTTCCTGAGCTGTGCCCGGCAGAAGCGGCGCCGAGCAGCGGGAAGGACTCCCGGGTCCGCAGCAGCACCCGCCTTGTCCCTTCTTTGTCCCTTTGGAGATCTCCAGCTATGCCACCCGAGCATGGGTGACACCCTCCCTGCTGCAAAAATGTCCCTGCCCCCACGGCAGTGGAGCCAGGGCCCCCGGGGTGCCCCCAGCAACAACACTGGTCCCGTGCTCAGTTTTTGCAGCCGCTGTCTTACAGAGGGTCAAATCCAAGCAAAAAGGAATAACTTGATGAGTAAATTGCAAAATTTCCATATATTTGCCCAAGAGGCTGTGCCGGCGTGGCGTGGCTGTGAGCACAGCCTGTGCCAAACCCTGCAGAGGGCAACCCCGTGGAGGCTGCAGGGCTCAGCCCTGGTGCCGCCCAATCCCTTTACCCAGGGGAAGGCAGCGAGCAGCAGCAGTGTGAGGAGATACACAACATGTCCCCCGGCTACACACCGCCTGGCACCTCATCCCCTCTCTCCCTCAACAGGCAAATGAAGGGCGCTCCCTCCTCATCAAGGGTCTGGTTCCAGGGCAGGGAAAGAGTCTCTCTCACCTCTTCCCAGCAGCGTCTCGGAGCTGCAAGCACATGAAACAGGGTTATCGACCACTTCATTCCAGGTATTCAGGAGGAGGGGCTGAGGGAGCTTGGGGGTGTTCAGCCTGGAGAAGAGGAGGCTCAGGGGAGACCTCATCGCTCTCTACAACTCCCTGAAAGGAGGCTGGAGCCAGGGGGGGGTTGGTCTTTTTTCACAGGCGACTATAAGAGGGCATGGTCTCAAGTTGTGCCAGGGGAGGTTTAGGTTGGATATTAGAAAGAAATTCTTCACGGAGAGGGTGATCAGACATTGGAATGGGCTGCCCAGGGAAGTAGTGGATTCTCCGTCCCTGGAGATTTTTAAAAAGAGACTGGATGTGGCACTCAGTGCCATGGGCTGGTAACCACAGCGGTAGTGGATCAAGGGTTGGACTTGATGATCTCTGAGGTCCCTTCCAACCCAGCCAAAAAAATTCTATGATTTCTATGATTTCCCACTCTGCACCAAGCAGGCATGCCAAGATAGAACACCCTTTTGGCCAAATGACATTTCCCTTTACCCGAAGTCAGGCTGTTGGGAGGGCTGTGATTCCCAGGATTGTATCACATCTCTTACATGCTGGCAAGTGGATGTGCCACCATTGTGAGGCATCCCAGGAGATGTGCTGCCCTGGGAAGGTGTCACTCAGATAGAGAGCATAATACAATCAGGAAAATGGGAGGTTTAGTCACTGAAATTGCTACTTCCAGGGGGCACAGGTAATGTACCTCAGGCAACATTCTGGAACAAAAATGTTCAGGTTGAGAAGGGAGGGATGAGTAAACAACAACAACAAGAAAAAGCCTACAAAAGAAATTGTTGTTTGGTTGTATTTCTAGACCCTCTAAAGATGCATTGTCATCATTGCTGGTTAAAACTCCTGGAGCACGAATTAGGGAGACAACACAGCAGCATTTCCTTGGAAATGTCACAGTTTGCTTCAGGTTGCTTCTTTTTGTTTGTATTTGGCACTTGAAGAGAATATGTAGCAGTTCCACAAAGCTTAACCAAGTTACATTAAATTCATATGCTCTTACATAGTGTAAAGGTCCTTTCTTGAATTTTCATAAGCACAAAATTCACAGAAATAACTGCTATGCTCTGTACCACATACCCATCCCAGTTACAGTGACTCACCCTCTTGCCCAAAACTGCTAGGCTGTTTGTTTGCTTGTTAGATTTTTTTAGCGTGGCACAAGCAAACAGAAGTGGAAGCACAGTGACCCAGTCAGTTAGAATGTCAGTTTTTCTCTCCATACCAGGTCTTCAAATTAGTTTCTAGAGAAAACTCCCTTTTAATGGGTCTTCTCACCCACATTACCTCACCCCTCGTCGAAGGAGGAGCCAGCATAGCCAGCAGCTTTTGCTCAGGCTTTTGCACAGCCACCAAACCAACACATTCTTCAGATGGGGCTCTGATAATGCTGATAATTCCTGACTCCAGCAGATATGTTCCTCCTGCTTTCCCATTCCTTTCTTCTGATTTTCCTTGGTCTCACAGCAGCCCCCACCAGGATACTCCAAGCTGCTGCATGAACCAACCCTCCAAAAAATGGCATTACTGCAGTGAGACAGGGCACTCAGCTCTTGAGGTGGAGAAGGAAATAAATGGTTTTTTGCTCAGCCAAGGAGCTATCAGTTCACATCCCTTTGAACAGAGTATTCAAAGTGAACTTGGGTCTTACACATCCTGTTATGCCAAAGACAGTGAGCTCAGAGATCATAAATAGGAGACCACATCACCAGCAGCCCCCAAAACTTTTCAGGGAAAACGTTTGGCAAATTGGGTCATACTCACTTAACACGGTGCTTTTGTAAGAGTTGTACATTCACCAAATGGAGTTCATCCAGCACTACTGACAGGTCCAAACAGAAGATCAGGGCCCAAGCTTTTGTCTAAAATAAAAACTTGCCGTAAATTAATGAAAATCAGTTAACAAACCAAAACAATTAAACCACTGCAAATCCCTGAGCAGGCCACCTTAATCTGCTGTGCCTTAAGGCTTGTTTACAGACAGTTTTGTGCCTCATTGACCATTCCTCTATAGGTTCTTTATATCAGAGTAACTCATCTGAGGAGAGACCTCATTATATCACACCAGGAGATGCCCTGATTTAGCTAGAGCAAGGTCTGAACAGAATTAATGAAAACAGCACAAGCATTGTGTGTGTGAATTCAAAGAACTACCTATTTGATTTAGGCTCAAATAGGTTTAGACAAAGTTAAGCTGTCCCTACGATACTGTGCTGGTTTTAGATCACTGCATGTGCTTTTACCTTCTTCATCTGAGAAACAAATGATCTCATTAGTAAGTGATACTGTAGGATGAGATGTGTGTTAGCTCTAAGTTGCCATGAGTAGGCTCTGAATGCAGCTAATGTGTTAGCTTAAGCTGAGCATCATCAGCACAGCATGATTACAGCACAAACATACTGAGAACAAGACCAGTTCTGCATGACTCCTTATTTTAAATCATCCATATCCTCACCTCATACCCTTTGCAGTTTCTTGTTGAAAGGTATTATCATCAAACAGCAGCACCTCTTATCTTTCCTCCCCTGAGGCATCACTCTCCCATCACACACTGGCAGCTGTAAGCTACTCCATCCAGCACAAACAGGCAGGAAGATTAATGCAGAACCATGTCTGCTTTAATGA
Source organism: Phaethornis superciliosus (assembly GCA_023637945.1). Classification (NCBI taxonomy): domain Eukaryota; kingdom Metazoa; phylum Chordata; class Aves; order Apodiformes; family Trochilidae; genus Phaethornis; species Phaethornis superciliosus. The sequence continues at coordinate 179,893,838 of JAJQWJ010000001.1, read as the reverse complement.
ACTCAGCCTCTTCCAGATGAATCTCCCAAGCTATGAGATGGTCTTCTCAAATGTCACATGACTGTGTGTCCTGATCATAGAATCATAGAATTGGCTGGGTTGGAAGGGGCCTCAGAGATCATCAAGTTCAACCCTTGATCCACTACCACTGTGGTTACCAGCCCATGGCACTGAGTGCCACATCCAGTCTCTTTTTAAATATCTCCAGGGACGGAGAATCCACTACTTCCCTGGGCAGCCCATTCCAATGTCTGATGATAGAAACCTCCCCCCCGGAGCAGTGAAGGGCTGCATAGCTGTTCTGCTTCTGGAGAAATTTGAAACTACATATAATCAGTGTCTATAGAACAGTTTGTTGACTTCTGTTGAGTTGACTTGAGAACCAGAGCTTTGCTTTTGGCTCTTCCAGCAGCTCTCCATATGGCCCTGTGACTTGGCTTCTCTTCTACCTTTTTGCCTCTCCTGTACATGGAAGTCACAACTGTGTGGGGGCAGGAAACCTCAGAGGTTTTCAAGCCACAACTAAATGGAGACCTGATCAGTCTCATCTGACCTCAGAGCAAATCATGCTGGAAGCAGAATGGACCAGAGACCTCCTGATGCCCCCTCCATCCTGAGCTGTCCTGTGGTGCTGTGATTGACACAAACAGCACATGGGGTCATGGGCGGGTTGGGAGAAAGAGGTTGAAAAAAATCCTTCAAAGAGCAATTTTTTTTTTGTTTTAAGATCATTCTCACTACAAAAAATACTTTCTTCATTCTTAAATATATGGAATTAATATTAATTAAATTAAATTAAATGGTAAAGCTTACCAGGACATTTAACAAGGTATTTACCTCATGGAGTGTTTGGGGGAGCAGTAATAAATGAACAACAAATTCTGCCTTCTGGGAGTTCAGGCCAAAACCTTTAACCTTGTCTGTTAGAGTTTAAACTTATCTGTATAAAGACAGAAAAATGAATCTACTTCATCTTAGCTATTTCAGCTAAGTGCAGATTTGGCCACTGGTTGAACTTACACTGAAGTTCAACCAGTGTAAAAGAAACCATCATGAAGACCAAAGTTTTCTCCTGTATAGAGACTCCTTCTTAACCTGTCACAAACTATGCTGTAATTGTCCATTTTTTAAAAATGTTGGCTATGGTCTTTATATCAGCACTTGAGAACAGGCATCTCCTTTAATTGATTAGCAGCTGTCAGTTTAATGCTTAAAACACAATTTAATTCATCAAGTCAATGAATCAATTCCAGCACATGTGCTTCCAAGGGATGTGCTCATTTCAGTGTCTGGCAAACCATTCCTGTCACCTCATCATTCACATCATGATGTGATTACCACAACTAAGCTGGAACTTTAGGTCCACTTCAGTAATGCACTCTAATTAGCAACAGACAAATCCACTAAGTCATCTATTAATCTCTTATTATTATTCTGTCTTCCACTGAAAGTCACTTGTGCACACTTTGATCTCAATGTGGATTAATGTCCACATTTTAAAGAGCAGTAACTGATCTGGTCACCTCAGTACCTGAGGGCCACCTTGGGAACCTGGACCTGAAACTGGGTACAGGACCTGATTTGCAGATGGCACAGAGCCTCCTGCTCCAAAAATCAGAAAAAATATTTTTAATTTTCCTGATGGAAGACTGACTCAAAAGTAGCTTTTTCTGACTGATCGTTCCTATGTTATCACTTTTACTCCAGGACTCACTACAGGGCAGCTAAAAAAAGCCAGAAGGCTCAAGAGGGGAAAGAGAGTGGCCTGCTTTTACCTAGCAGCCCATAAAGCTTCTCCCAATCTTCCAAATCTCATCAGCCCTTTCAGTCTCTGTCCATTCAGGAGACAGCAGAGTCCCTTCATACCTGAGGGCAGGAACACAGACACATCTGCCCTCCCCACCAAGCTGTTCTGCACCAAAAAGACCCATCACCTATCAGCTCAGATATGCAAGAGAATGGCATATATTGGGAATGCTGCAGCTTCCAGGGTTAAAGCAGCTGTGCCTACAGGCAAGCTGGCCAAGTCCAGACCTGCCTGAACCTGACCTATAACCAAAACCACTGAAAACAAAACCCACTACCAACAAAAGGTGAGACTGACATCAGAAGGTGAAGTTCCCATCAGCTTCTCCCAGCATCAGGGAAAGAAAAAGATGCCCTGAAAAGAAGCAGTGTCTGATGGAGCTCTGACTTACACATAAAAATAAGAAAAAAGCTAAATAATAGGCTATATGTCTTTCCAAATAATGATACTTGTATTTAAGAGACACTCTTTGAAGTCATAGGTGGTGAGTTTCTTCTTGTTATCACTGCAAAAAATCTTAGACCCTGCATATTAGATTATATCACAAGGTGATATTAATCAGCTTAATATCACAAATCCATTCTCTGAAACTGATAACACAGTTTGTGACAATTAGCTCCCTGTTGCTTCTGGTTTGAGATAACTGGACTTCTTAGCATGGCATTTGGAAAGCTGCACTTATGATCAACAACAAAAGTAATTCCAAAATTATGTCATTACATGTGGGATGTAAGGGCCCAATCTGTAGAAGAGACAATGATACTGCAAACATTCCTATCAAAAAGGGAATCTTTCTCTGCTGTGGGTAGAATTTTACATGTTCATTGGTAAGGAGTTGAGAAATAATTCTGCAATAATAGGCTTCTTGGCACCAGATAAAAGGGACAAATACAAAAACAAACCTTGAAATCATAACTTTGTATATTTAAAGTCTTACTAGTGTTGCTTACCGGAGCCAAATTTAATATTCAAGGTCAAAAGAAACTTTTACAGAAAATCTCTATCGAAGCCAAGATTGCTCATTAATCTGATTGATAGAGAATAGAGCATGGTGAGGAAGAAGTGTGCCTTTTTCCCATATACATAAGATCATTACATTTAGCGGTCAACATTTCTGGAGTTTTCATTCAATTGAATGAAAGAAATTGATTTTTAGAGGTTAGGAGTTGGCACATTTGTCAAATACAGCAATTTTAGTCAAGGCGTCATGCTGAGTACTTAAGAAATAAAATGTCCCAAATGATTTGTCAGCTTTGAAAGATACTGGCCAAGATTTGCATTTTAGTGTTTGATCATTCCAAAGACTCCTAAGATGCTTTGTAACCACAATGAAATGTAGGACATAGTCCTCAGTACTTCTTAGTACTTCTGATAAGTTTTCTTACTTAAACCAATCACCTGGGATTTGTAAATGGAATCCAAAGTGGAAAATTAATGTTCTTGGTGACCTCAAAAAGAAGCTATCATGTCATATGACTGAAAAACAAGGTCCTTTTAGGAGGTTCAAATCTCGCTGTTAGATCAGGTGGTGATCAAAATACAATCCACTACATTTGGTTATTGAACTGGAAAATAAATCTTAAAATCACACTTAAAGATAGAAGAAAAAATTGTAATATTTCTGCATTTGGCAATCTGTTTTAACTAGCAAACAGTCTCCAGAGATGCTGAAGCATGAACTAACCTCTTCACTAGAACCTTCAAAAATGAGACAATTCTATTTAAAGTCCTGGAATACAAGATACTGATACAAGTAATGAAGTGCAATTAAGGCAACTGCAGAGACAGTGATTGATAATTATATTCACAGTGGTAGTTGTCAGTCTTGAGCTCTGCTCCAGATGAAATGAGTATGATAATAGTCTGAGTACCCTGTTAAACTAGGCAGAAATTAGTAACCAGACCAACATTAGTTACTCAGTGAGCAGATAGAAAGGCATGTAATTTTAAATGGTCTCTCCAGGTCTTTCAGTTCATTAACACAGCTTTAAATGTCAGGCTTTTTACTGAAGTCTCATTTTCACTGACAATAGACCTTTACTTAAAATCACAGTAGAAGTAGCAATTTTCTAAGTACAGAGCAAAAGGCTCCAGAGCTGTTGCAAGTGTTCCTACAGATTCAGAGGTATTCATGTCACACAATTTCATGTCTAAAAGTTAGAATCCAGCCTCAGTTAATGATTAAGTTCTCTCTCTACTCAACGAGGAAAGTGAATCACACTTTGAAATGCCTTTTTCTGCCTCTCTGGACATTGATGGAGGCTATTTCATAATCTTACCCTGCACCTTACTTCTTTATGACTGAAGGTGGGAGAAGTGAAATCTGCCTGCCATGACTTCCACGCTCCACAGGTACAGACACCCCAGAAGGGGTCTCAGAGATGTGCAGAAAATATCCCAGTGATGTGCCCTCGTGACTTGGAGTTTTCCAGCATGTATGAGGGGAGTCTGCCACCAATCTGTTGACAATTTTGAGTACCCCATCTTCCATATCCAGCACTTAACATAATAACATGTTACCAACACTAACTTTTCAGCTATAACTAGCACATGTGCAAAAAATAGATGGAATTCACTGCCTAATGGAAATACTGGATTTAGAAATAACTGTTAGAAGAAGACAAGTTTCAGACTTAATAGTATGGAAGGAAATTAATCCAGCAAGATAGATGATATATATAATCAGTGAAGCTGTGTTGATCAAAACAGTATTTTAATACCTTCTACTGTTTTAAACACTGTCACAAACACATCAATGGATGACAGTCAATTTATCATTCTCTATGGTTAGAGATTAGCTTCTAGAAAATGACTGCAATATCTTAACATTATTACAGAGTATTAAATAATTATTAATGTGAAGGAATGCTCTTCACCAGCACTGCCAACAGCCCTGAACTTTGTTCTGCCTAAATAAAGAATAAAAATTCTGGTCCACGATTCTATTACTTTTGCTGGTCCACGATTCTGTTTACTTTGGATGCTGGACAGTTTTGTCTTGTCTTTTACTATCTTGCTGAAGAAGATGAAGTGACCTCTAAAGAGTTTTCTCCTTTCTTCCTTTACTTTGGTAACTAATGCCCCAGTTCAGGGAAGAATTTTATTTGGGGCACACTCACACATGTATTTATATGTGGAACATTTTGCTTAAATCTTACTGCTTTGAAAGAAGTTCAATATGCCCTCACCTGCTCTCCTGTCTTAGTACACAAACTAGCAAGGACTGTTCCAGTCAGCTAACTTCACTGTTAATAAGATAGCTCCTTTTCCATGGGCATAACAGAAGAGAAAATAGTCAGGACAGTTTGTCATGGGTCCTAAAGGCCTTGAGAAATTATCTTTTCCACTCTTTTCGCAAGTGCAGGAAACACCAGGAGAAGTTGGTTGTGCCTGCAACTCTCAGGCAGAATACTCTGAGGTAAACTTTCCCTGGTGTCATCTGTCCTCCCCTGACCTGCTCTCCTTTTTGAACAGCTCATAAATCAGAACAGCCTTCACCACCTTCTCCCAGTTTCAACTGAAAGGCTTTTACCTATTACTCCACATGCTGCAAAATCAGGGCGCAGAGAAATATAGGAAGGGAAGGAACAGCATGTCGAATATAAATGAAAAGAGCAGTATGAGAGCTTGATGACTCTGCTAAATTCATTCTCACTTTAATCCCACTACAAGTAATAAACTACAGAGTCAAACTCACCCCAGTGCCCAAGGGCTCTAATAATTGTCTCCTATGGGCCCAACCCACAAGCTATGGAAGTCAATGCATCTCCTTCCCATGAATTTGATGATCTTGGTGTGACCCTGAAATTATGATTTCTTCTGATTCCTTTCTTCTCTTCTCTGTTTTCCCTCTGCTAAAATTTTTCACTGCCTTAAATATATTGTGAATTATGGCAACCAGTTACAGAAATCTGGTTCTCTCAGGAGTCTGTGTTATGTTTTGCCAGATAATCCATCTGTGCAAATCAGCCTGAAAAGAGGAATTTAGCTCTGCTAAAATTAAGCTGAGAGGAAACAGAAAGAAACTACAACATGAAATGTAGGTCTGCCACTGAATATTAAAAAGATGTGACTGTGACCTCAGTTAATCTGTTCCACCTGCAACACTCTCTTATAAATAATACAGTTTCCTCTGGTTTTGCATGCCTTCATAAATCTACTGCCAACAGACAGTGTCAAATTTTAGGTATAAATGCTAAAATTTTAAATTCACCTATTGAGACTACTGTGCCACTTTCTCTTCTTATTTCAAATGTAGGGTGTCTGGACCAGGCTTATGTCTCAGTAAAGGGTTAAGTTATTTTCCATGTCCCTCCTACAATGGGGACATGACAGTGATGCTTGCAGACACAGCATCCAGATAATTCATATTACCCAGGAAGCCAAGAGGCATGATAATGGCTTCAAATTAGTACAGCTGAGGACTCTGCTATGGATTAGCCAAACCAAGGTGAAAACTGCTGCCCTTCTTTTCCAGCCTCCTGTGTAAAAACATATTTCAACAAACACAAGAAACACAGAAACAGCAGAAAAAACACCCCAACAAAATTAAGAAGAAAAAAAGTAGTTTTTCCTTAAAATAATGGATATACTTCTATACTTTCATAATTCCCATTTGCAGCCACAACTACACAGGAATTAAGATGCTCGGGAAAGTGTACCATTAGAAAAAAGCACAGGATTAAGAGAAGCCAGACTCTTCCAAAAGGACACAGATTGTGCTGTGGGTGAATAAGCAGAGGTAAGCAGGCAAGAAAGCTGGGGTAGATACAACTGGCACAGAGCAGGTGAGGCATCAGCTGACCCCTGGGCATCCTTGTCATCCTTAAGAAGACATTGGAGAAACATATTCTACAGACAGCTGAGTCATAGTTCATTTTTCCTTGGGGTGAAAGGACATCCAGGTGACCTGTAAGGATCTATCCAGCCCTGGGTTTTTGCAGATGTAATTCTCAAATATGTAGGAAACTGCAGAAGCAACGGGGAAAGTATGGAATTACCCCCTAGGAATTAGGAATATGGTGTGTCCTGTGACATATACAGCTTTGACATTGCTAGGAAAAACATCTGTTTAAAAGGGTATTGATGCTGTTTCTATTTAAAACAAACTGCAGTCAGTTTCATATGCTCTTTAATATAACCTAACAAGCAATATTTAAGTGGCTTTTTCAATAAAGGTGTGAAAGATTCCTGTTCCTGAAAGCTGTCAAATATTACAGTCAAATCACAATGAAAGCTGTGAGCAAAATGCAAGCTCTGTTGTACTAATTTCTAAGTACAGAGCAAGAAGCATCTCCTATGACCAGGCTGAAGAGTGCAGACTCAAGAATGAAGAAACACTGTAGAAACAACCTTCTGGATTTCCAGTTCTGAATAACCCAGGTTCAGTAATTCCACTGACTTCATCAAAAGCTGAAGTTTACCTACCTAATTGATGTTAGACCCTTGTCTGTATTATATGGGAGTCCCCTGGAATAGTTACTCTGGCTTTGAAGGATGTGGGATCAGGCCTTCCTACTCCTTCTGACTCAGAACCTGGCCAGGAGAGTTCAACTCAGAGTTTACATTCAGAATGTTGCACTTGGTAAATGTACTTCATGCTGGAAATTTCGGATACAAGTTTGATTTTCTTAACAGTGAAGAACTGACCTTTTACTGCCTCCTGTAAAAATATTCAATCATTTATTAAATTACTATTATTAGGGCTGTCAGACAGATAACAGTTGATGACTGAGATTCATTTTTCTTTTACCTTTGTATCCTATTTCACTGCTGCCATGTGACACATGCCCTTGCATACCAACTGAATGAGGAAATGTTGCATGGTGTAGCAGCAAAAAATTGTTGGTTTGTTTAAAGGACACTGCTCGGTGGGGTGATCACGATTTTTTACAGCAATAATGACCTTCCTTTGAGTCCTCATCTTTACCTGATTAACTTGAGGCACCATTAAGCAATAGATGTTCTTCTGCTTTATCTCCACAAAAACTGCTGGAAGGTTTATCTGAAGGGGTTGAGGACTTTTCATCCTCCAAAATGCTCATTTATCTCAGTCCTCTCAAGATGCAGTAATTTTAGAAATTACTAGATTTCTGATCCCAGTTCCACTATGAATGGGAATGTATCTGCAACCCAAAAGCTGCCAGCTTCAATCATCAGGCTGGGATGAAGGGCACAAGACAAGCACCATGGCTAGACTGCTCCAAATATCTGAGACAGCTGTGTAAAGCTAGCCCAGTATGGCAGTCATTCCTGAGGTTGCTTAATAAACACATTTTTGGACAGATCAAAGCTACCACAGTCCACTCTAGCCCCTCCAGAAAGACCCTGTGAAATAAAAATTAAGCAGTATACATCATCTTGTGGATCACAATTTTTTATTATCTAGGCTTTGTGAGTAAATAGAGAACATCATCCACTACACTGCCATTCTGCATCAGCCCCTGAGCAGTCAGTGCTTTGCAGATTGTCACTCAGTAGGTGGTATGATATTGTTCATTCCATTTGGTGGGAAATCACACTACTTTTTTTCACAGTGCTTGAATGTGATTTGTCCACAGCACAAGTACACGGTGAACATTGAAACTGCCATTTCTCCACTGATTATGTGGAAAAATCTACCAAGGGAGAAAGAAACTCTTACGATAGCTTCTTAGGTAACAAGAAAAAGAAAAGACATAAAAGGCAAATGCACATCTCTAGAAATAAATTGAATATTTTCTTCACCCATAAAAAAGCAGAGCTAGTACCAGAAAACTGCTTTTTGTCCTCGAGGGCTTTGAAAAAAGAAAAAGGAAAGTGAGATTCACAGCAAAGTGCAGGGTACTGAGTCAGTGTACAGAGCATGATGAATTGTGCCCAGAGCATTCCTGCTGAGGCAAAGCTACTGGTATTTAAGGCTGATTGAACAGGACAATAAACAAGGATATGTTCAGGTACTCTGGTTCCTGCAGGATGTTATGTGGGGAAAGGCTTTTGTGGGGTTGCATTGAGAAGGTTACACCAGAGACGTCAGCAGTTCTAGTTCAGAAAGGGTATTAAAAATAACATTAATTAAAGTTTTAGCTGTGTTATTAACTCTGTGCAGACAATTTCAAGGTCAAAGTGTTCAGACTGAATTTCCCCTCCCTTGTCTACTGATTCTACAAATTAAATCTGGATATCACCATAAATAACAACCACAGAAACATTCAGAGGTGTCAAATGCAAGTTGAGTTCACCCCTGCCACTAGAACTGACCCAGCAGGGGAAGAGTTCTGCTAATGAAATTGCTACATTTCATAATGGGGACAAAAAAATTATTCAATTTTTATGGCTCATACGTTTTCTGTTTCTTTTTCTTTTTTTCACAAAACTCTGAGCCAAAACATCTAGAGACATAATATATGATAGTTCAGTTTAAAAATAAATAAATATAGTTACATACCAGTTTTTAGCAACTCCAAGGGCCATGTTTTGCAGAAGATGAGTGATGAGCACTGGTTTTATCACTACTAGAGTTTCTGAAAAAAACAATCCTGCCAGCACTGGCCCCAGCCATCAGTGTCCCCTTGAAAGCATTGCACTCCCCTAATTCCTTTGGAGCTTATCTAGATGTTTTTGCAAGTCTTGCTAGTAGGACTTAGTATAAAGTGGACTCAGAGAAAGGTTATGTAGGACACCAACTAACAGCACATCTGTTCCTGACATAGACAAGCCAAAATGTCTGCAATGGGCTGACAACAATCATCAGCAAAGACATAAAAAAAAAAAGCAACCCACAAACATTTTTCTGAGCATCTTAATAACTCCCAGGAAAAAAAATCCCAGTCCTGGGCCAGTTTTAAACATAAGGTGAGTGCTTTCCACAGGTAATCTTGCTAGTGAGTAAGGAAGGAGAAGATATCACAAACACCTTGAGACTCTTTAATGCCTCCTGGGATTTGCACAGAGCTTCAAAACTGCTCACTGATTCCCTCATCCTCAGCCTTGCTCCTCTGAGACTGCTAAAATAGATTGCTGCCTGCTACTGCCTTTTCTCTCTGTTCTCTGACCTCACCTGTCTGATCTGGGAGGGGGGTCCCCACCCTGGGTTGTGCTGCAGTCTCCAGTGTTGGTGGTCACACTCTTCTCTTGGCTTCTGCCCATGCCCAGCTCAAAGCCCAGGGTCGGCAGTCAGGTGAGGAGCTTGGTCTCTAGTGGAAAATAATCCCATTATTGAGCAATGAAGTATGGAGACATGGCCAGGGAGTGGGGAGGGAGGACCAGAGAGAAAATAAATTGTTGTTTTTTAAAAAAAACCACACTGAGTTTGGGGCAGGAGAGGAAACTGACTCACAACTTTTCAACAAGGGAATCTGATAATTTTATGAACATCTTTCTCATCCTTATCCCCACTAACCTTGAGCTGCTGCCCTTAGATGTAGGGCCACTACCTGCTCATCCCTCTAAGTACAAGGAAGGCCCATGGTCAGAATCCTGATGGTGCACTGAGAACTGGAGCTCATTGCTGTGACATTGTGCAGGACACGAGAGAGCTGGGCTTCAGATCCCTGTGCCTCTGGCCCATGTTTGACCTTAGCCAAGATGCTTCAGATACCTAATTAACAGCATCTTGCTCCAGTTCCTGCGATTCTCTGCTAGTACATCTGACCTTTTAATTTGGACAGGAATTATTCAACTTGGCCTTCTACCTTGGAAAGGATGCTGACACCTGCCACATGTTTTCACTTGGAAGATAAAGTAATTCCTGGTCTTTTAAACAGAGTAGATATCTAGGGTGACCCATGGGACAAGCCAGATGGATATTTTGGGAACAGTAATTCTTAATGAAAAGCTCAGCTTGGAAGGGCTTTCCATATTAGTGAGTTTGCAGTTAATTTGGTATTTATATAGCTGCTAGTGCGCAAGAGTTGTTCTGACATTAAAAAAGCTCCAGTACACTCAGGCATTTAAATATTCCTCTCTCAGACCACTGTACTCCCTTTGACTTTGAGGGAGCTGAAGTATGCCTGGCTATGGCATGAGTCCAGAACGCCCTCCAGCAGAGGACATCTTCCACTGCACACCATCCCAGGAGCAGTGAGGGCTCAGGAAGCTCATGCCAGGGTTGCATGAGGGACACTGTGCCTGAATCAGGCCCTGTACTGGGAGAGGAGACAATACAGAGCAGGGCACAGTCATGAAGCAAACACATTGTCACTTGGCACAATCAAGCACTGTTGGTTTTAATCTGACTGAGACCTAATGAGTTGTAGTAATGAAGCTGTAAGAGCTCCAGCATATGGCAAACCAGAGTTAGATCTGTGTCTACATGACTGGGGGCAGCCTTTGGGACCAGCAGGGATGGAGCAGCGTGTTGCATTCTTCCAGATGGGCTACATGCTCAGTGTGCTGCAGGAGAGATGGAAATGACTCCTTGGGTGCAGGAAGAGATGCTTTTTGGATAGCAACACACCACCTGTTTTTTTAAGAGGGCCTTATAAAAATAAAGCCTTATATAAATGCTTCTCCTTCCATAAAACAAGGAGACAAAGAGGAAGGAACAACAAAGGTAGGAACAAGAAGAGCCTCACTCAGTCCCAACAACAGTTAAAACATTCAGATGCTTTGCATTATACACACCCTTGCTGGCACAGTTATCTTTCTGCTACCACTTGCTTTGTGGAAAATGGTTTATATGTATTTATTTCTCCATGCCTTCTTCTATTATGCTGAGTACACAAGAAGAGTAAAGTAGGAAAAGAGATGGTAGAGATTCATTAAATAGCATGCTCCAGTTAATCAGTAGTGCTTAAGTGGTCCTCATTGCCATATTTTCTGAGCATCTTACAGTATTTTCTCAATGTACTAATTGTCATATCACTTCTGTAGTATTTTCTAAACCCATTCAACAGAGGGATAATTAAAATACAGATAGTGAGGCTCATTTGACTATCCATTACACCATCTGTACAAGTAAATAAAACAGCTCAGGGACTCTTATCTGACCCACTGGCACAGCACAGCCTACATCCATGTAGATATCCTCCATCCACTAAAACACAGTGGCCTCCTCCAAACTGCCTGCAGTGAATAGTCCCAGGCATGTCCTAAGCTGGTCTTTGTCCCAGGCCAAACCACCATGGGTAGTGTGCTACAAACTCAGCAGAAATGGAGGTGAGAGTGGGACAGTGACTCTGAGCACCCTGAGCTGCCCTTTGGGAGCACCCACTTCCCAGCCAGCTCTGTCTCTGAGGCTCTGCAGCTGCTGGGAGCTGTCCCCACAGCCACCAAGGCCACCAAGTGACCCCCACGTGCAGGTGTGTTCTCCAAAAGCAACATTTATACTCCTGTGCTCAACACCATCCAACAGGTTACAGCAACACTTTTCTGCAATGAGTGCAGGTGCAGAATTAACAGCAATGTGATCCTGGCTGGTTTGCAAGTTACTGCAATAACTTGGGTTTGGTTTAATGCAAAAGCCATTAACAGCCACATTTGAAGCAAATAGGGTTCTTCCTATAGCCACTGGTGTATAACCTCTGTGATTATTTTCCCCTTCAATGCTGATACCATCACTGAATGCTTTCTCTGGACAGAAAACAGACCAGCATTTCATAAAGCCTGGCACAAAATCACCAAGCAGAGGGTAAAAATAACCCTATATCAAAATCTTTCCTAGTGAAGCCACATTCACCCAACACAGGGAAAAATCAGGCAAGATAAAATTATTTATCAAGATATCTTTTAGGTGCTGTACTTCCTGAGACTCAAAAGCAATAAATAGCAAAAATGACAGGTGCAAACATCACATGGTACAGGGAATTAATGCTACCCTCCTTGATCCTATCTGGATGTTGTGCTTCTGTAGAAAAAACCCCACAAAAAATAACATTTTAAAAATACCTCATTTGACTGTTACTCACTGACTAAAACGTGTTGACAGATGAATATGCATAAAGTATTCAATTTTATATTTTTATTTATGTACAAATATGTGTATCTATAACACCTCCCCCAAGCATTAGCTGAAACTCTTAAAAAAACCCATGAGCACACATGAGATATCTTTACTCCAGGACCAGCTGGAGTTATTGTGGTTTACAATAACAAAATATAAAAACACCTCCCAAAAGTCTCTATTTCCTAAGCATCGCCCACAACAGAGTGGTGAAGTACAAGTGACATCAGGCCAGGAATGAGCAGAAAGAATCTGCACCAGAAAGCTGCTTTCTAAGCTGAACCAGGCACAGCAGAATCCAATAGATCACAGACAGATTTCTGGATTTTCATTTGAAGGCTTCCTTGAAATCTTTTTTGGAGAAAAAATTGTGACATAAAAATAAGTTTGAACCCAAATCAGACTCCATTTCAAAACAAATAAGTTTGAAGGTGAGATTCATGGAAGAACTGGATTCAGTGAGCAATCTCATTAATGTTTATAAACATTATATCTCTAAAGGGAGAGAGCCAAGAGGCTGGTGCCAGGCTTTTCTGTGATGCCCAATGATAGGACAAGAAGAAAGAGATACAAGCTTCAGCATAGGAGGTGTCATATAAACACAAGGAGAAATTTTTTTACTGTGAAGCTGCCAGAGCAGTGGAACAAGCTGCCCAGGCAGGTTGTACAGAATCCTTCCCTGGAAGGGGACCCACACCTGGTCGTGTTCCTGTGTGACCTGCTGTAGGTGACCCTGCTCTGGCAGGGGTTTGGACTTGATGATCTTTCCAGGTCTCTTCCAACCCTTAACTTTCTGTTATTCTGTGAATCTGTAAGAACTTTGAAGATGAACAAGAAAGAAAAAGCTCACATATTTCTGTGAATTTGACCTTAAACAAAGCAATGACTTTCTCACATCTGCTTTAGTATAATATAGTTTTTTTTAATTTCTTTTTTAAAATGCAGTTCTCATAGTACTAACACTCATAGTGTTATGAGTGATTTTAGGGTAGCTGGAAAATTAGAGACAAAAAATAGACCAGAATTAGTAGTGATCCTGAAGAAAACAGACACCCTTTCAGACCCCTGGGGCCCTAATAGATCGTTTGGGTACCCAAGAGATCGGAGAAACATGCATGAGAAGTCAGACTGATGCTGACTTTCAGTGGCATTCACCAGAGCAGCAGAGAAACTGAATTGCTGGAGATTCCTCAAAGTCATGCCACCAGGTTTCACAGCCCATGCAGGGTACCACAGCACCCAGGGGTACTTAAGCAATCTCATCTTACACCAGCTCACACTGCTATTTGGTAGAGTGAAGTTGTGGTCTTATTACAGTTAGAGGGAGCTAAAACTGGGTATCTTGCAAATTTTCTGCCCTACACAGATGAGAAGCCATCAACCTGAAGGCTGCATTTTCACTTCATGTTTTAAACCTCAGTCTGCTTCTGGACACATAACTCTCAGCCAGCCAAACAACAAATCACATTAAAAAAGGAAATAATCATCTACTGTCAAATAAAAAGAGAGTTAATCCTGGGGTATGACATCATTTTGGTCAAATTTAATTAATCCTCAAAATAAAGACTGATATGGGGGGAGTTGTGACATCTAAGGCTAGGGCCTGGCATTTTCCTAAAATAGAAGCTTGGTACATGTGTAAAAATAGCAGATTAATCATACTGATTAAGTGTGATGCAAATATACATGCAGTAATACCAGCAGATGATCCTGAAAATGTATTAACAGAAAATGAGGCAAGAACAACAAGTTTCATTCAGGCTTGCTGCAAGCTCTGTTCAAGTAACAGGATTCAAACTTAACCTTATGCAAACCATCAGCCTGAATGATAATGAAGCTAATGCCTCCTATGTTAAAGTCTCACTGCTAACTAATAAAAACCAGAAAATATGAGAAAAATTGATCATCTTTTGAGTAAATCTAGAAAAGACAAAGACAGGAACCTTGTGATTTCTTTTTTATACTCAAATTAAGGACATAACAGGAAGACTGCATAAACTCGTACATCTCACTGGCTATTACCCACTCCTACTATTTCACATGGGCACCAATGGCACAGATAGAAGTAACCTGCAAACTATCAGGAAAGATTACAGAACATTGGGAGTAGCAGGGAAGGACTCAGGAGCACAGGTAGCATCCTCCTCAATCCTCCCAGTCAAGGGAAAAGGGGGGGAAAGGGTAGACAGAACTGGAAAAGTCAACAGATGGTTGAAGGAGTGGTGCCTTAGTCAGGGCTTTGCCTACCTAGACCATAAGGCTCATTTTGATAAACTTGGTCTGCTGAGGACTGATGGGCTTCACCTCTCAGAGAAAGGGGGAAAAGTCTTTGGCCAGAGTCTGGCCAATTTAGTTAGGAGGGCTTTAAGTTTGGGAGGCTGAGGCTGGGGGATAGGATCCTCAGTTCATCCCACATCCACCACATTGAGGACAGAGACACGGGTGTCTTGGGACTGGCAGAGAATCACAGTCCAACAGGAAAGCATGGATACGGACAGACACGAGCCCTGCCTCGGAAGGAGCACATCTCAAATGCCTCTAGGTGAACGCATGAAGCATGGGGAATAAAGAAGAGGGGTTGCCCAGGCCTGCATGCCTCCAGGGCTCTGATGTTATTGGTATCACTGAGAAGTGGTGGGACAGCTCCTCTGATGGGAGCATGGGAATGGCTGAATATAAACTGTTTAGAAAGGACAGGAACGGCAAGAGAGGTGAGTCTACACCAGTGACCAGATGGAGTTCATGGAGCTCTGCCTGTGGATGGATGAGGAGCTGACAGAGACCCTATGCCAGAATTAAAGGTAATTAAAGGTCAAGATTAAAGGTAAGTCAGGGGCAAGAGATATTATAGTGGGGGTCTGCTACAGGCCACCCAACCAAGATTACCAAGTGGATGAGGCCCTCTTTAGACAGATAGAAGCTGCTTTACACTCGCAAGCCATGGTCCTCATGGGGGACTTTGAGTACTCTGACATCTGATTGGAGGGACAACACAGCAAAGCACCAGCATTCTAGAAAGTTCCTGAGTACACAGATGACAACTTCCTCTTCCAAATGGTAGAGGAACCGAACAGAAAAAGCACTTTACTAGACCTTGTTCTCACCAACAGAAGTGGGCTGGTGAGTGATGTAAAAACTCAATGGGAGACTTAGCTGCAGTGGCCGTGACATTGTATAACCCAAGATCTCTAGGGCAATGAGAAAAAATGTGAAGTAAGCTGACAACACTCAATTTTAAAAGGGCAGACTTTATAGTCTCTTCAAGGGTTTGCTTGGTAGGGTAGAATGGGACAAAGCTCTGGATTGGAGGGGAGCCCAGGAATGCTGGTCCACATTCAAGGATCACCTCCTGCATGCCCAGGACCAATGTGTACCAGTGAAGAGGAAGGCAGGTAGGAGTGCCAGGAGACTGGCATGGATGAGGAAGGAATTCCTGGACACACTTAAGAATAAAAACAAATTTTACAGAGGGTGAAAGCAAGGACAGGTATCCTGGGAGAAAAGTACAGAGAAGTAGTCAGAGAAGCAGGAGATCAGGTTAGGAAAGTGAAAGTACAAGGAGAATTGTATCTGGCAAGGGGGTTAAGGTCAACAAGAAAAGTTTTGATAGGTACATCAATGCTAAGAGGAAGACTAGGGAGAATGTGGGCCCACTACAGAAGGAAACGGGTGACCCGATCATCGAAGACATAGAGAAGGCCAAGGTACTCAATGACTATTTTGCCTCTGTCTTCCCCTGTAAGGACTCTGGTCACACCCTCCATGTTAGCAAAGACAGGGGAAAAGGAAAAGGAAGATCCCCCCACTGTAGATGAAGAAGAGGTGTGAGGTCATCTAAAGGACCTGAAATGAACAAGTCCATGGGACCTGTTGGGATTCACTCATAGCTCCTGAAAGAACTGGCAGATGAAGTTGCAAAGCCACTGTCCATCATATTTGAAAAGTCATGGCAGTCTGATGAAGTTCCTCCTGATTGGAAGAGGGGAAACATAAGGGGAAACAGCCCTGAGGAGAAGGACTTGGGGGTGGTGGTGGATGAGAAGCTTAACACAAGCCATCAGTGTGCACTCACAGCTCACAAAGGCAACCAGGGGTCCTGGGCTGCATCAGAAGAAGTACAGACAGATGCTCAAGGGATCTGAGTCTCCCCCTCTGCTCTGCTCTGGGGAGACCCCACCTGGAGTACTGTGTCCAGTTCTGGAGTCCCCAACATAAGGACATTGAGCTCCTTGAATGTGTCCAGAGGAGAGGCACAAAAATGATCAGAGGACTGGAGCACACCCCCATGAAGACAGGCTGAGGAAGTTGGGGTTGTTCAGCTTAGAGAAGAGAAGGCTCCAAGGTGACTTTGTTGTGGCTTTCCAGTACCTGAAAGGGGCCTACAAGAAAGCTGGGGTAAGACTTTTCGCATGGGCATGTAGCAAGAGGACAGGGAACAATGGTTTAAAATTTGAATAGAGGAGATTTAGATTATACATTAGGAAGAAATTCTGTACTATGAAGGTGGTGAGAACATGTTGCCCCGGGAAGTAGTGGAAGCCCCATCCCTGGAAGTGTTCAAGGCCAGGTTTGATGTGGCTCTAAGCAACCTGGTCTAGTGGGAGGTGTCCCTGCCCATGGCAGGTGGGTTGGATCTAGATGATCTTTAAGGTTCTCTCCAACCCAAACCATTCTGATTGTCTGCCTCTAATATGGTATTAGATTGTCCCAGGAGCATCCAGCTTTGCCTCTAACAGTTCATAGCTCTAAAAAGCAGCCTGAGGATTTGCTTTTTTCCACCGTAGGTAACCATTCCTCTGCTCAACAAACTAGCACAGTTTGGTTCTTTGCTGACCAAAATGCCTGTGGAGAGAAACTACCCAAAGATAGAACACAAATTTAAACCTCCTGAAGAACACCTGTGTACCAGGACCCTGAACACACCCACGATACAGATCGGTTATCAGGGGCAAAACCCACAAATGGACTTGAGCTAAAATCAAAGCTGTTTAATGTTGCTATCAAGCAATGCCTGCCATCCCCAACAATAAGGATCATGTGGAGCTAGTACAACAAGGTGCTCACTATTCCTCCCATCTGTCCCAGGAAGAAAGTGGCTCTGGACTCATCTCCTCAGCAAACAAGACAGATTTGCCTCCAGTAAGACAAATACACCACAGATTTTGCAAGAGACCTATCCCAGATTGGCCAGGATTTCATCAAAAGGAGAAACACAAGTGTTCTGACACCGAGGCAGATACATGGCCCAGACTCTTCCCACCCCCCAGCCTCCTGCTGTGTTAGTAACTGTACTGATGTTTCATTACCAGCCTGTGTCTCTTCTAGGGCACAGTCTGCATACCTTTGGTATACGCAGGAACCTCCACCACTATCTGCTGAGCCCTTTCATCTATGATCAACAAGCAATTCCTTGAATCCCATAACCCTTTGAAGCTGAGGCTATGCTTGTTAGCCAGGCTGAGTTGTGGCATACAACATAGGTGTACTGCTCTTGGGGCCATTTGCAGAGTGAGCAGCAGGGACTCTTAGCACTCCCCAGAACAGTCCTCCTAACAAGTGTTCATTTTCCTTTGAACAGTTGCCTCAAGCAGGGAGGCAGATGAGCCTTCCCCCTCCTGTGTATGTTTATGTGTAAATGTAAATCTTTCTTACCTTTCATCTGTGAAAGCTGAAACATAATTAAATGTCCTAATTTACAGAAAATCCACATGCTGCTGGTGACATAGAAGCAGCTTTCCATCCAGCATTATGCACATTCCTCCAGACGTGTACTAAATTAATTTTGGATTGTAAGTAAAAATTGCAGTATTATTTTTACTTGAACCAGGATGGTGATCACAATATAGTTCATGTGTTGTACAGATGGTGAAAGACAGGAATATTTGGGGGGACTTAAAGACGTTTAAAACATGAACCATCTCTTTTTAGGGTAGGTCTGGTATGGAGCAAGTATGTTTGGGTTAGGAAAGCATTTCTGAGATGTCTTTTCACCTCTGCATGAGATGCAACTCTTTCATATCATGTTTTGCATGTGTAATTTGGGCAAATTGCACACAGAGCAATCAAGTCAGTGAATTTTGCAGTGGGACCTATTAAAAAAATCAAGTCAGTAATCATTACGCCTCTTAAATGTGTTAATCTTTTCACACTGTTACTTTTAAATAGATGGTGAGATTTCACCCCAGGACAGTATGTCTAAATAATAAATCATCTGCTAACACAGAACCAACCCTACTTAGTGTCACTGTGCTTTAGGTTTGACAGTCTAAAATACTTAAGCAAATTGAGACCAACTACACATAGAACAAAAAACAAGTAAAAGAAACAGTGTTAACTAAAATTAACCTGACATTTGACAAGAGAAACAGGGAACCAATGTCAGGACCTTTTCCACATCCCACCTCTCAAACTTCAGGCAGTGAGCCCTTGTTTCAGGTTTTTATAACATTGTTTCTCACAGTGTTTCTAGAGATAAACTGCCAGTTTAACAAAGGTTACCGGCAACATGGTTAACTCTGAATTTTGAAAAGCACTATTGGCATGCTTAGTAAATGCAATTAAGTATTACTTGGAAGAAGTCCAAACCAGGGAAATTGAATATAAAATGTCCTGGCGTTCATGAAAAGTGAGCTGTGTGCATCCTTGTGTCAGTGCTGGCTGTGTCACAAGACCCAGAGAGTCTTCCCTCATCCAACTGTCCTCTGTGGAAGAGTGAAAGATTTTCCTAAGGAAAATTTTCAAGACATGAAGAAAACTCTCTACTCCAAAACAGGATAAGGACTATTCATGTCAGTTAAAAACAAATATTAAATTACTTGAGTTTAAAGAGAGATTTCAGTTCGGTTTTGATGGGTTTGATGATTTTGAAACTGTATGGATTTTCATCATACAGTTTCAGTAGACAAGTCAATTTCAAATGAGAAAAATGGAATTGACTGCATATAAATCTTGAAATACATCATTTCATATCTCCAAACCCAATAGTTTTTGAAATCACGTCTCTGACTATGGCATCCATCTTCTCTTGTTCTAAGTCAGGTGGAGGGAACAGAGATCCTCTGTTTTTCTGTGTTTGTACAACACCTAGACCAAGTCCTAATAAGCCTTTAAGTGTAACAATAATGCAAACAGTAAACAAAAATTGAACAGCTGGAAGAAGTAGGTTATCCTTTATGTCAGGAAGTCCTGAACAACATAAAGCATTATTAAGACAAAACTGATACTCACAAAGCCACAGAGAAACTCAGAAGCAGTTAGTACATCACAATAAGCTGATTCTGATTTGCCAATAGATTAATTTCAAGCAGTAACTATAGTAAGAGAATACTGAAGGAGAGAATTATTCATGAATAAAAACATGAATATAAAGCACTTTGCAATATATGGTACATATGGGAAATCTTGCATATGATTAGGCAATATCAGAAAGCAGGAGGAATGCAATCAAGAAGTTGATCAGTCTTCAATTTCAGAATCACAAACACAAGCAGTTCTCACAAGGTTTCTGACATAAAAGCCTTCAGCCCATGTGTCAGGTCACATGCCATAGCTGGGACTCACCCAGGATCTTGCTCTGCATCAAAACAACTGATCAGAAATCCCACTCCAAGCCTCCAGTGGGCACTGCTCTGAGTATCTGGAGGTGCAAGAACTGTTCAGACTTCAAAATTTAATTCATCTCTGCACAGAGAGAATGTCCTATCTTTCTTCTCAGATTATTTTGAACCCAGAACATCAAAGCAGCAGGAGCTAAATATGATGTTTCTAGGTGAACAAACAGTGGCAACACTGTAGGAAGTAGGTTTTCTGTCTTTTATCTTGGCTTCCATCTCTCAAACTGTGATGATCTCTCTAAATCAAGTATATTAATATGAAATTCAGAATCCCAGGTTACATATGCATTACAGTCATTATTAGTGTCATAATGCTATTAAAATACTATGACTTTACCACAATTGCTATTTGCAAATACTTGTGCATTCTCTCACAGTCCTAATAGAAGTCTGGCTGTTTGCATTTTCTTTTTATTACCTTTGACCTGAGACAACTCTCTCCACTTGAAGTTTGTTCCATTACTCTCACGAAACTTCTGAGTTTCTTATAGGTTGACACATGAGCAATTAGAAGGTTCAGAAACAATTATCCTCCATCAAAAGATGTGCCATAGTAATAAGGATCTTTTAAGCAACTATTATAAATCATTGAAACAGTTTATAAAAATAAAACTGAAAAGAGTAATATTTTGGAACACAGAACTACAGTGGAGCATATTTTTAGATCAAGTTGCTTTTAAAATATATGTAAAAAATCCTCTCAGTATTCCTTCCCGCGATGTGAATTTGAAAATTTACTCCACAACTTCAAGAATGAAGGCAATACCCTCTTAAACTAGCAATCAAGATAATAAAATTTCTTAAGAACATTTCTGGCATCTTGTTTCTGTCAGCATCTTTTTTTAAGCATTGTAGACATATATCATGAAGAAACAGTCAGAGCATTTTGCTGAAATGATGCTTGCTGATTTTGATACTCTCGTACCAGGCCTGGTGGCCCACCTGTACCCAGTGCTCAGCTTTACAGAAAGAATATACTGACGTGAGCTCTACACAGCTGCATGTACTTTTTTTTCTTCCATGGTGATGTAATCAAAGAGAGCTTTACCTCTGATTAAGTCCCCCACCAACTATCCTAAAATATAAGCTGGGTTTCACACAGTGTACATTTAATGCCATGCAGTCTCTCTTCCACTACGTGTTTAGCTTCCAGTTCCTTATTATGAGAACAACATGAACCAGGTGGAAGAAGTTCAAAGAGGAACAAAAAGGATGATTTGAGAATAAAGAGTTTTTTAAGAAACAGTGGACTTGCTTAGCCTATAGGAAGCAGCATGACAAATACAAGTTAAGTGTAAAAGATGAGAGAAATACATTACACTGTCCTATGTATGAGACAGATCAAATGGCTTTTGATACAGGCTAGACACTAGGGTGCTCTTCCCATCTAAGATGGCTCTCATTACCTGTTTGTAGACAACTGAATCAAGATCCATATCTCCAGTTCTTCTAGCAGAAACTTGGAAGCCTACAGCATTCACAGATATATGCCTGTAGACATCTAGAGTTAGAAAATTCAACCCATGAAGACTATTTGAAAGACATTGCCCAGGGAAATTCTTCAAACAGTACAGACGAGTCAGTGACAAAACATTTTGCCTGTAGAGTATGTGGTGTCTCCATTAATTATCAAGAAGTAGGACAAAGTCAATTTCAGGACTAATTTAGGGGGAGATGGTCCTGCTATGGGGTATAAAGATGGGGCAAATGCTCTCTCTTCTCATACTGCTTTCTATCATGTCTATGATTTTGCTTAAAAGGATGTACAAGGGTGGTCAGGAATGGGGGGAAATAGGTCCCAAGATGCTCAAAGACTGGATCAGATAAAAAACTTATTGTATAAAGTTATTATTGCCTCCCAACTGAAATTAGACACTGGAAACTGTTCTCTTGGAAAATAAATCAAAATGGACCAACATCTGAGAAATAAATTTTCAGTACCAACTATCACAGTACTTCTATCTCAAATACAGTGAGTAAATAAATACTGAGACTATGTAATGCAGTTTGCTTTCAGGACTTTGTTCAAAAAAGGGGGAACAAAAATTACGTAACTGGAAGGAATAAAAAAAGTAGGTATTCTCCTCTCCCAGGAGATGAGGTATAAAGAAAAGAAAGCATTAAGATAGAAGATATTACTGCTATCTCATTAAAGATATGCAAAGACACTAAGAAAATGGTAGTGTGTAATTAGCAGCTTTTGGGCACATTGCACAGTTCCTGAAAAAGAATTTTCACTGCAACCGAAAGCCATTTTGTTCTTTTGTGGTAAATGTTGACTTCTGAGCCATCATGAAGCAGAACAAGCACAAGTATTGATTTTTTTTTTCTTTTTCTTTTTTTCTTTTTTATTTTTGTGTGTGTGTGGTTTTGTTTGTTTGTTTTGTTTTATTTTGTTTTTTCATCAGTAAGATCAGACTTTACAAAAGCAAAGGAAACCAAATGGTATCACTTCACCTTACAAAAGCCTCAGCTACCCACAGCAGTGAGCTATAAAACTTATAGCAAAAAATACTGTCATGTGAAACAGCAGACTATGAGTAAGAGCCATATTGGCCACAGAAAGAAAGAAAAAACCTTGTTCTTCTGTAGTGCTCTGCCAATTTTTGCCAGCTGTGAAAAAAATGAAAGATCTAAGGTCAACATTTGATTATCTGAAAATTATTATCAAAGTGCTCTTCCGTTTAATCACTGGCATTTAAATATTTTAAAATAAACTAAAGTAAATTTCAGAGTCATAATTCAATCAAGGAATCAAAAAACCCAACTAAAGAAGGAAACACAAATTACTTAATGAAAATTCTGCAAAATTTGTGTATCCAAAAGCAACTACTGTTGTTTGAATTTTTGTTCCTTCTCTCCCTTATTCACTAAACTGCAGCATGAAAGTAGCAATAAATGAATATATGGAGTGTTTTCTTATGCTAGCACGAGTTTTCTTTAACACCTTCTCCCAGCATATCCCCCAGCCTTAAGGGGCCCATAGGTATAACAAATCCCTCAGCACTAATCTCTCTCTGCCTCTACAGCCTCTCAGAGTTCTCTGATAAACCACTGCTCGAGGTGACTTCTGTCCTTTATGGTCTCCAGGAGCCAACACGTAAATGTGCTGCTAAGCAAAAAACTGTTTAATATTCTTGTCAGTCAGACTTTTTCAAACATCAAACTGCTTTCTCATCCTCTGCTGGGAAGAAAATTCCCATGCTAGTTTTCAATCATACCTCTGGATGTGTTGACAGTGGATTATACTCATTCTTGCTGATGCTCTGGAAATTTTGAGAACAGCAAGCATGACCCCCACCCTGACCCACTTCAGGGATCCCCCAAGTGATGTCTCCCAGATGCAGAAAATAGGTTTGCATCCACTTGATTCAGTTTCTGGCAAGCACAGCAAAAGAATTTCTTCACTGCTTCCCCCACTCACAGCATTATTGACAGGCTTTATGGCCTCAAGAGTGCCTGAGGACCTTGCTTGGCTTTTTCATGATGAAAGAGAAAGTAATAACGGAGTCAGGCATCTGCCCATCTATGTCTGTGCCCACAGATGTAGGAGGCAATCTTTTTTTTTACTTAAATGAAAAAACTTTAACTTATCAAAGGCAGATTTCTGCCTCCTGCTTGTTCTTTTGATCACTTCCCAGGCTAAGCATCTCTCATGGCTCTACAAGTTTGCAGAAGCACAGCCCCAGGCAAGCCAAAAGGTTTCAGAGCTTTCCCAGCTATCAGGCTAAAAACCAACAAAGTAAGAATGTTCACAATGGGACACAAGTCTCAGTCCAGCCTAGGATCTCTCTGTGACCTCTCTGGCCAGCTGAAGATGTCCTCAGCCAAACACAAGAACTAAACTAATGCACAAAGGCTCCAGTAGGGCTGGAACCTGGGGCTCAGGGTTATCTGAGGGACTTGCTAAAAATGTCTGCACCTTAGTTTTCAGTCTAGATGGATTTCTAAACCATAAGTATATCCAATTGCTTTCTGAAAACATCGTTGGTTTCGGGGATTCTCCTTTTTCCACTCTGAAACTCGTCATCTGACATTTGATGCTCCCAAACTCCTCTATTGAGACAGTCTATTCATGGGGCTTCTGCCATCCATGCTTTACAGGTCCTTCTCATAATCTTTCTTGGCTGTGTCTCTTTCAGACTGAAGAGTCTGTCTATTCACAGCCACACCTCATGAAGAAGATGTCCCATATCTGTGGTTATTCATAGCACTCTTTTCTATTCCTACTGCATCCCTATTGAAAGATGAAGGCAAGAACTGCTTGCAGCAGTCAAAAAAAAAAAATGGAGCACCATAAACTTGTACAGTACCATAATGCTTCTTGCTATTTTCTTTCCTCTGAACACTGCCATATTCATTAGAACCCCTTTGCCTCACATGAGGTCAATACATCTTCATTGTTGGATTTTAGATTTTATCATCCTGAGAAATACAATACTATCACAAAATGTTGCCATTTTATTCTCTGTTTCTTCTTCCAGATCACCTATGAATATGTTGATCAGCACAGGTACATGGGTAACATATTTTCTAGAGAAAGGCTCACTACTAATCTTTAAGAAGAAATCGGTATAGGAAGAAAATCCTCATTGTCTGTAACCACATAATTTGCCAAAGTTGTCCTTGAACAGTTAGGTTTAAACTCCTGATGGACATTTAAACTTTTGATAATCTTTTAAAAAGTTCTGCAAGTAGTATATTCAGCATTAGAAACTATCGCAATAGCAACATGGGTCTGTTCTCACAGATGTGCTGTTTTAAGGCTCTAACAGCAAAAGTCTGCTCAAAGAAGGGATAGCTAAATAAACTAGGTAACATGTCAGAAAAATAGAAAACTTATCAGGCATACTTCTTGTTGCTTAGATCTGCCAAGGAAAAAAAGGCCAGTTCTTGGTGTGAGCTATTTATGGGTAAGTGAATGTTAAACTACATTTTTTAAAATACACAAGTCTTTGCAAAAGCAAATCATGCTCAGAAAATAAATACCATTGTACAGTGCACAAAATGAAAACTCCAATGGCCTCCTTGTAGTGAAGACTGCAGAATTTAGGACTGTGGGCTAGAGGCAGGTCTGGGATACAATAACATTGTATGAATTCAGTAATTTTATCTAATGTATGTAAAACAAATCTCAGATTTAGGTCACCTTTATGTAGAGTCTATGTGGAACCTGTTTGAACAGACTGACAACAGTCATTTTAATAGTTTTTATTTCATGCCTGACTCACATGAAATTATAATAGTTACCTCAGCACTGTAGTACAATTCACCAGTTGGTGTTCATTGCAGGACACTGCCAGGAAAATGATAAAGGCTATGGTTTTCAACTACACTTAGAGAAAAATGGGTCAAAACATGTTTTGTACAGAATGTACAATGGGAGTGGACAATGATGATTAATGAGAAGCCTTAGATTATAGGTAATCACAGAAAAATACATCTGAAATGGACCTCGATTAGTTACCTGGTCCATCCTCCAATTCCAATGCCAGATCAATAGTACTTACTATTTGTCCAGTACTTACTTAGAGACTACCAGTAAGAGACAGTATTACACCCTCTGTAACATAAAGCTGTGCCTCACTAATGTTACCATTATAAAAGCTTTTCCTCCTTGATGCAATTTAAGCCCATCTCACCCTACCTTCCAAGAATGGATGATTCCCTTTCTCTTTGCAATGGGCTTTTAACTATATGAAAGCTCTTTGCATGTTTTTCTTCTGCCTTTTCTTTAGCCTGAACAACTCCAATTCCTTTAGTCTTTCTGTCTTCTGCTCATTCTTGTTGCCACCTGCCCTGCCTCCTGTCACTTCACTTCTTGAGCTACGGTGCACAAAAGTAGCCCTTCCACTGGCATCTGACCAATACTGCAGAGAGCAGTCCATGGGCTGCTTCCCATGTGTACATCTCCCTGGGATGTTTACTCATGGTGTGGCTCCATGAATGAAGATTTCAGAAGGGCTCTCCCCAGGCTTGCTGCAGGCGTGCTGGTGGCTGATGAGGCCACTGGGGGACAGGCAGTGAGGCTGCAAAGGGCACAGCAGAAAGTGTCCCATGAGGGGACAGCCAGGGCACGGTGCTTTCTGCTCTGTCTTTCCTCCTCAAGACTGATTCTCCGTGTGTTCTCAAAGGAGGCAGCAGCATTATGGATGGTGTTTCCATGTCTCCTGATTCAGGCCAGAGTGGAGCACTGCTGGCAGTCAGTATGGCCAAAGCTGAGGGATTGTTTCAGGGAGTCCCTGTGTCTCCTCTTTGGGCTCCTCTCTTGCAGCAGCCGGTGGGAAGTTCACCACAGAGCACAATCTCTGGAGGTGGTGATCCTCCATCCTGGAGACGTGCCCTGCCCAGCACAGCTGTGTCCCCACCAGCATGGCCTCAGTACTGGTTGCCCCTGCCTGTTCAAGGACAGTGACATTGGTCACACACTCAGTCCAGTAGATGTTTAGGATTGTACAGAGGCAGCTATTTTGCCATGAAAACACATTGGTGTCTCATTCAGCTTTGTGACTTACAGTAGACTCCAGATTCCTTTCTGGAAGATTATGTTTTCACCAGTTGTTCCTTTTCCAGATTTTATGCAGTTTTTTATACCTGTCTAGGTTTAGCAGCTTGCTTTTGTCCCCACCAGGCTATGCCTTCTGTTTTCTAGATCAGTTTTCTATTTGTCAACCTCCTAATCCCCTCCCTCCTCCAACATGCCTGCAATTCTTCCCAGAACGGAACTGGATATGGATTCTAGGGGATCCTAATTTTTAGAACCATTTTGACACCAGCCCTTGATACCTGTTCTGCTGGCATGGATATCAGCCTAGATAAGTCCCAGGTCCATAGCAGCTCTACATCTTTCCCTAGCTTTTTATCAGAATACCAAGGTACAGTATCAAACAATGTAACATTATATTTTCTCATGACCCAGTTGCTGTGGTAACATAAATTAACAAAATGTACGTTGTCATAACAGCTTTGTCATATGAAGTATGTAGGCTTTTCTACAAAAATAATGGCAGAAGCAGCCCAAGATTCTGAGATAAAAATGTTAATGGACACAATGTGGTGTCTGAAAAGGGAAAATAATGCTAGGTGAAAGCTAAAGAAAGCTGACAAGTCATCTGACATTTCAAGGGTGAAAGTTTGGAATCAAGGACTGTAACTGTGGTTAAAGGAAAAAAGGAAAGGACGAGGGGGTACCT
Source organism: Phaethornis superciliosus (assembly GCA_023637945.1). Lineage (NCBI taxonomy): Eukaryota > Metazoa > Chordata > Aves > Apodiformes > Trochilidae > Phaethornis > Phaethornis superciliosus. The sequence goes on along the minus strand of JAJQWJ010000001.1, from coordinate 179,866,304 downwards.
GCAAAAAGTACTCAAAAGAGAGAGGCAGAAAGCCAGCAAGCAGAGTCATGTTTAGGATCTTCAAGAAAAGCAATAGTTATTTAAGGAGACAGAAGCAACAGGCATTAACAGTGATGACATTCTGCTGAAATCAGTTAATCCACTCTGGCACTTCTGATAATCTCAAGAAAAAGCTGGATCACAACAGCTTTGGGTAGGGGTTACCTGAGAAGTGGGCACAAAACACAGGTTCCCTGGGCCAAGAGGGTGAGGAGTAAGCTCAGTTACACAGGCTGGCCAGTTCACTGAACAACTGCAGGAATGAAAGAGGCATTCTCTGTGTCACTGGCAGAAAACATTCAAGTAATGGAAAACAGATGTAGTTTGTAAGGGAAGAGAAGAAATGGAAGATGAAGTGCACAAAGTAATTGAAAAGCTAAAGAAATTCTAAAGATATGAATGTGTGATTTTTTAATTAAAAAAAAAAAAAAAAAAAAAAAAAAGAAAAAAAGAAAAAAAGAAAAAAAGACAAAAAAAAGAGGTAACTACTGCAAATCTACTAAAGCAAGTCTGACTTGACAGAGAATCCTAAAGAGAGAAGCACAATATGCACAGGAGGACAGTTTTATAGGAAAAGTATTGTTTATAAACTTGGCATTTAGTATTGTTACATTGTAGTTAGGCAAATACAAACTCTGGAAATTAAGAAGGTTCTGGTTTCAGAATGGGACAGCCAGTCCTGTTTCTGCTCTTCTTGTTTCTGAATAGTGATTAAACTCTTGAGTGTCTTCTCATTTATTAATGACAATGTTTTCCTCCATTTGCTAAGCAGGAAAGTGTTGTGCAATGTGTGAAAGTCCCAGAGAAAATAGAGAAACCCTGAGTTTCGGCAAAACCTGAATAGCAGTGATCTGGGAAAGACTGTGGCCATACAATGGGGAACAAAACCCAGAGGAGAGGAGAGAGATAGTAGTGCTGGAGTCATAGGAATGCTCAGCTCTTGACTCTCCTACCCAGAGAAAGTCTTTTAACATGTGCAACCCTCCCTCCTAAGGTACTACTGCCATATTTGGGGTTTGTGGTCATGGGACAGAAATATCCTGGAGTCTGACTACCACAAGTCTGTTTTAATTGGGAAGGTACTGTAGGTACGCCTAAGCAGGAGCTGAGGTCAAAACAATCCTTTAAACAAACTCACCAGGAACTGGAGTATACTGAGGAAAAAAAAGTTAATGTGAAACTCTCTTGTGACTTTAAGTAGTTTCAAAATCAGTTCCACCCCATATTGTATTGTTCTCTCTCATTCTGATAATTGAGAATAATTTTCTCCAGCATTGCAGTGCTTTTAACTGACTCATACGCTCTTCAATCACAACAAAAAGTTTCCATAATAAGCAGCAAAGTGCACTGCAAGTGTCTAATTCTTTAGTCTTGCTTTCACCAACTTCCTCTACTAAATTAACATTCCTAGTTTCATGTGAACACCCCTGACATTTCTGAAACAGCATCAGCATGTCTGGAACTGAGACAACAACTGCCTGTCTGGAAACAAGCATTTTGGTTTTTTTTAGTAGAGGTCTCAAACTCCTTCTACACAACTAGGTAACCAGAGAAGAGAGCCAGTCTCTTGTACCATGAGCTAAAACCTACAAACTCATGCCTAAGATGAGGATGAGGTACACTACACAACCCAACAGACCTGGTACTGAATGAGTTGTACAGACAAAATCATGCCATTGCACTTACAGACTATGGCAGCTCTAAGAGGGAGGGTTTATTGATAAATATATAGGAAAAAACCATAATTTCATCAGGTGACAGAGCACTGGCAGAGGCTGCCCAGGGGCGTTGTGGAGTCTCCTTCTCTGGAGACATTCAAAGCCCACCTGGACACATTCCTGTGGGACCTGTAGGTGACCCTGCTCTGGCAGGGGGGTTGGACTTGATGATCTTTTGAGGTCCCTTCCAACCCCTAACTTTCTGTGATTTCTGTGATAGTCCCATTCCTCTATTATCTTCTGTCCAAGCAAATCTATGCCTGTTCATTGGAAAAATAAATCCCGCCTTTAGCCCATTTTCTGCTGCATACTGGAAGAGTTCTTCATAAACTTCCATAGTAGAATAGGATCAAATCACACATGCACACTCCAAGTCTGTGAGTAGCAATAGCTGTATGTGGCATCTTGCACACAATATGCTCACTCAGCTCGCAAGCTGTACTGACACCACCAGAGTTTCATTCATGCCTTGTAACCAGCCTCCTGGCACTCACCCGCCTCAGCAGGAGCGGGGAAAGCAGGGTGTGGGATGGTGGGAAGTAGATTACTTTATCTGCATGGAACTGCGGGATGGGAAGAAACATCTCGTCATTAGAACACGGGACAGAAATTAAGGTTTCTACCAACTGCCACAGACAGTTTGCAATCCTTGGCAAAAAAACCTCTCCCACGACCTCCCTTTCCCCACCTACAAAGCAAGGGGCAGTTATGGCACAGGGAGACTCGAACAGCGGGTGTCCATAACACACGGAGATTTTCTCAGGTGGCAGCAGGACCTCGGCCAGGCCGGGAGGACCCATGGCCCAGGCCGCTTCAGCGTGGAGCCAGCTCGCCTGGCCCCGGGCGGAGACGGTAATGCCTTGGTATGTCGGGAGGGTGTTACTAGGGCGGCCTTGGCCCTCCCGGGGCGGGGACCCACGACATGGAGGCTGACCCGCGCCCCTCAGCCACCCTGCACCCAAAGCCGCTGTGAAGGCCCGGCCAGGCCCACACTACGCGGCGCCGAGAGCCAGGCCGGGCGGTTGGTCCCCCGTCAGGTTTAGCCGCACCCCGCCAGCAGGTGCCCGCCCGGCCCGGCACTGCCCGCCCCGGCCCGGCCTCCCAGCGGCGCGGCGGGAGGGGGCGGGGGCGCCCGGGCGGCGAGAGGGGCCCGGGGGGCCGGACTGCGGGGCCCCGCGGAGCCTCTCCCAGCGCCGCGGGCATGAGGCGGACGGCGGCGGACGAGGGGAAAGCGACCTTGCCGCCGCTACTGCCGCCCGGCGAAGCGGGGCGGGCCGCTCTCCTGACGGCATGCGGCTGCCGGCAGGCTGCAGGTGGGTAGCTGCGGGGGCTCGGGGGGCCGGGTTACGGGCGGGGCGGGGTACGCGCCCGCCCGAGGCGATGGCGGCGAAGGGAGTGCCGTGGCCGGCAGCGGCTGCCCTGCTCCACGGTCCCGATCCGGCGCCGCCCATTGCCGGGGCCGAGCCGGCGCGTGTGTCAACACGGGGCCGCGGCGCCGGCCCTGCCCCCGGCGCCTCCCCGAGGTCGCCCGGCGGAGGTCGCCCGGGCGGCGGAGAGAACCGGCCGCCGCTCCGTGCTTCCCGGGGAGGCAGGAGACAGGAGACAGCACCGTCCCTCCGCTCCGCTACCTCAGGGGGCCGGCGGGCCGGCGCCGGCTGGCCCGCGCCTCGGCAGGCCCCGCGTCCGGCCCGTCGGTGGGCCCTGCCCCTGCGGAAAGTTTTCTGCCTGCTCGCTGCCCATCCCGGCGGGAGCCGCGGGCTGAGCCGGGGGGAGCGGCCGTGCTTCCCCTCCCCTCCTCGCCGCGCCTGGCTGGGCTGGGCCGGGCCGGGTCTGGTCGGGCCGCCCCCGGGGGGCTGGTCCCGCGGCGGCTTTCGGAGCTGCAGCTGTCCCGGGGGACACGGGAACCCGCGGCTACGTCTGTCTGAGGAGGAATTTAAAAGTTATTTCAGGTACTCTTATCTATCTTGCTGTTCCCCTGTCTGACTTTTGGGTTTGTTTTCTTTTTTTTTTCTGCTGGTGTGTGTTTGGTGTTTTGTTTTTGTTTTTTTTGTTTTGTTTTGGTTTTTTTTTTGTAATAATTCCATGAGAGCAGTGGAGATTTATTTATTCTCTGTGCTTTGGGCAAGTTGGCTTGCTCTGTTCAACCAAACTGTAACGGGCATAAACCTCTAACAGCGCTGGCTGCACCTTTCTCAGTTCCAGCTGTGGCTTTGAAGTTGCAGTTTCTCCTAAAAGAAATTAATTTTCATTCACCTGTGTGTTTTGGACCTGACTCTGCAGGCATGTCAGAGTGACGCCGGGCATGTAGGGTTGTATTTGTGGAGCGGTGACGTTATTTTATGATGTCCCCGGGGGAGGAAAGTGCTGTGCTGTTTGTACAGCACCTTCTGCAGCCGCTCTGGTCCTGTCTGGCACTGCCAGGGCACGGCCAAGTAGCCCTTAGGCGGTGATGTTGCTGGAAGTTGGGTTAAGTAAACCCATCCTGCGGAGCAAAGCGTAGACCACACATTTCTTTAATAGCAGCTGTATTGAAATGTCTCCTTTAGTGATATGGTGCTCTTGGTTTTTTGTTTGTGAAGCAGAGACCTAATTCATAATTGTGGCTTTTAGGTTTATGCAGTTAGCAGCATACTTAAGATAGCAGTAGCATAGTCTTTTGATCTGGGAAGAAAATAAACCTTTCAAGTGTGTCGGGGTTCTCAAAGTGGCAGGGTACTTCTGTACTGCTTAGCACTTGCCCATATAGCCAGTCAGTGAGGTCACAACAGCACTTTTTCCAGTTCTGTATTAGGTAAGTCTTAATGAACTTTCTATTGGGTGATGCTCCAGGGTGAGATCACACTTTAGCTGAGCACTGTAGCAAATCGATCGAAATTTGAGCATGTTGTCACTTTAAAGAAAATTTGTTTTGTCAGGATAATGCACATTTGCCACTAATTTAGGGATATAAGGCAAAGTTTTTTTGTTTTCTCTCCTCTCTTCTTTTTTTAATTTTTTTTTTACAAGACCAATTAGTTTTCAGAATTCAAAAATAGTCTTTTTTTTTTCCTAGTGGAGGTAGTTGAACCAATTTAGGGTATTCCATCTCTCCACATACCTTGCCATATTTGTGGCTTTAGTCCAACATGGTTATTACACCTTTATTAGTATACTAGATTTTGACAGGACAGCAGTCACTTAATAGTCTTAGAGTTACCATTAGTGTTTGTGATAGTTTCAAAAAGGTAGTTACTACTTTTGAGGTCCTGATAGACAGGGTTCCACTTAAAATATTTTTAGGCATCTCCAAATCAAAACATGGTTTTAAAATGTCATCGTATAATGTAAATACAAAGAGAAGCAGCGTTTATTAAAGGTATGCAATTTAAAAACAAACCTCATACTCTCAACCTGGCAGAGCATGAAGGGATTATCCAGACTTGACTCGACTGTGTAGATTGTGCTGTTCACACTGGCTGCTGAGCTGAGCAACAGCTCACTGGAGTGATTTCACTGACTGCTTCTCTGGGTTGTACCAACCTTTGAAAACATTATTGGTGTTTCAGAGCTGTGTATTTTTTTGAAGAAAACTTGGCTTGCAGCTGATGAGGCTTGAAAAGATTGGAGATTGAGTTTGCTGTTTCATGAAACCCATTCACTGTTCAATTTTATATAGGTAAGTAGAAAAATTCATGAAATGTTCTTCTGTGAATACAAATACATCGTATTTGCAGCTTAAAATACTCTTCAAGTGAGCTGGAAAAACAGTTCAGTCAGTGTGAAGTGAAACGGGGAACTTACTTGGCTCTGATCAGTTTTTATTGTACTCAGAGATGGCTGGCTGAGCAACCTCATGTTTAGTAGAAAGGAGATGTGAGATTTAGTTTGACTTCTTTCATTTCAGAAGTCATAAAATCTTGTTTATTTTCTGTGTCAAATCAGTCACTTCTGGTTTGAACCACTGTGGGGAAGAGGGCTTTATAGTAACTCAGAGGAAGGTTAGAAAACATGTGATGTGTAAGGTTATGACTCAAAACTCCTCTTTTTCCTGTTCTGTAAATATTATTCTGCTGCTTTTGCTGTTGTGTGAAGCTCTGTCCCACATGTAAGTAGGAAATCGTGGTTAGGATTTTCTCTAAGTTATTCAAGAGAGATTTCATCGTTTGCTCATTTCCGTAGTGTTTGTTGCCATGGCAGCCAGCCAGCAGCCTTTTTAGTGATTAAGGTGGTTACACTTTGTGTCTTGTGGTACTGGGAATTATATCTAAGGTACTGTAAGAAACAGATGTTGTACAAGGACTGCAGTGAATTGTTTCTATGAAGAGACTGAAATGTTTCTATCCTTGAAGTTATTGTATGTTTTATCTCTCATATTCTGTACAGTTATGTTAAAATGCATCCTGTCTTCAAGGTTGCTAAATATTTACAGTAAATGTACAACTTCTACCATTTGTTCGAAACAAGAAACCATTTAATTGAACAGATCTGTATTTTTATGCTTTGAAGAATTGTCACTTGATTTTAGTTACTAAATGTTACATTAAGAGTACAATATAACAAAAGCAGAGGTAAGATAGGTTAAGAAGAAGCAGAGTCATTTTTTATACCTCTTGGTTTCAACATGCAGTCAGTTCCAATTAGCACATAGACAAAAAATTTGTCATCTGCTCATAATTGCCTTTGTGGTAGAGGTATGAAGCAAATCTCTTTCCTTCTATTTTTTTTTTCTTTCTTTTCTTTTTTCCTCTCTATCTGTATTTTTGCCCCTTCATATCTTGTGTAATTGGCAACTCTCCTCAACTATAGGGAAAACTACTGTATGTATTTTTTTTCACTCTAAAGTTCTGCATCTGTAAGTGTTTTTGTATGACAGCTTAAGTCTGTGTCAAAAAAATATGTTCCTTCCTATGTTATTTAGTGAGAAGCTGAAACTGGAAGGTTTTCATAACCTTGGGGCTTTCTGCTTAGATGAACTAGGAATTTCTCTTTTACCTATCAGGATTGATTAGTTTGGTGTAGATCACATTTCTTTTGTAAACAACTGAGCTTGCACTACCAAAAATTTAAATTGTATTTCGCTTAGTTTGAAGTGCTGGGCTTGACACCTGACACAAGTTTTCTCATTCTGCTAGGGTAGTGTGTCCCCAGTTACAGAGATACAAATCTCCAGTTTTTTCATAAACTACGGCTCCATTCATTCTTGAATCATAGCTGAAGAATGATAGTATTTTGAAAGCATACTTTAATTTTCAGACTTGTACTTCTGCTGTCCCAACTGGGAAGGTCTGGACAAGACCTTTTCAATATTTACCCTCTGGAGTACTGAAGCTCACCCTCCACCACTGCAGGATTTGTCATTCTTCCAGGCTTACCTCACAGAATGACTGACTACCTCTCCTGTCTGCCTGGCCATTTAAAAGTTGTATTTCCTTGATTTATGAAACCAGTGTAACACTTCCAAGTTAGATGTACCTCATCCTCCTCCTTGGGAAGGGAGGTAATTATGTACATGTATATGTGTTTAGGTAGACACTGAATAGAATGCTAGACCATCCTGGGAGCTGCTATCCTTTGAAGGTAGAAAGTTCCTAGTTCTCACAAATACAGCTTCCAGTACCTCTGTTTTAGACCCAGGTGATTTCTCTCCCCAGTCCATTTAGGGTAAATAGGTAAATATGTTCTTTGCATGACACTTCTTCAAGATTATGCAAAATATTTAAAACTTATTCTGAGTCAAAATAATAGTTTTTTGGATGGTGGATAGTGAGGAAACTATGTTCAGGAGGGGGGATTTTATTTAATAGGAAGTTGATATTTTGAGAAAATAGTGGGGAGAGAGGAGGGTGAGACAAAGCAAGATATTCAGTAGTTGGGAGTGCAGGAGAGTCTAATGGAAATTAATAATCCTCCCAATGGAAGAAATACAGTAATTTCTTTTGGTATGAAAGGAATGCCTTGGGAGGTGGGTGAAAGTTGCAGAGGAGTGCCAGAGATTGGGGAGCTCAGTGAAGCTGAAGGTCTTCAGCACTAAATGTGACACAGGTCATAGGAAGTACCTGAGATGTGGTCTCCTTGCTGGGAGTAGGTAAAGCTCAAAGGCTGGGAAGAATCTCAAATCCTTGAGTCCTTTACTAATTGGTAAAACTGTTCTACGAATTCCTAAATTACCATTTGTGTGAGCCATTTTCCCCTAGGATCTGTAAAAAGTAATGTGTTAAGTTGCAAAATCAATGAATCAGTCCCATCAAACTTTGAAGTTTTGCAATGAGCTGAAAATTCTGTTGTGCTGTGACTTGGACCTTTTATCTTGGGACTAATGAAAGTTGATGGTTTGGCAGAGATCGGCTGAAAAAGGGGCAAATTATATTTCCTTTAACAGAAACTACTTCCTTGTCTCCTTTTGGTTTGCAAACTTTGAAGCAGCTGATACCTGTAAGTCCTCATCACTGTGCTTTCCTCTTCACCATTACATTTGGTGCCTTGATTCTCAACAGATCTTCTCAGTCCTTTGTTCTCTGTGAAGCTACTGTTTGAATCACTGAGCTATCTAATCTTTCCAGCATGAGTGCATGGCCTTAACCTTGATGAGAGACATTTCTCTTGTTAAGAAGTACCTTCAGTGCTTTCATGGAGTTCTCCACTTTGTCTAAGTGGAAGGTCTGAGAGCCTCATAGTTTGCAGCAATATTCTCTGAAGCCTTTCTACCTTAAAGCATTGAATTGATTTGAAGACCTCGGATGATTTCTGCTTCAGCAATAATTCCACTACATACTGTTTGTAAAATCAGATACATCTCTGGAAATTGTTTGTTCTGGCTAGGAAAGGGCCATGATGAACAAGTGCCCAAGGCTGTGCACCTGGGTTCTCATGTCTCTGTAGCAGCAGCTTCTGGGATTGCTGCTGCCATTCCTGCTGGGCTGCTAACTGGGCTTTCACTGCTCTTGCTGAGCTGTGAGTTGGGCTCATTGGTGCTCCTGGAATTGTCACTGTTGGGATTACTGTCTGGGTTTCTTGAAGTTGTTGCTGAACTACAGCTCACGCTTACTACTGAAAGATTAAAACCAGTGTTTTCTGCTTCAATTGTTGTTTCCCCAGCCACTTGTTCACTTGTCTGTTAATAGCTTTTTGTTGGAGCTGTTGTATGGAAGAAAATAACATCTGGTATCATGCATACATTGATGTGACTTTCATCTGGTTCCAGCAAAAGACCGTGTGGCTCATAAATGTGTTTAGGTGGTGCCCAGTAGATGGAATTTGTCCTTATTACTAAAACTCATTCAAAGTTTCAACTTCCTTTCTTGTGGGCTCTCTGAATTGACTATCACTTACGTCATAAGTGAAACTTGGTAAACCACTCTTGCCTGATAAATAGGAGAAATTAAACTACAGATCTTCATAGAGATGTAACATGTTTCAGCATAGTCAAATTATGCAGTCGGTCTTTTTCAAGGCTCAAAATAATTGCTCTTTGGCTTTCGTAAGTTTAACTGTGTTGGTACCAAGCCTGGTCTCTCCATAATGTTTTGTTCAGTATTTGGTAGTGGTCTTCCATATGATTTGTTTTGTAAGTCTGTCAAGTCCAAACTTTCCTTAGGCTGTGGTAGCAGTCTAGTTCACGTGAGACACCTTGCTAAATTTCAGACATTAGTATATTAAAAATCAGTTATCTTTTGATGTGTACAATTGTAAGACAGACCTCAGATAAGCAAATTAATTAATGCGAAAACAAGCATTATCATCTTAAAGCTGATCTTCCCCGCTGTCCTCTACAAACTTATGCCAGCAGTGTGAACTGTTCCTTTGCAACTTGGATACACTCGTCCCTATGCACCTGGGAGCTTTGGAGAGAAAACATTTGTAGCAGTCAGACTGAAAGCAGGTGCCTCCAGTGGGCATTGTAAATAGACTTTAGTTCATCTGCTGACATAGAATGCTTTTGTGGAAAGTCAAGCCTCATCCCTTGATAAGTGCAAGTGATGTTGCAAAAACCGGTAATAAAGTCAAATAGGCTGTATTAGCACAAGCACAGCCAGCAGATCAGGCTGATGATTTGCCTCCTTTTGGCATTGATGAGGTTGTATTTGGAGCACTGTGTCCAGTTTTGGTGTCCAGAGAACAGGAGATAGCAGTGATTTACTGGAGCAAGTCCAGTGGACAGCTACCAGGGTGATTTGGGGGCTGAAGTACATCACGTGTAAGGAGAGACTGGGAGAGATGAATTTCTTCAGCCTTACTGAGAGAAGATTAAGGGAGAATTCTAGTGCTGTCTTCAGCAGCATAATGTGGGGATAAACACTGGGATAGGTGTCTGGGGAAAGTGTGGAATCTCTGGCTTTGGAGGTGCTCCAGAATTGACTTGGAAAAGGCACTGAGCAACCTACTGTAGTTGACCCTGTGTTGAGTGGGGATATGTTGGACTAGCTGGATTCTGGAGAGCCCTTCTAAATGAAAATACTAAATTCTAAATGTTAATAGCATCACCAGTTCTGAATGATGTCTTCCCTATTGCATCGTCCGTTGTTGGATCTAACTTCATGATGAGATGGGACTCTGAAAAGCAAAATGTGAGCTCTGGATTAGGGCCAAAAAGGGTCCAAAGTACTACCCTTTTTGAAAAAATCTGTGAAGGCATCACAGGATTAAAATCTAGTTTGCTTTCCAACTTAAAGAACAAACAAACAAACCCCAACAACAACAAAAAACCAAACAAACAAAATGGAAAAAATATTAATAAAGTGGAGACTAAACATCAGGAAATTTTGACTTCAATATTCATTTCTACTTTTAAAGTTGCAAACTCCTGAGATCAGGATGAAATGACTCTGAGACTCTGAGGACCTATTATGTGAATTTATGTGAAATCTCTAACAGATGGTTTGTCTCTTTTTTGATACATTGAGTTATTAAATGAAAGCAAACAAGCTATTTTATTAACATATAACATACTATAATTTCAAAGTCCTGTATACACTGTTCAATGTGGGAACTTCCTGGTGGTTTCTCCTGAGTTCAGGGATACAGCAGATCTGGAAAAACCATGTCCAATTGACAGGCAGTGAGATAGACTTCTGTGTAGCTATTTTCTTACTATTTATTTTTGAACTTGTGTTTGCAGCTACAGTAACCCACTGCCTGTAAGATCTGTCTGTTCTTGTTATTTGTCAGGTCTATGAAAAGCTTCCTCAGAAAGTAAAATAATTTTATTCTAAATGCATCTAGACAAACCTTCTGGCTATCTCTGTCTTCCCTGATTCTTAATTTACTAAATCCGTAAAAAATTGGACCTTAACAAATTCTCTGGCCCTGTCATCCTGTTAGAGAGTAAATGGCAAGGTTGAAAGTCTTGTAGAAAATCCACTGCTGGCAGCTCTCACAGAAGGCTTCAGTCCAAAGTGACAACTGCAGCCGTGTGGTACAGGCACAGGAATTGTCTCTCAAATAAGCATAACCCTGTGAAGCCATTTAGGGCAACACAGAGTCCAGCCAACACCTTGAACTCCATCCAGGAACCCTGGAGATTATGGAGCTCTCTTGCCAGCAGCATGACCTGAAACACAACCTGGCCGTGTCACTAGACAGTTTGAGAGGCCTATTTTCCTCTGACGAGCCTTTCACACTCTTAATAATAGTCTGTAGCACAAATAAAAGATGTTAGGTTGACTAGCTAAGTCTCTTAAATTTGTATTTAAATGAGAAGAATACTTTTTTTTTTCACATAACCATGTTAGTTTTGTTAGAGGATTTTCTTCTGACAGAACAAATTTGAATAAAAGTACTTTGCTAAGCATGACGGCGTACACTTTGTACAGTCGTAGGCATTGTCTGACTGCCCAATATTGTCACAGGGAAAGTTAATTAGTTCAAGTTTTCGTGCTCAGAAAGCATCCAGACAGAGTGACTCATTCTGGAAATGGAAAGAGGTCAAATCTAACGTGTATTGGTGGAAACTTTTTTTCCTGGAGTGCACTATATCTAAGGGTCTCAGCTTCAATTCGTAGACAGCAATATTAAGAAATAAATTAAACAGAGTACCCTCTGGCAATGACCTTAAAAAACACACTGTTTTCCCGTTTGCTCCTGAAATCAGTAGTGTGTTCCGAGCTGCCCTGGTATTGATGAGAGCAGTTGCTTGACAGACATTTTACCACAGGACAGGGGGTTTTAAGACTTTCAGGCTTCCGAATCTCTGAAAACTTTCTGGTAGAGCTGGACAGCCCAGCACCAACTGATTTGAGACTGAAGTTAACTGAATTGAGATTGGATTTTCTTGGACAAACTAAAAATAGAGTAGGCTTTTTGTTTTCTGTAGACTGGAATTTGAAAACCAGTGGCAGAAGATGAGTTTTGGTTTTGCTTTTTTAAAGGATTTGTAATCTGTTACATTTTCTCAGTAATGTAAGATGTTTTCGGCTCTTGCATTCCCCAAAATGTCAGAAACAAAAAGATATTGGATTAAAGTGAAGTTTTGAAGAACTCTAAAAAGACTATTAGACCTGCTTTGGTGCTAGTGGCAGATGTATTTTTTCCTGATATGTGCATTTTAAAGAAAAATAGCAAGATTTTCTTTGAGTCGGGAAATGGTAACTGAGGTCACAATCCTAAAGGAAGTGGAGTAGAGTGGGTCTTACATATGGCTGGATCAGGGCAGGGAGTGAAAGGATCTACCCCTACCAACACAGGCATAGTTCCAAAGTTGAACATTAACTGGACAAACTGTGGAAATTGTCGCATAGCTTATGTGCTTAGTAAAGGGAAGTATTTCCCTGATGCATTTGGTGGAGTGCTTTTGGGTGTCTCTTCCCCCAAAAACCCCAGGCATTTCTGGGCAGGTGACTCACATCCCTTGGAAACAAGACTTCTGTGATCACGCCATCTGTACAAACCCACATCTGTACTTGTGCAGGTGTGCTCATAGTGACTTGTATGTTTGTGACAGTTTTTAACCCCTCTTGAGTTGAAGCATCCATTTAAAGATGGGAAAATCCTTGAGCCTTCAATGTGTCCTTGTGGCAGAGAAGGCCAGCAGTGTCCTGGGCTGCATTAGGAGGGATGGTGCAGCCTGTCAAAAGAAGTGATCCTTCCCCTCTGCTCAGCACTGATCAAATACACCTGGAGTGCTGTGTTCAGTTCCACACTCCTTACTACAAGAGACATGGACATGATGGAGAAAGTCCAACAAGAAGCCACTAAGATGATGAAGGGCCTGGAGCATCTCTCCTGTGAGGAAAGTCTGAGAGAGCTGGGACCATTCAGCCTGCAGAAGAGGCAGCTCAAAGGGATCTTAACAATGTCTGTAAATATCTGAAGTGAGGGTCCTAAGAGGACAGGGCCAGGCTCTGTTCAGTGGTGCTCAGGGACAGAGCCAAAGGCAGTGGGCACAGACTGAAATGCTGGAGGTTCCCTCTGGACATCAAGAAACACTTTTTATGGTGAGGGTTACCAAGCACTGACCCACGATGCTCATGGAGGTGAAGTTTCCATCCTTGGGAGATACTCAAAAGTTGTCTGGACAAAGTCCTGAGCAACTGGTTCCAGTTGACCCTGCTTGGGAAGGGGGGCTGGACCAGGTGACCTCCAGAGGTCCCTGCCAACTGCAGTGGTTCTGTGATCCTGCAGAAGGGGCATTGCTTGGGGATCCATGCCTACAATGGATATCCACGATGCTGAGGCAACTACTTTTTCATTATCCTCTTAAGTAAACATAGTGGGGTTTTATTTTGTCACATGATCAAAACTATTCACTTTCAGAATGAAACTGGTTCAGAAAACATGTCTTATTTCAGGAGCTGCTTCTCAGTGTGATACTGACTGAAGATGACACTGTTTTTGCTGGGGCTCCTTACAGGGGCAAACTGCAGTTAGAGGAAGAACTGCTGCTTTGTTTTAATTCATTTGAAAATGCATATTTTTCTACAGAGAAATTACACTGCATTTGGAAACACAGTTGATCCTTTTAAAATAATTTTTAACATTATTTATCCTCTAGCAAAGCAAAGCATTCCTCATATTTGTCATAATATCACTTGGTTTTCTGAATTCTAGGTGCTTTTTACTGGCCATTTGATTCACTTCTCTGCATGGCTGTAGAGTGCTGGTGGATCTTTGTTTTACTATTTACCAAGCCTTAAAACTAAGTAAACTGACTTCAAAGAAATTCAGTGGTATGTAATTGCTTTAACTTGTGCAGTATATTCTTGCAAATGCATCACTTGTTACTGGAGATTTAACATAAAGTTCTGCAGTAAAAGATAATTAAATATTTCAATGGAACAAGTTGTGTTTCTGATTGCTGCAATAATACCACTTGAGTTACAGAATCACCATTCTATATGGCTGCATATAATAATTTGGTTTTAAATAAGGCTTCGTTTTCAGTGTATTTGAAACACCCAGAATTGGCTGGAACAAGAAGGTGGGTTTTGTTTTCGTTTAGAGCGGTTTTTTTTCCCTTTATAGTAGTGTTTCCCTAGTACTTGCATCCTACACTGTCTGAATTTCCCAGCTGCTCCAGCTCTCCCTCCTTTGGTCTTTCTGATTCTCCCATGCATGCTTCTCATACCAAACTGGGTAGCAGGGGAAAGGGGATGATCTCCTTCCCACCCCTTGCCCAGCTTAGAGGTTCACCCTCTGCAGCATCCCATGGCCTTACTGTGAGCTGTTCAGAAATCTCCTTCCACCATGGGGCCCCAGAGTTAGCCCATCACTTCCAGCCACTTCATGGTTCTGTGCTGGGCAGCTGTTAAATGAGCCGAGAGACCTCATGAGCACTGCACATGATGTCCAGTCTCTAGGGGTCACAAAAATAGGTGTTTATAGCTTCCTGATCTTCTAAGACTAGAAATTTGAAGAGCTGCTGTATTTGCTGTGTTTTGGGGACTGGATTTAACTTACTGACACTTTATATTTTAAGTATGACGGTGGGAGATGTTTGAACTGATCAGGCTTTGAATCCTCCAGGATTTGTAGGTTTTAGCACAAGAAGTAGAGACCTCTTTGTTCACTCACACTGTGTACCTTCTAATGCAGTTATAGCCCATCACAGATGTGATGGGAGAGCCACAGTGTTTCTTACAAAGGTTTCTTTGTGGACTTCATCGTTCTCGGTACAAAGCTTTGAGTACTGGTTAAAGTTGAATAAAAATGCTTTTTCTGTCATAGAACTGTAGAATAGTTTGGATTGGAAAGGACCTTTAAAGGCTATGTAGTCCAACCCCCTTAGAATGAGCAGGATCATCTTCAGCTTGTTGTCATCACAAGCATGATATAACAGGATGATCTCACACCTTGTAAACCTTCCACATCCCAGCCCTTTTTTTAGGAAAGAGCTGAGAAGATGCTTCCACACCAGGCAGCTGGTGTAACTAATGGACATTGTACACAGGAAAATGCCTTAGTTCATGCAACTACAGCTTGATAGGATATTTTGTGCAAGTTAAATAGTATAACATAGGTCTTCAGACTGCATCTGTTTTGACTTTGATCATCTTGCTGCAGCGTGGCATTAGCCTGAACATTAATATGCAATTGAAGTTTAGACCTGGTTCCCTGAAGACATGCTCTTGGAGTCTGGAGAGTTATTTGGAGGGGTGGGGGAGGTGTATACTTAATGTTATTGTAGAAGATATTGAGGGGGCATAGCTTCGCAGGTGAACTTCTTAAAACCTTTTTTTCTAAGGCACATGTTTAAGCTAGATTGTACACTTGAACTAGTTGTGCTTATAGAGCCCTAAGTACACCACTTCTGTGCTGTGGAGTTCTCAGTTTGTTACAGATGTACATACAGGTACCATACATGTCCTCTGCCAAATCAAGCATTTCTTACGTTGCCAGAGAAGTGCCTGGCTCTAATCAGGAAGATACTCAACTAATGACTAACCAAGTGATCCTGCTTGCATTTAAGGGCAGTTCTTGGAAATGGCTGAACTGGTCTGGCTTTTTATTTTGCCTACAGAAGTTTTAATATGCTTAACATTATCCAATACCGACAACGGAGGTAGTCTAAATACCACAGCAGGGACTGATTAGCTTTTTCAGATCACTGCTTTTATTCACTGTTTGCAAAGAGGCTTAATCCAGTGGTGGAGATCAGGCGTCCCACTGTGCTTGTGGGTAGCTTTCTCTCACTCTTTGTGTTCAAAGTGGCAAGGAGTCTCCTCCTGCCTCCAACTTAAGAGCTCAAAAATAGTGGTATTGGTCATTTTTCTTAGGAGTGTTTAATGGACAGTGCAGAGAAACTATAGTTGGAGTTTCTACTTTGCATCTTAATATGTGTGCACATGATAAATGCATCTGTGTAATAGCATGATGCTATGTGATTTCATTTCCTATGTTAGATCACTTTATTATCCACATAAAACTTGGGAAACTACTCAAAATGGTTCTAACAAACAGATTCACATGCTTTTTTGGTTTTAATTTACAGTAGATATTTCCCAGCACATCTCCTGTCTTCCCAAGCAGAAGAGGACAGCTGCCTCTGTGGGTCTAAATATTGCTTTTAGTCATGTAATGGTGTTGAATCAGTAAATATACATTTCCAGCAGTCTTTCAGATGAACATTTGAAAATATAGAATCCTTTCATCTGTGCTGGGCTGTCTTCACTGAAGTTACCAGCAATGGCAATTTCTTATTTCAAAGTTCACTGTGCACCACCTTTTTTATCAAGCATCAAACCTTACCTACAGTCGTATCACTAAATTGGTGTGTTGCAGGACTTGGTGGTATTGGAACTATTGAGTAGTGAGGGGATGGGAGATGTGAACTAGAGTTTGTGTTTCCATGTGGCTTCCTTCAATAAAAATAAAATCAGTAAAGAGCTGGCTCTGGTCTAGCCCCTGACTTTTGTTCAAGTATTTTGTCATTGCAAAGAGACAGGAAGATCTTGGCATCTCGACCATATCTGTGGAATCACAGAGAAAGGAGTCCTGTTGCAAGCAGATACGAGTGACTGCAGAACAAAAGAGTGGTTTGCAGTCCCTGTCAAGTGCCCTAATGTTTCAATGGCACTGCTTAGAAATATCCATTATTTCACATATTAATGTTATGCGAGTTTAGTTAAATCAGTTTCACCTTCCATTGAAATAATACGCAAGTACTCTATTAGGGTTGTGTGTAAATGCAAGTTTATTACATTTGTTGACTGATGTTCAAAAGTGTCAGGAAATGGAGAAAGTGGCTTCTGAATGCATTTCCATGTAGTGTGGACTCCTTTCCTATCTCCTTGTTATTTGCACTAATATGATTAATTTTGCTTTTGAGAAAAGGGGAGTACAAATAGCTACTGATAGATTTATTTATCTTTCTTTTTTTCTCACAAAGAACTTTTTGTCTCCATAATAGAAGGGATTATATTCCTTAAGACTGTGATACTTTAATAGGAACTCACAACTTTTACTACTTAAAAATAATTCCTTTCTTTGTTTCATGAATTAGAAACAATGTGGAGAAGCTGAAGTCTGCCCAAGCCAGGTGTTTCTTGTTGGCAGCCTGCTCCCTAATGACTCTGGCTCTCATACAGCAGCTGCCTGCTAGTCTCTTTTGTATGGCCTATTGTTGCAGCACACCCCTCGTTAATACACATGCTGCCCCGGGCAGACCCTGAGAATGACATCAACTTGCTTATCTTAGAAACCTCCGAACCTGATGCAGGGTGGGGAGGTTGCCTTGCATCTGCCCGGCCAACTAATTGTGAGCTCTTGGGCTGTGATTGGCTCCTCGGCCGCTCAGTAATAGGTTAAGCAAAGACATCGCGGGTCCATCTGTTCATCCATTCATTGTTCTGCTTGCTTGCCTGAAGTCTGCAGCTGAAATCGTGTTAAGGAGTTGCTTCTGGAACAGCTACAAGAAACCAATGTCTGTGTGTTTTCCAGCAAACGTAAGTATATGGGCTTCTCTCTGCAGAAAGGGGATGTTTCGCCTTCCTGGTGTTGTAGGGCATGGGTTTGCATTTGGGCGGTGTAGGTAGTGTGGCTGTCAGCTGACACAGGAAAAGAAAGAAAAAGAGTTATATCTGAAGAGTAAATATTTTAAAGAGCAACGATCTCACCCAGTGCATTCTATTGAGGAACTTTCAAAATCATCAGCAATGGTGTATTTTGAAGAATTTGAAAATGGTAGGCTGTAGCAAGGAACAGAGCAGAGCAAATTATTCTTCTCCACCTTCCTTGGGGAAAGGAGAAGTTTCAACTTTAAGTTAAAGGTATTTATCCCTTTCCTCCCCCCCCCCTTTTTTTTTTTAATAAACTGGCGTTTACTTTGTGACTGGTAGAAGAAGCTCTCTAAGAAAGAAAAAAAAAAAGAAGCAACTTCTCCATTATACTGTACAATGCATGAAATTTCCTGTGTTTGTGAGAATACAAAGAGCTCCATTGTGGACTATCTGAAGACACTGTAGCACTAGGTAGGGCACTAGGATGCTCTCAGGTGGGAACATGTTCCAGTCAAAGGTTTTGTGCTTTGAAAGCTATTTGTAAGTGTGTCAGATTGAGCCTAGCTATTTTATGAAGTTTCTGATTTGTTTTGTTTTATATTTTGGGTTCAAATGTTAGACTGAAGAACAAGCAGTGTATACTCCATGAGCCTGTGTTCCAAGGATCCTGTAAAGAAAAAAAAATCAAAACAAAACAAAACAAAGACCTTCATATACCAGTTGGGAGGGAAAAAGCATATGAAAGGGTTAAAAAGAGGTTTGCATTTCTACCACATGCCCTATTGTGTGAACATATGCATGAGTCTATTGAAAGTTTTCAGAAGATGGGCAGGCCACCAGTTGCTGGTCTCCTGCAGTTCCAGTAGACATCTGTTGCCCCAGAGCATTAACCAATCTGTTCAATAGGACATCCCTCCTTTGTTGGATAGAATGATGCAGACAACAGCACTCGCTGAAATACAATGGTAATTAAATACATAGAAACTACAGCAGTAGGTATTTATTACATATTCATTATTTTATTTGCATTGTTGCAGTATCTATCATTTGGATAACCAATACATTCATTTTTTTTCTTTTCCAATCAGCCCTGCACTTCTGTTTGTGACAAGTAATGACTGTTTCAACAAACTGCGGTTTCAGTATTTTCCATGTGGTGTGTAGAAGACTTAGAAAAAGTCTGCCTGTATGAAAACGTGCTGAACTATTTTCGTTGTAGAAAGTATCTTCAGAAACTTGACAGTACTTTGAGAATACACAATTTTTGTTATACTGTGCCACATGACACACTATTTTACTCATTTTACTCTGTGAACTAAATTTGTATTAAACTGCTTTTCTTGTGCTCAACTGTAAGTAGAAAATATTCTGAATACACACTAAAAGGTTAGATGATCTGCATGCCCATATCCCTTTGAAAAATATTTGTATTTTGTGTCAAGGTAAACTAATACGATAATTGTTAATGGTTAGTGGAAAATAATGATGACTTCTAAGAAATGGGAAAAGATTATGCAATGTAGTAGCACAGTGCTCATCTGGACTATAACAGTTATAGCTGATAAATGTCTTTGACTCAGTGATAGAGTATTTTAGGCCTTTAACAGTGAACTTAGCCTGTTTAAAACCACAGTATCTCACACTACAGTTTAAAATTTACGTTGTCGTATGTCTAAACTGGAAGTTACCTGATCTATTAACATTTTCAGAAATACAAAAGCAATACTGAGCTGTGGTGAACATAATCAGAAACTGAAGTCTTCCTTGACAATTTTTTGGCTGATTTTTGTTTGCCTCTCAGTTGAGAGAAAATTTGTAGCAGATAATTTTCTTAGCTCTCCTCAGTCATATTGGTAAGCATACTTTAAAACCAGATATGCATAATGAGTGTTCCTTGTAAATAAAGAGTACAAGAAGTTCTTTCTTACCTAATGTTATTCCTAGGGTAACCTTTTGTGGCTTTCCTGGGCTTCATTGTCCTATATATAAGTACACTGATGCTTATTTGAAATTTGCATTCTTTCAAGTAAAGTAGCTGTCCCGTTGCTCTTCACTAACAAGATAAAATAATCAATTCCAGCAGTGGTGAACAGTGGCATCTGATCTTCATGGTTCTAATCAGTAAAGCTCATAAAGGATATAATGGGAGTTCCAAAGTCTAGCATTTCTAAGAGATGCTGCTGACTGCAAACATGGTGTGCAAAGTTCACAGACAAAAAAAAAAAAATTCTGAAAATAATAGTTTGCATTCAGGGCTTAGGCCAGATGCCAGGAGTAGAGTACTGCTTATGCAAAACTATTTCAGAAATCTTTAGCTTTGAATTTACAGTATAAACATAATTTTAACTACTGTTTTAAAGCAGTAAGATGATTACTATATACTCTTTGTGGCAGATTTTAAAGCGACTACTTTTACTGCCTTCTTTAAATAGTTTCTGAAAAACAGTAGTTTGGTGCAAAAGAAGCAGTTATATATTGGAGCAAAGTGGAGACTGACAGAGACTTAAAGCAGATAGATGTGAGACTGATTCTGTATACATTCCCAACAAGGGACAAAGCTCACTTTATGGTCATTTTTCATACACAGCTGATGTGCAAATCATCTAAAGTATGTTTCATGCAACGCCTGATCTTCAGACACATTCATATGCTAGCAGCTCATTGAATCCCACTGGAGGGTGTTATGATTGTAGTTGCTGTAAAGCACTTAAGCTTCAAGGAAGAAGTGATTGGAGAATGACTTAAGTATTTTTTTAACTAACACACACACACAAAATCCTCTTTCTGAGATGTGTACTTCAAGCTTTGTTGATTCCAGGCTGTTAATATGCAACCTCCTCCTCCCCCGTCCAAAAAGATATTCCCTCCTTCTACTTTTAGTTCAATACTAAAATGACATTTCACAGTACACGGATTTAGGCAGTGACCCATTATCTCCCTGTATTCTGCAGCAGCAGTACATGAGCCAGCTCAACTTTTCAGTCCAGCTTAAAAGTGTTGCCCATTAACTAGACTTCCTCCGAGTCAGAGCAGATTGTGGGGTTGGTAGAACAATGATGTCGGGGCTTCCAGATCGGTTTGGCAGCTGCATTGTTCTCTGAGGGGAAGCCAGACACACTTAAGTCCCGCTCTCTTTCATAGGCTTTTGTTCATACCAAATTATTCTTTTGCTGTGCTAGTATTCATGATGGTATGTTAAAGGAGTGCATCCTAGCAACTAAAGGCCGGTTGCTAAGCAGCCTCACTTCCAATAGGGGTTTCTTGTTTGAGATTATTTTTTTTTTCTTTTTTTTCGATGTCACTCCTGTGAAGGCCACAGTGTTGGGTTTTTTAACTGTATCCTTTTATTGGGATATTGTTGTGATTTGTTACTTTCACTGTGCCATCGAGTGCATTACACTAGTTAATAAATCACTGTGTGAAAAGGTTCATTTCCTAAATTCTCCCTGTGTTTAATCTGTGGTGGTGCTTGAAAATCCTGAAGATTCAAGTGAAGAGAAAGTAATATTTCTTGGTACATGGCTTGAGAGTATTATAGCCCTACTACCTTATAACAAGATCAGATCTAAATAACAACTTGAATATTTTCTTTCCTGTCACTCTTGCTTGAATGAAGGTGTTGGAGATTTAAAGTCTTATGATATATGCATTTATTTATTTTAACTAGAAATGCTTAGGTAAAGCAAGTTTTTGTGCCCCATAGCTAAATAGCTCCACCACAGTGGAGCAATGTGGTGATGTCTTTGCACAGTGGTGATGTCTTTGCACTCTGCACCTACAGAATCTGCTTTTACTGAACCATGGACTAGATTTTTTTTGCTTGATTAACTCTAGTTTTAAGCCTTGATTAAGCCTTCTCCTATGTGTACTCTCAGATCTTTATTCTAAGAAGAGGGAAGTACTTTTAAAATACTAAGTCATTCTTAAATGCTAATATGTAAGTGAATGGGAAAGTTAATGTATTTGCTGACAGAAATTTTGGCTGTTCATGAGGTGTACCTGTAATTTCTATTAGTATAGATTAAGAGATTCTGTTTGACATAATGTTTTATCTCAGTTTATCCTCCTTGATGAAATTTGTGTCTGTCAAGTTCAAGTGAAACCATTTGCCTCTATATGTTGCTTTTACATTCTGCCTTGCAAGTTGGAAGTGTGAAAGAAGTCTTTGTTCCAGTCTTCTCTTGATGTAAATTCTTCTTTTTCATGGCAGTACAATTGGTCCATATGGTTCATTTTCATCTATGAGAGAATTTTTCTTTTACTTTTTTTTTTTTTAATTTGTTGAAGCAGTTAGCAAAGAAGATTCTTCTGTTTAAAAGCAGAAATTAAGGGAAAGAGAGGTAGCAATCTGCCTGCAAGTGCAGGTAGTAGAAGTAATGGTTGCAATGAAATGGGTAGCAAACTTCTGTATAGCTACCAAAAATTATGCAAATTTCCTCCAGAAAAACCGATGTGGCAAGCATACGAAGTCCAGAAAACTGCAACTTTTCTTCTTCATTTCTTTCTACATGGCTTCTATCTGTATATTTAGTTTTCATTTGGAGAAAGGCTTGCACAAGTCCAGTCAAAGAGTTGAAATCAGTTTTTAATTTTGTTGCCCTGTTGGCTTGATGAATGGTGTATTGCAGTCAGTGCAAAGACTTCCATTGGCTTCATTGGCCTTTAGATCAATCAGTGTCTCTAAGTGCTGTGTGTTAGCAGTACAGCACTCTGCTGAGAGCAGTTAGTCTTTCTTCACCTAATTATCACTCTGTAAGGGAATTCAGAAATAGCTTCTTAGGTCTTGCGTTATGTCTTATATTTGCCTAATAAGCCAGATAATTTACTATTGCACTAATTTTTTCTATTCAACAGAGATTAAAGCATTTAGTTTAGAAAGCGTTTCTAGGACTTGTATTTTGGAGCTGTATTTTTTTGTTGTTGTTACAATACTGTCTTAAGCAATAATAAATACCTTTGTTCCTTCAAGTCATGACAAGACTTCTGTCTGCATCACAGTAAGTAAACTTAGTGATTTTATTCCTAACCTTTCATAAACTCATTTCTAGCAATATATAATTTGAAACATTCATTTGTATATAATTTGAAACATTCAAAAAACTGTTGATCGGTTGGTTTTCTGCTTAGCTAAGGATATCTCTGAGGAATTTTCCCACCCCCCCCAAAAAAAGTTTAATAAAATTTTATTTTTTAAAAAAGGTAGTATATGTCTTCTGGGAGAGAATAAATGCAGTTCTGATGAAGAAGCAAGAAAATATGAAACAAGTAGTATGTATAACCAGTTGCAACATTTTTGTTCTCTCTTTAGGAATACGGAACACTTTATATTCAGGAATACAAGAAAAACAGCAAAGTGGAGTCAAGTACATGCAGCAGCTTCATGGGCTTGAAGGATCATCTGGGGCATGATTTAGGCCACCTTTATATGGGGAGCACAGGCACTCAAATAAATGCAATTGTACCTTGGTCAATGGCGGAGAAGCCAACGATGGATAAGGTTAATTCTAGGAAAGAAGATGCAGACAAGGAGGCATCTGAAGAGACTTCTGGAAGTTCCAGCTGTGACTCTGAAGAAAGCACAAATTCTGATAATGATTCAGAGAGACTGAATAATTCTGCATCAGAATCACATGTATTGCCTAAGACTCATCGACAGCTGTGCCGATCTCCTTGCTTAGAGCCTCATATACTAAAAAGAAATGAAATCTTACAAGACTTTAGGATAGAAGAGGCTCAGATAGTACCTAAGGAAGTCAAAAAGCCCCCTGATGTGGTGAAAGAATATCAAACCAAACTGGAGTTTGCACTTAAGTTGGGTTACTCTGAAGAGCAGGTTCAACTTGTACTAAATAAACTTGGTACTGATGCTTTAATAAATGATATTTTGGGAGAACTTGTCAAACTTGGGAATAAAACTGAGACTGATCAGACTGTAACTAATGCTAACACTAGTGTAATGCGTGAAGCGTCTTCCATAGAGTCTCAGAGGTCAGATTCTCCACTGCAGGAAGATGTGACAGAGGATGGTGACAACCTGAGGCCAATAGTTATTGATGGCAGCAATGTTGCAATGAGGTATGTGACCTTGAAGCTTTTGCTTTTATTTTCAAATGGAAACAGAATGACCTTGTCCCACTCAAGCACTGATGTTTGGTATAATTGCCTAGAATTGTATGCATGTTCTCTTCTAAGCATCTTTGTCTACCACACGTTCCAATCTTGTAATCAGGCTAGAGGTCTGCAAGAGTTCCATGGTTTGTACTCATAGGGTAATGCCAGCCTCCCTTTGTAGGCAGCTATCAAATGTTTCCTTCCCTCTGCCAATCAAGTACTTAATTAATTTTTAGTAGGTACCATTGCTGTGGGCAGTTTCTGTATCAAGTTACATACAGGAGGTTAAAGCAAATGTAACATTCCTTAAGGTTTTTAAGGGATAATTCTGTTTGGTAGGCTATTCTGTGATATCTAGCCTCTCTGTAAAATTGTGGTTTTTTATCACATTTGGAATTGCCAATAAGACCAGAGATTACTAATCTTTATACTTTCAGAGAGACATTCAGAGAGATGGTTTTTATATGGCTATATAAATGATTGAATGACAAACTGATTAGTAACTAATTGGGTAGCTCATAAGGATTAGCTAATTTCTAGCACCAGGGTTTAGAAGGTCAGTTTTAGTCTTTTGATAAATTGATGTGGTTTTTATTAGCTTAGTAATAAAAGTACATGCAAGACATTTCTGGGCAAAAGGCCCAGGGTTTTTTTAGCTCCTAATCAAGTCAATTACCTTTAAAGGAGGCTTTTTAAAATGAAGCTTTTTAAAAATTAAACTTAAATACAGCTCTTATTTTTGTGGATAGGTTTTGTTTATTTAAGCCCATGTGTTAGCCCATAAGGAAAGGATATTAGTTCTTTGTTAATGGGGTATTCCTATGAGTTCTTTCCACCTGATGTGTCATTTTCAACTTCAGCTTTAAAGGAAGTATGTCCAGTTGAACAAGCACTGTTCTGGTATTCAACCAAGAAGTTATCCAGGGAATTATAAATTGGATTTGGATTAAATTTCACATAAATCCAAAACAGTTGTGTAAGTGCTAGCTAGTTAACACAGCTCAGAGTTGGTGGGTGGATGTAGATTCAACTTCTCCCACAAACTGCACTAAACCCATTCACTACAACAGAAGTAGCTCCAGGTCAGACACTTCCCTTTAATGTTTATCAGCTGGTAGCAGAAATATTTAGGACCTGCCTTCCTATGCGCGAATTACTTTCTTGACCACCTACCCAAAATGAGCCCAAATATGAATGCGTGCTACAGGGTCTTAAAACAGATTAAATGAATTAAGATAGCAGTCTTTCTGTTTCCAAGAATCAAATGAACAGAGCTTTACTTGTTTTCTACCAAATTTAATCACAAAATTATTCAGTTTGGAAGGGACTTCTGGATATTCTCTAGTCAGTCCCCTGCACAGATCAGTGTCAAATCAAGGCTATGCCAGGTTGGGTTTTGAAAGTCTCATTCTCTGGGCCAGTGTGTGAATGCCCTCACTGTAAGAAAGTTTTCATTATGTTTAAACAACATTTCTTATTTTCCACCCAGTTTGTGCCCATTGCCTCTTGTCCTGTCACTGGACACCAGTGAGAAGTCAGTTTCTGTCTGCTTTATTCCCTCCCATCGGGTTTTTATACACATGGGTAAGTTCCCCCTGATCCTTCTCTTCTTTAGTCTCAGCTCTCTCAGCCTCTCCAGTCCCATGATTACCTTTGTTGTCCTTCACTGGACTCTCTAATATTGTCCATGTCTGGTTTACACCGGGTAGCCTAGAATTAAACCTAGCACTCCAGATGTGCTTCACCAGGAGTGAACAGAGGGGAAGGATCACCTGCCTCAGCATGATGCCAACACTTTTCCTAATGCAACCCAGGAGGCTGTTGGCCTCCTGTGCTGCAAATATACAGTGCTGTCTCATACTCACCTTGATGTTCACCAGAAGCCCAGGGTCCTTGTCTTTGCAGTTATTTTCCAGTTGGTTGGCCCCAACCTGTACTCATGCTCAGTGTTAGTCCTTCCCAGGAGGGGACTGACATTTCCATCTGTTGTATTTGCTGAGGTACCTGTTGGCCCATTTCTCAGTTCTGCCAGAATCCCTCTGAAGAGCAGTACACAGGAATAGTGTGTTCCCCTCAGTGATGCATCCTTTACAAACTTGCTGAGGGTGCACTCTGTCCCATTATCTACATCATTAAAGATGCTAAGCAATGCATGCCCCTTTGTCAGTCCCCAGTGTACACCAGTATTGATTGGCCTCCAGATGGGCTTTGTGCCACTAATCATAACCCTTTGAGTGTTCAGTCAGATTCCAGTCTACCTCTCAGTCCTCTTGTCTTGCCTGTACTTCATTAGTTTGTCAGTTAAGATGATATGAGACAGTGTCAAAAGCTTTGTTATAACCACAGTAAACAGCATCTACTGCTTTCCTAATTCACAGAGCCAGTGATCTCACCAAAGGCTATGAGGATGGGCAAGGTTATTTCCCCTTCAGAAATCCATGCTGACTGTTCTGGTCACCTTCACCCAATCTGCATAATTTGTTAGGAATGGGCCTTCAGGGGGATTTGATCCATCAGCTGTGAAGGGATCAAGGTGAGGCTGATTAGCCTGTAGTTCCTTGAGTTATCTTTCTTGCCTTCCTAGAAGATTAAGGGATATTTGCTGCATTCTAGTCCTTAGGAACATCCTCAGTAACCTTTTAAAGATTACCAAGCATGGCCTCACAATGTCATCAGCCAGCTCCCTCAATACCCTTGAGTGCATCCCATCAGGACCCAGGAGCATGGTAGTGTCCCATTTCAGTGTTCCCTAGCCTCTGATTATAGAAAATTATGTTATGTCACCTCTACCCGACTTCCTGCACACCAGAGTGGACCAATCTTGAGCTTGGCAGAGGTAATAGTTGAAAATCAACCAGATCTCCTGGGCCCCTCTTCTCTCCAGGGACATATTATGTGGTAATCTCCTAAGCAGGCCAAAGTCTGCTCTCTTGAAGTCTGGGTTTGTGATCCTGCTTTTTGCCTTGCTCTTTCTTCACAGGATTCTACCACTCATGGCCACTGCTGCCAAGGCTACCCTGGCCTTCCCATCTCTTGATTCTTCCTGCTTTATGAGGTCCAGCAGGTTCCATCACTGAGTCCTCAGTCACCTATGTTAAATTACCACCAGTGCACTCCATAAACTTCCTGGATTATTCATGCATTGCTGTGTTAGCTGCCTTGTTGGCAAAGACACTTCTACTCTGCTTTTGCTCAGTCAGTGGCAAAGATGTTCTCATTCTGCTTGGTCAAGCAGACTGCAGTTTTTCCTAGAAACCAGTCCTTGAAAGATGGTCCCATGTTTTTAAAAGATCAGACCCTGTTGCTGACACCAGCTGTGCAACGA
The DNA here is from genome assembly GCA_023637945.1 of Phaethornis superciliosus. Classification (NCBI taxonomy): domain Eukaryota; kingdom Metazoa; phylum Chordata; class Aves; order Apodiformes; family Trochilidae; genus Phaethornis; species Phaethornis superciliosus. The sequence continues at coordinate 179,839,203 of JAJQWJ010000001.1, read as the reverse complement.
GTTGCTTTTCATAGAATCATAGAATCATAGAATCCTAGGGGTTGGAAGAGACCTCGAAAGATCATCTAGTCCAACCCCCCCTGCCAGAGCAGGGCCACCTAGAGTACATCGCCCAGGAACGTGTCCAGGCGGGTTTTGAATGTCTCCAGTGAAGGAGACTCCACAACCCCCCTGGGCAGCCTGTTCCAGGGCTCTGTCACCCTTACAGTAAAAAAATTTTTTCCGATATTCAACTTGAACCTCCTATGCTTCAATTTACACCCATTATCCCTTGTCCTATCGCTGGTCACCACTGAGAAAAGCCTAACTCCATCTCCCTGGCACTCACCCCTTACATATTTGAAAACATTGATAAGGTCACCCCTCAGTCTCCTTTTCTCCAAACTAAAGAGACCCAGCTCCCTCAGCCTATCCTCATAAGGGAGATGCTCCACTCCCTTAATCATCTTAGTAGCTCTAAGCATCTCTCATTTCATTCTCATTTCATCAGCATCTCTCCTTTCCCCTTTAACAAAATAGACAATAGTAAATACGCACTTTATTTTAAAGTTTTTCAGCCTTAACATGTAAAAAGAACAATGTTGAAAGGAGTGGAGGAGATACAGGAATTTGCTTGCAGTTCAGACAGTCTTGTTCAAATTCCTGCATCTAAGTGTCCAAGATCATTGGACGAGAAACTAACCTGTAAACTGACACAGTCTGTTCTCTTCATTCCTCTCTGCTTTTCTAAGTTGTGGCCTGTGAGCTCACTTTGGAGTTGCTAACAGGAAACAGACACCTGCCCTAAGCAGGGCTGGAGTTAGTCTTTCAAGAGATACTCTTGGGAATACATTCTCACAGAAAAGGGTGGACTGTAGTGTATATTCTTACTCTCATCTTGTAATACACGTACTTGATGATACCATTTACTGTTAAAAATGTTCTAGATAAAACCTGCTATTTCTCCTTTGGGGTATGTATTTAATGGGAGTGGGAAATTTTGTGGAGAAGGTTGAGGTGAATGATGTCCAATAATAGAAGTAGGATGAACCATTTTATGGTTCCCAGAAGGATCAAGCACTATATGCTGCCTTGTCTCTCCATTGCACAACTAATTAGGAATGCAGTTTCACAGAACACCTAATGAGTGACACAGAGGGACTTAATTTCAGCCTCGTCTCTATCTTACCACCAGCAATGCTTTCCTCCCTGCATCTTGTCTGGTGACTGTGCCTGCAAAATCATTTGATTCAGCTTCCTCATTCAAAAAGGATTATTTGCCTGTTTGACCTGTAAATGAAATCCCATGTTTTTGTGGTTGGGAGAACAGCTAGGTCTGACACAAAGGAGGAAGGATATATCTGATTATGTGACTGGATGTTCGTATTTGTGCAACTGGCTGCATCCAGTCAAGTGGTAGTGGGTGGATTTGTGTTCCTTGAGGGGAGCACAGATCAAGGCTTGGCACAGAATAATTTACTCTGGCCAGCTATAGCCAGCATGTCTGGTGGTCCAGTCTATTTCATAGAATCATAGAATTGGCTGGGATGGAAGGGACCTCAGAGATCATCAAGTCCAACCCTCGATCCACTACCGCTGCAGCTGTTACTTAAATTTTTTTACTACTCTTGTTCCAGACAAGCTGCTTTAGCACGTTTGGAAAGCTTACCTTATACTTGTCATTTGTGCCTTAAACTGAAAAAGGTTGATCAGAAGCATCTTGTGTGTTTCAAGTTTAAGACTCCAATACTGGCTAAAGAATATGAACTGATTAAAGTTTTCAAAACAAAGCAAACACCCCCTTTCACCTCAATAGCAGAAAGTTGGCTGTTGCAGGCTATGCCTTGAAGAATTGCCACTTAGTTTCTATGCAATGCTTCAGTCTGGTCTTGTTCTTTATTATCCTTGTTTTCATGATGTTGAGTTAATCCTTTTCCCATAGAGGAAAGATAACTACACATATAAGTGTAATAACACCAAAATCTTTTGTGGAGGGGTCTTTCATTGGAAAGGTCTGATTTTTCTCTATGTGTAAACTTAAAATCAGAGCTGAACAGCAAATTACATAATCCTCTAGAGCCACTGTGGAGATTGATAGATGCTTCCCACAGCTGAGAGTCAGGATTAAGGAACAGGACCACAGATTCAGTCATGCCACACCTGAGCACTGACCTGTTAGATTTCCAGAGAACTGTGTAGTTCTATCCCTGCTTCATAAGGTGGGGACTGTTTTGCATGTAGGTGATGATGTTATAATGCAATTGCTTTATTTAGAACCTTAGTCCATGCAAATATGAAAGGCATTTGTCCATTCACAAAAAATGCACTCAGGACCTTAGTGTAGCATGCAAGGCGCTGATACTAGGTGGGTAACGCATTTCAGTCAGTAGTAGTAGAGTATCCCTGTCTGATGAGATTTAAGGTAACTGAAGTTTTCCCTTTGCATAACAGAGACAGACAAAAGTAAATGAACTGTAGCAACAGCACATTAGCTCTTCACCTCTATTTCTGTCTGTTCTCCAGTCTGTTCTTGGACCTGCTCTTCACGAATCCCTGGTTTCCCCAGCTGAGCCTCCACAGTCTGGAATGGAGGAGAGAAGATCTTGTTTCAATATGAGGCACCAGAGGGAATTGAGGTTCTCTTTTTGCCTCTTTATTTTAAGACTTCCCTTTACTGCTGAGGTTAGGAGAGAAAAAGTTCCTTCTGAGAAGAGAAATATACTGGAGCATATCTGCACAGTCCTTTTCTTTTTCAAGGATAAGGACATTGCCAAAAATTGGTTATTGCAGTGATACTTTTCTTTGCTGGAATCAAAGGAGTCTTGCTGCCACCAAGAAGTGAGGAATAATGAACAGTTGTTGGTTACAAAGCCACTGTCAAAATTATAACTTCTTATTAATTTGCTTCTGTTACAGAGCACGTGGCTACCCTGGGTGCCTTTCAGGCTTCCTTTGCCAACAATGAAAAGAATGAGTTTCAAATTTTACATAAATGCATATAAAACTTTATCTCGAAAACATGTGGGCAAAAAAAAAAGTCTACAGTGCTTACAGAGAGCATAACATGAAGATAACCCTAAGAGGCAAATCATTGGATATTTGACATGTTGTACTACAATTTTTAGACAACCACTTCTGGAATTATATAGGCAAAATAACTGAGGTGTTTTGATCACAAGCCATGTGAGTTTGCAGGTTGAAATCAATGAATCTTGTTTTGTGCAATCAGGTTTTTCTGAAAACTTCACGCTTAGGATTCTCATGCTGTGGAGGTGATGCTCTTCTGTCTCCCCCTCTGGAAAACCTTGGCTTATATATTCAAACGGTGTTTGATAGTACTTAATTGTACAAGAGAAAACACAGTGCAAGATAACCATTACATGCTAAGTTTTATTTGTGAGAGAAAGATGCTGATTTGGGATGGTTGGGGTTTTTTAGTTTAATACACTCCCACTTAAGGCAGATACTTTACAGTTTTCTTACAACTTTCATGCCCAGCCATCCTTCCTGCTGTGAGTATTCTAGGTGCTTTGGTGGCATCAGAAACATACACCTGGGCCTGATGAATGTGACAGAGACCCCAGTGCCATTCAGGAGTTGGCGTTCAGCTAGGGGAAGTATGAGATAGCCAAAGCTGCCTACCCAGCATTAAACATCTGTGCTTAGGTAACTGAGCCTTGTCCCCAGGTGTGAACTCTTAGGCAGGTCATTTGGCTGTAGTAAAAGTTTTGCTGATACCCTGTCTACATAGAAATTTTTACACAACTGCAAACTGTGTCAACCAAAGAATGGTTTGGTTGTCTTATCTATGCCATGTGTAGTTTTGTAATGCCAATTTAATTGCATATGCATTTTAACAAACTAACAATTTAGCACTAGCCTCTGGCATCAGCCTTAGCATTTAGCATTGGCATTAGCCTCTTCTTAGACTGTTGCTGTGCTTGGTAGACATTATGTCTTTGTACCTTGACTGAGGAGTTCATCCTTCAGTGGCACCATCTGTCTCGTTTCTTAGGTTATTTTGAGAAGTCTCTGTAAGGAATAGATACAGATATTTCTTGAACAAGTAACAATCATGTGGGTAGGAGATTGTCACTGGCAGCTCTGAGTGTAACTTCTCTTCGCCTGTTTTGACCTCTCACTGCTGAGTGCATGACTTGTTTGGTCAGACACTTGCATGCAGTCAGGCTGGCAGCCACACTTGCCATGGTCCTTAGAGTGCCCTGATGGTGGAATCCCTACAGATGAAAGATGTTTTGGAAAGTGTTACAGCTTCCCAGGCTTTTTAAATTCAAAGGCTTCAAAGCACTTGAGTAATTTGTAATGGAAAAAAAGTAAACAAACAACATTCGGGAACTGTTTCATCCACTTTGTGTCAGCAGCAAAATACATACGTAGCGAACAAATCTAAGTCTGATAGAAGGCCTGGATTACTGAGAAGGGCTTTGGATTGACTTCTTTCTGTGATTAGGAAATCAGTAGAGCTTTAATTAATAAACAAATAGAAGGGGTGAGGCTAATGGCAAAAGTAGGCTGCCAGCATAGTGAGTCACTGAGATGATACAAGGTGGAAACTTACCTCTATATACTATGGACTCTATACACTGTTTTCGTCCTGTGACTTGACAGAAGAAAATAGTTTGGCTACTCTAAATTTATCAGGCAAATTTGTGTGTAGTTTTGTATTTTCTTCTAATGTTTTTACATGGGAAATACCTTAATGTGCCCAGATTTCAGTTGTATTAAAAAAAACCCTGGATGGGTATTGCAGCAGACATTGTTTTAGACCTCAGCCCTAACCTCTCTTGTCATTAATGTGTATGTTTTCTGTAGCTTTCAATATCTGAGAGCTCTGTGTTGGTTTGAATATTGCATTAGAGCATGCCAGAAATCTTGCAGCTGCTGTACATAGTGCTTTAGGAGTGTATACCTCCACTCTTTTCAAGACAGTCACTTGAAAATCTATCTTAGGGGCTGTGAAGATGACAGAAAAAATGAAAATGTTTTCATCAGATGTTTTATCACTTTCTCACCTAGCTCACCTAGCCTTGAAAATACTTGATATGTTTTTGCTCAGGAAATGTTACACTACTTTTGTCATTAAAAAATAAAACCACAACTATAAACTGGTCAAATATAAAAGTGGTGATAGAAAGAATCATTCATACATGGTATGATAGAGAAATAGATACTTTTTAAGGCATATACTTTATATTTCTTCCACTAAGGGTGGTAGATCAAACACAGTCAGCAAGCAGAACCCAAGCACTATGCACCAGTGTCTTACCCAGGCTACAGCTGTCATCCTGACTGATTTGAGCTTTCACATACTTCCAATAATTCAGAAGAGATTTTTAAAATAATGGGGTTTTTTATAACAAAATACAAACATTTCTTCTCTTTTTTGCAACTAATCAGAAAGAAAAAAAGTCAGAAGCAGCAGCATGATTTGTCTCTTCACCATATGATGTATCATAAAGCTGATGAAGCACCAAAAGGAGAGCATCAAATCTACATGACAACAGCACAGAAGAAAAGAAAAAATTTTAATTGGACATCTTTTTCACAGACCTTCTCACTAATCATTTAAACTTTTAGGAATTTGTATCCACTCAGGAACCAGCTTAGGCATGTGTCTAAAAAGGAGTGGGAAAAAAAGCGAAGATTTATACAAGCTACAAATCCACTTGCTCAGCAATGCAGAAAAACTAGTATATATTATAATGCATTTCCTATTTCTGTTTTGTGGAGTTTAAGTGTATTTCAAATTTCTGGTCTGGATGAGTGAGTTTAATAGTCTTTATTAGGCAAAGAAAACTAAGGAACTGAACTTCCTAGTCCTTCCTCTGCCTTTTAAAAGGGTAGCTTGAATTCCAACCTCATGGAAAGCAATAGGCAAGAATGTCCATTTCTTCAGTGGCCAGGATTTAATTCCAGAAATTATCTCCCAGACTTAAGGGAACAAACATACTGTTACTAAAATGCAGTCTAATGCAACACTTACTCGCTGACAGGAGCAAAAAGTGGCTTTATACATTTGAAACCATGGAGATTGTTTAGAGTAATAACAGTGTAGTGATTCCACTGGAATTTAGTAGCTGGACCAAGCCCTTCCTGGCTGTTTTAAAATGGATTGCAATATTTTTGTGGTTGCACACGGTCTGATGATAGCATGCACAATCATTTCTGGTATCAGGCTTTGCAGAGGAGGCCTGAGGGCTGCCCACTGGGCACTGAATGCTCACCCCGTGTCCTGATTTGGTGGTGTTGTAGAGAAATGCAATTAGACTTTCTTTGCATGTGTCTTGTAAGTGTGACATATCTGTGTGTAGTTGGTTTCTAGTTCCTGGGAAGGTATGAAATATACAAAGATACTCCTCTTCCAGACAGACAAGCACAAGTAATTGTATAATACAAACCAGTGCCTAGGAAGAATATTGCTATATGTTTTATTAATACAGTGTTACTACAATGTAATAGTGTATTACATTATGGTCTTGTACAAAACAGGGAATGTGTTTTTTGAAGAGGCCTATAACCATAGCTAAACAAGATACTGAGATACATAGATGTCTTGCTTCTGACAATATTTTTACTTTAGCTCCATATAGGCACTGAAGATGGACTTAAACTATCCTTGGAGTACCCTGTACTGAAATATACAAATTTTGATTATTATGGACAGCAATAATTGCAATATCTTAGTTCTTTATTATGTTTCCATAAGATGAAATAGTACAGTTCCTCATTTAAATCCAGATAATGGTAATGGGCTCTTTTTTATTTATTTTGGTTTTTATTTGGGGCCCGTGACCTTCAACAGAGCTGAGGATGGTGCTTTGTGAGATGTGTTAGCCAGAACTCATTTTCTCTCAGCACCTAGACACTGGTGAACCTGTGCACCAGCTCCTTCGCAGGCTTCTGGAACCTGAACAACGTGTCAGAATTTTTCTCTTTTACTGTGGAGCTTCATGCATTGCACTATTACTTGAGCACCCTAAGTGCAGCAAGAAATGATGGTCCTAAAAAAGAAAGTTTTAAAATAACTTTCTGGTGATTTTCTTTCCTTCAAAATATGCAAGTTGGAGGAACTTGGAGGATCCCTATGGCTCCCTGTCATCATACCGTCCTCTTGCACAGAGGAAAAAAATGTCTTTTACCTTTCTGGAAAGCAGATTGTGGCCTACTTGCTATACACAAAAAGCCAAACAAGCAAAAGGCAACAGCTTGCTGCCATCCTTGTGTTTCTTCTGCTACATATTGCTGTGGGGTTGGGAGAGACCTCACAAAAGTTGCTTGTCTCCTCCTGTTCCAGGAGAACCCAGGCTGGCCCAGAGGAGACATCTGACGTTTTTTGCAAAGTATGTAGTGAGAGGACATTTCAGAATCCATAAGCCTATCCCACTGGTCAGTTAGAAAGCTGCTTTTAACATATTGTTTAACTGCTCCTTATGCTGGTTGAGGACTTTTCTGCCCTTACCCAGTGGGACTGTGGTGGGTCAATTGTGGCTGGCACATAAGAACCCACCCATTTGGATGGTCACTCTCCCCACCAGCAAAACTGGGGAAGAATCATAGAATTGTGATAGTTGGAAAACACCTTTAAGATCAGCAAGTCCAACTGTCAACCCAGGAAAATTCACCATGCCCACTACAGCATGTTCAGAAGTGCCACATCTACAGTTTTTTAATACCTCCAGATATGGTGACTGCACCACCTCACTGGGCAGCCTGTTCCTTACTCTCTCAGTAAATTCTTCCTAATATCTAGTGTAAACCTCCTCTGGTGCAACTTCAGGCCATTTCCTCTGGTCCTGTCATTATTTACTTGAGACAGGAGGCCAACACCCCCTTCCCTGCAACCTCCTTTCAGATAGTTGTAGAGATCGGTAAGGTCTCCCCTCAGCCTCCTCCAAACTAAACAATCCCAGTTCCCCCAGTACCCCAGTTCCCTCACATGACTTGTTCTCCAGACTCTGCACCAGTTTGGTTGCCCTTGTCTTGACACACTCCTGCACTTTGATGCCCTTGTAGTGGGGCCCAGAACTGGACACAGTATTCAAGGTATGGCCTCACCAGTGCCGAGTATGGGAGGACAATCACTGCCCTACTCCTGCTGTCCACACTATTCCCAATAAAGAAAATGGATCAGAGAAAATGGAACAGGAGCAAGGAAGCTCATGGGTGAAAATAATGACAAGAAAATCCGTCAAGTACTGTTGCGTGTCAAACGGACTCAAAATGGGGAATTTAAGTTATTACCAGTTACATAATTGTTAATTACTGATTCAGATAATGGGAAACAAAAATGGCAAACGTAATAATACTCACAGGAAAAACATCTATCCTCTCCTTTTCCCAGGTTTGTTTCACTCCAGACACCTCTCCCTCCCCCTGTCATGGTTGCAGGTGACAGTGGGTCCCTGCAGAGAGACAGTGACAGGCAACAGGGGTTGTGCCCAGGACGTGGCTGTTTCTGCTGTTCCTTCCTTTCATATTTGTCTTCCCGTGATCCCTCTGGGGGTATAGCTGCTCCCCTTGGAGCACCTCCTGCTCTGGGCTTGGTGTTCCCTCATTCCATTTTCCTCCATGGTGGAGCTGACTGGAACTGGGCATGCCAGCACAGGCAGGCCCTGACCTTTTCTTGCAGAGACTATGCTGCAGTCCCTTGCTACCAAAACTTTTCCACAGACACCCAGTGGTTGATTGCTGTCCTCTGTGTTCATTACCTCATACATATTGAAGATAGTTTTGTTCTTCCACAGACTGACTTTTTTTTTTTTTCCTCTAAATTAACTAAATGCGCTTCCTTCAGCCTTTTCCCATAGGCCTTTTTTTCACTTTATTTTGGGTTCTTTCAAGTTCCTCTGTGTCTTTTGTAATATGTCTGGCCCAAAAATTGATGTAGAAGTTGCCTGAGGACTCATTTGCCTTTAGAAAATGACCTAATTGTGTCTCTCACCTTAACTGAGACAGATATTGCACAACAGACGCACACCTTTTGTTTTGCTTGTGTCTGATCCCTTTCTTCTGAACTGTCTCTCCATGGGTTTTTTTTAATACACAATTAATTTCTCATTCTAAAGTGCAGTACTAAGCAAATTCTCTGTTTTGTCATGTAGATTTTGGATAGTCTTTTCCATTTCCCTAATCCCTGCAGAATGCCTGCCAACCCTTAGGGCTTGGAGTCCTCTTTTCTCGTTCTCTGTTCAGATGGGACTCCCAGAGGTCCTGCAGCTGGAATCTGCTGCCTCATCCCCTGTTGCCACGTACACCAGCACTGACTACTCATCTGACAGCATTTCCCAAACACATTGCACTCTTTCATACAGGTGTTTCAGGCCTCCTGTATTCCCCCCATCAAGTTTGTGGTGCCTGATACCCTCCATACTTTTGATTGGACTATGAGGATTTTTAATACTGCCTGCTTATTTTTTCCCTTAGCTGTCAAATCCCTGTATAGATGCTAAAAATATCCAGCAGATTCAGTATCCCTCTCCAGCACCATTTTGCAAGCAATGGTAATATATGGGCAGGCTCAGACTGACTCCCAGTTGCCTTTAGAAACCATGGAGCAAGTGAAGAGCATGACTGTGACATCCGTGTTTCACTGTGCTCCATTTACAGTCATAGCAAAGAGCAAAGTCATTATAAGAAATTTTAATGTGTGTTTCAGTCACGGGAACAAAGAAGTATTTTCTTGTCGAGGAATCAAATTGGCTGTAGACTGGTTTTTGGAAAGAGGCCACAAGGATGTTACTGTGTTTGTGCCAGCCTGGAGGAAAGAACAGTCAAGACCTGATGCACTTATCACAGGTAAGCTCAGTTCTGCCTTTGCTTGTTTGATATTTTGCACACCATGAGTGCTGTTGCTCAAATGAACAAATCTTTAAACATGAAAGACTATAATAGAGTATCTGTGGTGTAGTAACTTCATTGAAATCTTCAGGGAGAAAAAAGACAAAGCAATGCCCTCTCTCAGGTCCTCCTTGGACCTGATACTCACCTGATAAATTTTCCATTAATGTTGCTGTTTATTTGTTGAATAACGTAATTGCCAGTTTTAAAAAATGTTACACCCATCTAGCATTGGCCCCTAAATGGTTTGAAGGTAGTGATTAGCTGGGTGATCTTCCCCGTGAGCAGGTAGTGCCAGGCTGGCCTGTCTGCCAGTCAGCATCAGTGAGTCCTCACCTGTGCTGGGGTTACAGGCATTCTCCTGACAGAAAGGGAATGGTTCCCCTCTTCATCATCTTCATCAGAGGTATTAACAAGTCAGAAGCTTTTGAAAATTTTAATTTTGAATGTGTTTATCTAGGAAAAAAAAAAACAAAACTGGTGTAGATGCATTAATTTCTTGAACAAACTAATTGATTCTTTGTGAAGGCTGGAGAGTCATTCTCCCTTTGCCCTAAAGCTGAAGCAGAGGAGAATTCAGGGTTAAGTATCCTGGGATTCAGGGGGGTGGAGTAGTAAGTTTTTGTTGTTTTGGGAAGTGGGGGGGTTTGCTTGGTTTGGTTTTGTTAACTATAGCTACCTTTAAAGGCAAGGAAGCTTTTGAGAGTAGTAGCCATGGCTTCTAAAAGAATATGGATATTTGATTACCATGTACATTTTCAAGTATCTGGAAGGATCTTCACATTTGATTTGCTTGGTTGCTACTAGAACATACCATGTTCAATCACAAAATTTTTGGAAAGCTGCAATTCTACCCTCATCACCAGCAACACGGAGTCTTTCTCTTGAAGGCATTCTCTTTAACTGTACTAGTATCTGAGAAGAGCATTGGCTAAGTAATAAAGATTTGGCTATTTAGAAAAAAAAATGAGGCATTTGATAGAGCTATGGATAGGACAAGAAGCCTCAAAAGATATTTGAAGAAAGTAGCAAGACTTAGAATTGGCTGGTTGCCTAGCAATGAAGAATCAGTTTGCCATATGTCATCATGGAGCTTGAAAATGGGAGGAATATCAAAGAAGGTTATTGTATCTTGTGTAAAACAGAGGTTCTTCAGTTTTCTCACCAGGATGCAGGGAGCCTGTTTGCTGCTTGTCTTGAGAAATACATTGTGCTGATACTCCCATTTCCAGAGGTATGCACCTGAAATATGCAGCCACATAGAATTTTTAACAAGTATTAGATGACCAAAGTGAGGATGGTTCTAGACTGTCAGTATTGGTGAGAAGCTTCTTGGATTAAACAACAGCTGCATCTTATTGTTGCCTGCTAATCATCACATAGCAAATACTGTTGTTTTTAGTGGGCAAAATAGTCACTTTTCATTACAGTCTTATACATCATGTACCACTTGGCCAGGTGGGGTTGTGAATACAAAGACGTTGGTTATAATTTAGAACAATTTCTACTAAGCAGATAAATGCTTGTGTCAAATACATTGTTTCTTTGTAATATTAATCTTGTATTTCTTCCTGTTGAATCTTTTTTTTCCTAGATAGAATGTAAGTTTTTTCTTCTTTTGCTGAAACATTCCATAGTGTTTAAAACCACCCTTTCAACTAGGAGGTTGAAAGAGGAATTTTTCTTAGAATCATGGAATGGTTTAGGTTGGAAGTGAGCTTAAAGATCATCCATTTCCCAACCCCCTGCCATGATCAGGGACACCTCCCACAAGACAAGATTGCCCCATCCAACCTGGCCTTGAACACTTCCAGGGAGAGGGCATCCACAGCTTCCCTGGGCAACCCATTCTTCAACACTGTCACAGTAAAGAATTTATTCCTAGTATCTAATATAAATTTGTAGCTTAAAATCAGTCCTTCTCCTATCACTGCATGCCCTTGTAAAAAGTCCCTCTCCAGCTCCACTGTAGGCTTCCTTCAGGTTTTGGAAGGTCTCCCTGGAGGCTTCAATTTATTTTGAACCACAGCTACATGAACAAGGTCCTCTGTGTTAGTCTTGGTGTGGGGCAGAAGATTTTTATTTGTTTGTTGTTTTTTTTAAAAAATGATTGCCAGTTGATTGCTGACTGTAACTTCAAATGTCATATTTCAGACACCTTGTGCTGGACTATATCCATTTAAGACGTGTTTTGTCCAAAATGCTTGGATTTTATTCCTCAAATCTAATGTCTTTGGAGATGAAACAACCATTATTTTCATCTTGTTGTTTTTCTTTTTAACTTTTGATTCTCATTCCTTGTAGATCAAGAAATCTTACGTAAATTAGAAAAGGAGAAGATTCTTGTGTTTACCCCATCCCGACGAGTGCAAGGGAGAAGGGTGGTGTGCTATGATGACCGATTTATAGTCAAGTTGGCCTTTGAGTCAGATGGCATCATTGTATCTAATGATAACTACAGGGATCTAGCTAATGAAAAGCCTGAATGGAAGAAGTTCATAGATGAACGCTTGCTGATGTATTCATTTGTTAATGACAAGTAAGTCATGCTGTCTTTCTGTGTGCCACTAAAATTGTTGAGGGGAAGAACGTTTGAAGACTTGTATGAATTACTTGTCTTACACCCAAGTCATTAGGTACATGTAGGAAAGCAGGAGGAATAGATGACCAGACCATAGTTGATTATTTGGTCTTCTGATTAAAAGTACTCAAGCTCTGTTTTTTGTAGAGCTTTTTTATAACAATGTCTTTTTATCTTTTTATGCTGATTTTTTCTCCTTTTGGTGTGTACCAAAATATATACATATATGCCATACTTGCTGCATCCTATGGTGTAATGTTCCAATTCTCTTGATGCACTGAGTGCCTGATTTTTTGAGTGCCTGTGGTTAGACTCCAAAATGCTAGAGCCATAGAAAAACTCATGTTGGAATGAGCCTCAAGAGGTCTCTAGTTTGACTGGCTGCTTAGATCCATCTGTGGTATCTTCATACCCCAGCATACAGATAAACTGAAGTTACTATTGGTGGCTTCTTCTAGCAGGTAGGACTCTACTGTTCCAAGCAGACACTTGTATTTGAGTGTCTAAATACTGGTGCGAGAGTCCTAGACAATGAATACAGTTTTGCAAAGTTAGTTGTGGCATTTTAAGAAATTGCTGCCTTTAGGAATGGGTTGTGTGCAGCCCTGCTTTGCCACAGAGCAGTCAGCTGAGCTAGACTGAAGGTGTCTGAAGCAGCCTCGAGGTGTCCATACAGTATATTTCTGTGACTTATCTCTCAGGCAGCACCTGGAGCAGGAAGGTGGCCTTTCAAAACAGTTCTCAAAGTACCCAGGTTTAAAAATGTCAGCATGGCACATTGTGGTGTAGGACACAGTCATGAGGTGCTTGATCATTGTATGAAATTATGAAAAGGCTTGTTTGGTTCCATCAGACCTTTTCTTTTTTCTTTATAGATTTATGCCTCCTGATGATCCTCTTGGGCGCCATGGTCCAAGTCTGGACAATTTTCTTAGGAAGAAGCCTATTGTGCCAGAACATAAGAAGCAACCGTGTCCATATGGTAATTTAATTTAACTTGCCAGTTTTCTGTGCTGCTGGCACTGGGGACCAACTCCAGCTTCATTTTAACACTGCCAAAAATAAAAGCTTTTAAACAGAGGTTTTTACATTATTGTCTTAGCCTGAGAATGGTTAAAATGCTGAGCTGATGGTGGAAACTGAAGTGATTTTTTTTCATGTGCTAGTTAGAGAACATTTCTGTCGACTAATGGAGCAACTTCATTAATGATTTGTGTGAGTAGATCTAAAACTGCACATAAATTTTGCAGGGTCCAGAAAGCCCTTCTAATGTGATTTGGTCGTAAGACATCGAAGTTTTATTCAGGAAAATTGATTTACCTGTCTGGAGTTCAGCTACTTAAGCATGCCTATGGGCACACCAACATCTTGACTGAACTGAAACCTGCCAGACTGACAACTCTTTGGACTTTTCTGTTAAATTTTCTGCCTGAATAGCTCCTTGCCCTAATACAGCAGGTGTGTACAGATACACTGACAATGTTCAGCTCAAAACATGTCTGGACATGTTGGTCTGCGTTCCTAGAGCACTTGGTACAGCACTCTACCAGTGTTTCTTTTTCTCCCCCCCCAAAAAAAGGGAAGTTGTTAGACCTTACTGTGTCCTGCACAAAACCATTTGCAAGCTCTTTCAAATCATCAGTAAAACTTCAAATGAGGGACATTTCCATTGTTTGATGATTAACAGATTTTGGTTGAAGTGTTTTTTCATTCAATTGTGTTTGTATTAATAGGGAAGAAGTGTACCTATGGACACAAATGCAAATACTATCATCCAGAAAGGGGAAATCAGCCTCAGCGATCTGTAGCTGATGAACTTCGTGCCATGTCTAGAATCACAGCTGCCAAAACTACAAGTGAAGGAGGACTGGTAAAAAGCAATAGTGTTCCCTGTAGCACTAAAAATGATGGCACTTCTGAGCTGAAACGCGCTGCTCCAAAGAGGCAATCGGATCCTAGCATACGGACTCAAGTCTATCAAGACTTGGAGGAAAAGCTTCCCACCAAAAACAAATTGGAAACCAGGTCTGTACCTTCTTTAGTTAGCATACCAAGTTCCTCTGCTGCCAAACCCCAAAGTACTGCACCTTTAACTAATGGCCTTCCATCTGGAGTTCACTTCCCACCTCAGGATCAAAGACCACAGGGACAGTATCCTACAGTGATGATGGCAACCAAAAATCACGGAACACCAATGCCTTATGACCAGTACCCAAAATGTGAGTCTCCTGTGGATGGAGGGTATTACTCTATGCTGAGTGCATATTCAAATCTAAGTATATCTGGTCCACGCAGTCCTGAAAGGCGCTTCTCCTTGGACACAGATTATAGGATTAGCTCTGTAGCTTCTGACTGCAGTAGTGAGGGGAGCGTTAGCTGTGGCAGTAGCGATTCCTACGTGGGTTACAGCGATCGCTCCTACATGAGTTCGCCTGACCCACAGCTAGAGGAGAACTTGAAGTGCCAGCATATGCACCCCCACGGCCGCCTTAACACTCAGCCCTTCCTACAGAGCTACCACGAGCCTCTCACACGAGTGCAAAGCTATAGTCACGAAGAACCAAAGCATCACCACAAACCTCCAATTCCCTACATGGCTGTGCATCTGCAGCATCCAGCAGCCAGTGCTCGTTCGAGTTGTCCAAACGAATACTCTGCATCTCAGAGTTCATCACATTCAAAGACCATGCATCTGGGGAGAGCCCTCGTGTCCACGAGAGTAGACAGCATTTCAGACTCACGTTTATATGATAACTCTCCATTAAGACACAGGAAGCCTTATTCTGGCCAAGATGGGCTTGGAAGTTGGGATAGGCAGAGTTACGGGATGGATGCCTACGGCTACCGCCAGACCTACTCCTTGCCGAGTAACCCCACGCAGCCCTGCTACGAGCAGTTTGCCTTCCAAAGCTTACCTGAACAGCAGGACCAGACCTGGCGTGTACCTTACTGTGGAATCCCTCAAGACCCTCTGCGGCACCAAGACACCCGGGAGAAGGTTTACATAAATCTCTGCAACATCTTCCCCCCTGATCTTGTGAGGATGGTTATGAAGAAGAACCCTCACGTGACGGACGCTCAGCAGCTCGCTGCAGCCATCTTAGTGGAAAAATCTCAGCTAGGTTATTGAGAGATGATGCATCTTTGTGGTGTCTCGTAGTTTTCAGCTCAGCTCTAATGCTGAGGGAGGTTTGCTACAATAGCATTTGGGATCTCCTTCTCAGCAAGGAGGTTATATAGTAATCCGTTTATGTGAAATACTGTATCATGGAGTCTGTATGTATAGCCCCATGCATCGGAAGTACCAGATATGTTTTGTGTCCTAGTTTGAAATTTTTTAAATGGCTATTTTCACAGCTGGAGAATGTTCCAGTTTAAATTAATATATATATATATCTAAAAAAAAACAAAAATCCGTAGTCTCTGGTTATAATCTTTGGTGCATCAGGGGTTTATATGCAGCACTTTCTATCCTTGTTAAATGTTGTTGGGATTTTTGTTTTAATTTTTTTAACTTGCTGGATGTTTGTCCTTGGCCTGCATGATATTAAAACAACCTGCAGAAAGAGGATTTTGCTACTTCTGGCAGGCAATTTTCAAGCCAAGTTTTTGTACTTTTTACAGCACCATGTTTGTTTGTTTGTTTGTTTGTTTGTTGTGAATTTTTTTGTGCTATAATCATCTATTTATAGGAAACAAAGATTTAATACAGCACTGACTTCATTTTTTAAACAAATAAAGTTACCAGTAAATGGTAAAATGGGTAACAATATATTAGTAATTTATAGTATGGCACTTTTCATTGCTTTCTTTGTTGTGTTTAAATAGTTACATGTTTTGTTGATGCAGTTGATGAGTAAGACCAGATGCAATCAGAGGAGGAAAAAAATACCGATTTTTTAACTTAATTTATTGATAAGGTAGAAGCCTTTTTGCCTGATTTTCAAAGGTGCTGAGAATTTGCAGCCTCCTTTGAACCCAGCAGAAGCTGCAAACACTCAGAACCTGCCCAAACCAGGCCACCCTGTTTCAGTTCCCTTGTGGTTACCTAGCTCAGTGTATTTCTGGTCAGTAAAAAGGGGCCTTGTTTAGTTGTTATAGGTGTTTGTCTTTGTATTGCTGCACAAGTGTACTGGATAAAATAAGCTTTTCATAAAATATTTACCTGTTTTTAAATGAATTTAATTATCTCAATGCAAGTTTTGTATTTAAGATACTGTTTGATTTTTTTTTTCTTTCTATTTATCAAGGCTGGCCTGAAAAGGTTGTGTGTTATGAGGATATGCAACATTTATTAACTGCACTATACTAATGATATTGTAGCTCAAAAGGATAACTTAAACTTTTTTTCCTTTCTTTCTGATTCAGTTGGGGTGGGGAGGATTGTGGGGAGAGAAGATACCATATGTGTTCCTGAAGTTAGTTTTTGGCCTGTTGCATTATGTAGGCCCCATTCTTGCCATAAGTAGTGTAGTCTTAGAAACAGACAAAGTAAGCCTGGTTTAGTATTAGTAAGGGATATTTCTGGTTTTAAGTGATGGGTTTTACTAGCACCTCGTAAGCTTTTCTATATATATATATATAAATATATATCTAAAATAGAAATAGATTTTGCAATTGATATCAGATGTACTTATGTGACATAGTCAGTTGCCAAGAGTTTTAGGTTTCCATCCATTGTAACAATGTTCAGTATTAAAAAAAAAAAATCACTAGTTTACACTGTTACTGCTGATAATTTTTATACACTTGCTGGAATCTAAAGTAAGGCCCTAAAGAACCAGAAAGTACCTTTTACTGTTGATACAAATTGTATCTTTTTAACTGAGAACTATTTTGATTTGTAGATTTAGTAGAAACACAAATGTATAATTATAACTAGTCTTTTGGGCAACATTTTATCCCTTATTTAAGAAGTAGGGATTTCAGACATAGGATAGACTTAGGCAAATAAAAGTAGGTATTAATTTAGGTGTCTGTCTCAATTTCACATATTAAAAAGAAAAAAAGAGCTTATTGGCATCTTCTTCCTTCCAAAATCTTCGTAGTGGGAACTCACTAAAATAAAGGTAAAATGCTGCCTGAAAATTATGTCCAAGCACCTTTGAATATGAAGACGTTTTCACTACTTGTGCGGCACCGTGTGTTGCAGCAGGTAGGGTTTGGGTATACAGCAAATGCTTCTGAAGAGCATTGTGCATATAGACATATCCAATAATCTGAACCATGTTCAGCAAACCAATTCAGGACGTGGTGCTCATGCAGCTTCTGCTGCTGATGTGCTGCAGGATCTGCCATTGCCTGTCCCTGCGGCAATACCAGAGGGGCTCTACACCGTCTGTCCTGCGTTTTCTGTTTAGGGAGAGGACTTCTTCACCTGTGGCAACATTTTTTTTTCCCTGGATTTGGTCGGTTGCCATCTGTAGAGCATGTTTGAATGTAGAGATCGATGCAACGCTGATGCTGAGGTTTGGACTGGCAAATGGGTCTCATCTTAGTTGTACACTAAGATCTTTTTAAATGGAATTACACTTAAGTACTACACCATAGTGTAGATGCAGCTGTTTTAGTAATGCAGTTATTATATTTGTGTTTTTAATGGGTTTCTACATTTATTTTTTATGTAGGAATTTACTTCAGCCAAAAGTTGAATTCCTTTAAGCATGAACAGAAACGTGTGGGTAATAGAGGCATTCCACCTTTGTCCCTGTCACGTGAGCATCAGAATGCTTCCCACTACCTTCATGTAGCAGTCTGGCCTGGATCATTGGATCAGCAGGCACAGCCACATTATGAAACAGTGTAAGGAGAGAGATGGGACTGTGAGCTGCAGTGCCCAGGCCTGGCTTGTCAGTATTGTTTGCCTCTGCCTGTGTTTGATGCAGCACTGAAACCCTGAAACTGTGGTGACTGCTTGAGAATTATTGTGAGAGGTTCTGCCCTGTGAGCTCAAGCACTGAAAATGCTTTAAAAGTATAAGAACAGGATCAATTTGCTGGTTCTAATGTTGTGCAATTAAATGTTAACTCCCTTTGGATTCTCTTATGTTGGGTAAACTAAGTTTACTGTGGACAAAATACTGGCCTTGGTATTTTCTTTGGGTTTGCTGTGATAATGGAGAGAACTAGGGGGGTGGCACGTGAACTCCTCCACAGCAAAGAGATCAGTCCATGTATCTAACAGCCTCTAGAGGGGATACCTGTAAAAAACATGAAAGCAATGATACTGGTCATGTACTAAATTTTTCAGTGTAATTGCATTGATGCAGAGAGCTGAACCATATCATACCATGTTCCTTAAGCAGTAAAAGGTGGTTCAGTGATACTGTCTTTGTCCTAGTTAAATGCTAGAATTGCAGTGAAGGATAAATACCTTCAAGTTAGGCCTGTCTGACCATTAAGAGGAAAACAACACTTTCCTTTGTCTTAGTACTTAAAAGTTGTTTTGATCCCTAGCAGAAACTCTGTATTTTTAGATACAATCCCAAGCTATTACTGCTAGGTCAGTAATAGTATATAGATACACAGTATTTTGAATGCACATTTACATCAGGCGTCTGCCCACAACTGTTTTGTGTACAACAATGTGTTTCCAGTATTTAGAGTTTTTAAATATCTCCTGTGGATACCTAGCTTGGAGCTAAATTTGCCCAGGCTATGACAGTATTAATCACTTTCTTGTCTTGTTTTTGGTTTGTTTTTTTTTTTTTAATATGTATGTGTGCATATAAGTATACATACATACACATACATACATTTGGCAAATAGGTTTAAGACTACTGCTAGTAGCCTGAGGTAAGATCATATCTTTTCAGGTGTCACTATTTTCTTCTGTGTGTTTGAATTGTAGCTCAGTCTTCCACTGCAGAATAGCTCTGGGAGAGCCAAAATCCTGATGTGTTCCTGTGGCACCCCCAAAAGAAGGCATTGCCAGTCTGCTGAGACCCTTGGAGGGGACTTAGGCAGCCTTGAAATATGTGGACTGTTGTTGAGCTGTTGACCATCTTCTGCTGTGGAAGTTGTAGTTAATGGTGAACATTTTTCAAAGACTATCAAAGCTATTGGTGTAAACCAGAGTACCTCACTGGGATTGGAAAGCAGGGGGCATCTGCCCCAGCAAAGAGAGTGCCAGAGGACTGAACGCCCTGGGTGAGAGATCCCACAGCATCCTGCTGCAGTATGAAACTGCCAAAACATGGATGAGTTTTATCAGTTGATGGTTTGACCAAGGTATTTTCACTGTGTAATGCTGGAAAAGTGAGACACAATGCTTTTCTAATGTCCAGAGCATTTCGAAAGATACCCAACTGACTTTGCATTGCTACTGAAAGTTTAAAATACTGTGCAATTTAAAGAGACCATTTAAAAAAATAAAAATATTTTAGAAATTATTTATTTTGATTTACAATGTGACTCTTGCTAATTTATTCCTTGCATTATAAGGCTGTGATGGAGCACTGTTTATATTTTTTATTTATCATAGGATCTGCTAATTTATCATATATTTTTTATTTATCATAGGAACTGCTGAAAAAAACCACACAATAGATATAAACTTTAAGCAAAACAAAACTTACTTTGTTTTTTTGTTTTGTTTTGGTTTTTTTTTTACAAAAGGGCTGAGGTTTTATAAACATCATTGCATGTCTTATATACTCCGTAAATTTTACAGAAGCATAGCTTAATAATTTTGTTAAAATTAAATATGCGCACATTGTTTAGACTAACCATGTAACAAATACTAAAATCATCTGTGTTAAATGTTTGTTCCAGCTAACCTTCTGCTAGGTAACATGAGAGATGCTCAGACCTCATCTTTAGATGTAGTAGAATACATTTCATCTGTCTTAAGGTTTCATCAGGAATTGGTGACCTGGTCATCTTATCACCTGTGAAACATGTTTGCATGTGAATCATCCTACTTTATGCTGGGTTTTCCTTGCAGTGTTACAAGGTAGTACTGCTACAAGTGAAGTATGCAGTAGATGTTATTGTACAGACACTGTCAAGTACAGTGTGGTGTTTATAGTTGCAAGGATGCTTTACATAATTTTCAACTCCCATTTTCGTGTCCTAAAGGACTGTCATAACTTAGACTTGGAAGTGTTTGTTACTCTTTACCTCTTAACAACTGCAATAGTTCTCATCTCTCAGACTGAGCCAGTGAAGAGCCCAGTCTCTTCAACCCTTACACACACCCCCATGTGAGCACCTGGGCCAATTTTAGTGGTGGTAGAGAAGACCCGAGTAAAACTGGAATGTGTGTAAGTGCAGGAGGGCTGGGGACCATGAGGAGCACATCTGGAGCACAGCTGGGGAAATGCCATTCGGCCGGGATTGCATTTTGTGGTGGTTGGGAACACCTACAAACCAAATCTTTTTAGATGTCAAGCACATCCGTTTTCAGTGTTTCAAAGGTGTTAATCTGTTCTTCACCTTGTAAAACAAAATCTCTGCTTTTTATAAGACAGTTTTTGCTTTTGGTCTCAGATGAAGTCGAATTTTCCAAGTTAGCTTGGCTGCTTGGTTACTTTTTGTTTACCTGAATGACACTCTTAATGAAACTGATATTTCAAACCTGTTTTACCAGCAAATTACAACCTTGCAAGGAAACAGAAATGCAGATACAGCAGCAATAATTGTGTTTCATAGTTCTTTTTTCCCCTCATTGTCTCTATACTTGTGTTTAGTAGGTGAGATTTTAATATTGTTGTGAAGTCAGCTCCAGCAGAAACATTAGTTAAAAATAATGTTTAGACTACTTGATAAAGCAATTGTCAAGCTGGGTCTTCTTCATTCCTTCACTTGTTCTGTATGATTTCTGTGATGTGACTATTCACATCTTAAAAACCACCTTCTAAACCATACAGAAAAAAATATGTACACGGATTCTGCTTTTAGAGAAAAAAAATAAAGATTAATTTTCCTCATTGATGGGCTGGTTTTGTTCTGTAAGAGAAAAAAAATCTCAAGAGCAACATAAAAGTTAGTTGTGAGTTATAGACAGCTGTGTTCCTACTTGCACAACAAAACTGCTCATTCTGAGTAGCTTTAAACAGTTTTAAACATAAAAAATATTATAGAATATCTGTTAATTTTTAATGCATTAATTCATATTTAATAGGTGCTTTCCTCTCATTTTGCTTACTCAAAGTCAAATAAACTTCTGGGTTTAAATAGCAGTGTCAGTCATTTAGTAGCAGAATTTGGATGGAGACTTCATGCCAATGGACCTAGTCACCTTTCAAGTACTGCTAAACATAAGTTCATCTTTCATAATTACTAGTGGCCTAGCTCAGAATATTGGGGGATAAATGGAAACAGAACCCAGAATAGAATTTAGAATAGGAGAGTTATCTGCTGAATAAAAAGAAAAGAAAAAAAAAAATTTGCCCAATGGCTTTGCCTGCCTATGGGCAGCCTGCCAAACCTGCTGGGGGGCCCTTTTTCCTTCCCTCTCCAGCCCTAGGTGCAGGTGCAGGAGCAGCAGCCCCACAACAAGCAAAGCAGGGTGATAGGGATGCAAAGGGAATGAGCAGTTGACCTAAAAAAAATAACAACCCAAAACAGTGTTGCCCTTTATCACCCACTGCTAATTTGCTTCATGCAAATGTCTCACACAGCTGTGAACATCTGCATCCAGCCAGAGCATGTGGGATGCCCGTGCCTCCTTTGTAGGCAAACAGAGGCACTGGAGTGAAACGTGCAGATCCCTCCTCAGCATCTGAGGGGAAAGGCTACAGCCCTGCAGCTCCAGGGATGCTGAACTTCAAACTGGTCGTTGGGTGCACGAACTGGGACTGATCACCTCAGCAGCCAAGCAGGGAGTGATGGAAAGCTGCCTGCATGTAATGTGAGGGGTGGGAAGCTCTTCCCAGCTCCCAGGGTCCCTTCCCAGCTCCCGGGGTGGGACACTCCCATCCCAGGAACAACCTGCCAGCCCTGTTACTGAGCTGCTCTTTGGCTTCAGGGGGTGCTTTCTTCACAAGCTCTAAGCATGAAGCTGCTTGGCCTCTCTCACACCATTTTGTGCTTGCATTGCCTTTTTCTGATCTGCTGCTGGACTCTGAGCACCTCCATTGCCTTGCTGGCAGCAGTCAGGCTGGGGTGTGCTGTTTAATGGTCTCCACAGAAAGGCCTGGGCTTTTTAGGGCTTTCTTCTTCTCCACCACCACCATCACCCCTCCCCCAGCTGAACTTGCCAAGAACAGCAGGTACGTACAACAGAAATTAAACACCACTATTAATTTACATGAGGTGAGCAAAGTGTAAGCAAGAGCAGAGCAGAGGATAAGGAGCTGGCAATAGGCATTTGCCAGGCAGGTCCCTTACCTGGGCCAGGCTCACCTTACAGAGTTCCCCAGCTGTGCCCTGCAACAGGAGCTCCAGTGGTGGCTGGGGTGACCTGACACCCCACCCCTTGGGAAGCAACCTGAAAAGAGGAAAACTGCCCCCACAAACTTGGATTTAATTTATGTTTTGCCCATTTCAGGAAGGAAATTATTCTTTCCTTATTATTTACCCCAAACCTGAGTTCAGTAGCAAAACTCCCCTTGCCAGGCTGGGTGCTCCCCTTCTTGTTTTTGGTCTCTCCAAAGACCTGGAGACACATTGCAGACCATGGCAGCTGCCCACCCAGTGGCTACCAGCCCCACCAGCTGGGCTCAGACACAGTGAAATTGGCTCAGAGGGGTGCAGCCCACGGCCACCCTCAGCCTGACCTGCCCCCAGCTCTCAGAGGCTGAGGAGAGGCAGAAGGATGCTCCAGGAACTGCCGAGAGGGATGATGTTATGTTTGCTTATTGATTTATTTTTTACAAGAAGAAATGAGGTTCCCTTGGCTCCTTCTGCGATAAAGTGATTTAATTGATGCTGAAACTCTGTGCACAGAGGCCACAGCAGAGCTGCTCATAGTTGGCATGAGCTAAGTCTATGGAATTATTTCTGAGAAAGGAAAATGCCACCGTGATAAAAATAGAAAGTGTTAGTGTGCCCCGTGCTGCCAGGAAATGTGGCTGATGCCCCATTCTAAGCCTGAATCAGACTTTTAATGACATCTAACTTGCTTACCCCACCTTTTTAACATTTAAAACTAATGCAGTGGGATACCAGCCTCCTACTGATGGGCAGCAAGTGATGTGACTGGAGTCTGCCAGGGCAGGGCAGGTCTGCAGGTCTTCAACTCTAACTTGCTAGATAGAGCACATCAGCTATGGAAAGCAAAGCAGCAGCAGAACTTCAGCCACGCTGTGACAGAAACGGTGGGGGGGAAGCCCCCATACCCTATGTAGGTTTACAATATTGCCCTTGGTAGTCAAGGTGGCCAAGCCCTGAGACCCAGGTGGCTGCATCCCAGCCCCCATGTGCTGCCTGGCCCTGGCCAGCTGTCCCCTGCCTGCCCCCAACCCCAGACCCTGCTGCAGCCACACATGCAAAGATCACTCCTGAAATCAGAGGAAAGACCCACAATGAACTACGGAAGGACCAGCAAAGGTGCTGGCCAGCCACCAAGTGTGGAAACAGCACAGAGGTGAGAGGTGAGGGGGACAAGGGAGGAAAACACCACACCAAGTGGTAACCAAGCTGCTTTCTGCCTTCCAGACCAGGCACTGCTCTTTCATGCCAGGTATTCACAGGCATGATTGAGTTCATATTTTCCTTCCAAGCAGAAGAGCATCTTTCATCATAAAACTCTGCAACATTATTTCAGACAGACCTTTACCCAGGGGTGAACATCAATCTGACACATCTTCACCAGGGCAATATCCTGACCCCTGGTCCAGGGTTACTGAGAAACCTCCTGTGGCCTTCCCACAGGCACAACTGTCACCGTGCATGGAAGGTTGTGACAATTTTCAGCCATAAGGCTTACACAGCTGCTGCAGTGGAGGAGGCCACATCCTCAGGCTGGGTCCTGCAGGAGCCACTAGCAGGGAGCTGCCACCTCTTACCAGATCAGGAGTGGGTGTGAACCTGCACCTTCTAGCTAAGGAGCAGCTGTCTTTTGAATAAAGCTACAATCAGCAGTGAGAAAAGTTTCATTGCATCCAAATCCCTTTGGTTCAGGTTTCTAAGCCTGGCTGCTAAGGTCCACCACCCTTCATCCTGCTCAAATCACCACTGCAGGATGTCCACAGAGACCAATGCTGACAAAAAAATGGCAAAAAACCATCACAGATAGCAGCAGAGGCAGCACAAAAGTGAATGAAGTTCTCAGGAACATTCTGCAGTTGTATGGAGGAAGATGTAACCTTATCACAGGGTCTTACAACCTTTTAGTGTTAGAAGCCTGAAGTAAACAGTCTTGGAGAAGGCTGCTTCAAGTTGCAGTTACTGCAGAAACACTTCTGGATAGACATGAAATTCATGGAGGCCACCATGCCTCAGTTGCCCCAAGCACCAGGAACATCTCTAACCCCCCACATGGGTAACGCAGGGAGAGAGATGCTGCAGAAATAATTTTAAAACAATTACTGGAGTGCTGAGCAAGTTGATCCCAAAGTGCCAGTGCTGGCCTGGATGCAAAGCACCCCTAAAATCCCACAGCTCTGGATTTTGCGTTCATCTTGAGTTCCTGAACTCAAACCTTGTCCCCCAAGATCCGAGTCAGGGTCTGGTGGGGCCCTGGTGTAACCCACCCCCACGCAGAGGGAGGGGGGAGCTTCCTTCTGCGCAGCTCCCCATCTCTGCCAGGGCTTTCAGCAGGAAGCTGGCCATGACCCACAGCCCACCCAGGCCCAGCTGCAGTCCTGGGGCTGCAGGGGGGATGTGGCCCCAGGCCCTGCCAGGATGGAGAGCCCAATGCATGCAGCCCCCCGAGGAGCAGAGGTGGAGGGCTGCTCCCCAGGGGTGGTGGTGGCTGCCATCAGGAGGCCCAGCTGCCAGCACTGAGGCAGCATCCCAGTTCCATGGGAGGCTTGCAGAGCACTGAGGCAGTTCCCTGGTCAGGCAGTTAAAATTCATTAAAATCAATTGAAATTAACAATTTCAGACATGTGCCCTAATACTTGGAGAGCCACCCTTTCAGAACTAAGTCCTCCAGTGGAGCCACCCACCCAGTTCCCAAGGCATCCCAAGGAGGCCATCCTGCAGGAAGGCTCTGGGAGAAGCACAGATGTTTCCAAGGTTTGCTGTATTCCCAGGGGATTCTGGCTGAATTTGGGAATAATACAGCTGTCCATCTACTCAGTTACCTTCATTGCCTTAATTCCCAGTCTTTTCCTTCAAAAGCAATCCATTCTTTGCAAATCCAGCCTCCTATGACTTATCTGATCACAGCACAAGACATATACCTGGAAATTCCACTTTGGATTAGTGCCACAAAATGAATTAAAACTTCTCAGAGAAATGGAAAAACAAAATTAATTGTACAGTCCAGCAATAAGCCACAGTGATCATCAAATGAATAGTGATTCTTGGGATTAACATTAAAACCCATTTATTCAGGCTTTTGTGCAGGGTGCACAACGCAGGTACGTATACACAGTATGCACATCCTAATAGCATACAAAAAGGAAAACAGCAACCTGTGCTTACACTGGAAAGGTATGTACAGACATATTAAATCAGGAGGCTTACATTAGAAAATTACCTGATGCTGTTCATGTATCATCAAGGCTATTAGAAATCATGTAGAAAACCAATAAAACTTGGAAAGTATCTACTCTTATTTCACTTGACCCAGGCTGGGTATAAAGTCAGGCTTCCCACACTACATCATTTATTTTGTGGGCAAAGCCTACAAGATCCACAAGCACTCTGAAGGGTCACATCACCATTCACTCTAACACGTCTCATTACATGTTAAAGATTGACATATTATTCCCTGGGTTATGGGTTTTTTGTTTTGTTTTGTTTTGTTTTTGTTTTGTTTGGTTTGGTTTTGTTCTTTTTTTTTTTTTTTTCTGGGAAGAACAACAGCTTAAATACTTCAAAAAGCTATTTTCCTCCTGGGAAAAGACAACAAAGGAAGGATTTAGAGACCATAAGAGAACCAAACATTAACAAAATGTTGCAATAGCACTTCCTGGTACTTCCAGAAAACTCTTCAGAGACCAGGCAGCACCTAATTTAAAGTGCTGTCAACTGTCCAGATTTACAGAAGCGCAATGGCAGGCCTTGGCAGACCCCAGATCTTCTGCTGATCTTTACCTTGTTCCTATCCTAAGGGCTGCAAGAGATCGTACTTTTGTAACCTGCACAAAGAGACACAGAGAGATCAAGCAGATTTAGCAAAAGGATACTAAAGAACAACACCAGAATCATGCAGCAACATCATAAAAGCCATTCTTCACTCCTTGCAACTACTCCTGAAATTGATTTCCAACTGAATTTTGTTCAAGGTGTCAGCAGAATGAGGGAGCACCAGTGAAGAATCATTTCAGAAACACACAGTTCTTGTGGCCAAGGACCTAAGGCCACCCAGAACCTTTCTTTATTGACTCTCAGCTTGAAGAGCAGGTCCAACTCTTGTTAACTACTCATCTATGCCAGATTCCAATTCTTGCACATGCCACTACAGTTTTGATGGTAAATTTTAGCATTATAAAGAACCTAAAATCCAACCAGGGAGTAGTTTTAATTTAATTTTAATTTGCTAATGCAGGTGACACAAACCACGGCCAAGTATGGTGTAGGGAAGACTGTTAAAACTGCTCCCAAAGGTGGCTGAAATAAGATGCTGTGTGCATAAATACAGCAAATATAGGACATATTTGTAGAACATTCAATCACAGCCAATATAATTTCAGTCATCTCCTTAGCACAGCACATAAGCTCTGGGATTTACTTTATTCAGTTCATTGCCTTGAACGAGAAGAGGTGAGGACAGCATAAAGGATTTCTCTCAAATTTATTCCTCTGCTAAAGTTTTCTGGTGATCTTTACAATGAGTCAGAATTTGCTTGTGTAAAGATACATTTCAAAAATGTATATTTTCCATATTGATTTTAATGAAAATTCATTGTTGAAGTCGCTTTTCCCATAGACTTCCTTAACTACATTCTAAGTAGGTAAAGAATAATCAGTATTTTAAATTCAGTCTTCTTATACTGTGAACCTCTCACTGTTTTAGAGAAACACCTCAGCTATAAGTACTAATGGATCAAAACCTTATTCAAAAGGAATCAGGAAAAAGATTTAATTACTGGACTCTCTCTGTGTTTCAGCAAGCACAGGGAATGAGTTGCTATTCAAAAGCAAGAAGCTCTCAATAGCACTTTTTTATGTTTATGAGTTAGGCTACAGCACATAACATGTGGGAACCCCACACCAAATGGTATATCACAGCCTGTCTCCCACACAAATCATTTTCTGGCACAGAAAGTTAGAGGGAACTTTGAGGGCTTAAGCATAAGCAAATAAGCCATGTGGATAAGATTAAGAAGTACTAAAACCACCCTGATGTTTTAAAGGTCTGACAGCAATTCCTGGCCAGGGCTGGGGAGGAGAAACAGGCTTCTGGCAGTGAGTGGAACTGCACCCAGGCTAGGAAGGTACCACCAAAACCAGGGAAATGTTTGCTGGAACTGAGAGATCCCCAGCAACAATTGGCTTTTGCAGGAGGATTAAAAAACAAAACAAAACAAAAAACAACAAAACAAACCAAACATGTAGAAAAATAGATTCAATTTTGATATCTAGGACAAAAGTGAACAATACTTACTCTGCATGCTGTAATTTTTTAAATCACTTTTTAAAATCAGCTTTTAAAAGGTGGATTTCTAAAACTACTCAAGATCAAAGGTAGCAAGTTGTATATTTCACTTTATATACAACCATTACAAGACCTGATGCTACATATTGTATTAGAAATTCACAGTTCAACTATGCTATATATACTTATTTTTGTATGATTTGTATGTTTTCTGAGGGAAAGGAACTATAATTTTTTTAACAAAACACAATCTTACAGAATTGCTGAGAAAGAAAAGGGAATTTTTATTAAATTCACAGAATAAGCCACACCACAAGTAATTGAGGGACCTCTGACGGTAAAAAGAAATATATGCTATTCTCTTCTCCAGTGGTTTCTTGAGAAACCAGCAAATAGCAGTAAATAAGTAACAAGCATAGTGAATTTTACCAAAGTACTTTGCTACCATAAATTCAGTTTGAGAAAAAGTGTACTTTGCCACACACAGATGCCTGCCTCCTGTTTTCACCCTGTAGTCTGAGCAGTCAGCTAACACAATGTATTTCTCTCAGTAAATCCTGGAGTTTAAACTTTTCTTTTCCCCACAACATCTAAAACCAGTAATTATGCCACATCATTTTTGCATGTCTTAATTTGCATCCTGTACCGGAACAGTCATTTAATTGCATATTACATTATAGTGATGTAAACCAAAGTTTATTCTTCAGATCAAATAAACTGTAACACCAGCAAGGACAAAAAAACCAACCAACCAAACAACAAACAAAAAAGAAGCAAGGTGAGAAGTAAGCACCAGTCAAAGACAGGGAGAAACAGATATGAGAAGGGCCACCTAAAGTATATAGAAACCACTAAAAAGAAGGTTCTCCAGAATTTTTCATGTCTCCAAAGTAAAATGACCAGAGACATGTAAGAGATATTTTCCCTTCACACCTATATCTGCTGCTTAAAGTCAGTGCAGATGGCTGGGTAACTCCTCAAAGATACTGTGCTGATCCTATAGAGACTTAAGTTTTTACCAGGGTGACACTGCAGATGAGCTTCGATGCCAGGTATGAATATAACAATAACTTTTAAAAATAAGGATCCACAGGAAGCCATCAAAATTTCATGTTTTTTTTTTTTTTTTTAGCATTTTTACATCTGGAGCAACTGTTGTGCAGACCAGCAAAGCCACAGCACCACATAGGTGTGCCCAACTGCTCTGCTGCTCCAGCTGCCAAAACCATCCTACCCCAGTGCTTTCTTGCCAGAGAAGCTACACAACAAAATCACAGAACTTCTCTCCCACATGCTCCCTTGTGTGACTAGGGCTAGGCTCAAAGTTGAACTTTGTGGAGGGGATAAACACTGTGATTCAGATCTTCCCTGGTTTCCTGCATGCATTAACATAGTAATTTTCTGATATTGTCTGCTCTCCAGAATGCTACTAGCAATTATTATTTCTCCTATGAAGTAGCATATACCATGTACGTCTGATAAGGGTCAAAACCAATACAGAGATTGTTCCAAGAGCAGCAGTAATAGTTTTAAATTTAAATAGGATGCATTTGCTGGCTTTGTTGAAAACAAACTAAGATTCCAAATGCAAAAGAAGAAAGAGGAAGAGCCATGTTTTCAGATAGTTCAGAGAAATACAACTGGCACTGAGACGGATGCCTGAAACACTGTTTGCAAGAGAAAAGATCCAAGAATTCAAAATGTGAATTCAACTGCAGAAAAACCATGAAGGACAGGAAACATAGAGCAGATTAGTGAAATGAAAATTTCCTATAAGTTTTAGAATTTTTCTGATGTGTGAACAAGTGTGCTGTTCTGTCCCAAATCTTTGAACACTGAATCTGCTCACTGAGATGTAAATGAATTTGTTCCCAGCAGTGAAGGCGCTGGCAGGACAGACTGGTCTACATATTCTGGATGTTAACTACACATTCTAAACTTGCTTTGTTGAAGATCAAAGTGCACTTGGAAGAAAAGTTGCCAGCTTCAGCCCCAATGCAAATTAATCCCTCTCTGGCAACACAACTGCAATTACCATATTCATAGAGATTATTAATTAATCAGATGTGGCGCTTAAATAAAAATAAAGCCAGACTATTTCAACTGATCAATAGAATGTATTTTAAGAAAACGTATGACATGGTAGTCAGCTATTCACTGGAAGCTCAGTTTAGTAGAATATTGCTGAAGTTACAGATTAAGAAGCTAAATACTGGATCAAGCTTAATAAAGAAATCCAGGGTGATTAAGGAGCATGAAAGCTGTGGCCACAGGGAGCCGTAGACTTGACAGGAGAGAGCCCCAGGCAGCCTGTCCTGGGGTTACTGCTTCACAGGGGTACACATGGGCTTCATCTTGCTGGAAGGAGCAATGGGGCAGCCAGAACTGTGCATGCACACAACTTCCATAATGTTAGGGCAGAAGTACTCCTAAGGCAAAATTACCAGACCCAGTAGGAAGTCGTCTGCTGAAATTTCCGAAGTTCTAATACAGAGGTCAGTCTGGGTACATGTGGCCTTAAGAAGTCCAAGACCTTTTAAGTGCTGGGCAGCAGGCTAAAATCCTTCAGATAAAGATACAGAGAATGGCAAATCCTCACCTGAAAATTAGGTAGTATAAAAGCAAATAATAATATTAAAAAAAAAAAAAAAAAGCAGCCCTAAAACCAAACCCTCAAACAAGCAAAAAGCAGCAACATAATTGTCCTACTTCTGAGCTTCATCTCTTTTCACCTAATTCACTTATCCACAGCACAGGGAACATATAAACTCTTATACACATGTACATTAGGAATATATGCACCAAGCAGGAGGCCTCCTTTGAGGTGCATTTCCATCTCGTTTCTTTTGCTGCCTAAAGCCTACTGCTGTGAACACTCTTGACACATAATTTTAAAAAGCCAATATAAACACTTAATGGAATCCCAGCAATTCCAAATGCTCCATTCTCCTTTTCTAACTTTGACCTCCTCTAAACTATGAGCTGTTGTAATAATCTGTCTCTTCCTGGATACCAAGAATATTGCAGGCACTGCTGGAAATACTGTTGTCTGTTCTCGTGAAGAAATTTGATGGCTTGGGATTGGAGTTTTTTGTAGGGGTGGTGCTGGGCTTTGGTAAGTCCATTTCATTCACATAAAATGAGACACATTTGGTATGTCAGCAATCTCCGCAGAATGAAGTGGGGGGAAGAAAAAAAAAAAAAACCAAAACAAAAAAACCCAAAACAAACCAACCAAACAAAAAAAACTTAACTTGGCATCTGCAGAGAGTAAAATGATCTGAAGAGGAGGCAGCTCTGTGCAGAGCTTTTAGCATCCTTCTAGTACCTGAAGAGGGCCTACAGGAAAACTGGAGATGAACTTTTTATAAGGGCATGTAGAGATAGGACAACAAGCAACAATTTTAAGCTGAAAGCAGGTAGATGTAGATTAGATATTAGGAAGAAATTCTCTATTGTGAGGGCGGTGAGACACTGGCATAGCTGTCCAGGGAAACTGTGGATGCTCCCTGGCTGGAAGTATTGAAGGTCAGACTGGATGGGGCCTTGAGCAACCTGGTCTACTGGGTGGTGTCCCAGCCCACGCAGGGGACTTGGAACTATATGATCTTTAATATTCCTTCCAAACCAAACCATTTTGATTCTATGAACACAAATGATATCAAAATCCATGAATCAAAATAAAATGAGGTATCTGGCCTAAGCCTATAGATCTGGGCTGAGCTCTGGGAAATGAAAAATTCATCTCCCTTCAACAAATTAGCTTTTGAATTTGTTAAACAAATTATTGGTCACACACTGGATTATGGATTCTGCAGTAGCACATGGAAGCACAAAACACAAGCAAATAAAATGGGCCAGTTAAGGATTCTAGCTGAGGACAAAATTTTGTGTGTTTTTTCCTTCTTACAGTCCTCTACCATTACTCTTCATCGTTACACCATCTGTTCCAGCCCTGAGCTGCTCCTTGGTGCTGAACAAGTCCCCAGGCTGGGAAAAGGACCAGTCATGTGAAACTCACATGTTTGCAGACCAATTATTTGGGGAGGAAAGGTGCTGCATGGCCAGAGGGACACACGGCCTGGCAGGCACCCACAGCCACCAGCCAGAACCATCTCCTCACCACTCAGCACAACTTTTCAGCTGGGAGGAAGGCACTTTCCATCTCTAAGCACAAACAACAGAGTATCCTCTGAGGGGGCCAAAGAAAGGACAGCAGTTTGCATGCTGATCCATTGACACTGAATCTTCCAGGAAAATCTGATCACCCTGCTAAGCTACATCACTCTGTGTCTATGAGACACTTTCTATTAATAGAAGTGAACTTTGCTCTTTTGTAAAGAAGTGTTCAATTTTCTGGCTTTGGTATTTTTACATGGGAAGTGTCTTTATGGAAACGAGCACCAACAACCTCATTCCACTGGGATATATCACCATTGTTAAAACCCTCAATGCTTGAAATTTACATCTGATGACTTGGGGAGAATACTTATCCACATGTGAAAATACTTGCATAAAGATCCTTTTAAAAAGCAAAAGCTTGAACTAATAATTTTAAACTGAAGCTTCTTTTAAAAAATTAATAAAACATACTTGAGGTACTTTGCCCTCAATAGTTCAAAATACTTCATTTAGAACATATCTTTTCTTTCCTCAGATATTATTAATCAGGTAACTTGAACAGCCCTAGAGAACGTGTTTTAAGAAAAATACAAAAGCACAATAATGCTTTTGAACTGGATTTAAAAAGGAAGGAAATTTTGTTCAGTTTTTGACAAAATAAACGAGAGTATACAAGAAACTTACACAAATAATGTAACCTATTCTGGGGAACTGTATCAGTCAGGTTTCCAAACAGAGGCACTGTTTTATATCTTTTTCTCTCCAACTTGAGAGCATACTAAAAAAAAAAAATCCTTTCAGACCACTTACCTCCCTTCTCAAGCACAATATGCTTAAGTTACATATCTATGCAGAAGCTCTCTAACGAATGAGAAGCCACAAATCTAATACTTCATCAGGAGGGGCTCCAAGAAGAGAGAAGTATAAAACTAGAAATATGTAGTTTAAAGTATCAATTACATCACACAAAGTAACAAAAAAGTTCATGTGCTTATACTGAGTGCAAGGCCAAACAAATACAAGATAGAATGGAGTGTCACCTGACAGGAGGTACAATTTATGTGAGAGCTGCTTAGCAGACTGATTTGTGTACCTATTTATGGTACTGTTCCTGCCATCTTCAAATATGTATTAGACAAGTGAAAAAGTCCACCAACCCACTCTCTGCAGCATATGGCCATGCATGTATTTGGCAGCACCGTCCACTACAATGTGCAGTATCTAAAAAAACACATCCAGGTTTCTCAATACTTAAGATATTGACCTATTAAGATAAATTCAACCTAACCAGGGGCTACATGTAGGCAGTGATTGAAAGTTCTTACATTTCCCAAAGAGCTCTTACGTGCCCAAATTACCCTCTATTCTCAAGAAAGCCAATTTGCTCTGATGATTCGTGTCCTGTTTTGAACTGACACCAGTGCTTCCTCCCAACTGTATGTGGCAATTACTTAAAATTACTTAAACAGAGTACAATTCTCTAGGGAAACAATTTGAAAATATTTTTCTTTAAGTTTCATTTTGACCAGAGTGAGAAACATCACGATCCTGATGTACGCTGCTCATGAAAAAGGCTATTATGGGGTACTTAGCAAGGCTGTTAGAAAAAAAGTGTATTAAAGAACAACAATGGACCTCAGAGAAATTAACTGTATCTCTTTATTGTTAACCAATGAATGTTATCCAAAATAGTAGATGTAATTGTAGCTTAATTGTACAACACAAAACATGATGCTAAAGGAAAAAGCATGTGGAAAATTACTTCACCAAGTAATCATTAAATGTATTCTTAGTATTTCTGCACCAGTAAGTGTTCCCAACTGCTGGTGACAGCAGCAGCTATTACATTACCACTTTGTTCATTGTGAAAATCCTTATTATAAATGGTTGTTCCTGGCTGTTTAGAAAAAAAAAATAATAAAATCACACAGCTTTATAAATGGATCTAATCCATTTAGCCCTACTCTATATATTGTAGATTTATGAACAGCAAACTTTACTGGTATTTTTCTCAACACTGAAACTGATGTAGCAGTGCTAGTGCCCACTTCCCAGGGCAAAAAGAAAACTCACTGGAAGCACAGTATTTTACCTGCTATGGCAAACTGTTTGAATGTTTGAGAAATTTGCTTTACCTTCAGTGTATGAAGCCTGCAAAACAAAAGCTGTTCTTACAATGCAGTGCAAGTAGAAACACCAACTTCCACCAACCAGCATACTGAAGCACGTGCACACTATCTGCACATCAGTCTTAAAGGTCAACCAGATATGTTTAGCCCCACAAACCAAAAATATATTAATGCATCTTTATTTTATTTTCATGATGTCATCCCACATAGCCAACCTTTAACTCCACAAAATAAAAATTAAAAAACCCCCAACAACTTAGTTGGACTGTTCATAAGAAATTTAAACCTATTGTGCATGAAAAAAAAGTTTAATAAAATGGCAAATTTTAATAGATAAGTGTAAATTTATGAGTGCATAATATCAAACAGAAAAGAGCTGAACCATCCTCAGAGAAAGCAGGGTTTTTCCACTCTAGATGTTTACTAGGGTACTGTAAAAGAAAGAAGAACTGCAGTCCACATTACCTGTAAAGTACTTCTTAAGTTCAGTTTCTAAACAAACTTCTCAAAAAAGCAGGTCTCCTTTCCAAGAGGGAAAGGACTTAACAATGATCTGACACCATATATGACAATTGCAATGTTAACTTCAGTAAAGACTGAAGCTACAAACAATTCCATGGTTCCAATTCTGGGAACTTTCATTTTGTATTTGGAAACCCAAAACCAGACTAACTCATACGCACATTCTACACCCCTCCCAGGAGATAGTATACCAGTGACAGGTATAAAACACACAAGATGCTTTTACAATTTAAAGTCAACAAAAGGCAGTTAGACAGTATTTAGCACTATAAATCCATATTAAATAAAACAAAATCCTAGGAGAAAGGGCTCCTAGCGTTCTAGATACCACTGTGTAATCACAGGCAATTTAAACAGGTTTTTTAATGGTGTTTGAAGGACCAGTCATCATGTATATAGTAGTGAGGTAGGATACTGTCCCCTCCCTGGGACTGATGTTTTCATATGCTCCCATGCCAGAAAGGTCCAGGTCTC
Organism: Phaethornis superciliosus; assembly: GCA_023637945.1. Taxonomy (NCBI): domain Eukaryota; kingdom Metazoa; phylum Chordata; class Aves; order Apodiformes; family Trochilidae; genus Phaethornis; species Phaethornis superciliosus. The sequence continues at coordinate 179,803,884 of JAJQWJ010000001.1, read as the reverse complement.
CCTACTGCAAATAAAATAATTACAAGCAAATAGCACATCAAGTTTTGGGTTTTAATTTTTTATTTTTCCGTTGCTGCATTAGAACATTTTGAGCATCTAAAAGAGTCACCTAGCAAAAGCATTACTTAAGCCTATCAGCAGCCACATGCTGCCCACAGGTAGTGTTCCATTAAAAAATATTTCCTGGAACTACCACCTGCCATCCAGACCTTTGTGAACAGGCAGGCAAAGAAAACCATCAATGATGACAGGACATGAAACACCAAAGAATTTTACTTGGGAGAAAAAACAATCAACCCTAAAAGATAAAAAAAAAAAAAAAGAAAAAGGGGAAAAAAAAAAAAAAAGCCAACATCCCACTGAAAATCATCAATATCACTCTTAATGGTGCAGCTACATTGAAAAATGTAACTTCAAGCTTGACACTGAAATAGTACTCATCCAGTTTTGGTTTGATTCCATTCTTCTTTCTATTTTTTAATGCTTAAGCAATAGGTACACTTGTCAGTCATCATATACTTCACATCAGTTTCCAAAGGAAAAAATAGGAAGCAATGAAACTGAAAACATGATGGGGAAAAAAACTGCTGCTGTTCTACACACCCTCTCCCTGAAAAAGCTAGGGATGACAGACTGCCTTACTGTTGAATAGCTTCCCCTAATTTGTCTTCTAGCCACTGCAGTCAAACTGGTATTAAGTGCTTTGGCAAAGTGGGGTGCAATCCATCAAATCTGCAAAGGCCTGCTTTTTTCTCTGTTGGTGGTTCAGCTTTACGAGGAACATATATGCAAAATAACAGCTCTCACATTGCTTCAAACTCATCAATACGCTGCTTTGTATTGCCTTGTCGGATTTGTCGAAGAGTCTTGTACTTATCACGGCCTGCTTTAACATTCTCAGCATGAAGGACATCATTTTGTGTTTTCTTGGTTTCATCTCTGGCTTGAGCCAACTCAGAACTTAAAGCCTGTTGAATAAAATATTTGTGTTTAAGTGCTTTGACTAATCTTTTAATGATTCTGGAATTTCAGATAAGTACTCTGCAACTTGGATATGGACTTCTTGAGTGACAACCAATGAAATGCTTTTTGTGCTCTTCAGTAACTCAAGTTCTGAGGCCTATCAGAAAGACTGAAGAGGGAAAAAAAGAAGGAGAGCATAGAATTCTTTCCTTAAACTTAAGTGTGGGCACCAAATTAAAAAAACAAACAAGCAAAAAGAAGGCCTCCTACTGTAATATCCAAGAAGAAAAGGATAAGCAAGATAAAGCAGGAGAATGACCTTATTTTTCAATATCTGCTTGACTAAAGAGCTCGTTTAACTCTCTGATCCTGTTCAATGATTGGCCAAGCAGAAAGGATATTGTGTGCACACACACACAACCCCCTAAGATACTGCTGCCAGAAAAAGAGGTTTCTTTCCATTTCTTTGATTTCCCTTCTCAGACACTTCACAACAAGGTAAAGGACTACCACTAACACAGATTAATACTTTGAGGGATAAGACTAGTCTAAGAGGAAATGCTCCACTTGAGAAAAATTATGTTAAACCAAAATGGGTATAAGTCAGTTTCTGTATTTACAGCATCTGTGAATGACTGCAAATAAACACAAATACTATTAGGCAAGTATCTGTTCATACCACTTAATGAAATTTAGTTTTGAGAAAGGAATGTGTTACATTTTAACATTCAGTGTCCTGGACATATTATAATTATTAGAAATGTTTACTGGCCAATGTGGCAAACTAATACTTCTAAACTATAAAGCACAATCTCTATCTATTCCACTTCAAGAACACGCTAAGTTACATTGGTTGGTAAATTAGTAATAAACTTAGTAAATTATAAAAAGACTGTTTCCTTGGCACACTGTAATTTCAATTATATTTTTGACAAATAAAGAATGAAAACCCAAAGCCTGAATTCTGTTGCTACAACTATGAATCTTCATTACCTGGAGCTGTTTCTTAACACGTTCATTTTTCTGTGTTTCTGTTACCCGTTCTTCCTCACTCCTGTGATTCATGACACCATCAGAAGAAAGTTCTGCACTGGCTTCAGCATTGTTCTCATCATGTTCATCATGTTCGTTCTCTGTTGGAGGAATAACTGGTGGGGGAGGAGGTGGAGGAGGAGCAGACATCACAGATTTCAATTCTTCTTTGGTCTTTTCCAAGTCCTCTTGGGCTGCAAATGCCTAAATATAGTAAACAGTACTTAGCAGCTTTTAAAGTGATCTATGAATAGTCAGATTAAAAATATTTAAGAAGTTTTCAGGAAACTGTCCTTTATAAATGACATGACCAGCTAACTCACTGAAAATGGTCAAATAGCAATACAGGATAAAAAATATAGGCTTCAAAGGCAGCTGTACCCAAGTACAACTATTTCCAGCAGTAGACAAGAGGGAGAGAATAGGGCAGTCACACTGATAGCTTTCCAAGACTCTTGAAATTTGAAGATCAGGGACTTCCTATATCAAAGGTGATGTCTTTGAATTTCATATTCAACCAGAACTTGGAAGAATTTGTTCAATCACTTTTTGAACCTATGCACACAATTATTAAATTATTATTCGCATCCCATAGCTAATTACAGATTTTGTAAAGAAACATTATTTTGCTTGAAATTACTGTCCTGTTGCACCTGATGTGTCTTCTGGTTCAAATTTTTACCACCACTCATGGTTTTACAGATCTCTCACCTGATGTGTTTTCTCTTCCAACAAAACACTCCAATCTATTTCATCACTATATGTAGGGAAGCCATTTAAAATCTTTGACCATACCTTTGTGACAAGAACTCCTATCTCCCCTGTATGACTTTAATATTAAGAAACAAGTTAAACAGAAGTATAGGTTGGCTTCGCTAGACTGGAGAACAAAAAACTTTAAGAAAGTTTTTTTTCTAAGGGGAGGAGAAAGATTCAATCTCATGGATGGAATTCCAGTGGGATTTCTGCACTCATCTCCCTTAGTTTCTTTGAAGTTCTGACTTCACACAGCATGAGCTCACTTTGTGCTGCCATTCTGAAGCTTCCTCTTCCTTCTTTTTCTTGGCCTCCTCTAGAAGTGCAATCTTGGCAGTGAATTCAGCAAGTTCTGCTGCCTGAAACAAACAAACAAAAAAAAAATCAAGAAGTTTTCATTGATATCCTTCAGGCTCTGCAGTGGAAGAAAGCAGAGCTTTTGCCATGATCTGTCTGACTTGAAAAGAGTTGGTTACCATCCATCAGTTATCTGCTAAAAATAGAAGTTTTAAGAATACATGACAGAAGGAATGAATCAATACTCTTGCCTGATGGAAATAAGTCCAGAAAAATGGTATTTTTTCATCTGTACTTCCAAACCTTGCTGGGAAAAAGTTATAGTTAGAAATTAGTATCTGGGACTGTTTCAGTTTAATAAAATTTTATGTTTCCACCAACAAGGCTACAATTGTGGATCATAATCTCAACACTATAAAGCCCAACTTCGCCTTTAGAATTGTGTTTTAAGTTTATAAAAGATCAACAGCTTTATAGTTGAGAAATCATTTCTACTACTATTTTCTCAGTTATTATGCAGAAATCTTGAATTAGACGTAGCCTAACACTGAATGTTAGAAGAAACTGTAGATGTTGGAAATGAGAGGGGAAAAGCACAAGAAAAAAACAACCAATCAAAAAAACCCCCCAAGTGTTACCAGCTCCCCACCACTATCATCAAACTTCAGAACAGACCTGTTTCAGCGAACAGGCTTCCCAGTGGACAGCACGAGGAAGCTGATCCTGTTCTCAGTTGGGTAAGTCCAACATTATTAGAAAGAGAATGTAGTGGTGCTGTCAAAATGTCTACTTCTTCATAATTTAATTTCATACGCCTCCGGAGTTTTATTTTTTTCTTGCAAGTAGTGGCAAATCAAACGTAGGTTTCTAAAAAATCTCCCTCAACAATCTGTAACAGTATTCCACATACTTTTATCTGTGTTTTAATCTACTTATCTGTTTGATACAACAGAATTTGAAATTCCCTCAAAACAGGGTTAAAATCTTCTTACTAGCTGCTCCTGGTTCTTCATTTGATCAGCTGCCTGCTTGGCTAGAGCAGCTTTAGCTTCTTCAGCTGCCCGACGCTCTTTTTCCAGACGCTCCGCTTCCTCTTTTGCGCGCTTTCGTTCCTGATCCAGCTCTAGAGCTCTTCTAGTCTGTTCCTCTAGCTCTGCCAAAAGGAAGGTTTGCAGACAAGATATCACTACCTAACTCCTTGTTATTTTTAACACAGATGACAGCTGAAATATGCTCGGAATAAAGTAACCTAGAAAGATGACAGAGATTTGCAAGGCTGCCTCTAGCCAAGAGGAACTGCTGAGCACGTCACCCAAAGCTATGGTCTGTGCCTGATCCCCATCCCCACCTTCTTTAGGACATGCTTTGGCAATACTTCACCTCACCTGACAGTTCTGAGAGCCCAGTGTTTCAGAAAATTATCACCTTGCTCAAAGAACTAAACACCCAAATATACGTAAATATACATACACACACCCCCTCCCCCTCTTACTACTGAAGAGATTTTATTTAAATTAAATTACACTGTCTTACAGTAAAAAATAAAACCAAAAACTCTTCTAGTCTATTGAAATGCTTGATGAAGATTTCTGAATTGTAACAGCCAATGCAGGCATGTGACTCCAACAAAATGACCTATTGGAAAGGACAGAAAAATTCTCCATAGAACAGTCAAAAAGGTGCAAAAAGGAAAAATTTAATTCAAGGTAGTGATAATAGTTGTCTAGCTGCCTGGCTGCATTGCAACCTAAAGGGCAGAACTCCAATTTGAATGGAATAGGTAGGAAAAAAAAATAAAGTACCAGTACAGCAAGGTAAGATTTGCACAGACAAAACCCACACACCTCTGATGTGCAAAATTAAGCAAGTATGGAAAAACACTTTGAGAAAAGTCTTTCTGAAGATCCTTGAGGATTCTAATGATGAATTTTCCACCATGTTTTTGTCTAGACATCACTACCAGATAATCCTTCACCAGAAAATCTCAACTGCTCAGTTACTGGAACAATCCATTTACCTTTCACTATATGTTTTAATACTAAAATTGCATCTCCCCAGGTATACTGGCATGTGCTTAACCTTTGCACTTGCAGTTTTTAAGTAGGTCTCATGTAATCAATATTCTTCAGTTGCTTTCCCAGGTCTACTACTTCAGTTATAAAATGAGATGAACAGTATTAAGTATGTGGAGTTATACAAATGCCATGCTTAGAAAATGAAATAAATTCATAAATGAAATAAATTCATGAATATTTAGAGCCAATACTCAAGCAAAATTTTCCCATGATGATGGAGAAGACTTAACTACCAAGTCAACTACAGAACACAGACACCTTTTACATAAACATTTTTTCCATATGCAAATTGTGGCTAAAGACCAAACAACATATGAACATTGTTTTATATCAGAAACTAGACTACATTGCTTACAAAAGTTATGAGAAAATGAACATTGTTAAATCTCCGGAATCACCCTGACACTGTGAGCTAAACAGCTCTCCCTTAAACAATTCCAAGGTACATCTAGTTCGTGTGTTACTTGTCTAGATGTGTGACACCTGTTCTGCACTGAAAGGCTCAAAAATGTGGGGGTAAAACTAAATGACAGTGCCAGGCATATGCAATTTATTTACATATATTTAGTCAGTGATTCTCTCTTTCATGCCTGAAGCCAACAGTTATGAACAAAACAGAGGAACAGAGCTTATACCAATGTGAACCAAACCTGAGGAAAAAAAAAAGAACATGGAGATCAGAGACCAGGAAGTAGTGGAATCAGGGACTACAGAGGGTTGTTTACACAAAGATCTGGGATCAGTGAAACTATGTTTATTCACTAAAATCTGACAATATTTTAATTTTAAGTCTCAAATCTTAAATAGGAGTAGGAAAATGAAGGAATAATTAATTCCCAAATGAAAAGTTAAATATAAAAAAATCCCAGACAAGTACATTAAATCTTCCTCTCAAATTCCCTGCTCACTCCAACTTCAGATTTTAAGCACTTCAAGCATTTTATCATTCTAAGTTGAACTGTATTGATTTCCTTTTATTAAGAAAATTGAAATTGTTGTTTTAGGAATTGGGTTTATACTGCAAATATACACAAATAGGTAAAAACACACACCACCATTTAACTCTTAACACTGAAAAAGAATCTCTTAAATTAAATGGATGCATCACTAAATTCTTGCTACTATTAATAAATAAACAAAAAATCCAAACCACAAAAACAATGTCAAAAAACATCAAGCCAGAGAATTTTGGAACTGAACTACACAACTGAACTAAACATTGGCATCAAGTATAAAAAATACAAGACCAGTAACAGCTCACCTTTCTGAGCTTTCATTGTTTGTTCCTCGATTTGTCTTAAGCGTTCCATTAATTCTTCCTTTTCACGCTCTATTCTTTCCTTTTCCTTTTCTGCTATCTCCCTCTTCTTCTTCTCATTTTCTAATTGTGCCCTGAAAATAGTCACAGTGGGTTTTTTTTCGTAACCTCAAACAAATGAAATTATATTCTAAGGATTCTGGTAGCCTGGTTTTCAGTTTACTCAGCTAGTAAAGAAGCATGTAATTTTAAATGTTTTAAAAGTCAGTTACAGTAACAGAGGAATTAAGTTCCTCTTTCAATATACTGTACAGAAAAACATTTTATGAGCAGAACTGATTAGCAAGCTTGGTTACACAATTCAACCACGTAAGTCCACAAATATACCTGCATTTTAGACATGGCTGATGTTTCACTTGGACTAAAAATGGCAATAGTATTTTTTAAATACACAAAAGGTAAGTCGTGGGTTTCTTCACTGAACTTGCTTTAAAAGTTCACCTGTACAGTATAAAAGAGCCTAAGAATCAAGAGACAGAGGGTTAAGACTCTTCTGCAAAAACAGGAAAAACAACAGTACAGCTGCTATCACTAATGCTGAAAGCTCAAAAAGGAGACGGCTTTCTGCTAGGAGAGCTGAGACATGCCAGCCCACAAACCTGCTTACACATCACAGAAAGAAAAGCAGCTCTCTCTTTTCTACAATGCTAAGATGTCTGATACTCTACAACTTCGTTTTCTTATAAGGGCAGAAGAAAATTTTTTTCTGTTTCATGGAAGTTTGTTAATTACCTTTCCAATTGTTTCTGATGTTTCTCTTCTCTAGCTTGGGCCTTCATCTGTTGCACTTCAATTGTATCAGGTTTCCTCCTCCTCATGTACAATTCATGATTTCCCATACACAGTGCCAAAATTCGCTTGTTAATTCTCAAACGGGGTGCATAAAAAACAAAATCCTAGCAAAAATAATTGCAGAGTATGCATTAATCTAAAAACACAATTGTGATAATACTCAAAGCATTACCAGGCACTTTATTAAATTTTTTAAATTTAAACTTTCAAATATTTTGACCTTCATCCTCTGAGCAATCCAACACCATGATCTATAAATCTAGTTACAGTCAAGAACTTACAAGATAAATTCAAAATTACATATAGATTCCTCCATGTGGAGTTCAGCTAGTTTACACAAAATTTAAACTTCTAAAAAATTGAGACCATTCTCTGTTTCTGAAGAGTTTTGACCTAGAAAGTATCATAAAAACTACTGCTTAATACTGCAAAAGAAGTAAAACAGAGGTAGAGGCCAGAGAATTTAGCATCTTACACTGATTTTCTACAACACATCACAAACTATTCATCAACTCACATTGAATAAGAAAAAAAAAAAAAAAAAGAAAATCAACATACTATACTTCCAGTAAAAATTTTGATTACTATATCTACTACCAATAAGAATAATGTCACAAATTATTTAACTCATGTTGTAATGCCAAAGCAAGTCCCTGTGGGATTAAATCTCTCATATACAAAGGCATACTATTCAACACACTACTTACAGGGGCCTTTTTGTCAATTGGCTTTATGACAAATTTTTTGTCATTAAAAGAGATGTTTCTTATTTCACTCCAAGGAAAACCAATCTTGGGTGTCAGCCTTCAAAGAGAAGAAGTTCTCATTAGAAGCAGTGAAGATGTTCATTTTATTTATACCCACTATATCTTAACTCTGTACCACTTTCACTAAACATAACAGCTACATTTACAACACATGACAACTGAGGCATATTTTGGTAGACAATTTTTTACATATTATTCCATCAAATGAATAAGTTACATAATGAATCAATTACATGTCACCACAGCAGAAGGAATTTAGAAATTTCAAGTTCTGATTTATTCTATTGTCATTAAATAGATGCTAAACATTGCAACCACATACTGATTCTTCATAACATATCAATAATTTTATTTTTGAAGAAAAGAGTAACTATTAAAACTTGAGTCTGACACTTCAAATATTGAAATTAAATTAGCATTTACCAATGCTGTGCTAAGTTTAACTCACATGTAAGACACATGTTCTTAGATTTCCAAAGGTCAAATTAATTTATCTTCTCTTAATTCAGTCCAGAAACGGTTACAATATCATGCACCAACTACATAACTGCAAATAGTTCTCCCCAGAAGCACAGACATTTAATTTAAATTATCTTAATTAGAAGAATTAGAATAAGTTTAAGCTTTTGATTTCTAATTATCAGTAATCAAAGAATACCAAAAATTGGCTGATCTTTCAATATGATCTGGAAATTTTCTGAGTATTTCCTTGTTTCAGGAGTTATATTGCCATCTAATGGCAATTAAAGCTTACACAATTTTATTGCAGAGTATTTATCTATTGAAGAGTATTAAGTTTCAGTTCAGTTAACAGCTGTTATCTGGTGTTTTGACAAATCACATTTAACTTCAAATCACTGTGAAAATACTGCTGACATCAGATACTACTGTGTCTTGAAAGAAACAAAAGAATTGTTCTGTTTTCATATCCTTCAAGCAGCGAACTTTTTACTTTTATCCCTCGAAGTAATACAGAATTGTTGATATCTATCAGGACACAAGACGCATCTATTTTCTGTGATGCCTAAAAGGTTTCCATTTTAGATACCAGGTTTTTTATGCTCTAATCCTAGTCACTACTCTTATAAAATGTTTCTTATTAAATATGTTGCTCAGCTTCCCAGTTTCCTTATCATCCTGACTAAAGAGGAAGTTTTGAGGGAGTGAAAAGTACACAAAGAAACCATAGAAAGACAGTCTTGTCATCATACGTATTAAGCAATGCAAAAATAAATTTATACAGAACTGCTCTTCCTTTCCCTTCTGTTGCATGTATATTTAATTCTTAAAATTAAAATAATCTAGAAGTTAAGGTCTATCTTCTTTCTCTTTTACATAGATTTGAAGGTCTTTGAGAACCTGTTTTGCTGGGTGTTACTGAACACACAGTAAGGTGGTTTTTGTATCATCTCAGATAGGATCTCCTAGGCCAGAATTGCAAAATGAGTATTAGCCACTTACTTATCATCATGCTCATAAATATTCAAACCCAAAGCATCAACTCCTAGCCACAACTCAGTTCCTTTTTTATTCTTTATTTCAAAATAGTTGACTCCATACATTTCCAAGTCTTGTGCTATCTTAAGGTATTCCATCATAGAATCTTCCCTGATGAAAGGAGAAAAAAAAAATGGCATAATGTAGACAAAAAGAGTACATTTTAAGTAAAGAAAGAACTGCAGAATAACTAATTTGTGTAAAACTTAAGTTAGGAATTAAATATCTCTTCTTTGAAATTCACATGTGCATTGATTCAGACACTTGTAGAGCTTCACACCATAATAACCAAGTATAGTTCAGTCACTGTTCTTAGTCTTTTAATCTCATAAACTCAGGAAATGGTAAGTATATTTTAGAGGCAACAACTGTGGACAATGACAGTCGACAAACTTAGCAGCAATCATGTAGGTAAGCCAATAAACTCATTGGACACTCAGCGCTCACTAAATTAATAATTTCTTTAACCTCAGCCTTAAAATAGTAATTTAAAATAATCTTGAGGGTTCTTGGAAGAATTAAGTAATTACCTTAACATTCCTCTGTGCTCTTCATGCCAATTCTGTATTCTTTCTTCCCACTGTTCTTTTGTCAGTTTGTGCTGTTCTAACACACTGTGAACAAAAGTTGTTGCTATGAAATGACACGTACAATTAATTTAATCTGTTAAGGTTGTAAAAACAAGTTTGTTTACACAGCATAATATATGATTTAATTGAATGAACTTAAATATGTCTTCTTATACACTGCTCACCTTTTTAACCCAAACAGACAAAGAAACTTTGTATTTCAACAAATACACTTTTAAAATAGTGTGACCTTACTTCTTTTTCCATGTTATTCTATATACTTTGTAATACAAAAGTCACATCATGGCATATCTGAACCCTCAGGAGTCATAAAATGCAATGTTTAGAACACCTGAAAATGCAGACCTATAAAATCATCATACAACAATGCTGCAAATTAATCTTTAGGTATGCATAGACACACCCTATTTTTCATTCTGTTGTCATTTGAAAGAAAAGGTTGTACATTAAGAGAGCAGTATAGTTTTGGAGTGAGTTTTGGTTTCATTTTGATTAGTAAAATTAGTACTGAAGCAGTTTCAGAAAAGGATTTTGAGGTTTATCTACAGCAGGCTGCAATGCTGTAATTATGTTTTGATCTATTAGGACTTCAAATATAGCACTGATGTAAGACATTAAATGCACCTAACTTTACTAGGCAGAGATTTTATTTTTGCACCTGTGTGAAGGAAGCTGATGGGTTCACAACTAAATGATAAAATATGTAATGACAAGAAATATATTTTGTTTGTTGAGCCATGAATATAAGAATTAGTCCTAAATACAATGCCTACAGAAGCCACAAAGTTGAACAGCTGCTTGGCAATCATTTAGAAGTTCCTATTACATAAAATAATTAATTCCAAATCTTCCAGAATACTGCTAATTTATTAAAGAAGTTTGGTAATTAAACTAGGTCATTTTACATTGTGAGTTGCTTTCCACTAGTATTTCTTCTACCTCCTTCAGCAAATATTCACAAAATGTTCAGAAGTTTTCATAGCACTATACCATAAAGCTAACAATCAGAAAAATAAAGGGCAACACAGGACACTGGTAAAATACACTATTCCAGGATTATGACGCACAAGTCCTCACCTGAAAATAAAAGTTCTGCTCCCAAAGCCTTCCTCACAGAATGGCTGAGGTTGGAAGGAACCTCTGGGAGGTCATCTCATCCACCCCCTTGCTCAAGCAGGGTCACCTACCACCAGCTGCCCAGGGCCATGTCTAAACAGCTTTTGGATATCCCTAGGGAGGGAGATTCCAAGAAATCTGTGCCAGCACTCAGACACACTCATGGTGACTTGTGCTTTGCTGGGCTTTCTAAATTTCTACTTCTACAGAAATTCTCTGCACTTCCCTCATTTTGATGTGAAGTTTAGATGAAAGACAGGAGACAATACACTTCAATGCAGTTTTTAACACTAGAAGAGGTTGCTCAAGAGGCTGCAGAGCATCTGTCCTACCTATTCAAAACACAACTGGAAAACGCCTTGAGCAACCTGCTGTACTTAGGATGGGGTATTTCATTTGGAAGGGAGCTACAACAATCACCTAGTCCAGCTGCCAGATCACTTCAGGGCTAACCAAAAGTTAAAGCATGCAATTAAGGACATTGTCCAAATGAGTTTTAAACTGACCAGCATGGGGCATCAACTACCTTCTCTAGGTGACTCTACTTAGAGTAGGAAGACTGATGACATGGACTTTAGGGGTCCCTTTCCAACCTCAAATGATTCTGTTGCTGTGATACCCTTAAAGCTGGCAAGAGCTTTCTCATCATTTGGTCCTGCTCTCTTCACATATGCAGGGAGTACTGAAACAAAATAACTCTGCAAGGACTCAATACTTTGCTGCTACCCAGCTGGTAATTTTGAGTCAAGAAACAGGCAGTAGTTTTGACAGGTGAATGTTAGGGCTCTGTAAATAAGACTCCACAATTAACAGGAACTGCTAATCTTTTCTCATTTTTTTCAGTAAAATTTTGCAAAGTTAGTATATTTTGGGAAGCAACTCAATTTTTATTTTTTTTTTTACTTTAAATTGCATATTTTTCTGAAGTATTTTTATGATGCATTTGTTAGTTTTCTGGCAAGTCTCCTGGAGACAGGAGGTAAAACATGAATAATTGTGTTAGAACAAATACAAAAGCTACATGCTCACTCAGTGCAGACTGGCACACAACTGGTTGAAAGCATCTGCTGGGAAATCATCTGAACATTTGTCTACTGAAAAGGAGCATCCTAAGTATTTGAATTTGTGCTGCACACAAGCACTCCAGTGTTCACAGGCTGTCATCATAACTCAGCAAAACCCAAGATTTGTGAACTAACATATTCAGTAATGACAGTTTTACTGGTACAACACTTCTCTGCCTTCCTAACAAAGGGAAATCTTCTAGAAAGAGGTGACTGAACACCCAAAAGCAAACTCTTAGCCAGAATTTTTAAAAATGTAGAACATTTTCAGATGTATTTCTTTCAATACTTTACTGCAATCCTTTGAAATGCTTTCTTCCAAAAAAATTCTGTAGCTTGGTTACACTAATAAGTGAGCTTCTACTTTTAGTTTTCAAATCAAAGATAAAAAATAGAATTTTAAAGAAACCTCAATTATTCCATGGTCCTCATTTCTTAGAAGATGCATTAATGTTACATATTTGGCAATCACACATTTGTCTAATATACATCAACTAACAGGATTATCTTTGCACATATGGGTTGCAACACTTCTCTGGCTGCCAATACATGCCAGGAGCATGGCTTCAGTTCCATAAAGAAACAGAATGCTGGTGTTTACTTTTTCTAACCACCTAGAGGAGTGACTGATACAAAACAGTTTACAGTCAACAGCAATGGCCACAGTTTAGTTTCCACATTTTCTGTCCAGGCTAGCATCTTTCTGCAATATTTCATTTGCAATATACTTTATAATTATTTCCAAGAAATTACCATCATTTAAGCATACAAAAAACACTAACTGAGGAGAAGAAAAGAGTACTGAATGACTCTCAGTGACTTCTATATTATTTTGATTGTAATTTATCAAAAGCAAGCCTCCAGAACACTAGGTTATTTTGGAGGACTTTGGAAATTTGCTCAACTAAATCTGTGCAGATGGTTGTGTATGGGCCAGGAAATAAGCTTCAAGATAGCCACAGTTTTAATATTTGTTATTTAGAGTCTAAATTAGGACCTCTACATTTTACTAGCACTTTAAAAGACAGCTACCATTAAACACACGTCATCACTTCGTATTTTAATTATTTTTTTAAAGTGCTGTAATCAAGTTTATATGCACCACATTATGCAAAAAACCATACATAGTCCCACTCACCGCTGAGGGAGAAGTCTGTCATTGGCCAGGTAGCCCAGCTTATGTATCTCCTTACTGTAGTCTCCATACTTGGACTGGACAGCATAGGAAGCCAGAAGAACTGCAGTTTCTGGTGGACAATATATTTCATCATTTAAGATTGCTTCTTTGACTTGCAGGAAGAAAAGTCTCTGAGTTATTTCCTGAATGAGTTCTTCCGATACATCCTCTGGAAAAAACTTGGCCCTGAACTTGAACTGCAAAGGATTTTCTTTCCTTACATCTTGCTGTGTCACCTGAGGAAAAGGCATAAAGAAAAAATTAAAAGAACACTAAATGGTATATTAAATATTACTAACTCTTTAGCTCCTTGACACTGAAATCCAGGTCTGACAAGCCCAGTCTGGAAGTCACTGAAGGTACATGTAGAACTTAATCAGACAATCTCTCAGAATCACACTCAATCAAGTACAGAAACTGGCTCTTTAAGAGGGTTTTTTTAGACTTGTGTGAATTATCACAACAAATATCTGAAAAAAAAAATCTAATACATTAAAAGAAATAAAAAACATATCAGAGGATGAAATGTAGGAAGCAGCAGACTAGGATTTAAATGTTTCTTTAGCAAGAACTACAGCACTTTTCTTCCAAGTGTAAAGTTGGATTATTTTAAGTCTTTGAACTATTGAATTAAAAACGTGTGCTTTGTTCCTGTGCAAAAATATTTATTCCATTAATCCCATTATGTTTCTAGAATGGGGAAGCCTTCTAATCATTATTTCTTTGAGGAGATCAGATACAGTTTTAAGTGAGTATCACCTTCAAATTTCACAAATTCCTCACTCATTTTTATGCAGAAATTTCTGTTTGAAATTTCAACTTTGAGCATTGATTATGACTAAAGCAAAAACATTCAAAACTAAGCTAATTTTTAACTTCAGCCAATACAGGGACTATTAAAAATTACATTAATAATATATCCCATTCATGCCAATTCCTCAAGCACTTAGTTACACATTTAGTTGTATGTGAACTAGCAGTGCCTCTAGAACTTCACTATGCACAAAATGATGCATGTGTTTTGCTTGATTTGTAGGAAGTATAAAAACTGTAAATACAATGCAACCACTAAATCACATACATAATGCAGCATAAGTATTGTACTCACCATTTCATAGGTTTCAATTTTTAGAAGTTTTGCTCACATTTCATTATTGTGCATCTGCTTCTGATTTACACAGTATTTCACTTCAATTTCACTAGTAAACACTTAGTTTGCACCAGTGAAACTTGATTTGCACAGTATTCTGTCATTAATCTAATCTTATCTGTGTGTAATGCAAGTATTTAAATAGCAACATACAACTCGGAACCAGTTTATGATGATGCATTAAAAAATCAAACATAACAAGCTTTAAAAAAGTCTTAATCAAAATTAAAGAAATTAGCAAACCGTTCCTGAACTGCACCAGCAACTTAACCATGGAGAAACAGTTTGTGGTTTTTTTTTATAAATTATGTGCCAAATCCTGTAGTCTCCAATGACTGGAGGCAAGCTTTTATGGTTAACGAAATATTTGTAGTGATGTAATGCTTATTGCTTATGAAACAAGATATGAAATTCTAGGAGACAGCTTTGGTGGTTCTCAAGTTTTACTCACCAAATTTACAAGAGAAAGACTATATAAATGCAGAGAGTAGGACTTGTCCCTAAAACCTCCCATTTTACCTCCTAGTATTTAAGATAAAAAAGGTATTATCAAGTTGAACTCAAAAAACCCTCTTTATTCTAAACAGTGCCATTAACATGACAGGTGATATTAAAATAAAAAGTGACCATCAAATTCATAAAAAAAGCTTAAAGTAAAATGACTTGGTTCCCAGTAGCTGGGAGAGACAAGGTGCTCATTGCTGTTGGGGAGAAACAAAAATTATCCTACACTCTACCTGATAACTAACCAGAATTTTAAAAGCCTATTACTGGTGCCTTGTTTAAAGAACTATAGCTGTATACATGAAGCTCCAATACTTCACACACACTTCCAACTGTAAAGCATTTATTTTTTTAGATTTTGCTACATGAAAACTAATGCATGCCTCACCAAGGTACTGGAAATACAGGAAATTGTATCTCCTTCTCAAATTAAATGTTAATGCAGCTTTGCATGTTCTTGTTAACCAAACCTCACACCGTATTTTGTTATTTAAAAGGTAATGAAAAGCAACTTTTCAACTATATTTCAAGCCAGCTATATCTAACCTTTAACATGAAAGCAGCAAACTTGGGAATAATATATTTTAAGCTTTATGTTTGCCTAAATGTTAGGGAACTGTTACCTTTTTATTTAGCTTCAGCCAAGTTGAGTAGCCTTTGCTGTCCACATACTGTAGCCCAAAAAACCAGACTTCACGAAGACCAACAGTTTTCACCACCTAAAGATAAATTACCCATAATCATCAGTAATCACTACAACAGGATTTAAAAAATGGTAATTAAACTACAGAAGCCATCTCAAACTGCAATGTAATCAAGTTTTACAACAAAAAAAATAGTAGCAAAACACCAGGGTCAGAGAAACATTCACCTTTAAAGTTCTAATTAACTCTCAATTAAATTGGTGTTGCCAAACTACCAGATGGAATGGGTACCTTACTAATGAGGAATACAAGGTAGCAAACAGGACCCTGATCTTTGAAAGCAGGTCTGGGAAGTGATCTGCATACCTATAGACAAGTTAAGTCCATTTCAACAGAAGAGAACTGGGGAAATTATAATAAAGAATAATTACTTGTGGACGAGCATGCTGTAATGGAGATGAATCACCTCCTTCAATTATTTCTGAGATATTTTAAGAGTTAGTTAAAGGGATAAGGATGATCTAGCTGATAAACCATCCATGAATTGTGTCTAAGATTTCTGATCATGTCTGTCACCAAAGGCTGCTGAAGAAACAAAATTGTCCTTAAAGAGAAGGAAGGCCTTTTTACGGATATATTAGTTAAAAAGAAATCCAAGAATAAACAAGCTGTTTTCACAATAAACTTGAAGTGTAATAACTAGCTAAGTCCCTAGGACTTCAAAGGTGGTCTGCAAAAGCCAATGAAACTGACATGACAAAATCTGCTCTAGGAAACCTTCCATAAAGATAAGGGAATGAACAGCAAAAAGGAAAATTAATTTCAATAAAAGATATTAAATAAAAACCAAATACTGTACATAAAAGACAATTTTAATTATGCTAATAAAGTTCTCATTGCAAAGGAAAATAGCAATAATGCTGTTATGTAACTACACACACCTGTAGTATGCTCTAATACAGCATAGGTCACATCAATTCAAAAAAGGGATGCTAAAGCACTGGAAATATTTCAGAAACATCGAAAAGAATTATCAGTGATACTGAACATTTTCTGCACAGCTAAGATGAGAACCAAGGCTACTGACAGAGGAACAAAAAAAGTAAAAATACTATAAAGATCTGTAAAACTTGCATGGTGTGTAGAAGGAAAATTAGGAATGATCATTCATTGCTTCTCACAAGAATTAAGAGAATCACCAGAAATCATTGGATAGCAGGTTCAAGCAAACAAAAAGCAGCATTTACTACATAGAGTATAATGAAACTGTGGAACTATCTTATAAGTCTTTTCTATAGCAAAAGTACATGTGGATTCGATAAGCAATTAATCAGAAAGGTCCAGCAAAGATTATGAAGTAACTGTAAACTCCGGCTCCAAAAGATCCAGTATGGCAGTACTTACGTATGTTCTCAGGCTGGACCATGCTGTCAAGCTGTTTTATTGAAGGCTGTTTTATGGCAGCATTCACATGCATGTGAAGTAAATATTATTTTACACATAGATCCTCCTCCATTTTAAAGTAGTACAATCGGATTGCAAAATTAAGATTTTGAAAATTACAAAATGTCACAAAACAGATGTGCAAACTTAGTTCTGATGCCTTGAACATTTGTATTATCACTCAACAATCATTCAAGTGCACCTTTTTTTCTTCCTCTGCCATTTTACCTTCAAGCTCCAAGCACAGAACAGACAACGTTCAGGAATCCAATCTGATTCCTTTAGTGAACACTTTTTATTTCCTAAAAATTGCTACATCATTCACTTTAGAACATAAGAAACATTAGGAGCAAATTTATGTTACTGGTATGGTCCTAAATAACAACAAACCTGGTGTCCTAATAGAAATTTCAGACCTGCACTGCTTTTAACACAGATCTCCTATATGATGCTGATCAAACTTCTTGTGGCTTTATCAGATGAATATTCTTTGCTTTGCAGCTGTCCAAATTGAGCCTTGGTACCTGATCAGGTACACAGGTCAGTAAGAACAGCAGGTGCTCAACAGCTCTGCCCGTAAGACATAAGGAGACAAGTGCTGATGCTCATGTCAAAACATTTTGCTCTCATCTGCTAACTAAAAAGCCCTTCACCCGAGATGCACATTGCACACAATTTACAGACAACTTGCCTTCTGTAATGTAGTTACACATGCTTGCAAATCAGCACAAACTCAGCTTACAGATCAGCCTATTGCACTTCATCATCCTAAAATAAGGCAAAAGCATCATCTATTACTGCCACTCAACTCAAATGAAAGGGAAAAAAAATCTGAAACTTTGAACCAAGATAATGTAAACACTAATGCACTGCAGTAGCATGATATGAAAACAAAAAAAAAGTACAGAATGAGAAACTTTGGAGTTTGATGATGGCTCAAAATATTCATTAAGTGGCTCTAGGGAAGTCTTCACTATATCTGTATCACAGATTTATCCATCACCACATCCTACAACTTGACTGCTAATAAGCAGTAACAACTTAACAGAGAAGAAAGACAACCAGAGAAACAAACATATTTTGACAAATCAAAACATAAAAATAAAGACAATCTACCAAGAAATTCACTGAGTTTACTTTGCAAAGATCATAAGGGAGGTTTCTGAGGTATGTGGAAAGGACAGTGGAGTACAACTTGAAATAAATGAGACCACCATCCCATTCTTTCTGAACGGCAACTACAGAAAACCAGAAGTACTCGGTGCTTAGTACAAAAACCTTATTTAAAACAGCAGAACAAAACAACCCCCACAATACTACTGTGTGGAAACATTACCACCATGTTCTTCCCTTCTAGTAAAGATCTAGATGCTAAATTGGCTGACTAAAGGAAGACAGACCCCTACGACAGGATAAGACAAAAAAAATGATGATAAATATATAAAGGTATCTTCTGAAATATGAGTAATTTTTTTAAAATTAGCTTGTGCAACAAGCTTAACTGAGTTTCACAATGCAAGAGAAAGCCACAAACATCAAATATTAAGTTCTGTCTGCTAGCAGATGAAGATGAAAACACACACATGGAATGGGAAACAAATCCACAACTCCAGAAAATACCAATTAAAATCTTAACAGACCCACTGACTGAAAAAAAGGACAAGTTATTCACCAAAAACATAGGGAAGCACTAGACAACAGCTAAATTAATGGAGAGGTTATTCTCTGCAAGCAATAACTAACATGGCTACTGTCATGTCCACCATTTCCACATTAATCTTGAAGACCAATACAATCAGTAACTTTGCTATTCAATTCTTTCAACAGAGAAAAAGCATAACTTTTGTCTGAAAGTTTCGTGTTGGTTTTGCAACACAGTTGTGCTCTTGATGTTACTCTGTGGAACTCACACATGAATTTAAGAACAGGCTGAAGATGCTTCTCTGCTCACACACAATTATTCTGATTGATTTTCTTGACCTGACAATTATTCAACTTAAACATCCACAAGTTAATTTAAGAGGTGGTGAGATATGCAAAAGCCATGCAGTGAATTGAGGCACAAAGCTGAAGAGGGCATGAAAAAGAATTCAAAGTTGTATCTTTGTTTCCTGTTTGAAAATGCCTCAACTTGGATGAACCTGATTACCTGGGCACAAGATGTTATGCAGCAGAATGTCACCCCACCCAATACTGCATGGCAGAAGATAGCAAAGGTTGGCAAAAGACAAGTAACAGCTCGAGGCTCTTGTAAGACTCATGAAGTCTATTGCTATGCTGAGGCTGAAGATGTACTGCTACTGATGTTAGACATAGAACAGAGGAGGGTAGAAGTGTTGAGTCAGACATTTAAAAAAAAATAAAAAAAAATGCAAATTAAATACCCTTCCTCTGCAGGAAAAAGCTCAGTATCACAAAACACTAAATATTCACCTCCTTTCAACTTGCATACTAAGACATTTAACAGGCTCTTAAACATTAATTAAAAGTTTAATAGCTCTTTAGGAACTCTTTCAGTCTGTTACCTTCTCTTGATACCCATCATTATATAATTTAAGCATCTATTAGCAGGGAGAACAGAAACAACAGTTCTACCAGGCATTGCTAATACAGTTAAACTTTTTGAAGACTAATTTTTAATATTTTTGCTCTTTTAACTGGATATATATCTCAGATCTAAGATAACATGTATTGGGTACTCAAGGAAATATTAAACAACACATTGACAACTTCTATTCTTAACATTTTCTAGAATAATCCACGACCCAGATCAAAAAATTGTTTCAAGATTCTGATGGCTTACACCACACAAAATGAATATGAGAACAATCCCTTTTTAAAAAATCATTCATTTAACCCATTTGACTGGTGGACGACAGACACACTATCAAGTGAGAACACATAGTACTGATGAGTTTGCCAACCCTAAGCACATTAAAGCCATCATTTTCACTTTTCCATTTAGTCTGGGTTTTTTCTAACTTAAATTTCAAACTGAATCATAAGACAACATTACTTCTCTAACATTCAAGATCTGAAAGATACCTACAGCTTCCATTCTAGGGAAAAAAATATAAAAGATGTTAGCTTTCCTTAATGAACTTGTATTGTTACATCCTTTATTAAACAGTGAAGCCTATAGAAATTTGTCATACTGTTATTCTAACAATTATATTGTGCTTGCAGCTATAATTTTATTAGATATTAAAAATACCATTAATTTCCAAGTAGTTCTATATGCACAATCTAAGTCAAGCTTCACCATTAACCTGTTTACACCAACTTGTCTTTGAATTTAATACATTTCTTAAGAAGTAACAATGTTCAAACTAACTGAGAGCATAGCTTAGATGATGTAAGGAAAAACATGACCTGCATGAGAACAGTCACACTTTTTCAAACTATGCCTTAACACCCACAATAGATTCATTTTTTTATAGACATACACAGATACATGCATAAGTTACCTGATCAAAGAGCTGCTTGCCTGTTGTATTGGGCTGGATGGCAAATTCCAACTCTGCATCCATTGTCGTTACTCTGACATTGATCTACAGAAAATAAAGAAATATTTAAATTATACTGCAACAGTGTCATGCTTTCATATACTGTGATAGCCTGTAAGAAACAATGTATGGTAAGCAAATTCAATCATTTTAATGGTTAGAACAGGAAGATAAAAAAATGAAAAACTTGAATCTACAAAACCATCTCATCTTTTATGTAGTATAAATGCATATTCAGGACAATATTTAACACTAGGCTTGACAGTCATATCAGGGAATAAAAAAGAACACCAGGACACTCAGGTACTGAGACATATCTTCCAGTGGGCTTCCCAGAATGCATGCAAAAGAAAGTTCCTAGTCATATACGTATCACATTAAGGTATTTATATTTGGTGATATAAAAAACCACTCAAGCAGCCTCCTGCTATGTTGTTTCAAAATTAGGAGGTTCAGTGGCCTTAAAGTACATATAGCATTAGAGCTTGTGCACCTCAGGACAGACTAATAGCAGATTTATCTTATCAGTGGAAAAAGGAACTTCACGTGATAGCTCCCCTCAACACTGATATTCAATTCGCTTACTACAAGACTGAAAAATCCATCACTATTCAATGAACCTCTTCCTTCTGCTGGAAGAGGACCATATTCCAGCTGACTCCTGACAATCTGTGTTCTAAAACAGTCAAATATTACAGGAGATATCTGGAAGCACTACAGTCTACTCTAATTTCTCTTCAACTGGTACATACAGAAAGGAAAATTTTTAGGAAACAGAACAGAGACTAAATGAACAGCACTGTCTTCTCACTGCTAGAATGGTCCCCCATTCCTACTACCAGGGTATGATATTTTATTTATCTTTCATGAATGGGAATATAAAGTGGTCATATCTACTTTGCTATAAATGCAAAAACCAGAGCATGAAACTTTTTTAAAGAGCACAGAAATATTCTAATTTCCCTCTCACTACTACAAAATACAAAACAGGAATAAATTAGGACTTGTATTACAGGTTCTTACACTACTTGATCTATGCCTGTGTAAACCATTTCCACTCACTAATTCCCTAATTTTGCCACCAGGTGGAATACTTTGGGAAGTGAGTCTGTAAAAGTTGCAGCAAGACAGAACACAGAAGGCAGATCTGAGGTACAAAAAAAAAAAAACAAAAAACAAAACAAAAGAAAGAAACAAACAAAAAAACTGGGTAGAAGTTTGTCCCCCTGCAACAGATTAAACTCGTTCACTTCTTTCTTTAGTGTCCAGGTAAACAGCTTGGGGCATAAGCTGGATACACAAGCCAAGAGTAGTGGGAGTCTGATGAACTCTAGGTTACAGACCTGCAAACAAGGAAGATAGTAGGGGGTTAACAAACTTTTTTGCGTGCAAATGCTGATAACGAACAAGAGTTGAAGGCTTTGGAGTAAAAGATAGTAAACTTATCCTCCAAAAAAAAATTAGAGGGAGTATATCACTCTCAAAAGGGAAAAAGAGGTGTTTCCTGTATATCCTTTCACCCTGCCCATTTCAAGAGAGACAAAAATCCCCACTTATTCTCTAACAGAATGACCCATTTTAACAGTTAGGTCTAATTCACTGTCAGATGGTTTAAGTGTTGGGGGCTGCCCCTTGATTACAATAAGCTAATTTTTTAAATCAGTTTTTCAACCTTAAGAAAAAAAGAGCCCTGCTTTAGGGCAGCTACAAGTAAGTTACAAGGGATAAGGCTAAAATGTAACTTTATTAAATGCCAAAGCACTCTGTTATGTAAGAGCAGCACTGCTAAAACAAGAAGCCTCACAGAAAGTCTACAAAGCAGAGTAACTAATTGCAGCAGACCTTTCAGAGATGCAGCAGAAACATCTTACATAAATATCCTTACAACAAATGTCATCTACTACAAATGCCAGAATCACTACCTGTAAGTCTATATCCGTCACAAGAACTAATTTACTCAAACAGCTGAACACAGAGGCAAACTCAGATGTCTGTAGATCCTCTTCATTTCTGAACATTACTACCTCAAATAAAAACAGAGTGCTATAGGGTTACACAGCTGCTACATCTGTGATAGAACCAAATACACATTAGGAGTATCTGATCACTTATATGGATTACAGTAACTGCTAAAGTCTTCAGCAATTTTCTTCTTCAAATTTCTGGTTAACAGATCACCCAACTGCTAGTTAGTATTTACTTACAGTTCTAATAGAAGTCACAAATTAAATTATAGCAATATTAAAATGTTATCTTTTATGATACAAATTATTTTCAAACAGACCTACAAAGGTAATGCTATACTTGGCCATTTTCCTTCTGTAGACATTTAGGCTGCCTTAAATTTTTGGCATTCAAATACTAAGCTTTTACAATTGCTTCATAGCTTCAGTTATTTTGAGGCATGGAAAATAGAAAGGTTACTTTTGGTAAAACCTGAGACTGTTCTCAGAAGGTCTACTTATCTAGTCCAAACCTTGATCTCAACAAATTCAACCCTTTGGTGTCAGTCACATTGTGTGTAAAATAAAGCTTAAGCATCTAAAGTAGGAGCAGCCATGGGGGAAGTTCCCACTTTATAAACAAGGCAGAGAGCAGAGAAAAAAGGCCCCGTGAATGGACTGTCACTCGTGTCACCTGCTGTTGGTATCCAGCTGCTTTGAAGCAATGCTCCTCATGTGACATGGGTGATGGGGAAATTATCTGAACCACAAATTACAAAGGCAGCCACTAATCTGAACATAATTACTCTGAACTAACCTTACCACATGAATACAGGAAGAGGAAGGAGCTCTTGCAATGGTAACAACAGAAACATGTGAAGGTTTCCTGTAGCAAGCACAGGAAGGCTACCACTACTCATACCACAAGACTGCTTTATGCCTGATTTTCAATACTGATCTCACCAGAAGTACACATCTTCCTCCACACTTCAGAAACTATCACAAAGCTCTGGATAAGACTTAGTCAATTATTTAAAACATTATTTTTTTAAAGGTATAAAAAGGGGCTCGACACAAACTTTTTTTTTGTTGTCACAATTTAACAATTTATGTCACTTATTACTGACCTAGAGATCTCTGTGCAAATATTAAATATGAAAACATCATAGTGCTCACGTCTAGGAAATACTTAAAAATGCTGTTGTAGGTTTAGTAAGTGGGTAACTTAAGACTTTGTGACTCCTCTGGCAAGGTCCATGTGGTGAGACATCTCCTCCTCCTCCACAGATCAGGCCACATCATGCCTGAAATGCCTGAACCTAACAACAGCCACATGATGACAGAATTGACAGGCAGCAATACAGCACTCCTAGACCAGCCCCAGAAATCTCACACTTGCTGTAAGATGGTATAAAGGACACAGTAAAGCTTAGCATAGCACACAAAAAAGTCTGCTGGACATAAAGGAAAACACTACTGCAAAGCTCTACTTTAGAGCATTGAATCTCTGTCTAGAATACCAGCATCTACCTTGCAGCTTTCAAAATGAGTATTTAGCTTGACTCACTTGCCTATACCAAACAATATAATTGTGCCCCAGGGACCCAAACTTTCACTGTGAAAGGCTAGCAAAATGTTTGGATAAAAAATGCTACAAAAATATAATTTCCCTTATTTCTGACAAAACTGTTTTCCCCCACTACCTAGGTACATATACGTACTTCTTAATCTATTTGTAATGAACTTTTCCCAATTCATGATGCTTTAAACCCTTGCATTGTGACAGATATTTTTTTCACCTTGGTACTAGAACTAGCAATCTGAGTTTATCTCTGTTTTACCTGACATGCTTCATTATGATGACAAACAGTCAAGAGAAGAAGACACATCTATTCATGTTGATTATTCTTTGCAAAGGGAACAACTGATGTTTTCACAACAAATGTCACCAGTGGGTTATGAAGGCATTTGCTACAGCTCAGAAAATAGTATTTATAAAAGATTAAGAAACAACAATCTAAGGCAATTTATCTATGAAAGAATTTATCCAGAGTATAGTCAATTAACATACCTGGAACAACAAACATCCATGTGCATGTATGAAAAACATGCATTTCATAAGGGAATTACATTTTTGTTTTACATATTATAACTTCAACTCTCCCCAATTTAATGGGATATTACAGTCACAACATTAACTTTTGGACCTTTCCCCAAACATAGATAGAATCCATAGAATATTTGCAAAAAACAAGTGTTAGCTTCATAGTCCATGATCTCCTATCACTTTATTCCAGCCATGGTTCACAGAAATTAGTTGTTGCACTTCAGCTTTCATCATTAAGCCCAAAACTAAGCAGGTACCAATATTTAATGAGAAGATAATTAAAAATTATATGAAAAAGGGCTCCAGGGGTTTTGCTGTGTTTTAAGAAATGCTGTATTAGTTGCATGTAAAAGCCACAGAGACATGTTCATTTCTTAATTAAAAGAAAATTGTATATAGCAAAAAAGTTTCTTATACAATTTTCTTCACACTAATTCTGCCAATTACTGGACCAAGTCTGCATATTAAATTGTGTTAAGCAGTAACAGCATATTGGTCCCACTGCTTTATACACTACATAGATATACACAGCAGATCACCACATTCATCTCAAAAGAGATACAATAGGAGATGCTGGAGAAAAATCAAAGAAGATAAAGTAAAAAGTTAAGGATTAAACAGCATTAGAAAGAGAAAGCTATAGAATAGAAGCAGATAGATTTTGCTAATAGACAAAGCAAAAGAAAGTCCTCCAAACTGACATCAGTTGTCTATTTATGCTGCAGACATATATTAAAACCATAATTTGAATACTGCATTACACATCCCAAAGAGTTTTCTGTAAACATCACTCTAGTGAAAAAATAATTCTTATACTATTTCAACTCAACCACCTTACAACAATGAATTTGATGTTGTAACTATTAATTTAAATTTTAAGCATCCATATTTCTCCACTATCTGATATCTGCTCATTCTTTATACACAAAATGTTGAAGTCCAAAAAAAGCAATCTTTTTAAATCTTGGTGACTTTGACATGTACCCATGCTACTACCCAGCACAATGCTTTCTCTTTCGTGCCTTGCAGTCTTGAACAAAAATGCTGCAAGATACCAGCAGAAATGGCTGACAATTTTAACTCCTCTTTCACCCTTATAAATGCAACTAATATTTCAATCAATTAAACCTAATCTTCTCAGGCTATGAAATGATTAACAGTTATGTAACTAACATTGTCTAATTTTAGTTTCTATGTGTCTATTTTTGGTGGAGATCTCAGAAAATGGCATTTGGCTGAGAAACAACACAAAGCTGAAAAGTATTTTGCATCCGTTCTTCTAGGAAAAAAGCACTGAAAATAAGATTCAACAAATACTCTATTTTTCAGCAAGCAAAGAATTAAGCACACTGAAAACAGTCCTATTAAAAGCTCCAATTTTGATTACAGCAGTAAAAATCTAATTAAGTAAATAATCACAATTTTCTATATGAATCACAACAGAAGCTACATGAAACTTAATTTTGCACTGCTAGGCAGAACTGAGAGTATTAAGTCTCAGGACTATTTTATCTTAAAATTAGAGGAGATATTGAGTGATCTGTTAGAAAGAATTGCAAGCCACTTTGTTACATGTACAAAGTGAGCAGACTTTTCTACTGAAGCAAACAAGAAAACACTTCAGTTACATGTATTTTCCAGACACCTATTACCTTAATATCTCAAGACAATATATATTTGTCACTTTTACCCTTTCAAAACAGCCTTTTCACTCAAGCTATTTAACCCAGTAGCCTCTAAGAGAGAAAATCCCAAACGCTTAAGAACAATGACTTCTACTACTATGTGTAAGAAGATCATCCACAGTGACATGAATCTTATTTCTGGTTGAGACTTTGGGGAAAAATTAAACATCTTTGCTTTAAAATGGTCTCCATTTACTTAATTTTGACTTGAATACTACATAAGTTGAATGCAAAAGAAAAAAAAAAACAAATAAAAAAATGAAAACAAAATCTAGACCATTTATTGTTCAGTGATTTAGTTTATTGATTTCATTTACACAAATCTATAGCTTAATTATTCAATTACCACAGAATCATAGAATACCTCAAGCTGGAAGGGACCCATAAAGATCAAGTCCAACTCCTAGTATTTTGTTACACACAACAAAAAATTCATTCAAAACTTGTAGAGAGAACTTATTTATAGTTGTACTACATGGATTCATATATTTACAAGATGAACAGATTTTCAGGGAAAGAAAGAAGGGAAAAGAAAGAAGGGAAAAGAAAGAAGGGAAAAGAAAGAAGGGAAAAGAAAGAAGGGAAAAGAAAGAAGGGAAAAGAAAGAAGGGAAAAGAAAGAAGGGAAAAGAAAGAAGGGAAAAGAAAGAAGGGAAAAGAAAGAAGGGAAAAGAAAGAAGGGAAAAGAAAGAAGGGAAAAGAAAGAAGGGAAAAGAAAGAAGGGAAAAGAAAGAAGGGAAAAGAAAGAAGGGAAAAGAAAGAAGGGAAAAGAAAGAAGGGAAAAGAAAGAAGGGAAAAGAAAGAAGGGAAAAGAAAGAAGGGAAAAGAAAGAAGGGAAAAGAAAGAAGGGAAAAGAAAGAAGGGAAAAGAAAGAAGGGAAAAGAAAGAAGGGAAAAGAAAGAAGGGAAAAGAAAGAAGGGAAAAGAAAGAAGGGAAAAGAAAGAAGGGAAAAGAAAGAAGGGAAAAGAAAGAAGGGAAAAGAAAGAAGGGAAAAGAAAGAAGGGAAAAGAAAGAAGGGAAAAGAAAGAAGGGAAAAGAAAGAAGGGAAAAGAAAGAAGGGAAAAGAAAGAAGGGAAAAGAAAGAAGGGAAAAGAAAGAAGGGAAAAGAAAGAAGGGAAAAGAAAGAAGGGAAAAGAAAGAAGGGAAAAGAAAGAAGGGAAAAGAAAGAAGGGAAAAGAAAGAAGGGAAAAGAAAGAAGGGAAAAGAAAGAAGGGAAAAGAAAGAAGGGAAAAGAAAGAAGGGAAAAGAAAGAAGGGAAAAGAAAGAAGGGAAAAGAAAGAAGGGAAAAGAAAGAAGGGAAAAGAAAGAAGGGAAAAGAAAGAAGGGAAAAGAAAGAAGGGAAAAGAAAGAAGGGAAAAGAAAGAAGGGAAAAGAAAGAAGGGAAAAGAAAGAAGGGAAAAGAAAGAAGGGAAAAGAAAGAAGGGAAAAGAAAGAAGGGAAAAGAAAGAAGGGAAAAGAAAGAAGGGAAAAGAAAGAAGGGAAAAGAAAGAAGGGAAAAGAAAGAAGGGAAAAGAAAGAAGGGAAAAGAAAGAAGGGAAAAGAAAGAAGGGAAAAGAAAGAAGGGAAAAGAAAGAAGGGAAAAGAAAGAAGGGAAAAGAAAGAAGGGAAAAGAAAGAAGGGAAAAGAAAGAAGGGAAAAGAAAGAAGGGAAAAGAAAGAAGGGAAAAGAAAGAAGGGAAAAGAAAGAAGGGAAAAGAAAGAAGGGAAAAGAAAGAAGGGAAAAGAAAGAAGGGAAAAGAAAGAAGGGAAAAGAAAGAAGGGAAAAGAAAGAAGGGAAAAGAAAGGAAAAGAAAGAGGTTTCAATCTCCAAAGCAAGCTACTGTATAAATAGTAACTAGGGCAAAATCTGTGTTTTGATTATTATACAGAAAATTACTTTGGCATATGTGCTGCTACTTCTTTCAGTGATTATCAATCATAATTACAGCAACCAGTAGTTTAGAGGAAGAAATCCATGTGATATTTTTCAACAAATATCAACTTAATTTAATTTTTTAATGGCTGCTTCCACTTAGCTTCATTCTAAGATCTCATGTGCACTTAGACAGTCAGGAGATATACAAGAACATCCCAAGATGAGAACTCTTTATATAAGACCTTTCACAAAAGGGGAAAAAAATTACCTCATCTTTGGCATGAGTTCAGCTTCTTTCCTACGATCTGGTAGCTAATCTCCATTCCTAGGGTGGATTGTGAGTTCTTCCAATACTTCTACAATATCAGTGTTAAAAGTATTTCTTTACTTGTGAACAACCCTAAAACTGTATTTCCTGATTTTCTCAGGTCCTTAAAACAGAGGGAACCCTGCCTGCCCAAACTGACTGGTTCCAATCACCAGAATTTTAAAAGCAGCAGCCTCATGCAGGTCGTGTTTTTTCTACTCATCAATTCTGAGACTTCATTGCTCTGTAGCTGCACAGGGTTGGGGGCCTCAGGAACCACAACAGCTCCCAGTGACTTTCTGCCTTATTCCTGAAGTACAATTTTCCAGTTGAAAAGCTCCAGCAAAGCACTACCCAATACCCACAGCCAGGATTTAAAAATGTTAAAAAATAGTATGCTGCCAATTCCTTTTCCTGTCCTTAACAGTGCAGCTTTCTGTAAGGTGGGTGCAGGATATTAACAACTACTTCCAACTTCAAAAAGCATTAAGATATTGTGCCACTAGTCCACAAGATGGGGAAGAAATTATAGAAACAATGTGGTATGGCCAGTTGGTCAGCTACCAACAGCAAAGCTCAGAACAGAACTCTTAGCCCTTGGGCAGTCCCACACTCATGCTATTCATTAAATGGTACCAGTCACAAATAATAGGGTTTAATATGGACTTTTTATACTGGTAATTTCTGATTATTAGCACAAACCATCTATACATTTATGTATAGGTATGTACATGTGTACACCATGCACACAGACATATTTATTCATGGTAATAGATCTGCCCTGCTCCTAATCTACCACCTCAATGAAACATCAGTACAGAAAGGAAGCCTGAAGGCTAGTACATAAGCCAATTGGGTTGAATTGAAATAATCTCCACTGACAATTTGTTTGCCTTTCTGAATGCTTTGCTCACTGGATCCAATTGGAAGAGACAACTGGAAGTCATTTAACACATGGCAAATGAAATTCTAAGCAGCATATACTACATCAACAGCAGAAAAATAAGCTACTGAAAAATTTTGTCCTTAAAGAATTAGAACTATTATTGATACAAAAGTTGGATTTGTCCCTCCTCCAGATAGAAAGTGGATGCACCCTTATCCGAGCTGAAGTGAGATGAATACATGACCACAAACATGGCTTCTTTCCTCCCTTCAAGACTTACCTTTTAGGTTATAAACCCTGGCATGGTACAACTACCACCTAACTCAGTGCTGTTGCTGCCACAGACACTTCACCCGTGTTCTGTCTTCCCCTGCCAAACCCTGAAGCAAATCCTTCCACTGATTCTTACAGATGATGTGTCAGGCTCAAATTATGCCTCCATTAACCACTGTAATGCAAGCCATCTCAAAGTCAACAATTCCTGAAAAATCATTCCTCTTGTCAGCCAAATGGGCTCCAATTTAAACATATTTTTTAAGTGCTGTCCCCATCTTCGAGTGTGCTCCATGCAGCATGTACCAAGCTTTCTTGATCTTTTCATAGACTGGTATCAACCTACACCAACTCCAGTTGTATGTTATCAGGTCTTATGAAATCTAGGAAGGGCAGAGGCAAAACAACTAGGGCTGTTGTAAGATCATCATTCTAAAATGTGAAAACCCTGTTAGATTTTAGATTATTAAGAAAACTGTTACTTACGGGTTTCGGCATTTTTCTTGTTTTCTTTTGTCTCTTGTCCACTGAAGTCTTCTATAAACTCTGTGACCCCCTCTGCCAAAAACAAAATTAAAAGGTTTGGTTTTAAATTAATCATAACAAAGTCCACATACATGATAGTAAATAGTACAAATTCCAAAGCAGGTAAACAAGTGCCCTACATGTACAAAATACACTTTTCAGTAGGTAATAAATAAAAAACAATTAAGTTAGCTAGCACCATAATTTGCAGATCTCCAAATAGTAACCTTCTTTCTAGTTTTTGTAGAATATAAATCCACTAATGCTAGAATACAGAGACAACAGTTCCCCAAGTACTATAAATTTTAATATCAGGCATCTGCTAGTATTAAAAACCCTACGCATTACTTAGAGGAAAGTAAAATTTGTACAAAGAACTCCAAAGCTGCATTTAAGCTGGCAGCTCTAGTCACACTTGAAAACAACATCATTCTAAAGCAGCAAAACTGTATTTCATCTCTAGAAAATCCTCCACCCCTCACAGTTATGGAATGATATGGCAATTTTTTCCCAAATCAAGAGAAATGTAAGTATGCCATCACAGAAAAAAAGGAAGAAAATCTGCTCTGCCTAAAAAAGCCTTTTTTTTTTTTTTTTCTTTTATAGTGAAAGGCTGTTAAGTTACATGACCATGGTAATGAATTGATTCACTATTATGTTCTGTTCTAATAAAGTCTTTATGCCTTGAAAAAATATGCTTGCAAAGTTATGAATAGATAGCATCCTGCCTCCTTCTCAATTAATTCTAAACCAGAAAGAATAAGGAGCTAGTCACTTTCTTGCATAGTTTTAAAGGAATGACTTCCATGAATCAGTCTTGCTACTGGCCTGAAAAGAGTGCCAAAAGCAGCACTGCCCTCAAGAATAATATTAACTGGAGTTACAATTTTACTAAGAAAAAGTGGTGTACTATTAAGAATAATCTGAGAATCCAGTATTGTAACTCCATGATTCCATCAAATCAGTAAGATTTTCTGAAGTGCTTACAAAACCCCAACAATTTAAGGTTAAGCAGAAAAACAAAATATTTAGAGTAATTCATTTATAAAAGCAAACTTTTGGATAAATGATTTCTCATTCATAAAAATGCATATGGAAAGTGTTGTTCCATAAAATTACAAAAGAAATTACTTTTCCTTGCTTTTTGCCAATAAAAAATTGCAGTAAATAAAAGAAATGTTTGCACAGCAACCAAAGGTGCACTTGAGCATTCCATTTTAATTTTTCTAATCTGCAGAGATGTTTGAAAAGGAGGCCTGGAAAAAAGAGAGAAAAAGTGAAAATAATTTAAGCGCATCAATGTTCTCTGGTGAAGAAAAATGAATGTTAAGACTAAAGACTATAGAGAGATATAATGCTACATGACTGACAACGCAGATACTGAGCAAAATTTGTCTAATGATAAAAATCAACATGAAAAAATGGAAACAGTAGCTTTACGTTATATTAATTACGACATAATTAATGCAGTAGAACTATAAAGACAGACTGTATTCGCCTAGCATAAAGACAATTACATTCCAATAGATTATTTTTTATTATTACAGAAGATAAAGTTCAAGAGAGTGGTAAAAATTAAAACCAGCTTGGTTCTAATATCTGCTAACAGTAAGCAGGATTTAGAGCTGTAGTAATCCCTGTGGTTCACACTTTTCACAGTACAAGCTTGTTGCTTGCAAAACCGAAGGCAGATTGAAGCCCAAGAGTTAGAGTAAGTTAATTAACAATGCAAAAGCTAAATTAGATTCTCACCGACCATTTTATAAGTATGTCAACTCAACAGTACTCAAAGGAACAGCAAGTAGCACAACTATGTATGTGCATATAGTTATATTAGATGACTGTACTTAAGTCTGGTCTCCAGGAGACAAATGAGAGTGCATGGCAAACAGTGGAGATCTGTGCTATCAACTGATTACTTTGAGGGCTCTCTAAGAGAGACCATGTCTATCACCTTCTAGAGAGACTCTCATTTCCTCATACATTTTATCACTGCAAATTCTTCCATAAATATGTAATTTTTTGCTTCAGGTTTTACCCAAATACTTCTTAAAATTATTACCAAGCAACCCCATATTACTTACTTGAAAACAGACCTTAAAGCCTTAAGGTAATTTTTAAAACCAGAACCATGAAGTCAAAGTTTTATAGGATAATTTTTTGTCACAACATCACAACAGGTAGACAGGCAATTTAATTGAGTTTACAGAATCAACATTTATTGTTCACATCCAATAAAACAAAACTACCCACTAGAAGTAAGAATCCTCTTGCGCAAAACTCTACAAAAATTAAGTATCGCTGTCAGTCCCACAGATCTCATAGATCTGATAAATTACCACAGCACACAAGTAACAGAAAAAAATTCTATGCAAAACAAATAGCAGTTGAGACTTTATTTTTGTTAAAATATATGCTATAATATGTTCTACTAGAGTAAAAAATAAATTCTATCTTTCAGCAAAGCAAAGAAAGAAACAGAATAAATTGAGAACCAACTCTGTTGGAATGTGTACTGTTTCAGATCATGAAGAACTTGTGGAAAAGAAAAAAAAAAAAAAGAAATCAAACGGAACTGATAGGGTCTACAGCTTAAATTCAAGACTGTTTCCATTTTATATAAAATGCAAAAAACATCCTGTGCCCATATGCTTTCATACTCAAAATGTTATGCAATTTCGAAATAGTATATTCACAAAAAAGCATTGCAAGTATTATATGTGTATAAAAATAATCAAGAAGTTCACAGACAAGAAAACTGTGCAAAAATTGAAATGAAATAAGCACTGAATAGAAAAATAAAACCATATCTTTCCCAATTATTGGCACCAGCTAACATGAAAACAAAACAAATATAAGGAAAATATTTGGCCAAAAGAAACCAAGTATCACTGCCAGGCAAAATATTGCATATCTCCACTATTGTTACTGGAGTGGGAGTTCACTTCTGCTACTTATACATTTCCAATAAATTTATATTTAGTGGATGCAATCATATCAAGTTTTAATTTTTTTTTCCTTTTAGAAAGAATTAACTATTTATACTTACTTTTATCTTAATACTTATGTGAAATGGCATTGCAAATAGAGGAAAACAAAAATAACAAACAGCCAGCTGGGATCGGGAATGATATCCTTGTCACTTCCCAAGTTCTGAAAGCAGCTTGTGACCTACTAGACACCAAGGCTCATCACTTTGGTATTTCAGTTCCCAAAGGTGTCCCTCCAAGTCAGGATTAGCAGAGTTGTGACTGCAGCATTGCTACTGCTCCAATACTCCAGCCCTCCAAACCTTCACAGCATATGCAGGATTCTGGACTCTGGACCAAAGCACCAAAATAACAGCAGGCTCCACATCACAAACAATAAAAAAATCATGCAGAACTTCCAGAACTCTCTTGAAATAAAGAGCTACGATTTCAATCAATTTCACTACCAGGCAGTTAGGATTTTTAAATCCATGTTTCCAGTTATGCCGCAGAAGCCAACAAATAAAGCAATTGTTGAAAGATGACAAAGAAAGCTTTCTGCAGAAAATGATGGTGCATAAAAATGCTTGATGCCAAAATTCTGTCAAATAATTTATGCAGCAGCTGTTTTCAAAAGAAACATTCATACACACACAGCCATGGGTCTGAGGTCAGGTGAGGATGGGATAGGAGGCAGACAGCTTTAGCAGGATGCCTGGCGGGCAGAGAACCAACCCCCAAAGGGGGGATCCCTCTCTGACAGCCTAGGACCTTCTCTCAGAAGCAGGCTCTTCAGCACTGTGCCTCTAAAGCTCTAGGAAGAGATTCATTATCTATTTTCCTATATAGAGGTGGCAGGGACCACCGAGTTTTAACCACAGCAGTAAGAATAACTCACTTGTTTAAAATCAGTACATTGTTTCTTTTCAGGCTTATGAGATTCCATTTTTCATGATAGCTAACAGATTTAGATCTTTTGAGAGGCAGCAATAGGCAACTTCAAGGCCACTGTAACTGCCTAACTTTGGTCTCAGCTTCCTACAAAAATACCTCTCTACTCCAAACCAGCCTGCAAATGTCTGCAGGGCAACCATCTTTCACACTAACTGGTCCCTAATGACACACTTGCTGCAGTCCCATAAAGAAGTTCATTTGCCACACACTTTATTTCTCCATACATCTTTTATGGGCAGACAGAGAGGTTTGCCTACACAACTGTATGCAATGTAAGTAAATGAAAGCAGGAACCAAAACAATCTATTTCACAAAAAAAAAGCTGAATTATGCAACTAACATATTGTAATTGAGACTTGATCAGTGCTAGATACCACATGCAGAGTATTACCAACTTTTATTTTTTTGGAGTACTGTATCTTTACCTTCTTAAAAACACTGTTTCCCCCAATTCTCCCCTGCCATAAAATACTTGAGATAGGCTTGGAGTTCCTCTGAAAAATAACTGCAATATAACCAGTACAATTGTTATGCATTAAATGTCTTTATAGTAAAATGTATTTTAAACAGTGACGTGTTTCTTCCAAACTGGCGTTCCTGAGAACTTCGAAAATACAATAAAAACTTGGCAGCTGCCAACACAGGAGTTAAACAAAAAGCTACACAGGGCACCCCAAAGAATATTTGTGAAATACTTGCAATTTTACCAGTTAATAAACTGGTATGCTATAGAAGCTGCACAGTTTAAATATAGTTCATATTTATTGTTTAGTGACCTTACTTGAAATTTCAAAGTACCCACAGCTGCCCTATCTGAAATAAATAAGATTTTGAACACTCCTGCAATGACAGGGAGGCCAATTTTTCCATGTAGATACATCTGATACACAAGCAAAAATGAAAATTAGTAACTATGACTGATGCAGGTACTCTCTTGTTTCAAGGCGAAATAAACCTCTATCTAAAAATACGGTTAGCAAAAAATTACAACATAAACAAAATTCTGGATATATCCCATTTCAAAACCAGACATATTTTCTGAATAATGCTGTTAAGTCTCGTAGAACTAATTCCATAAAATAACCATAAATATGAACTGGCCACTTGCATCAGTCTCCATATACACTAGAGTTCTAAAATTGAAATGTTCTAGTGTAAGGTTTATCAATTTTCTTTTGAGGCCAATGTAATATTTGGTTTTACTACATAACCTGAAGGTTTCATTTCCCAGAGTGCTTAATAAATATCTAAAGCTGAAATGAAATAAAAAGAATTTAAATTCAAAGCACAGCTAAGAATGCTCACAGATGCAGCCCTTCGATGTTAAAAGCAATAAGTTTACCAAGGCCCCTTCAGCGCTTGAGTTAAGTCACTGAACACACAAGATGCACAGAACACTGCTTTAATGGCTCAGTATCTTTCAACAAACAAGACTTTCTTTTTGTATAAAGCTTTGTTTACATTTACAGACCTGAAAATCCTCCCTTTCCTCTACTCCCACAGACTCCTAATGCAAGACAAAGTGATAGGACAGCTTTGATGTATTTAACTCATCAAATATAAAGAAGTAATACCTTAAACACTTCTCTCTTAACCTCTGCCAACAGAAGTACCCCCTCAAAAAAAGATGAGTAAGATTCTTGAAGAAGAAAGGCAACAGACCTACCCTGGCAGTTCCCAAAGTAACCTTCCTTCCCAGGAAGTCCTTCCAATATCATAACATCTACAATTCTCCCTCTGCTAATTTTGAATCTTGTAAACAGACCCATATTCTTACTATCTTTGTGGCTTTATTTTCTGTGAACCAACTTTTTTTTTTCTGGAAGCTCTATTACCATCAAGCCCTGCAATGCTCTCCACTGCAATAGCAGGAACAGTCAGACCAGAATTCTCTTTGTCATCTCTACAAGTACTTTTACAGCATTTCTTTCTGTCAGCATGCAAGGAAAATTCTCTGGACAGCTCCTGACATGTCACACCATGTCGTTTTCTGTGTTTTCTAAAGTTGTTTTTTGTACTTTTGTTCTCTAGTCTCCCAACTTGATGGAAGAGCTGTGTCATTTCAGCACAAAGCTTGGAAATATGCCACTGCCTTGCAATTGCTTTTTGCTGGGAGGTTGCTTATCTGGGAACATTGCAACGACTTGCAGTTTATTTTTCCCACAGCCTCTCTCATGCTAGATCAATAGATCAATAGAGGCAAGTCTTACAGTTCAATAAATAGTTACTACTTGCCTCTTGCCTTTAACGATCACAAAACTACCTCATCACCGAAGCCATAATATTACTGTATACCAACTCCACGGCTTCCCTCACAACACATGTTGCCCAGCAGCATTGTGCCAACGCACTATTTAAGAGCTGACAGCACCAATGATATTTCTGTGGTTTTCTGAATATGTGAAATGGAGGCAAAGATGCAGCCTCAAAGGGTTTCTGTGACATAAAGACAATGACAAGCATCTCTGATGAAAACAAAACAGAGTAAGGTGCAGGGGCACGTCTAAAGCCTGACACAAACCAGTCACAAAGACAGAACTAATTAAAACTCAGAACTGCAACTCCCATATAACTTAATTTAAAAAAAAAAAAAAAAAAAAAAAAAAATCTTTTCAAAAGCCTGTACCAGAAAGAGGAACATGAAATACTTGTCTAGGGTGTTACATAGACTGGAAAAGACAGCCAAATAGCACCTTACAAATTATGCGATTAGTTGTGTTGGCATGAGGTCCAAAGAGGTGGGGTTTTTTTCCACGTTTGAATTAAGAAAACTGACAAAAGATAAGTGAATTCCACAAAGTTGAAACTAAAACCCCTTATCTGCGCTAGACTTTAAGCGGCAAGGTTAATTACAAATGCCCACGGCTTGTACCAAACATTAATCCATTCAAAAAAAAACAATGCACAAAGGCTCATTCTGGGCCGCCTGTACCCATTACGTCGGTCAGTATTTAAGGACTGTAAAAATGTGCATTTGTTGAAAACAATAGACAGCAACAGATGCTTCACAGCACTTGTTTATGAAGTAATTCCTTATTCTTCTTCCACACCGACACAGTCAGCTGGCCAACCCGACTGCCACATGTCTACGGTAACCTCCAGAGCCACGGCGCTCGGGGACATGAATAATGCAGAGGGGGCTGCGCGGCACGGGCACGGCGAGGCCGCGCTCCCGGGGCTTCCCCAACAAAGCGCCTGCCCGCCTGCCTTCCCGCCCGCCCGCCCGCCGCCCCCTCAGCGCCGGCGGAGTCGGGGAACCGGGCCCCGCTCCCAAGCGGAGGGGTGGGCGAGCCCCGCAGCCCAGCCCCGCACCGCCGCAACAAGTCTCCCCGCTGCGCTGCTGCCCCACCCCCGCGGGCTGCGGGCTCCCGCCTCAGGCTGCCGCCAGCGCGGCGGGGCAGCGGCCCCCACAGCCGCGGCCTGCCACCCCCGCGCTGCGCTGCGCTCCGGGGCGCCGCGACGGGGGAAACTCCGAGCCCGCTGACAACCGCCCGCACACCCCTCGCCTCAGCGCCCCACGAAGACAGCGCGGTCTGGGCGGCGGCGTGGCCGCTGCCCCTGCCCCCGCCCCCACCTCACCTGGGGCTCCGCTCCCCCGAGAACGGTGTGGGCGCTCCGCGGCGTCGGGCGGAGGGGAGGGACGAGCCCCTCGGGCAGGGTGCCGTGCGCGGCGGTCTCAGCTTCTCGCGGGGCAGGCGCCGTGTCCCCCCCGCCGCGCAGCTCCCCCCTCGCAGCGGGGCAGGAGGCGCTGCGGGGCCGCCCCGTGTTGCTCGCGGCGCCGCCGGGGACGAGGCGCCAAGCGCGGCGGCCGCTGACAGCTCCGCAATATGGCGGCGGCCGCCGCCGTTCAGATTTTCCCCCCCTATCAGATGTTGCTCCTGCGCCCGGGCTGAGCATGCGCGGCGCGGCCGGGCCTGCGCGTCAGGCGGCGCGAAGCCGCTGCCCAAAGAGCCGGCGCCAGCGGAGGGAGGCGGGGGCGGGGGGAGCCGAGAGCGGTTGTTCTGTGGATGTGAGGGATCGGCGGCCGGGGCTCCCCTTGAGGGACCCGGAGCGTGAAGAGCCGGGGATCCCGTGGTGGGATAGCGAGAGCTGGGGCTCCTGTGAGGGGACGGTGCCTGAGCACCCACCGTGCTGAGGAGGTGTCCGAAGCACGGGGGTCCCGAAGCCCGCCAGAGCCGGCACCCCGCTGCGGCCCCTCTGCTCCGAGCTTCGCAGCGTCCTGAGCCGGTGCTCGGAGACGCGAGTGCCCCGTGGAAGTCACCCGAACCCAGCTCCTACCCGCCCGTGTTTGCTCGTAAAATCTGCTCGGCGGTGACACGGCCCGGGCACAAAGCTCAAAAAACTCTTTGCTCACACAGGTGAGGAGATGAGGAGACGGAGCTGCTGTCCCGTTAGCACAGCTGGGCAGAGGAGGAACGCCTGGGCCAGGGAGGGAGCGCTGGCAGCGCGGGTGTGTCACATTCAAACCCCGCGGGGAAATAAGGCGCCCTCCTTTTTGGCTGGGGAGGAGGAGGCAGGGGAGGTGCTGCGGGAGCCGTGCGGCTGCGATAGGCGCGGGGGGAGTGCGGGTGTGGCGGCAGATAGGGCGGCAGGGAGCTGGCGGTGCCACCCGCGGTGGGCAGGAGCGGGTTCTGGGGAGGGGGGATGGACGGCTCCAGCTGCGATGGCTCCTGGGGAAAGGGGAAACCTTGGGGAAAGGGGAAACCTTGGGGAAAGGGGAAACCTCCCGAGAAGGAGCACGGAATGCAGTCTGAGTGCAGAGCTCCGCCCCGGTTCCCTTCCATCTCATCGGAGTGATGGGACCCTCGCTGCTTTTTCAACTCTAAGGTGGGGGAAAGAGTCACACGGGGGAATGGAATCACACTTTTTTTTTTTTTTTTTCCCAACCTCTTACACACATTTTCATTCGAGCACAATCCCAATGCGGATAGAGAAGAAAACTGCAGTACGGAAACTCCTGAAGGACAGAGAGATTGAGGCAGTCCCAGTCCCCTCTATGTTTTTGCAATTTTTTTTTTTTTTTTTTTGAAAGAAAGTGAAGGTGTTCCCTAAGCTCAGTGGTAACAAAGCCAGGGAGGCCAAACGGCAAAGCTCAGTGCAAAGAGATCCACTTGAGCCACCAACTCTGAGTCATGCAGCTGCTATTAATACATCTCGCCCTCTGGCTGTCTGATAAAGAAAGAAAGGCTGGAGGAAGGACTAAGAGGAATTTTCAATTAAAGGTGCTTCAAAAAAGAATAATAAGAACATATTAGGATGAATTGGAGGTGGGGAGAAGAGGAGAGCAGCTTGGCAAGCCACAAGGAATAATCTTCCTGAGAATCTGTGGGAGCTTTACTGACTAAACTTTGTAAAATTCATTTGGGCAACATTTAAAGAACATTCTCATAAACTAGATGAGTACAGAATACAAACTATGATGAAAATAAATTGAATTATATAAGCCTGAGTTTAATTGCTTCTTCTGCTCTTTAAAGAGTTTAATTCACAATGATTTTATGCGTTGTTTTTTTTATATTTCAACTGGGCATTTCTCTCTGTCATCACCACAGAAACTGGATGTCTCAGTCTATTA
Organism: Phaethornis superciliosus; assembly: GCA_023637945.1. NCBI lineage: Eukaryota > Metazoa > Chordata > Aves > Apodiformes > Trochilidae > Phaethornis > Phaethornis superciliosus. The sequence continues at coordinate 179,764,116 of JAJQWJ010000001.1, read as the reverse complement.
AAGGTATGTTCAATTTCCTCCCATGGTCTAAACTTTCAATTCCGGCTTTGTTTATGCCATTTTGCTCCAAGGAAGAAATGACAGTGGCTAAATCCTTATTCTCTCTGTCGTTCTCTATTGTGAAGAACATCCTGGCTTGAAACAGAATATTTTGCAGAACATTAAACTTCTGAAGTGTCTTGCAGTCTCTGCAGATACACAGTTCCTGTGACCAGCTGCCAATATTGTGCAACATATCTTTCCTCTTCAGATGGCCTTTCCTGCAGGTCAGAGGAAGATCCAAGGGGAATGGGAAAAAACCAAACCAAACAAACCAAAATCAAACCAAGACCAAACCCCTCACCATCACAAACCTCTTTCATTCAGTCACCTAAAGAAGTAGTCTGTGATTCGGTGCAGTGCACAGATAAAATGTGTTTACTTTAGCTGACTGACTTAGAGGCTTGATTTTCTTCCAAAATAGTCCATTCTGAACTAGCTCAAATACAGAATTACTGCACTAGGGCATGGTGTCTTTACTAGTGTTGATAACATGTGGAAGAAAGTTTTTTTCAATTTGTGCATTATCACCATAGGATAGGCTTTATCTTTTATCCTGATACATGGAGAATATTATTGCTCAAAAATGTTAAAGTAAATAATAGGCTTATCTTCTTTGTCAACAGTATGATGTGGTTTTCTTCTCACCTTGCTTCCTTAACAAGGTGTAAAATGGCAGTTTGTCTGATAAAACTGGGCAGTAAAAACAGAAGTGTAGTTAGAGATCTTATTCCTTTTATCCATGAAACTGAAACTACAGAAAGAACTACAGGCAATAAAGAGAGCTTTCAGATACCCTTATCAACTTAAGTTACATGTTTTTTTAAGAGGTAGGTTATAAAGATAATGATAAAAATGCTGTAAATGCAAGATATAAATGTTTATCTTTCAGCAGTACTGCCAAAATACAATTCTTCATTGAAAAACAGATTTTAAACTTTCATTGTCTTATCTGAGGAATCAAACCTGGAGTCACTTTTAAAAGTGAAGTTTTCTGGGTCAATGTTTCTCTTGTTGTTCAGTGCACCTGCAGAGGTGTAAATCATTAGTCAGTGAAGACCCAATTGTGTGAGACTATATTTTATTAAAGCTGAACATACTGTCCAAGGAGCATTTAATGGAAAAGACGTTTTGGAAAGGAGAACTAGGAAATTAGGAATTTAGGAATTTATGCATTTCTTGGCATCTTAAATGGTATGTAACACACCTTTAATTTATCCTTTAATTCAATTAAAATGTATGCCATCAGCCTGGATAGAAGGGTAGTTCTGCCCTTACCCTGGTGCTAACATGAAAAGCTGGATTGGGTCTACAGTCCTGGAAGCCAGCCACTCTGTCTGGGAATATTTATGCATATGACTCAACACACACGTACTCATCTATTAATATGTTTACAGAAGCAGATCTTACATCGTGTAAAATTATTGCAGGGTAATTCTGCTATTACTAATTGTATGGTTTAAAACCAAATTGTTTATTCTTTTGTTATTATTTAAATAACAATAATAGGTTATGTTACCTTTCTGGATGTTAATTGTATTTCTTTTTCCAACAAGTGTATTAGATTGCCTTTTAAAGTCTTTGCTAGAAACAAATGGAAATGAAAGAATTTTGTGGTCTTTAGGTGAATCCAGTTCACAGATATTTAGAATATTTGGGAAAGCTAAAATAAAAGTCTGAAGAAATAGTTTTTTATCAATTTAAAAATTTGCCTGCTATTTAAAATTAAAGGTATCTCATTCCAATGTATTTCAAGTATTTTTTGTGCATTATTAAAATACCAGATTGCAATAAAAATATAAGGGTTCCAGTAGCAAACTGAGCATTCCAGATTTCTTTGTGTGTAAGTCTCAGCTTCAATCAAAGGCAAAATATGGTATGACTCTGGAGGGATTAACTCTTTTCCTTTCTGAAACACCGTAGCTGTGTGACGCTCACTTAACTGTCCTTCTGTGTCATGATCCTGCAATTCACAGCACCTCCACAAGTCCCAGCCTCAGGAAAAATGTCATGGAGTCCAAGTCTAGGACTCTCCGGATGGATATTCCCTCCCACAAGTGTTGTGATGAGCCAGGACAGCCTCAAAATGCAAAAAACCTATATGGAAGTGGGCTTCTCTCTCCTGTTCAGGGACATGCCAGAAGCAAAAAGTATAAACCAGCATCCAAAACCCCAATGAAAAAATGTGAAAATCAGCAGTCAGGATAATCTACTAATGAATTGCTGTGCTGGCAGCTGGGTTGATGCTAGGCCATTCTACCTTTTGTTTTAATAACCTAGCTGAAGAGGTTTAGCCTCTAACATTGGCATTGAAACCCGGCTGCCCAGCAGACACCTTTACTGTCAAAATTTTGAAAGGTTGTTTGCAAAAGTTGTGTTCTGCTGCCTAATATTCACCTGCTAGTGAAAAAACTAAGGAGCAGACTGCTTCCCTCAGTGACTGCACCCACCAGAAGCAGACACTATACTGGTTAAGGCCTGGGTGAATGAAAAGCCAAATCCTTCACCACTGGTGGTCTCACACATGATGACCCCTTCCAAAGAGTTGATTTTGTTTTTCTCTTAGGTATTTATTCTCTGTTACTGCAGCAAAAATACCTCAGTGGTGTCAGCCTATCTCAGGGCTGATACCCTGAGATTAATACTTTATTAATCCTTAATACCTTTTCTGCTCAAGACTGCAAGTAGTAAAATCACTTGTAAGGGAGTGTGTATTTAACAGTGTCAAATATGCATCTTAACGATTCATTCTAAGTGAATCAGTATTTGCATCTCTGTAGTAATAATTTTCTAATTTAATTTTTGCACACAAAATATGTCTTACACAATCCTTATGTTCCATCTATTATTTCAACTGCCATTATAATTTTATGATGTGTTTTTGCAATTGTTGGTAATTGCTTGAGGGCCAAGTTAACAAATTAAGCTGGTTTGCAATTAAGGTTGGGGCAAGCTGTCTGATTTCCTTTATCCCAGATGGGACATATCTCCTCATGTCACTGCTCTTGTGTGATGTCACCCAAACATGCCTTCACTGGGACATAAGGTTGTCATCAAACAGCTGACACTTTAGCTGCAGACCCTGCTTCTGGCCACTTTATGTTTTTATCTCATTCATAGTTATAATTATTATGACAAGTACAAGTTGTTTCACAGTGACAGCATTTTTTTTTTTAGTGACTGTTTATTTTAGTTATAATGTGGCTGTATAATGGGGTCATGGCTGTGGCACTGGCAATACAAGTTATTGAAAATCATGGCAGTATTCACTTTAGCAAAGTGATGTCAAGTATTGCTAATGAAATAAAATAGGTGGTAAGGTACCAGGCAGAGATAAAGGCCCCATCCAGACAACAGCTTTTTAATTTAAACTAATTCTGTGGCTGAAAAAAAAAAAAAAAAGTATGAATATGGTTATCAAGGAATTGGATAAAAGTGTTTGAAAGCTTGAAAAATATAAACAACTGTCAGACACAGAGTAAATGTTTCAGGGTTTGTTTTTTGTTTTGTTTGGGGCTTTTTTGTTGGTTTTACATTTTTGTTTTGCTTTGGGTTTTTTGTGAATTTTTTTCCCCCTAGGGCACATGTACACTGTTCTGAGATACAGCCATAAAACTTTGTGAATAACAAAATCATATTAGAAAGTAGAGCTTTTTGCTAGGAATCAGTCACTGAAGATTTTTTAGGTCCTGACCACTTCTTATTTTGCTGCATTTACTTGGTTCTTTTTTAACAAGCAGAAATAAGCAAGGCTGCAGAAGGGGAGTTGAAACTTTCAGGTACAATAAATTCTCAAGATTTTGTCATCTACTTGTTCTTCCAAAATGGGTATGTCAAAACCTCAAAATAGAAGTCCTCCAGCTCTAGCTGAATAGAGTGGATAAGACTCTTCTTTAAGATCAGAATTTTCTGGAATATTTATAGATACTTAGGAAGGAAAAACAAACAAACAAAAACCAAACCAAACACCAAAACAAAACAAACAAACAAAAAAGAGTAAAAATTCAGTTTTGTGTTTTCCAGATATGGGAGCTTTTTGAGGGCATGCCAGTAGCATCACAAAGATGAAATAATGCCTACAGAACCAAAGGAAACACTCCATCACCTCTTCAAAGAGGTTATACCACAGCAGTCAAAATCTTTTTAGTTAGAATAAAACAGATGACAATTTTTGGTCCAAGTTCTTTTCAGCTAAACCCTGCATAGTCCTTAATCATGAAACTCTGCTGAAAAGAAAAAAAAAAAAAAAAAAAAAAAAGCCAGTGTTAAACCATGACAAAGTAAAAAAAAAATTAAAAGTTTGAGCATTATGTAAAGAAGTAGAGGCTAAATACAATCCCTCTCTTATTTTAAATGTTATGCCTCCACTGGTTTGTTTCAAGTTACTCTGCTAGTACTGAGTATAAGTCATAAATCTGCAGATATTCTGGGCTTCTGAAGGAGACCAGGCACAAAAAGCCTGAGCTGATACTAGGATAAATGTGTGTCATTATAGCCAGTTACAGCTCAACTGCTGAAGTGGATACACCCACACTCATTTTTTTTTCACCTCAGAAGCATAGCAAATGAGGGATGTACCAAGACACCTCATTTGCAGAACTAGATTAATCTCAGGACTTTATCATCAGTGTACCTACAAAGATGCAATTTTGAGTCTGGAAGGTAATTTAGCCTTGACAGGGCACCTATTCCTTTAGCACTTACTGTGTTACAGTCTAACTTTGTCTGAACAAATCACCCATCATTAAAGTTTAGCAAAGAGAAACAGATGACAAGAAAGGGAGAAAGGCAAGGTAATTCTAGAGTGCTCAGAACCTCAGTGTGATTTTTCTCCAAGTATAATTTTAAAGACTCCTTTTTCATTTCACTATGTATGAAGACTGTCTGAAAGCATTAGGGGTGTTTATTTGCTTTTAGAAAAAAATATTTTAGAAAAAAATATTAAAGAACTCAGTCTTTGGCTATCTTTGAGGATACCTCAAAGGCAGCTGAAGAACCAGGTGGGCAAAAATATTCCAAGAGTACCCATGGAATAATTCCAATAATTGCTAAAAATTACCCAGACTGCATTTGTACTTTTTAAGTAAAAGGTACAGCATTTGGAGCCAGTGGAATGTGGCCAGTGTACCATGACTACCACAGATGTTGGCATTATCAGGGGTACTCAGTGTCCTAACTCCAAGCGAGATTGCATGGAGGGTGGAGCAGAGTGGAGGCACCGTGGCCACGCTCTGTGACAACAATACCCACAAACTGCACTTTTGAAACCCTGGGCCAACAACCTGCCACCCCATGACAAATGCTGTTCCCGCAGTGTACTTTTGCTCACTATAATCTCATTTTAATATAAAAACCACACCTCCATTCCTAAAGTTACCCACCTCCAAGGTGCAACCACCCCTCAGGGAGGCTGTGAACTGAGTTTTCTGCAGCCCATACCTTTAAATACAAAGTGAGGGAACTTTGCACCAACCACAGTAAAGATGTGCTTGCCTAGAGTCACTCAAATTCCACCTGTCAGGTAAAATAGCATAAAAATAGTTAGCAAGGGGATGGATGCTAAGGAAGACATCATTGCATGGAGACTCCTGACATCTGGGACCATTGTCTCTGTAGAGTCTCTTTAATAGTATAAATCTCTACTGCTGCAAAAATATAAATGTGCTCCTTTCCACGCTGGGAAGGAGTGGGTCTAGAAATTTTGGAAGGCTGAAGATAAAGTGGTAAAATATATCAAGCAATGTCAAGCTACCCAGAAGGGTATACTGGAAAAGGTTTCATGTGTGTAGTTTTAGGAACCTGCTTATCTTGTGCTCAACAAGAAGATACAGAAGCTAATGAAGCCCCTGCTCCCACGCTGATTTCCAGTGCAGAGTATATGACACTGAAGTGGGAAAATGAAGTGCTAAAATCCTCAATGACTTTTGAGAGGAAGAAAAGGGAAAAATTAGGAATCCAAGTTGAGAAACTTAGCTGAAAATGATAGCTTATTAGGAAAAATTGTGGTCTTTATCAATTGTTACACGAGGTATTAAATCTGATTGACAAATTGAAGCCCTCTGCTCCAGTTGAGAAAATCTGCAAGTTAATGTGTGACACTGAGTCCTCAGATGACCCCATTTGGCATAACTTTGATGATAGTGATGATGAAGAGGTTGGAGACCCCTGTGATTTTGAATCTCAATTGGTTTCTTTATGACCTTTAATTAGAACTGAAACCACTGTTGATGACAGTTACAAGATCCACACTACTTGTCCATACAATCTTGTGGTCACCAGCATAATTAATTAAAATATAAGAAAAATTCTCAAGGAGAACTGGGTAAACAGAAGTGGAATGTGTGTGGCAAGTCTCCCTTGACAGGGGAGACCAAATTATGTTAAATGAGGATGAAGCAGGAGGATATGGGGGACCTGGTGTATTTTTAACCACCACTCCTGGGAAGCATAGCTGTTCCTTAACTGCATGGCTTGCATATTGGACAGGCATGGATCCCCCAAAGAAGAGAGAGCTGATAGAAATTAAAGTTACAGGCTACTCTGATATAGATGCAGCAGTATAAAAAGCAGCCTGTATTCAAGGAATATGTGAAAGAAAAGAATTAAGAAAATCACCAATGATAACTCCCATTGATCCAGTTTGATTAAAACCTCTTATATGACGTCTCCCCAGTTGCCTTCAGACTTTTATAGCAAATTATCCAGACTGAATAAAAGCTGTTTGGAATAACACTGGTCCCAACCACAGGGGTCAAGGACAAAATGTTACTATACCCACCTGAGGTGAATTTGGACAAGAACTAGATCAGTACAGATGCTGAATGGGTTGGATTGGTTCATCTGGAGGAAAATCCTTTAGTTATACCCAGTGAGTTTGCAAAGTCTACACCCTGAAAACTAAATTTGAAGGAAAATTCAATCTCGATAGAGAACAGGTTGAATTGTGGAATAAATCTCTATGTTCAAATGTATCCCAACAACTTTTGTGTGGTGTCTCTGTAGAGGATATTCACATTTTGCTACAAATACTGGAAAAAAAGAAAGAAACAGCTACGAAAAATCAATTGGCTCAACAGCCTCCAACCCCTAGTGAAAGTAAACCAGAACTTAACCTTGCTGATAGGGCAGAATCTCAGCAAAAACTTGTGTCCCCAGGGAGTGCAGTGAGCCACCCTGCCTGGTGAGTATTAGCAATGAAATATGGTTAAATTGAAATGGGAATTTAGTTTGGCTTAGTCCCCTGAAGGGTCTAAATTCTGCTAATAATTTTCTATTACTCTTCATTCATGAAATTCAATAGGGATCGAGATTGATAGGATAACATGTAAGGACAGATTTGATGAAGTTGAAATTACAAACTAGATAAGTGAAACTAGATGGACTGAGGTTGTGTGTGCCTGGCAACAGAACCCTATAACTGTCTGACTTGGTGTAGCTGTAACTCTTCCCTGGGGCTAAAGCAAACCTGAGAGCTGTGACTGGTGTAGATTCCCTGATGATCCAAGAAGCTAGGAGGTTTCTCAGTCAATCCTTTCCAGCTGAGGACATCTCATTTGTCTTTTTCTTCTTTCATGATGGCTATTCACATGACATTTGTAAAATGTTAATTTCTTCCAAGCTCTACACTTGTTCCATGTGGTTGAATTTGGCTAACATGTTTTAAAGTTATCAAGTAAAGTTGCAGAGGAACCTCGTTTGATGACAAAAGCCAGGCTAAAAAGTTATAAAACTAAGATCAACTATGAAGGCAGAAGTACTAGTCCAAGTCATTTATCTTGTTAAATAATGAACATTTTTTTCCTATATCCCAAATTAATGTTCAGACTAGACTGTAGATAAGACATTTTAAAGTTGGCATTAAATGCTACTTGCAACTTACATTGAAACCAGCAGGTTTGATTACTACTTTTTCCATCTGAAAGTTCAAAATTTTTTTACATCCTGGAGCTGATGAATTCTGGGAGTAGTTTGAACATCTGCTTGCTGCATTCATCTGTATAGTTCATCTATAGTTCAGATATTCATCTATAGCTCAAAATTTCGTCTCTAGAATTTAAGTAGATGAGATTAAGCATTCCTCTTGCTAATATCTCTGGTTTGGTTGTTTCTTTGTTTCTTTTAAACTAAATATGTTTCTGTCTCCCGCTTAACAGATCAAAAGGAGAGCTGGTTGCTCCCCTCATTACTCATCATCTTCTATATAGAGTTTCTTCTACGTGGAGCCAGTAAAAATCACTGAGGCTTTGCATGAAAATGGAGATTTGATAGCTTGAAGATCTGCCCTTTTTGGCTTTACATAACTTCCTATAATTTAAATATGGTGGAGAATTTTTTCCTCATTGCAAATTCCATGGTGGCACTTCAGGATGCAGCAGCCTGAACTGGGGCAGCTGGTCAATCCACTGCACTTGATACTGAGTACCAGTGAGTAACATACTCCCTAAGGAGGTAAGTGGCTGTCACATGCACCAAGAAATCAGAGGGAAACTAAATTGTAACTACTGTCCTTTAGGGAAAATGTAGTTGCTGTCCCATTACCCTTTCTTCATTTTCCTCCTTTCTAAGTTCTGTTTTGTTAAGCTGTTTGTAAATGGGAAGTACAGTACTATTTAGGTCGCATTTTAGTAAATATTTCCTAGAAAGTCTGGGTTGAGATCTACCAAAAGGCTTGCAAATGTAAAAATATAAAAGAATAAGCTTTAAGTTTCTTAGTCTTGTAGTGTAAGAGGAAGCAGACCATGTAGTTGACAACTTGCATATTTGCAACCGAGTGTGCTCTTTTCATCAAAGAACAAAAGAGACTGTGGAACTCACTGCTCTAGGATGTTATTGCAGTCAAAACACACAAGAAGAGTCTAAGAGAGAGGGCAATACACTCTTGTCCTGAATTAGTGTATTTCTGCGTATTCTTGTTATTCACATAAGAGGTATTAAAAAAAAAAAAAAAAAAAAAAAAAAAAAGACAAAACAGCTGGAAACACAAAGTTAAAAAAAGTTAGTAATTAGGATGAAGTTGCCATCATCTGAGTTCTGTTGAAAATATGTTTGGGTTTGTTTTCATTTTGCTTCTTCTCAGAAGCACTGGGAGGTGACAACAGCTCGAGACACACAACTGGGGTAAATGAAGATAATGCAGTATGGCAGGTTATATGCTCCAAGGAGCTCAACATTTTCTTAGAGAAAACATGGGTTTAGCCCACAGAGAAAGCATGTCAGTGATCAAACTATACATGCCTTGAGGAAAAAAGAAGGAATCTCTAAGGTTTAATTCTGTAAAGCATAGTTTCAGACTACTGAAGAGCAAGTAATTGCTCCAAACTCCCTCTTTCTGAAAGGTCAGTTTCTAGTTCCCTTTAGGAAAATGTAAGAAATACATGTTATACAGCTCAGAAAATCCTTCATTTCTGTGGAAAGTCAGTTCTTCTAGGCAACTCAGGCATTTGGCAAATTCTCTTATGCGAAGACCTATTTCAGGTGTTACTGTAAAACTACTGGAGCTCAGAAAACCTTGTTTGCAAATGCAGCAGACCATGGAAATGCTGAGTTAGATACCTGTTTATAGTTCTGCTTAGCAAGTAAAATTTCAAACTTTAAATGCCAATGCCAAGTATTAAGATCTTCAAAAGCACTACCATTCCCCATGGAAGGATCTGTCATAGTTGCACACAAGATTGTTTAGAGGTAATTTTATTTGCAAAGGCTTGGTTTGCTATTCATTCTCCCACATACACAAAATCTGATGGCAGCAGTCCTGCTATGCAGCTCTCCTGCTATACAGGAGAGAATACAGATCTTACTATTTTTCAGTAGTAACATAATCATACTGCAAATGGTAGATTACATTTTTGCTTACGTGTCTTTTTCATCAGCATCACATCCTGGAAAACACAGCAAGGGAGGCTGTATTGTTAAAGGTGTTTTTACAAGCAAAATGAAGATATACCCAAAGTCTGAATGGGGGCTTTTAATGCAGATAATGTGAATGCCAGCAGCTGCATTGTCACCTGCACTGAAATGTCAGCATGTTCTGTGTTCACTTCTTCACCTTGCTACACAAGAACTGCTGCTGAAATTTCTGTAATTTCTTCCTCAAGACTAGAGCCTTCAGAGAAATGCTATATAGAAGGTTCAGGTCTTCTTCAAGATATTAGTCATTTGTAATGTAGATGTCATTTGCTTCTCATCACGTTTTCAAAATCCCTGGGACAGATTTTTAACTGCTAACATTTTTTCTTCATCAGTTTAAGATAATGAACCTGCTAATCTGTATTTTAATATATGCAGAAATCAGTTACAAAAATATTTGTGCAGTACCTAGCACAACCACGACATGCTGTTTTAGTAAGTTAAAATACAGAGTAAAGTTAGTTTCACAAGACCAGTGCTTCTCATTAGTAGTCCTGATAATTTTAGCCAGAGAACTGCTCATATGCATTTTGGTTTGCTGAACTGGCAATCTAGATTTTTTCAGATTCAGTGAAATCTAAACCACTGGACTGGTGTTTTTCCTTCACAGTAGGAAAAGCCACTCACAGATCTGTGGGATAAGCAGAAAGATAAGCAATTTAGAAAATCAAGTAAAGATGGATTACAAGATATTCTTTGTCCTAAATTAAGCTCAGGCCATTAGATTTCTTTACACAAGATGTCAGAGCTCTAGCAAAAAAACCCAGGAAGAGAACACAGAATTTCCCTTAGCTTTTTTCTCTTGTACAGCAGTGGAAGACACACTTGAGACTCTGCTACTACAGACATGGATTAATTATGGATTCATATTTGACCTGAGTGGGTGTACCTCAACTGCCCTTTGAGGGATGCTCTACACTCTTCCTCTAGAACAGATGCATTCTGTCAGGCATAGACCCAGCTGTGCAACATCAGGCCACCTGCTAGAGCACAGGGATCTGGGAGCACTCAAGCACACCTCAGAGTCTGTCCCACTGTAACTTTGGATCCATTCTGGGCACTGAGCTGCATTGCTGTGGAGAGAGGCTGCCCCTGGGCTGTCTGTGAGCATCTCTGCAGGTGTCACAGTGGCTGCCTGAAAGGCTGACATCTGTGTGAGGGACAGGACCTCCGTGTCACAGGTTGGGCTCCAGTGTATAGGGGGATGTTGTCATAGCTGATAAATTCTGTTGTACTTCTCTTGAAATATAATACACTCTACTAAAACCATGGCACTCTGTGACCTTTTGTTTGAATTGAAGTATATTTTTCTACAATAAAATTTGACTGGTTTGTAATAATACACATGTAAAAATCCAAGTATTTTTGCTTTAGCTTTTGTGTGATTACATTTTGGTCTATCATGAAGCAAAAACAGACTTTTGAATAAGACTGTTCATATGTTTCCAGTGCCATCGACTTCAGTCTTTCATACATACCCTCTGTATGGGTAGATACAAAAGAAAAAAGTCTAATTAATTTAATGTTCCAGCTTACAAATGGCAAAGACACAAGCAGGTCTGCAATGACTGCAACAATGCAGGCTTAGGAAAAAGCCCTCGCACTCCCATGCTCCCTCAGTATACAAATAGCAATTTCTGGGAAAGCATTTTTTTCTCCATTATATAACTGAATAGTTCGAGATTCTTCCACCTTTTAAAGACATCAGTATACAGATAAAAGCTGTTAAATGCAACAAACAAATGCTGTCCTGAAATCTGCAGGCATATCAGTGAGATCAGGATGTTACAAGGAAAGCTTAAAAGACATTTGAGGTTACTAAAGAAGTATCATGGATCATTAAATACATGGAGCATAACACTGGAGCCAGACATTCAATTATTTGTCCTTGCACAGGCCTCTGCATTGTGATGATCATCCCAGCTCTGTGCTGGTGCAATGCTCCAGGATTCTTCTAAGCTCACAGCTGTGCCAATTTAAAACAAAGAATTTGGCCTGTTTTAGGACTTGAGAGCTGCATGATTCTGTAATCTTTGTTTCTATATGGAAAACAGAAGTGCAGAAAAAAGTAATAGGGGAGAGTGCTACCTCAGCAGTTTAGAATGACAGTGGTACTGCTATGGGTTACTAACTCCAGCCTTGTGCCAGCAGTTTGGCCAAGAGCCCCGGGAGCAGTGCAAGATAAACCTACTATATGATATATATACACCATTAGGGTGCCCTGCCTTGAAATAAAAGCCAACAGGCAAAGTCAGAGCAATACATTGGAAGCATTGTTTTATTACTGCTTTACTGCTGAGATTGCTGAATGGTCACAGAAATGCCTGGCACTGCTTCTTCACTGTTCCAGCAGGACGTGACCTGCTGAGGAAGGTGGCTGCACACCAGCTCTGTTTGGTGTGCAGCAGCAGCTCGTGTAAACGCTGAAGAACTGGAAATATCACACAAGTTCTGAATTTCCAGTGCTTGGATTATTGCCAGCTAAGCTAGTGCAATTTAAAACTAGACCAGAATTTCTACACCAGTTGCAGTGCATTGGCTGCACTAAACCCACGTAGAATCTGGTCCTGAGGAGCAGAGTGAGCCCTTGGCTGCTCACACCACTCCCACAGCCCACACTGCCAGCTGGGCCCCATGGCTTTGGGCCACTTTGTTCATTTCCCCTGCTTAAGGGTTCTTGACTGCACACAGCAATCTTGGATTACGAAGCATAGACTACATCTCAACTGTTTTAAGTTTTGCCAAGAAAAAAAAGGGGACTTGGGTCAAGCCCAAGCTAGGCAAGCACAGAATTGCCAAACCAAGGCTTTCAATAAATCAGTTCCCAGAAAGTCATGAGACTGGCATTAAAAAAACCCCGCATGAGTCCTTAATAATAGTTTGGGGTTCTTTTTATTTCTATTCTATGCTCTTATATTCAAGTTTCTCTTCAAGCCTGGGAAGAGAACTTTTTGCTTGCTTGGTTTTAGGTTTTCAGTTCCTAGCTGATTACCTGGTTGTGAAGCAACAGAAAGAAGGCTTTGATTAAAATACTTTTAAAATGACAAAATTTAGCAGCTTTGAAACCCCTGTTCACATTCCTGGTGTGATATACATGCTTCTACGGTGTTGAGGGAAGGATTGTTTCTAACGCCAGTAACATTTTCAGAAGAGAAGCATAACTGATAAGCTTATCATAAGCTGGAATCACATGGAGTCCCAAATATGCAAATACTTATTGATAAACCTCTGGCTGGTTTTGTAACCTCTTTTACATTTTTAAGATATAACAGATATGACCATCCACATACCTAAATTTTTGCAGCATCAAGACTTTGTTCTTCTCTACCTGTACACGGAGGTATCTAATCTGGCCTCTTACACAACCTTAAGAATCTGAGTTTCAGGTTGCTTTATATACTGATTAGCATTTTTATTTTCAGACATACCAATTATGACTTCCAATAACCATGAACAACAGCAAAAAAAAAAATTACTTCCACTTACAGCCTTTGACCAGAGAATATTTTCACATATATATATATTATCGCTTCAGCTTCTCGCTAATTCTACACATTATAATTTTTATACTAGATAGTCATTAGACTGATCTCAATTTGCTGCTTCCGGATGTAAAAATAGGATTAAAACTCGGAGCTTCCCAGCGCAGGCAGTGAGCAGAGCGCAGCCTGGTTTGCTGCTCCTCCTGGTGGGCAAACCAACCTCCTGCCTCAGCACTCCCCTTGGAGCTCCTCATTTTCCCTAAGAATCTTAAACTAAAGCCTTTCTCCTGTGTAACTCAGCTGCTTATCATTACAAACCAGCAGGCTACCACTAAAGTAAATGCATTCCTTCCTAGGAGTCTATATGAACATGTAGTTTTCAAAGGTAGGAAGGAAAGACCAGCATGGGGGACCTTGTACAGCGTTCACTGGCTACTGACAGGACAGAAGGACTTGCAGAACTTAAAACAACCAATATCCTCTCTTAGTGGAGAGATTTTGCATACACTTTGTTGCATATGGTTTTACCAAAAAGTCTGTAAAGACTCCTGAGCAGAGAGTAAAAATTCCTAACACCGTTACCCAAAGAAGTGGGCACCAGCAGGAAACAGGAGTCCGTATCTGGCTGTAATTATTGTCAACACAAATCTTGTGTAGTTGGAAAATGGCTTTTTTGTTTAATTGGAGACTCCACTGCCTTGATCTGGAGTTGGCATACTGGTGGTAGTAAAAAAGATTGCCCAGCCCAAATTCACTTGGGCAAGTGTGGTGGATTTTGGTCCTCAACTCCTGTCCTCCACTAAGAACTCTACTGCTTCAACTTCAGGGCATCACCTATATACATGATAATTAGGAAGAAGTGAGACCAAAGAGTCCATTTTATGTTAGGAAAAAAAGGTTCCTCAAGCCCAGTATTTTGTCTCCAGCAACTGCGAAAACTGACATATGAAAAAGTATGAGAATGGAGCAAGCACTGACTACCCTGGAATACCTTCCTGTCTTCCAGCAACTTGCAAGGACTTCAGACATGAGTGGGACACAGTGTTTTGGTATTTAATATCCAGCAGTGGGTTTCCCTTCCATGACAGTTGTATTTTGAACAAAATTTAAGATTCTCTGTTGATGGAGACATTCACAATGGAACCTGTCTCTAATTCAGCAATGACAAAACCTGCTTTGTTTTGAAAATTCCATCATAAGCTGTCCAAGCAGTCTTTCAGTTTGTCACAGGAAGGAGCTGTTGCTATGAGATGTTATGCATAGCATGAAGAAGAAGAATAATTAAAGAAATTCAGAAGAGTCAGGAAAGTTTTCCTGTGGAAATCTCACACGCCTGTTAAGAGTATCAAGACTTTCAGACAACTAACTTTAAAATCCCCTACTCAGAGATGCAAATTCTCCCAGTTTTCTCATTCTCTTATGAGTGACATAACGATGGCTTTGAAGCAATCAGTTATTTACAGCTTAGCAGAATACCTTGGCAGTAACTCACCTTCCTGGCATAAGACAGACCCACCTCCTCAGCCTTCCTCTCTGGGTGGATAGCTCTAGGCTCTGGCTTATTCCCACAACTCCACCTCTTAGACTGACAAAACTCCAAACATTTTTCTCTGTTTCCTGCAGTATTTCAGGTGCTATAGTGAAACCAGCAAAGACAAAGCAATTGCAAACAAAACACTCTCCTGCCCTGCTGCCCTGAAGCTACTGAATCCTCACCAACAAAGTGCCAGACTTCCCAAATTTCTCTTCAGCTGCAGAATCCCTTGGCAGCTACACACACACTCAGATTATTGCCTTTTACAGGGAGCCTTATAAACTACCTTAATTCCCAAAATAAAACCAACCATGAGCATTTTACCTATCTGCTAATCCTCCACTGGCTGACCTCTCCTTCACATTCCTGCCTTCTTTCTAGCATGGGTTCTCTCAGACCTCACTGTTCTCACATCCTCTGCTCCAGGCTGAAGGCAACAACAAAGTGCCCAGCCTGTGTGTCCCCCTCATTCAGCTACAGGCCATGTCTCTTCCACCTTCTGACTGGTTGGAGATTCCCATGATTAATGATTATGTTTTATTTAAGTTTGGCTGTTTAAAATTAGATCAAGGTCTGTGTTACTGAACTGTAAGGAGCAGGTGGAGAGAAAGACTTTGGTCACTTACACAGTCTCAGAATTAAAAAAAAATAATCATGAGATGCCACAGTTCGTGGGAACAAATATGTATGAAATGTTCTGTGTCAGCAGCTCACATGACCACTCCTGCCCCCAGACACATGAAGGTTGCCAAGATGAAATAATGTGGCCAGCTGCTCTCCTGCCTTCCTTTTTTTCCATAAAATATCTGAGATGGAAGAGTCATGCCAAAAACCAGAGTGGGGAAACCCAGGGAGTCACAAATTACACTACCATAGAGAAGAAACTTTGGATGAGATGGTACTGCTCTTATGTCACGTAGCAGTAGATGATCTCAGAAAGAGATCACGTGGACCATGCATTCTTTCCTTTCTCTGGATCTCCTTGTGTATTTAATAATAATACTTTGACACAATTCAGTTTCTGAGAAAATCCAGGTTAAAACACATGTTCACACAGAACTTTGATAATGACCAGAAAAGCTAACTGTATACAGAAGCTGATTTCTTGGTGGATTTAGTATTTCAAAAATCTCTTTAGAACAGCTGGATTTTCATCCTGTATACATGCATTTGTGCCACGTGTCTTGTAGATAGAAAACCAGGGCTCAAACAGATCATATGTAATAATTTCCAGAAAATATCTTCTGACCACTGGTATAATATACAATGTTTTTATCATCCTGAGCCCTGGGATTTTATATCAAGTAGAAGAATGCATGGCACCTTTACTCGGTAGCGTAAACCAATCCAAGTTGGGACTGGTGTCCTCCCAGAACACACCTTCTTGTTTTGCTCAGGGGACTGTAGACTGGTTGATGGAACTGAAATAGCTGGAAACCACTTACTTTGTTCTTTTTCCCTTCCTTTGGTTTTGTTTGTTTGGGTTTTTGGTTTGGTTTTTTTTGTTTTTTTCTTTTTTGGTTGGTTGGTTTGGTTTTTTCCTATGTAAACTTTTGCATAGATGACCTCTCTTAATCCACTCCACCTGGGTCACAGAAAAAGGGAAGGAAAGGCAGGGAGGAACAGAGCCATATCAGCTTCACTTCAGATTTCTATAAATTGCCATGGGATTACATTCCATGACCTCAATGATGAAGCTGAGGACAGAAGACTGTGTGAATGGTCCTGCTGAAATTGTTTGTCATATAGTTGTTTTTTGACAAAAAACAACTCCTACAAATATAAACTTAAAAAATACAAAAGCATTGGAGCAATTTTTTTTATTTTTTTTTTTAATATTGTACTACATCTGTTTGCCAACATGCAAGAACCTATACAAATACTCAGAAAAAATGAAGGATCTCTTACAAAGTGTTTACCATTAGACTGAACATGCCATGGAGTCAGGCAAGAAAAACTTGCAGAAAATCAAGGTGAGCTTCAGAGAGATGTTAGGTACACATTGTTTGTAATTTTTCTCACTTTATTTCATCCTGCTACTTGTATTTCATCAAGGTGTCCTGACCTAATTTGCTCCACCATTTTCTTCAAGATTGCCCACCCTAAAGCATATATTATGTAGAAACTGTGAGAGAATTAGGAGGGTTCTTTGGGAATAAGGGGCTGTCAGGGAGCAGCAAAAGTTGTGTGCTCTGCAATAGAAGGTGTGCTGGAAGGTAAGGGCAGTACCAAGGCAGATGAAAGCAGTCACCACACCAACAAGGAGGCAGGATGCAGAGCTGCAAGTGGTCAAGACTGGGTTGAGAGACCATGGTCAGGGCCAGACACAGTCCTGCAGTCCCCCAGCAGGACCATGGTGATGAGGCAGGTCTGAAGCCAAGACAGGATGCTAAGACAACAAGTCCAGGTCACGGCCAGATGTGAGATGGTGTAAATACAGCTGCTGCACAGATGCACTGTGGCACAGGCAAGACAGGGGGCAAAGCCTCAGCTGAAAAGGGGCTCTAAAGGGAAAGGAGGGGCCAGTCCTTGCTGCTAGTTTTTTTCACAACTGCTCTAATCAGTGAAGGAGATGACCTTGGACTCTGCCAAGTAAACTTCTGTGAGGGGGTAATGTGCTCAGGACCGTGGCAATCTGAGGGCTGGGACAGAGCTATGAACATGTCCAACATGGGGGTAAAGTTGGTTAATGCAAATGAACCGTAAAAACGGTGTGTGAATGAAAATCCCACATGAAAGCAGATCGAAGTTCAAAGAGCCCATGTTTAACAAGGGTGAATTCAAACTAACATGCACACAAATGACTCAGTGGGATCATCAGATTAAGAGTTTCCAATCCTACGAAAGGAGACTAGTAACAACAGAGTCTAAAATAAACAGGCTAGAGGGGGCACAACAAATAATGGGACATTATGGCACATTCAGGTCACTTGATTTATGGCCAGTTTGGAGGCTCCTGACATTTCCACCACATCGTCTCTCCTCTAAAGACAATGTACCAGTTTAAGTTACATAGTATAATGTTGTCTCCCTTTTTGATCTTATTTTGACACAATAAAAACACACTCCTAAAAGTACAAGGCATCGGGAATAACCTTAGCTACCTTAAACACATTAAACGTAAGCAACACTTCCCCGTTTTCCCCATTTATTTCCTGTTTGAATTATTTTGAAGCAAATGCTCCATTTCCTCATTCACTCAGCACTCTCCAGACTGGGTGTGGAAGAGTGAAGGGGATCTATCTACACAACCATCAAATCGATGCTTGCAAAGCAATGTGGATTGGAGAGAGCCAAATGAAGCCGACCTGTGGGGTCTGTAATTATTGCTCAGAATATCTCACAATTTCCTATTGCATATACGGATCTTTGAACCATCCAACACGAATGCTCACTTCCCCTTAAAACCTCTGATAGTGTTGCTGTACTGGAGTTTGATAACTGGAAGTTGATCTTTTGTTATAGTAATGCGGAGCTGACAATTTCTCAGTGGTCCCGCTTGGACAGCCCGGGTGGCTTCCCTGGGGCTGTGCTTCCTGCCCTATCTGAGCAGCCCCTCAAAAGTCAGGTCCCCAGAAGGGGCTTTGGGAATGTGTGGCAGTTCCTTGGGCACCACCGACTCCCTGCGGGATCCAGGAGGTGCCGAGACCTTGCCGTGGCCCCAGCCATGAGAAATCCCACAGAGGCCCAATGTGGTGGGGTCCCCCGGGAACACGTTCCCGGTGAGACTAAGGTTAGGGCCGGGATTTGGGGGTCAGAGGGAGTAAGAAGGAAGCCGGCAGAGCGAGCAGAAACCTGCGCCCTTTCCGTAAGGCCCGGCCCCTTCCCTCACTGCATTGCTGCGCACTTTGC
Organism: Phaethornis superciliosus; assembly: GCA_023637945.1. Taxonomy (NCBI): domain Eukaryota; kingdom Metazoa; phylum Chordata; class Aves; order Apodiformes; family Trochilidae; genus Phaethornis; species Phaethornis superciliosus. Next base: position 179,745,303 of record JAJQWJ010000001.1, on the reverse strand, counting down.
GTAACCTCGCTCTTCCCGTCGCGCTGTCACTCCCCACAGCCGTCAAAGGGGGCGGGAAGTGCGCTACGTAGACAGCTGCGAGAATCGCCGCAGCTCACGCCAGTGGCGTAAGAGCTGAGACTTTGCCCCCGCCCCTCGCCCGGTACCGGCGCGGAAGTTCCGCGCTCGCGTCCTGCGCCGCCATGGCTGCCCCGGGGTCGGCACGGCTCCTTCGAGCCGCCGCCGCTTCCTCCCGCCGCTGGCTCTTCTCCGCCTCGCCGGCAGCCGGGACGAGACCGGGCTGCGGCAGCGCTGCCGCTGCCGTGAGGGCAGCCCGGCTGTTCAGCCTTGCTGCCCGGGCGGCGCTGAGGTAAGAGGGTCGGAGCCGTGAAGCGCCGGGCGGGCTCCTCACGGAGGCGGCCGCCTTCCCGCAAAGGAAAGCGCCGGGCCGTGCCGCCGCCTGGGCCGCGGTGCTGAGGGCACCCGGTGCTGAGGGCACCCGGGACCAAGGGTCGCCTGTGGCACAGGCCGGGCCGGCGCTGCTTGACCTTCCCCCGGTCACTCACCGGCCCGCGGTGCCCGGCTGTCCCGGCCCTGCCGCTGGCAGGCCCGCTCGGGGCAGGTCCCGGCCTCTTCCTCGCTCTTCTCCGGGCTGTGCTTCACCCCGACTCCCGCCGTCCCGGTGGCATTGTGCTCTCTGCGGGGCTCCTTCCACCCGCCTGCCCCGGGTTCCGGGCCGGTGCCCTGGGCCGGTGGGGCGAGCCGCGTCCCGCAGGGCCGTGCCGGGGCTGCCCGTGGGCCGGCCCGGGTGAGGCACCGCGCAGCCCCTGTTGTCTGCTTAAAACACCGGGGCTGTGTGAGCTGGGACCTCTTGGACAGAGCCTGTAATGTTACAGAAAGCTCAGCTAGGTTCCTTACTAGTTTTCAAACTCGTTTTCTAAATGGTTGCGACATCAGTGTTGGATATTCATGCAGTGTGGTGCTTGCCAGGCTTGTGGTAGAACAGCATGTCAGAGCCTAATACTAACAATTTATTGTTCCTTCAGTAGAGTTGTTTTTTATTTACGAGCACTAGTACGTCCAAACACTTAGAACTCCGGCTCACTGGTATGCATGAATAGGTGTTTCAAGATACATCTGTAAACATTTATTTCACAACGACATGTTTCACAACTGTAGATTTACAGCTTGGTATATGTAGTTAAAGACTGTGTTTATGCATGGCCTTTTAGCTTGTAACTTGTACATTCAAAGAAAAGTTGTAGCCTACAGTTAACTAAATATTTTAAATATGTACATTTTTAAAGCCCGATTTACTTGAGTGCCACAGAGAAGTTTCTTTGACTTGTCCAAGGTCACTGGTGTAGCCCAGCCTGTTTCCAGAGGGTTGGGTAGCACTGTTGCCATCAAAGATGTTTCAGTTTGCTTTTAAACTCTGCTATAGGTTGTCTTTTACTTTGTTCAAGTAGTTACTTCTAATATAGAAAGATAAACTAACTTCTTAGTCTAGGACTCCCATATGATAGGTAAGTTGCTAGTTTAGATCTCTTGTTTTGAGTGATACTGTTGAGTGTCTTTAAAATAAGCCTCCACAGAGTGAGTGCCCTGAACATCAGTTATTTTGAGGTCCCTGGTTAGCATTATTTCGTTGAGAATTCATTTGGGGCAATGAAGCTGGTGAAGGGTCTAGAGCACAAGTCTTATAAGCATTGGCTGAGGGAATTGTGCTTGTTTGGTCTGAAGAAGAGGAGGCTGAAGTGAGACCTTATTGCTCTCTACAGCTGCCAGAAAGGAGACTGTAGTGAGGTGGGGGTTGGTCTCTTTTTCCAAGTAACTTGTGATAGGGTGAGAGGAGATGGCCTGAGGCTGCCCAGGGAAGTGGTAGAGTCACCATCCCTGGAGGCCATCAAAAATATGTAGACATGGCACTTCAGGACAGGATGGTGGTGTGTTGACAGTTGGAATTTAATGATCCTAGAGATCTTTTCCAACCTTAACCTTAATGATTTTGTGATTTGGTGAAAAACATCAAAGTATTTTTGTGAAGTATTGCCAATTTTTTAAGTTATAAAAAAATTATGTGACAGTGCAAAATTGGGGTGGGGAAACATGCTAAAAAGGGAAGATATTTCCTTACCTAATAGTAAGACCTGCACTCCCTCAGGTCTTTCACTAACAGATTGAATACAGATTGCAATTGATTCACATTCATTGCACAAGCATGCTGGCAAAAAAACTCATACAAGCAAGTATTTTAAAATATATTGTTTATATACTACATGTCATAACCTGGCTGAGTGAGTTGGGAGAAAAGGCAAATCATGTTTTGTTTTATATATTACTATTTTCTCTACTTACATGCAAGTTATTTTATCTAGTCCTACTGTTTCAGGCTATCATATTACTTGAGGCCCAGTTCCTGAACTTCATATAGTCAGGCTATGTTATTCCAGTAAAGGATGGGTCATTGTTTTTGTATGTCAAATCATCTATACTTTTGTCTAGAGGATGAACACCTAGTTATATAAATCATCAGATGAGGTGATTCTTACCAGTAGCAGTAAGGAAGGCATTAGGTGATAATTAGGTTTTTGTTTCATCTTCTTTCTTATGCTCTCTTGTTTATCTGAGTTTTTTATACCAGCTTAGATAGAGCTGTACACTGCTTTTGGTACACAACATATTTACTACATCTTTTAAAGATCAGATTTATAATATTTATGTATTATAATTGAGGCCTGTATATTAGTTTCATTCATTAAACTCTTCAGGCAGTTAGATAGGGATGTTAGATTTATCATTTAATAAAAGATCTTGAAAATAGAGTTAGTCTTGCCAGGTGCAACACCAGGCTACAGTTGTTATCTTTATGTTTTGTTTGGAGGAATGTAAGAGGTGATTTCTTTACTTTGAAGTAATAGCTGAAGATTCAGAAGGGGTGCTTTCTTTGAGGAGGTAGAGGTGGTAGTCACGATTCATGCAGTGCTGCTTTGCATGAGAAGGACAGTGAACAGCATTTACAGTTCTCTGGTGTTTTCTGTGCTTTTGCAGTATGCTTAATTTAAGGTATCCTAGGAAAGCTTGGTAACACTCTGGCAGCCATAGGAAGAAATTGTTGTATTTCATATTTGATGAAAAATCTTGAATTGGGATATTTATGCTTTATGCAGATTACACAAAATATGTTTTGTTCTTCCTGATGATCCTGAGGCAATTTATACTTGCATAACCTGGCACATGTTCCATGTTAATTGCCTGTTACTGGTTCACAATATGGTGGTGTTTGGTTTTTGTTTCTTCATGCAAGCGATGCCTGGGTAGACAAAAGCCGCGTTATTTGAAATTTATAAAGTCTAAATACTGTTTCATGGAGGTATGATTAAAATTATTTTTAAATTGAATTTTTTAAGCTGAAAAGATCTGCACAGTTTGTGTTTTGAATGTCTGACTAGTCTCAGAAGTGTAGGCAGGTTATAATCAAAGAAAATTAAACGTTTTGACTGAAGAGTGGTAAAGAGCAACAGCAGAAAAACATCCTACTGGAAGAATAAAAGATTGTATCTGACTTTATTACAAATAAATAAAATTTAGTATCAGTTATCAACCATGGTGAATTATATCCCATCAATCGCTGCAGAGATCTCTAATATTAAAGTCAGTGACTTTGTGGTGATGCTTTGGTTTGTCCCCTCTCTGCATGCTGTATCATGTAGCCATGCACAGCCATGGTGCAGTTCCACAACTGGCTGAAGTTGCTGTAAGATTGTTACTACCAAAAAGGGGATCCCATCCTGTTTTATCATTTGTTTTGAGCAGTGGTACTTCTGTCGGTTTTGCTTGCAGATTCCACTTGGACTATTTTGTTTTTATGGTTGATTTTTCAGCCAGATTATCAAAATGGGTTGACTTGGAATACTGGTATAAAGATGATGGCAGGGGGATTTGGAGTGAGGATCACCCAAAACTACTTTTTTGTACTAGAAGGAGATTGGTTTAAGCTGATCGTGAAGCTTGGGCTGTATTGCTGCATCATAAAGTTGCAGTAACACAATTGTTTTAAACTGATGAATATTTTTCTTTCACAAGGGTTCCAGTGATCTAATGAATGGCTAGAGGGTTTTGGTCTGTGTTGTGATTGCCTCATGCTCTAATAGAGGAAAGGGCATGTTTTGGATCTTAAATATTTAGTATTTGGCATGTCTGTACCTTGAGCAGAGGATGCACATAAATATAAGTACATCTTGCATTATGTCTTCTGTCAGTGTTGTGTTTGTCATGTTGACAGAAATACTTTGGTTCTGGTGAGCTCTTGAAAGGTTCTTGACGACGTTTAAAATTAAACTGTCAGTAGTTTTACTTGGCTGTCAGAATGTGAATCTATACCTATCATTCTTAACCTGCCAGTGAAGGTGGTGAATTTTTTACTAGTATATCTAAGAAGCAGATGCTTGTTTCCTTGGTTTTGCTGTGGGAGGTGTTAACACAACAGAGGAACAAAGAGAAGAGCAGAGCTGATAACCTGAACCACTGCAGAAGGATTTACTGAAGGTGCTCCTTGGGTATATCATAGGTGACCATGCAACATTTTGTTAAGACAGATCTTTAAGATTTCTGTATCACATTATGGTGCTTACTTGAGTTGCATTCTGCAGGTCAGCAAGGTCGCTCATTATTGATCATAATTTTGGAATGAATTCATACTTAATGGTAGCTTGTGACTGCCTTCTAGAGAATGGAGTGAGGGATGGTAAGAATTGAACATGAGATGACAATGAATCATGGCACATGCTGCTGCCAACTGAGCTTACAGTTGGGACAAGTATATTAAGTCTACAGCAACAAACATTTGTTGTTTTTCAAAACAAGCTAGGACTCAGACTGCTAAAAACACATTTTCTTTTACAGTCAGTTCCAAAAATAAGCTGTTTACTGATATCTCAGTATGGCCACTTTCAAGTTTTTGCTGTAATATTCAGCACTGCAGGTTAGTTTTCCAGGCAGTGATTTGATTTTTCAAACTTGTATGCTTTCTATATGGTTGATCTCTCAAAGACCAAATTACTAAAAACATTAAAGGTAAAAATAAGCATGCTGTTCCTTGACATGGATTTCCAATTGAAACATAGATTTTTTGCATTAGCTTTCAGTTTTGGGGTTTTTGTTGTGTTGTTTTTCTTTTATCTCTCATCTCTTAGCAGGTTTCTTTGCTGTCCATTCAACAAGTTTTCCTTGTTTTACTCTCTGTAGGAAAGAATATAGTTTAAAACCAATCATATTTTAGTTGTTAGCTTAACAGATTTCCTTTAATTTGCATATGAAATTACATAATACGGAACACCGTTTTTAGAAGCATTAGTCTTAAGTTTTATGCAGACTATGAGATAAATTTTTCTTAAGAAAATATAATTGTCTGAAAAGCAAAGCAGAAAAATACAAACCCTTTTTTCTTTGAAGCCAATGTCAAAACTTTGAAACTCACTGTAATTAATATTTACAAAGTGTAATCCTGGGAGAATATGATCATAAAAAGCAGAATATCTCTGGAGTGTTTTCATTCTTTGGAGGAGTGGATAATTATATTTTGTAACTAAAATTAAAAAGCCTTAAACTTGAAGCAGAAATGGTAAAATTTAAAAATTTGTCCTAAATGATAATTATGAGACAAACAAAGAAATCCAAAAGAAGACTCCACAGAAATGAGTGAAGAGAAGCATTTAGAAAATAAGCCTTTCATTTGGTAAAAATACAAATATTGTGCCTGATATAAAGTAGTTCTGACTCTCTTCAGTGAAAAGTAAGAACATCAGGATGCTATATAGCTTCTTGTGACAAAACACAAACCAAGCTGTTTTTTTCTTTTCTTAATATTTTTTCATAGCCTTTGTTCAATGTACAGCAGTAAATGCCTTTATCTGTTACAGCTTTAGAAACCAAGAATTTGGGTTTCTGTGCTCTTAGAGCTGTGATTACTGGTTTAGTAATAGTGATGTTTAAAGATACTCTAGAAATCTAAAATTTCTTTAATTCCATTATATACATTTTTTTTTTCAGGTCAGAAGATAAAATAACTGTTCATTTCATAAATCGTGATGGTGACAAACTAACAGCCAAAGGAAAACCTGGGGATTCATTGCTGGATGTTGTTGTTGATAATAATCTTGACATAGATGGGTTTGGTAAGTAGATTCACTGAATACTTTATTCAGTGTCTATAAGTCATGTTCTGTTATCAGTTTATTCATAAATATATGGAGTCATAGCATCATTTAGGCTGGAAAAGACCCTTAAGATCATTAAGTCCAACCCTAAATTAATGTTTGTTTATTTATAAAACTTTTCTGTACTTTATTTGGATTTTCTCCATGTATTTTTTTTCCTTCAGGTGCATAGAATATTTTGGGTCATGGTCTAAAAGAATACGTGGTGTAAGCCTTCCTTGAATGTTAAAGGAGGGGGATGTGGACAGAAAGCTGTCAAGGTAGAATCTGAAATATGCTGCCTGCAAACTTTTCAGAGCTGAAAAGTCCTGGAGGAAACACAAAACCAGTGTACTTCTACCAATGTCTGATTAATGCAATATTACCATACCATCTCAATTTATTGTCTAGCACCTTGTAGCACAAGTTGCTAAGTGAAAGAAGCAACCAAATCATGACAATTAGCAGGGAACAGTGAAGAGTTGAATTCTTCTTAAAGGACAGGGGTAAAGGAGGACAAAAGCCACGATGAAGTTTAACCCAGTACTAGTTTTTAAAATCAAAATAGGAATAAGTTACAATACTTCTGGAATCCTTCCCATGTTGGTCCTTTCCATAATTAGTTCCATTGAAGCTGTAGGATTCTGCCCATGCAAAGGATGGGTATTTGCACACCTGAGGACAGGTATTCACATCAACATGAGCTTAAGAATTAATAGAACAAACCAGAGCAGCAAGCAGAAGTACCATTTGCATGAATGAATGCATAGCATGGAACAATTAAAGGGACAAAGGAAGTAGGCTAGTGTAGCACAGTTTGAAATCTCAGGTGTGTTTTATTTAAGTGCAGGTAAATTTCACTGCTAGAAATAATATCTTTTAAGATTTTTTAAGATTTTAAATTTCAGACTTGTCTGAGACAGCTCTTACATCTACCGTTGCATACATATGGGAAACAAGAATTGTCTCTTAAAAATATGTGATGGTGGGATAGCTAGCTTTATGCATCACTAAATATGTTGTAGTCTTATGACCAGTCTGCTTATATTCTACAGTAAACATTCTTGCAGTTTATGTGAATATCAGACATATTAAAGCAAAAGATAGTGTTGCCATTAAACAATCCTAACTAAAAATTCAAGATACTGTAACAATTTCAATTATAATATGTGCTAGTCCCATTTGAATAGTAATTTTCTAGTGAAAGATCATAGTAGGACAGAGAAATAATGCAGTATGAATAATGTCAAAATGTATGTTCTAGGTTTAGAAAAAAGTAATGAGGGGAAAAAAAGTAAAATGTAAGGCTTACCTATTTACTTCTATCACTAGGGGGCATCCAGTGTGCAGTAATAATAATAGAAAAATCTTTATACAAAGGCAAAACTACTGAACGATTCAGCTGCACTCAATTTGTTTGCTGCTGCTAGCTTTACAGTTGCAGAGAGACCTTTCACTGTTCAGGTAGACTGGTCAGTGTTCTTTCCTTCTCCCCTCACCTCTCCCAATGTTAAAATACCTAAAACTGCTGATAGGACAAATTTTACATTATTTGTCACTTTTTTTAAACTCTGCTTTTTTGTGGGTACTTGAAGGCATGATGTATTTTAAAAATCAAGTCTTTTAGTGCAATGTCTTGCTCCCTGTCTATGTGCTTTTGACACTGCAGTACATGAAAACCCAGTACTTTATGGTTGTTGTGGGTTGAATTTTTGTGGGATGAATATTTCTTCTCACAGCAGTGGTTGTATACACAGCCTTGCTTCCCTCTCTTTCCATATGAGCACAAAAGTGATGTGGTCACCATACTTTTGGTTCTGCTTTCACTGGAAAGGAGTTTAAAAAATTAAAGTGGGTTAATGTCTTACCTGCTTTGTTCTTGACAGTTTAAATCAGAGGTGGGAGTTTGTGTGCTGAAACCCTGACCTCCACACAGGTGTGAAGAGTTCAGCTTTCTCCTTCTCTTGAAGTTGCATGTTTCTTTTTCAGCCAAAAGCAGAGTTTGGTGCCAGCCCTCTGCAGTGACTGACAAATTTCTTAGTGTGTGAACTTTTACTGTCCTATGATGACCTGGTTGCTCTAGCAGGTAGATGTAGTTGTTGCTTTTTCTGTTCAACCCTAGCAAATTATTAGATTCTTGGCTCAGGCTGGTTGCCTAGTAGTACATGTGGGCTTCTTCAACACAGTAAAAGCCATGTCTCTTTAGCCTGGCTGCCATTGTTGTTGTGAGTTAGTATTCTGTTGAGTGAAAATACCAAGGATGAAATTCTTCCTTCCCATTCTTCTGAGGAATTTTTTTATATTGGTGTATTTGGTTGAACTTCTTGAGGAAAACTTCTGAAAACCGTAAGAAAGGAATAGAAGGGTCAACCATGGAAATAAATGAGGTAGTGTTGATTGACAGTGTTGCTTGGTTTGCATTCTTGTAGTAGAAATCTTTTCTCCCTTTAAATGGTGGAAAGGGAATTAGTTAAATATTCAACTACAGCATTTAAGTAATTTGTAAAGTTCTAAAAGTTATAGAAATGCTATTGAGAGTTTAAGGCAGAGTAGATACATGAATATGGGAATGTACAAAACATGAATTTTTCTGCTCAACAGACTTCTTGTATGATACAAACACTGATACGTGAAGAATTTCTTCTGAAATTCTGCTGTAATTTGAAACTTGGATTTTCTGTTATCTTTAATTTTTTTCTTTAGGTGCATGTGAAGGAACGCTGGCCTGTTCAACTTGTCATCTAATCTTTGAAGACCACATATTTGAGAAACTAGATGCAATTACTGATGAAGAGATGGACATGCTGGACCTAGCGTATGGCCTTACAGAAACGTAAGCAATGTACCACTTCATTACACCAAAGAATATAAAGAAGAGTTTGCAGATGGGGCAGTAATCTCAGAATGCCTTAATCACCTGTAAAAAATAACTGGATATTGTTACACAAACAGGACTGCCAAATTTAAGTACTGTTTACCTGGATTGATGTTAAACAGATGTCAGTACTGTTTTTGTAAAACAAAGAGTGGCAGTCTTCAGTATTTGCTCTTCAGAGGTGTCTGATGCAGAAATGTCAGACACTGAAGTATAACCAAAACCTTCAACAAAAAACTTAACTGCTGCTGTTGTGGGTGGATTTTATTTTTCTTGTTTCCTTTCCCTTCTGTTTTCTGTCTCCATTAGTCTAGAGATAGCTAATGTGTTTTAAGAACGTGTTACATTAGTATTTTAGTTTTGGTCAGATCTTCTTTTCACAGAATCACAGACGGGCTGAAGTTGGAGGAGACCTCTTGAAGGTCATCTGGTCCAACCCCCTGCTCAAGCAGGGCCAGCGAGAACTAATGACCAGGATCATGTCCAGATGGCTTTTGAGTATCTCCAAGGATGGAGACTCCACAACCTCTCTGGTACTTATGTACATTGATAAGATTCCCCTGAGCCTTCTCTAGGGTAAATGCTGTCCCACATGGCAGTGTCCTCACGTGCCATGCTCCGACTCCTGTCAGAGTGCTCTTGGAGCACACAAGCCAGGGTCCCTTTAGGTGAAACAACCACAAAGTGTGCTGTAACTGTTAATGGGCTTTTCAGTTCAGAGCATTAGACTTGTGGTAGTCTAAAAGTAACCCTCTGTTCTACATCTTCCCCACCATCACATGCCTTATAATTAAGATGTCACACCCTCATCACAGACCCATTCCTGGTGGGGCTGCACTTCTTGCCAGTGTACACATGGCCTTTGTCATAGAACATAATCTCTAGGCAGCTGTGCCTTGCAAGGTTGAATAAGCCTTTTCCTTCATGCTTCAATGGAACTTCTTGTCAAAGTTTTTGAGAATCTTTGCAGTGATGTCAGAGAGCTTTATACCTGACCTGTATAGTTTTGGGTTGCTTTTTAAATTCAGAGTACTCCTTTGCAGAGATTTAACTTGTTTATATCTTTATACATAGAATCATAGAATCATAGAATCCTAGGGGTTGGAAGGGACCTCGAAAGATCATCTAGTCCAACCCCCCCTGCCAGAGCAGGGCCACCTAGAGTACATCTCCCAGGAACGTGTCCAGGCGGGTCTTGAATGTCTCCAGTGAAGGAGACTCCACAACCCCCCTGGGCAGCCTGTTCCAGGGCTCTGTCACCCTTACAGTAAAAAAATTTTTTCTGATATTCAACTTGAACCTCCTATGCTTCAATTTACACCCATTATCCCTTGTCCTATCGCTGGTTACTACTGAGAAAAGCCTAACTCCATCTCCCTGGCACTCACCCCTTACATATTTGAAAACATTGATGAGGTCACCCCTCAGTCTCCTTTTCTCCAAACTAAAGAGACCCAGCTCCCTCAGCCTATCCTCATAAGGGAGATGTTCCACTCCCTTAATCATCTTAGTAGCCCTGCGCTGGACTCTTTCAAGCACTTCCCTGTCCTTCTTGAACTGAGGGGCCCAGAACTGGACACAATACTCCAGGTGCGGCCTCACCAATGCAGAATAGAGGGGGAGGAGAACCTCTCTTGACCTACTAACCACACCCTTTCTAATGCACCCCAGGATGCCATTGGCCTTCTTGGCCACAAGGGCACATTGCTGGCTCATGGTCATCTTCTTGTCTACCAGGACCCCCAGGTCTCTTTCACCTACACTGCTCTCCAGCAGGTCAGCCCCCAACCTATAGTGGGACATAGTGGTGTTCTTCCCCAAATGCAAAACTCTACACTTTCCCTTGTTAAATTTCATCTTGTTTCTCCCTGCCCAACTCTCCAGCCTGTCTAAGTCTCTCTGGATGGCAGCACAGCCTTCTGGTGTGTCAGCCACTCCTCCCAGCTTAGTGTCATCAGCAAACTTGCTGAGGGTACATTCTATACCCTCATCCAAGTCGTTGATGAAGATATTGAACAACACCGGTCCCAGTACCGACCCTTGAGGGACTCCACTAGTCACACACCTCCAACCAGATTCTGCCCCAATGACTACAACTCTCTGAAGTTCCCAATAATGGGAATCCTGTACTAATTGTTTCTCCACAAGGGTACACTTTTTCTCACTTGAGCCAAATCTAAACTTGTCTGGAAGAATATGGAGGCAAGAAGTTAAGCTATGAAAAAATTGTTTTTTTGTTTTATTATTTTTCATGTCTCAAAAACATTTGCAATCATGAAAAAAATAAACCTACTAAGCATTAATTTACTTCAATCTTACCATCTACCATAATTCTCTTATGAGAGTTCCTTGGTTCTCGGCCCAACACCTATCTGGTCTTGTGTGCTGATACAAATTTGTGTAACGGAGATGAACTACTATGCTTTGCCATGATTATAAGGATAAAAGCTTTTTTTTTGTCAATTATTTAGGAAAATTTCAGATAGCAGCAGCCACGAAAGCATTTTTTCAAAATGAGAGGCTAATTAGAAAGGTTAAACCAAAATTGTTTTGAGTAATTGCAGAATAGTAGAGATTATTAGAAGCAGCAAGAGGGGAGGGTACACAAACCTTGGCAAGTGTTTAAAAAAAAAAAAAAACTGAAGAAAAAATAATCTGAGAAACAGCTTGCTAAAAAGTAGAAAAATATTTGTCTTTCTAAACTGTGAGAGTCGGGAAACTTGCCTTCATGAAAAGCCAATAGGTGGTGTAGAACATATACTTAAGATATAAAAAATTAACATAAAAGCAAAGTTTCTTGTGTGTTGTTCTCTTTGGAGATGCTAGGGTTGTCCATGCACTGGAAGGTTTCTCTGCAAAGGGCTTCCTGGAGTATCTGACTCAAACTGATGCATCCAGAGAAGGAGTGTTAACAGCAAATCAGTAAATCATTAGTAGCAAGTGGTTATGAGGAGGGAGTGTTCACCCATGAGTTCTACAGGAATGCAATATGAGCTTTCTATACTACTCTCTGTAGTACAGAAGGTTTAACTGGTTGGTTTAAAACTGCTTCCCCATCGAAGGAGTGGAAGGTAGGAAACCAATTTTAAAATGAGATCATTGGAATTGGAGAACAGCGAGTCTGATTATACACTGGACATATTAATCATGTGTCTATAGGCTGTTACTTTTTTATAGTTTCTACCAAAAAATGGTAAGGAAAGTATTCAACAGAGCTTTTGTGGATCAAAGTAACAGATATGGGAGTTCTTCAAATAAGTTGCTGAGCATGAAAAAAGATCTTGGAGTTCAAATAGTTCACTTGAGTACAGAAATCCCTTACTAAGTGTTGAGATGTAATGGGATAAGAGCAGAGACCCTGTAAAGGATGAGTAATTGCTAAAAAAAAATAATATTCTTTTAACAGGGTGGGAGAATTAGACTGTCTTGTAAGAGTATGTGATCAACAATTTGATCTACACAGTGAACTGTGTGAGGTTTTATGTAGTTAGCATGTTTGTGAAGGAGTTGGGAAAAGACCTGAAGAGTAAGGTTTGGGTATAGTGCCATGTTACTCATTGTGGTAAAACAAACTGTCAGTGACGTCATAGAGAAGGTTCTTGTGCCCCTGAGTGATGTGAAATGAAATTTGGTATTAAAAACATGCATATTAATGCATGTGGAGATGTGGGCAGAACAGTGGTTACTTTGCATACTTGGAATAGGCTGTCAGCTAGCTAGTAAGTTTCTAGGAATGTCAGGTTAAGGTTTGGTTTAAAAAACCTCAGAGGTAAATGGTACAGTATTAGATAGGGAGCGGTAGAAAACCAGAAAAAATGGGAATTTACCAAATCTTTATACTTATGCAACTCTGACTTACTGTTTTGGTTTAGTTGTTTAATTTTTATTAAATACTTGAATAAGAGGAAAAAAGTGAGAGGCCTCTAGGAATGGTTAAAGATGGAATGGCTTTCATGCAGGATTGACTATGTGATCTTTTTTGAGCATCCAAGCTTCTGTAGCTTTCAAAGATAGGGAATTCTAAAATTGTAAACGTCATGGAAGAATTTGAATAGGGGAAGGTAGTTTGCCTCTCACAGTGTTATCTAGTGTTGCCTAGGTTTTTGTTCTGCTGCACAGCAGACTCAAAAGCAAGGGTATTGTTGTTTCACATCTAGTAAATCCATTGCCACATTACAGAGTACATACACAATTAGCATTGGTGTTCAGTGAAAAACTTCAGTCAAATTAAGCCTTGCAGGCAATGCTATATATAAATATCAAAAGTTGCATCTGTAATAGGTGTAATTTCTAAAGTTTTTCTTACAGATCTGTGCTCTGGTAACGTGTAATTTACCTACATTCCAATAATTTAAAGTTGATGTATACAGTAATTGCCATAGAAATACTACTTTGGGGTATATCCTTGAATTGGGAGCTTAAAAGCTGATCACTACATACTTGGAAGAATTCTACAGAGATACTAATGTAGTATCATTTTTATCATATCTCTGTCTATATTCCTATACTAACTTATCCAAATGATGCTACAGAACATTGCCCACCCTTGCTGATCTTTAAATATCCTATACTTAAGTGCCAAGGCATGGACATTGAATTAAAGATAACCCAGCAATAAAAGTGACTGCTGATGTCTGCAGAATTTTGTGGTGGTACTAAATCGTTTGATTTTAATTGCTTATGCACGTGTTCTTTTTTTTCATGCTGAATGATAGGTAGAAAAATGAAGGATTACATCTCCTCAGGTGCCATAAGTATTTATCTTTCTCCTTGCTGTGTTTCTTGTCTCTCCACTCTTACCTTTCTGGCTTAGTGAACTGACACTGAGTTTAGTTTGAAAATACTGGGAATGCACAAGGGTGGCTGTTTCTAGATCATAGTGTGTTTGGGGTGGCATAAGGAGGTAAAGGCAGTTAGATAGATGACTGACTAGAACTAACAACAGTGTTGTATTTCTCTACAGGTCACGCTTAGGCTGCCAAATCTGCTTGAAGAAATCAATGGATGATATGACTGTTAGAGTACCTGAAGCTGTTGCTGATGCTAGACAATCAGTAGATATGAGTAAAAACTCCTAAACAAAATATCTTAGGGGTTTTAAAGAAACGGAATTATTTTTATAACTTATTTTTAAATGTGTAATTAAATATGGAAACTTACATAATTGTGAGTTATTTTATATGACTATCAATATTAGATTAATGCTATTTTAATTTTCTTTATAGAACCTCCTATATTTTTACGCTTAAAATGCAATAATACTTCTTATATCTGATGGTTGGATTATAAACATGAGCAAGTGTACTACAGATTTCATATGATATTATTCTGCCACAAGCTTTCATGATGTTTGAAGAGTTGATAACTTCTACAGGAGTTCTGAAAACCCCTGGGCATTTCTAGGTTTAGACCTAAGTTAGAGAACAAAATTTGTAAGACCATGTGGGTCGTCTTAAAGCATTGTCATTATAGATAGTGTCCTCAGAGCTGATTTGCTTTCTTAGTAAATTTACTTCCTTACCAGGGTAGGGATTTTTCCAAACTTTGGAATCTTAATGAAATGTGACGAACTTTGTTTTTCAAAAATACTGTTAATAGTGTGAAAGCCAGGGGCTGATACAGAATGTTGCCATCTGCAGCTTAAATGCTGCAGTGCATCTCTGTTGCCCAAAGAGAAGTTAAACCTCAGTTAACTGTATTTATGTTTGACTACACTGCAAATATGGGGATAACCATGCCTTGGAGCTGCCTAATGGGAGAGCATGTCCACTGCAGGTAATATTAGGCTCTTGCTGTTCTCTGAAGGTGTCTGAGTTGGGGTTGAAGAGGACAATGTTTGTCAACATCAGACTTGTTATGAAATCTTTATCTCTTGTTTTTCCAGTTTTGAGCTTGTTCAGGAGGCAATCTGACATGAGCTAGGGCATGCAGCTGGAAGAGAATCCTGGGTTCTGCACCTTGCTCCCAGGATCATTTCAATAATGGTTGAAGTGCCATGACACAATGTATTTATTCCATAAGGAGGCACTGGGGTTCTCAGAAGAGGCAGGGAGACCCCCATAGTGGGGGCCAGGTGGACTGATGATAAAGAGCTTTCAGTTGGATCTTGTTTTAGTCTTTCCAAAATGAGACCAAAATAAAATAATCTAAGACTATTCTCTCAAGTTTTTGTTGCTGAAATTCTCAAATGAAATGACTGTCACTAAGAACATATTTGTTGCTGTATAAAGGTTATTTTAATATTTGGGGCTTATTTTTATGTATATAACCTGTTTATTTGTACTTGTATGATCTAATGCATTCATTATTGCCTTATTTGAACTGGTAATGATGCCATTGAGACATTTTTCATGATTATATTTATGGGAGAGGAAAAAAAAAATTCTTCCAATGTCCAATATTTGGTTTATTTATATTTGAGCTTCATTTAGGAAAAAAGTCATCCCTCTTTGTTACAAAAAGTAAAGTTCTAAAAGATATTTCTGAAAATAGATCTAGTTCAAATGCATTGTTTGTCTCTCTCAGTAACTATTTCTTTGTTTTATGGTGTTCTCTTTGGGCTTTCCACAAGAACAAAGTATGCATAATGGGTCTGCTCAGATAATTTAATCCAACAGAGTTTTCAAAATAAACTTCCTGCCTCATCTAATTCAAAATACAGCTTCAGAGTTGCAATTTCCTGGCATTTTAAAAGATTCAGACAGTTAGGAGTAAAATGGTTGAAGATAACTGCTGTCTTCCTCTCAAGTCCTGTGACTAACCATAATTTAGAGGTTAGCCTGCCACAATCAGGCACCAAGGTAAATTAATTACCACTCTGTTGCCTTTGTCCCAAATTCATTTATATACAGTAATTATTATTCTTATACCTTGAACTCTCATTTTTTTACATTCTTATATTGGAAAGAAATTCATCCTCATTGGAAAGAAATCAGGTTTCAGTATAGCTGTGGGGTTTTAGAGGTAGGTGTTGATGTTTGTTGGGTTTGGGGGTTTTCTTGGTTATATTTTTGTTTTAGGTTTGTTGTTTGGTTGTGGGGTTTTCTTGTGTGTGTGTGTGATTTTTGTTATGTTTGTTTGTTTTGCTTTTTTGTTTTTTTTAACAGCACCAGGTACTTCTCCTTGAGGGAACCTCGAAGCACTTAACACTGTGTTTAGCAAATGTGAAACAGTTTTCATGCAAAGTTTTCTTTCTAAGCCAAGGTTGTCTCATGGTGCATTTCCTGTGACAGCTTCTTATTACAAAGACTTCTGACTCTCCCAGAGTGTGCCTGTGGAAGGAATTACTTGGTGCACAGCAAGGCAAAAAAGGACACTTGCAAGTTCATTTTGAATTCTAGAGCTATCCCATATTGCGTGCAAATGTAAATCTCAGAAGGCAAAGGAACTAACATGTAATCCCCAAAATGCACAGCTCAGAGACACTTGTTCCCTTATTGTCAAAATTATTTGCAAATAAATCTTATTTTATAGCACTTTCTGACACGCCTTGTTTGTATTGGTTTTTCTTCCCTTTTTCTGAAGTCCTTGAATGCATTTCTGGTGTAAAATGAAATTTAATGGTTAAGCAAATTCAGGTGTAAGTGAATTACTGGACAGTGGCACCTGCAGTCTTCTTTTGGTCAAGGAAGTAAATGTATTTGAATTTTGATGCTTTAATTGTATAACTCCTTTTTTAAAGGTATTTCCTTTCTTTGTCAAACTGTGGAGTCAATGGGTCTCTTCTGCCTCTCTCCCCTCAGAAATATGGACATAATCAGCAGTGACAAAGTTACTTGTTAGTGTTCAGTGTGATACCTGAAGGGGAAGGGAGGAGATGCCTCACAGTCCACCATCACTACATCTCATTCTGCTGGGGAAATTTGCATCATCTGGAATGCAAACTGTCAGTGATGAGAGGATGAGGAAGGTTCTCTAGATGCTTTGTTGTTTCTTGGTCAGAAAGAGTTCTAAATCTGAAATTCACAGCTTTTGGCTGTAGGGCTCCAAAAGATTTAAGGCAGATGTGTTCCAAGCTCAGTTCCCATCCTGGTTGAAGGAAAGTTGAAAAGGTCAAGTCCAAAAAAGCTGCAGTGAAAGTGGCAGTTCTTTCCCTTGCTCACTGGTCCAGGCATGGAGAAGGTTCCCTATGGCAGCCTGGCTTGGGTTTTCACCTCACAGAGGAGAATGTGCTATACAAAGGCAGGATGGGTCAAAATATCTGTGTTCCTTGAGGGGAAAAAGAAGTGAATCTTGGAGGTGAAGAGTCAGTCGAGTCACTGGAATATTGGATAGTAAATTGTTGGAATGGGGCTGCAGCTGCTGTAGGTGACTTGATGGTTTTTCCTCAAATGATGTGAAAGGGAGGGAATGGGGATTTCACTCATTGCAGAGGAGGTTGTTGCCTCTGGGGGGGCTCTGTGCTGGGTGGTGCTGTGGGCAGTGGTGCCTCAGTGCTCTCTCCCCATTGTGCTGCCAGGAGAGCAACAAGAGGTGCTGCCCATAGCTAAAAGAGGTGTTAAAAGTGATCCTGAGATTTACTTTCTCATCTCCTGGCCTCCTCTTCTTTTTTTGAGGAAGCTTTTTTGTTGTGTGGGGTTGTTTGTTTTGGTTTTTTTTTTGGGGGGGGGAGGTGGAGGGGTAGGGGAGTGTTTTGGTTTTTATTTGTTTTTAATGTAAACCAATCTGAATTCTAAAAGATTTTGTTAAACGTAACTTCTTGCCAACAGTGATTTAGCATTTGCAACAGATGCAGAGGAAGTGTTTGCAACTCTTCCTTTAAGCCATGGCCCTGTTGTGTACAGGGGTTATCTTAGGGTTACTCGTCCATTCTAGAAGGTTCTGGAAGCTCCCTTGGCCTCCATACAGCAGTAGGAACATTATTTTCAGTATCATCTGACTGCCCGTGTGCTTCCACAAGCTGTTATCTCACTCTGGCCAGTGTAACACCCCCTTGATCCTAATACCTTTGTCCTGATTTGGGCCAGGATAAGGGTTTGTACTTTTGCTTTCAGCTAAGTCTCTTGTAAGTAGTTGCACTTGGTGAAATTACCAGCAAGTTTCTCAGTGTCTGCTTCTGGTACTGATAACACTCGATGTTTATAGTTACAGCCAGAGACTGGTATGCAGAGCCAAGGACACTGCTCAGCTCTGAGGAACATTTTACCTTCCAGAAGGAGTAAGGAGCTCCCACCTGAAACCCTCCTCTGGGGAGGACCGGACAAGATAGATGCCAGAATTGACCAGAGTATTCCATCCCATACACGTCATACTCGGTATAAATTTGAGGGATCACAGGGGTCAAACCCTTCTTCCTGCCCTTCTTGCTCCCTTCCACGTCTGTTCCCGGTTTTGCTTCAGCATCCTGAGAGGATTCCATCCGTCCCTCTGCCTGTGATCCTGATCCGTTCCAGCCTGAATCTGTGTGTTCCTGCCCCCCGCTCCCGACTGCTGCTGACTCCAGGATTCCAGCCGGGACTTTCCCAGGGCTGCCCTGCAGCCTTGGTGGTGACGTGAGAGTTACTGGGGGGAGGGGGGGAGGAAGGTGGTATCAATTTTCCTGTATATTTGTACATATTTAGTAATTTTTCCTATTTATCATTACTGTTTCATTAAAGTCGTGTAGTTTAGTTTCCAGCCCATAAGTCTCTCTCCCTTATTCTCTCTCCTTTCTTTATCAGGGAGGAGAGGGGGATTAATAGAGAGCAATCTGTCATTTGGTTTAATTGCCAGGCCAGTGTTAAACCGTGACAACCTTCCATATCAGTGCTGCCTTCCCCAAAGAGGGGGTGAGGTGCATCTCTTGCATCCGCTAGAGATGAGAAAGGACAGAAAATTTGGGACAGACTTGGTGCAACATTCTTTACGTCCCACTTGGGTCAGTGAAGCTTTCATCTTCCCAGTTCTGGCTCTCCCAGAGCATGTCTGCGGTAGAAAACAGGACACAGCCTGAAATCCTCTCTGCTGGTGCTGACCCCAGGTGGTAAATCCCTGGAGCACGGAGCCGGTAGGGATTGGATTGGGGGGGGGGGGCTTCGGGGGGTGTCTGGAGCTGTGAGAGAAATGTGGCTTTGGTGTTCTATGGGAAAAAAAGCTATCGCTGGCTAAGGCCAGGCTGCCACCACCCCTGGTACCAGAGCCCGGCTGAGAGGGAGGCTGAGCGCATAGCCCCATAGACAGACAGACAGACAGACATATGTATCAGCCATGCTGAGCAGCAGACAGAAATCATGGCATCAGCCATCTCCCTCATAAACCCCATGGAATGGCATGTCTGGGGGCTGGTGGGGACCCTTTCCCATTGACCATGAGGCTGGTGCCTCCCAATGGCAGCCCTGGGAGCAGACTTCTCAGGGGTTCACCTGGCTCTGGTGAGGTTATGGGGGTTCCCTGCCTGTCATGGTGCCTCTTCTCCATGGGGATAAGCTGTCAATCGTATAAACCAACACCCTTCAGTGACAGAACAGGATGTTTGGGCTCCTGGTTTCTCCAGTGCTTCAGCAAGCAACAAAGGATGCGTTGCACATGAGAAGTGATGATGACATGCCAGATAAGTAACCACTTTCAGATATTTCAGACAAGTCTGTGGATGCTTGTGGCAGCTGTACCTGGGTTGCACCTACAGCTGGTCAGTTTTCTTCCCACTGGCAAGCTGATGGACTGAAATCTCTGAATTTTGGAGAGCTCTGTCCCATCTCGCTGAAGAAATGTCAGGCCATGGATGGTTTTCTTCATGATAATCTTTGATCAGAAATGGCACTCACTAAGGACAAGTTTTGGATCAAACATACACAGACAAATTTGAGATTCTTAATCCAAGTGCATCCGAGCATGTTCCGAGGCAGATGAGTGGTTCATTAACCCTTCCTCAAGTAACAGCCCTGCTCTGCACAGGTAAGCCAGCCCTAGCTTCTGATGTGATGAATGCCCACTGGCTTTACTAGTAATGGTTTGGAAGATGAGCATTGCCTTCCTAGAAAATTCTGAGTGGAGGGGAGAAAGGGATGCTGGACTGGAGCTGATGCAAGATCACAGTGATGCAGCTGCAGCCTCTTGGATCCAGCAGAGAGGCAGACACATACCACCCAGGGAGCCAGCCATGGGTTTTGGCTGAGGATAAAGGTAGAAGGTCTCATCTCAGAGGAATGTTTAATAACAGATGAAAATAGCTGTAAAAGAAAACAAATGGTGTCATAGAGATGAGGCATATGGTAGCTTGAAGTGACAGGGAGGCTCATTCAGGCTGTGGTTCAATTCTGGGGTACTGATGGATCTCAGGAGGCAGCACAGCAGGGGATGGCCAGGGCAGGAGAGTTTCTGCTTCAGATTTCAGCACTTTTTTTTTTTTTGTTTTTAAATTCTGGCTTAATTTGAGTTGTTATGATAATCACAGCCATTGGATTATCATCAGAAATTAGGAAAAGCATGTTCTGTCCTGGCATGGAAAATTAAAAAAGAATCCATGTTTCTTGCCTTGAAGTTTCTTGCCCTCATGGGACTATCCTTGAAGGAGGACAGCACAGGAGCTTCTGGGGCAAAGGAGTGGGGAAACAGAGAAGAACTGCCCCAAGGGTGGGTGCTGTCCTGGCAGAAAAGCTCAGGAGACAGGGATGAGGGGTGTATGCAGCAAATGATGTATTTCCAACTCAAACAGCCCATGTATGAGCATTGCATATGAGCATCATATTAGAAGTGACCTTAATTTGTTATTCTTTATTACTTTTGCATTTTATTAAGTATTTGTCTCTCCATAAGAAGGATGGGAAATGTTTCCCTTCTGATTTGCCTGATATAGTACTTATTTTCAGAGGTAAAATGCCTAAAGACATCAGAAACCTTTACAGCAACACACAGAAATGAAAAGGGAAAATCAAATTACCAGGTAACAGGAGATAATTTTTAGAATAAAAGCACAGAGTAACCACAGGATATTTGCTATGGTATTTTGCTGCTTATACAACCAGCTAATCAGCACTGCCAACTGCCCAGCACTGAGCTGCTCCTGTTTACCACGAATCCCTGCCTTCAGCATAGATAATGTATTTAATCCATTTCTGCCTCCTTCCAGCTGAAGTGCCCCTATAATGGCTTTGCATCCTGTGAATTTCGTAATATAACCTTCCTCTGAGTGTCAGGTGCCAGCAGTTTTTGCTCTCTGGCAAAATAATTTCCTCAGATCTTTTTGCTAGTAAGTGAAAAATAAATCCCAGTTCCAAGCCTGAAGTGAGCATGAGCTGCAGCTATAATCTGTGCAAGTACAACTGCCCTGGCACTTGTTGTGTCTCACAATGCAGACACAGTGAGCAGTTAGTTGGTTTTTGCAACGAGATATTCTTTACCAGAGTGATAGGGGGGTTTTTGCTCTTTCAGATCTGGACTCCATGCAAACACACACTGGAAGGTCCTCTCACTGGAAAGGTAAGGTCACCTTGAAGCCTGGAACGAGACCCATGTTATTTAAGAGTTCACTCAGGGCAGCAAATTTGGGTGGATGCTGCTCTGACAGCAGGTCTGAGTCTGTAAATGCTTGTTCCAAGCCCACTGATGGAAGATAAAAGAGCCTTTAGCTGATCTTTGCCACTTGTTCCCACCTCTCCAAAATAAATAGACCAGTGTGTTTTGTTTTAGCAAAAATGTTGAAACAAATTACATCCAATACAAGTCACTACTATTTCAGAAGTGAAAACAGCAATATTGTTTCCAGACCACACAAAATATTTAGATATAGAAATAAACCACCTAGACAGGCCCCCCCCTGAGCTCCCAGTCCTCTCCTCTTTTACTTCTCCCACTGGACAGCCCCTGATTTATTGATTGTTTCCCTCCTGCTCCATCACCTGCAGCTCTTTACCCCAATCCCATGACTTCCACTTACTCAGTGGGCACACTTGTGGGTTTGTTGTTTGTTTTGGTTTTGCTGCTCTTTCTGTCCCGTTTATTGTGTTTCTTTGTCATGGAGACATGGTGTATCCTGCAACAATTTCCTTCTTACCTCCCAAGTCAATATTTGTATTCAATACAAACTCTCCTCATTTCAATAATTGTAAAATTTTTCAGCTTTTTCTTACTTTCTGAGTAATGATGATTCCTGGCATCCTGGTGGGGTAAACTGCTGGAAGAAATTACAGCCCTTTCAGGAGTTTTCACCAAAGCTCCTGCTGCAGAGGGCTGAAGATGAGGGCACAGCAAGGGGCTGCTCCATGAGTGACCACTGAGAAACCTCACATCTGAACAGCTCATCCAGAGCAGCATCCTCCATCTGCTCTCTCTGCCAGGCATGGATCTCTCTCCCATTGCTATGAACTTAGATAGCCTCCTTTAAAAAAAAAAAAAAAAATCATAATTCCTTCTGAAGAGGTGAAACAGAAGTAACCTCAAGCCTGCTTTCTCCATTTTGTCTCAGGTTATCCATGGCTCTGAAGTCACTTGTAACATCAATGCTTTTTTTCCTAGTTTCATGGCCTTGATGCTACTGCTTTTGAAAAACATTTCCCTTGCTGAGAACTTCTTGAGGTTCTAGCTGGGAATTTTTTTACTTCCAAACTGAATTCCAGGCTTTAGTATTTTCAAAATTATCGCTTTTGTTTTCTTATAGACAATGTGAAATAAACAGTTGAACAAAAAACTTTATATATTTTTATTGAATAAAGTGTGAAACGTATTTTTCTTTCTGTACTGCTCTTTATATGGTGAAAGCTGTCCATTTAAAAAGCACAAGCAGAAAATCAGTTCTGTTGTATTGCACATAATGCCATTTAATTCTGGTAAACTGCTAAGCTTGTTCATAATATTTACCAAATCTGAGAATGACTGAAATTGTCTTTTAGCCTCTCTATCACACAGGCTCTGAAAGACCTTATCTAATATTACCTTGTTTGCCAAGTTTTCCCCTCAGTTCAGGAAGGAGATTGAGGTCCTGGAGCAGGTCCAAAGGAGGGCAACCAGGCTGGTGAAGGGATCCAGCACAAGTCCTGTGAGGAGAGGCTGAGGGAGCTGGGGGTGTTCAGCCTGGAGAAGAGGAGGCTCAGGGGAGACCTCATCGCTCTCTACAACTCCCTGACAGGAGGCTGGAGCCAGGGGGGGTCAATCTCTTCTCCTAAGTAGCTATCAGTAAGACAAGAGGGAAAAAATTCTTTACAGGGAGGGTGATCAGACATTGGAATGGGCTGCCCAGGGAGGTGTTGGATTCTCCATCCCTGGAGATATTTAAAAAGAGACTGGATGTGGCACTCAGTGCCATGGTCTGGCAGCCACAGTGGCAGTGGATTAAGGGTTGGACTTGATGATCTCTGAGGTTCTTTCCAACCTGGATGATTCTGTGATTCTGTGACATGGTGCTATAAACACAGGTTTTTGGGTCAGAGAGTAACACAATCACAGATCAGTTTGGTCCGGAAGAGACCTTCAGAGATCACCTACTTCAGCCTTTGCATACTTAATTAGGCAATGGCATAAACTTTATGCATTTGATAAGTCTATCATGTAGAATTTCTAGTGTATCCAATAAGTTTACTGCAGAACTTGTCCAGAATTTTTTGAGTAAACTGATTGTAATGAAATTTTGTTTTCACAGATTTTGTTAGTTTAGTCTGCAAAATAACTATTATAAACCATTTGCCATTAATTTTTTTTTTTTTTTTTTTTTGTTAGAATGATACCAGGAGTATTGCTCTCATGTGACATTGTCTCAATTTGATCTATAGGGAATTTTTTTTTTTTTCCATTAAAAAACTCCAAGTAGTAAGCAAGTAAAGGAAAAAGGAGCAGAGTTATGGATCCAGTCTTCTTGACCAAGAGTTATGGGGGCTAGAGAGCCATGGCTGGGTAGTTGTGGGTCTGTAGCAGGTTGGCAAACCTTGGATTATCTGTAGGGTAACAGAGACCTGTTTAGCAACACCCTGGATGGTGTGTCTCGTGCCATTGAGGGTGTGAGCCACCGTGGGGACCTCTTGGTGCCCACAGACTGGAAGGGGCTTCTTAATGACATTTGTTCCTAGGGAGACAACATGCCAAGAAATCCAGTGGTAATTCTGTCACTACTGGTAAATTTGATTCTAGGCTATGAAAGTTTGTTTTGTTGCTGCTTCTTTAAAACATAGTTCCCAGGAGCAAGGATTTATATGAAGAGTTTATTCAAAAGTTATTCTTAGTGTAGAGGTTCTGCTGTCACATCTGTGAGGTCAGTGTGTCCTACCTGGCATGAGCCAGGTGGCCACCACAGCAACTTTAGGAAGAAAACCTTGTGTTCTAGAAAAAGAAAAAAATTCTGAAAAAGCTTTTCAAAGGTCAAGGTTGAGAAGGAGAAACAATATTCATTATCAGACCACCCAGTTGAAAAAGTAGCCTGTTCATGCAGTCCCTGATATGAGGACCCAAGAGTCAAACCCAGAGTGCTGTGAAAAGCATGTCCCTCACCTGTAAGTGGATGATGCTTCTGGGTCTTTACCAGCTCTCCCAGTTGGTTTTATTGACTAATTATTATTTAGGTTTCACCCAAGTAATTTCCATGAAAGTATTTTAATTGAGCATGACTATTACCCACAGCTTTTGGTGTTTCTATCATGAGGACACACTGTGAAGCTGTATCAGCCTGTTTTGTATGTGCTTTGGCAAGATCTGGCTCTGTTTGGTGTTTGTTGGATAAGAGCTATCTTGCTTCTGGTGATGAGATTGGAATGGGTGGGAGGTGCCTGGAGGCCTAGGGAGGTATTTCTAAGAAAAGTTATTTCAAGGTATGATCTTTCAGCTAGGTTGCAATTATCCAATATTTTTCAAGATATGCCTGGAAGGAGGAGAAAACTTGTGACCAAAACTTGGGTGGGAAGATGGGTTTTTTTGTTTACCTGTCAGTCTGCATGAAGTATGTAAGTACTCAGATGCTATCGTTTGTCTTAGGAAATTAAGGAAATTAGGGTGGCAGGATTAGAAGCATTTTTAATCTTCTCTGTCTCTGAATCCAAGGATGTTATTCCATTCTTTGTCTTCACCATGGGCAAGGAACTTCTCTGCTGGGCCTCAGAGGCTGCAAACCCTATGTCTGTGTCTTCATCACTACAACTACATCTGTTTGCTGCCACTGGAGGGTCAACTTCTAACTCACCATTTGGTGATTTTTGTTGCCTGGATGTAGAGTTTGACATTGTGCACCTCTGCTCCCAGGGCTGGGTAACTCCACTGCCAGCTGTGGGAGGCTGCAGCTCAGGGGTGGAGTGGAGGATTGTGCCATCCTTGTGACCATGGAGGCACCTATGTGAGATATGATACATGTGTCCTTCCAGCACCTTCTGTCTGGCAAAGTCCATAATGCCAATGCAAGATGAGTGGTCAGTGGAGCCTCTACAGTTCATTTCTTTCCCTGTAACCTCTGCTGTCAGCCTATTTTGGTCTTTATTTTTCACCAGGGGCATTGGTGAAGGGTTAGAGTCAGCTGAGGTCCAGCCTCATGCTGCACAAGAGACTTTTCTGCTCCCTGGGGGGTTGCTGTTCCTGGAAGTGGTTTGAGGTGGTTTTACATCTTATAGTTGATGGACTTCTACACTGAAAATATTTACTAATTCCTTTTATCAAGGACTTTATCAGGGACTACATAACCAGCTGCCTTAATGCATCTTCTCTACTTAATCTCTGTTGTTCAAACGGAATTTGAAGCTCCATCCAAATTCACCCAGAGTTTCCTGTTTTGTTCAGCATGTATTTTCAATTGATTTGTGATGTCAGTGTGTGTGAGCTGCTTTCTTGTTTTCAGGTTAGGACAGTTCTTTTCAGAAGAGAGGCTCTTTCTGAACTGGGAAATGATCTTTGGAAGTCATTGTGAGAGCCTATTAATAAGGTAGAATTTGAAACAGAGATGTGGCATTTATTTGTTGGGCCAAACATCGGGCAGCAAGCAGGAAGTAAAAAGGGTAACACATTAATTGTGTTACTTGAACATATTTAGTGGGTAATGCTGATGAGTGATGAGGATATTACTGGAAAGCTTTTGTTACAGGGAAGGGTAAAAATAGAACTCATAACTCCTGCAGGCAATTACTTTTATAAATTACAGCTTGTTCCTTGTCTCAGAAGCTCAGTGAAATGATGGGGATCTTGCATAGGGTCAGATAGGATGAATATGAGATAACCAGATCTTTGCCCTATGATGGATTTCTTAAGAAAATTCTCACCCACTCACACTCACCTTGCTCTCACATCTGCAAGACCAAGATAATGTCTTCCCTGGGCAGCTTGAGGGGCTCAAATGGCATTTGTGCACACAGTAGCTACCTCAGTAGTTCCATTCAGACAGTAGAATAGAGGTAACCATGGCTAAAGCTGGTTCCTCTAAGTCCTACCTGAATTGGGATTCAACCCAAATTCAACCTAAAGGCACCCAAATTCCCTGTAAATCCTAGAGAACCACTTAGCTTCCTCTCCAGCCCTATGCAGCATGGATTCAGGAGATGTCTCCTTGCCTGAACTTCCTTGTGCCTTAAGTCAGGAGTGGATGAACACTGGGCTGCCCTCTTCAAGGGTATCTTCTCTCACCCAAGCTTACTGCAGTTCAGAGAGTTGCCTGTAACTCTGAAAAAACACTCATCTTTTTCAGAGAAGTCAGATATTCCCTTGAGCAGTAAGAGGGGTGAATCTCAGGGAGGTGTTTTGCTCTTTGTTGCCTGCACAGTGAATGAGAAGAGGCTGTAGCTGATCTAAATTTCCTTCTGGAAGCACCCGAGCTCGGGGTATGATGAACAGAGAGAAGAAGTTTAACTTCATGTGCCCTGTGTTAGACTCTTGAAACTCTTTGCTGACAGCATGAGAGCCTTGGTGTCATGTCAGGCCCCTGCTTTAGAGTGCTTCCTTAGGCAAGATTTTCAGTAAAAAGGGTGCAGTAGGGCTTAGAAGAAAATCTAAGGTTGCTATGACGAGATGGTCTGAAAAATATGGAAATTATAGAAGTACATGTCCTCATTAAATCTCCAATGCATGGTACCTTTAGCAACTTCAGCTTGTTGTGTTGCAGTTTGTACCGTCTCAAATACTACACATATTTACCCTGTGCTGAGCCCTGGACTCTTCTGACATTACCTTCTGCCTAATTTTCCTGTCCTACATGCCTCAGTGAGTTCTTTTTCCTTTGCAAATGTCTAGGTTTGACAGATAATGAACCACGATAGGCAGCCCAAGTTGAAGGGGTTAAGATCTGGGACAAGAGCACCTGCCCTCCTCACTTGCTGCCCCTGAACCCTTGAGCTGCTTCTCCAGGCACAGAAACCATGAGATGTGGTCTTGGACTCATGAGGGGCCAGGCCACGAGAATACTAGCTCAATTTTCTCATTCACTTGAGCAGAGAGAGAAATCCACTCAGTTAGCTCTCCAGCCAGAAGCCAGCATGTGTGAGGTTTTTTTGGTTTTGTGTTTTTGGGTTTTTTTTGTGGTTTTGTTTGGGTTTTTTTGTGTTTTTTGTTGTTGTTGTTTTATTTTATTTGGTTTTGTTTGGCTTTGGGGAAGTTTTTTGGGTTTTTTCTTGGGGGGGGGGGGGTTTGGTTTTGTTTTGTTTCTTTGGTTGGTTGGTTGGTTTTGCTGTGGTTTTTTTGTTTTGTTTTGGTTTTTTTCCTGGAGGAAAGGATCTGAGAAAATGTAAATAAATTGGATTGATGTGGTTAGCTGGGGGCTTCCTGTTGGAGCGTTTACCCCCCAAGTCATCTTCTTTTCCAAAACTCCAAAGCTTCTGGCAGGTGCAGGGAGCAGCAGGAGGAGGCACGAGTGGCTGCACCTCCCCTGATGCCTCTGGCAGCTCCGGGCAGAGCTCTGCTTCCCCAGACAGCACCTAACCCTGGCTGGGCAGCTGTTGAGTAAAGCTTACAATGAAAATGTCTTTCTTGACATGCTTCATGAACATCTGAACTGAGGAGCTCTGAAATAGAAAAGAAGAACCAAGCAGGACTGTTTAGATGCAAGGTCCCTATTTCTGCCCCTCATTAGCATCACTTGCCCCTCAGCCGCGTCTGAGCACAGCCCTTGAAGCACAGTGAAGTGTTCTCTTTTGTCATACCATGCTGGAGCCCAAAGTTGTGCAATTACCTGCTTCAAAACAAACACAGGTTTAGAGAAAAACGTAGGCTGGATCCAGTCACTCAGCTCCTTCAGCTGAAAGGCAACTCTACCTTGAGCCAGCCTGTGAATTAGGGCTGTGGGCATCACTCCTGAGAGGTCTTGTGGCTCTATGGGATCTGTGAGGTGTCTGGGGCAGGTACCCTGTGTCCCCAGCTCAGCATTCTGGGTTTAGGTGGGACTCGGAACTCAGCATATTGCCTGCTCTGGAACAGGAACCTGCTGGGAGTGGTGGAGGGGCTTGAAGATCCTTCAGGAGATAGCCACAAGTTCAGCATATGGGTGTGCTCAGTGCAAGAAGAGCTGTACCCCCATCCCGAGCTGTGCTGCTGTTATCTGTCCCTTATGGATACTGAGAATGACTCCTCCAATAGTTTTCACTGAATGGATTGCTCTGACCTTAAAGCACTGCAAGATCAGCTTGCTTTGCCTTCCTCATCTCAGCTAATTCCTCTGACACAGCTGGATGCTTGTTCTTCTTGTCCCATTAGATGTTTGGTGGCTGCTGAGGACTGACTAATGGTCACTGTGGAAGCATTTCCTCAATGGCCTAATTAAGGAGGAAAAGATTATTTGACCAGACAGAAATAATTAATAGAGCCTGAGCCACTGTTGTGATAAAAATTTCTCCATAGCATCTGTGTGAGAGAGAGTAATTACAGTTCAGGGAGCAGATCAGACCTCTTTGACTGAGCCCACACATGCGCCAGCTGGGGGCTTTTCCCTATCCTGCTCAAACTTTGCCCAATTCAGACATAGAAATCTTAAAAAACAGTATTATTCAATTCAGAAAAATCTGTTGTAAAACCTGGTTCTTCTTCCTTCTCCTTCTTTTCTTACTCTGAGAGTCACCCAGATAAATGGAGGTGGAAGAGGCAGTAGATATTCTAGATCTTGATTCTGATACCAAGCATCTTGGTGTGCTTACAGGGAAGAGGGGAACTATGGCATGGACAAACAGCTGCATTTAGAAAGCAGTCACCAGCTGGTGAGAGGCTGTGTGGCTGTCTGCACTGGAAGAGGTGCAGGGGTCTGTCCTTCCCCACTTGTCTCTGCACCTCCAGATCATTTGGAGTCTGGAGCTGAGAAGATGCTTTTGCAGACAGTGCTAAGGTAGAAGGGATGACAGGCTGGGATCCAGGCTGAATGCAGCTCTTTGGGTGCCCATCAAGGTGTAAGGGTGTAAATACAGGTGTCCACATGTGAGCCAAGTCCTGAGGACCCATAGTATCTGCTGGAGATCCAGTTAACATGGTTGGTGGAGTCCAGAAAGTAACTCAGGTCCCCTAAAGCAAGGACCAGGGAAGGATTTGACTGCCAAAGCATAGGTGTCTGGTGCCACATTGGAGACAGCAGACACTGCTTGGTCTCCAGGTGCTGTCTCAGGGGTGAAGGACTCTATCTCCTGGGTGGCATCTACTGGCCCTACATAGCTACATCCACTGTCCCGGGACATCTAGAATAGCAGCAAGTGCCCATGTTTGGGCTGTGCATCCCACCCACCAAACAGCTCTCCCTGCCATAAGTTGTTGATCAAGTTGCACTCTATGCTCTACAGACCCTGCCTGCTGCAGTGGAAGCTGGAATGCCTGAAGCCTGTGTAGGTACTTGGAA
The DNA here is from genome assembly GCA_023637945.1 of Phaethornis superciliosus. NCBI lineage: Eukaryota > Metazoa > Chordata > Aves > Apodiformes > Trochilidae > Phaethornis > Phaethornis superciliosus. Next base: position 179,715,569 of record JAJQWJ010000001.1, on the reverse strand, counting down.
TTAAAGGTCTTAATCTTGGGTCTAAATCCCAACAAGATAATCTAAATTCAAAACAACCTGATGTCACCAGTGTGGTAACAAGACATCAGGAAGATGACATTCAGCCATGAGACACTGTAGGAGACTCAAGGATGGATGGGTGTGCAGGAGGACCAGCTGCCCATCTCGGACTTGGGGCAGACAGTCAGGTCCTTTCCCCCAACTATATCCTCACCAGACATTTCTTCAATTAAAAATGGCACTTTATATGTCCCTGCTGTGCCCTTTCTGAGGGGTGCATCTCCACATTCAGGGTGGGCTTGCTGGTGCATGCTGTGTGATTGCTGATGGCTTCGTTCCCTACTCACCCACACCACATCCTCCTTCCAGCAAACTGCTCAGGCTGGAAAGCCTTCTAACAGAGAAACTGAAGTAAATCATGTGAAATAAAATTAAATGTTTAATTTAACCTGAGAGATTGAATTGCAGATTTTTTTTCCTTGACTTTTATAAAAATGTCATAAATAGCAGCAAGATCTTATGCTGAATTTCATTTGGCTTTTTTCATTTAAAATGTCAAAAGAAAATGTGGACTTTCATGAATAAAAGAATCAGGGCTTCAGAACTTTTAAAACTGAAACAATTAAACAAAGCTGATGTGTATTTATGAAATGTGCCAAGAGAAAAAGATTTTGGCCAAAAATCTTCACCTAGCTTTTTCGGTGATCTATGACATCGCTTGCAAAGAGCTCAATGTAATTGTCCAACAGAAGCCTCGTACCTCCCTTTTTGCTTGCAAAGAGCTGCTCACTAGTCACTACTGCAGCAGTAATAATAATTCCTGATAATACCCAGAATTTGCATTTCTGGTTATCCTAAAGCTTGGTATTTCAAATTAGAGACTTCTGAGAGCTAATTAGCACAAAGGCTCATTAAATGCTAAAAAATGCTCTCCCTGCCTGGGTAGATGGTGCATCCAGGCCCTGAACCCATTTCCCAAAGGCAAATGCATCTCTGCCCCCATAGGCTTTATTAGAGCGACCTTAACCCTTTCATCTCCGTACACTCCAGGAATGCCAGTTCACACCATCTAACAGTTTTTACAACAGCACTGGGCTACTGGGTTGCCCCGTGGCCACCACCGTCCAAGCCCACTGTGTGGCAGGACCCTGGCACAGCCCAGTGGTGTGGGGCAAGGGGGTGGCCCCATGGTGCATTCCCCCCCCCCTCTGTACCAAGGGACAGCAGAGGGGTTGCCAAAAATCCTGTGGTGAGCCAAGGGCAGCCTGCATCCTGCCTCTGTCTGTGGGCAGAGAGAAAAGCCAAGGGAAACCATAGCTGCTCCTGCTCCTGCTCTCCTCTGGTTCATTCTCAGAATCTAAAGAAATGGCTGTGGCTCCGTGTGGAAGATAATTAATGATAGTAAATAATATTCCTTTGTGCTAGGAGTGAATAGTGCCCTTTATTTGAGAATCTCACTGTGCTTAGTGCTCTGGATTTAATTCAGCTTCCCAACAAAAACTAGATGAATTATTCATTGCAAATAAATTATCTAAAGAATACAGTCCTTTTTTTTTTTTTTTCCCTCTGTTCATGAGCCCAGCTTGCTCTCTTAAAAAAGACCTTCTCCATAGCCAGCAGTGTCTCTGCAATGATTTGGGCAACCAACCCCCAGTGTACAGCTCATTGTGCTCTTTGCTAATTATGTGCATGGGTGGGGGGGGCCACAGCCTCCAGGTCTTGCCCATGGGGTGAGCAAACCTTTGAATGAGAGAGGAAGCAATAAACAACGCTGAGCATTCTCCTCATCTGTGCACAGAGATGAATACACATGTATGTGTATTTATATGTAGCTTTTCATGCACACACTGGTACTCACAGAATCACAGAATGTCAGGGGTTGGAAGAGACCTCTGAGGGTCATTGAGTCCAATCCCCCTGCCAGAGCAATACCAAAACTAGGGCAGGTCACTCAGAAATGCACCCAGAGGGGTCTTGAAGCCTCCAGAGAAGGAGGCTTCATAGTAGAGAATTTCTTCATAGAAGAGAATTTCTTCCTCATGTTGAGGTGGAATTTCCTGTGCTCTATCTTCATACATTGCCCCTCATCCTATCATGGGGCACAACTGAGAAGAGGTTGTCCCTTCCTTCTCCATGCCCAGCCCCCATGTATGTATACACTTTAATTAGATCTCTTCTCATTCTTCTCCTCTCCAGATTAAAAAGCTCCAAGTGTCTCAGCCTTTTTTTGTAAGTCAGGTGTTCCAATCCTTTAATCATCCTCATAGCCCTCTGTTGTACTCTCATAAGTAAATCCCTGCCCCTCCTGAACAGGGAAGCCCTGAACTGGATGCATCCAGACTCCAGTTAAGACAAATTACTCATGGTAGGTCTACAAAACAGGGATCCCAATAGCAGCCTTTGGGACATATTTTGATATAAAACTCAATGTAACTTACAAACCACATCCATTTCTTGATATGCGGGCAAATAAAAACCTCTCCCCCACACTCTCAACCCATAAGAAACTATATTGAAAATCTGAGATTTAATTACTCAAGGTGGGTGTGAACTCCTCTACTTCAGGAGAATCTGTATGTGTGACCTGGCCTCTTGAGGAGGTCAAGGTCCTGCAATACGTAGGTTCAGACATTTCCATGTCTGGATCCCAGGGTTTTTTGGAAGCCCTGGGCCTGGGGACCAGGCACATTGGATGCAATGCCAGCCTGCCCTTTGTCAGCACTTTGGCACAGGTGGCAGGTTTGAAACAAAGCCCCAGGATGCCCTTTTCACACAGGCAGAGCTCAGTGGTGAGCTCACTGCCAGCAGCAGGTTTAAGATGCCAAAAGCTTGTATGAACCTGAAAAGCTTTTTATCTAAGTCACTTTCACAGAAACCTGTGTAGGAAAGCAAAGGCCTCTGCAGATGTTTCCCTGCTTTGGTGCCCCTGAGCAGGAAGAAAGGAACATTGCTGGCACTAGCTCCAGACCTGAGGCTTTCTCCATGGATGGTTCTTTCACTAGGTGGGTTTGTGGGACAGCCCTCTCCTTATATTCCAACCTTCAGATAGAAGTATTGTTCTGGGCAATTTTATCAAAAGCATAATTTCTGTCAATATTTGATGTATATCTTTGTGTTCATAAATAGTGAACCACTTGGATGTGGTGACGCTGGGAAGCCTCTCAGGGGTGGCTCCTCACAGGGGATATTAGAGCTGGGCTGGTCATGGAAATTCTCCAGACAGCAGCTGAAATACTGGGCACATGGTGGTAGGTCACTAAATCTCTAGTTTAAGTCTCATGGTAAATGAACTCATGATTGAAAATCATGACTTTTCCAAGCTTTTAAGACAAAAGTTTTATAACTGTTGTTTTTCTGTTTATTTCTTTTAAAGAATAAGGTGACCTTTGTAAGAAGGTTTTTTTTTCTTTTTATAAAGATGATATTGTCATTTTTTTCCTTTGGAAGAACATATGCAGACAGAAAAAGAAACCTTAGTTGCATGTTCTTGTCAGTTTCTTGTAATCAATAACACCATGTGAAAAAAAAAAAGCTAAAATCAAGCATCAACAGGGGAAAAGGCTGAATCTATAATACTTGGGTTGACCTATTTTGTAATCACATCTGCTGAGAGGAAAATAAATCAAAGTAATCCATCCTCCTGCCTCAAACCTGATGTGTTTGTCTTGGATTTGTTGGGTGTTCACCTGAATGCTCTCCAAGCCCTGGGTGAGGAAAGCATTCAGACACCCTCAGCTTGGGTCCAGAGGGGATGTGATGCTCAGGAGATGGTCAGAGCTCTGTTTCTCAGTCCTGGGAATGACCCTCCTAAACACACTTCTTTCTTGAAGTGCCTTTGTTTTACACCACCATAGGATGTGAGTTACTTTCTTTTTTGTTTTGACTTGCAGGTGGGTGGAAATTCATGGCAAAATGGCTGTTCTCCCTATGGAGTCACCCTCTGGAACTGACCCCTGAACAGCTGGGTCTGGCACATGCAGCCACAGTGTGGAGCTGAGTTACTCCAGTGTCACCTGGGTATGAGATCAACAGGTGAGAGACTGGAAGAACAAAAGGACTGTGAGCTTTTCCAGTGAAAGTGACATGTTTGATGGGGAGGCCCTTTTTGGCTGGAAATACAAGAATCATCAGGGGTTGGTGGTTTACACAACTAGTGATTGATAACTCCAGACATGATGGATACTCTCTTCTACAAGATCCGCATGCCATGAGACAGGTTCTTCCTCCACTGGTGGGATCTGGTCCCTCCCATGGGTTAGGCATATTCTTCATTCGTGATTTCAGGTGATTAGGGAATCATTCCTTCCATAGGTTATGCCTGTGTTCTCTCTGTAGGCACTGAGAAAAGAAAGTGGCCTTAAAACTCCTTGGGATGAACCTGTGTCTGCTGAATTTAAGTGTCTAAATATACCTGGAGAGGATTTAGCAGGGAAGGGCAGACCAGCACAGGGTAGAACTGTTGCCCTTACATCCTCTGTGCAGAGTACATCTAATGTACAGCCAGAAAACAGCCCTTGGGAAGGGGATCAAGAACATGAGGTCTTGCAGCAGGATCAGGCACATGGACATAGCCCACCTGTGTGCCTGCTCCAGGTTTAATGCTCTGGCCTGGAGGACCTGCATCTTGCAGGGCCTGATTTTGTGCCAGCTATGGAAGAAAATCAGGTTGGAGAGCACCCATCCCTTTATGAAATGCAAGCATATGCATACCTAACAGAAAGCAAAGTGAATTCACAGAGGGACTGTAGTAAGGCTGTAAATACTTTGGAGTGATAGGTCTTGACCAACAGCCTGCTTTCCAATGGGACATGCTCTGCACCCACATTGGGTTGGTCTCCTGACCACAAGGCAGGGCTGGGATTTTTTTGACAGACCCGTTTGCAGAGTTGTGGCTTTTATGGCCTTTTTTGGAGGTGAGAAAAATGGAGAATGTACACAGTAAAAATTCTTGGCAAAGTTGGAGCCTCCAGTTTCTGTGTAATAAACCAATTACTGTGCTATTGAATTTACACACGTCAGACCAGTACACTGTAAACTCATATCCCAAGGTAAAAAACATACAAAAGATTCAGACCTCGGGTTTGCCTTTTATTAGATGAATTTTTTTTTTTTTTTAATTTAGACAAGATGCATAAGTACTGAACACTTTCTCTTCACTCTTACACAATGAAAAATATTTTAAAAGTGTCTACTTTATAAAGTAACTGATAGATATCTGTAATAGAGATTAAAATTGTAAATGCAAATTTCATAGTGAACAGTTTTTCCAATAGTGTGGGAACACCTGGCATGGTTACTAATTTATGTAGAAAATAGGCATGTGTGCTCTAGCACAGTAACAAATTTAAGTATATAAACAATCTTACTGGACCTGTTTGGGGCTATTTATGCATCTAAGCTAAGCCCAAGGCCAGGCACTAAGCTGAAACTGACCTTCCTGACATGTCATGCAGCCTCTGAATTAAAAGTACATCATTCAGATGTTGCACATTTCTGCAGCTTCTTATTTAGTAGGTATTTAGTAGAGGGATAGCAATGACATGGAAATGTTCAGATGGACCTGAGCAACAAAGCAGATCTTTCAGTACCAACCTCTCTACACTGCTCTGATTGATGGAGACAAAATCCTGCTTAAAAAGGTGACTTTGAGGCATCAGTTTCCTTCGCTGCTTGGTCACGCCAGGTTCTTTAAGTCAAAGGCACTTGTGGATGTGGGTCATTCCATTGGATGCCAGACATTCCTTTCCCAAGCAGATGTGACAATAAAGCACCTGGCCACAGCCCTGCCTCTTTCCTACCACCCCACTCAAGACTCTACTGACCCCAGCTCTGCTAGGGGAATGGGTCATCCTGGTGCTCCTCATGATGTTTAAGATAAAATGGTTTGTTCAGATAAAACATTTTGTGGTAACAAAGCTGTGAGGTTGGTAATCCAGACAAGCTTCTCCCCTCAGCAAATGGTGGTTTGACCCCTTGGTAGCTCCATCTGGGTGTGGGAGGATCATCTCTCTCCCACACAAAGTCCTTTCAGTATATTTTACACCAAATCTTTTGTGCAAGGTGTCTGTGGAGTTCCGACTTTTAGAAAAACCCTTCTCCTTCAAAACTACCTGGTGTACAGAAGCCACCTTGAGCAGCACAGGCACAGGGGCTGCTCCTCTCTAGAGGATCATGAATAACATCTGTTGGTCAAACACCTACCCTAATATACAAAATGGGCCTCTCCAGTAGCTGATGGTAGCTACTGGGTCTGTCCCAGAGCTGGCCTCAGGCTCTGGTTCCCCCAGGTGCTGGCACCAGCCCCCTCCAGCCCCTGAGGTTCTTGGTCCCACTCCAGATGCCAGCACTCTGCTCTGGGGCTGCTGCTGCTCTCACCTGGGGTCAGAACAGAGGCTGGGCCCCTATAGAAGGTGGATAGACAGAAAGGAACAATCTAAGAGTCATTAGTAGCAGTAACTTATTATTATTACTATTACAATAATGATGATGATCATTACATAAGAATATTTAGTAAGGCTGCAGGGCTGGCTGTAGCCATAGGGTGCTGGGCTCAGTCAGAAAACTGTACTGACCAGTCAGCCCTTTTTATCTCATTTTCCTTCTATTTTCTCCCACTGGTTCCTCCCCAGTCCACCTTGACCCCTCCCTTTCTTTGCCGTTGATTCCTCTCCTAAACATCCCACATACACAGGTCTTGCATGTTCCCACTCCTTCCTTAATACACCTTGTAAGAAGTTGCACAACATCCCCAAACGCTTTTCCCCTGCACCCCTCATGAGCTCCACTCCCCTGCAGGCATGCATCCCCCTCAGCCTGGGGAGGAGGTGGCCCTGTTGCCTCCTTGCTGGGATTTGCCCAGGGACTATGGGGTGACCCCTCTCCTCTGAAAGTCCCAGGGAGCAGGTGGGTCTCCCTTGGTGCATTGCCCTCTGAGCCCTGAGGGTCCTCATGTCCCCATGGATGGGCTTTAGCCACCAACACGTGCCCTCCATGGGTCACTCTTGCTTCATCAGCCCTTACCATGTGGGCTTGCTCAAACCTTCTGCTGGGTTGGTGTAGCCCCAGTTGTGCATGTCAGCAGCGTGGTCCTGTCCCTCCCCACACCAGGTGACAGACCACTCACCACCCTCTGCCCATCCCAACATCTGGGGCAGCAGGAAACTCCATGGGAGCTCTCCCTAGCCAGGAGGACAGCCTGGCCTTCAGTGGTCACATTAGAATTACAGCTGCATCTGAGCACAGTTTTAGAGCAGGCTGACAGAAATGGTTTGTGACAAGAGAATCAAGTGCAGAGAAATAATTTCTGTACTGAAAACACCTCTCCCACATAGGGTCACTGAACAGCTAAATTCTGAAATATCCAACTTAATGCAACTGGCAGCAGCTACCGGAGTGCTTGTCCTCGAGGAACTGCTGACATTTGCAGTGAAGCCTACAAAAAGCAGACAAAATAAGGCCTGAAGCAAACCTAGTATCAAGGAAAAATCATTACAGAGTGCATTGTATGTATTTATAAAGGAAAAGTGACGGCCAAAATCTTTAGGCCCTTTATGTCAGCCATGTCCTAACAGAAACATCCAACACCTTTAACCAATATTTGCACACTATCCCTTTGGACACTAGTGGGTCAAGTAGTTTAGCTTGATGGTGGCCTCAATACAGGGATGTTGGTAACTAATCTTGAAAGTGAAATCAGGCAAGTGTTTCTGTGAATGAGAGAGATGGCTTGCTTCCCTTGATGTTTATGTAGGGCTACACTTAGCCAGCAGACATCATGCTCCACTGCCTCTTACACTTGGCAGGAGGGAAGGACTCTTCCAAGGGTACATGGCCTTGCATAAAGGCCAAAGATGAGGTTTAACATGGCTGCTTGCTCAGACTCTCCTCACATCAGCAAGGGAAGCAGACCCAGTATGGCCAGAGCCCTGGGTCCTCCTCTGGATGGTCCCTTATGATGAGAGTGCATGAGGATGTCCAGAGGTGTCACTGAGGCTAATTCTTTACATGTATTCATGTAGTTTGGATGTAGGGTATGGTACATGTTAAATACAAAATGAAGAAATATGTCATAGTCCCTGCTCCTGATACAAAAGGTTATTGGGACAACCCGAAGATTGGGTAGAAGACTACAGCTTTTGCTGGTTTCTTAGACATTTTCAAGGTTCTTTTGAAACTCATCATAATGTGTTCCAAAAGATTTTATTTAGCTGCCTGAGTCAGCTTCCTTTTGCTAAATTTCTCCAACCACCACCTTTCTGGACTTCACATCAGTGAGTAAGGTCAGTTGAATGGGCACAGGAATGTCTGTGGATGTGGTAGAAAGTTAAATAACAGCTCTGTGCTAACAAGCAACTTGGTTAGCAAGTTCCCACCTAGCACAGAGTTCATCACAGCTGTAATAAATTCAGGGCTGTCAGTAGGTTTCACCCTTCTCCTTGTGCAAGAGCACCATTGTCTGGGTCCTCACCATGCAGCACTCCACCCTGCGCTGGGCACTCTGCAAACACCAGCAACCAGCAGCCTCCCCCCCAAAAATGGGATCTTTAAAGACTAGTAGTGGGAAACAGGGAGCAGAGAATTAAGTTTGCCAAATGTCATACAGGAGATGAGGAGCAGAGCTGGAAATGAACTGTCAACCACCAGTCATGTGTGCCTCCAGAACAAGAAAGGAACTGGACTGGCAGGTGTCAGCACAAATCTGGTGACAGAGGGACACCTTCAGTTTAAAGATCCTGCTGAAGGCTCAGGACCTAGAATCTATTTTGCTTGAAGTCTATGAAGCAGCTTAAGCAGAGTACAGATGGAATGTGTCTTTCTGCCTCCTGAATTGGCCTGTGTTGGACAGATGAAGCTTGCAGCTTGCAACAACAAAGCAACACCATTTATGAGGCTGATGGACAAAAATGGAAAATCCCACAAAAAAAACCCCCAAAAATCCAAAATAAAACAAAAACAAACACCCAAACCAAACCAACCAACCAAAAAAAAAACAAAAAACAAACCAACCAAAACCAAAACAACACAACCCCAAAAAACAAAACAAACAAAAAACCTCAAAAACCCCAAAATAACAACAACCAAAAACCACAAACCCAACAAAATCCAAAATTAAAAAACATATACAATGAAACTTAAGGCATACAAGCCCTTTTCCAGAGCTAAAAAAGAGGCAGAAACTTTCAATGTAGTTTGAGAACAAATTGCTCTAAATTTATATTACATTACATTAATCTCTGAAATTAGCTGAAAGGTACCTGAGACAGGATTCTCATTAACAATGACATCATGAACACCTGTGGGATAAAAAGTCCAAGTTATAGAGGTGATTTGTCACTTTGCTTAATTTACTGTGCTTAACAGTGATGAGCAAGGAGTCATTGCCACAGTTCCTTCCCCAAGTCAGTCTTCTGGGGGTTTTTTGTTTTGTTTTTTTGGGTTTTTGGGGGGAGGTGTTGTTTGGTTTTTTAAGAAGCTAATGCAGGAAGAAGTAAAAAAGTTTGGCAACATCTCATCTACCATTTGTCCCTAAAATTCGGGCACCTCCTCCAAAGCAGCCACTCTCCACTTCCAGTTGAGGAATTTGGGTGGCTGGGGAGGACATGGTGCCCCATGATGCCCAGGACCTGGGTAGGACATCTGCAGGGATGCCAGTGTTTGGGGCACCCAGCTGGAGCCAGGGCAGAAGTGGGGTCTCAGCCCTTGGGGCTACTTTATAGCCCAACACCTTCTCCCAGGACACCAATAGACACATCAAAAAAGTTGCAAAGCTTTCTTGTTAATATTCCCAGCTGCCAGGGTGCCCAGGGGAAGGCAGCAGTGGAGACCCCCAGTGCATTAGATGTTGGGTCCCCAGTAACAGCACACCTAAGAGCTCTGCTTACTGCAGCCTTCAGAGTCACATCTGACACACTGAAAAGGTTCAGCATAATTAATTTTAAATCTCAACAGCATTTAATTTCATCAGTGTGGAGCTGCAGAGAGTGATCTTCTCCACTAGCTCGCTTTTTTGTGCCTGTCACAGAAGATGCCTCATGCAGGGGCAGGGTGTATGTCTTGTAACACAAGAGTGCATTTTAAATTGTAGTGGGTCCACATCCACCTTGTTGACCATATGTTTAAATCTGAAAGCACTCTAGCATTAACTCCAGCTCAAAAGTAGACACATAATTTGTTTCACATCGAAGCACTCTTGGATATACTTTTACTTCAGATTAGCAGAGATAAATGACTTGCTGGAAGGTATCACTTGTAGGACAGAACATTTATATTGTAGAGACTGGAGATTTTTCTAAAGCTTTATTATTGTTGCAATGAATCAGCATTTGCTGCTTGATGTAATCTTGGCAGCATGGCAATATGCTTTTTACTGTTCCAAAAAGAAAAGCAGAGTAGCTGGTTTATTTCAAAATAGCATATTTTCTTTGTTTCTTGTAAAGGAAGTGCATATCTAGGGCTATTAGATGACAGGTCTCAAAATACATACGAAGGATTTTTCCCTTGGAAGGTGACTATTACAGATCAGATTCTGCTTATTAGTATTTTTATTAAAGTAGCTTAATATGGAAAAAATGAAAAAGAACAAATTGCAGTGAAGTCTTTGAGCCTGCACACAATTACATATGCTGGTGTAGTTCCAAGTGCATGATGGTTTATTGCATTACGTGGGTCTCCACAAATGCAGCTCTGCTTACAGATACATTTGCAGGATTAGAGCCCAAAATAATAACCCTTTGACTTTACACATTCAAGTTAGAATAGTTGTAACTTTGCTAACACACATCCCACCTCCCTCTCCAGGCCTGCTGGAGAAGATGGGTTCTGTCTGATACAGAGCTGAAAACCTACAATGCTGATAATCTTTCACTGGACAGTATTTACATTTTTCAAAACTGCATAGTGACTTAGGAGAATGAGCACCTTTACCAGAGTGCAGTTTAGCAAGATAGCATCTGAAACTCCACCACCAGCCAGTATTAACTGCAGTGGGGAAAGGCCTTTTGAAAATGGAAAGTTAATAGATGAATTAATAGAATTTCAGAAGCACACATGACCAGGTGTATTTGATTTAGGTCTGCCATTCCTTGTTGTTTTTTCTATATCCCTGAAAATATTAAATTTTCCTCTGATCCAGTGTCTTCCTTCCCTCCTTTCCTCACTCCCAACCCTAGTGTCTTAGGCAAAAAGATTGCTCTGCACCTTCACATTGGGGGTGCTGCTGGATGAGAAGTTCAACATGAGCCACCAGTGTACACTTGGAGCCCAAAAAGCCAACCAGATCACACAAGAGAAGTGTGGCCAGCAGGACAAGGGAAGTGATTCTCCCCCTCTGCTCTGCTCATGTGAGACCCCACCTGGAGTACTGCATCCAGTTCTGGAGTTCTTTTACAGGAGGGACATGGATGTGCTGGAGGGTGTCCAGAGAAGGGCCATGAGGATGATCAGGGGGCTGGAGCATCTCTCCTATGGGGACAGACTGAGAGATTTGGGGTTATTCAGTCTGGAGAGGAGAAGGTTCTGAGGAGACCTTATTGTAGCCTTCTAATATCTGAAGGGGGCTACAAGAAAGCTGGGGAGGGACATTTAGGATGTCAGGTAGTGATAGGACTAAGGGAACGGATTCAAACTAGAGGAGGGTAGATTTAGATTGGAAGTTAAGAAGAAGTTCTTCATCATGAGGGTGGTGAGACACTGGCACAGGTTGCCCAGAGAGGTGGTGGAAGCCCCATCCCTGGAAGTTTTTAAGGCCAGGCTGGACAGGGCTCTGAGCAACCTGATCTAGTGGGAGGTGTCCCTGCCCATGGCAGGGGGTTGGAACTGGATGATCTTAAAGGTACCTTCCAACCCTGAAAATTCTATGATTCTATGACTTAAATGCATCCCACTATCTGAAAACACCCTCACCTCTCTAAATAAAGAGCAAAAGGGTAGGAATTCTTGTTTGAATTTTACTAATATATACAAAAGCTATCAGGATGATGACATACGGTATGAATAATGCCACTCAAAGAGAAGGAAAAATTCTGCAGTCCCTTCTCATGCAGAATTTCCAGTGGTATCACTAGGACTTCTACTTCAGCAACATCTTGTAGAATTTACAGCCCCCCCAAATTACACAGAATATAAACTGAATTTATGACATAACAAATAATATTTAATATATAGCATTGAATGCATATACATCAATACCAGTGCTGTAACAACGAAACAGAACTCATAAAATTAGCAGCAGTTTTTGCAAGTACAAAAATACACATTTTTTTTCAGAACATACATAATAGCAAAATTTATCAGGATATATTATACAAACTCAAAGCATTTAGATAATGCATTACTTTTAATATATTATATGATGTTTTAGATGCTGCATAATAAAATTACATGTGTTCTGCTTGCAATAATACACAATGCCATTTACAGCAATATTAAGAAAACTATCCACAACTTAAACATGAACAGAACAACCAACGAAGCACAAGAAATGAAACATACAGGGTTGCAAGGTGTTAGTTACAAGCTTCAGCATTTCTCTTTACATATTTTTGAGATTTTTTTTTCTTCCTTTTGCAATGTGGAAGAAATAACTACACCTATTGAACATACGTTAGAAACATACAGAAAACAATACACTTATTCCTTGGAGAACAATGAAGGTAATGCCTATCAGTTTTGGAACAGTAGTATAATACCACAGTTATGGAATCTATGCTGACTTTGCACACTACATCAAAACCACAGAGGACTGGGACTCACATCCGCAAGGCTCAACACAAGAACTGTCAAGGGGAGAGGCCCAGCAGGCACCCCACTGCCCTGGCAGGCTCAGAGAACAGGGCATTGCCCTTAGTTACCTCCTGGGCCCCTTCCAGATTTTTGGAAGATTTCTGTTTGCTTGCTTTTTAGCAATTTTTATTATTCTTACAATGTTCTTTCAAAGCTTTATGTGGGAATGATGCTCAGTTTCCTAAAAATAGAAAACCTGTGAATCTGGGGACTGCTCAACTGGATTTGAACAACCTGGATATTAAAATGAACACACATTAACACCAAAGGCATTTTCTTGATGGTGTTTAAGTGTTAAGATTCCTCTGCAAAAAAGCTTTCATCAGTCTCCTCAAACTCTGGATTGCTGTAAAGCTATTCTAGATCTCCTCTCTGATCTTGGATCATGAAGTCTGTCTCTTCCTGAGACTTTCAGAGGTAATGGCTGAATGTCAGGCTTAACCAAATATCTGTCGACACCATCAGTAGGTTTCAGGGGTGTTGGCCTGCTGCTGGGCTCCACCAGGACCCCCTCAGCCAAAGCACTGGTAGGTTGTAGAGATGGTGGCACCTTGGATGTAACTAAATAGTCATCAGCCACTTCAGCAGCAGTGTCCTCATGTTTCTTTAGCAACTGAAAAGTGCCATCAAAAGGGGAGGAGGTTTCAGTTGGAGTAAACACAGATTGGTCTGAAAACTGAGAGAAAGCACTGTCCAGGGAGCTCATTGATGACACAGATGGAGATGTTCCAGGAGAAGACAGGCTAGAAGAGCTAAATCCTGAGCAAATGTTTAATCCCTCTGGAGCTGGAGGCAGGAGGCAATGGGAAAAGTCTTTCTTTTCAATGTTTTGGTTAGTGTTGTCACTTTTACCAACATTAATCCCTATAATCAAGCTCTGATTGATAAGCTTTTGCCCCTCCACCTGCAATGACCGAAGCTGATGGAGATAGTCTTCATCTTCATGAGAAAGCACAGCATCACAGCTGGCTTTGCGTGTTGCCTTCTCACGTCTGTCACCAATGCGGGCAGAACCGGGGACAAGGAGACCAATGGCAGGCTCTGAGGAACGCCTGTGTCTTCTCAAGGTTTTGAGAGCACCTGAGGTAGCTGCTGAAGAGAAGCCTAGTGCATTGGCACAGAAAGAATCCTTCTCTGAGTTTTCTTGCGACGAAAATTTACAGTGTACGTCAACAGAAATCGCCAACTGTTTCAGTTTGGTTTTACTCTGGATTTCATCTACCTCCGTCTGCTCTGAATCACCATCACTCAGAGTGAAGACAGACTCCCTGCTCCTGTTATCCTGATCTTGGTTCTTAATCCAGTCACTGGAAGAGGAGTCAGCTTCATCATTTGCCTCATTTTCCAGGCTGTCGTAGGACGAGTCATTCAGATGGAGAGAAGCAGCATCTGCAAGGACAAACCAAGTGTTAACAAATCAGAGACTGAACCACCCTGCTGACAAACAGCTGCTTTTTTTTTTTTTTTTTGGCAAGCATCTTTTACTTTCAGGAGCATTCACCCTTTAAAGATCCTTCAAGCAGAAGCACCAGTAATTTCATAAAAAAATACTGTCTAATTTTGAAATGAAAAAACTGAAATGAGTGGTAAGTTGCAGTTCAGTTCAACAAATAAGACAAAAATGACACAAGGGTTAGGTTTTCCTGTGCTGTCTTTTAACTGGGGAACTTGAGTAGTAAGTAATCCATCTGTAAACAATAATTTATATGGAGTGTATTGAATCAGTAATTTCTTGATTTTTTCTTTTTGTTACTGAATATTGAAAGCAATATTCAACCTTCTTCCCTTCTTCTAGACAAATGAAGAAAACAGGGCATGCTTCATACTTTTATGGTCTTCCAGAAAATACTGTATTTTTAAGAGCAACACTATGAAGAAAGCAACACTATGAAGAAAGCTGTAGGCTCAGTTTAAACAGTCACTTCATTTCCACTGAGTGGTGCACACCTACATCCTGTTCTGCATATGTGATAACTGGAATTACAGTAAATCTCTTTTGCTCTAGGCTGGGCTAAGCTGACTTATCTCACATTTGCAGCAGACAGAGTTTATGCATGGGCAGTCACCATGCCTCAGTGAGTACCTGAAAATTTGCTCATCTGCCATAACCTATTGTGGATCGGAACATCCAGTCCCAGCACACCCCCCCAGCACACCCCAGCACAGTAGATCCCATGTGCTTCCACTCTTGGGGAGGGAGCAGGCCAAATTTCATTGGATTTCATCAAATTTCACTGGGGGCAGACCATGAGGAATATGGGATGGGCACACTGAGTCAGTCTGGCATGCTGGAACAAGTGTCATTATCACTCTTAGTACAGGCCACCTGTGTCAAAATTTATTTTACAGAAATGCTGCTTTTAAAATATTTTAAGAAGACACCAAAAACTCCAGTCAAAATCAACACTGTCACAGGGCTAGAGAGAAAAAAAGCATACAAGAATGCTCTGTCAACTATTCTGCCAGACATTTTCAGTCCCCAGTTCCATGATTTTTCATACTAGGAGAAATATCTGCATGTCTCATTGATACCCTGTAGATATCTTTCTTTTGATAATGCATAAAAAATGCTTTTGACTCTAATATAATGGTGTGACAGCTCTACTGTTAGCATTGTTGATCACCAATTTATAATCTGGGATCACCAATATTCTGGGAAAACATAGGCTGGGGCAAAATAGAAGAGATTAAACCTTATCCAGATTTTTTTCTTTCTTTTTCTTTTTCTCTGACCCTTTTTTAAAATTCACAATGGCTCAGATGACTTAAATAGGAGCAAGGGATTCTTTAAGAGAGCATTTTTTGATATAGTCCAGGTCTATGATAAATTGACTCAGTGGTTATCACCAATACTTTGGGCAAAGGAAAAAAACCACCAGTATCTGGGAACACCACATGAAGGGGGAACAGCATCCTTCAATGGAATATACATATTTTTTTCCTGGCTGATTTTATCTGTCTAACAGCATAAAAAAATTATCTGTATTACCTGAGCTGTTATCTCTCTTGCATGTCATCAGTATTTCTCCAAAGAGGGAGGTAATTTCCTCTCCAAAAATCCTGCAGCAGTTCTCAGTGAGGAATTGTACCAGACTAGATATCTGCAACAAAGCAACAGGAGGGAGATGTCTGGTCAGATCTTCCATTATTCCACTCTGGGTAAGCTCACCTTGCAGATGAAGAACAGGAACAAACTGCCCATGCTGTGTCCCTTGACAGGCAGGATATCCTTTCCCAACTTCCTGGGAAAAAAAGCCAGGCCCAGCTAAAGTGTCCCAGTATCCACACTTGTGTACACTTTTTCCATTTCTACTCTGTCCTATTCCAAGGTCACCACAACTGGAGATCTTTTTGTTTAGAGAAGCACTTTGCTAATACACTGACTATTGCTTTATGATCTTCCTACCCCTTTTCCAGGCAGATTACTAGAATGGATTGATGAATGTTTCTCAAGCCTTGACTAAAGGACAAGTTCTATTCTGCAGAGGAACTCACTGTTTTCAGTCTCGTAACTAAAAGCCTGATGCAACGGGACAAAGGTTGGTTTGTTTTTTTACTGCACTGCAGCATCTCTTACCTTTTTTGTGAATTCACTTTCTATATCAGGAGTGGAGGAAACAGGAGGCCAGAGCAGGCTAGGTGCTATGCAGATTGCCAGATTAAATGCATTCATCTGGTTCTCCTCAGATCGCATTTCAATACCATGCAGTACTCCAAAGATGTAGCGTAGGAGAACAACATTAGCTCTGGGGAGCTGCTCTATTAGCCTGGAAACATACACAAATGTAATTCTTCAAATTAGTGACTGGACAAAGTAAAACCAATAAAAAAGTCAAGATAACAAAACCAAAGAAACAGGGTAACATGATTTGCTAATTAAACCAGGGAGTGTGTCAAAGAGGTATTCTAGCCCAGCTGCTTTCTCTCACTGTGACACATCTCTGAACTTTTCTGGGAGGACAGAAAACATGATAACAGATAATTAGAGTTACACTCTGTAAACTAATGAACCAAGTACAATGTATGACATGCAACTGCATCTCACCTAAGTTGCCTGTTAATTCACCATTCACTTAACCAAACTGTTCAGTTCTCTCTGTGCCATCCAGTTGCCAAAAGTATAAGCATACATGAGGTCAGGTAGTGTACAAAGCTCTCATTCCTATGACATAAACTTTACTGCTTTCTGCTTTATATTAATCACCTGAAAGGGTAGAGTTTCCCTTGTCACAATGCTCTAGTATTTCATTCACAATTCCATCTTGGCTTCAAAATGGTCACTAAAATTTGAGATGAATGAGGAGGAAAATAGGAGGAATGTATTTCAGTTACCCTTTCACCCAGGCCTCCAAACGTCCCTGCAGATGATTCTGGGTTTGGTATCATGCAGAAATCCAGCTCTTGGACAGTGTATTTGTAAATATTATAAATATTTTTTTTTCATTAAGGAACACTAAATTTATTTACTGGCATCCACAAAAGGCAGAAAAGCATGACAAAAGAGAGACAGAAAATTGTCCCAAACAGGCAATTGCTTACATACATATGTCATACATGAAGATATTTTCAGCATCTATTAAAAAAATATATTTACAAGTTGTAAGTTGAAAGTTTAGGTTTCTGCATTCTGGGACATAAATATACAGGAAATGAATACAGACAATATAAGCAACTCTACCTTTGGATGCTTTTTATCTTCTCTTCATTATTTCCTTGATCCATCACAGAGACCCACTTATCACAGAGCTGGGATGACAAAATGCTGCCTGGGATGTTGCGAAGAAAATCCTTACCAAAATAAAAGAAGAAGAAAACATGTGAACAGCTGTTCTGGACCACAGGAGGGAATAGGAATAAGCTGTGCAGATACAAGAGGGTGTATCAGTGGGACATAACAAGCTAACAAGCATCTTGATCCACATAGAAACCAAAACCAGAAAATCATCTAAGAGAAAGAAGTGCTTTGTATTATGTTTAAAGTTAATATTTCTTGACCTGTCATCAACCTTTCCTGTCAAAATAGAGGTATTTGGATGCTTCAGCTGCTATTGCTGAACTAAAAATCCACAGTGGGACCAGTTATTTTGGGGCTGTGTAATATTTGTCTTGTCACTTGACTTACCATTTGTAGTCTCCGTTTCTTTTCCTCAGCTGATACACTCCAATAGCACCAGACCGTAAGCACTCCAAGGTACCCCTGCCTTCCTCCCCCTAGTCAATCCCTTTTGGAATTGGAGGATTTATACTAGTCATGGATAGTCTTGCTGCTCCTGCTTCCTAACACCTCAACCACTGGCAGGCAAACTGTTGAAACTTGGGAAGAAGCCCAAATCCAACCAAGATATGGTATGTGCAGTTATGATGCACATGAATAACACATTTGATCTTACGTGTAACTCTTCACCGTGATGAATGTTAAACAATTGCCCCTCAGTAAAACTGTTATCATGGATTGAGTACTGCACACCAGCACTTTGCTTGGTGCAGCTGTTCTGCTCTAAATGCATGTCCTAAACTCATGAGTAGGAAGGAAGTAGTGTAAGCCTCACCAATGAAAACTTTCCACGTGGTAGAAAAAAGAATGTATTTCTGCAATAAATATATTCTACTGAGGCAGTGCTTGCTTGAAAATGGAGTTTATAACTTCTTTTAAGCAAAAACTACACATAAACAGATTTACTGTACTAAACTGCAAAATCTGCTGATTCTCCTTGTAGCTAAGATTTTACTGAAGGCCTGGGATGCTTTTTGCACAAGCAACATTGTTTTTGTTACTGTACAAGTATGTAAGAAACGATAATCCATAGAAAAATTGATCCAAATATTTTGTGCAATACATTCTCACAAGTGTCTGTAGCCTAAGTTACTACTGAAGGAAACAAGTATGCCATCTTGGCTTTCTAGCATTTAATTGACTTTAAGCAGAGATAAAGAAAGTTACAGGACCAGATTGTAACAGAGACCTCAGCAAAGCTGGCTGCAAAACAACGTGCCTAATCTTCTTCCCCATCCTAATGCAGTGATAGCCTCATATGGAGATCCTCATAATTTTAACATTAACATTCTATTTGATTCAGTCTACCAAGTTCTTTCTGGTCTATCCCTGAGGAAAAGTCCAACTCATTTGTGTACTGCTCTCACCCAGAAAGGGGGAAAGGAACATTCTTCACATACCTTAAACAAAGATGCTGTCACAAATATGGATTCACAGGCTAGGTCCACTTCAACACCTGAATCAAGCTTCTCCTTGAGTTCTTTGCAGGTTTTTGCACTTCCAGAGCGTCTGAAAATACCTTCAGTGCAAGGGCCCTCTTGGTAAAGAAGAGAAAGCATGTCCTAAACAAAAGTAAAAGGCAGATAGGCTTTCTCAGAAATACATTTCATTGTCTAATACATTTAAACTGTGGTTTTGCTTCTTTCATCGCAGGTGAAAACCTCTGAATGAAAAAAACAAACAAACAAACAAAAAACCCTCACAAATCCAACACAAGTCAAGGCTCACTCTCCAGGACATGGCAAACTGCACAGCAAGGCTGTAGGCTGTGGCACTGATCTAGGAAAACAATCCTTCAGAAATACTGTGCTACCACTGCCAAGTGCTAGCCTTTTCCAGGATTTGTGCAAGTTTTGGCCAAGTCATTTAAATATATAAACACTGCAGTAGGGAAAAAGTCTAGTGGTCTCCTCAATGCAATGCCATGCATCTGACAGTGGCCTCAGCCAGGCACCACTTTGAAGGAAGATATAAACCCTCACTACTCATCAGTGCAGTATCACTATTTAAAAGGAAAGGAAAAACAAGCAGGTTCCTGCCTAGCTTTTAAAATATCAGGAGGGCCTGATTTCTTCGGTTAAATAAAAGAGGAAAAAGAGCAGAAAAGGAAATGCTGAAACAAGAGACCTCTCCTGAGGTAATCTGATCATGATATTTTCCAGCTGTTTAATTCTCTGCAGTCTCCTGTGGAATGTCCCTCATCTATGCTGGTCACTTCTCCCCAGGCCTGCTCCAGGCAGTGTGGAATTGGTCATGTTGGTCTTTTCCAAGGGAAAATGTATGCAGACAGCCTCTGAGATTACATGCATGTGCACAGTGGTCTGTAGACCAAGTTATCATAAGAAACAGCAAGAAAATGGACACTGGGAGAGAGTTTGTCCTCATTAAACTGAGTAAACAGTAATGGCTAACCACTAGGTTTTTGTGAATTTCCTAGTCTAGGCTGTAAGGTAGGTCTTCCTGACACAGCAATGCAAAGAAGTCTAAGGAAAACTGTTATATTTTACTTTTCTTTTTTAACATTTCTTTCTTGTTCTGGCAGAAGTTGAAAGCCAAGCATTCATGTAAGTGCAGAAATTTTGGAGAAGCCCCTTTCATGGCAGCAGGATTCTTGTCAGCATTTCCATTTTCTTCACAGGGATTTAAAGCTCTGCTCTCAAAACAGGAAGAGTCCCACAGCACAGGATCTTAGCGTGTGAACAAATGCTTTGAAAATATATTTTGAATAAAACATCCACAAGATCAAACTGAGAAGCCCTTCTTAAAGAAGTGAAGCCGTATGAAATTACATTAATAAAGCTAATGGTGTAAGGCAATTCAGTGTGGCAATGGCTTACGGGGAGCCCTTTAGCTGTGAAAGGAAGTTTGAGGCTCTGAAGCAGAGATATCAAACATGTCTGCAGCATTCATCCCTGATATTTTTTCTTGTCTTGCAAGTAAATCTCACTCAGTCCCTCAGATGCAGTATTCCATTCTCCAGAGACACTGCATGAAATCAGAGGTAAGTTATATTCTGTGGCATAAACAGAATATACAGTGTTTAAGATTCAAAGCACAAAGTCTACCACACTGTGATCCTATGCTTAGTAACTCTGATATTTTTTTTTTCAGATAAAAATTTACTAATACTTGTGTTTTGGAGAAATTTCTGAAATCCAGAGTTGACTCATCTCTCAGAGAGAGAGAATGAGAGACCAGGTTCTTACAGAGTCCATATCTGGAGGGCTTATTTAAATAACCTAAATGATAAAAATTCACACTTCCTCCTCAAAAGAAAGTAACAAACCCACACTATTAAAAGACCTGAAAAGTCCTGGTATGATTCACTATTCAGGCAGTGATAAAGTAGCACATTAAGCACAAGCAAGGCAGACTACCTCTTCCTGCAAACTGGTGATTTCTCCAACTTGCTCCAGCCAAAAGCTGGGCTGTATTAGGATGAGGGAACAATCCTGCAGGGCTCACTCCCACTCTGTAAACATTTCAAGTGCTGTATCAACGACAGGGCAATCCTCAGTCCTGACCAAAAATGCCTGACATCTGCCTTAATTATGCCTAGGTATGGGCTCTGGGACAGCCTTTTTCATGTTCCTGCACTGGTTTTAAAAACACCCACGGCACTAGTGCTCTAGACAGGATGAAAAGATGCTCCTGGAGCCTCCGCCTTCCCACCTATTTTTGCATTGGTGCTGTCAGATCAAAAACAAGGATTCAAAATGCTTGCCTGCCCTGGGATGCCTCTGAGAAAGGCTCTGGAACTGTTATCCTCAGGGCAAGTAGCATTTGTATGCAAGTTTGGGCTGATTATATGGGACAGCGGATGCTGCATTCACGGAGTTGGGGATTTTACAAAGACAGAAGTGGTTTAAAACATTTGTGTCAATGTGGCATATATCTACACTGCCTAAGTGAGGTTTAGGGAACCAGCCTTAGGGAATGGGCTATAAAGAAGAAATAGCCCCTAAGAGCAGAATGATCACATACATTTCTCAAGCTGTTTGGTATTAACCAGGCCTGACCACAGCATATGTTAGGAAACAAAGCTCTAATGAGGTTTCCTTATGGTTTCTCTGCTTGGGTAATTTCAGTGTCCTGTTTACACAGTGTCCTCATGTTCTCATTCACAATAAAGAGAAATTCCACCACTGTAAGAGCCAGCCCTGAGTCTGGGACTCACCAAGAGGGGTTTGGGCAGGTTGTCATCCTCACAGATGGCTGTGAGCAACAGGCCAAAGAGCTTCCCAGGAGCTGCAGATGTTGAGAGGGGCACGTTGTCCAAGTGAGTGCCTGGGCCACGCCAAAAAGCCCAATTTATGATAGATCTTTTCCTTTTAAATGACTTTTGGCTTAAGTCTGCAAAAAGAGAAAGGTGTTTATTAGAAGAAACGCATTTTGAATCTAATTCCAGTATTTGTTTTGCAGTGGTTGCTATGGTTTCAAAGGAAAAAATGTCGTGAACTCAGCCAACTCCTTGGCATTAGGCTCAGCATAATCCACCACGTGCATACCTGTGCTTGTGGGTATGTGTGGAGAATGCACTGCCTTACTCCTGCCCTTAAGGGGATCACCAAGATCTGCACTGCTCTGCTGGACCACAGCATCAGCACTCACTGCTGAGTGCCAGATGGCAAACCTCAGCCCAACTCCACAAAGAGCCAGGCTGTGCCAGATAACCCATTTCCCATCCACAGGTGGAAAATCACAGACCTTCTGTGGAAAAAATAATACATAAACACCACTGCCCTCACCTTGGCTTTCTGACTGGAGGAATCCCAATTCTCCTGGCAATGCAGGAGAGCACCTGCTCTCACACAGGGAACACCAGAGAACCAGTGAATGGGGTGAGACACTATCAGATCAGGAAAAATTGCCACCTTTGCCCTTCTCCACCAGGCAAGTGTGTCATTAGTACCCTCACTCCAAGCATTTGCTGACCATGGCCTAGAGACACTGCCTGTCCTTTAGTAAAGATGCCCTTTACTCAATGATGCCTTCCAGATAGCATTTCAGCATGCTGTCAACACGCTGATGGGCTCTGTTTGTCTTCATTTACTTTAATATATTTCATGAGATATCTAAAGAGCATCCCTAACTGAAGCTCTTATTTGTAATGCATAGAGAAGAAACTGCTGGTATCGGGGTACCTTTGTCAACATCAGCCAGTGTAAAAGCTTCTTAACAGCATGGGCTGCTCTTAAGGGTGGGTTGAGAATGTTCATGATGAAAGTGCCAAGCAGAAAAAACATTTTCTGCTATATTTTTCCTTTTTTCGATGTTTTCAAAGCCAGTCAACTTTCATTTATTTGTTTACCTAACCAGTGCACCTCTCTATTAGCTATATCTTCCATTTGGTCAAACATTTTGCTTTCTGTTGTTGCAGAGGGCAAAGAGTAGAAGTAAGGCTTCCAGAAGTAAGGATTGTGGTACAATACCAGATTTTTTTCTAGTATACTTTTCTACACATGGTTTTTAGCAGTAATTTTAATTACACGTCATGCCATTCTAGGAGATCACGCTCCCTTTGGGAATGGGTGGAAGTCTTTTCAGTAGAGGCTTACAGTATGAAAAGTTACAGTTTAACTCAAAATGTGAAAATATGAATGTGAAAGCCTGCTGAAAAATTCTTTGAATAAAAAAAAAATAAGGACAATATATATTTTAAGCTGTCCAAAGCTACATGAAATATAAGATTGGCAGTGTCTAAGGCTTTACTTGACATATTATGTTTCGGGAAAAAACTAACCTGTAACTTTCAAAATACCAATTTTTCTTTTAGATAAGATGGATATTAGCACATAAATATTGTTTGCTTCACTTGGACTTGTATTCACACAATGGCAAATACATGTTGGTGTTTTATTCTGGCAGCCCTGTAAATCTCAGTAGAAGTAAAAATTAAGAAGAAATGCTTTTGGAGAACAAGGAATCGCAGAAGTAGAAAAAAGGGTCTCAAAATTAGGAACTTTTTTTAGTCTCTCACTGTTCAGTCCACTCCTAAAAGCCATAGCCCAAACTGACAATGTGAGCAGGGCATAAATGTTATTAGCTGCAGCTCACTCTTGGGACAGGATGGAAATCTTCATCAGTATTCTTCAGCATACCAGGGCAGAAACCAACAACTGATGTAAAGCAATAAACAAAATTAACATTCACTCAACAACAAGAGAACACATCCTCTTTATATCCCCTTTTCTAAGGGGGTTGAGAAGGCTAAAGGTAAAGAGCAGATGACAAGGAGAGGACGTACACTTTGTTTTCTTGAACCTTCACAAAGCTACACCACTAGGAGAAGCCCCATCTCCTCTCAGCCAAGACAGATGCAGAAGACTGTACCTCCATACAGTAACATCAGCATTGCACTTGGGGACTTTCTCTGGTGGACTATTCTATGCTAGAATCAGGAAAAAAAGCAACACTTTGGTTGTAGGCCTTGCTCAGAGCTCACAGCAGCCATCTGTTCTGCTTGTACTTTACTTGCAGGGAATTTCTGTTCATAGGTAGTGTTCCAGCCATGCAAGTGGCATTTCCTCTTCTTGCAAAGTACACTTAAACAAAACTTGGGATCTTTTTAGCAATGTAACATCCTTTCTGACCAGCTCCCTAACTGTCAATGTTCTCCATTCTGCATTGAGACCAGCTTGTTTAAATCTTGCTTTCTCCTCTAAAAGACAATTAAATAATAATTTGGATCACAGAGTAGCCACTGACAGCAGTCAGTTCTTTCAAGTTAAGCTTTAAGCAAATTGAGTATTTACAATACTTTTTAGATGTGTGCTCCTGAGCATTACCTAATGGCTATGTTTAACGGGGAGGCGGATGTTCTTGCTCTGTGCCCAAAGAAACAACAGAAACACTCCAGTCCTTCCACACAGTAAATTCTTCTGCACTTTTTTTAACCACCCTGCCAGGACAACTACACCACCACAGTTGGTATCCACACAGTTCCTTATTTGACACGACAGCCATCTGTCAGTCATGTTCACCTGTCAGCACCTAGAAGGCCACCTAACCCTGGTGTGTGGGGTGCCACGGGGCAGCTCTCCCTTGCTGCCTCCAGAAGGAGCAGTGTTCAGCACAGCATCATCAGTGCAGGGAAGTGATGGGAGAGAGGAGAGAACAGCATGTGGGGCACTGAAACTGGGGGCTACAGACCCCAGTCCCTGTAAATTTGTCATGTACAAGGTGATGTGCCTGGTGGTTACCTAACAACAACACAGATTTTGGCTTGCTGATCTGAAGATGAGCCCAAAGCCAGATCATAGCCTTGGCTGGCACACAGGTACCCTTCACCATTTTCAAAAACCACGTTAGGTGAGAAAGAGTTAGGGAGAACACAATGTGTGCACTCCATGCAACATCATCTGGTTGGCAAACATCCAGACCTATACATGACTTTAAAAGGTGATGAAAGTAGGACAGGTGTATGGACTAAAATACTTTCTTCCACCTAATGCAGTCCCTGTGCATGACTTCCAGGATGCCCCAGGCTTCTGCTGCCCCAAAGCTAGCCTAACCTCCCCTCCTGTGGCCTGCACACCACTGCTGACAGCACATCTGCATTAGGACTTTACAGGCTCGATTTGCATTTCTATTTTGTCTTGCCAGTCAACGTCAGCTGCCAAGCAGAGGCTGTAAACCTAATTACACCCCTTTGCTAGATTGCTTCATTCCTAAAACATGCCATGAGGTAATACATGATACAAATTACTGTGAAGAAGGCATGTGGAAAGGAAATTAATATATATAAAATGCAACAATTTCTGGAATAATTTCCAATAGACACTGGTATAGCCTCACTATATTTAATTTTGATAAACATTACAAATGGATTCTATTCACATACTGTGGGAGATCTCAGATATTTAGGAGTGCAGGGGATAACAGTGTACATTTTATTTTTATTATTATTATACTGCCATTAAAGCTGAAGTAGGGGAGAGTTCCTAATTGAGCTGAGTAGGCCAGTGTGCTAAGCACCATAAAAACACACCAGGGGATGCTTCCTTGCCCTGCAGAGTTTTTAGTCTAATGCTTCAATGCTGTAAAGATCTTGTTTGTTTTACTCACGGGCAGTGAGCAGTCATTGTGTCACTGACAAAAGAGTGAAAAACAGAGAGCAGGTGCCGATGTTTTTGTAGCATCAAGGCCAAAGGCAGATGAAAAGATTACCCTCTTTTTTATCCAAAGGAAACTGAAATAAATAAGTTGTATTAGCTCACTTCATCCAGGTATGCAACACAGTCCTAAGCACCTTGTTGAATAGAGGATGCTGCCAAACATACAGGAATTTTGGTCCAAAGTCAAGCCATGACTCCTGAAGCCTAAAACCACTCAGCCTTGCTAGAGAACACAGCAAGGGCTGCAGAGAGAAGTTCAGCTAACAGGCTTACAAAAAACTGGAAGGGAGAGATCTCATATTTCTTTTGCTGGTTTGAGAACCACCGTTCGACAGGCAGCTTGTCGAAACGTAACAGAAAGATGACAGATACACAGCAGCACACTCAAATCAGGGAGAGCTGCACTGCAAACCCCCCCGTGCAACTGGGAGGTACAGATGCTCACAGCTCCCTCTGCTATCTCTGCTCCCTCTGCTCCCTCTGCTCTCTGCTCTCTCTGCTCTCCCTCTGCTCTCTCTCTGCTCTCTCTGCTCTCCCTCTGCTCCTCTGCTCCCTCTGCTCTCTGCTGTCTGCTCTGTCTGCTCTCTCTCTGCTCCCTCTGCCCTCTCTTGTCTGCTCTCTCTGCTCTCTCTCTGCTCTCTGTCTGCTCTGCTCTCTCTCTGCTCCTTCTGCTCCCTCTGCTCTCTCTGCTCTCTGCTCTCTCTCTGCTGTCTGCTCTCTGCTCTCTCTCTGCTCTCTCTGCTCCCTCTGCTCCCTCTACTCTCTCTGCTCTCTGCTCTCTGTGCTCTCTCTGCCCCCTCTGCTCTCTCTCTGCTCTCTCTCTGCTCCTTCTGCTCCCTCTGCTCCCTGTGCCCTCTCTGCTCTCTCCTCTCTGCCTCCCACCACCCCTCTCCCATCACGTTTCTCTTTCTGTCGCGGAGCCACGGAGGTGCCGGGGCTGGGGGTGAAGCTGCCGGGACGGGCAGGACGGACGGGACGGACGGGACAGACGGGACGTACCGTGCAGCTGCTGGCACCGGTCCAGGCGGCTGGGCTTCAGCACAAACTGGCACTGCAGCTCCTGGGGCAGCTGCTCTGTCAAGAAGGAGCCCTGAAGCTGCCTGGGGCAGGCACAGGGCTTTGATCCGTGGGGCATAGCATCGCGAATGTGGCTCATTTTGATTCCAAAGGGATATTCATGTCCTGTTCAAAGAGAAATCATAATAATCTGTGTTGGACTGACTGGACACTTGCCAAACTCCATCTGCCTTGGAGGAAAAGGGGATTTTGCATGCTGGCCTGCAGCACTCTCCCTCTCAAGTAATGTTGGAATTGATGCTTTTTTGCATGCTTACATGTGTATAAATTATACACTGGTAAATACAGAGTAAAGGTAAAGTCAGACAAAGCCCTTATCGCATAAAATATCGCATAAAATAAGGTGACTGTTTCTGGATTGAATGTTTACTCTTTCTATTGCTTTACTCATGACACTGGAAGTTTTGGTATTGGTTGCTCATATTCTTCTGGCTAGAAGTGAGATTTCAGGCGCAATCCTCTGTCAAATTTTTGCTGAGCATGCAAAACCAAAAAACCCAGTGTGAAAGTTATCTTGCCTCCCTCTCCATGATTAAGTGCAGCAGTCACCAACTCAGTCAAATAAGACACAATTACGGTTCCTGTCTAAGGCTGAAACAGGAAGGAAACGTTAATCACAAGGCTAATGCAAATGAGCTATGCTTGGCATTCAACAGCATCTTTGGGGACTATACAGAGGCAATTCATTCTTGCAGAAGCTTTCAAAAATGCCACCAGAGAGGTATTTTTTGGACTTGTCTAAAGACCTGTGAGTTGAAATATGTTAAATAAGAATGCAATGCTAAGACATTTTAGTTAACTTGCACAAAGACTTTAACGCTGATAGTGGAAGAGATGTTATTTGATACTATAGATAATGCGAAGCTGAAGTGCC
Source organism: Phaethornis superciliosus (assembly GCA_023637945.1). Taxonomy (NCBI): domain Eukaryota; kingdom Metazoa; phylum Chordata; class Aves; order Apodiformes; family Trochilidae; genus Phaethornis; species Phaethornis superciliosus. Next base: position 179,687,947 of record JAJQWJ010000001.1, on the reverse strand, counting down.
ATTCAACTCTGCTTCTGATTTCTACCTATGATAAAACCTACCCTTACCTAATAAAAATTTGCATAAATATAATGAACAGCATCTATTTAATATCAGATTATTCTTTTCCAAAGAGTGTAACCTGAGTGTGTAATGATAGTCGGTCAATTAGAAAGGCCTTTCCTATTTCTGAATTCTCTGGTGCTGTATTTAAAACCATGACTGTGATTTTCCCTGAAGAAGCTGCACATAATATTCTGAAAGACAAAGTCTGGTATGCTTCAAAGACAAAACAGTTTGCATGTCTATAAGATGCACAAGTTAGACATTTTATAAATATTAATGTTGTCTGACTCCAGCAAAGCATTTGTAGCTAAGGCTGCTTTAAGAAGGAATGCTAAGGTTTACTGGGGTTATATTTGCAAGAGGAAAACAGAAAATCCACCAATTTTTTTGTTTTAATCATCTGTGAACTCATATAGCACAAGTTATGCCAGGCTTCCACAGGGGAGGATTCTTTATAAGAGGAAGGGATTTGTTCTCAGTGAACCATGGGCCAAAATCAAATCACTCCTTCCAATCACTTCTGAGCTTTGTGTTGATTCCTGGGGAGGAAATGTTTCAAAAAACATTTTAGAAAGTGAGTAAGAAATAATTTGCTCCTAATCAGAAGGGAGCTGTCAGACAATAAGAGGAACAGAGGATTGGAAACAACCTCTTGAATCACTTAACCTGAGCTGGGGGAGAACAAAACATTTCTCAAAACTCTGCTGAGTTTTGCTGAGGAGGGAAGTGAACAATGCTATGGAAGTATAGGAAGAAATATTGTAAAGCTGGATCAGCTCCACATGAGGAGATGAGTGAGTGGAGAGGCTGATTGTAGAAAAACTGAGACTCATGCAGCAAAATTGGAGCAGAAAGAAATGAACTTTTTCAACTTCTCAGTGACACAAGCAGACAATTGCACTTCAAAACAAAGGATCAGCATCAGACTGGATCCCCAAACAGGCAAACTTGCGTGACAGGGAAGTAAGAGAAAAAACAGGAAAAACAAAACAAAAGAGGAACCTGCATTTCAGTCTTAGTATATCTTGCTTCCTTCAGCACTAAAAACTGAGGGGATGTTGAAAAATAAAACCACATCCAGAACTTACCAATAAGAGGGTAAGGAGCATCTTCTCTTCCTGAAATCACCCACAACTTGTAATCTTTCTCAGAGCCCTTTAAAACCAAAACAAAAAGTAAGCCCTTAGGAACAGGTTTGTGCTAGGCTTCTCACAGCATAAGGATATTCTGCAACTTGCCAGGGAACCAAAGGAATCCCCTTTACTTTTGCAGTACTCAAAGCTGACATCAGAAAAGCTTCTCAATTGTGTCTGTCATGTGCAAGGTGGATTATGTGACCAGGGCTCAGCTCTGAGCAGTGAAAGGGCCTGGAGAACCTAATTTCTCAAGGAAAAGGAGGATATTTGCCCCAGTTCTTAAACTGCTCCTGGAAGCAGAAGGATGGAGGTCACAGGATTTCTTTTGAGGCCAGAAAAATGTTAGCCATGGAGGCCCCCATGTCGCATGGCTGAGTCTGCCCCTGGCCCTCAGGAGGCTGGAAATGAGGCAGCCCCAGCATGGAGCTGAGCTCCAGCCCCTGGTGCTGCTCCTGGCCCCAGGCAGTCTGTGCCCCACATCTACCTGCTGGGACCAAGCTGCACCCAGTCCCAAGAAGAGAGAGGTCTGATCCCCTGGAGGGATTATGGATAAGCAGCAGGACACTGCTGCAGAACGTGTGGCAGGGAGCAAGCAGTCAGGGTGAGCTAAGGTGACCCTTCAGCTCCATCCTGAGAACCAGGGTAATCGCATCCTCCAGAACATGCCCTGGTGCACAGGCACCCTCACACCAGAGAGCTCTGCTCCTCCACCTCCCAGATCCTCTGTGTCCCCTGAGCTCAGGCTCATCCATTTTTGCCATTGACCTGAGCCCATGCTTATGATGCCAGGGCACCCAAGAGGCTCCTGACACTCTGCTGCCCCAAAAACTTTTTGTAGAGCTGCTGTTAGCCCTTTTTTGTAGTGCTTCGGTGTGGAGGGGCTTAGGAGGGCTGGATGGTGCTTTAAGACTACTGAGCAGTCTCTTAAAATTTCCAGTGGAGAGGACAAATTTACATCAAAGGAGGCAATTCCCAGAGGACTGGAGAATGTGAACATCTTTGGGAGAAACTGTGTAAAGCTGCTGATTTGAAAGCAAATTACAAATCCTGCCTTTAGCATTAAATATACAAGTCAGTGTTGTGGTTTAATCGAAGAAGTAGAATAGCACATTATTTCAGATATGATGGTGAGACAATAGAAACAAAAAGAATGACATTTACTATGAACCACTCTCAGGAAAAAGGGTAATAGTAGGATACACTGTATGAAAAGTGATCTATTAGACTTTAAATCTCTTTTCAGTGACACTGACAAATTAGAATAATTAAAATGTTAAGGTTTCCTGGCTACAAAATGTGATAAATAGCTCATGACTACTTATTTAGCTCTAAAATTTAATCCTACCTTCTTTTAAACAGATTTGCCTACTATGCTGCATTGTCTGGACTTTCATCCCGTGTCCCCAAAGCTCTTAAGACTCTTTCTGCTTACTGCATGCACCCAAAGTAATGCTGATACACCCAGTAAGGTCTTGGCAGTTTGCTCTGACTGACAGAGCTTTCTGGCCCATATTAGCACTGCTGTTAAGTTAGCTAGCAGGGGGCAGAAGGAAAATAAATAGGCTTTGGAGACATCTCTGATGCCTCAGGGCAAGCAGCCAGGAGCAAATAAATACAGCTGAAGAGCACAAGAATGGGTATTTACTTTTCCTTTAAAATATATATTTGAAAGGGTTCATTGCTGTGAAGGGGAAGCAGGGGGTGGGGAAGAGCTAGTAAGCATGGTTTCAGGAGGCAGACTGCTCATCTCTTGATTGCAAATGTTGTTCTTTATGTGCTTTATAAGGCCATTTGTCAGTATAGATGTGATTGTCCCAGAAAAATCAGCAACTGTACTTAGGAAGCTAGGAAACCCAAGGTCCTTCTTTCTGCCCCACTTGATAATTTAGAACATATGATCAATGTCATTTTGCACAAACTAGTTGTCATTTTACCAGAGAAACCACAGAGGGAAAAAACTCGGATGTGTTAAACCAGAGTGAACTCAGCCAAAGTAATAGCTCCATTAATCACACAACATGTGAAATGTAGGTTTTATAATTGCCATTGAAAAGTCTTAGAGCTCCTTTCAAGTGGTTCTCTCAGGACATAAATAAAAAATCTTGAGACAGCACATAAGGAAAAGCTTCCTCACAGTCAGAACAATACTACAAGGGGGTTGGGTGTTTGACTGATACACAGGCTACAGCTTAATTTATTTAGCTTGTTTGATTTTATTGCTAATCTTATGATATGCCTCTAATGAAAAAGGCTTACGCTATGAAGATGCAGTGAAAAACTGCAGTATATTACTTGGGCACATAATTCTGCAGGCAAGATTTTACATCTTTGGATGGCTATAATTCTTTTTCCACTTGAAAAAAAATGTAAAGAGGAGGAAAAGATTGATTGTGATACATATAAAAGAACAAAGAGCTGAAACCTAACCAGCTCCTCCTCCTGTTCATCTCAAACAAAATATCTTCCAGTACTACCATTTTGCTGGATTTTTTGTACACAAAATGAGGAAGTACAAATATCAACTGTAAAATTGGGTAAAAATTAAACATGTAATAATAAAGACTTGGAGTCATATTATAGCATAGTCTTTAGATTTTTGGTGCAGAGTGAGGGAAACAATTTGCAGTTAAAATTCTAATTTTAACACACCTTGCGGTCCCTCCATTAATTCTAGAGCTACCCTAGGATAATTGGACACAGTGCTTCATTCTGAGCCCCAGCTCTGGTGTCAGTGGCATGTCTGAGCCATAACAAGATGGCCAGAGAGAAATTGCTGTGCCTGGGAAATACCAAAGTAGCAGAATGGCTCCTGGATGCATTAAAAGCCTGTATAAATTATGGATAACAAGTGCTAGGGAAGGCAAATTCTGAGGTTATTTCAGTTTTTGCTGGAGGTCTCTAGAAGCCCTAGGAAAGCACATCAGTGGCATTTTGGTCATACTTGACACTTCATATCCAGAGCTCTGGTAAGGACAGACTACCAGATTCCATGAAACAAGACCAGCATATGAATCAAGTGTAAGACATTTAAAATATCTTGCTATCCTAACAGCAGACTGACAGGCCAGCTAAAAAGTTACCATGCGAGACCTTCTATGACCATTGGTGTCAGTGTGAGACACATTGAGAAACAATGACAGAAACAGAATAAAGGAGCCCAAATTCTTGTCCCTGGCACTGATTCATTACTATGCCTGAGGCACTATCTTGTCTGGTTTAGAGAAGAGGGAGCCAGCTGAGGCAGTACTTGATCTACTAGGAATCACTGCATCTACCTGGTGCACTACCCTGCATTATTGTAAGTCCTGTAAAAACCTTTCTCTGAAACAGTTTCAGGACATTGCTTAAATTGGGTACATTCAGATTCTGGGCAATGACTCAGTTACATTCATACCTCACATAACACTAAAGGTCCACGGATATCTAGAGTGCCTGATCTGGACACTGGAGAGCAGTGCTTGTACTTGTAATCTGGGGACACAGCTGATAATGCACGTTTGGATATTTTGAAACCAGCTAACAAGCAGGTCAGTAGTTTTCCTGTTCACACTGAAGTAGGAGAAAGGAGCTGTGTCAAACTCTCACTTCTTGTGTCAAGGTATCTCCTCTTAGGCATCAGCAAAATATATTTAAAAGGAACTTCAAACATGATGAATACCTTACAGGGATGAGACACTTATTCAAAACTTCTAAGGCACTTGATGATCTCTGGAGGTCTATGTATTAACAAGGCACTTTTGTTTAATTTCAACAATACTGAATTGCAATGATAAAGGATTTAATTAACGTTCATATCCTAAAACATGAAAAACATGCAAGAGAAGGTTTGATTATTAAAAGCACCTACAAAAGACTCATTAAAACTGGTGTAAGGACTTACGTTAATTCCCAGCTGCTGCAGGGCCATGAGAATTACATCATTTGCTGTGTCAGCATTTGTTACACTTAGGGTTTTTGACTGTGAACATAAAAAAGAAGTGCAAAGTCGCATTAAAAAATCTGGATTTGCAAGGAGTAACTGAAATGCAATAGCTCGGCTGCATAATTCCTTGCTGAAAAAATTGAAAGTATCTTCAAATTTAACTTGAAATAAATTATACTACACAGATAAAGACCCAGAAGTCTGAGACAGGCTTGATTCCTCTGCTTTGTCATTTACTTTCAGCATTTGCTTCCCACTTCCCCAACAGCTCCATCAGACAGGGGAGTGCCATGAGTACTGGGGACAAAACCTCCACATTAAAATATGCCACTAACTGCACTTTAGACACTGCATGAGGGAAATGTAAGAGCTTGATTAATTCAAAAGCATGCAATTTTCCTTTGAAAAAGTGAAATATTTCAGTGAGGTTTTTTTTCAGTGAAATAAGAGGATCTCTTGTCAGTTGTTAATAATTTCTGTCATTTTCTATTGAAGATCCTTATGGTAAGAAAATAATGTACACAGGCTGTTCACCTCAATATCCTATCCCACATTCTAGATATATTTCTCAAAAGTAGATTTGTCTTAGTACCAGAATTATTTCCCCTTGGTAATCTTTCATCCAGTTAAAATGCTGCCCCTCCATCATCGTCCGGAATATACTGATAGGCAGTATGGAAAAGCATGGATCAGCAGAAACACTGCTTTCTAAAAAGCCACAGAGACCAGCACGAAGTGCCAAGCTTGGTGCCAAAGGAAGTCTTTCTTTCCACAAGACTCCTCCTAGAGCAAGAGCTCAACACCTGCTGCCTGCCACCAGTGTTGGTCTGGCCCAGGTGAGCTCTGCTGCCTGTACCTTGGCACCTCGGCTCACCCTGAGGCAGAGCAGCACCTTCCAAACAAACCAGGATTGGTGGCTCCACCCTCTCCCTGTTGGGATGTGGCATCACCACTGCCATCACCTTGCAGAGGCAAAAACAAGTGGGAAGAGCATGTCCAGAGTGGGTTTTGCTTGCACCATGACACCCACACTGGCCTCAATTCCAAGCTGACAGACAGCTCCCACATCTCAAGCACAGGTTCCTGAGCCCTCCTCAGAGGCATGCTGGTTTGGCTTCACTAGCAGGACTACATAGCTTTTGGACTGCTCCTAGCTCACAGCCAGTCTGAAGTCCTGGCAGAAAAAACTGCACCAAACCTCCCAGACCTACCCTGTGGCCTGCAGAAGTGAAGATGGCAGAGCCAGGATGTAAATGTTCACTGCCCAGCCCCAGGGCTGTTTGCTATAGTCTGCTGCTCTGTGTAGATATCAATTTAAACAGGCCACAGGGTGTTCAGGTGAAACAAAGCCTTCACATTTTGCATTTAGAAAAGGTCTGAGCTATACACTTGTGTAAGTCTCTGACAGTAGCAAGCTGCAATGGCAATCAAAGGAAAGTAGTATGAATACTGTATATTTTGCTTCAGGATATATCTGAATGTTCATACCATAAAAAATTTAACATTTGCCTGAAGCAATGACATCTGGCTCTCAGGAGTAGGTGAGTACATTTGCATAAGTTTTGCTCTTGGCTACAATATAATAAAACGGTTTGTGTCTTGTGTTCAGCCTTCTCTGGCCTCTAAATGAAATAATTCTGGCATTTCCAGCTGCTGTAGCATGGGAACCACAGTGCCATAAGAACTATTAGCAGCAAAAAGTATCCATCTGCTCCCCCAGTTTTATTAATAATACTACTCAGAGTACAGTGTGTAATTTCTAGGACTGTTAGGATGAGGAAACCATATTTGGCATAAGAACTAATTATAGCTAAGGGGAGAAAAACATTTTAAAAAAAACCAAACAAACCCTGGTATAAAAGTGCAACACCTGAGTGCATATATGATTTATAGACAGTTACACCTGAGCACTCATCGACCTGCATTTGAACTATCACAATTACTGCTTAATTGTTCATTAACATCTGCCTTAGTGATGTCACAGTTCTATTATTGTTTACCTTAATGAGAATTTTCTGAAAAAAGGCAGACTCCTTTATGCTTATGTCTATGCAAACAGGGGATCCTAAGTGGAGATTCACTGTTAGGCAAAGCCCTCAAGTGAATTCTAACTTCTGTAAAAATTTCTCATCTCCTTGCAAATTCACTGTAGGCTTCTAAGCATAAGGCTGAGATCTTAAAAGCAGTTAGAAAAAAAGGACAAAGCAGAGGAAGAATGGATGGATTACCACTGAACACTAGCAGATCCCCAGAGAACTAGCTACATACAAGAATTTAGTTTAAATTTGTAAAAAGTAACTTAGTAAAAATGTGACAATCACCCTGCTCTACCTTGCTTTACCAGTGTACCTTGTGCCTATAAATTTATGAACGTCAGCTGATGAAAAACAGGCAATTTATGGGTGTTCATATACACAGAGCTTTACTGACTTATGATCATTATAAACAATAAAACACATTGCAGCTTCACAGATTTCAATGAAGGCAGCTGTGGGTTTAGATCAGCTTTACGAGCAAAAAGAGGGTACATTGTGCTGGCATTTCTGAAGATCCTTATGCATAACTTCCTCTAGAGGTGTTTCTTGGGCCTCCACACTGTACAGTCTTTAGTTTGTGTGCCAGAATCAGTATTTCTTACACTGTCTTTAAAAAGGAACTCATGAACTAAATGCAGGAAACAAATATTTCAGGGCTGCATATGCCAAGTCTTTTAAAGGGGCAGGATCCAGTAGGCTGAAACCCAAAGAAATCTTCCCACTGTTCACAGGATTTACAGGTGACTAGAGCTCACAGATGCTGTGAATTTAGACTCCCATTTTAGCTCAAGAGCACTTACATATGCACAAGTTCCCACGTCCTTTGCAATTATCTTCAGAGGAATGCTTTTAGGATAGTCTTTTTCCTTCTCTTCTCGTATTCGACTGACAAAACAAGTACAAAACAAGTAATTTTTTAATATCGTAAGCATAAACAGCAAGATGGAGATTTAAATAGCAATCAAGCAATAACTGGATAAGAAGCAAATTATTTACAGATGTACTGCAGTAGAATGATCTCTGAGGACAAGAAAGCATCTGTCAGTATCTGGAAGGGATGCTGACCAGGGTCCCCAGGAATACCCTGTGCTATTTAAGTTCATAGTAGAAACCAATGTAAGCATTGGAGAAACTGGATTACAAAAATCAAATAAAAACTACCCATCATTGTGATTCCTCAGTCCACACTACATGCTCCTATTGGAATTAATTTCATCCCATTGTACAGATTAGTACAAAGGATTGAACAGGGGAAGAATTAATTAAAATTGATACCTACTAAGAATGATTTAAACAGTCTCAGGAACTGTGATAGACTCAAAGCTCACCCAGCAGTTTCTATTCAAACACTGACTGCAATAAGACAACTCTATTTATGCAAACCCTCCCATCACGCCCTTCATCTTAGGGCTCATTTTGCAAGACAGAAATACAGCCAACCATGAGGAGCAGGTAGGTTGGAGCTGAGGTTCTAGGACAGAGCTTGCTTAGATGTCATCACCATGGAAAGAACAGCAGGCTCAACCAGGCTGATGGTGGCAGAGCCTCCTAAAACTGCTCTGGGAAGGACTACATGGGATAGGAATTGCTCCAGTTTTGTGCTGAGCCACGTTCAGGCACAGGAAAGCGTTTCCCTCCTTGTGTAGTGATCATTGCATTAGCATCATATGCAGGGAGATGTTTTTTTTTTCTTAATATCACTTCAAAAGAGCTTATCTATCATGATGGTATAGGTACCACAGACAGGGAATCAATGGTCTAGATGACTGGGACTCTTTACCGTGCCTTTGAAGACTCTGTAATAAATTACCTTTGCAAAAAAGACAGCCATGTATCCTTTTGTTCTGCTGACCTGCAAGATTAACAGGAACAGTTCAGCCATCATTATAATTCCAAAATAGTCCTTGTAAAAACCATGGTAGAGCAGACTGCTGCTTGGTTGCAATTTCCATAAATACCTACAAGAACTAAATTTTTTTTCCAGATTTGAATGAAAAATCTGTTTCCCTGCAAAATCTACTAAAAAGCCTGCCATGCCAAAAGCCCCAGTTACCAGTTTTTACCACAAAAGTTTTACCAGTGAATTCAGTAGGAAATGGGCTGAGTTCTAAAGCTACTGTCCAAATAGAACAGGGGGACACTTTACAATAAGAGTTTCATTCAAAAATTTAAAGGTATTTCCTCAGGTATATAGGTTCCTTTCCACTTTCACCATTCTAATTCACTCCTTATTTATTACTTGATTTATCACATTACAAAGTACACAAAAGCCACAATGAAAAAAAATTCCGTTGTACTTAGTAGGGTTTAGCTTTTGGACATTTTAAGGCTTATCTCATTTATTTTTATGTCGTTTATACACTTTCAAGCATACAAACCATCCAGTTAAATGTAGCTAATAATAGGATAGTTCAAGGAACATAACCTATTTTTTTTTCAATTTTCTTGATTTAAACCCTGACGTAAATGGAATAACTGCTATTCCCACTGCAGTTTCTGCAAATCAAGTTCTTGAAGTTTTCAGAGCAGGAATTTAGGGAACTACAAACCTACTGAATGATGCTCTGAGGGGAATGTACTTTATAAAGACTGAAAATGTGATTCTCCTTTGGCTGCTTCAGTTCTACCAGATATGCATATACAGACTCATGTGAGGCATCTTAGATTTTTCTTTGTACCTCCAGACATAAAATAATTTCACATCAAGTCTCTGGCTGTTTTAACTGAAGCTATTGCTTTCCTATCCAGCTACTTTTTGGTAGCTGTAAAGGACCATGCACTGTCTCAAGATCAAAGCTCATGTTCATTGGCAAGAGTTCAAATGGAAATCAATAGAAATGTTCAGCTTTGTTTCAGGCCTATTAAGTAAAAAAAGCCATAAACAGCACAGCCAGACCCACAGAGAGAAGTTTGTGCACGGTATTCTCTCTGGACACAGACAACGTGACATACAAATTAAGCTGCATGCATCAGCTTTTGCTCTCTATAGGTAAAGAAGAAAATGTGTTTTTCAAGAACAAGCCAAATTAATGTGGCTAAGCAGCTGAGATTTCAGGGGGAAGGTGCCCTCCCTCATCCAAAGTGACGACAGAGTCTTCCTGCTGAGACTGAAATTAGTTTAACCACTGAAATTACCGCTACAGCCCTTGTGTCTCTTACAGTCAGTTCTGCAAAGAAAGACCAAAAGGGTCTATTGAAATTCTGAGATGGTGGTTTAAAAGGAATTTTGACATTTGCTCTGTCACAATGAAATTAAAAGAGGAAGAGAACAAGGTTAGTATTTCCCTGTATGTGTCCTGCTACTTCCAATGCAAGCTCTCCTGTTTGTAAGTGTCCTTGAAGGGTCTCTTTGATCCTTTCATTAGCTAGGCTGTTTGCTGTTTGTAGTTCATGTTATTAATTAGCCAACGTGTTTGTCAAATTATACCTCCAAAACAAGAGAATTTCTACAGTGCAAGTCGGCAGCACTAACAGTGCTTTGCCAAATCATGTATTTTCTCAGATTTTAAGCTGCTGATAACTGAATATTGCTGCAACATTTGCAGGGAGATCGAAGATGTGTAACAGAGGTCAAGTAAGTGACTCTCTCACAGCAGCTGAAGGACTTGGTTTTAGAATCAGTAAGTTCCTGCTTCCCACCTTCACTGGTGCTGAAATTAATCCATGACAGTCTTGCTATCTGCCAGCCTAAAAATATTTAGATACTTTGACAAATAAAACATCTCAGTTCTTACCTGAAATTTGCCACGCAGTTTGTGGTGGGCCAGCCCAAGACAAAGGACCTCTCTGGGTCTGTGCTGCCTTCACAGACTTCTTCTGTACAAAATGCTGTCCACATCTCACAGAGACGTGCTTGGCACTTCAGTTTGAAATGAGAGTGTGACCTGCTGGCAGAAATTTACAGGTATGTCATACACATAAGAACAGAGCAAGGCAGATTAAACAACTGAGTTTCTAGTTGTTCAGGTGTACGTGAAGCTTGTATTGGAGCTGATGAAAGACACATTTCTGCTTTAGTTAAAGAAAACAGTGTTTTATTAGGGTTGCATAAAAAATATATATAAATTTATCATGTAAATGGCATCAACATCTGGGATAAATAGGTTGCTTATGACGACCCTGGACATCCCCCTTCCTGGGGAAAAGCTCCACTCCAAATCTATCCATGTGGTAAATATTGCCACTTGTGTTGAACTCACCTTTCAGTGACTTTAATGCCATTGTGCAGTTTAGAGCATAGTTGGATGGCTTAGCACCAGGGACAACAACTATGGTGAGTTCTTCAGGCAATCCTGAAGAAAGAACTAGCAGAAAACAGCACAAGTCATATGAAGACTCCACAAAGAAGCTGGAGGTAGCTTGGAGAATGAGTCAGGACTTTGTGCATTCTCAAAATACCTATTCATCAACAAGGAAGATACATAATTTCCCCTATTTTTAAAAATGTGGCCCTTCCTGTATTTTATCATACTAAACATTAGAGAACAGTAAAGGTCACATTTATAGACTTATTTATTTCAATTCTTCTTTTCCATGTGATTTTTCACAGTAAGTCTCCTTCCTTTGTAGGATCAGTGGGTAATAGTGCTATGTGAGAAACAAGTCAGTCCAGCTGGGTAAGCAATGCAATAGTCCTTGTTTCAAGGCAGGTTTGCACCAGAGGCCTTGCAGACTGAATCACCTGAGCTATGAATGTCCTGGACCAGCAGGGAAAGGCTGGAGGAAAAGAGTCCCCTCCCTAAAAACACTTCTCCCTTCTGACACAAGGACTGCAAGCACAAGCACCTCAGCTCAACACTGTGTTGCAAAAGTGGATGGGGACAGTGCCAGGCACCCTGGTGATTCGTGCTCTATAAATAGAGATGCCATGTAAGCAGTTTCTTAGAGCTCTGATACATATGGACTAACTACTCCTCAACAAGGTATTTGATTTAGGGCAGGCTGAACTAGTGCAGTCTCAATGAAGGTACTTGAACTTTGCAGCTTTAAAGAGGACATAGATGTACTTTCAGGACCCAGACTGGTCTGATGTTTCCAGCTGACATCATGATAACTGGGGTAGAGGGGCAGTGCACCACTAACAACCCAGCAGCCTTTACAGTGGTGGCCAAGAAAGGACCACCAGTGCAAACCACACCTGGAAAAAAGGTGCATTTCAATTAGGTTACCATAAAATACTGTAAAATACCATCTCAAGGTCATGTATTTTTTTTAACTATAATATGGTATTTCCTGGTCAGATGTACATTTCACTTCTCTACTATATTTTCTTACCCCATCAAAAAGAAATGTAAAATACAGAAGAACATTTCAACACACTCGTCAACAAATGAGTTTGTGATACAACAGGTGACAGTTGTCACAAATACAGAAATAACTGTAACTGACTGACCACATAATTAACTGTGAAAATGTAGATCTACAAAAAAATCCACCTAAGAACTCTAGTGTAGATGGTAATAAATGGATGCCTGGTTTGAGTCAACCAAATAAATCTATTGACCCTCCCTTTCTCGTCAATTTCTTTTTCACATTACCCAATACAGTGAACCCTCTACATGCTCTTTTACTTTTCTAACATTTTCAGTTCATAAAGCCAGACTCCTACAGTGCCAGCAGCGGTTGTCAGCAGGGTGTTGGCAGGAGCACAAAGATGTTCTCCAATCATGCTTGATGTATATTCTTACCCTGTTTGCCATGCCTACTCACAGCTCTAAGCTATTATCAGTATTCAAGTGGCCTGGTTTCCACAGGCACTGAAACAGTAGCCTGCATTAACATCTAAAGAGCCTGAAGTATAATTTTATTTCTATCTGCCATGTCCTTTATGCAGGCCACGGGTTTCCAGTGTTTATGAAATGCAGGTCTTCTATTACAGTGCCAAAGCATTACCTCTAGAAATTAATAAACCATCACTGACTAAGGAAGCAGCATGACTGAACATTCATAAAATGGAAAGAGTAGCAATCTAACAAAGATTTTATTTCTTTTTCTTTCTTTTTTTTTTTTTTTTTTTTTTTTTTTTAGAAAGTAAGTGCCCTTGCAAGTGTTACAATATAAATAGCAGGTAGATTGAGAGCCCACTGAAATCAACAGAAAAATTGTGAACATCAGGGGTGTAGGTACCGACACATCCCAAACTGCCCCGCTACTGCTGAGTAAATTCAGTTCCTCTTCCTTTGGCAACTGGATACCTTGCAGCCATTAACAGATGGAAGATTACCTTCTCACTAGGTTTGCTAATCTCCTTAATAGGACCCTGAGACAAAAGCATTAATGGATCTACTGCAAGATTGTTACCATAGTTCCATGTATGTACTCAACCATTAATTTCTATGTCCAGCCATGTTGGGAAAACAATGTTAAAATGCATGTATATATATGAATTTTTGTATTACAAAGGAATTGTGCCTCCCACACAAAAAAGTGTGTGAGAAACCTTGATCAGTGAACTGACAGATCCTTGAAATATTTACTCTGCCAAATGAAAACATGCCCTCTGTAAGAAATATAATCAATAAATGAAAATCAATACAATATGTTCCATACTTAATATTGATTTAATGAGAAAAACTCTTTCAATCAATTGATTTATAACATAATCCTCACATGAAGGCAGTAAAGGACAGGGCAGAGGAGACAGAAGCACAGCATGGGTATTGTTCTTATTTTTTATAAGCTAGGCTAATGAATGACCTGACACCAGTACAGCACCGAGCTGTACCTAAGGTATCTTAGGTGTTCATATGCCCCAAGCTGAAAAACTACTTAACACAAAAGAACACTACACATTTTCAGCACCTTCATAAGGAATAATTCTAAAGTTAAGTCAGAATCAACTGTACTGGTGACCTGCTGTTTTCACTCTACATCAGCTATTAAAAAGTCAATAAAAATCAATAGTCACAGCTGCATAGCAGTACACACTACTTAGGTCTAGGAATCAGCAATGGTATTTTACTGAGAGATGTTTTTAAAAATGCTGATTTTTAAGTAGCATTCATTAGTGACAGCTCTGATTTTTTAATTGCTGGCAGAGCAGCTGTAGAGTGAACATCCCAATTAGTTCTTTAAAATACATGAAGTATTATCACTCAAAATACTATTTTTACAATTTCTAGCAAAGGCTTCATCCCCCTTCCCCGTTTTCACATGCAGAAGCACAATTTGTTCTGTTCCACCTTCTTCAGACATTGCAGACTCTTTGCCACACTAAAACAAATGCTGCAAGAGCTGTTACTACTCCCTGGGGACCAGATCTTGGCATGGATACACAGGGTAGTGCTTTGCTATGCAAATAGTCCCACTGGGACCCAGCCAAACCTGCCATAATGTGCAGCTCAGCCTGGGGTTTAAACATCCCTTCTGCTTGGGATGATGACCAGAGTGGGAGGATTCATCACACCTGGCTTTAGTCTTCTCTTTAGGAGCTTATACCTCGGCTAGTGAGACTATGCCCACTGAGTAGTCAGTGGACAGAATGGCAGACCCCTCACCCACCATCAGCAGTCATTCAGGGCCAGGCAAGTTTGCTGGAAGAAGATGCTGATTTTCCCTCAGTGACTATAAAAAGATCCTAGAAGACCAGGTAAATTGCAAATATTTAACATTTCAAAGCTTTACTTAGATGACACAAACACACACAAGTACAGTAACAATTCTATTACTGCTACTGCTGGTAAAATAACAGCATTCCCCCTTAAATATCCTTATGTTCACCACCCACCTGTGTGAAACATGTTTTGGGGAAAAATACCCTCTGTATTGTCAGACTACATCAAGTGAAGGAGTTCAGCTTGGGGGGGTTACATCAACTATGTTTGATTCAAACAGACGCAGCTCAGATTTCTACAGAAAACACAGATTTATTTTGGCTTTCCCCAGCAGCCTCTGAAACAATTGCTTAAGCAAAGAGACACATTAAGCCCAGGATTTACCTCAAGATAACCCACCTTGTGAAACCACAACCACAGTGCCTAATGGGGAATGAAGATGCATCACATTTTTTTATTATTATTTCCCCGTAACAACAAGTGAAAGCACCCTCTAAAATTGCCTTAGACTACAAATGCTGCACAAAGCTGGCATGCTAAACACAGCTTGTAAATCTGATTTAATTGTGAATGGTAGAGTGAATAATCAGAGCCCAGCAGCAAGCCTGATTACACATGAACGCTATTCAGACTGCTCAGCACTGTTCCCTTTCTCCTTCTCCTTCCCCACACTCATCCTGGCACAGCACAACATACAGAGGCAGACACTGTGATGCTGCCTGCAATCTCTATTTTTACACAGTTGCCCATCACTTATGTGTTTCAAAGCAGTTTCCAGGTAAGTGTTAAGATCCATGGTGCCTCTGCGACACAGCCCCTGGAGTTATGCACATCCCATAGGACTGAGGATGAAAGAGGTGGAACAGGCAGACCTGATGCATGATACAGAGGATTCCTTACCCTCTCCTGACCTCAGTGACTTACGGGATAGAGGGCAACCTTCCCAAGTGCCCTCACCTAAGAGGTATTTGGCTCTGCAAGTAACACTGAGCAATAAGGAGGACGAGGGTCCATCCAGCATGAAGATGTTGCTGAAGTTAAATCAGCCTACGCCCTGAATCAAGGCTGCCTCCATAAATGAAAAAAGATGGGCCACTGTTACAGGACACTCCCTTCTGAAGGGAACAGAAAGCCCACCATGCAGACCAGATGAACTTCTGAGGGAAGTTGCTGCCTCCCTGGGGCCTAGGTTACAGATGTGAAGAGAAAGATTCCTACCCAGGTGTGGCCCTCAGAATATTATCCATTATTTATTTTTCAGGTAGGCAGCAATGAAGTTGCTACAAGAAGTCCAAGGGCAATCAAGAGAGACTTAAGGGCATTGGGACAACTGGTTAAGTTAGTAGCATAAGCAGTGTTCTCTTTTATCTCCCCAGTTGCAGGGAACGATGAGGGAAGAAACTGGAAGAACCAACAGATAAAGACCAACCTCCAAGCCTGGGGTCACCACCAGGATTTTACATTTTATGTACAATACAGCAGAGACAAAACAGTCTTCTTAATTCCTAAAGTATGTGGAAGATAATTTCCTGACATAGTTGGTGGGGGAGCCAAATAGGGAAGGTGCCCCACTGGACCCACTGCTTGTGAACAGAGAAGGACTTCTCTGGGTGATGTGAAGGCTGGAGGCTGTCTTGGGCATAGAAATCACAAAATAATATCTTTCAATTCTTGAACAAGGAGGGGGGTCAGCAGAACTACTGCCTTGGATTTCTGGAGGGCAGACTTTGGCCTGTTAAGGAGACCCCTGATAGAGGTCCCTGGGAGGCATCCCTGGAGGGAAAAAGGAGTCCAGGAAGGCTGGACACTCTTTAAGAATGAAATCTTAAAGGTGCAGGAGCAGACTGTCCCCATGTGCTGAAAGATGAGCTGCTGGGGAAGAAGACTGTTCTGGCTGAATAGAGAGAGATCACTGCAACTCGGGGAAAAAAGGAGAGTTCATGGCCTTTGGAAAAAGAGGCAGGCAAAGATGTCATTAGAATGTGCAGTGAGAATATTAGAAGAGCCAAAGCCCAACTAAAACTTAATCTAGCTACTGCTGTAAAAGATAATAAAAAATGTTTCTATAAATAATTAGCAATAAAAGGCGGGCTAAGCATAGTCTGTATTGAGCGTGGACAGTGACAAAGGATGAGGAAAAGGCTGAGGTACTTAATGCCTTCTATGCCTCGGTCTTTAGTAGTAAGATCAGTTTTTATCTAGGTACCCAGTCCCCTCAGATGGAAGACAGGGATGGGGAGCAGAATAAAGCCCCCATAATCCAAGGAGAAATGGTTAGTCACCTGCTACACCACTTAGACACACACAAGTCAATGAGGTTGGCTGGTATCTACTCCAAGGAGCTCACAGAAGTGCTCACCAAGTCACTTTCCATCATCTACCAGTGTATTGTCTAACCAGGGAAGTCCCAGTGAGCTGGAGGTTAGGAAATGTGATGTCCATCTACAAGAAGGGCCAGGAGGAGGATCCAGGAAAAAACTACAGGTCTGTCAGTCTGCCATTAGTACCAAGGAAGGTAATGGAGCAGATCATCTTGAGTGCCATCACACAGGACATGCAGGATCAGGCCCAGTTAGTGTGGGCTAATGAAAGGCAGGTCCTGCTTGACAAACCTGATCATCTTCTTCTATGATCAGGTGACCCACTCAATGGATGAAAAAATAGCTATGGATGTTCACTGCCTAGACTTTGGAAAAGCCTTTGACACCATTTCCCAAAGTGTTCTGGAGAAACTTGTTGCTCATGGATTTGATGGGTGTCTGCTTTGTTGAGTAAAAAGCTGGCTGGCTAGCCAAGCCCAAAGATTTGTGCTGAGTGGAGTTAAATTCAGCTGGTGGCCAGTCACAAGTGGTGTTCTCCAGGGCTAAGTTTTGAGGCCATTCTCTTAACTACCTTTATCAATTATCTGGACAAGGGGATTGAATGAACCCTCAGTAAGTTTGTAGATGACAAGTTGATCTGCTTGAGGATAAAAAGGATCTACAGTGGGACCTGGACAGGCTGAATTGATGGATTGAGGCCAATTGTATGAGGTTCAACAAGGCCAAGTGCTGGGTCCTGCACTTCAGTCACAACAACATCAGGCAGTGCTACAGGCTTGGGGAAGAGTGGCTGAAAACCTGCCTGGTGGAAAAGCATCTGGGGATGCTGATCAACAGCTAGCTGAATATGAGCCAGCAGTGCGCCCAGATGGCCAAGAAGGGCTTGGCTTGTGTCAGAAATAATGTGGCCAGCAGGACTAGGGAAGTGATTGTGCCTCTGTACTAGGCACTGGTGAGACCATAGCTTGAATCCTGTGTTCAGTTTTGGGCCTCTCACTGCAGGAGGAGCTGGAGTGTGCCCAAAGAAGAGCAACAAAGATGGTGAGGGTTCTAAAGCACCAGTCTTATGAGGAGCAGCTGAGGGAACTGGGGCTGTTTTAACTGGAGAAAAGGAGTCTGAGAGGCAACAACTACCAGAAAGGAGGTTGTAGCAAGGTGGGTTGTTGGGCTTCTTCTCCAAGTAACAAGCAACATAACAAGAGGAAATGGCCTCAAGTTGTGCCGGGGGATTTTTAGATTGGATATAAGGAAAATTTTTCTCACTGTAAAGGTTGTCATGCTCTGTAACAGGCTTCCTAGGGAAGTAGTGGAGTCATCATACCTGGAGGTATTTAAAAGTTATGTAGATATGGCACATGCCTTAGGGGTGAACTTGGCAATGCTAGGTTAACAGTTGGACTTGAGGATGCGAAAGGTCTTTTACAACCAAAACAGTGCTATGTTCTATGACCTGTTTTAAGCACAACAGTCAGTTGA
The DNA here is from genome assembly GCA_023637945.1 of Phaethornis superciliosus. Lineage (NCBI taxonomy): Eukaryota > Metazoa > Chordata > Aves > Apodiformes > Trochilidae > Phaethornis > Phaethornis superciliosus. Next base: position 179,669,458 of record JAJQWJ010000001.1, on the reverse strand, counting down.
AGGCTATGCAGCAGACCCAGTCAAGCACTGATGAGTCGTTTTCATGACACTGCTCTCCCAAAGCAGGGAAGATGATACAATTCAAACAATATATTCAAGAACATGCAATACTTCCACTGTGGCTATTGGGTTTTCAAAGGTGCCTGACCTCCTCAGGCACTAACTTGCACTGACTTTAAGATTTACAAAAGATTTTCTACTTAAAAAGCATTATGGAAACCCATGTAATGTTCTGCTGAGAAAAAGGGCTGCTCTGTAGGAGCAGTGCTTACATGTCATACTCACTTGGACTTGGCAACAACCAGAAGGTCTGTGAAGAGGAAAAGGTGTCTCTCCTGGGTTTGCAGACCTGCCTTCAGCTGCACATGGCCATCCAGGATGAATGCTCGGTCGTGGCACATGAAAGATTGCACAAGGGGACATGCCTCTGGGCTGATGGGGGAGAAGCAGCTTTCTCTGCAAAAGGAAATAAAGGGAATAAGGAAAGCAAGTCAGCTGATTGCCTGTGAGAGAGAACTAGGCAGGAGCTTCTTACATATGCAACCAAAAGGCAAGTTATTTGACCACATTTCGGTGAGAGGGACAACAAAGGTAATTCAGCAGTTTGTTCTGACATACAGTCTGTTAGGTACTGTTATCACTGAGCCGTGTAGAGCCCAAGCACATGGATAGCATTTAGCAATATTTTAAATATAGCCCTCTCCATTCTGTCTATTTGTATTTTGTCTCTTGTACTGAAATCTTAGAGAAAATATTGCACCTTCTGTAGGCTCTCCATAAAGAGAGGAGATGTAAGTGTGACAAAGGGATAACTGCACTTTAGTCAGAAAGGGAGTCATATTTGGGATTAAGACCAATTTCTGGAAATTATTCAGAACCAAAGACAACCATAAGATGAACTGGACCTTGCTAGAGAGAGACCATGTACTAGATGTAACATGAGAAGAGGCTGCTCAGTCTTTCTATTCCAGAACATGACTCACAAGCATTGAAGTAAGATCCTCTTTGTGAGGTTTGGTTGTGTGACAGGAGCACAGCTATGCTGGTCTGAGTCTTTGTGTATAGGTGCTTCTGGATAATCCAAACCCAAGCCTATGGGGGGCAGATCAGGCTCCCTCCTGGAAGACACCTTTTCTACAGAAGTTTCAAGCAGGCTGCAGTTCAAGGTTACTGATGGTGGAGACAGGATTCCCTCAGCCCCTCCTGATCTAACTGTTCTGCATGACATTCAGTAGTTAAAATGTTACGGAGGCAGAAATGAGGGTTTCTCCAGCACTCACACATCCAGGATATCCTTAGTGTCTGAGCCTTGCCCTAACACATCTGTTTATATGTGATGGTCTGAGGGGAAATCACTCCTCCTGCAGGGCTCTCTAGAAGCTGGCTGCAGGTCAGGCTCTGCCTTGGAAAGCCAGAGATGTGGCCTCAAATTCTTCTAGGCAGGTGAGAGAACTGAATCTGGGTCTCCTACACTCTGGTGTACCTTAAAGAATGAATTTCTGGACTAAAATCAGGACCCACCAGCACATTACTCATCACTTTTAAATGCAACTTTTCAGTTATGTTTTCCCTGGAGGTGTCTCCAAATGAACTATTTTCCTTTGCCTGAATGAATAATTTAATTTTTTTTCCTGTTTTTTTGGATTTTGTTTTGGTGGGGTTTTTTGGTTTTTTGTTGTTGTTGTTGTTTTTGTTTTGTTTTGTTTTTAAGGCTAAGCTAAAATTTGGCAGGATGAACTTGGCAAGGAAAGGCTGAAGAAAGGCTGAAGTGAGCAGCTTTGCAACTATAGCTTATTTATATGTTCCCAATGGAATGGATGACAAACACCTCACAACTTTGCTAGGAGAAAGAAGAAATTAATCTTATACAGTAAAAGTCACAAAATAAAGGGGAGAGATATGAAAGGAAACTAGAGTGAGCAGAGAAAACCTTCAATGAAGGTCGTAAACCTTCTTGCACCTCTCAGAGCCTGGCTGATTCCCAGCCCTCTCCTTGATGCCTGTGGGTGGATTACTCAGGAAATTATTTAGGAAATCCTGACAGCTGGGAGAGAAAGGATAAGCTTTGAGATTGTCCTATATTAGCAGGACACACTTTCACTGATCTGTAAGGAGCTGGTTAGGATCTCTACCTGCTGGGGAGAGACCTGTTTGGCCTTGGTTTCTCCTTTCTAGCTGGGAGCCTGAGTTTTCGAAAGAATTTCTCAATTTAATTTGACTTAAACTGTGTCTTAATCTTCTCTTTCATTACCTATTTCTTCAGGGAAGAAAGAAGAGGAATTACTTTCAGAATGAATAATGCAAACTTGAAGTTTTTTGATAATTCCTAAGCAGAAGAGGTGTTCAGGAGTGTGAAGGTTAAAGCAGAGAGGAATTTTGGTCTAGTTCAATAGTGAAATATGCCATGTGGCCATCAACAGGAATCAGGGGAGCAGCAAGTATCTCTCCTACCTTGCTACTTTCATGGGACTGGGAATTCACCAAGTCACCAGCTCATCAGTTCCTGATAGGTTATTGGGACTCAATTTTATAAACTCCCTAGCAGCACTTGGCACAGAAACCTAAGCAGAAATCAGGAATGGTCCACCTGTGTGAAAGTCATGCATGGCCTCTACCTCACAGGTTAAATCAGGGAAATAGTCACTTACATTTGAATCCAATAAAAAATACTGAGAAAAAGCCTTTTTATGTAACAAATGAGAAGAAACATTCCTAAAGTCATACTGTAGTGTCTTCCCTACTGACTTTCCTGTAGTTTCAACCTCTTGTGTATCCATACAGGCAATTCTATTTGATTATTCCTGTTTATACATTTTCTACTGTAGTGAGACAAGGCTCACACCCAGGTGCTGATAATCACCAGGCAGTGGGTGTGAGCCTGGATTCAGCCCACCTGTGCCTGGTTAAGGCTGGCCCCAAACTGCAATCAGGAGGCCAATAAAAGGCGTGGCCTCCACCACAGGAGGGGCTCACTTGCAGAGCAGGCCAGAGGAGAGATTGGTCGTGTTGGGAGCACTAGCTCTTGACCAGACTAACTGACCCCGAAGGCACCAGCTTTTGCCAGAGCACCGGTCTGACTTCAAAGAGTCAACACGAAGAAAGGTTCGTCTTGCTACATCTGGTGGAGAATGCGGGCAAATGGATGTCACCCACATTCCTGAGTTTGGACGGCTCAAATATGTCCACGTGACGATAGACACCTTTTCAGGCATGCTTTGGGCGACTGCTCAGACAGGGGAGAAGGGTCTACATGTGGTCCGTCACCTGACCAATTGCTTTGCTGTTATGGGGGTCCCCCAGGTAGTAAAAACTGACAATGCGCCTGCCTATATAGGCGGGAAGGTCCAGCAGTTCCTTGCTACTTGGGGAGTAAAACACATCACAGGAATCCCTCATTCATCTACAGGCCAGGCGATAGTAGAAAGAGCCAATCGCACCCTGAAGACATATCTACAAAGGCAAAAGGACAGCAAAGATATGGACCCACAGATGCGGCTTAGCAAGGTACTCTTCACGTTGAATTTTCTTAGTCTAAGCCGTGACTCCCAGCAACCTCCCGTGTTACTGCATTATTCATCGCAGAAGATCAACCGCATGCCGGAGGTACAAATTAACTACAAGGATCCATCTACAGGTCAGTGGGTGGGGCCCAAGCCGCTACTGTTTACTGGAAGAGGCTATAGCTGTGTCTCTACAGATTCTGGGCCTCTTTGGGTACCCAGCAAATGGACACGCCCTGCCGCGACCAGATCTCCAATAGACAACCCGACACCCATTCCAGACGACAACACATCATCTAACAGGCCAAAAAGCTCACGTGCTTAAGACACGTCGTGCTTCTCTTTGAACTTCACATAGTTCTTGTGTTTCTTTAAAAAAAAAAAAAAAAAAAAGGGGGGGAAGTGTAGTGAGACAAGGCTCACACCCAGGTGCTGATAATCACCAGGCAGTGGGTGTGAGCCTGGATTCAGCCCACCTGTGCCTGGTTAAGGCTGGCCCCAAACTGCAATCAGGAGGCCAATAAAAGGCGTGGCCTCCACCACAGGAGGGGCTCACTTGCAGAGCAGGCCAGAGGAGCGATTGGTCGTGTTGGGAGCACTAGCTCTTGACCAGACTAACTGACCCCGAAGGCACCAGCTTTTGCCAGAGCACCGGTCTGACTTCAAAGAGTCAACACGAAGAAAGGTTCGTCTTGCTGCATTCTACATCCTGTTTTGTTAGCCCAGGAACCTCCCAAATTAAACTAATCAAAATCTTTGTTATGTAGCTAAGCAAATGAAGGTGCAGCATGTTCATTTATGCCAGAAGGGTCAAGCACATTGAACTTGGTTTTAGAACAAGAAAATGCAATACTGTAAATCATTACTTTTTAAAGAAAACTGACTTCTAACACAGTGCCTTTCAAGCCTATCTACCATCTGAACTCTAATAAGCGCTCACATATCTTAATAGACTTTACATGATTAGCCATATTTTTTTAAAAGTGAAAATATTTTCTTCCATTGAAACAAAGTGGAAAAAATGAAAGCCATCAATTCAAACAGATCTTCTAAAGCCGCAGGATAAAGAAAGATGGAATAAATTCACCAGCAGTTACAAAAATGTCTTTTATAAAGTATGCTTTTGATTGTCTCAATTAATGTTCCATTGTTACAGGAATTAATCTCGAGTTTTGTCACACTCAAGAAAATGCAGATCAGTTATACCCTCAGGTGTGGGGATTTATCTAAGAGAGGTATTTTTGGAGTTCACATTTTAATGGCTCACTGATTTTTCAGGCCATTAAATGGGTCTAATTTTGAAAAAGTGCTATGCATTCAAATACTGATTCTTTGAAAATTCCTTTTGATAGAATTATGCAAAACTCAGAACTTAAGTCAATGTCATTTCTGATATAATTTTAAAAGTAAAAATCAGTAATGTAGGGCCTTGTCTGCCTTCCCTGTGTTCCCCTAAAAGTCATTTTATGAGTAACGTGTAAAACCCCCACAAAGTAACAGTGGGTGGGAGTGTTGATATGTTTGAGGGTAGGAAGGCTCTACAGTGGGACCTGGACAGGCTGGATCGATGGGCCAAGGTCACCAGTATGAGGTTCAACGAGGCCAAGTTTCAGGTCCTGCATTTGGGTCACAACAACCCCAGACAACACTGCAGGCCTGGGGAAGAGTGGCTGGGAAGCTGCCCAGTAGAGAAGGACCAGGGGGTGTTGATCAACAGTTGGATGAATATAGGCCAGCTGTGTGCCCAGGTGACCAAGAAGGCCAACAGCATCCTGGCCTGCATCAGAAATATTGTGGCCAGCAGGACTGGAGAGGTGATTGTTCCCCTGTACTTCGCATTGGTGAGGCCACACTTCACACACTGTGTTCAGTTTTGGTCCCCTCACTATAAGGATATTGAGGTGCTGGAGCATGTCCAAAGAAGAGAAACTAAGATGGTGAACGGTCTGGAGCACAAGTCTTAAGAGGAGAGGCTGAGGGAATTCATATTGTTTAGTCCAGAGAAAAGGAGGCTGAGGGGAGGCATTATTGCTCTCTACAAGTACCTGAACGGAGGCTATAGTGAGGTGGGGGTTGGTCTCTTCACCCATGTAACCAGTGATAGGATGAGAGAAAATGGACTCAAGTTGTGTCAAGGGAGGTTCAGATAGGATATTAGAAATAATTTTTTTAGGGAAGGAGTGATCAGGCACTGGAAAGGCTGCCCAGGGAAGGGGTAGAGGCACCATCTCTGGAGATGTTCAAAAATCACATAGACAAAGCACTTGAGGACAAGGTTTAGTTGGCTTGTGGTGGTGTGCTGATGGTTCAACTTGATGATCTTAGGGGTCCTTTCCAACTGTAATGATTCTATGATTGTAAGTGTGAGCAACTGCTTCACAGCTTGAGCACAGAGTGGCAGTGAACAGGGTAACACCAGGCTGTCAACCAGTCACTAGTGAGGTCATGGAGGGATCCATTCTTGGCCCAGTCCTCTTGAACATCTTTATCAATTTCTTGGACACAGGACCAGAAAGAATTTTAAGCAAGTTTGTGGATGTCACAAAATTGGGAGCAGCAGTCAACTCCCTCAACAGGTTAGAGAGTTGGGCAGTCATCAGATACATGAAGTTTAACAAGGACAAGTGCCAAATGCTGCACCTAGGATGGGGCAACCCTGGTGGCAAGTACAGACTGGGGAATGAGTGGCTGGAGAGCAGCACAGTGGAGAGGGACCTGGGGGTCCTGGTTGATGGCAAACTGAACATGAGCCAGCAGTGTGCCCTGGCAGCCAGGAGGGACAACTGTACCCTGGGTGCACCAAGCACAGCGTCACCAGCCAGACAAAGGAGGTGATTGTCCCACTCTGCTCTGCACTGGTATGGCCTCACCTTGAGTATTGTCTGCAGTTTGGGGCACCACGGTATACAAAGGGCACCACAGTATAGAAAAGACACCACGCTACTAGAGAGCATCCAAAGGAGAGCCATAAATTGAAGGGTCTGGAAGGGATGACTTATGAGAAGCATCTGAGGTGACTTGGATTGTTCAGTTTGGGGAAAAGGAGGCTGAGAGGTGACCCCATAGCAGTATACGGCTCCCTCACAAGGGGAAGAGATGGGGCTGGTACTGATTTCTTCACTCCTGTGACAGGACTCAGGGAAACGTTAGGAAGCTGAATCAGGGGAGGTTTAGGTTAGGTATCAGGAAAGTTTTTTCACCCAGAGGGCAGTTGAGCAATGGAACAAACTCCCCAGGGAAATGGTCACAGCACCAAGACTGCCTGAGTTCAAGAAGAGTTTGGATGATGCTCTCAGGAACATGATGTGGCTCTGGGGGTGCCCTATACAGGGACAGGAGTTGGACTTGATGGTCCTGATGGGTCCCTTCCAACTCAGCAGATTCTATGATTCTATGATATCTTTCCAGTTTGACAGAAAAAAGCACCATCATCCAGGTTTGTTAAGAAGTAACTGGGAACTGATTTCTGAAAGATAGGGAAATCCTACAGACAGCCATGTTCCACTTGTGCAGAAGCAAGGCTGATATTGATGTTCAGATGTCACTGCTATTGTAACTCTCTAGTTTCAAGTGGACATATCTTCCTAAAAGTACTATTTTGAGTGTCTAAAATTTCTGTGTGTGGTTTTAACCAAGGAGAAACCTCTAATTTGAGGACAACTAGAGATATTCTTGAATTATTCAGGAAAAGACTAAAATCACTATACTGTCTGAAAATAGTGGGAAGATCACTGAAAGTTTTTCTCCTGGCATTTCCAGAGTGTACATTTTACTCTTATTATTTTTCAAATTAATCAAAACAGCTATTTTGAGCCTGTTTAAAAGACACAATAATTTAAAAGAACTGTCCAGTTTTTAAGTGTAATATATGAAGCTGAAATCTGAAATAGCCAAACACTGAAAAATACACACCTCTTGCATTCAGCATTAAAGCAAATACATCAGTGCTTGCTTCATCAATCCTGTATTTACCAGAAACCACAGCAGCACAAATAATAATTTTTTTTTCTCCCTGTGGAGTTCCTTGTGGTTTCTCAATAATACCTGAGTGGCATCACCCACAAAATGTTTATTTTTCATGTAATGGAGATGTCAGCTCTATTCTCTATTTACAGTGAAAACAGTGAAAGTTTTCAAATGGAGTTTAGCAGCCTATATTAAGTGGTTATTAATTCCATGATCCATTTATGACAACGGGAAGCTTTCCCTTTATTTCAGTCAATGATGACTTCATTCTATCTATGATTTAGATTAAGCTGCTTCAGAGGAACAATCTGTTCCAAGGTACCTAAGCTGGAACGAGCTATATGACATCCCTCTCACAGACTGCTCATGATCTGTCCTAAATTTCACTCTGTTGCTTTGGTTATTATTCTCTGCCAGACCTTCTCTCCACTGATGATATGCAGAAGTATGTTTCATCTTATGATGCATCATCAATGCTCTCCACAAGTCTGATACTTTGCTCTTTAACCTTCAGAAGAGGTAGGTGAGAAATGTGCCTTTTCATTAGCAGAGCAGTAAAATTGCAGCTATTCAAAAGGCTGAAATCTGAATCAGCCCAGCCATGTAAGAGGCTGCATGTGGTCTGTCAAACACACATACAAAGCAAATTTCCAAATCCCTCCCCCATTGAACAACTTGGCCTATACTTACTTCACAGAGGTACCATTAGAAAAATACTGCGAACTTGTGCCAGTGCTGAAGGCCAGGTAAGAACCAAAAGCTTTTTCCAGTTATGTGCCTACACACATAGATCCTGCAGTTTGCAGCATAAACCTAACCTTATTTTGGCTACAGGCTAGAGAGGCCATTAATGTGAGCACTCACCAGCCCTCATCATGAGGAATTCCTCTAAGGAATCAGCAGGTTATCTTTTAGGAATGAATTTTCAATTTCAGTGTCTGTCATAATGCATTTATTTTACCATCACTGAGTCACAGCACTGGGCTAGAGCAACCCACTGGGAGAAGCAGGACCTATTCACATCCTTTCCTGGCTGTTGAAAACAGCAGCTATCTGCACATTAGGAAATGTCTACAGCCTACCCCACATTACAGTTTTTTGCCAAAACAGACATATCTGTCAGTCATGACATGTGATGTGTGACCAGCTGAGATACCCACAAAAGCAAGCCCCACTCAGAAGTCAAGTTTCTTAATTTTCTAATAAAGCTTTTATTGAGAATCAGGTAACAATCTTTGCACTTCGTTTCTGTGCCTCCTACTCAGAGCCTTAAGCTGCTACAACTTCCTTGAGCAGGAACGTCAATAGCAGCTTAAGTAGATTCTTGCTTTGTATTTTTGCTAACGAGGCAGGTGCTGATAACAGGAGCTTGGAATCCAAGATGGTTTACTGCTGTAAAACCTTGAACAAATAAGCCATATTACCCATATTGTGTGGCTAGAGGGTATTTTGCATTCAAGATAATATTGAGAACAATTCTTTAATCAACCAAAAGAGCTCCAATTTAGTGTGCAACCCTTGTCTTTCCTGAGATAAGGTGGGGAAAAAGAAACCCCAAACATGTAACACAGCAGAGTGCTGATCTGCTAATAGTGCACTCAAGTCCAGTATTAATGTTTCAGGACTTCAGTACATAACTAATTTAATAATAAAAGATAGTTTGGATGTGACTTGTATCCTGGCCAACCTGACAACCTTGTGATAATGGATCATAATGTTCCATGTGAGAAAAAAGAAGAGTGAAAACTGAAGTGAAAGAAAAACTTTTTTTGTACACTGAAACTAGACACCCATGCTTGGGACTCAACACAAGAAAACAAATATGGTCCTGCTTATGCTCCTGGTGAATTTTGACTGTATTGTACTGACAGCTCATTAAAGTGCATGGTTTTCAAAAAGCTGCTCAGCACAGCCTGCTCAGATGCCATTACCTGTTTGGCACGGCCATGTAAAGACCTGATGCCACCAGGACTAAGCACGTGCAGTTCTAACCCTAAATGAGGTTCCATGCAGACAAGGCTCACCCACACAGAGCAGTCTGCACCCTCAGAGCCCTATTTAGACAGGAAGGTTATATTAAAAAAAATCCTTTGCATGTTTAAAGTGGTAATGACACACGACTCTCACTGCCTTCCAACCATGACCCATGCCCTCAGGGAGTCACCCATGTGCACAGGATATTTGGTGCTTCATCTCGACACACTTTTCATCTATATTTATGCAGCAGTTTACTCTTAATAAATAATAGTTATACCTGGAGGGTGAAAGTAAGCACAAAAAGTATCAGCCTGGAGGGTATGAGTGTTTTCCAGGAAGGAGGTAGGTAAGATATGGGCCAACACAAAGTTAGTATGCTGTTGTAATCTTACACTGACTATTTATAGAAGGGACTTGTCTATACAGGAGTAAAACTCGCTTCATCACATGGGCTGCCAACCCCTTTCTAAAAATCTGCTGTCAACTTGATCCCCATTATGCTAAGGGAGCTTCTGTCTGAGGATGCTGGGCATGTTTGCTTGCTGTTATCTATGGTAAATCATATACAGTTGAAGCAGCACTTTGTGAAAACAGTGCAACATTCCAGAAATAGCAAGTCTATTTTCTACAGCACCGTGTTAAAGTCTTCTAGGCCATCACCAACACATACAGCAGCTTTTTTATAATGAAATAAGTGATACGTGCTCAGTTCTTCAAAAAGCATTATTTACTTTCTAAGTATTAAAAACCCTTTTCCTACTCAATAAAAGTGCTTTACTGGCTGCAAGTTCTTTTTTACAAATAATGTATTTGAACAAATCTGAGACAGTTGTCTGGATTTAAATCACTTATCCCTGTGTTTTCTCCCACAGATTACACCTGTGGTTCTCACAGAAAGGCCCCTGCACAGGCACTCATCAGCTCCAGTTCACAGGCTCCAGCACAGGGCTAACCCCACTCTACTTGTGTAAGTGGCTGGACACCAATAAAACACAGTGGAAAGCATCCCACACAAGATAAAACAGTGTCTCCCAACAGGCAGAGCAAGCACAAGCCCAAACAACGGAATGAAGATTAATATTAATACAGGCTGTGAGCAAGTTTTCCTCAGATAAGTAGATAAATTTACATTTCAGGACAGAAATCAGGGCTACGTCATTTTTAGGAAATCAGGTACCAATCCTGCTTCCAAAGGTCAGTGTACATATTTGAATTCAAAATATCTTGAAAAAATGTTCCAACTTAAAACTATTCAAGGTTTCTAGAAGATGTTTTGTAAGTATCTGAAATCATCTTTGCATTTTGTCAAAACCTTATTAAAGTAATAAAAATTGATGATGAATCAACATGACCTATACAAAATGTTCAAGGTGTTGATGCAATGAACTATTATTTTTCTGTGGTCTTCCAAAAACCAGTAAACGATTAAGACTTGTGGTAAAATATCACATAGTTGTAGGGTAAAATGCATCATTAAAAAAAATAAATCCTCATACAATTCAGGATGGAAGCTTGGCAGCTTAACTGAAAACAAACTGCACTTAAGTAATTTCGACATAGCCAAAAGTACAATATTCTCCACAGAGCAAATATGTACTACAGTGTGGTGGATGGAGACAGGAAAAACACTTGTGGTTTGGTTTGCTTCCAAGGTTTTTTGTTTTATTTTAACAAACAGCTGCAAGGTGTTTACTCTGAATATTTAGCACAAGGGCAAAATTCTACTGGTATAAATTAGCACCATGGGTTTTGGTCATATTTTGGCTGTTTCTACAAGAAAAGTATTTTGTGCAAGTTCCTTAGATCCAATTGAAAAGCTCTCGCAGTGTGAGCGTCCTCCAGCCCTGCAATGCAGCTCTGCTAGCAGTCAACAAGTCCAAGGGGTTTTGGTCCAAGTCCCCCTGAGAAGTTTGGGGGAGGACACATTCACATGTAGAAGTCAACAAAACCTTTCATGGCCTTTAGAAGGACTGATCCTCTTCTGCTCCTCACTGTGGTTCCCGGTCATTTTTACTGACTGACACAGCATCACCACCTTGAGTTATTCTTCCATTCCAGTTTCACCAGAAAAATGCCATTCCAAGCACTGTCTACACAGACAAAAGTTTCATTGTTTGGATGGAAAAAAAAAAAATTCAGGGAAAAAAGTGAACTCTGGGAGCCGGGAGGGTAGAAAGAAAAGAACCCTGGCTCCTTCATCCCCATCCCAAGGAATCTCACAGGGGAGCCACTCTGGGATCTCAATGTCACCTATGTATCCCTAGGAGAATCCAGAATTATCTTAGTAGACTGAGGTGATAAGTTGTCTGTCCGACCTTAATTTTTTCGTGGAATAAGCAATCACAACTGGAACATTTAATCCCACTGAATCACAATTGGGACATTCAAAAGCCTTGCTCAACTCTGTTGATGTTGAGTTATCTCATGAATGAAATTAACCTTTCCTTCAAAAGAGTGTTTCAGATATCTTCTTGCAAACTGTATTACAAGAGTTCAGTGCAGGTCATGTAATAGCCAGGAATTCTGAGCTACCTAAAATAGAAAAAAAATCCGCAGGCCTCTGCAGAAACAAGTAATTTCAAGCTGAGTTGCACACAAGAAAAGACTGATGTGGGCACCTTTATAAATCCCTTCTGGACCATTATTTATGGCTGTCAGTGAGCCCATGTGTCAGTATCTGCCTACCCTATCTTCTGCAGCTAAATGCTACACAACCTGTAGACAGGAAGAATAAGGCACTTGTGTGACCATGTCCTTTTAACAGGGAAATACTGCATTTTCTAGGTGACTGCCTAAGTTTATTGCCTGTCAGTCACCTTACACAATTATTGGATAATATCAGGGGGGCTGCTCACAGTCTCTCAAAGTCTCATTGCTCAACAATCATTCCTCTTTAGCCTCTGATATTCCCATTCTTCAAGAAGTAATTCAGTTAGGCTCATTTTCCCCTCAGCCCAAGCCACCTGGGTAGAGTCTTGTAGTTAAGCAACAATGAGTTTTAAGAAAATCAAATGCATTCAAAACAGCACAAGACTTCAAGCATGTGGCCAGGTAAAGCAATCCCAAAGCTGCTGTTCCCTGTTTGCCCCTTTTCAGGACAAAACTCACTGGTTATAAACAAACTAATCATAAAGTGGCTTATAAATAGCTGCAAGTACAGCCTTTAAAAAATAAGCCTCTTCATCACTCTTCATGCTTCTGCAAGCTGTAGCTCTCATTGAAGCTACTGCTGCCTGGCCTTGCCTGTATCCTCACAACTCTGGGACACTGTGGGGTGAACTCCACAAAGCTCCACAGCAGAGATGAAGGGAAGAGCTGCTCAGTCCTCACATGTGCTTTAATTTTCAAGGACCACTTCCCTTTGAGGGATGGCCAGTATGGGTGGTGCATGGAAGACTGGATTGTCACTTTACTGTACCTGTCTGAGTGGTAACAGGAACAAATCTGGCTTTGGTTTGCCTCAAGGGCTTTAAACCATATTCTGATGATAGGACTACAGCACAGGAATTATCCTATTATAGTGAAGGGATTACTTGATATGCCTGCTGCTGCCATCTATTGCAAGTATAATGACCCAGATTCCTTATGAACAGCCAGCAGACAAATTAGTTGCAGCCACATGCACCTGTTTGCTCTCCTGTAACTGCCTACATACTCAACAAGTTTTTCACATAGGTACTCCAAAGGCTAGTCAGAGGTTTCTATTCCACCAGTGATCTGAGTGGAAGAAAAAAGCTGTTAGAAGCACAGGCCAGGAACACACACAAAGCAGGAGCCTAGAAAAGGGGGAAACACAAGAGCCTTTCTCATGATGACATTTTTCCCCATGATTATTTGAGCCTTTGATATACCAGAAGAGCTTGCTCATGTCTGATTAGTGACCTCTTCTAGAAATGCATGTCCCACTTGACACACCACCTACCAGGAAACCTTGCTCTTGGACAGCAATACTGAGGGGAATGGGTATGAGGTTGCTTAGTTGGAGGGGCTCAGCAGCTGAACATGTTTCCAGAGGAGCTCTAATAGCTGAGATGCCTTGCAAAATATTGGAGATAGTTATACTACCAGAAGAAAATGCTGAGAGAAGGAAGGTGTTTGAAAACTCCTTAGCTCTATTTATTCATTCAGGTGAAGGTCTTTACAAGACTTTTCTGTGTTTTCTGAATAATGCTGCCACAAAGACCCAGGATGCCCCTAGATGTACTGAGGTATAGATGTACTGATCCAAACCAGCTCAGTCGTCTCAGAGCTTAAAACCAGCTTCAGCTGGGGGACAGGACAGATTGAGCATGTGTTTGTCACTGGGTGGTAGGAAAAATAATCCTGGGAACAGATGTGTGCCTTTCTGCTTTCAGGTAAGTACTTTCCATTCACCTAAAGAGCCAGACTTGCTCCTATGAACACAAGATTTTTGGTTCCAGGAACATTGCATAAGGCCCTCCTTCAGCTGAGGGAGGGAGAAGGAACATCTACTCACTCCAAATATCCTCTTCTTTAGTAGTCAGACAACTCTTCTGGGAAGCACAATATGAACTGCCTAAGGAGGAAGAGAGCTGAATCTGCATGATCCACTGAAATCACACTGACTTCAAGGCCAGCCCTTTCCCAAAGAGTGATTGTTTGTGGGGATCTGCCTAAAGAGCTGACAAGAAACACAGTCTACACTAAACTTGATGGATGGCACAAACTTGGTTGTAACATAGTCCCTCCCTGTCAAAATAGGCAATGAGGCAGACTCCTTCCCACTTCAGCCCTGATAGTGCATGTTCAGAAACCACTGCCCTAAGCAATTACTAAAGTTACTCCAATAAAGTGGATTCAGACAGACATTTAAGAGACAGCAGCATTTGTAACTGCATTGCTCTTGCCCAGGCAGATTAAACAGAGTCTGTGGACTAGTGGATGGAGCTTCTCAGGAGCCTCACATGAGGTGTTCAGTTCTTTGACAAAGATCTATTTTGGGGATGTACTGACACATGCAAAAGCACAACTCTAGGTGTATGGGTGCTCTCTGGGCAGCAGAGTCCCTGAAGAACAGAGACACTTGGGAGTGTCAGCAGCAGCCACTGAGACTGTTTTTTAACATATGTTTACATATGTTTAACTATGTTTTTTAAGTCATGGTTTTATATTCAGGTACATAAATTATTCCCATGTCTTGCCCCTGAGGCTTATTACCCTTTATTGGATTTTGCCCACAGTGCTCAAACACTGAAGACATGGACACAAAAGAAATCTAAAGGCAAACTGTTATTCCCAAGGTGTGATCACAAATTCTTCACTAGCAGTTTTGTGCACCATAGAGAAGGAACTGGAGGAGGAGAAGTAATGTCATATCACCTAGGAGGAGAGTTCAGTGACTATTTAATGCTAGCCCTTGTCAGAGGTGAGAGCAGCAGAGGCTGCACATCAGCCTGCACATCATTAGAGGCTTTCTGATTGTTTACACAAGATAAATGATTGCAAAGCAGTCTAAGAGAGTTGGTCTGTGATTTCCTCAGGTATGCTGCTGCCCAAACTGCTTAGCCAGACTATCATTTGGCAGAGATTTTATTGTGTAAAATCCGGGATACACAATGGCTGGACAACAGCTGCACTTTGCCAAACCTTAAGGCCTAATCCAAAGATCCCCCCAAATGGCCTGCAGCCAAAAGCACATGTGGACAGGGAGACATCTGGAGAAGCAGAGCCCTGCACTCATCCCAGCGAGCAGTGCCCCTTTCTGTCTTAGTCTTAAAACTGTCACAACTCTTCTCAAAGGAGAATTGGCTTAAAGCACTAGTGTTAAACTATTAGTCATTTATTGTAAAATTAATCCTTCATTTAAACTTAAATCCCTCCAAAACCCTGCTTCCAAGCCTTACTACTTGTCACTCCCAGTGCTTTTCTTTTAATAAAAAAAGGAATCGTTTCTCTGAGAGCTCATTTCCATCTCCAGATGTACAAACATTGCTATAAGCCAGTGTGTATGTCATAAATGAAGAACTGATGGGTTTTATCAAAAACAAACACATGCACAAATATACACACATGCTCACACAGAAAACAAAACAGAAAAAACACAGTGGGGGGACAGGAATGCCAATGTCTAACTTAAAAGGCCATTTGAGGCCTCAGAAAGTTCACTTTGTTCCTTGTTAACAGTTAATAAAATTTTATCCCCAGCTATTACTACGCAAAAATAACTTTTGCACTCAAGCACATGATTTAAGGAAACAATACTACAGTGTCATACTTACCTTAAAACAAGCATGAATTAGAAATACTATAAAAATGATAGCTTGTACACTATCATCACAAGTTATTTTAATTATGTGCAGTCCCATTAAAACGGAAGAGCAATTTGATACATATTAGTGTATTTTTAAAAAGTCACTGTTTTTACTGAAATTTGTGTTTCCTTACTTTGCATGCAGAAATATGACATACCGAGGGGAGAAATCTGTGGAAGTTCTGAGACAGAGGTTTATGCTTATCCAGATTAAGCATAAAATATACAAAAATGAAAAATTCTCATGAAATGGAAAATTTCAGGTGAAATTCTGATGAGAAGTGTCGAGGCAAAACTAAATCCAAAAATTTAACCCTGAAACAAAGGAGTTTTCATTCACTTTGTTGACTGAAACTTTAGGAATAGATTTTTCCCTCCATCTTGATGACTAGAAACTTGATTTCTAACCAAGTTGTGGTTTTTTATAACCACATGACTCCTGGAGTTGGAGCTTTATGGAAAAGCTACAAAATGTTACAAGTCAAGATGAAATTAACACTGCCTGTACTTAACCCCTCATATAGAGAAACTAATTTGTGGGTGTTCTGCCTTTTTTCTTCCTTTTTTTCATAAAATGGCTCTTCTGTATTCTTGAGTGTACTGGAGACGCTCAGAAAAAGAACTTTGAAATGAGGAGTGGAGGACACAGGGCTGCCCTCAGGGTGCTGCCACTTTGATTTTCATCTGAGGAAACCACTCTGAAAACCGGTGGCAACCTGTGTGCTTTCCAAAAAACCACAAGCCCTGCGGCTTCAGAAAGATTCCCTGCCTGCCAGGGCTCCCTTCCAGGGCATGCCTCTGCCCAAGGGTGTAGGCAGGCAATTAAGAGGCCTCCTCACATGCCATTTTGGTGGCCAAGGGCACAGGAGGAAGCTGCGGAGATGTTGTTTCAGTTGTGCACGTGCGTGCCTGGCATTGGCCACCTGGCCCATTGCCCAAGTCAGCCTCTCACAAGCCACAGGGCAGTGGGTGAAGGTCACATCGGGGAGCAGTCCCCAGACCCAATGGCCATGTTTTCCTCTGATACCTCACATCTTCCCCCGCTGCACACAGCGCCAGTTTTGAACTCATTTGTCACCTTCTTAACCTCTTCACTCGCCTCCATTTTTCAGTCTTCATGAGGTAGCACCCCCAGCCAAAATCTGATGACTGCATTCAAAAGGAAGAGAAGTTAGGACAGGATCTGGCCGTACCACCTCCTGTCCTTGTGTCAGGCCCACCCCTCCCCACACCACCACCGCTGGTCACCTGCACTGGCTTCGGAGACAAAACTCCATGCTGATAACACGTGAAACACACACAGGCACGCACAGAAATGGGCACACACACACAGCTTCTGCTGATCACCTTTGGCTTCTCCAGTTTAGCCACCAGGTACCACCTGTCTCACACCATCCCCAGGGCTAGGGTGGCCCTAGGCCATGCTTCCCAAGCCACTATCACAGTGGCCATGGCTGAGGGTCCCACACTTCCACTTGACAGGTTTTTCTGTGGTGACTGATTTGGTGAGGCAGTGGCGAGATGACTACAGCCACAGGGGTACAGTCCTTGTTCTGCACCCCAGCAAATGCTGTCATGGCGCCCGTGGGGCTGCATGACAGCAACACCCACCTCAGCCACAATGGCTGACGGGTGTGCAGCTGCTCGGGGGACACGCGCCCAGGAAGGCCTCGTCCTGCCACAACCATCACATGAAATGGCTGTGGGGGTGATGAGGTGGCAGGTTGAGCCTCTCGGTGCCCCTGTCCTGCACCAAGGTGCTAAGCCTCGCCAACCAAATGCATCTCATGGGGATTACTTTGCAAGGCAAAATTATTCGCTACCACGGAAACAAGTGAAGAATGAGCAAAATAATGATTACAATCAAAACACCTATTTAACAAGTTAGTTTCTTGCAATGAACTTTTATTTCCTTCCTCCCAGGAATCAGATTTTCCTGAAACACCAAATACTCATCTTCCTGGTGAAAAAGAGACTGTTAATGCCCTCTGGCAATTTACATTTATTAGAAGTCTCTATTTTTGTCTTCATCTAGTCACATAGCTTGGATCATCCACATATCTTCTGACTAAAACCCTGAAAACACAATGTCCAAGACTTTGGGAACACTCTGTATTTTACGAGCGCCAAGTGGAATGTATTACTAGATTGCACATATGATCTTCGTTATCTGGGATATTTAGCATTTGGCACGGGACTCCTGGAAGATAATATGCCAGAATCACTTACTGTGCACTGAAAGAAGGAAGAGCAGTCTCTCCATGAATGGCACAACACTTCTGCCACAAGCAGATAGGGAAAAAAATACCTTGGAAATCTGTGAAATACTCAGTTTTTAGCTATAACTTTTTCAGACCTAAAAGCTACATAGTAAAGTTGTGAGGGGTGACTTTTTAGGTATTCCTTTTCAGATTCTTAAACAGTTTAGTTATAAAATATTTTTTTAATTGTGCTCTTTGTTCTGGGTTTGTTTGTTTTGTTTTTTTTTTTAATAGCCCTTCCTTCTAGCTTACATCAAAATAACATAAGAAGCATGCTTCACACTGTAATAAAGAGTAGTTTCATTACCAATATTTTAACACTTTTAGGGAGTAGACATACCTACAAATAGTCATTCAGACTCAAAAATTGTGAAGCTATATCATGAATAAGTTGCAACACGTAAAAATATCACTTTCAAAGGTCCAGAGAGGTATGCATTAGGAAAGTGGAAGCTGCCAGCAATAGCAGCACAGAATTTGGCTGTCCCTGTGAAGTACTCAAGATGTGAGCAAAAGCCTGCCACAGCAGAGCAGACACTTTGTAACTTGGGCTTTGTCACATGTGAAAATTGCTTTGAAGGACAGCAGAACAAAGGCTGAAAATTTGGCTTAAAACAGGTCTTTATCATTTGATATCCATTATTTTGAGATGACAAGACCTGATGCTTAAATCCAGGCCTCAGTCATTTCTGTTTCAAGCCCATAATTTGTGTTGCACTGAAGTATGTCATCAAGTTGTGAAGTTTTCATTAAAGGACACCAAGAAAAAAATAAGAGGAAAATTACAATTGCTTAACAGATCCCAGGCCAAATATAACTAACCAGAAACCTTTGTTGATTTTGTACACATTAATGGAGTTAACAATCAAACTTGTTATCCTGCATCTTACTATCAGCCAAGAAAAATATCAAAAGCTTGTTTTCTAGTGTATTTCTGTAATAACTTTGCTCAAAGTAATTCCAAAGAGGATATCTGACAACGTCAAACAGTCCTTACATGTCTATTTTGTCAGGAAAGAGAAACCATACTGAAAAAAGAGGAAGAGAAGTAAGAACAGGAGGCAATGAACAGTCTGCGTATTTTCATCTCTTGGAAGTAAGGGTCCACATATACATATATATAAGTACATATATATTGTACATATATATATATGTACAATTCCAGTTTAATATCTGTACTATTTACTATGTTCCTCTGCTGCCTGCATCTACAGTTAACTGAAGGCAGTAATTACAGTGTGGTCACTCACCTGTGCACCATCATGCCATGCAGACATCCCAGAATTCTTCTGCAGGCTAAATATCTTTTATAAATATCTATTAAATATCTATAACTCCTTTTATATGACTGCCATGGTAAGGCAAAAATTGTAACGAAGGCTTAACTAGCACTAAACCTAATGGTAACACTGGGGAAAAAGAAGACAAGACACAGATTTTGAAGCGCACAAGACTCCAATTTGCTTCTCTTTCACAACCGAAGAACAGGACAATGGCACAAACAAGTGATTGCCTTTTCCAGCTAAATTATCTTGCCTCATTTACATCCTATAACACCACTACCATTAAAAAACTTAAATCTTCAAAATGCTAAATAGCCTTCTCCAGATGTCACAATGGTTTGTTTGAACAAATACCATTAATAAACTTTAAAATGCCCCAAAGTAAGTCTGTCCAAAATAGATGCCACCATATTTTATGAAAGTGCCCTGTATAAAAAACAAGGACACCTGACATATTAAGTGATTTAAAAATATAAACTTGACTTGTGCTCCTCAGTATTTCCTGCCCTTTTAAGCTACACACTTGTTCATTCATTTTAACAAATACTGAGGTGAGCCAGCTGCTGAGGTGAGAGGATTCATACAAATCCTTCACAGATGTTTGCTAAATTCAGATAGGAGCTTTATCATCTACAAGTCATTAATCAACCACTAACGTGCAATTGTTATGGTGTCCCAGTATTAAGGTTCACTGCCAGAGGAGAATAATGGATTTTACAGGCTAGCTGTGTCTACAAGAAGGGGAGCTGAGGGCTGAGACAGGTCTGAGGTAAAACATGTGGAGGAGATTAGAAAACATGAGAAGTCATTCTGTTGTTCTTCAGCTTGTCATAAGAGAAAGCACTTCACAAGAGTTAAGCATTTACACAACAAACTGAGTGGAGAGTTCAAACTCATCCATCAGTTTGGTGATGAAGAGCAATGTGTTTTGCACAGCCAAACAAGGAAGTCAGGAAGAGGTCAGAGTTACTGCTCCTGTGAAAAATAACATCATCCTAAGTGTTACCTTCTAAGTGATAGACTTCGAAGCTACAAAATCACCCGCTATGGCTCTGAGGTCCTCAGACCCCACTAGGGGCACAGACTTCAGTTCAAAACAGCAGGAACAGCTATACTGTTGCATGCCACAGGCAGCAGACAGACATGACTTGAAGCAGCATCCCTCAGCTGTGAAAGCAGCAGGTCCATCAGGTAAGCAAAGCATTGCCCTAACTGCAGAACAAGGCAGTGTTTTCCTCTCCGGTCTTCACCACAAAGTTTCTGCCAATTGGCTTGAGAAAAAATCCTTCCACACAGCAAGTCTGGAAATTATTTTGAACCAGGCTATACAAGCAAGACATATTTACACTTAAGAAAGACTAACACTTTTTTGTGAAAATGTACATGCTGAGTAATAGCCCAACTGCTGATGCTTAGAAAGTAGGCAATAAAACAAACAAAACAAAACAGAAAGAAGAATTTAAGAAGAATGTTCATGTCTGAACCAAGCAGGCAGACAACAGAAGACTGAAATACAAGCATCAAAGACTGTTCATTCTCTTAATATTGAGAAGCAAGTCTTGAAGGGAAGACATGGAGACATAGGCATATAAACTGCAGGGAACCCTAAAGACCAAGGGCTGAGAGATCCCACCTTTTGTCCACTGTATTCTCCAGTCATTGTTACTCAGCATAGTAATACTCTATCTCTAATTTCACAGTTTGAGTTAGGAACATCACCTATGCCCAGAAGGTGCTACTACAATTATGAACATAGCTACAAATATAATGAAGACATAGTAGCAAATGAAAAATAAATATGGTAGTACAGACAATCCAAACAATTCCAGTATTCTTATGAAGGGGCTACAGAACAACCATTCATATTATTTTATGGGCCTGGAAACAAAGTCAGAGAGAGAACACAGAAGAAATTTTACAGGTAGAATCAGGACACATGTTGCTGTCTCTCAGTTCTAGGCTCAGGCCACTGGACCACATAAAAAGGTGAAAATATTTTTATGAATTTTTAAGTTTCCTCTTTTATGTCATAGCCAGTAAAAAGACCTGCAAATAGTTTCAAATAATTTTCCTTTCCTATTTTGCAACTCTGATGTTTTCACAGAATACTTTCACAGGTTTCTGAAATAGTGTGGAATTCTCCATGACAAATATGAAACCAGGTATAAGTTAGATCAAATACAAAAAAACTTCCAAGTGCTCACACACTGATTACTTAACACACCACAGACTAGGAAACAATATTCCTTACAAAACCATACTTCAATTTCTCTCTCTGTTTCTTCAGAAAGAGCTCTACACAGCTGGAAGCATGAACAGGCTACCACATGGTTCACATCTTGACAAACACTTGTGTTTTGTAACTTCAAAATTTAATGAAGAAGGAAGAAAATAGTGATGTATGCAGCATGGTTCCAATGGCAGGTCAGGGCTAGGGCTGGACAGCAGACTAGCTCCAAAGAAAGACCTCTTTCCAGGGTAGTTTTATGTTGGGGTAGGGAGGGAGGAGGAACAGGTGATCCTGACAGGAGCTGCAGACAAAAAGCACTGAACACTTCACACCTGCACACACCTGCATACTCAGCCCCACAAGCTGCTAATGCTAGATGTGAGAAGGCTGTGACCACTAGGTCCTGGCCCACAGCATTGTCCTAAACTGGCAGGTGCTTCCAGAGCCCTGGAGAGACTGTATCATACATCAGGCCATGACAGACACTTAGCTCAAATTAAATTGTCCAGTCTCGCAGTAACTGCTCCTGAGGTTTGCCTGGCACTGCCTAAGTGCACAGGGCAAAAAGTAGGACACATTCACATTCTTCTTCCAGTGCTATCTCCCCAGCAGGCAATCATAGCCAGCCACAAATAGTTAGAACTGAGCAGCTCAAATGCTGCATGTCCAGCTGCAAACCGGGGAGCAGTTCTGCTTGTCCAGTTGGGTATAAAGAGCTTATGTGACAGCACTGAGGAAACACCTCTAGGAGATCAGCCAGCATCTGGACTGGGTCTATCACACCCTTCATCAGGCTTTATAGCTGTGCAGCTAGTGAGCAGCCTGAATTGTGATTGACAACCTGGTGTGGCCAAGAGCTCAAAAACATTTCATGTTTTGGCCTGAGAAACTGCAAAACAGCCAACAAAACTCTCTGACTCACCTTGAGACTGATCGTGATCTGTTCAGTGCTTTGACAAAGATCAAAGATGGTGCAGACTGGCGTCTTTGGGCCAAACTCTTCATTTTCTGATTGGAAAGAGAAAAAAAAAAAATTAAACCATAGGTGAGACTCAGAACAATACCTGCATGCGCAAAGAGATGTCACAGACAGACTCCTATTTCAGACCATGGGAAAAAGGTTGAGTTATTGCCAGCAGCAACCCTGGAGGGGGAAAATGGTTCCAAAACACCACTTATTGAGAAAAAAGAAGCACAACCAGAAAGCCAATGATAAACTGATTAGTACCAGGGACCTGAGGCACACTGAACACATGAAATAAACACCTAAAGCTTGTCCTCAACCATGTTTTGTCCCTTATTACTTTACTTTAAATGTATCAAATATCCAGGTAGTGGTTCAACACATTTCTGTGTCAGGTCTGACATACCATGAATTAAGGTTTGGATTCTACCCATCTAACCTTTTGGGCTATGTTGGGCTACCTTTTATTTCCAGATGTTTACTGGTGAGGGCATTTTCCTCCCCTACTCATTTAGCTGGAGCATTACATCTTGTCTCTCAGTAGTCATTAATGCCTTTTTTTTTTTTTTTTTTCTATTACAGCCTGGTGAGCTGCTGAGAGCCCATAAACAGGTGAATATTTGACATGGATAGTTTGGAAGGGACCTTAAAGATCATCTAGTTCTAACCTCCCTGCCACGGGCAGGGATGCCTTCCACTAGACCAAGCTGCTCAAATCAAAGTCACTTGTCATGAAGTCTCTGTTCAATGGCAAAGCAAGAATTTCTTCCTTTATACTAAAAATAACCACTGCCTACCAAGAGCACATATGCATTAGGGAACCCATTCTTCTGCCAATGCATGTGATGGATGTGGCATACATTCTCTTTGGGCAGGTGAACAGCATGCTCCCCTTGTAGAAATTAATATCTATAGTATTACCTGCTTTACTTCTGACAAGTGCATTTCTTCTACTCATTGCAGTGAATTTGTTGTGTCATTTTTTTGCTTCACCCTTTATTTGTGTAGAGCACACACTTGTTTGTTTTGTCAGATATTCAGTTACAACCATTGTGCAGCAACTGTTATAAATTCAAGTGTCTTTTCAATTCACCGGTAAAAATTATGTCTTCCTCACTTTTCCTTTTATCAAAAAATAACATGTTCAAGACTGATAAATGCAGATGGGAACATTTAGATGTCTTCTTTCTAATTGGACTATAACTGGATGACAACCTAATATATTACTAAAAAAATAATGTCTATTTTTGCGAGTTTTGAAAAGGAAAAAAACAAAGAAAACAAAAACAAAAGCAAAAAAACAACAACCCCCCCAAAAAATAAAATAACAAAAAAAATCAAAGCAAAACAAAAAGCACAAAAAATAAAAAAAACAAACCCACTTTGCTAAATTTTTCCAGTGAATGAAATCAGTTTGTCTTACTGCTAGAAAATCTGAAAAGCTGTTAGCAAAAATTAGCGTATCAACAAATATGAAGGCAAAAAAAGACCTGTGTAAAAATGCAGTCTAACTTCATATGGAAAACAAGCCACAGATTTCACAAAATGTTTTTTTTTTTAGGAATTTTATTATAAAACATCAACTCTCAATTGGAAATTTACTGCAAGTCTCACTACTGGATAGGTGGCTTTCAGGGGGTGGTTAAAACTAGAGCATCTCAGCTCCTGCAAATGCAGAGGAGGCTTGGTTATGATTTCAGAGATCTTAATTCCTTTGACTTTTTAGGTCTGAAAAGGAAGCTACAGGAAAAAAGGCATAATTTTAAAAGCTGTCAATTATGGCCATTTTTTTCATGCTTGGGTTAGCAGTGCTGAATAGTGCCTGTGGCAGTGAGATTCTAGTCTTGACTTAAATATCTGAGGACCAAGGTAAAGATTTGGACTACAGCAAGTTTAATAATGCTCAAATGACTGGCAGAGTCACTGTGTAATGCAGGTTGGAGGGGATCCCAGGAGGTCTTTGGTCCAGACACTTTGGAGCTGCTGAGAGCAGGACCCATTTGAGAAGGCTGCTCCAGACCTCTACCAGTCCACACCAGTGTTATCTCTGAGGAGGAGATTCCACAGCTCTCTGGGCAACCTTTTAATACAACTACAAAGCAAAGCTTAACAAAAAAAGAACCTTAAAACATATAGTCAGTGATAGGACTTGGAACAGGAAAAATTTCAAAGAAAAAGTGAAGTGAGTCAGGTCAGCTCCATGCATATAAAAACATTACAGAGAGAGACTGACTACAGACAGAAAGGGTGTGGGGGTGTGTGTGTAGTGGTTTTATTTGAGAAAAGAAGATAAGTGACCATCATAGAATCGTAGGGTATCTCAAGTTGGAAGGGACCTATGATAACTTGAATTGAGTTACTCAGAGAAGAAAGAAGACTAATTCTTGGCTAAGTTGGACCCGGATGCCTGTTCTCCTAAGTTTCACTGTATTTAGTGGTCCAAAGATGTCACTCTGGCAAGGAGGAGAAGAGGATACATCCTGGACAGATGTAGTGAAAGCAGATTTTGGGGGGCAAAAGGAGATGCAATGACTGATTATCTAAGAGTGGGACACAGAGAAGCTTTTATCAACATGTGTCACACATCACAACCATCCATTTTTTCATGTAAATATTAGAGAGGTCAACACAGATAAAAATTTTCATATTTGATAGCTGAGTTTAGAAAAGGAATGTGAAATGTATCATAAAATCAGTATCCATAATGAATATTTACAGTGTGCCAGATGCAAAGATGATAATCTTGTATCAGCCAGGACAAACTAGAGCTATTTTTGCCTTCCTCACATTCAAAAGCTTGACTTCCTGCCCCTCTACTCTCCAGTTCAGGTTTAACTTCATACTTTTTGCATTTCTGGAGGTGGTTGTCTTGACTGCATTATAAATAGAAACAAATGTTTTGCCTTTTCAATTGTTGGACTGGTGGTACACTTTAGTATTTGGACAGTTTCTCATCTGGTCTAAACAGACATGTTTATAGATTTCAAAAGAACAAATTTACACCAGATAAGGATCAGACCTAAACTCTGAAACACTGTTTTGTAAATCATGATGGTAGGTGACTTATGAGCCCACCATGCTGAACAGTAAGCTTGCAAACCATCACTGAATATATGTTGCCCCTCCTCAGAAATCAGAACCCTTGTATATTACAGGATTACAGTAATACTTTCACAAATATCTCAAAAGTCATCAGATGGAGGAAAAATCTATTCCTGACAGGCAGCATTCAATTCATTTTGCCTCACAGTCAAAGTGGATATTCATATTATATGGAATTTATATAAATTCATACATTGAGTTATGTGATATTAATCTCCATTCTGTGAAAAAACTAACATGGAGCAATCTGCATGATGTCCTCAAAAAAAATGGAAATGAAGATAAAGCACTCTCTTGTAATTTGTGTATATCACTTAACTATCTCAAACTTAGAGAATGGCAGAGCACAAATTAAACAAAAAATGCATGAAAAAAAATCACAGTACTTACTAGTTATTTTGTGGTGACAGACAACTTAAGTAACAGATATACAGCATTTGCAATATTTTACAAGTATCTAGAGAAGTGATAATCCGTATAATAAGTGGATATCCCACTCCTGCTACTGCAAATGTGGGAGCAGGCAGGCTAAGGCAGGGGCTGTGTGCTGGGGTTGCCTGGGAGCACACTGCCCACACTGCCAGGCTGTGGTGCCTGCCTGATCTGATGGTCAGGCATGTGCAGGAGGATTCCTCTCACCCAACATCAGACTTGCACATCTGAGCTATTTCCTCAGAGCTCTTTTTGCAGTCAACAGAGAAAAAATGACACTAGCACACAGTTCCTCTTGTCCTACAAGTGCCATCTTCCTCCACTGACTGTAAGAGAAAGCAAAGGTGACTAAGAAAATTGAGTTAATCACCTCAATCCTTTTCTTGCTATCTGAGCAAAGGACAGGGAACAGACATATTTGTGAGTTCAGAAACATAGGAAACAATTGTCTTCTCAGAGAGTGGTTTGAGCTTGGATAAGAAAATTGTATTACCCAATGTCTATTTAAGAGATTCATGTATGCAATAGTTGAAAAATGTATTCAGCTCCTGACTGACAGGTGGAGGCAGCAGAAATGCCTCCTCGGCAATGTGCAGATACCCTTGGAAAAGCCTCCCTGGAGATGAAAGGATTTCAGACCCCTGATTTACAGGCTGGCTCCAGAAGTGTGTCAAGGTTGGGACATGTGCCTGGGTCATTTAACTGCGTGACAGAGACAACACTCGGATGTGCCAATACCTTGAGATGAAGCTTACACTCAAGTGGCTAAAGCTCTCCCTCGCACTGCTTTGTTTTTCTAAAAAGAGGCAGCCTGATTTTAATAAAGCCTACTCTTTAAAAGTGTCTAAGTTAAGGATTTCACCCACTCAAACTCTCTTCTTGTTGTCTGCACAACAAAATCCATCTGTGGCACACACTGATGGTGCAGTTAGCATGAACCAAAGTACAGAACACAAACCTTTACCAAAATCTTTAATACAAAGTTCAACTACCTATCTGACAATCAAAAAATAAAAACAAGTCTCAGCACCTAGCAGTTAATTCTCCAGGACAACTGGGTGTCACTCTTCCTCATGTATCAATGGGCTACTTATGAGTGGCAAAACCTAATTTTTTTTCCTGCATGCCATAATCCAATATTTGTTAAGATTTACCATGTATGATTACCTAAAAAGACCAGAAATAACAAGAATCTCATAGGCTGGTAAAGCAACAAATGGGTCTACACTGACCTATAACACTCCTGAGCCCTTATAAACACGTTAAGAAGATGAGTGCATTTGAACTGCTGGCTCTGGTGGCAGAGATGTCTAGGCCACAGAGAGCCCATCTACCATGAAGGCAGAGCAGGTGACAAAACTACACACTTTTGCTTACGCTGGCAGAATACTTCTGGTCACAAGGACCTTCTAAAAAGAAAGGTGGTTATCCTTTCTTGGTTGGATGGTAACCAAGGAGAAAACAATGGCAGGGCACAAGAGGGAAGAGCTATCAACACAGTGAAAGCACAAGCACATCATTATGGCACAGAAGATGCTGAAGAGTACAGCAAAGACAGAGACTAAAGACCATCTCAGAGTAGCAAGAAAAACAGATGGAAGAAACTAGGAGCAAAAGATGTTCTACCAACTATCTCCCAAAGGATACAAATCTTTGGAAGCACTGATATGGATGTGTTCATAAGATCTCACTCATCTGCACCAAAAGATGGGGAAGTGGGAGACTACTAAAAATGTGGAGAATGGGGAGGTCAAATATTCAGCCTATGGGTAACCTACTGTCAATGCACTGCACCCACAGTGCTCAGACCTGCCACTCTGGTTGTGGTGGTTTTGATGAAGCCCAAAGTTTCTTTTCAAGCCTGACTCAAAGCAGGAAGGTTAACACACGGACATGATCGTGCCTCAGTGTCTGCACAGCAAGGCTTTCTCAGGAGCAGGTTGCCAGTGACAGTGGGAGGAGATTCTTCCCCACTCCCCATTGATACTTCAAGCAGCACTAAGTAAACAGGCAATGATTTGATACATGCAGTTTTTAGGTATAAGATCCCACATGACCTGCTAAGTCTCTTTCTTTCCTAGTGCCACCATGGGGGACAAAAAAACCTCACTCGAGACTAGGAAACTCAAGAATTAGAAGAATTAGTGTTTTGTGCATCATTTTCATTTTCTCTCATGGACAGACAAAGAAGGGATTGTTATTTCTAGTTCATAATTAAAGCAGTACCAAGAGGCACATCACAACACTATGTTACCATAAGCCAGCACAGCCTGGTGAGGGAATTCAACCAACCATACAGATGACTTCATTAAAATGGGGACTTTTTTGGTCCTGATCAGAGATAAAGTTGTTACAGGATATGTTTGTGAAATGACAGAAATTGTCCATCACTTCACTAAAAGGTGCCAGAACTGTTCCTGGACAGCTGAGATTCCCATTACTACCAGGTGTGATTTTGACAGCAGCTCCCCAGATCCACAGCCAGGATTGCAGTAAACAGGACAGAGACTCACAGGAAAGAGCAATTACTTCCTTCAGGAGCTTTATGGTAAAAAATATATCTAAGGGCATGAAATCAAGGCATCATCAGGTATAGTGGCAAATACATACTTTATTCATCTTTGCAGAGTAAGACAGAGGCAGGGATGAACTTAATGTATGACTACCTTTACTTTTTTGGTCTCGTTAATCTTGAATTTTATGCATTTGGTACACTGCTGGGGAACACTACAACTCTCCTTTCCCTGCCAGGAAACTGTTGCTGTATTTGTGATTACAATCACAAAGAAATACACGTTTATGGTGATGGGATACCATATTTCAAGTCTCAAACTATAAATACTGTTTTTCTTAGTGTGCAAAACAGTAAATATTTTGCACACATTGTATCAGTAAACATTAAAAATTCCTGAGCCTCTAAAACATTACAAGTAGCTCCTTGAAATCTTCAAGGAGGCAGCAAAAAATCCTGAGTGACTCCTTGTGTTACCAAATATTGTCTTGTGTAAAATATTCAGGATTGGTTGGAATCTAGTCCCTCTATAAAGAGAGAAGTGAAACACCAGGAACTTATAAATACGGTTAAATGACTGCAGCTGCTACTGCTGACACAGTTACATTGGCATAAAAGATGTCTCTGCTGCACAGTTTGTTTTGATAAATTTACAGAAATAAGCTTTATCAGTATAATCACTCTTACTCATGTTACTTTAATCCACTTCAGAGTTGCATCAATTTACTGGTGTTGGTTACTAAATTAAACAGTCAGTACAAAACTTCTCTGTAGGTCAACCACTCATAGTCTAGTTACTTCAGTAAGACCAGAAAAGGAGGGAATCGGGTCCAGAATTTTCCAAAAGCAGTAACTAAAACACTGTACTTCAGTGTCACCTCCTAGTAGAGTGTCTTGAATGCTTTGTAAGAATTTAACAGATAGAACCTCCCAGTGTCTGGAAGGCAGGTTAGCATTTCAAACCACTTTGCATGTCAAGAAAATGAAAGGAAATGTTCCCAGGAAAGTAGCTTAAACAGTCATACAAAATACATGGAAAAAAAGTCCTAGACAATTTCTGTCTCCTGGTCCTGTGATCAAGCATGTGATCCCTTCAGCCAAGCAGAGGATGAAGTAGGAGTTCAGACAACCACAGAACAATGTAGCAAATCTCAGCTAAATAATTTAATTTGAGAAAGGTATAGTCACAGAAATAAAAAGAAAGGTTCAGTGGTCACTTTGCATCCCATGTTTGGGGCCGTTTGTGCCAGAAAGTAAAATAGTTGTTGTTAAATACGTGTTTGCAACAAAATTGTTCAACTTGACGTGCTGTGTCACCAGTATCAAAACTGTTTTCTTACCAACACATTGTTCCATTTAACTGTATGTAACCAATACCAGCAGTGTAATCTCCCCAGTAGTATGCACAGCTTTCTGTATTGTAAAAGAAATATGATGCTTAGGCACTGAGTGGGAAACAGAGGTATAGAGACAGTCTGTAGGACCCAAGTAGTAAAAAAATAAATTTGAACTGTCACTGAGATCCAGCTTCAGGCAAAATTAGGACTGCTAGTCCACTGGTGCATATGCATAAAAGTAGGAATCTTCTTCCCCAGACAGACACAGAGATGGCATGCTGGCAGTCTCATCCATGACAGTGGATGAGCAGCTGAGCCATTGGCTGGATGTTGGTGGCTGCCTGTGTTGGCTGTGCATGGTGTGCAAAGATGCCATATGCTGCATGGCCCAGCCAGGGTCTCAAGCTGCTTCTCCACAGGAGGATTTCCATCTGTATCCCTGTCGCATGTGCCTCCACGCTGAGGAATTCCAAAAGGGCTGCCAAGATCCGTAAAAAGTAAAATCCCCGTTCCCCTGTCAGTACTGGCAAAAACAAGGTCTGTGTTCCTTTGACCGTGGGCTCCTTGGAGCAGGCATAGGAAACGTAAGTGTTACCATTAATATTTGTCTTTCATATGCTGAGTCATGAAGTAGAATTTGCACAAAAAAAAATTTAATCTTCACAGCACTTGGGCATCCTTTCTCATTTCAGGCAGATGCCTGGTGTCAGGGCTCTGCCAGGTTTGAAGGTACATGGTATTCTGTCTTCAGAAAAATTAAAGAAATTATAGAAGATAAATCAATGCCACAAATTTAGCCATTTCAAATTAGACTGCAGTACTTGGAAAGGGCAAGTATCTACTCCATCACTTGGTCCAGCTAAGCAGCAGAAGGTACTCCACCACTCTGTGAATGGTGCATGGCACTCCCTTCCCTACAGGTACTAACTGCAGCAAAGTGTGGTAGAAGTCTTGGCCAAACAATCTCCGTGCGACCATCTCACCACTGGTGGCAGCTGCCATGAGAAGAGTTCCCCATGGCTGCAGTTAGGCTGGAACACTACATGTCTTCATGTTCCTCCCATGGAAGAGGCATTGGATCTAGATGATTTTAAAGGTCCCTTTGAACCCAAATCATTCTATGATTGATTCTATGATTCTAAGGCACAGCACACACGGACACATCCCATGGAAATGCACAGCAGAATTTTTCAGTTGAAAGAAATGCTTCATCAGGAGGGGGACCAGGACTTCTCTCTACACTGCTGTGGCATGGCAGGCAAAGCCCCAAACACTGCTCAGCACCAGAACTGGACACAAGCTCAACCTCTACTGCCAGGCATCCTAAATTCATGTCACCAGGTGGACACACTTAGTAAAGGACACTGTAACCTGGCCATTCATTCTAATCCTGCCATCATATTTGGCAGCCAGTAGTATTGTGCACCTCTAAAGACAAGGCAGTGCACAGATTTAAATGTAATTGTGAGGCAATATTGGTAAGGTAGGAAGGTACCAGCTCTGCTTTGTGTTGAAAAATACTACAGCAGTGGCTTCCTCAGGGAGAAAAAAAAAATAATCCCTGTTTTACACAGTGGGAAGAATGTGGCTATTGCAGCTCACTGGTTACAGCAAAGTATAAGGCAGAAACAAGTATTTGGCTGTATGCAGAAATGAACATTTTGCACTTGGTCGTGTCAGATGCTGAAAAGCAATTCAAGACACCAAATGGATTTTACAACCAGTTTTGAAGCTGGGATTACGCTCTTCTGCTAGCAATTGTGACACACAGCACAAGGCGCTTCTTCGGGAAGCTCCTCTTACATTTCTCTTGTACAAAGCACGTGTGAGAGCAGCCAGCAAACCCTCCCAGCCTTACCAAGCCCTCCCCTCACTCCCCCCAGACACACAGGCAGTAGATCCCTCAGGTCCCCTGGATAATAATTCTGTAAAACTGCACCCAGCTCACTCTGATACCCACCCAGCAAAGCCTCCAGACATCCATCCAGCAAAGCTTTCCCTTAGGTCTCCTCAGCACACTCATGCAGCAGTTCCCCCACAGCTCACCAAGCAATGCAGCAAAGCCCCTTGGCTCCAGCACACAGCACCCAGCAAACCCTTCCCCAGCTTCCCGGGACACCCATGCAGCACCACTCCTCACCTGCCCCGGACACTCTGGCAGCAGCAGCCTCCTTTGCTTCCAGGACATCCATGCAGGAACCCTCCTTAGGTCCCCGGGCTACCCACCCAGCAGAGTCCCTTGAACTGCCCCGCGCATCACCGCACCCTCGGATCCCCGAGGCATCCCTGCAGCAAGCTCCTGCCACGGGAACCCCCAGCCCCAGATCCTCCGGCAGCTCCTCCCTGACCCCACTCTCGACGGCAGCATGCCGCCCAGCCCTGGGACCCGAGGGGTGCCCCGTGGGGACGCGCTGACCCGCGGTGGCCCGCGGGAAGCTCCAGGACTGCGGCGGGAGGGGTCGGGGGACGCTTTCCCGCGGGGTCTCCCGGGGGTGACCTCACCTTCTTGCTGTCAGCAGGGGCGAAGACCCTGCTCTCGTCGCTCACCGAGGACGAGCGGCCCGGGCCGAGGTGCTCCTGTTGCGGAGACATCACGTCCATGCAGCCCCGCGCCGCCGCCCTCCAGCCGCGGGGACACCCGCCCCGCCGCCTCCGCCGCCGCCCGCACCATGGACAGGGAGCGCCGCGCCGCGCCACGCCCCCGCATCAGGCCACGCCCCTTACACTGACCACGCCCCCTGCACAGACCACGCCCCCCCGCAGGTTCCCGCCGCTCTCGGGGTGGGGATGGGGAAGGGCGGTGCGCATGCGCCTGCGGCGGGGCTCGTGGGGGGAGCGGGCTCGCGCTGGTGGGGGCGCGCTCGGCGTCGTTGTGCGGCGGCGCGGGCGGCAAGGGCGGGAGACAGCGGTGGGGGGGGAATGGAGGGGTTGAGGGAGGTTTGGGTGTTCCCGGGCTTGGGAGATGCTGTGGGGTCTCAGCGGGAAGCGCTGTTGTGTGGTTACAGGGACGGAGGGTGCTGCGCTAGCCCAGAATTCTCCGCCCCCCTCCCTGCAGAAGGCAGGTCAGCGCGGGACACAGCCCCCCCAGAGCCCTGCTGAGGGACGGTGCCCCTGTGAGGTGCGAGCAGCAGGCTGGGGGGGGGTGCGGATGGGTGTGAGGTGACCATAGCGGCCCAGGCTCCGAGTCACTGGGGCACCCCGGGGAGGCTGAGGAGATGCCCCCTGTGCTCCGGAAAGCCCTGAAGGAGAAGTAAGGAAGCCCGGGTTAAGCTGATGAGTGGTGTCGGCTCGTGAACAAATGGGTGATATAAATAAATCTCAACTGGAGGTGGTACGAAAATGTACAGATCGTGCTGATCGTAAGAAGATGAAGTTGTGGAGGAGCTCCTCCAGCCAGGAGCGGTTCTGGTGGCAGTTTGAAATGGCTGTTGTGTTTGTACATTGCCATATACCCTCATTAAATACGGTGTCTTCACCGGCAAAGGGTACAGCTGATCACCGAGGAGGAGGCTCTTTCTAATCCTGTCTTCCTACACTTCACGAGGGATATTTTTATTTCCAGCCTTGCCAGCTGTCACTGGCTCTACATGCATTTTCTCCCGTGTAGATCACAAAAAAAAAGCAGAGAGATCCTGCCATCTCATGTGCAGCTTTCCTCATCTACTCCTTTTGCCAGAAAAAGTGTTTCTACATCCCCGGGTGAACTGGATTGGGAACTGATCCAGCTTTTATAAGGTTACTTTTTATCTGAAGAACCCGAGCTAGTTCTGCTGGCAGAATCTATGTGCTGCTTCTGTAACTTGGTGGCAGCTGCTCTTGCCTTATATGACTGAAGAAGCAGTAAATGATGAATTTGGTTCCATGTTATCTAGCCACCTGAACAGGTTACTTAGGCCCAGCAAAGTGTTTCAGCATAGTGCTGACAGTGCTTCAGTGATCTTTCTTGAGATTGATGTGGTCACCTGCCCTCTCCTTGCACCCTCATTTCTGCAAGTCATTAGAGTCAGATAAATGTAAGTAAAGAGAAGATGAAATATTAAAGCCTGGGATGCAGTATAAGTGCCTCTTCAGGTGTTTTCTGGATCCAACTGTTAACTTTCCCTCTTTAAACTTTGCATCTCTGACCACTAGGCCACCAAGACATGGCTCTTGGATAGTATTATACCTGTATGTCTGATATCAGAAAGCCCACCAGGCTGTCCCAATATACTTGGAAAAGAGAAATAGATCATTAGGGCAGAGAGTTTTATGCATTATATATGTTAACACAATGTGAGTTGCACCATTTCATCTTCATTGAATTTGTACAGTCAGCTGAAGTGTGAAACCCCTGAAATGATGCATTCTTGGTATCTGCAGTAGTTTACAGACAGATGGCCATACATCACTACAGCAAACCAGTGTATAAAACCCCCGATTTTTTAAAGCATGAGTCTCTAAACCCTGTGATATCAGCTAATTTTTTCACCCAGGGGCCTTGGCACAAGGTGTGCATCAGGCCAGGCACCCAGCCCCACATGCCCTGCAGACTTTGTCCTCTCTCAGGTTCTCCCATCCTTCCACACCCATCCCCTGGGTCCTGTCCCCAGTTCCCCTCCTTCCACCAGAGTGCTGGTGCTGTGGGAGTTTAGCAGCAAGTGGAGAAGTGGAGTTGCAAGCTTCCCTTGGCATGGCTTCCACCTCCATAAAATCAGGAGGTGAGTCTCCAGTTACTTCTGCACAGCACCCAGCCCAGTGGGATGCCACCCCTGGTCAGGTCTCCAAGCTTTTATGACAGGGCTAAGGGAAGATTTGTCAGAGTAGAAAGGAAACAGTACAAAATGCCTATCTGAAGCCCAGAGCATACTTAGCAATTTGGCAACGTCCTCCCCAGAAATATTTCTAAGTGTTGATATTCTTGTTGACATTTTGGAAATGGGGCTGTAAGGATGTTTATTTTACAGGGGAAACCTTACATAATCTTTCAAAATGGTCGCACATGGTTAGAGGTGTTCTTTTATCCACCAACACGAGCACATTTCCTATACTCTTCAGTGAATACCGACTCTCACTTGATC
Source organism: Phaethornis superciliosus (assembly GCA_023637945.1). Classification (NCBI taxonomy): domain Eukaryota; kingdom Metazoa; phylum Chordata; class Aves; order Apodiformes; family Trochilidae; genus Phaethornis; species Phaethornis superciliosus. Next base: position 179,634,566 of record JAJQWJ010000001.1, on the reverse strand, counting down.
ACTGAGATAAATATGTTAAAAATCTTGTCATTTGGTGAGCAAGGTCGGTGGAGCTTTCGTCTCTGTGCAGCACAAACACATTTGTGTGCATATGTGAACAAAACAGCCATGAAGTTTTTGTTATCTGCAGTGCTTCCCTGGTGCTAACTTACCCAAACCTTTCCTTAGCCTGCTCTGCCAGAAAAGAGGACGAAGAGTTTAGCACTGGAGATGAGAACTGGTGGGACTGACTTGGGGTGAGCAGGGCTGTACAAGCCCCACTTCCCCTTGCTGTGACAATCGAGGGAGGCAGGAGGGAGCCCACGCGGTGCAGCAGTGATGTACAGGCAGCCTGGAGCACCCTGCCTGTGAAAAGACCTCTGGTGTGGTGCTGGCAGCAAGTGCCTCCCACACTTTACAGTCATTAATCTCAAAGGGTAAAAATAAATAAACAAACCCACTAACAACTGCCAAAAACAAGAATCAGGAAAAATAGGTTTTCCCAAAGGACTGTTCAGAGCTTAACTGACAATTTCTATCTGGCAGATCAGGACTTTGTTTACTGATCCAATCCAATCCAATTTTGAGAGCTCCTTAGTGGTGTGGTGGAGACTGGGGACAGGATGCAATCACAGCTGGTACATCACCCCCAGTGCTTCCTCTGCCTGACTGTTACCTGCATCTCTGCAGAGGTTCCCAATTGGAAAACCACTGGCTGTCCCTCACCATTTGTCCAGGGATGCAGAACCTCCCACATGGGCTGATGAGGAGCCAGTCATGAGGATGGGATCTGCCCCCGTCCCTGCCACCCCACACACAGAGCAGACACCCAGGCCACTGGGCTCCTTCTGGGCTCTTCCTCTCATAACATCGATGCTGTCTGGGTTTTGACATCAGCGTGGGTATTTCCAACCCATGCCAGTCTGAACAATGAAAAGCTGAGGTACGTAATTGCACCAAGTATCCTTAAGTTGCACCATCATCAACACCAGCTTTAATCCTGCTTGAGCTCTGCCCTAAAGGAAATATGTGCAAGGCTCAGAAAATAGTATGCACATTTCATAGAAACGTTGTCTTTCTGTTGCCTTGGCCACAGTGTTGTGTGAAGAAAAATACTGGGTAGACGAAAAAGGGATTGGGACAGAGAAATATATGGGTGTTGTAGGAAACTCACACTTGTACACGAAACAGAGGAGACCTATTCATGGGCAAACTCATCCAGATAGAAATATGACCCCTGTAAATCTGCCACATTAGGGAAACCCACAGTGAGCTGTTAGCAAATGCTCGATACACAGGCTGCAGCTACCTCCAGTTTTTATGAGCTTTCCAAACACGTTAGCACTAGCAGACATTCTCTTCCAAGAAAATCATTATATTCGAGGAACTATGTGAGTCTATAAGTCAGTGAGCTGTACTTAACTTGCACAGAATAAATGTGATTCTAACAAATTTGCCCCCAAAGGGTATATTTGCCTGAACACTAATTTTATGAACCTCACAAGTGCCTCATGTAATTACAGACATGAAGTAGATCTCAATCGGAAACTCCAAAGAAATTTGTATTTCAGTGATATCTGATGCAACGATTTTCTGGTTTAATGTCCCCAATACCTAGAATCTCATGCTGCTCATGCGTTGTAAGCAGCTAAAAATAGGTCCATATCCTGGACAGACTGGAGCTACTCAGATGGAGAAAAGATGAGCTGAAAAGAAAGGTTGGAGGAGAACAGGATGAATGAAATGGATGCTAGCACTCAGCACAGGAGCTTTGGTGGCAGGCTAGGTGAATCCTCCATTGCTTATCTTTGTAGGATTTGCTGGCACTCCTTGCCAAACAGGTTGTGGTAAACTAAGAGCATCCTCCATGCTCTGTGGCCTCAGAGGCTGCGGGCAGAAGAAAGCCCAGGTACCAAAGCCTGCCCTTCATTTTGATAGCAGCTTGTTAATCAAAAAGTTAAACACAGGGTGAGTGGTTGCTAAGAGGAATTCATGAATGTTCAAGCCATAGCAGTTATTAGTGCTTTGTGCAGGTAAGTTCACATTAACAGAAAATACCCTACTTTGTCTCTTCCCATGCTGTAAAGTTTACAGGGCTCTTTGTGCCCCATGCTCTGCTTCTCAGACCCCACAAGTGCTGAGAAATACCTGCTTGGGTAGTTCTGCTCTGGGCAGCTGGTGTGACCATGGCAGGATGGCTGTAGCTGCCCATAGCAGTGATACCATGTGGAGCATCCAATGCTCAGACTCTCCCAGCACTTGCATGTCCCCATTTCTACAGCAGAGTTGTCAGCTGGGGTCCCCATTCAATGTGCACACTCATCCCTGCTGGAAACAAACCACATACTGAAAACTCAGACTCCACATTCAGGTGGGGCCACTCTGTATTTCAGGGATAGAGGAAGCAGGTAGATGTTTGTTTAATTGGCAAGCTTGGAAGACTTCCTCCACCCAGCCTTACAGAAGAACCTAGCAATGAACCTACCAATTCTTAATACCCCTTTCAGCCTTATTACATATGCTGTCTGAAATTCAGTCCAGCACATCAAAGGGAAGTTTGCCTTTGAAGGCCTGCATGCTCCCTGCATGCAAGCGTTGTTCTGATTTAATTAAGTTTAATGTTATAATCAGTGTATTTATACCAGAATAATGCTTGTGAGCAAACATGGCTGGCATAAGTACCTCAGTGTGCATGTGGCCTGATATCAGCATTGCCCAAAAGCAAATGACATTCCATTTTTCCTATCATTCATATTTTCCCTGTTTTTCCTCTATCTTACTTCTGATTTTTATGCATTATCCCTTTTATTCACACTAACACTCTCATAAGATTGTTTATTTTTGGTTTCTCTATGCTGAAGATTTTCTTACAGTCATTGTCCATAGTTCAACATTTCAATTGCAAATTCTGAGGCAAAGTTAAAAGCCAGTGACAAGATATTCACCCACGAGGGACCTCATGTAGGAGCTAAGTACTAGAAATGAAAAGTTAGCATTTCATTTAAGGTAAGACCTAATCTCTTCCCTTTGTGAGCAACATTTCTGAACTAAATCTGAGCACCTGCACCTGGAGCTAGGCAGGTAGTGAATCTGCAGTGTAATCCTGAGTACAAAACGTGGGTGCCATTAAAAGAGAGGAGTCTGACTTCAGGAAACATCTAAATGTTCACTTATGTGCAGGACACAGATCTCTTCATGACAAGTTTGAGCTTTCTTGGACCATCACACTACCTAACTCCCGGAAAACCCACAGTCCATGGTACTCACAGTAATGCTTATCATCAGGATTGGTTTCTATTCATATCCATATGCTTGAGAAAAGACATATCTTATCACCTAAAATTTGATGAGGGCATGTTTTCAGATGCTTGTCCCAAAATTATCCTTGAAAAGTATGGTTATCAACATACAGATCATAAATAACTTGTGCTGTTTTTTGCTATAGCCAGGTGTTCCTGATGGACTCCCTGGAGCTCCACAAATCATTGGCCACATAGACAGATGAATTCCCATTTCAATGGTCTGAGGCACAGAGTGATAAATTAAGTAATGTGAGTCAGGTTGGCATATATGTGCCTGGTGAGAATTATACATTCATAACAAGAACATTTATAGTAACTAGAATGGGAAGTTATTGGTGTTGAACTAAGAATAGAGCATCTTTGTTTTATGTCTGATGGGACTTAAATTTATTGCAAGCAGAAAGTGGACTGTTGACATTGGCTCTTTAGGGGACATGAAGGAAGCTCCCATGAACAGGGAAGCCTTTCGGAGGGTAGCATGCACTCATCCATAAAAGTTATCACATTATCATCTTCACTCTGGATTCATTTCAAGCATCACTTTCTCTCTAATTCACAACCTAGACAGTTTTTACCCTGAGTGTATTTAAGAACCCACAGGGCCATATTTTTTGTCAGTTTGTGTTTTTAACATACTGATGGATTGTATTGCCCTTCTGATCCCTCCCTGGATTTAGTGTTTTCCATTCACCACAGAGAACTCCCTTTTCCTGACAACCTGTGGGACTGTCAAGCCGTGAATGACACACATTAAAAAAAAATTATGGGCAAGATTTTTAGTTGTCCTTTCACAACACACTGCAAAATTCTTCCCTGCAAGAGTGGGATGTTTCAAAACTGACTCTGATAAAAAATGAGCAAGACATTCTCCCACTGAGTAGGGTTCAGAGGGGAAATAGCTCTATTTTTCTTGAACACAGTGTTGAATTACTCAATATAACCTGATGTGCATATCTTCAGCTTCTGTAAGCCAAGGTGGGAGCCCAAGCTCCACTGCACTCCATGGAGCGAGGACTCGGATCTCCTGCTGTCTCAGCCTCTAACCACATGGCTAGTGGTTTATGGATTAAATGATCTGTTATACAAGGGAAGAAAATTCTGGATATTCTGGCTGATGTGGAAAATGAGGAATGTCGACCTCCACATGCAGTCTGGCTTTTTCAAGAGGTTTTACACAGAACCATTCCAGCTGGAAAAGACCTTCAAGATCATTGAGTCCAACCAAAACCTAACTCTACCAATCATTAACCTTACTTTACCAAATCTAGTGCTTAAACCATGTTCCCAAGGACCACACCTAGTTGGTTGCTGGAAGGGGACAGCCAGCAAGAGACTGGCAGATGGGTGTCCACAGTCTCTGCCAGTCTCCCACCACCACCCCTGCACCTCTCAAGTGCTAATTCCAGCAACTCAATGTTCTAAGAGAGAAAGCAATGCTTTTGCAGGGTATCCAAGCTTTTCCTGACTCCAACATGGCAATCATAAGAAAAGGATGTAGGAAGGACCTCAGGAGATCACCTAACCTCATCAGAAAGCAGGGTTACTCATGTCCTTCCTAAAGGCCTCCTGAATAACTTGTTTTGAGAAATGAGCAAGTGGTGGGGATGTGTGGCCTCTCTTGTGAGCCCATCTCTGCATTGTCCCCACAACTGGGAACTGTTTTCCCTGATGCCTGACTGAAACTGCCTGCTCCTCAGTTAAGCCTATGACAATTTGCCCTAAGCTCAGGGGATATGAAAAGAATTTATTCTTTCCTCCTTAGAGCTACCTTCTACATATTTGGACATTATGTCCCCACAGTCTTCTCTTCTAGACTAAACAATACCAAATCCTTCAGCGTTTACTTGCATCTGATGATTCCTGGTCCTCCAATCAATCTTGTTCTCTGAATTTTTTCCATTTGGTACATTTCCTTTCTAAATCATCATTTCCAAAGTGGGATGTTTTGTTTGTAAGGACACCAGGCACATGTTTCTCTTCCTTTCACACCCCACCTTCCAAACAAATGTTTCTCTGCTTTTTTATTAACTGAAGAAAGGTGTAGCCATGGGGAGGAGCACAAGGAGGTTGGGACTCCATGTTTTACATTTTACAAAAACATTTCTTATTACTTGTGATGTAGAAAGCCATTTAGCAAGGAAAAAAATCTATTAGTTTTGCATTTTCTAAATGTCATGGTAACTGTTGAAGCCAGAAAATATATGTAAAGCTATTAAAATATTTGGATAGTTAAGTTCAGGTAAGATTCCAGCAGATACTCCCCTTGTGCTAGTTTCTCATTATGAAAGCTGTGACCCAGCATTTCTCCTCACTCAGCGAGATATGGGCCCTGGTTATCAAGCAAAGCTAAATGGTTATTGCGTTCAAATTAACCGAAAGGGGATCACTACTGAAGTGTGTACATCTGCATGGAAACCTAAGGCGTAGGATAATTGTGGGCTTGAATTATTTTAGAGAATATAAAAGTTACTGGAAAAATTCACAGACCATTGAAACCAAAACCTGTTTTGTTGACTTTGTTTAAAATTAATATTTTATTTAGAAAATGAAGTGGGGAAAAAATAATTTGAGGGGGAAAAAAAAAAAAGGTTAGCCTATTTTGGGAAAAAATCCCTTCAGGATTCTGGAAAAGTAGAAAAGTTCCTTGCTGTGAATGCTTAGGAATTTGGACAGAAGAGCAGCAGGAGAGGACCTGAAGGAGAGGGAAGGAGATGTGAGGGCCAAGAATCATAGAATCATAGAATCATAGAATTGGCTGGGTTGGAAGGGACCTCAGAGATCATCAGGTCCAACCCTTGACCACTACCACTGCAGTTACCAGACCATGGCACTGAGTGCCACATCCAGTCTCTTTTTAAATATCTCCAGGGACGGAGAATCCACTACTTCCCTGGGCAGCCCATTCCAATGTCTGATCACCCTCCCCGTAAAGAAATTCTTTCTAATATCCAACCTAAACTTCCCCTGGCACAACTTAAGTCCATGCCCTCTTGCCTTGTTGAAAGTTGCCTGGGAAAAGAGCCCAAACCCCCCTGGCTCCAGCCTCCTGTCAGGGAGTTGTAGAGAGCAATGAGGTCTCCCCTGAGCCTCCTCTTCTCCAGACTGAACACCCCCAGCTCCCTCAGCCTCTCCTCACAGGACTTGTGCTGGAGTCCCTTCACCAGCCTGGTTGCCCTCCTTTGGACCTGCTCCAGAACCTCAATCTCCTTCCTGAACTGAGGGGCCCAGAACTGGAGAAGACACAGAGCTGGTAGCCACGGTACTGCCAAGCCAAGAAGTGGCAGAGGCAGCAAGAGGGGACAAGGAGGCAGCAGGGATATTGTGGACACGGCCCTGGGTGTCTGCTCTTCAGCAGCATGGGCTTGCCAGAGTTGCTGTCCTGGAGACTGTGGGCACACATCTGGCCTGTGACCTGGGTGAGGAGGAGGGGACACCTCCAGACTGCTATGCCTGGCCCTCCTGGTGAGCTGGGAGCATCAGCTTGGAAAAGGAACAACTGGATCTTCCTTCAACCTAAAAACAGTGACATAAATATTGTGCACACATTAATTATAACTGTTACAAGGCTAGAGTGTGGAAGAAAACCTAATTAATGTGAGGCATGTTCATTTGACTTCCCTGAAAGCTATGCTTTTTTATTAAAAGAATGTGACTTTTTCTTTCCCCAATCGCTTTTAAATGTTGCACTTGATCTAGTTGTCAGAAGGGCCTTTTCCTCCAGAAGACCCTCAGGCACAGGGTCAGATGGCTGTTCCTCATAAAGTATAGCATCAGTAATATAAGCATTAACACACATTACAGTACTTCACACACAACTTGAATACAAGAACACCTTAGAATTATTTTAATGTAATTCATACATAAGCTAACAACAGACCTCAGGAGAAACAAAAGATGAAGTAGAGATAATCACAATTAGATGCCCAGGCATCTCTTCTCAGAAGTACATGCAATCCTGCCTACTTTACATCTTATGTATTTGCAATTCTCAAAACATATGTGGCAGTGGGGATGTATACTTGGCCTCAAAAAAAACCAAAAACCAAACCAGCAAATAACAACATAGCCTAAAATTAGTGTTGGGAAGAGCACTATGTGTTTATTAAAAAGAAACCTGAAATACTAATCACAGGACTATCATGTTTATTCTGCTCCCGTTCAAGGTTCACAGCTTAATCCTGCACTAAAGAGGTTTGCTGTTAGGTTGAAGACTTACAGGTCAGTGGAAACTGTTGATCCTGAGAGGCCTGTCAAGAAAAATGAGTGAATTATGGGTTTTGGCCAAGTCATGTGCTTACCAGGCCAATTTTAGTAACCAAGGCAGCAAAAAATTCATTTCAGTGAACTCAAATTAAAATGTGTAGAAATGTACAGTCTGTGTTACAAGATTTTTAATGCTTCGCAGTATGACATAATGGCATATATTTTTATGTCCTGAGAATAATTCTGGTTTCAAAAGGTTGCTGACACTGATGTCACTTTATCCACTTACGCTACAATACATTCTGGCCCTGTGCTTTATTTATTGCTTTTTAATGATATTTGGGTGGTGTAATGGTAGTTACCTCACTGCATCAATGCAGAGAAGTAAAAAGCTGCAAGATGAAGGTTATTTCACACAAAGTCATCAGCAACCCTAGCCTTTCCTAGCTTACCTTTCCTTCTCCTACAACTAAATGCAAACCCAAACTACCACCTCTGCGTTCACATGCAAGATGATCACAAATCATATTTCTTTAAAACAGGTTTCTAATGTGATGCTAATGAAGACTCCAGTGTAGGACCATGTTTGAGAAGGAACTGGCACCAAGACCACAGTTGATGTATGTTCACATACATTCAGTGTTATCAATGGAAACCCTCTGTTCTCTTTAGCTCAAAAATTCATGTTGGCAGGATAATAAAAATCCCCCACTGCATTTCATGAATAGTTTACACTGCAAATTCCAGAGTCCTGGCTGCTTCAGCACATGGGTCCCAAAACACAGTAGTCCTGCTGCTTCCCATCTGTTGTTGGGCCCTCTAGACCACGCATCAACATGAAAGGTTCTTTACAACCCATGAAAAATGCCTTTCTTTTAAGACCCCTTTCCAAGTCTGGGTGAATGGGAGGAAGCTTGAGTGCAGATGCAAAGCTGTGATGCAGCCTTGCAGGTTGTTGTGCAGAAATTTGGTGGGTGCTTCACTTGGTGATGTGGTGGTTTGCAAGGCATGGGAGCTGCTCCTGTGCCTCCTAACTCTTGACCTTAAGGATTAATGCCATCTCTTTAAGTTGTAACATAAAAACCTATTAAACCCCAGCTCCTTACATTATCCAGCAGATCAAGGTTACCTACAGACACATTAACCTGATGAATAACAAATTCGTATTTTACTATTTTTTCCACCCATTTGCATCTATCCCTTCTACTTTGGGGTGGCCACTGCAGGTTTCAGAGCATACCAGACTCAGTGGACAGGTATCTTGAGACATGACTTCATCTGCTGCCTAACCCAACCCAAAGAGAGGTTTTTATTCAAGTTCTGTGTCTGAGCAATTGCAGAACAAATATGAGCTTGGCTTGTATCCTGTGGCTTTGGTTGCTTTATTGTATAATTGGCTTATACGGATTGATGTGCAACTGGCATGTGAGCCTTAGCTAATGAATAAAGGTGCATATCAATGGGTATAGCAATGATTTACCCTTCCAGAGTTGCACTGAAAGGCTAGCAATCAGAGCAGGCTGATTACTGAAAGCTCCTGCTTTTACGCAGGACCTAGAGTACTATGAAGTGGGGCAGTAAAATAGATGCCATGATAGGGAATAATTGTGTCAAGCTGCTACATTAATACCTGAATGTCATCATGGAAGCATTTCCATTCCACAAATGGTTTTCTATCTGGCCTATATACTTATCAATGTGGAGCAGGTATAATTTTGTCTCCTAGTTGTTGCTGTTGTCAAGTGGGAATCATTACCGACAGGAGCTTTTTGGCTCAAATGCCACTCAGCTCCTCACAGAAAGCATTGTAAATATACAGGTCCAAGGCTGTGGCATTGCATCAGCCATGGTGTGCATACTCATATTGACCATTAAGGTTGCAGTGTTCATTTCTGAATGGTAGCAGAGTTATTGGAGTAAAAACTGATATTCTCACAATACCCTAGAAAATTTCACAGGTTAGTGCTAAATATAAAACAGAAAAAAAAAACCCCCACAGCTTAGTGGAATAATTGTGGTGCGTTATAAAGTCACTGGTGTCTTAGCTTCCCTGCACGATGGGTGATAGGGATGGTGATATCCAAAAACCTCTGAGAACTTTGGGTTTGCTTGGTTTCAAAGTTAAAGTTTTCTTTCAGCATAATCACCTTACTTTTTGTTTTCTGTACTTACATAGAGCAAGGAATATTTTCCCAGGCATAAAAAAAAATTCATTTTCCTTTTTTTTAAGCCCAATTTATTGTTCGTTCATTTTTTTTGCATAGCTGCTAGCATTAGTCATTTGTTCTCAGCAGTGCTCAAGTCCTGTCTGTGCCTCAGGATTTCTGAGGATAGCTGACAGCCAAAAGCAGGCTATATGTCAGATACGTCATTCTGGGCAGAATATTGCCCCAATCTTCAGGTTGGCTACTCCTGATCTTGAATGTTAGACCCAGTTTTTCTGTAAGAATGAATCAAATGTTGCTCTGGTGCTTCATCAAGCTCCTCTACTAGATGTTTTGTTATCCTTCATTCCTTCATAGCACTTTGTAGCTCTCCAGCCAGTTTTCAATCCATGTGACAATGTTAATTTCCAGGCAGGTTTTGATTATTATTCTTTGGTGTGAGATACCCTATCATTCACTTTAGTAAAATCCCAGAATATTTCCTTTGCGTCATTGCCTTTGTCCAGTAATAGTAAAACTCCATCATAAAATGTAATCAAGACTGTCTGGCAAGATCTTTTATTTAGAAACACATGTGTCTTATTGCACATAATTCCATTGCCCTCTTGATTTTTCATGATTGTATTTTCAGTCTTAATGTTACATGAATGTGGTAGGGAGGGACACATTTGTTTCATACCTGCCCAATCATTTCTTATGCATATACACATTTCCTTTTAATGCAGAGCACTGCATTGCATTATCTGTCTTGCACATCATATGCAAGAGAGATGTGTTATTTTTCCATATGGTTTAGGCTGTTTGTTTATTTTATCATTAATTCTCCGTGAGAAGGTCATCCTTATCCCCAGATGTTCATTACTTTAGGAAAAAAAAAATTCCTTCATAACTTGCATTGCAGATCTAATACTTGTAAAATGCACAAGCAATGCCAAGGAGGTAATGGTTTCAAGAGCTTTCTCTGTGCAGAGCTGTGGTTTACCACCATGCCATGGCTTACCAAAATTTAGCAGAGAGCCTTAGCTTTTAATCAGTAAACCAAGTCTTGGCCAATCTGAAAACACAGTCCTTGGCTGGGGGGAAGATTTGGGAGTGATTTGCTGCACTGGTTTCTTTCAGCTTTTCTAATTACTGCTATTATTTATTTTATTATTGCAGATTGCCAGCAAAGAGAAAAACATTGGAAAACACTAGTCAAAATGTTTGGATTATATTTTCAGTCTTAATATCTTTATATCTCTCTGATTTTTTTAAGGTATATGTACATTTCTGAAAATGCACTGTGCATATGCATGAAGGTTTCTGAAATTTAAATATATTATCTCCACCCTAAAAATTTTCCCTCTGCAGAGTTTTTGATCATTTGGGGTATACTCAGCTACTCCTGCATAGTTTACTACTGACTGCAAGCAAAGCAGGCTTGCAAACAAATTCATATATACATAATAGAGAACTGACAGGGACAAGTAAGTAAATTATATTTTCATATATCGATGAAAGTAGAGAGGTGTATGTGTATACACGTTTTGTCCTTGAAAATTCTACTGTTTGATTGCGGAGATGAAAGATGTATATTCAGCATACAACATAAAAATGAACTGCTTGTTTGGAAGGGGTTAGCTCATATTTGGCTCATATTTCTGATATGTCTGAAGTTGAATTTCTTCAAATAGAGTCTCTATTTTTGTCTTGATAACATGAAAACACTGGTGAGACTAGCTGGAGAGATTTATTTTACTAGCTGAAAGCTGAGTAGGCATCTCTGAGCAGCTGGTGGTAAGGACAGGAGATAGGTTAAATTAAATAACCATAATGAACATGGTTTGACTTAAGAAGAAAGAATTTGTTTTAATGACATCAGATTCCACTTCTGACTTTTTTTTTCTCAGCAGAGACAAGCTGTAACTACTTTACATTGAGCAAGATATAAATCTTTTGATGGGGTATTATAATAACCAAGATATCAGAGACAACATTACTTGATTTAGCATTTGTGGCACCCACTTGACAAGGAGAAGTGAGAACCACATCCATACAACACCTCAACAGTAATCATACCAAACATCAGACAGAAACAATTTCTTTTCCTCATTGTGGGTAAGGACAGCAGCTTCCTACAATTCATCCCTTTTTGTATTTGGCCCAAAAATACTTCAAGTGAGTTTGCTGTAACTGCAGGGAAGCTGAATTTCACACCAGTCACCATCTCATGTGCCCAGACAGGCAGACTTTGGGCTTGGCTGCAACATGATGTGAGTAACCTGTGAGGGGATTGCAATTTCTCAATATCTTGGGAGTGGGGGATTTGGATCCTGTCTATAAATTAAGATATCATGGGAGAAACTGCTGAGTCAGACACTAAATGATCTCAAAGCTGTTTTCTGTTCTGAAATCATAACACTCAGATAAGTGAGTTCAGCTCACAATGCTACAGTCAGAAACAAAATGGGAAACAGTGACACAAAGCTGAAAATTAAAGAATTATGTCCAGGGAAGGGAATGTAATTGGGGAGAATCAGGCTGAAGTCTGAGGCAAATTTAACTCGCAAAACCCGTTATTGGGGTTACAAAAACCCAGCCCAAGCAGGACAAGGTTTAAAATGCTTTGAATTCTGAAGACCTCTTTAGTTACAAAACCTGCTGAAATAGAGTTTAATTCATAAAATTCAACTGCATAGGTAAAAGCTGAAAAAATCTTTGCATCATCTAATGTCTTATCTTGGCTAATCTTCAGAAAGAACCAAAATATTAAGTATTCTGGTGAAGTATCACAAAAGTGCTGCGATAGATGTTGTTTGCACCCTTCCAGTCACCATCCCCAGAGACCTACAGGAATGGCCAGGCAGGGGGTGCTGTGAATCAGCCCCTTCCCATCTCAGTACTGGCTGTTGGGGTAAATATCTCACAAGTTAACAAATAAGAACTAATTTCTATATAACAGGTACTCTAGAAAAATTGCTATTATTAGACAAGTTTGGGTGTCAAATAAAAATGTAAATATAAGCTTTCTGCTGCCTAAACTGGTGCTGGAGACAGTGCTTATTGCTGACTGTCTAGCTTCTTATAGAACAGACAAGAATTTTTAGCAATGGGGCATAATATTTGCAAGGGCAATTCAATCCTATAGGTTGAAGCTGTGAATGAAAGACATGGGATTAACATGCAAATACAGAAAAGAAAATAGACAGTATTTGTGTGCAGATTGAAAAAAATTGTATTTTCCTGTTACTTATGGTTGTCACCCAGGGGCAAGCTGGCTGCAAATGACGTCTCTGCCTATGCTTGTAGTGAGCTTCCTACTTCTCACCATGAGAAAAGATGCAACCTCTTGCTCTGACCTTTCTGAGTGTGACTCCTCCATAGCACGGCATGTTCACGCATTTCTCATCTCACCTCTTTTCATCTATCAAAACTCAGAATCATCCTACACCCACTCAACCTTTCTGGATCTTTACAGTGGCAGATCAACAACTCTTTACTTTGATCACCATAAAACACTAACAGTATGGTAACAGGAAAATCTCCTCTAGGGTAAACCAAAGGTGCTCTGATCTCTTCTGCATGCCCAGCAGGGATTGCTTGTGTGCATTTCTGGCTCTGCAGGCTTCCTCAGCCCTGCCACACATGCACATCTCTGTGCACAGACACCTGCCTGGAGGGTTTCATCCCCTTCCTGCCCATTCCCCCTGCCAGTCTCCTCCTGCAGTTTTCAGCTGAGGGCTCTGGCTGACCACGAGGGTGACAGGGACCTACTCTGCAAGCTCCTAACCCACTCTCCCAGCAGGCCCCCACGTGTTCCTCCCACTCAATGGCACCATGGGCAGCAAAAGCAGAAGCCAAACAGGTGGTCCCCACTTCCATCTGGGAAAAGAGCCTGCATCCCACTCTCTTGCAGCCCACAGAGACCTGAGATGCCTTCAGTCGTAAACTCCAAATGGCATGACCTTCATAAACCCACAGAACCTTCTCTGCAGGTTTGGGATTAGCACATGAGCTGGTGCAGGCAGGAAAGCAATCTGACTGGCAAATATCTGCTGCAGTCCCCAAGTGAAGGTCAACATCTTAAAGATCAAACCACCCAAACTGTGGTTTGCAAGCTGGACTCACGGCCTGGGTAGACACTATTAATTACTGCATCATCTATGACTAGAGAGGATCCCTGACAGTAATGACAGTGACCTCTGTTTTGAAATGGGGCAATCACTGCTCATTGTTGTGCTGTGGTTATAGCAACTTCAGTGAAGCAGCGGGTCCACATCACGTTTAATTTCAGTCTTGCTGTCCAGAGCTCAGCTTTGCACAGCCTGTCCAGACAGCTGGTTTGCATGAAGACCCTGTCAGCTGGGAGCACATCAAAATCCCTCAAATGCCTGTCCCTGAGCTCCAAGGAGCTCTGAGAGGAGACCTCCACCTCTCAATGTACCTCTGCTGGTGATGGCAGCAGAGAACCAGGCACTGATTCCCAGATCTACTGATGTCAGCTCACTGCTGGCATGTGATTTCGTGGCTTGGCCTCTGAATTCAGGGTTTATCTGGAGAATTATTGGAAATTATGTGGAGAGGATGGAAGCTCTCAACTACTGAACGTTAAGACATTTGCAAAAGGAGGCCAGATGAGGCAAACTGATTTTTCTTGTCTCCACTAGCATCCATCCCTGCGTTGGTGTTTTGAGCAGATGAACATTTCCTCTCTAAGTAAGAAATCATATGTTGATCTGGCTAACAAATTGCCAGAGTCATTCTGTGAAGTGCCTCAGACACTAAGTCTGATATCAATTCCCTTTTCTCATGCTAAATCCTGCTTTTTTGACAACTGTAGTTAATCACTCCTACTTTTCATGCTGTGTGTTGTGACATGTACCACACCTCAAGAGCATAACAAGGTTGCTCCTCACCACTTCCAGTCCCTTGGACCTCTCTAGAGGCTAGCAGAGCACTGGCACTTCTACATTTCTAAAAATGTACCCCATATATCCTGATGAAGCCATCTGCTGATTCAGAAGGCCATCACTTACTGCACTCAGCTACTTCTTCATCTAAAAGGCACAGCTTGTCTGTTGTGCAATCTGACCATCTGATCTTCTAATGCCAAATAAGAGATATTTGATAACTCCTCAGCATGCAGAGAACAATCAACTCTATTATGGGGTAAGGACTTTACAGCAATTAGGTACAGTCATCATCTATTCTTAAAATGAAACAGCAACATGTAACCTCACTGAAAATACGCAAAATTATCACTTCCCTGCTAGCATATGTACTCCTAGCAGCCTTTAGAATCAGGGCTACAGTTATAAAAAAGGTAGACAGTATGGCTTCACTCTTGAACTGTGATGCTGGAAATCAGTTAGTGATAAAAAATCAGGGCAGCTACTTGCATGTTGGATTACACATGAGTGTGTAAAATCAGGCACCTGGTTTGAAACTGTTTGTCCCAGTTACTTCCAGATAGAGCTATATTGTCTGCTATTTCCTTACAGATCAAGTTCTTGATACTTTGCCTCTTAAACTAGTTTTCAGTGTTGCATTTCCAGTTTGTTCTGCCAGTTTGGGCTGGCTCCCTGCAGTACTGGAGCTTCAGTCCCCATGGTGGAGGGCCACCAACAGTGTCACCAGAGATCCCACACTGTGTCCTGTGGGGTTTGTGTCCCCAGCCAGATCCATTCCCAAGGGCATGAGCTTCAGTGTGCCCACCATGTGGTTCAGCCAGCCCTCATGGTATTTCCCTGACAGCCTTCTCATGCTTTCTCCCTGGTACTTTTCCACTTGCTTGCTGATATATCTAACGTTATTTTTGAGGTCTGCTAAATATACAGCCAGCCATAGGCTTCAGTAATCAAACCACAGAACCCAAACAAAAGAAAACTCATTCCTCATTTCCCTGACCAGACCCAAACAACATCTACAGCACTTCCTCAATTTAAATATGAGATTTTCCTACCAGCCCCTTCAAATAACAAAAAAAACCAAGTCCAACCACTCTGCCAAATGCTGATCAAGCTGTGATGCATGCTGCACATGTCTCTGCACCATGTGCCCCCACCACCCCTCTTGAGTCCCTAGGCCCAGAAGACCAGCCCCTTGCTTCTTTGTTTAACCACGGAGTTGCTGCTAAAATATTTAACTGCTCAGTGTTGTTTTTAGAGCTGTGCTCTGGTTTCACTGTCTATATGAGGGCAGAGCTATTTCTGGTGGGTTCTACAGCATGATGGCATTGTTTTGACAGTTTCCATGCAATTGGCACCCATTGCCTTGGTGCACCTCTGGCCCTGAGCACTGTCTACTGGACACCTCTTGTCATTGGGTTCAAAAGAATAAACCTACTGCATCCTTTGGTTACCTTAGTAGAGTAAATTTCCTTGATTTTAGGTGGCATGTATTTTTAAAAATGTGATATTCTGCAAAGAGATTTGCTACAATCAATATGGAAAGCCTTGGACGAGCAATATCAGCCAACATCTTATGAAAGTGAAGTGGTTCTAAATGATCTCTGTGCATGAATTCACTTTTACAAACAGCTCTTAGACGTCTGTGGAAATGCACTCCTTTTGCACAATTTCCTTTTTTCTGCGGCCCTTGGGATAAGACAGAGCAGAGAACCATAGCCTGTTTCTATTCCAGGGTGGCCTGCAAGAAATAACTGTGAGGTCCAATGACAAAACAGCAGCCTTTGGAAACAGAGAGTAGATGTGTTCCCCCCCAGCAGTGCCACTCTTTTTCTCTGCACTTTCTCTAGACACTCAGCCTCACAGAAGCTGCTGGCTTGAATCCTCCTCTGTGCAAAACCTCTTTCCTCTCTTTCTTCACCTTCACACGTAGCTTCCCCCTTCCTGTTTCTTTGCATCCTGAGATGCTTTTGCACCAGGGGACCTGTCAGGACAAACCTGTCCTGCATTACTCTCCCATCAGGAGATGGGATAATGGCTCAGCATCTCTGGCTGTCTCAGAAAGCCTCCCCCTCTTTGCCCGTCCCCCTCATCCTTGGAAAGCATTTGCATCCTGCCCAGCTGTGAGGGTCCTTCAGCCATATTCCACCATATGGCACCACATCCCTACACTTCATTGCATGGAAAATATCAAGATAATCAGACCTGCCTTGCTGTGATTCATGTAACCATCTGTCCGGGCTTCCCACTATTAGAGTGCTGTAATATCCAGCTTGCTAGCCAGAATATAAGCAGGCTTTTACTGTCCAAATTTCTTAAACTAAACAAACATAAAAGGCCAAATTCTGCTCTGGGCTCCATTTGCACAAATCCCATTTGTGACATTAAATGGAGCTGTTTGAATCGGTCTGAGCTGATTCAAAGTTTGGCCCAGGGGTTTCTGATTTATGGTGTCCATCTGGCTGCTCTTACTGAAGGGGAGCCTGGCCTGAGCACAATTATTAAACAACACCAGTAGATACAAAACTCAGTTACAGCCACAGCCATGTTTGGTACCAGGGCTGAGGGGACAGCTCTGTCCCCCTTGTGTCACTCTTACATGCCTCTTGATATTTCAGACACTGTATATGCCTGGTCCAGTAGGACCCTGCCTTAAATAAACCCTCCAAAATGGAGATCATAAACTTTTAAAGGAAGTTTGGCTATGGACAATTTATCTGCTACTGGTACGGCTTCTGTAAAGCTTTCTGCACTGCAGGCTAACACACGTGTCTTCAGCTATGGGGAAAAAATGGGAGGTAAACAGGTTGGCTCCCTGCTCTGATTAATAATTAATTTATTGGTTGCAGTTAGCAGGACCTTGGGCAGATCTCGTCTCCAGCAATGTACACTGCATCACCACTGCTCCTGAAATCCCTGCCCCCAGGAACCAGAACTGTGATGGGGGACCAGTTCCCACAATGTAGCTCTGCCAGCATCTCAGTCATCTTCTCCAGAGAGCTCTGTAGGGTCTCTGTAGGGTTAATCCCCTGGCCCCATGTGGGAAGTAACTCACAGAGACTATCCCAAACTTGCAGATTGCTTATGGGAGATGTGAACAGAGATGGAGGTAGCAACACCCTTTGAATACCTAGAAGTCTATTGTAAAGAAATGGAGCACCTTCCCACTGTGAATGAAAAGCAGTGATAGGCACACCTGATCCAGGGAAGGGCAATGAGACCCTTTCCAGTGAATTCAGGAGACTGTAAAATCAAGATTTTTAAATATTGCAGCACACAGCCCTTAAAAACATCATGTGGTGCATCCTGTTCTTACCAGGCTCTGTCCACTTCACACCACTGGCCAAGTGAGAGCCCAACAGAAATCAGTCCAATTTATGGTGAAAATGTGTTAGTACTGAAAAAGGGAATTTTTTGAAACTAAAATCCATGCATTTTCTTTATTTGGAAAAAATATTACTCCTGTAATTCTTTATAGTCTTTGTGGCATGCCCAATATTAGTAATATTTTAAGACCACAGTTCTTGCAACCTAGTGAATACGAGAAAATCTCATCTTTTAAGTATCAAAAAAGATTCTTCTTGTCAACTTTTCAGAAAAAAAAAAAAATAAATCCTTACTCTGAAACAATGGAGCCTGCAGTGTACAGTTCCCAAAATCAGCCAAAAGGCAAATGAAAGTAATACGAACCTGTTAATTTTAAAATCTCAAGATTTCTGAATGTCAGGAATTGGTGACACAAAATTTGCATACAGACAATTACATGAGCCTTCTAATCAGTCAGCATGATAGAAAGTCTTATGGATGCTGCCCACAGGATTTGTTATTTTTATAATTCTTTGATGGTTTATTTTTTAAATTATTCTCTCCCATTACAGTTTGATGTTACTTAGCAGATGGCTGAAAAAAGAAAATGTACTAAAAGCCAGAAGAAGCAGGGAAAAAAGGCCAATTTTTCTGAACTAAATTTCCAAAAGCAATGCTGTCTCAGACACATTAGGCCTCCTAGTTGTTTCATGCAGAAGCTGATCTGAAAGTGGTGTCAGGAAAGGTAATAATGAAGTAAGATGACTGTGGAGTACCTATATTTTCACCTTTTTGCCTGTGTTGGTTTTGTTTTGTTTTTTTTTTCAAGCCAAGAAGTTTTCAGAACTCCTCAAAGAGTATGTTTCAAGGTATGTTTGAAGTGACCAATAACCAATAACAGATTTTTCAAAGATTCTTACAAAGAAGGGGAGTTGGAGCTGTGAAGGGTCACTCTGTAGGGTCTTTCCTCAAGGGGACTGGCAGTAAAAAAAAGGAGTCAAATAATAAAGGTAACTTGCTTAAAATTTTCGCTGTTAATGACATTGCCTTCTCCCTGCCCCTAAGCCATTTTTAAATCCCTTTCAGCATTTTTCTGCCTATTCTATGCCATGCTTTCTGACCTTGCCTCTCATGCAGTGTGGTATAAAGTGCCCCCTGACAGCTGGATGAACCAATGCCTACTCTTTCTCCCTCATCTACTAATCCAGAAAGCAAATTCATCAGGTATGACCTACATTGCTTGTTGGAGAGCACTGGTAATTCACACGACAGCTTCTTAAAAGGCTGAAGGACACAAGCATACAGCCCAAAGGCTTTACTAAAGGCAGCCAAATTCTGCAGTCCTCACCCATGACCTGGTTCTGCTCTCCAGCATGAAGTAAGAAGAAAATTAAAGTGTGAAATGCAAGTTTTTTCTGGCACAGATGGGAAGAGATTCAGCTCTGCCATTTACAATGCAATAGTATATTTGCTTTTAACATTCTCACACCTGGGGAACCTCACCTCTTCCTTATCTGAAAAAGCCTCAGGCCGCACAGCTGCTGGGGCAGGGTGCTGCAGCCAGAGCTGAGACAACTTTGTCCCTCTAACTAAACCAGGAGATGTGAAAGCAGGCTTGAAGACATCCAGACCATCCCTAATTTCTCTGACCTTGTTTAAAAAAAATCTTTAATTATCTTCATAATTAGAAAGGTTTAAAATTAAATGTCTCTGGCTGCAAATTTAGCTGATTACCTCTTGTGTGCCAGACTGGTCCCCAGGGAGGTAATATAGCAAAGGATAAGAGGAGCTCTGAGTGCTCATTGCTATTTTATAGGGATTTTGGGTCAAAATCCAGGCCAAAGTAAGGATTTCATTCTTGCCTTACTAGTGAAACTGTTATTGGCACAGTCATGTTTTGTGGAGGATGAGGACAGGTGGGAAAATGAATGAGCATCTCAGAGCATGAGGGTGAACACTCCTGATGCACTCATCTTTCTCCCACAGGCTCAGGAGAGGAGTTTACTTCTCAGATCTGCCCTGGGCATGTCCCTTGTTTATTCTGTGCTCATCATTATTCAATCTGATGTCACTTTTGAGAAAGAAAAATTGTGAGTTTCATAAAGAGAAAGTCAATGTTTTATCCTTTTTCCCTCCAAAAGAGAGGATGAGCAAAGTGCTGACTTGTCAAAACATTTCCATTTTTGACAGATACAAGTTCTCAGAGAACAAATTTGTTTCTCTGATTTTTCTGACCATGTTTACTCTCATCCCTGTTCCTTGCTTCCAAGGTGCAGATTCAGGCCTCTCACTAAAGTTTGCCTCTCTAACCTCAAAGCAGTTAGGAACTCTTTTCTCTACTTTCTGCCAAGTTTTTTTGCTGCCCTTTAACACTTAAACACCAAAAAACTTTCATCCATATGCAAGAGTATTTCCTGGTCTCTGACTTCAGAAAAGTTTGACCAGAAACTGGTAGTTTTACAAAGATCTGTTAATGGAAACATTAAATAACATATCAGATGGAGCAGTTTTCAAGCTCCTATGAGACACAAACATGATGTAATATCTCCTTGGAAACACTGCAGTGTGGGTCTTGGCAGTATGTGTCTGTGATACTACAGGTTGTATAGTGTGGGACTACTACAGCTGCTGTCCACTGCAGCCCTGCATCTAGGATCTTTCAAGCCTTTCTATACCCTGCCTGCTAAAGGCACCAGAATCTGCAAAGCTAAAAGTTTACATTCAGTTTTGGTACCAGCTGTACAAAAAGGATGCAGACAGGCTGGAGAGGGTCCAGAGAAGGGCCATAAGGATGATTGGAGGCCTCGAGCACCTGCCATATGAGAAAACTGGGTTTGTTCAGCCTTGAGAAGGTTTAGGGGAGACCTTATTGCGATGTTCCAGTATTTAAATGGCAGCTACAAAGAATATAGAGACTCCTTATATACAAGGAGTCACAGGGACAAGACAAGGGGTGATGGGGACAAATTACTCCTGGTGAGATTCTGATTGAAGACAAGAGGACAATTTTTCACAGTCAGACATTGAAATGGTCTCCCAGGGGAAGTGTTGGATTCCCCCACTTTGGGAAGTTTTAAGCCTTAGCTTGACAGGGTAATGAGACATATAATATAAACAATAATATTAGATGAGTTGGACCAGATGATCCTTGAGGTCCCTTCCAACCTGACATTCTATGATTCTATGATCTGTTTCCTTTAATTTAGACTCAAGTAACAGGGGCACAGAAGACACTTAGACCCAAAATCTGGATGTTTTCAGTAGGGTTTCAGTACATTGTTCTGGGTTCATGTGGTACTGCTGTTTCTGGTAGCTGGGAAGGAGGCTTATGCAAGTAGGTTTTGCCTGGCTCTTCCTGCTCCAAGATGCCTGGCCCTGCTTCAGGCCATTTTGTTTAAAAAAAGATGTTGCCTCTGAGATTAACAAATTCAAGAACGGAAAACACCCAGTAGTTAAGGGCAGGGCAGAGGAGGAGAGGAGGTAAGAGAAAGCAATGCTTGGAGAGAGAGAGCAACATCAGAAGAATGGAAAATAGCAGAGGAAAGAAATTCTGGAGCAGACAGACCAAGGTGGATGAGGAAGGAAAGGGAGAAGGTGCCTGACCAGGGACTTTTCTCTACATTCCATGGTGGGATGGCAGCCTGTGCCCCACACCCCATGGAGAACCATGATGAAGCAGACCCTGGAAGACCACACCAGAGCAGGTGTTGTGGACATGCCACCCGTGAGAGATACTGTTGGAGCAGTTCTGGACCTGAAACCTGTGGAAGATCATGGAGCAGATGGTGTGGACTGGCAGCCGTGGAGGGAACTGTCCCTGAAGCAGTCCATGGTTCTGTGGTCCACCCATGCTGGGGCAGTTTGGTCCTGAGGGATTGTGCCTTGCAGGAGGGACTCATGTTGGAAGGGTTCATGAAGGACTCTCCTGTGGGAGGGACCCCATGTTGGAATAGGGAACGACTCTGAGGAATCCTTCTCACTGAAGAGGAAGGAGTGGCAGAGAACATCCTGTGACATCCAGACTCCCTGTCCCCTGTGCTGCTAAGGGTAAGAAGGTAGAGATATCAGGAACAAAGTACTTTGGGCTCAGGATGAAAGGAAGGGTGGGGGAAAAGTATTCAAGCTCTGGTTTGTGCTTTCTCTTTGCTCTGTTTGGATTTGATTAATAATAAATTAAATTGATTTTTTTCTCCAAGTTGAGTCTGTTTTGCCCATGACTGCAATTGGTGAGTGAGATCCACATAGCCCTTGACTTTAGCCCCAAGGTTCTAGCTGGATTTCCTCCTTGCCATCCCAAAATGGGGGAGGGGATGTGAGGGGCCACGTGGTCCTTTGTTGTCGGCCAGGCTCAAACCACAACGCACATCCTGGTGCATTTCTCTAGACATCTACAGGGACAGCCATGCACTGAAAGCTGAGAATATCTTTTGATGGATCATGACCCACATTTAATATTTACCTTGAATATACTGGCTTTCCTAGTACCAGAGGTACCTGGGGAAAAAAACTGTGTTTAGACACCAAGGAAAAACTTTAGTTTCTGATTGCTCTGGCTCGAATAACCCACTTTCATGTTATTTCCTTTGTAATTTTGGATACCACAATAGATGCATTGTACTCAGCAAAATGAAATAATCTAAGAGGACTGGGTCAACCCAGACTGCATAAAGAGATTGTATTTAGAGTGGATGAAGCAGTACACAACATGAGATGCTGGTAACCTGAAAGATAATGTACCTCATTACCTTTCAGGAAAAAAAAAACAAAACACCAAAGAGACCAAAAAAAGAAAAAGGGGGGAAAAAAAAAAGAGTTGGTTTTTTTTTTTTCTCCTCCTTCCAAGTAATCACTTTCAGGGAAATCTCAGGAATAAATACCTGATCTGAAATTTCCCTTCTTCCCCCTCTCCCATCTGCAGCAAGTAAGGGTTTCTCAGTAAACTTCCTCTGCCCAGCTTGCTCCTCTGTATGGCTCCAGCCCAGAAATTCCTGGAGCAGGTGTAACTCCATGAAGATAATGAAGCTGAGCAAATTAACTACTGGGTGTGCTCCCAGGACAGGGCTTTTTGGAAGCAGTAGAAAGCTTTCCTTGGGTCTTGGCAGTGGTAGAGCTGTGCTCCTTGGGATACAGCCCTTGCTGGGGGAAATCAGCTGTGGCTGGGCTGTCATTCACACAATGCTGGATGTGAAACTCACACCAAGGCTCTTGGAGCAGATTGCTCTCTGTGCAGCAAAACCACATTGGAGGAGCTCTGGTGGGGCCTGCAGAGGGAGGGGATGCCCTTGTTCAGCATCCCCACGCAGCCTGCACCTGCAATGCACCCTGCAGCCTGACAGCCAAAGTCCTACTTCAGTGCAGGTATGTGCGTGTTTGACCCTATGCACGGTGAATAATTCCCTTGGCTTTGTATGCATGGGACTAATTTGGATGCAATTCTTTGTAGGAAAGAGTCTTATGTGTCATTATGATTAATGTAAACACATGCTCAGCATCAACATAAAGCTGTTCCAGCCACAACCACTGAAGTGCAGCCATTCTGCCCAGATTCCTTGCTAGAGTATTTCAGTGCAATTTTAAAACGAAATTATTCTGCATGGAGGCAGCTAAAACCAGAAAGCATGTGGAAGGTCACTATGTATCACGTTTTTCCTGTTTGTTTGCCCTGGGAATACTTAAGTACATGTGCTACTGGGTTGCACAGGTGACAGCAAGGACACAGCGATGTGTGTGACAGTATCTTTCTGGTCCATGCAACATGGAGAGTTTATTTATTTATATATTATTAATGGGAGTTTTGTTCTTAAAGTACCAGGATAAAGGCACTGAAGAATGATGGCTTCTGTCCCTGCAGGGCAGAACACAGCTCATTAAAAAGGGAAAATATAAGACCTTGGTTTTATTTGTATCCTAACTAAGACCTGTATTTAGGGGTGAATTGCATCCACCCAGCACAGCAGTGCAAACTTCCCCAACCGTAGCATCTTCTAGAGCAGCTCAACCCTGACCTGGAGAATACTACCTCTGGGGCTCAGAAACTAGATGGTATTCTGGTTTCCAGCCTGCTTTTACTGTAGTGAAATATTTCCAATAAAAATAAGAGCTGTTCAATGTATGGCTCCAGCATTTGCCAAATGACAGCAGCACTGGGACTACACAGTTTAGAAAATCCCTTGTTCACCCTTATGTGATGTGTGAGATCATGGAAAGACAGAGCAATTTGCCTTCTGCCTGCCAAACACCCAATCACCGTGTAAAAACTTTACAGCATTCCTTGGTGGATATATATTAGCACCATTTAACTACTTGCAGATATTTTTCTGAGGACGTAAATTAGAAGTATGAAAAAACAAGAGATAAACAGGGCAGCCCTTGTAGAACAAGGAAGCCACAAAATGAGGGAAAGTGAACCTTGGGAACCTATCCTCCATCTCAAATGAATGTAGGCCTGGCCTTTTAGATAAGCCCATGCTTGCTTATTATCTACTGCTGCCACAGCATGTGTGTTTTTAGGGGCAGTAATGGGAGAGAGCATTTCCCTGGGTAGCCCACACATCATTAGATAAGTTCTCAAGTGTCTTTTGCTGTTGTTAACAGTGTAAAAGAAGTGCAACAGGAACCATGGCCATGGCCACCTCCCTCTCCAGTCCCAAGAGGACTCGTTTGATAAGTATCACAGTAGAAGTCAGGGATGACCAGAACCTGTGGGGTGGCTTTGCAAGTCCCTGCACAGGAGGTGATGCTGGGGTGAGGAGATGTGACCACAGCTCTGGAAGGTGGCATCTTGAGGCCAGCATTGCTAGTGGTGGTGATGAGGAAGCAGAGCAGAGAAGTCCACCTACTCTAGGTGACCCTGCTCTGGCAGGGGGGTTGGACTTGATGATCTTTTGAGGTCCCTTCAACACCTAACGCTCTGTGATTCTGTGAAGTCCCAGTGAGCAGGATCAGGTGAAAAGATGTACACACAGCCCTGCACCATGGACTGGGAAAAGTGCCCACACAGTAATGAGTACAGAGACACAGCAATTAGCTTCTAAGCACTTTGGATTAGGACCATCTGCACCATGTGCTTACACAATGCCTGCTGCCATGGGCCCTCAGCCTGCCTGGCTGAAATGCTCCCGCAGGACAAACACCCAGAGCAAGGAGCTCACAATTTTCCTGTTTTCACTGCATGTCTTTTTGAAGTGAGGGAAATAATTATTTTTCAAAAGAACATTTTGTTATAACAACTCTGAGAATTTATGCTCAGAGTAGCTCAACCCTGAACTCAGTAACACTTTCCGGCCATGGAGTGCAGCAGAGACGTGAAGTTTTTTTGATGGAAAGGGAGAAGATAGGCTTGAGGCAATTCTGCAGAAAATTCAAGTACATTTTCAGGAAAAGACAAATGATTCATCACACTTCTGATAGTGGTTATAGACATAACTGTGAAAGCAGTAGCACAGAGGAAGCAATCACATTAATTATGAGGGTATGAGGGACCAGGATGACATCAGTTCTGAATATCAGAGAAGAGAATGTTTTTGGCACAGTATCTTCAGGGGACAGGCTGGAGTTTTGCATCTGTCAGGAAAGTAAGCTATCTGCTATCTGGAAAAATCTATTTGAGCATTCAACATATCAGGAATGAAACAGGAATGGTTTTGAAGCAGAATAATAAGACAGAGGCCTGACATGGTTTGTGATGTGTCTGGAGATATACATTATAAAGTTAACTAGGTTACAGAGGTAGGTTGCAGGGTTAGCAGTGCCACCTGTCATTGTACCATCCTAGGCAGGGGTTGTGTGAGATTTTCCTTTCACAAATCCAGCTGTTCTTTAGAAATCCAACATAAATTAAGCAAATTATGCAGTGATGGTAGATGATACACTTAAATATGCTTTAGGATCCATTATGGTTGGACTTTGTGATCTCAGAGGTCCTTTACAACCACGACTGTTCTGTGATTATAAACAGAAATACTGGTTATTACTGGTCTTATTGGATAAGTCTGTGGTTCCAAATGAAATCTTAAATAAAGCTCCTAGAGACCCCAGTGAAGACAGTGGTTAATGCTTTTTCCCACTGAGTTTGCAGAAGTCTCATTTCTGAGCACTGACCAGAAGTTGAGAAAGAAGGCTCTTATAATTTAATTCAGACTTGAGGATCTCACTGCACTCAGTTTCCCATGTCTTGAGAGATATTTTCAGTTTCTTGTGCAAATGATACAGAATCTGCAGTCCCATCTCTCAAATGAGACTCAAACCAGAACAACCAAGTGGGTGGAGGATGGCATGGAGGTCAGGACCCATGAAGGAGGCAGGGGGAAGAACTGGAGGTTCAGACTGAGCCCAGAAGAGCTCTCAAAGAGGACAGGATAACCCTCCCAGCTGATGAAAGCACCACAGGCAGATGGGCCATGCAGCAGCACAGTCCTTTCCTTCAGGTTCATCTGAGCTGTAATGAAATTTCCAGAGGGAGGTTGCAGTGACTTTGTGGGAGGAAATCTGCTCATGTATCTCCTGTCCCCTTCCACAGCGTGGTTATTTGCATAGTACACAGCTTGTTGGTGTACCTATTTTAGTCTTCAGTGTTTCCTAGTGCCTGTAGCAGAGACTCATGTAATTTTAAACACTGAAATATTGTGTTTAAACATCAAATATTGTTAAGAGTATCAATCTCTGCAGTCAGTGAATGCTGTTCAGTTCAGTGAGTTCAGTTCACCACCGAGCACACATCCTTAGCACAGCAGCCAAATCCCAGACTGAAAATCATATTTATGGATTCAAGAACTTGAACCAATTCAAAAACATAAGTAGAAAGAAACTATAACCAAAACCAGTACCCTGCAGAAGTTACAGAGAATTAAGCACATAACAGCTCCTCTCCGGGAGGGTTTTCAGAGAGCTGTTTTTTCACTCTAAGGGTGGTGAGACACCAAAACAAGTTGCAGTGTTCAAGAAGTGTTGGAAGTGTTCAAGACCAGGTTGGATGGGGCTTTGAGCAACCTGGTCTAGTGGGAATGTCTCTGCCCCTGCAGGGGGATTGGAACGAGATGATCTTTGAAATCCCTTCCAAGTCAAACCATTCTATGATTCCATGGTTCGCTGTAGGGGAGGTGCTCCCCAGCCATCAACACAAAGAGAAGATAAGGTGACAGTGCTACACAGGAGATCAAGACCTTCATGTGGTCGGCCATTGGGAAAAATGCTTTTTTTGTGGTGTGCAGGAGTTAAATTTTAAGTGCTGTTGTTCCTTAGACTCACCCTGGCCAGAAAGCACAATGTGAGTCTCCTCCTTGCATTAGCATCACAAACAATCTATGTGCACAGTCTCTCAGCTCACTTGGACCACCTTGCTGGAGCCTGTGACAGGGATGCCATGCTACATCTGGCCAAGGTTTCTTTCCAGGACTGATCTACATTCTGGAACATGAATTTTCTCAGGCAGATAGATATAGGGGGGTCAGGCAGATTTTGGTTACCCAAGCAACATCATGTGTTATGATTCCTAAACAACTGAGATGTTGGAAGGCTGCGGACACTTGAGGGAAATGGTTATGGAAAAAGGAAATAGTCTTCCAGCTATGCAGACACTCTGTGTGGCAAGATCTGCTTATTGAACTGCTTTCAACTCCTCATAATTTTCCGGATAGCCAACAGATTACCAGACATCAGATCAGATATTCTGTTCTCCCACTTTGCTTTATTAAATTCAGACACTTGCAAAAGAAGCAGCTGCCCAGGAGAAGTGCAAGTGGATGTCCTGGTGGCTGTGCCCTGCACTGCCCTGTGCAAGGTGCTCCTCAGGCGTGCCGTCTGCAGTCAGCCACTCACAGCTTACAGCTGTTTCATCTGGTTGAAGGAGCTGCTGAACACCAACAGAGATTCTAAGATAGGATGATAGGTCATCATCCTTCATCCAATGATGAAGGTCGTTGATGTGGCACCAATCAACATTGGTCAAGGGACATCAATGAGCAGCTCAGTTCACTGGACTCCAGTGATAACAGGTTGAAGATCTTCATCATCATATTTTGAAATTTCAGTTATGTTCACCTGGAAATGGATTTGATATGAGAAGTGCTATGTTTGGATCTCACATAACAACATGTTTTCCAGCCTCCTGTGCTGAACAGTGCCTCTGTGCAGATCAGTGCCTATAACCCCAATAACCTTCATTTAGCTTCACTGCTTCTGACCTGAATCAATTCCCCAGTCATTTCATTTAAGGTTTATAATTAATTATGTAGTATCTTATGTTAATCAAGCATTTGTTAACTGCCAAAACGCCCGCCTTGTGAAAGACTATGTTCCTATAGAACAAGGTGTCCTCACAAGGAGAAGCACAAGATGGAGCTGGTCAGGCAGAGTTGTTTTATGTCAGCTGGTGTTATGTACCTCATCTCTAGCAAAACCAATCAGAACTCTATTTTTCCTCTCTGCTTGCTCTAAACTGTTTGCAAAGGTCAGCTAGTACTCACAGGGCACTGCATTAATTGAAATCTGCTTAATATTTGAGATACTCTTATCAAAATATTTTCAATGAGGCACTGTGCTAGTCCACATACAACTCTGAAGTGAGTCCCAAAGTAGAAGTCACTGTGACAAGCCAGGTAAATCAAATCCATTGGTCTGACACATCTTCTGTTCATCAGCTGTGCAGTGATCTGTCTATTCTGACACTCAGGCTACTTTCCATGTACTCCGATAATTCAGAGGGAAATGCAGACCAAGAAAGCTAAGCAGCTTTGTGCAGACACAAAAGGAGTACAAGTCACAGGATATAAGAAAATGTGGAAAAAGCCACAGTACATTAAAACAACGTACAAATGTCATAATTGTCATAGAACATAAAAAAAAAGATCCAACCTACTTGGCCTCTGTCCTTGGATGGGTAAAGCATCCTTTGGCCTCAGCAGATCCCTCAGCTCTGAATATTCAACTGATTTGCAGTGTGGCAGCTGACAAGCTAAGCAGAGATGGTGAGCCACTTGGGGTAAAATGAATCATAACACTTATCTGCTGCAGCAGTCCCAAACACCCAGAGGCCATAAACAGTGTAATAAGAACAAGATAACAAAACCACATCTACAGTGGCATGACTGTAGCTGCACAGCCCTCAGCAGCCTCTACATATTACGTTGGCCCAAGGTGAAGGCAGTCTCAGACAACTGCTTTGGAGAGATGAAATTGGGCAAGAAAGAGGCCTTGCAGGCCCCCCTCTTCCCCTCACCACCAAACAAGTTGGGCAGCTGGGCATGAAGAGGTGCCACTTACCCAAAAGCAATCACCAAATGCAACCAGCAGGGAAAGGGCTATGTGTGTATCATAGAATCACAAAATGGTTTGGGTTGGAAAGGACCTTAAAGATCACCCAGTTTCAATCTCCCTGCATGGGCAGGGACGTTAAACATTTCCAGAGAGGGGTATCCACAACTTCACTAGGCAACCTGTGCCAGTGTCTCACTAACTTCACACTAAATAATTTCTGCCCAATGTCTAACCTAAATCTCCCTTCTTCCAGTCTAAAACCATTACCCTTTGACCTTTCACTACATACTCTTATAAAAAGTCCCTCCCCAGCTTTTCTGTAGGCTCCCTTCAGGTACTAGAAGGCTGCTATAAGGTTTCCCTGGAGCCTTCTCTTCTCTTCTCTTCTCCAGGCTGGACAACCCCAACTTTCTCAGCCTGTCTTCATATGACAGGTGCTTCAGCCCTCTGATCAACTTTTTGGCCCTTCTCTGGACTTGCTCCAAGATCTCCATCACTTTCTTATGTTAGGGAGCCCAGAACTGAACACTGTACATCAGGTGGGATCTCATGACAGCAGAGTAGAGGGGGAGAATCACCTCCCTCAACCTCCTGGCCATGTTTCTTTTGATGCAGCCCAGGACACAGTTCTGGGCTGCAAGTGCACATTGTTGGCTTGTGTTGAGCTTCACACCAACCAACACCCCCAAGCCTTTTTTCCTCAGGGCTGTTTCAATCCATGTTCTATCCAGCCTGTAATAGTGCTGGGGACTGTCCCGACCCATGTACAGGCCCTTACACTTGGCCTTACTGAACTTCATGAGGCTGGCATGGAACCACCTCTCAAACCTGTCAAGGTCCCTCTGGATGGCCTCCCTTCCCTCCTGAGTGCCAAACACACCACAGCTTGGTGTCATCATCAAACTTGCTGATGGTGCACACAGTTCCACTTTCCATGTCACTGACAAAGATGTTAAATAGCACCAGTTCCAGCACCAACTCCAGAGGAACAGATTGCTGATTTTAGCTGGTCCTCACAATCTTTTTGCTCCTCCAAACAGTTGGCCATTGACCGAGTATAAGAGGTGTCCCTTCAGAGTATTTCAGGTCTAAAGTCTGTTTGACAGGTTCATGTGCATTGAGGGCTTTGGAGGCCTTCTGCTTCACTGAAGAAATGAGGCTTTGCATATCAGTGGATGTGTAAAGTGCATACCTTGACACTTTGATAGCCTGAATTTCAAGATGGTGGATTGATTTAGTAAAATAATCTTAAAAACCTGTCCTCTTAAAAACCTAACTTGTCCCTATAGAATCTCAGGCTCAGCCCTTGTCTTTCACAGTTAATTAGGAATATTCCAGCAATCACCGAGCATGTTCGGAGGACTCTTCTGCATCATGAACCTTGATGTGATTGAAGAAAGCAGGAGCCACAGAAACTGAGAAAAAAGGATGAGACATAGGATGAATGGAAATATGAGGGGATGAAATTTGCAGAAACAACTATTAAAGGTATGCTCCAAGAAGGGAAACTCATCTGTCATGTACTGCAACTCTTTCAGCCACCATCAGTTCCTGGATGATTTGGCTTACAAGGTATATTTTTTCACTATGAAAACTTGAATAATTCTTCTCAGAACAAGGCTGAATAATGATGCTTTGAACCTATTTCCAGAACTGAGAACTGTGGCTCAGTAGCAGGTATGCTTATTCCTAAGGCTTTTCTGACAAAAAAATGTAACATTATCAGGGAATCAGTGTGTTATACCTAGGGTGCTTGTTGTGGTTTGAGATTCAGATAAATTATCACAATTTGAAGTGTGGCTGCTTCTTAGCTACCAAAATTACAGAGAATTGAATCTGCCTGTTCTAAAACACTCAAAGCAGCTGGCTCCAAAAGGCTTATGGCATTCCCCAAGTGTCTTCACCCAGCTCTGGTGCTAAGCAACATACTGATTTTAGAATAGCACAACCCAAGTGGGATTTGAAAATTAGCATAAAAGCTTAAATTCCTTTCAATTAATTTTTCTCAGTGATGAATTGGTCTCTAACAAAAGATATTAGTTTATAATTTGCTGCACCAAATGACAAGATTTCAAAATCTTAGCACTTCACTGAGTAGTCCTTTCTGAACTGACCCCTTAGTATATCTGGCCTCCTGTTCTTAAGTAAAGAACAATGGTGAGGCTAAATCAAGAGAACAATCAAGGACCATCATATTTGTAATTAATTTATCATCTCAGAGCAACATCAGTACTCTGTAGTTTTAAGGTCCACAACTGTTTTTGCAGTTGTACTCTTTCTAGGCAACTCAGCAACTCTAAAAAAGCTCTTTTGTACCAGAAGCTCCTCATCATTCATTTCACAGACAAGATGATTCAGGATGAATTAATCACACGTTGCTGGAGTTAATTTTGAGGATTATCTTGTACCATCCCACCTAGAAACATTCAATTCTGCCATGAAAAATGTGATGGTGCCTGGCACACAGAGACATGGAGGTGACAAGCATACACCTCACTTGATGAAAAGTGAAAACCTTGTATGTCGGATAGTTGGCAACATCACCTCTGAGAAGCCTTTACACTTGCAACCAAATCCCAGGTACTCCATTTTCCTCACTAGAGTCAGTGGCAATCTACCACTAGACCTGTATCTTATAATTCTAAAATCCTTTTTATTAAAAGAAATCAGGTAAAACCAGCTACTAAACATTCTGTAAGTGTGAAGAATTATGACTGCTAGCATATTAGTGCACATGATCAGCAGAGGCAAGCTCCTGGAGCCATCTAGTAGACACAACCTATCCCAAAGATCAAGATCTACTTAGGATTATTTACTGCAAACTAACATGCATTTAAATTGTTCTATCTGACAACAAAAAGGTAAGTTCCCTGCATTTCAGGCAGGGATGTCTAGAGAAGGGCTCACCCTCTTCTTGTATCATCCTTTGCAAGAAAATCTTGTGTGAAAAACAGACCAGAGATGTAGTAGAAGACCATTCCCTGAAAAAAATTGTGGTCAGGTTGGAGGAGCTCTGAACAACATCATGTAGCCTAAAAAATGACATTCTAGTGAAAAGTTGAATTTTTTTCCCACCAGTATTAATTTGTCAGACAGTCCATGGACTAACATGCAATAGAATACTTTGGGGAGAAAAGCACATTTGATGGACTAGGGTGGTGATGTCACTACTGCCAAATAGAAATATTACAAGTATTGCAGTAAATTTTTCCACAGATGGAGATGGACTTTGTATCTACTAGCAGTCACTGTGCCATGTTGCCAAGCTGTGGATATGCTGAAATAGAAAACCTGGCAGCTGTTAATAGCCCAGTAGTTCTTCCTCCTCTGCTCCTCCCTCTCCCACAGCAAGGAACAGGCTGGGATAGAGACAGGGGGCCAGGCTGTCCCTCTCACCATCAGCTCGTAGTGGCTCGGGCACAGCCTCCTCCTGCACCCAGGTTTTCAGAGACACTCTCTGCTTCAGAAGTCACTGGACATAAGCAGAGACCATGTGCCTGTGTCTGTGTGCATGGAAGGGCAGACTGATGGTGCCCCTCTACATTATAATGATGTCCAAATTCAAGATCAGGAATTAGCAGCTTCCCCTGTGACAGTGTGCAGGCACCTGCCTTCAGCTGTCCTGAGCTCACTTACCACATTGGTAATGGAGAGATACTTCCCGAGTGCTTCTCTGCCCCTGTTTCCAGTGGGAATATTTGCCATCATCCCTGACCCTCACTCCACCCTTGGCCCAGCTGAGGACAGGGTCAGCCAGGCCCTGGCTTGAGCTGCCAACAGCTTCCTCAGCACCGTGATGCTGGTGGGGATCACCCACCCTTGCCCAGATGTTTCCCTTCCCCAACAAGCTTCATGCCATGGTATGGACATTTGCAAGCAGTCACCCAAACTGCCCCTTGTAAGAGCAACACTTCTGGGGCACAACCCCTCTCATCAAATGTCCTCCTTCCCCCTGGGCAGAAGAGAGCTGAGATGTGCTCAATGCCTGGTCACAACTGTTTGGCCCGGATACAGCCAGAGCTGGTTAGCATTGGTACCTGAGAAAGAAGGTGATAACTTGGGAAGCCCCCATAAATCATCTGCTCACAGCCTGCCTGGGCTGAGCAGCCCCATGTGCCCACGGGGCTGCTAAAGCAGAAAGCCTGGGTCTAAACCAAGGTGTCACAGTTCGAAAAGTTTACAGATGGGGCCTAAGAAATAAATGCTGAAAAGTGCTGGCAAAAGGGAGTAATAAAAAAGAAGAGTACTCAGAACCAATGTGGCACAGCATATATCTTTTTTCTTGCACTTCTCCTGTTTTTTCTCTTCATCATTTTCAATCATAACCAGCCATGCTCTCCCCCCTCAAATTAATTGACTTTTGCACTGCCTGACTAACTGCATCTGGAGCTCAGGATAAGCAAGGCCTCTAAAACATGTCCTTATTAACCTCTGTAATCCTCTCTGTGCTTGTGAAAGGTGATGCCAATTTACTATGTATTATTCCATTACAATTAGTATTTTTCTTTAAAGAATATTTCAGTTTCAGTTGCTGTCTGTTGTACCAGCTGAGGGGGGCAAATGTGATGCTGAGTCTGTCCTTCACTCTGCAGGGAAAAGGATAAAAGCTAGAAGACTCCAGGAACAGTAAAAAGCCATTTTTATAAAAGAGTCCTCTCCATTCTCTTGATTTGTACTAAACATATTCATTAAAAATACAACTGAGTACTCAAAAAGGCATTGTCAATTTAAAAATTACTGCATCTTTTCCTGGAAATTACTTACTGCTCCTTGCTACAAATGAAATTATAGCTCAGTATAAATGAAAACAAGGCAGAAGTAAAAGTCTCTGTTATTCTTTGTGTCACACCCCCCACTCCAGTTCGTGCATTTGCACGGCTCTCTATCTCTTGGCAACATCTATTGCCTCTTTGTATTTACAACCACTCCCCCCCTTCAGAGGTTTGTTGCACAGTTGCAGCACAGAGAAAAATATATTCCCCAAAATTATGGTATCAGGAAGCATGAAGAATACCAAGCCCATTCCCCCACTTGTAAGCCAAATAAATCTAAATTGAAAGGTAAAATACAAATGAAAAGAGCTTACATTTTTGCCTCACTATGATGTCTAATAGTTAATTCATTGTTTGCTTTTCTGTTGTTTGTTGCTGTGTATATTAATCACCTTATTTTCATTAATTACGTATGAGCATGCACTTCTAGACAGGGTGAGGGAAAGGCTGCCTGGGGGGGCAGGGGAGGGATTGGGCGCCCTGGGGGTGTGAGCTGCCCCCACCCTGCTCCCAGCCCAGCTGTCCAAACACAGCAGCTCTGCTGCCCAGCCACAGGCTGGCTCTGAATATCATAAAAGTTATGAATAATGGGTTCTTGTTCCCCCCTCCTGGTGTTTGACCCTTCGTGGGTCACATTTCCCAGATAAGTGTTACAGTTAGAAATTTGCTGTTTATAAGAAGTGAAATGAACACCATCCTTCTCCTGGTTGTGCAGGAGGTGGCAAAGGTGGGACACATCCCAGCTCAGGGCCACCAGTGGTCCTCTCTGGGCTACCACAGCCACTCTTCATGTGCCCAGTGTTTCCATCTGAGGCATCTTCTGTTGTTGGCTGCAACCCTTTCTGATGATAATCTCCTGAGAAACTTGTTTCAGGGACTATGCCTGGAGGATGATCTCCACCTTGGCTTCTCCTATGCCCCAAAATACAGCTGTGTATGCTATGGCTGTGGATGCCATTTATTTAACTCTACAGATAAGCATGTCTCCCAAAAACCCACATAAAGCTCCTGGCTTCACCCAGGTGTCTCCTGCCCACCACTACAGAGTCAGGTACCATCACTCCTTTTCCTCTCGCCACACACAAAGGCAGCAGAAATGCCTGTAAAATTCCACCAAGGTCATTCAATTGTTCCTTCTATTATTAAATTTTAGCTCCAACCACACTTTAGCTCAGCTCTGCTTGTCATCCAACATCCAGCCTGCCAAAAACAAAGCACCAACCCAATGCAAGGGTGCTGGGCTCCAGAGGATACACAGCTCCGGTTATTGTAAAGCACTCTCAGAGATATCCTGCATTCTTCCAAGCCAAAACTGATGTAGGAGTGCTATGGCTGTGACAAACCCTGCCAGGTCTCTGCAGTGAGGTTCCCCAGTTGCAGCACCTGTCTCTCTCACCCTCTTCCTGTGGGCACACTCACACTGTCCATACCTCTCGCCAGTGACCAGGGGTGCCTCAGGGGTGTCACAGCATCATAGAACAGGAGGGGTTGGAAGGGATCTCTGAAAATCATTTAGTCCAACCCCTGCTAAAGCAGGTTTACCTATAGCAAGTTACACATGATGATGTTCAGGTGCGTGTTGAGTATCTCCAGAGAAGGAGACTCCACAAGATATCTGGGCAGCTGTTCCAGTGCTCTGTCACCCTCAAAGTGAAGAAGTTTTTCTCCTGTTCAGATGGAACTTCCTTTATTCCAATTTGTGCATATTGCCCATCATCCTGTTTCTGGACACCACTGAGAAGAGACTGACCTCATCCTTTTGGCACCACCCTTTGGGTACTTCACAGAATCACAGAATTTATATGCACTGATAAAGTCCCCTCAAAGTCTTTTCTTCTCCAGGATAACCAGACCCAGGTCTCAGCCTTTCCTCATAAGACAGATGCTCCAATCTCCTAATCATCCTTGTAGCCCACTGCTGCACTCTTTCCAGGACCTCCTTGCCTTGCGCTGGGGAGCCCAGAACTGGAAGCAGTATTCCAGATGTGGCCTCACTGGGCAGGGTAGAGGGGAGGATGAACTCCCTCCAACTGCTGGCCACACTCTTAATGCTTGTGGCAGTGCATTGATAGTAATGTTGCAGTAGTTAAGGGAATCCTAATTCATCTCTCTCCCAAACATTCTGCTATTTCTATTTGTCTTCTCTGAGGTCCTTAAGTAAAGCATAAAAATCAGGAAACAGTTATTACCACAGCATATTGCTTCCAGCATACAGGTTATTAGAGAAATGCTGGAAGAGCATCCAGCACCAAGTGCCTTATAAAAAATATGCTTTCCAAATCTTCCATGAGATTAGCATCAAGTTATGCTATAAATCTTGTCTGAATTCATATCCTTTTGACATTTAGAAAGGAAGGACAAATATTTGGAATCCATCCATAATAAATTAAGGATGGAAGGATGGATGGATGGATGGATGGATGGTAAGAGCAGAATAGTCTACTCTTAGAATTATATAAAATGGCATTTCAATAGTTTCTCACAGAGGTTGTGCAGAGAGATAATAGGAAAATCACTTTTATGATATATCAAGATATTTTGGTGTATGGATGAGTTCTATCTCTGAAAATTATTTTTTTTTCCAATGACACCAAAAAGAAATAAAATTGGTGAACTTTATTTTAATCAAATGTTAAGTCTATTCAGGTTAATTTTCAAATATCTAGAAGTGGATCTGGGGAGAAAGGTTGTACCGAGGACTGATTCCAGGAAACCAAACCACAACTTCTAATTCATGCATGAGTTTCCTGGGCTCTTGACAAAGCAAATGTGAAGCCCCATCCTCCTACATTATGTGCCACAGGTGTAACTTTTGGGGACAAACTGAGTGGCTCTGAAGGATGCTCTAGATGAGGGGCAGCAAACAGGGTCTTGCACACATTTCTAGTCAGACCAGCAGGTCAGTGCAGTGATGCTGAACACCACCACACTCCTCTGGGATTTCAAGCCAAATGACTCTTCTCTTTATATTACTCCATTTCTTCGTGGCCTTTTCCCCCTCCTTTGACCCCTGTGCTGGACACATGCCCCCACCTCAGTGTTCTGATGCAAAAAGGCCCCTCTCACAGCCTCCCAAGCAAACCTGCAAGCACTGTACAGTCAGCTCCTCATGGGTTACTCAAAGTGGACCGTGTGTACACTTCTTGTTTTGCTTAAAAGCCTTTCACAAAGCAGTGGACCCCAGGGAGCATTGCTGGCCAGCAATCCACCTCTCATTTTTTTTGCCCCACCAGACTGAATGTTTATGAGGTGGCATGTGATTTGACGGTATCTGGTTCCACGTGTAATGCTGATGTCATGTGTTTTAGATTTAAAATGCCAGTTTCATTTTGTAGTGCATAATAATTTGTTTCTTTGGCAGTCCATAAAGAATTGCACTGAATCTTGGCATGCCTGGCCACAGCAACGTGGAAGTGGAAGCAGGAGGATTTAATGTACATTAGGGGTTGTACTGAGAGTGGTGCAGTTTACATTCTCTACCTAAAAATTTTAGCTGACATCAGGTTATGTCTATGCATGCCTGGAGCACTTTCTGCTCCAAGTACTTCACCAGCAATGATGAACTAAGTCTTGCAGCATCTGGGCAATGAGTACTTTGTTTTTAAGACCCACCCATCAACACTTGATGCCAAGATGGAGAAACTGAGGCGAAGCATCCCACTAAGGGTACGAAACCCATGTGCAAGAGAGAAGTGAACCCATCTTGCACAGCTTCCACAGCTTCAGCAGAGCCATCTTTCTTCTTCTAGGTAAGGGCACTGTCAGAATTTTGCCATATCTCCTCTAAACACTCTTTTGATTAGGGGCAGCCCACACCTTCAAGCCTCTATTTTTTATTTTTTTTTCTGAAATTAGAGTCCTGGGTGTAATACCTCTACCAAATGTCCTACCTGGTTTTGAGCCAGTTTCCAGTTTGGAGCAAGAGGGGGATGAAGAATTAGAAAACCAAATATTTTTCTAGCCTAGAACTCTGACAAACAGGTCTTAGGCCTCTAAGGGAATAGTAACAGCAACCAGCTAGGCATGAAATATCCATTGCAGTAAATAAAGGTATTGACATCAGATCAACACACGCGTGAAATTTCATGTGCATTTGTACAGGAAACAGCATCCTTCTAGTAACACTGCTCACAGAGGTGTCTGTGCCATGCTGGAGCTTCCCAAACCCCATAGACTGGAAGCTGGCCTCCAGGCATGGGTGCTAGCAGGGTCTCACAGACATTTCACCATCATGTGTGGTCAGGACAGTATTTCTGAAAGAACTGCAAATTTGTAGTGCTGTTAGAAAATTCATTCCAAAGAGCACCACTTGCTGGCCAGGCCACTGTAAAAAGCACCCTGCTAGTGCACTGCTAGTACTACACATGCTGGACCTACAGAAGGTGGATCTACACTCTCTCCTGTCTTTTCTGCCTGTTCTGCTCAGATAAAATATTTTATCAGCTCTATCAGTCTCGGGTGAGAATTTCTTATATAGCTATGCTGGCAGACTAGCTGTGGCTGAAGGATTAGGTGGCATCTACTTTGCATAACAGTGCAACTGCACTACACCACCCTACACTGCTGTGTTCTGTTACTGCATTTACATTAACACCGCTGTAGCAAAATGTAAGTTTCTGCTGATCTCCTAATAGCTTGTTCTTGCATCCATGTCAGAATCAGACAGAAAAACTGCAGATAAAGGAACAGATAAGGAACGGATGAGAGAAAAAAAATAAACACTCTGAAAACTGACACAAAGGAAAGGAGTTCTTAAAGGAATTACTTGCAAAACCTGGTTACTAAAAAAACCCCATCTATTACTGCCAGTGTGAGCTCCCACAGATCTGGGTGCTTGGTGGGA
This sequence comes from Phaethornis superciliosus, assembly GCA_023637945.1. Lineage (NCBI taxonomy): Eukaryota > Metazoa > Chordata > Aves > Apodiformes > Trochilidae > Phaethornis > Phaethornis superciliosus. Next base: position 179,595,857 of record JAJQWJ010000001.1, on the reverse strand, counting down.
TGACTCATGGAGACACTCAGCTGTCACTGCTTCCTGCCAGCTCCTTCCAGAACATGAGGGACAGGATGTCTATGCCCTTACCATGCCTCCAGGAAGGCACCAGTCAGCCAGAACATCCCATCATCCACGGGGCTGCCCTCAAGCTGGGAGTGTGCAGGTGCATGGCAAGGTTTGCCCCGGTCCCCTGCACACTCTGGAGCCACTTGTGCAGCATGGGCTGATGAACCTCCTGGGGACCCTGCACAGGTTGCACTGAGTGCTCCAGTAAACCACCAGTTCATCCACTGGTGGGGTTAGCCTCTGCCAGGTTGTGAAGAGCTGCCTTCTACTGTCTCCAAGGTCAACAGCTCTGCAAGCACAAAGAGTGGAGGAAACCACAGTGTACCCAGTCAAGCCATGAAAAGGATATTGCTGTATATTCTGATTTTAACTTCCTCTTCTTCTGTAGGCCCTGTTTTGCTCTCTGTCCTGAAGTGTTTTTCCCTACTGAGGCAAATAAAAGGAGAGCTAACACCATCTGTAGATCGTTGGCCATAGTTGGAGAAAACAAACCGTGAGGAAACCTGAACTTGTCTTAAGTCTGGAACAGCAGAAGGAGCTGTTGCAGGTTCACAATGGCTGTTTTGGGTTTAGTCTGACCTTATTATCTGCTGGAGAGTCAGAAAAAGTATACAGGAGAGGAGAGAATGCCACCAAGGGAAGAAATGGACAGACCCTAGACCCCCTGCTCTGAGCCAGGGGTAGCCTGTCCAGATTTTGTCCGGTCTGTCTGTTGGTCTGATAAAAGATATTTTCTCTTCCAGTATATCCTGCCGTGTACTCTGAGGCTCTCCTGGTGACACCATCACAATTATTTTCTGAGCCAAAACACTCCAATACCAGGGTAATAAGCACAGTACACATGCCTTGGCAAGTTGACTGGATAAGGTTATATACAGTATGAAGGAATTTTTGTATTATTCCTGGCCTGACTAAAAGCTCAATAAAAAAACAAACCACCTGTTCTCATTACACATCTAACCTTTTTTGTTGACCAGAGAGCTCTGAAGACATTTCATCAAACAGCAAACATTTATATGCCCTTCGGACTCCTCACTCTGCCACTGTTCCTCAGAAGAGACACAGGAGACACATTTCTGACACACTGACTTAAGTCAGTAAGCATTTATCAAAAAGGAGATGTGGAAGATCTGCAGCATCCAATGATGGAGATGTCAGGTTCACTACAGCACCATCAGGATACACAATTAACTCACAACACACACAACTTTGTTTCTGTTAATGAACTGCAAGCAAAAGGTCCCTTGCAAATATGATTGCTGTTCAAAAATATTTAAAAATTAGTGTAGAAATTTCAACACACAACCTGCTTTAGTTTCCCACTGATGGGAGGAATCAGCCCATGTCAGTACTATCCATTAGTCTTTCTTTATCTCCTCATATGTGTTGCAGAATTTCAGCCTCCTATTACTTTAAAATAAACGTCTCCAGTGGTTATTCCTTGAGGCAAGCCTCAAGCCACTGAAATGCATGTGACCTGCATATAGACATCTGTGAAAAGCCTGGACATCCATAGAAAGTAGCTGCAACCAGAACTTCAGAACTAAAGCTGAAGAGAGTATCATTCCAAGAGTGTGGAAAAGAAATGTGGTATCACTGTTGGCAGAAAGGACCCAAGAGCAATAAATAATTTGACTCCTTTTTTTTTTTTTTAAATATGTTCTGGTGTAATTTAAGGGAAGAATTAAACTGAAGACACTACAGCCCTTTACATCTTACATTGTCCTCCCAGTTCTTTAATTCTTAAAAAAATCAAAACTACTCATTTACTTTGGTAGACAGACTTATCACCCACAGTTGCAATGGCCACAGTGGAGAAGGTGCATTAGTGACCCTAAAGAAATTTTCTGGACTACATATTGTATTTTCTAGAGATATATTTTCTGGGCATCTGTGGTCTCTGCTAGCACATCCCACTGCCCTAAGAGAGTAACTGCTGCTTCCAGTATGTTCCTCTGACCTGCTTAATAAAAAAAATCCAGTAATGGAAAAGCGGGTGCCTTCCCAGGAAGCATCTCAACTGCTTATTGCCTGTGCCATCAGAAACTGGTCCTGTGCATCTAGCCCAAACTGCATTGGGTGCCTTTCAAGGCAGCAGGACTTCTTGTCCTGTCCCCTTTAGATATGGATGTCCTTTCAGCCTGACGAGCTTCTCCCACACAAAGCAGTAGTCATGGTGTTTCTCAGCACTGCTCTGCTTGAGAGCAGACAGAAGTACAAGTATAAGGGTGTCAGCAATAAGCTGTTTCTCTCCATGTCAGATCCTGGAAAACTGGCCAGCCAGCACTGCCTGTTGTCCCCAGTGGTGTCACTGCTCTGTCTCACCCATCACAGATCCTTCAACAAGCTCCCACAACAGAGTTTCATATAGAAGGTCATCCTGTTCCTTCTTCTCCACCAGTTGCATCAAACAAGGGGCTACAAAAAACACCTCCTCTGTGACCCCAGGAAACATCAACCACGGAGAGCAAGGCATGCAGAGCATGAATTTGGTTGTATTAATTCAACTTCAAAGAAAAATACGAAGGAAGAATGTTCAAAGAAATATGTGAACTATTAAGTGTGAACTATTAAGACTTCAAAACTAGGTAAACCCCCAACTCAGCTCCAGAGAACTGGGAGATGTGGTAAAAATTCTTTAGGTGCTGGTTTAGGTGCCCCAGCAAAGCCCATCAGTAAAATAGGCTCTGAAGCTGGGCAAACCAGCAGCTCCTTTCTCTAAGTCTGGCACAGAGACCGCACACAGCATTCAGCCAGAGCGAGCTGACGGTGAGCGCGGTTTTATCAACAGCTGGGAAGAGTTTGTATGCAGAAGATTCATCACCCCATTGCTGTGACAGCATATCATAAAATTTGAAGTTAAAAGGAATGTAATCTCACATCTCATCAAAGAGAAGAAATTTGTTGTGTGTTGGTCTTTCCTTTTTTTTTTTTTAATTTTTTTTTTAATATAAAGAAAGACTATCCCCAACCACAAATGGGAATGTCAGCTGCTCTATTTATGGCTCCGTTCCTTTGTGTGACTGTGCTTAAAATTTTTGCAGTGGTCGTTGTCTTGGAACTTCTCATGCTCAGCTCACTGTAAGTATTAACTCTTTAGAGTTTGCAGTGTCCATATCTGAGTTAAACACAGCAAAGGAGAGATCTAATGTGAACTCTAAAAAGGTTAGCTGCCTCTTTAGTAAAGGTAACTTTAATTAATTAATTAATGTGAAGGGAATAAATCTACAGATAAATTTCCAAGCCAAACACTAGTGCCAGAGGGAGCAAATCACCTCCTGAGAGCCAGTCCTCTCTGTCCCAGGCAGGTGGGATATGTGGGACCCTGTGGCACCACACTGATCACAACAGAGCTAGAGACATGAGATGTGGATTTTGGATGGCTACTGTTAGATGAGACACTCCTGCCTGAGACTGAGCATCTAAAAAGCCCCTGCTGCTTACTCCCATTTTTCATTGCTGCTTCCTGGAATGTTGCTTGAACACATCAGTGTCTTCCTGCCTCCTGCTGTCCCCCACCACTGTCACAGCTGAGCATCTTTCATGTGAAATTAGGCATGAAAGGTGGACAGACCTCATGGAGTTGTTGACATATCTTCAGGATATGCTTTCTGCCTGGAATCCCTCTTTTGGCCATACTCATTTGCTTTGTCATTATTTTCAGCAGCTACTATTCTGACAAGACAGTGGACAAATTGTCCCCTGGAGTAGAAGAATGGGGTTTGTACAGTAAAGAAGGTGTTGCAACTTTTCCTAAAGGCTGAACTGTTTTTAATTAACTTAATTTCATTCTATAGTCTGTACCACTGCCAGATCCCTTGGAATAAAATTGCTGTATCACACTCCAGCTTGGTCAGCTGGAGGGCCATGCTCTGGATGTCACTCCCACCTAAGGAACTTCATTCCCCATGCTAAGTGAGAACAATATTGTAATGTACTCCATTAAAATATGGCTCAGTCATGGGCACAGTGGCATCCTCCCTGCTCCCATACCTCCCAAGGACTCTCATTTCTCTGTAGGAGTGAGGATGGAGAAAGTACCAAGGGCTGGAGGTACAGCAGGGCATGGGGACCATGCTGGCCCCATGGGGATGGTGTGCAGACAGTGGTGACAAAGCATCCTCACTTATAACTGAGTTACCAGCACAGGATTTATAACTAGACTGAATTTAGTGCTACCCATATTACTGAAATAAAGCCCATGAAAGAGAATTATTCTGAGTCAGTAGCTGTAAATCAAACAATCCCAAACTTCCAGGATTCTGGGGGATGAGAAACTCATGTACTTGTACTCACACAATGGGCTCCTGGGAAAGAAATTCTGCATTTAATTTGATTTGTCCGATTAATAATAAGTGCATTACAAACTACATATACTTCACTGTTTCCATTTTTTCTCTGTTAAAGATGCTCTGTTTCCACTCTCTCTCTCCTACTCCTCACTTTCTCTTTTCCTATTCATAATATTTATTTCAAAAAATGCCCCTAGCCTTTCAGTTCCATAGCAAGCAACATTTAGCCCCCCCCAAAGTGTCTCACAGTCTCACAGAAACAGTCTACTTTGCTCACACGTATCCACATTGCAAGAGAAAGCTGGCAAAGGTTGAAAAAGAAAATTCTCCACGATGGATTAGATCAGAAAACTTATATTTTCATAAACTGGATCCAAGAATTAGACCCTTAAATTCATGTTAATTTCATAATTCATACTAACAGCACTTAAATCTGTTTTTCTGGGATGCATAGTAACAGCCAGCTCCAAAGGAGTTTTTATGGGTCATTTATTTAAATATTAAGTTGGAAATTTGGTTTTTAGGTCCTCATTTTCACTTTGCAGGAGTGGGTCACTGCTGGCTACTAGCTCACTGGTGGTTGATTCCCAGCCAGCATTGTAACCAGGACCCCATACCCTCATCTCTGTTGAGGGAAATGTGTACACACCCTATGTAATCTATGTCACCTCCTCAGGGCTCTCTGACATTGGCCTTGCATCAACCCCCATCTAAAATTAACATCCCATTCCCATTCCTTGCTGCAGCTCTCTGGGAGTGGGCTGAGGGGGTGCCCCCAGCCCCACAAGCTCAAGGCCAGGCTGTTTTGGCTGTTCCTTTTATAGACTGGTGTCACTGTTACCCTACATCTTCCTTCTGGGATGAGCCTACAGCTTCCACTGTAGAGTTAAAAATATTTCCCTGTCCCTCGTTATTCCCCTCAGCAGGTCAAGGCAGGACTTTGATCTAAAGGGAAAAGCATTCCTAGGGATATGGTTACATAAAACACATGCTAAGAGGGTTCCTCAGCATCAGGATTCATCTTTGCTTGGTGAGTTTTAATGACCTGCACATGATGAGGGTGCGGCAGGAAAGATGCAAGCCTGTAGTAAGATTCTGTTTGATATAGTAAACCTATAAATCATAACCAAAATGGGGCCTCTCCTTGGCAATCTGTGCTTCTTTCCTTGGCTGTTTTCTGGTCAGAAGACATCTACCTTGATATTTGTTTTCAGTCAAAGTGAAATAGGTCATCCAGTGAACGGAAAATGGCCTGGGACAATTTCACAGCTCCTACAGCCCTGTGAGCTCCTGGTAATGTTAGCTCATGGGAGAAATGACCTTTTATACTGTTTGGTGTTTTGTCAGCCACCCATCCCCATGGACTTAAGGCAAAGGATGGTGCTGGATCTCCCAGTCTTCCTTCATTCAGCACAGGGAATGTGTTTGTGACCAAGTGCAGATGACTTCATCACCTCCACCCTGTTTACATGTGTTGCTTTGTATCAGACAAAAATATATCAGGCCATCTTTCATTGATTGACATAACAATGAGCTTTATAGCTTCTCATCTTGACAAAACAAGGAAAGGGAACATTTTTTAAGGTGCTTCTGAAAAGTTGATGAAGTTAATTAGAGCTGGAGGTGTGTTTCTTTTAGGTGGGTTCCTTAGGAGGTTGTCCCATTTACTTAGGTCAGTTCTGCCTCAGGGTTTTGCTAAAGGTCTTTGTTTTAAAGCTCTCTCTTTTGGTTGTGGCAGCTATGGGTGAGTCAAAGCTCTCGGGATAACTGGTGTTTATTCTTTTTTGGAGTGGGCTTGTAGACTCTTCTGCCATTCCAGCACCTTAGGTTTCCTATTTTCTTGAGTATTTTTGGAACAGGGTAGAGAGCTGAAGAGGTAAAAGCAGCTTCTGTAGAAAGAGTTACATCAACTGATTCTTCTGGTCATCACCATCCATAAGCTGTGGTTCATCTCAGCCCGAGGTTCAGCTGCACTGACTTCAGCAGCTGGTGCTGATTACAGTCACAGCAGACCAAAGAGAAGAAATAAAGACATATTAGCTCTGATTCTTGTTCCACCAACATGACTATAAATCAGAGGGTTTCCCATTAAAGTCAGAGGTGTCACACAGGTGTGAGCAGTGCCTCCCTGCAGCCAACCACACTGACCTTGCTGCAATCCCAGTGGCTATTTTTCACACAGGTGTCATCACATTGCCCATTAAGCTTTGCCGGGTGAGTGGAGAGCAGTTTTTTCTCCAGAAAGGCTGCTAGCAAAGCACAGCTCTGCAGGGTGTCCCCATGCATCCCAGCTGAGCGGGGCATCATGTGGCAGCTGCTGGGAGGCTGCTCTGGGCTCCCAGTGCTGCTTTCTGCAGGCAGCTCAGTGGTGAAGAAGCAGAGAAATAAGGTACAGGAGGTACCAAACTGGTTGTCAGGAGCCAGAAACCCCTCTGAGCCAGAGCTGATGCTGGCCCCTAAGCCGCCATCAGGAATTAAAAAAAAGCATCCCTGCTAGATGTGTATGTAGGAGAAAACTTGTGTAAAATCAAGACTGACGGTGAGATCCTGCCTGCCCATCACCCTTCACCAACCACGGAAGAGTTGAAAGCCACCACTGCTGTTCCTCTCCTTTTCAGCTCTTGTATTTTTATGGCCTTTCCCACCCCAGTTAAAGGTGCATCTTCCCCCACCTCTGCCTCTCTTGCTCAGGCTTGAGACCATTGCTCTGGCTGAGCCAAATCACTGAAACCCCTCCACTGCTCAGCCAGCCAGCAGATGCAAGGAAGGCTCTGCAAATAGCATCTTCAGAGAGACAAACATCTGGCCAGATGTTGAAGACCCTCTCTCAGGGAATTCAACGCTACATCATGAAGTTAAGGGCTCCCACTCCTCAGGAGGAGCCATGACCACAGGATATCTGAGCAAGGTTGGAGCCCCATCCCATCAACCCACCTCAGAGCTCCTGAACATCTCCATGCTATAGCAGGGCACTTGGAGGAGTGACGAGCTTATGGTCTTACACTGCTGCCTCTGGTTAAATATGGTCTACACCAAGCATGAACAGGTGGCCTCTGAATGCTCTCTACCTCAGATCTGGCAGACAGACACCGAGGGCAGGGCTCAAATCTCTCAGTCTGCAGGGGGTCACTCAACATAGACAGTGTATTTTGGAGGAATGTGGTAAACCCTAGGATGAAGGAGGGATGGCACCTTGCCCTCTGGTTACAGATGTCCTAACCAGAAAAATATTTTCCCAAATGAAATCCTCTAGTGAATTCAGTTTCATCTCTGCTTAATTACAGAATGATGTGGGGGCATAATTCCTGGCAAATTTACTGTTTGACAGAACTGTGCCTTTAAAATGACTTATTAAAGACAAGACTGGAGAGACTGGAAGAAAAATGGGGGAAAAAAACAGGGTCTTTATTGCCTCCAGTTTTGACTTCCCAATGGGCAGGACTGGAGGAGAACAAGTTTGCAATGTGCTATATAAGTCAAGATGTTTCGGTCTGTATCAGGCAGATGGTGTGATGAACACGTGGCCTACAGACCTACAGACAGACCAGCTCACTACCCTGGCTCTCAGATGTAGTAGGAGAAAATGTTGGTTCCTACGGGGTTTATTGTCAAAATGGCCTTCCCATCTGCTAGCAAAATATAGCTAAGGTATCCTTATTGCAAAATGCAGAGGTAGCTATATTTCATCTCACTCATGTTTAAGCACTTAATTTGGGCACCTAAAATTAGGTTTTCCTGATTTCCTCTGCAGGTGTCCTCCCTACCCCTCTTTGCTGTTGATAAGGCAGCCAGAGCGGGAACTGTTCCTGGTGGTGTCCCAGCAGGTCCATGAAAACCTGTTTTTTCAGGTTTTCAGGAAGGTTCATTTTGTATCTCTGCCTCCCCAGAGCACTCCCACATCTCACAGCTTTTAGGACTAAATGGTGCATAGAGTGAGTCTGTGAACTGCTCCCAGCCATGAGGACAAGTACTATTGATTACTGTGTCAGCGAGATTCAAAAAACCCTGTCCCGATCATAAGATGTGTTCTGACCTTCTTTAACTCATGAACCAACATCTGAGGGCCTGTTACAAACTGTAGGACATTGAACAACTCTGAGGAGTTATCTTAATTGATGAGAAGGCTGCAGCAACCCCTGCAGCCCTGGCAGAGGGAGAACATGGCAGGGAATGACAGACACTTCTGCACAGAGGTCAGTCAGACCCAAATACATTTTCTTAAAATCACTTTCTGCTTTTTATTCTGGTAGCAGCCTGTTATCAGGCTGCCTGCTGAAGGTAACTGGGATGCACAGTTGCAGGCTTTGAGTACATGTTGTCATTTACATGACACGTTGTCTTTCCCTGTAGAAAACATCACAGTAACTCGTTTGCAGTCTGGAGCCTTGGTACCCGTGCTGTAGCGGTTCGTGGCACAGCAAGACACAAACCACAGCCACTGGAGAGCCTGTGCAGATTCCTTACATGAGGTGTAATGGAAACAGGTGACATTTAAACAGTACACTTAATCATTTGTCTAGTCCCCATTAGGATTCTGTAGCTCTCCTTTATTTAAAGAATAAATTTCTGACACTTAAAAGATGTTAAACAACTGTGTTGGGAAGCTTTAACATAAAACAGCCTCGACACTGTTCTTCCTCTTGAGAAAAGTGTTCAAATCACTATTAAAATATCTCTTGAGATTATGGAAATGTTTGGGTTAAATGCTGTATTTACTTTCTAAAAATGGATGTAGACTACAAAATAGGATCTAAATATACAAACATGTGGAAAATGCACACACACACGTACAGTTCAACAACTGATGCAACACATCCATAAAAGAAAACTGCAGTCATTTCTTGCACCCTTGTTTTGCTAAATATGAGGACAGCTCCTGGGTGACAAACAGAGCTGACAATGTTGGACAGAAAGTATGTCTGTGTGATTTTCCCTGGGATTCATGTATTCTTTACTGTGTGCTTGGAGACTGCAAGAAAAAGGGAGGCATTCCATCATTTTGTGTAAGGTGTATGTGGTGTCAGCAAGTCTGTCTGACTCCGGGTGTTTATTTTCCCCTTTAAACCACCACGACATCTTTGTGGCCATATGCTGGAACCTCCTGTAGTGTCCAAGGTTTACTGAAGGGTAACGTTTGCTTTCCCAGTGGCAGGGTACCTCAGATAATCTTTTGGGTAGAAACGAGACTGATCTGTGATTTTTAATTGGTTAGCATTTTGTTTTTAATATACCTTTCAGTTACTGCTGGATACAAAAAAATCCCTTAACATCATGTAATGCTAAATATCACCTAAATGAAGGTTTTTTTAAGCATGTGCATGTGCATCCTGTCTGTTTTGTTACTGATCATGTGTTTCATCTGTCTAGCACCACACTGAGGTCCTCCCTAGAATATTTAAAAGTTAAAGGTCATAGGATAAGAGGACTCAGGTAGGAAGGGACTTCAGGAGTGCATCCTCCTGTTTGTCCTTACTGGACACCAATTCTTCACTGGTTCCCTTTGCTTCTCCCATTCTTCTCACTTCTTCACTACTGTAACCTGCCTCTTAACCATTTACACCATTTCCAGTGGTGAGCTGGGCCTCTGGTTTGCAGCAAATGAACAAACCCTCCTGGAGAAGGTGCCCAAGTGTCTCCCCGAGCCAGCAATAAGAAATAGGTTGAATCAAGGGTTTCCCAGGTAAAGCTTAGTCTGTTATCCCTCTGCAGTCAGGTAGATTGACTTCAATCTTTTTTTTGTTTTCTTTTCTTTTCTACACCACATTGCTTTTTTAACTTACCTCTGTAAGTATCTAATGCATTTGTGGGACCAAGGTTTTAGGACACATAGTAACATGATCTTAACTTTCAAACATGGCTTACATTTATCTGGATCAGTGTTCTTTACAATCAATTTTTCTGATAAATATTTTCAGTTTTGGGAAACTGTCCCTTCTTGAATGTTGATTGTCCTTCCCTCTTTGGCCAGGGGGTAATGAGAAACCAAGACTGTGTTCAGCTGTTACTTGAAAAAAAGTGATGTACTGGGTGAACTGATGGCTCTGCTCAAGACCTGTGGGTTGGACCCAGATGCCACTGCACTCTCCCACAAGTGCCCAGAAAATTCTCATCTTCAGGAGGCAAACCTACAGACACTCTTGGATACCAGACAGTTAATGCACTCCTTCATCTAGATGCTTAATTGTTTCCATACAAGCAAGTCAGGCTTTACATGTTTAGTTTTGGTGGTTTGTCAGTTTAATTTTGGAGGTGAGGGCAGGAGACAGGAAGGTGACAGCTGAGACCATGCTGGCAGCAGTACCCAGCAGGGCAAAAATATTGCTGCAGCATCAGAGAAGGAGTTTCACTGCCCAGGTCTCCACCACACTCTGGGGACACAGCCCCCATGGTGACGACAGAATTCACAGTTGCCTTCAGCCCCCCCGTGCTAATGTTGAGCACACTTGACAGGAGTACAAAATGTCCCCGTAAGACACACTTTTTCAAGCTGTACCAGACCTAAATCCATGTTTTCAAAGTCTGTTTTCAAATGCAGCACCACCTTGTAAATCCACGGGCAAAGCTGCCAGCCTGGCTGTCTGAAGTCACTGGACTGGGTGCATGTATCCTTCCTGCAATTTTTACTGCTGAGGAAAACAGAAATCAAGACAAACACAGTGCAGAAATGGTCTTTCCTTTTGTGTTTTTTTATTTCTGTCTGAAGATTAGACTCAGATTGCCTCTGCTGAACAAGCCCCAAATACAGTGACATGTCACCAGAACACATTACTGTCAGTTAGACATGCCAGCTGTAATTAAAACATATATGTGCAAGTGCTCCCATAGTCACAGAATCACAGAATCAGCCAGGTTGGAAAGGACCTCTGAGATCATCAAGTCCAACCCTTAATCCCTGTGGAGGATGAACTAATGTGCATGTGATAGGTACCCCACCCCACCACCTTTCACCCAGGGCATCCTCAGAGACATCAGAGAGCATGTCCCCTACCTAGGCTGAGCCCTGGTCACTGTCTGCAGGGCACAGGGAAAGTCACAAGGAAATGAGTCTTTGTTCAGAGCAAAATCATCACTTTGTTACCACTTTACAACCTGGCATGGCCAAGGGATCTGGGAAACGACCCTCCCTACGTGCTGGAGGAAGGGTAGCAAGGAGGAAAGGATTCTCATAGGGCTATACTCTTGCAAGGGTGTGTGAGTAAATGCATCTCACTTGGATATAGATATGTGTGTGTATGTGCACACCTCCATGCTGTTGATGGGTAGATAAAAAGATTGATAACATTAATGACCATATGCAGTGCCAAATCAAGAAACAGATGCAGCATTTTCTAAAATGAAAATGCTTTTCTCTCACTAAGGTGGAACTAAATTCAGGTTGAACCACTGAAACCAGGAGTTGCTCTAGTATAAAACTGCATAAAGAGAAAACCGGAATTGCTACCAGGTTGTTATACTCTGTAGAGCCACTGGAGAGAAGGGAGTTAGTTTTGAGCTCAAAGTGTGAAGGGGAACAGCTGTCTTCAGGGCAAATATTGGCATAAAATCCTCTTATGAAGATGTACAGCAGAGTTTGTTAGAAAGAATGACTGCAAGGCACTCCATGCATTTGCTGGGAAGATGTTATACTGCTGTAGATATTGGACAGCTTATAGAGGAGACAAAATTCCTTGCTCCAAGAGCTTTCTTAGCAAGTGAAATGTATGAAGCACCTTGATCTTATGATGCCTTTTAAGGACTACCCAAAGCCCACAGTCAGGGGGCTGATCTTTACCAGAGGAGCTGGCAGACCAGCTGGCTGCAGTGACATGAGCTTTCCCTGACCTCATGAGCTTCAGGAGAAAATAGCTTTTCCCACCAGCCCTGTCCATCATCTGCCCAGTCCTGCTGTGATACAAGGCAGCACACGCAGAACTCGCTTTGCAGTGCCAGAAAAATCATTGCTGGTTTCCCTGCTGACATTTCAGGACATGACACTTGCACGGGGCGGATCGTGCTGGGGCTCCCCAGGGAGCTGCAGGAGACATTTTCCTTCAGCCAAGGCACCACCAGAGCAGAGGAACAAGCCCAGCCTCCAGCAGGAGTGAGCAAGGCTTTTATCAGCCATTCATCCAGCTTACTGCAGGGTCTTTGAGTAGCAAAATCCTGAGATTCTCAGGATTCCTCTGTATGAGCGATGTGCATTTGCCAAGCCCTGAGCCAGGCTTTGCAGACCCACTGGGGCAGGAGAAACCACAGTGCCAGTACAGAGCCTGGGCACCAGTTTGTCCTCTCAGCTACAGCAAAAGGAGGTCCTGGACCAGTAACTGTAAACAGGAGTTGTTGTGCATTGCTCAGACTTTGATCCAGTCTGTACAAATCTCCCTTCACACTTACCCCAATAACTGAGACCCTTCAGCATGTCTTACAGACAATACACATCATGCATCATGGATAGCATGGAACAGCAACACAAGCACATCCTGCTGCAGACACCCTCCAAAATTCAGTGATACTGTGCTCACTGCTCCTGAGGTATCAGGAGTCAGTGCAAACAGATGCTGTAATCCAGCACAAGGTAAATATTGGCACAAGCTGAAAGAGTCTCTTTATGTTTACCTATTATGAACTGCAGTGAAACCTTTCCCAGTGATTCCTGTGAACCCCTGACAGCAGAACTGGTGTGCACTGGATGGGATGCTGGGCTTGTATTTGGTTGCCAGAGGCTTCATTTGCACAACTTTCTATCTCATCAGTCTCACAGCTTCTATCTGGAATTCTCCTCAGGGAACACAGGGTGACCATGTCCCAGGTGTTTATCAGAAGCTGCCAAACATAGCTGGGGACAGATCCAGTAGTACTCATGCACTGAATGCAGGCTGGTGCCCAACCCTTTTCCCCAGCATCTTCCTTTTCATAGGGTATGTACAGCTTTAGGCATTATCAATACACCTTGGGAATGATGTTCTGGAGCTGTTAGTTAAGAACACCTACCCGGGAGATGTAAGTGTCATTCATCATATTAGCTATGATTGTGTCATTGCCAGCAACCTTCCTGCTCACTGTGACTAGCTACCCCAGTTGCCTCCTTTTCCATGTTTGTGAGTTTTCTGAGGTATGGATTATCTTCTTATGTGGCTTACATATCTTCTTACATGTTCTTTCAGAGACTGGATGTACTACTTAGTGTCATGGTATAGCCAGTGTGGTGGTGGTAGGTCATAAGCTGGACTTGAGGATCTCAGAGGTCCTTTCCAACCTCAATGGTTTTGTGATTCTGTGATTCCGTCTTACCAAGTCTTCTCAAGACAAAAAATATGGGTAATAAAGCTCTAGACACACTTTGGCTGTAAAGCTTGTCAGAAAAGGAGTGCCTCATTTTGCGGGAGCAGCTCACATTCTCTTACCCTTCAGAAAGAAGCTGCATTTCACACCCCCACATTTTGACATAGAATTATCATTCTTTGCCTTACATTTATTTGTTTGCCATACAACTTGCTTTAGATTCAGATGGCACTCTTTTGGGATAAGAATGTTTTCTGATTAAGAAAGTAAAATCTGTACACTCTTTAAAAGTAGTTTTGAATATCTCTTCCCCTGCCAACATATTTTTAATAGTGTAGCAAAAATGTATTCCAAACACGCTCGTACCACTTTGCAAATCTTATGCAGTCAAATAAGTGGCAGCTGTTGGGCCAACTGTTTCCCATTTTTAAATAAAACCCAAAATTTATTTCTGAAAGAAAATGTCCTGTCAGGCATTCTGCCCTTTCTGTTTCACAGATGCCTGTTTAAATAAAACCTCCTGGCATTACTCATCTGTGGAGCCCTCTCTGTTTTGTTACGGGTTTAATTACATCTTTGTCAAAAGACATAGTAACACCACATAGTGGACCTGGGTACTGGAGTTTCTGTATGAGCTGGCACAATACGAGCTCTTGCCCTCTCTCATTGTCCCCTGCACTCACTTCCAGGCTTCTCCCAGGCCTTCATGTCCCTCCTGCAGGCAGGTCAGGACTTGTCCAGGATGCTTGGGCAGAAAGTTAATTCAGGTCTTGCTGTGCTGCTTCACCCCCCTACTCACCTTGGGTGTCATCAGCCACGGCCCCTGGGCACCCCTGACACTCACCTCCGTGCATCTCCTCTGCATCTCGGGGATCTTCTTCCACTTCTGAGATGTTCCCTCCAGTGTTTTTCATTCTGAGATAACTTCTTGACCAGGGACCCTTCATTTTTCAGGACCAGCTCTTCTCTCCAGAATGCCAACCCTCCAGTTTTCCCAACCTAAATGGTCCATGCACAGAAACTCAGCATGTGATCAGCTTTCTACCTGACAGGCTCTTTATTCACTGGAGTATTCAGGCTGTGCTCCTATATTATCAACATTTGCAAGCAGACCATCCCAGCAACTAGCAAATTTTTGCTTCAGTATTCAGGAGTTCAATTTTGGACAGTCACACACCCACACAGAGGTACTCAATGATGTGCTACATGTTAGCAATCATAGTTTTAACTATTTTTTGGCCTACTGGCCTACAGTGAGCTACACTTGCTCACTCTAATTTCATTTCCTCTGATGAAATTGCTGGTCCCCACTGCTGACATTTTCTCTGGATGATGTCCATATTGGTGCTTCAAGTACCAATGTGTACTAACATAAGTAAGTTCCTTTTCCCTGTGTTAGAAAATCAATTACACGAGTTTGAATTTCAATGTTAATCCACAGCAAATTTTATGAGGAGATAGATAAAGCACTACACTGAAAGAAAATGCAGGGGAACGTGTAGGAAAAATCATTGGTTTATGCTTTTGACGCGTTTTTCCAAGACGATTGTTCTGTGTGAATCTTTAAAGTGAAAAGTTTTAACTTGAGCACATTTCAGGAGGGATGAGACATTTCAGAGAACTTGAGAAGACTCTGCAGTTGTTGCAAGACCCTTACTGCTGCTATAGCAGCTGTAAGAAATGGAACCTATTAGTAGAGCTTGTCTGAGAGAGCCTCAACTGTCATCAGCTGTCTGTGGCAGTAGGTTAGGAAATAGCATTCAGCTTTCAAATGTAAGGGGAACACCAGGCAGGAGCCTAAGAATCCAGCCAAACAGTCAAAAGGTGGGGTGAAAGTCAAGAAACTGAGAAACACGTGGCATGAAAGGTGTTGGGTCCAGGACTTGTTTGTCAGGCTAATACTGAGTGAAACTGGAAGCCTGTACTACCCAAAGGAGCATTTTTCATTTGTTCAATTCAGCTTTTTTTCCCAGCAGTTAAATACTTGCCTACTCACTTAGTATGAGGTTCATTCCCATTCTTTCTGGGATGCCTGTTGTGCACAGTCCTAGGGATCCTATTTTGCTGCCAAGCTGCTTGTTCAGCTTTGCTGTGGCTGTCACACTGCATGCCCAGACACATGCTAAGACCCATCACAATGGCACTTGCAAAATGTGTGCAAAGAAATTCATTAGAGAATGCAGAGGTGCAAGAACAACAATCTGGTCCTGTGGTGGAAGAGGATCTGCCAGATCCTGAAAGCATCAGCTAAGTTCATTTTTGGACCAAGGCAGAGACCAAGCATCTCCTAGGACAAAAGACAAAATATAAGAACTTTACCTTCTGTAAATCAAAACGCATCTTGGATTGTCTTACTGTCTCCTGTGCATATAGACAGGTGTGGGGTAATTTCCTTTTTTATTAGGCTGCAGGATGTTAAAGCAGTTTAGTCATTCAGCCTTATGAATGTTCATTGGGATGTTTGTAAGATTCAGTCAATACCTTTTTTTCTCACATCCGAGCCTTTTGCAAGCACAGCACCTAGGTGCACAACGATAAGTCACAGCAGCCCTGTGTGGGTCATACATGTATCAATGCCAGTCCTGATATTTCTGTAGAGCAATACATAATGTGGGAGTACATGCTTGCATGCACTGAAGATGTGGATGTGGTCATGTATGCTACAGGAAGGAGCAAAACCACCTATGGTTTGAGATAAGCAAGCAGATACTCTGGTTTGACTTGTACACATATTTGTGCTCTGACATGTACCTGCTGTGCAAAGAAGCACGTTCAGCACAAGGGTGACAACTGGTTGCCCATTGCCACATCCAGCCCCAGTGCCTGCATGGAAGCTGCTGCCTTCACTGTCAGCTGAGAGAGTTTTCTGGTCAAAAGCTCCGGCAGGAGAAGAGCTGTCTACTTACTCACAAGAGAAAAGCCCTGCCTCGAATCAACAGTGACTGAAGTATGATGTCCTAACCATGAATCTTAGTCTGCCTTTGCTTTGAGAGCTTCGGTGGCTGCTACAGAGTGGTGAAATTCCAGCTGGTGTGTGTAGAGCTTTAGTCAGCCTACAGAGCCCAGGAGCCTCACTCAAAGGCCATCTGCTGGGCACTTGCAGGCTATGCTTTTTCAGAAGCAGTGAGACCAAATATGCTCCTAACAGAGGTGGGCATGAAACCCGGTTGGAGAGACTCCTGTAAAGCATCTTCTGCCTGTGACACCTCAAGACAATTAAAATGTTTGGTGCTTGCTCTGAATGCCACACACAGGGCAGCTGCTGGGAGGCAGCATTTCTGAGTGGGACCTCAGCAGAGCCAGGGCAGAGCTGCTGAGACTGGGGTGGGGGTCCCTACAATCAGAAGGTGTTGCTGTATGTCTTGTGGTAGCTAAAAAAAATGGCCCTAGAAAGACAGCCTTTTCCTTATCTTTATCCTTCTTTCTTGCTTGTATTTACAGCCTTTAAATATTTTGCAACCATTCTTTCTCACTTGGTCTTTGTCCTTCTTTCCATCCGTTCATTGATCCATTCATCCATGCAACCTCCCAAGAAAAAGATTCCTTTCACCATGCTAGCACCGCTCTCTTTTGCAGAACAAGGTCTGTAGGTAGGAATGAGCTGGGCAGAGAAATGTTCTCTCTTCTTCTGCCTGTTCTTACTTTCGTTGTAGACACTTTTGGTTTTCTGATGGACAAAACTTCAGGATAGCTGAAAATAATAATTCTATAATAATTCTATGTCAAAATGTGGGGGTGTGAAATGCAGCTTCTTTCTGAAGGGTAAGAGAATGTGAGCTGCTCCCGCAAAATGAGGCACTCCTTTTCTGACAAGCTTTACAGCCAAAGTGTGTCTAGAGCTTTATTACCCATATTTTTTGTCTTGAGAAGACTTGGGAAGACAGAATCACAGAATCACAGAACCATTGAGGTTGGAAAGGACCTCTGAGATCCTCAAGTCCAGCTTATGACCTACCACCACCACACTGGCTATACCATGACACTAAGTGGTACATCCAGTGTCTGAAAGAACATGTACGAAGATATGTAAGCCACATAAGAAGATAATCCATACCTCAAAGATGCTTTAAAAAATGGGAAAAGCATTCCAACTGCTTAGTTTGCAGTCAGCAGCACAGGCTGGAGCGCTAGACATGGTTCTGTGCCAGGACCTGACAATGCAATAGTAGGAGTCATAAAAATAGCTCAAAGGAACGTGCTATCCTGCTCTCAAAACTCTTTTTTTAATGATTAATTTCATTCCTGATAATGCATTTCTCACCTTCTTTCCACTGTTTCTGGGCTGTCATGTTATGCAATGAAATGTTGTTTCCTTTGGCCATTTGCTGTAAAAATGACTCTAAAAAACAGATTGTGAATGAAGAACATGTGCCAGTTCTGTCAGGAAAAGAAGACTCATCCCATAGTTTGGAAGAGTCACAGGAGAAGCTCAGGACTGTGCCAAGGAGGGGGCCAAGCCCAACATGGGCCCTGGTCTGAATAGATGCATAGTGATGCCTCTGGGCCAGGCATTTGAACATTTCTCTCTGCCTGCAAACCATCTGCTTGTCTTAGACCTGCAGTGTTTCTGTTTGTACATGTTGGGAGGGAGGGAGGGAGGGAGGGAGGGAGGGAGGGAGGGAGGGAGGGAGGGAGGGAGGGAGGGAGGAAGGAAGGAAGGAAGGAAGGAAGGAAGGAAGGAAGGAAGGAAGGAAGGAAGGAAGGAAGGAAGGAAGGAAGGAAGGAAGGAAGGAAGGAAGGAAGGAAGGAAGGAAGGAAGGAAGGAAGGAAGGAAGGAAGGAAGGAAGGAAGGAAGGAAGGAAGGAAGGAAGGAAGGAAGGAAGGAAGGAAGGAAGGAAGGAAGGAAGGAAGGAAGGAAGGAATATAACTGCTGTTACAGACAAAGCCTTCTGTCTTCACCATCATCAGACAAATTGTTTCTTGCATCTTCTCACTGTTCCTCAAAATCTCTCTGATGAACTCCCTTTGCTCTGTATAGTGCATAGCATATGTATATAGCCTGCCTCCTTCCTTCACTGTATCTGTAACCTATCCAGACCTCTCCCCCTAATGCTTTTACCATCTCTTTCTGGGATTACTGAATTTTTCAGCATCATGCAATTGAGATTGGTCACCTCCAAGGTCTTTGGTGAGCTTTGTGTTCTTGCTCTCAAGAGTCTGTACCTGTGCTGGTCAATGAAATGTGCCTGTGGCTGTCTTATGAAGGCAAGGCCAGCTGGACCAGAGTGACCTACAGGTAGACCTCTTAGCCTCCAAAACAGCAGTCATTTGCAAGTATCCCTGTTAAACACCTAGGGCAAGTAAAGACAGTCAAGTTGCAGTGCTCTAGAGGTGATCCCTGGTGTGTTTAATTTATTATGACCCTAGGCTTTCCTTACTGCTTTGCATCATAAAGATATTCAGCTTGTCCATGCCCTTCCTCAGCTCCCTTTTGCTTTCAGTATCAGTATTGCACTGTCTCTTCTTCCAGCCTCCTCTGATCTTCATGTTTTTGTCTCTAAACAGTATTTTCTTTCTGCCAACATCCCTGTTTTCCTTTCTGCATCCTCTCCATGTACTATTCTCCTGTGTCCATTTTCCAGGCCACTACTTCTCCCTTATTTGCCAGTTCTTCTAGGATGTTTATGGCACTGCTCTAAGGGCAGCCTCTAGCTATTAGTCCTACCATCTGCACAGGTCTGTAAGTGGCCACAGGTGCAAGAATTTGTGAGCAGCTTGGAAGGAACCTGGAAAAGGTCTTGCTCCAAAGGTTTGGAAGAGACTTGCACACTACAGGCTTTTCTAGTCAACAGCTGTCTTTTTTTATTGCAAATTCAAGGCTCCCTCTGATGCTCTGTTGCAGCAGTGAGCCTTGCCTTGGGCATAATCTGCTTTTAAACTTTCAACAAAATGTGAGCATAGTTGGCCCGACATTACTCCCACAGAGATGGTGATGCCCCTGGTAGATGTGTATTATGCCAGTGCTTCAGCACCACGTGTGAACCCCTGTCACTGGTGGTTTCCCAATGAACCCCATCACACATCCTTGCAATCCAGTCATGACCTTCACACAGACCTTCTGTGCTCTACATAGCAATAAGGCACTGACCCTTCAGAGCAGTTTAGCATCAAACTAATAAACCAGACCTTATACCAGAGTTATAAGGGCTTCCTTGCAAAGGGAAATTTTACATTTCATCTGTTACAACTGAAATAGAGTTACAGCCCCAGGCAGTCTGCAGCAGCTCACCAGGAGCCACACAGAATGATGTCAGTCCTGGCCACTGTGTCTCACAGTCCTGTTCTCCTAGGCTCCCCCATGCCAGCTGGAGCACTGTGATTCAGAGCAGTTTCCTCAAGGTGTCCATTTAAAATCCCACAGCACACAAACAGACAGGGCCTTCTTTTAGAGATGCATTATTCCAACTGAAAACATTGAACAAGACACAGTATCTGAAAATAGCTGCTAAGAAAGTATGGGTTTACTTAATAGAGTTTAAATTCTCTACAATGAAAAAGAAGGCACAATGAAAAAGAAGGCTAATGCTTCCATTTTGTTATCTACCATGATTCTAATACTCAGGAGTACCTTTATAAATTAGAAGTGTGCGTTACTGACAATAGAATTACAGCCTAATGAAAATAACTGAAAAATTAAATGTACTGCATTTGGACAAATTTCCGAGGTAGAAACCAACAAAAATTAGCAGTGCCCCAATTTTAAAAATTTGGTTTATACACTGGTATGAATTAAAAGAACAATCTGTAAGACTTGACTCTTCATCCCAGTTGAAATCTATTGTTCAGAAGCCTGTGGGGTAGTGGGGTTTGAAACTAGACTGGTCTTGAGGAAACCTCCAAAATGCTTCATTGATTTTACTTAATAAGGTATTTGCTGTCATTTGTGATGGAATGATTGACTTCTGTGATTTCTACCCTGATTCTTCTGATGTTAGTGTCCCTGCACATCTACCTTGTCTAATGAAAAAGTTTATGGTTAATTCCTTATAGTTATTTCAGCCATTTCTAGTAAATCATTATTATGCATGGGGTATAAACTGCTGACCCACTCATGATACCCTCAAGGAACTCTCTAGAGAAGAACTCTAAACCAAAATGACATCTTAAGGAAGAAATGTCACTGGCTATTTTTCCTGAAGGTTTATGTCAATGGGAAAGAAAGTTGTAAAGTTATAGGTCCCAGAACAAGCTAAAGGAGACACCTCTAGGGCTGAGCGTTGACTGGGAGAGGCTTGACATTCAGAACAAAGAAATGGCTAAATGATATTTGATTCAGAAAAACGGAGCTTCATTAGTTGCAAGAAATAAACAGAATGTCTCAGCATTAAAACCTCACGGTAGGATCATATTTCTCTTAACAGAAACAACCTTTAGCAGACCTGAGTTTGTCTAAACATTTGTGTCATAAGGGGCTCATGCTGATTACCACTAACATCTAAACACACTTCATTCAGTTTTCCTTTCATAAGCCACTATTTCACAGAAGAGCAGGTGAAGCACCCAACCTCTGTGCGGAAGAAACCAGAATCTCAGGTAACCCTGGGAATGAACCCAGGAGCTGCAGCCAGAGCTGTAGTCTGTGTTTTGTACCTGGAATTTCTATCAGGCTGATCTTGCATATATGATCCCTGGAAAAATCTACCCTTAAAAGTGACTGAGTTCCTACAACCGGCTTCATTTTGAGGGCAGTCAGCAAAAGATTGAGCTGTCCATATGGGAATTTCCTGGCACATGTCTTTGGAGGATTTAGTAGTAATGCATTCAGTTACATCCCAGAGTAGAGGGCCTGCACTGATTTTTTTTTTCCTCTTCTCATCCATTTAATTGATCCAAATGTAGCTTCATAGGTGTATAATATTCTTCAGGTTACATTTCACTTTCTTTTTTCACCTTATGGTCCTCTTGACAGAGTGCAAGCTCTCTCAATGCACAGTCATCATTAAACACAAGGACCATCTATTTTTTTTTAAACTTATATTTATTTCCAGGCTCAGAGAATTATTGGTTAAATTATTGTTAACAGATATGACTGCACAGCCTATCCCTGGAGCACCTTCCAGAGCATGGCTCCTCAGAAGGTTCCTGTTAACAACCGGAAGCTCAGGACCAGGTCTGGAACTCATCACCACTCCTATCCACTTTTAAATGTTGTTCTTTTTTTTCTCTGTAGCTTATTTTTAATAAGGCACTGTTACAAAATTACTCTGTTTATGTTTGTAGGGGCTGCCAAAGATTTGAGCAAATCAGGAGGGGGAGGTTGATTTTTCCCCAAGGCAATCTCTCCATAACCCCAAACCAGCTCATGCTGACAGCCCACTCCAGGGAGATTCCTGTTATCTCAAATGAAATTAAGAAAAAGCCTATGGAGTGAAAGGGAGGGCAACGTGGTCCTCCCATGCCCATCCTTTCCTCTCAGGCAGCTGAGCACAGGAGAGTGGCAGATAACCCCCCCCATCAGCAAGGGCTAGTGCTTGCAGAGGAAAGTCAATGTGGGGATTCCCTCCTCTGGTATAAATACCTCCTCCTCTAGCTTGGTTTACTCTTCTCCAGTATTTCTGAAGAAATAGTTTTAATCAGTAAAAATATGCTACTGGATCTTAGCCAAAGTTCTCCAACCTTTTCTTAATGACACAGCAGGTCGACGTGCTGATAGGAAAGACATGGAACATTTGTCAATGATTGATCATCTCCAGATAAACCTTCCCATGTAATTGGTTTCCCTGTCTAAGAGAATTGCTGTGGATGTTTCATTTCAACAAAAACCCCAGTAAAAGGATTCCTAGGGCTGCTGCTCAGATGTGGCAAAAGTGTCCCACTGCAATCACCCTCTGGGGGCCTCCCTTCCAGGAAGATCTCACCTGTGGCTAAGCCACCTTCAGTGACCTCAAGTCTCCTCTTGGATTGAATTACTGCTCAGGAAACCCCTAAGTAAACATCTGTCCTTGTTGGTTCCTCAGTGTCAATTCACTGAGATTACATTCACAAAGGAAACGAAAAAAAATCAAAAGAAAAGTAAATACTGGAAAACACAAGCTAAACTATCCAGAGTGGCCTCAAGCATCTGCAGCTGTAATGGGGCAATTCTGGGATGGTGCAGGTAAAGCCCTCCATGGAGCAGTTGACAGAAAGCAGAGAGGGAATGCTGAGGAACATGATTGAGCAGCACAACCATTGCATAGTTTTATTTTAATGTGAAGAGCCATGTTTATTTTAAAAATTTGTGATTTCTGCCATGGCAATAACTGTAGGATGTTTTCTCTAAGAGCGGCAGCAAAAATCTGGGAGCTGAAGCAAGCTTGGATAGAGAAAAGGAGCTCCTGAACTGTACACGCAGATGCATACTGTCTCGTAACACAAACTTTAAAAGATGCAGTGGCAGAAAGAAACAGTTTTTTGTGATCGAATGGGACAGAATTATACACCCATTATATCTACTAGAATACACATATACTGTGTGATGATATGAGATTAGAGAAGAACTAAGGAAACATGGTCCAAGACTGGCGTCACATGGGAAAGGACAGGTTCAACTCACTGCTTATTCACGGGATACTTGCCTAAGATTTTATTTCCCTGCATGTAAAATAGAGATAATCTCTTTATCAGAAATGTTTCATGTTCATAAATACATTAAAGACTGCAAAGTGTTCCAATTGTTGGTAGGAGCAATATAAAAACATGTTAGATAAACTGAAGCCCATTTTGGATGGCTTTAACATCTGGATCTTTTTTTTATTTATTGCTGTGTTATCCTTTCTCTGGTTTTTGCTTCCCACCCTGCATGTATAAAATATTGCCCACCAGTATCTTGTTATTCTAATTTTTGCAGACTATTTTGTCTCTTCTCCGACTTCTCTGAGCACTGAATTTTACCACTACAGGGATTACCGTACTAATAAAAAAGCTTGCCATTCTTGGTGGAATCCTTGAGTAGATGTCTGTTTCTAATTGTTTTCTTATTGTTGGCTTTGAACTTCACATCTTTTGTGCTGATGTGTGCCTTGAAAGTCCTTCTCAGGGAATATAGTATTACTAATGTGAGATGTTGATCAGTCCCCATAGCAGAATGTTTATATGCAGAGGAATGTTTTGATCTGTGGCTATAGCCTAAGTCTGGATCTTGCCCAGGTTAATTTGGATGCTGTTATGTTTGATTCTGACAGACTGCCTTCACTGTGTCTTGCATTTACTCCATAGGTTTCCTTTCTTTGATTTATCAATGGCCAGAGAATCATATTTCCCCACACTTTTACAGATTGTATGGTAAGTGCTATGTTGTCAGCAGTTCCTTTCCAATATGTAGAGAATTTCAAATTTATGAGTAGGACTGTTATCCTTGCTCTGTTGAATTAATAGCAGATGCCCCTGAATTTGGTGTGTTTATATAGAATTTGTTACTTTTGATTAAATACAGCGCAGCCTTTGTGACATGTACAGTACTTTTACATTTGAGTGTTACCAAGCAACATCACATGATTTTTATATCTGTGATAGTCACATGGGACTGTGAGGTGCTGGCTCAAAAACTAAATTGCTCTACTGCAAAATGAAAAGGAAAAAAAAAAAAAAAAAAGAAAAAAAAAAGGGAGAGAGAAATTGTTCCAGATTTGCCATTCTGGCTTGAATTCCATGGTTGCTCTGGTCTGATCCAGTCTCCAGCAGCAGCTGAGAGCTGCAGAGGAAAACTGAAAAAAATAAACTAACACAATCTGAGAGATATCTAGGCAATTTACAACATGATTTACAAGATCAGAGCACTCTTTGCTGGCTTACAGGGATGGCCTGGGGCAGACAACTGTCATTACCTTTATTAAACTTTTAGGATAGCAGATTGAAAGGAGTTCAAGTGGGATGTATGGCTGTTTGTGGGGACTGGCACAGCCCTGAAAGGGGGTGTAACATTCCTCTCCTTGGCAGAGGAGACAAGGAATGACTGGGAGAGGCCCACTTGAGTGGCATCCAGCTCCTAAACTGGAAGATGTCAAGGAAGCTGGTGGAGGCTGATCCTGCCCTAGCTTGGCATGGACCTGTCATGGAGGTCATGCTGATCTTAGGGACACAGTTCTTCCAGCTAGCATTAATTAGCACCTTTGTGATAAAGGGAAAATGTCCCAACTGAGACAGAGGATTTCAGTGTATCATGAGAATTTCTACTACTGCTGGACTCAAAAAAAGAACAGATAAAAGCTGTTCATAAGATGACTTGTGTTGCTCGTCCTGGACATGCAGAAGGAGGAAGGATTAGATCCAGAATAGCACTTTGGTACTTTATCCTCAAGCAAGTTGCATAGACTGTAATGAATGATCAGAAAAACGTGTCCTATGACCCTGGGACCTGACCCTCATCTGAGTGCCCTAATGGCAAGCTAATTTCTCATAGACTCTTGGCCATAGAGATGGCCAGCTAGGGTGATTACAGCTCAGCAAGTTGACCTTTCTTGAGACAAGCTCCCAATTCATTCCCCTCTCAAGCACAGGAGGATCCAGCACACCCATACGTCTGATGTCCCTGCCACAGTTCCCCAGATCACAGAATCACGGAGTGTTTAGGTTGGAAGAGATCTCCAAGATCATCCAGTCCAACCCTTGACTAACACCACAGTCAACTACTAAACCATGTCATTAAGGACTAGGTCCAAATGCCTTCTAAATGCCTCCAGGGATGGTGATTCTACCACTGTCCTGGTCAGGCCACTCCAATGCCTGACAACCCTCTCAGTGAAAAAATATTTCCTAACATCCAGCCTAAACCTCCCCTGGTGCAGCTTCCATCCATTTCCTCTGGTCCATACACAGTTTACTAAGGAGAAGAGGCTGTTTCCCTCCTTCCTCCAAGCTCCCTTGAGGCAGCTGAAGAGTGCAATAAGGTCTCCTCTTCTCCAGACTAAACAATCCCAGCTCCCTCAGCCTCTCCTCACAGGACTTGTGCTCCAGGCCCTTCATGAGCTTTGTTGCCCTTCTCTGGACACGTTCCAGCACTTCTATGTCACCCTCATAGTGAGGTGCCCAGAAATGAACACAGTACTCAAGATGTGGACTCACCAGAGCTGAGTACAGAGGGAAAAATACATGTGCCCATCTCTTAGAAAATCTCCCACATATATGCTGGACCAGCAAAAGTATCATGCTTGTTAGGGGCACTGATATTTCATGTAAGATCTTTGGGCAGGGAACACCCAAAGCAGGATACATTGACTTAGTCCAGAAAAGGATCTGATTGTGAGTTTAAACGGTTAAACAATTTTGTCACAGAAACCAGTTCTGTGCTTACATTTCTGGCACCATTTGGAGAATTTGTGCCTGGTAGGATCAACTACACATTTGTCATAAGCATCTCAGCAACCCAAAGACAGAGTCTGCCTCAGGACATTTAAGAAGAGTCTGAACCATCAGGGACTCAGCATGGTTCTCTGAGCTGTAGCTCCCGTGAGACGCTCAGAAATGATACAGAGCCAAACAGGGTGCAGAGATCCTCTTCAGTCAGCATTTCTGGAGCAGCTGCAAGAATCAGGCTCTCATAAAATCCCTCTGAAGATGAAGATATGGTCCCACAAGGCCTCTGTCACAATTTCCATCCCAAAGATAGCAAATTTCACCCTTCACATCAGCAGTGGAGCAGCTCTCTCTGAACATGAATTAGAAGTGGTGTTTTTACCCCACAATATTTGAAACACCTCTAAGATATCTGTATGCTGGTGCTGATAGTACTTTTACAAAAAAGCCTCTGCTCCTGTGAAGATAAGCCAGGCTCTGCAGTAACACCTGCTGCACCTTCTTTTTGCTGCATCTTCTAATGCAGTAAACCATCTCCAGCTCTCTCAACCTCGAAACAGGAACCATCAAGCAGTTTTCTGATCTATCAAGATTTTCCAGTCTTCTAGAGAAGAGGGTGGTCTCCTAGGAAGACAAACACAATGAAACATTTTCTGAGTTCTCAGTGGTTTTCTAGGTATTTTTCTTATTATTCTTTCCTAAAATGTGTTTTTGTATCTCTTTCAGGCAACATACAGTACAAAGTACTAATCTTACAAACCAGGCCACTGGTTTATGAAGAGTATGAGATAAGTTATTGCATTATCCACTGGCCCCCTCAACACTTTGTACTAAGAAGGTTACATCATTGGCTGAAAGAAAAATTGGTTCTCCATATGTGCAAATGATAACAACGTTTTGTCCTTCTCTTAATAATGTTCTTCAGATGTATCATTTTGCCTGTTGCAAAAATGCACAGGTAATAAAACACGTGTGACGATGTATGCTTATAGTTTGGACATTCTAAGGATTTTTTAACTGCATTTTAGAAAAACAATTAGAATTTGTTGGTGCATACCTGAGACACTGGAAAAGACTGGTATGATAAGGCAGACATTTTGAGAAAGTGGGTTTGAAAGTATGTATGTTTTATAGGCAAGTTTCAGTGAGGAATCTGATTACTTTGTGATTTAGCTTATGCTTTTAAAGGTGAATTAATTCAAAGCATTTTGACAGTTGTTTGTATCCCCCAGGTCTTGTTAGGACTGAATATGGTCTTACTTGCTGGAATACTCCTAAAGTAATAAGTGATATATTACAACTGTAAGTGAAGGAATGCTGGATGATATAAACAAAGAATTATTAGGAAAACTGGACCAATGTTACTTGTCTAAGAAATTATTTTTTGGCAAGCATTTCATAAGCATTAATTTTAATGTCTACAGCTTCTTTTTTCTTCCTAGTAAAGTTTTATGACTGTACCTTTAGCAATAATCCCTATTGGTTGTCACCCACAATTGTTTGGCTCCAGACTCTAATCTCTCCAATTTAAGCCAGTCCCTGGATGTGGGAGGAACCTGGGAAGTAGCCAGACTGCTTTCTGAAAAGATAAACAAAGAAACAGCCATGGCTTTTTACCTCTGAAACAGAAATGAATTAGAAGAGAATGCTATTTCACTCTAACCCCTTGAAGTGAGGTCCAGTAGACCTCACTTGAGCCATGTGGCTCAGCAGTCAGCTTAGAGAGCTTTTGATGCTCCTTTGGGATTCAGTCAGGAGGAACAGTCACAAGCCTAAAAAAACTGGGAAGGTGAGACACCCTCCAAAGGTGCCTGTTCCTATCCCATGACTGCAAAGGGAGATCATACAATGAACTTTAGATCCAGTCAGCTCACAGACTTCTAGCTTTACTTCAAATTAATTCCACCCATAAGTTATCTGCCCTGCACATACATGCACTGGGCACAGATTGCAGTGTGCCTCTTCTGCAGTAAAACCATTTTATTAGACTTCTTGAACTTTGACAAATTTTGGGGCCCCAGTTAAAGAAGGTTATTGCAAAACTGCAGAGGGTCCATGAGAGTGCTATCAAGATGGTCAAGGAAGCTTGAGCTCATGGCCTACTGAGAAAGATTCAGGATTTTGGGCTTCCTTTGTCTGGTAGAGGGCAGGCTTAGAGCAGATCTAATAGCAGCCTACAACTACTTGAAGAAGCAGTCCCAAAGAGGATGGACAAATTCTTTTTAGCAGTGGTAGATGTCTAAAAAGGGCTAAGGCCACAGATTGCAGCTCACCACATTCAGGCTGAGCATTAGGAAAAACTCATCCACCTGGAGGGCAATGCAGAATGGGAACCAGCTACCAAGAGACTGGGAATCCCTATATTTGGAAGTTTACCACACTTTGCTAAACAAAGCAGCAGTTGACTTGATGTAGTGTTATTGAAAGCACCACTTTGAGAGGGAGTCTGGAGTGGAGACCTCCTGTGGTCCCTTCCCACCAGTATGCCTACAAGCTTGCAAAATTAACTACACAACTTGTGTGCAATGGATCTGACACCATCAGGTCTTCTTTCAGTCTGAGGGCTTAGGGTCAAGGCTGGAGGGAGTCAGTGCTCTGCTTGCACCTGGCACTGGCTAGCCTCTCTTCATCCTTTATTTAACCCTCTTTGGGTTGCAAGGGTAATTGCTCCTGTGAGCATCTTTGGCAGTGTAGGAAAGATGTGTATGAGTTTATGGGTGAGCTCATAGCAAGGCTTTGCTGTAATCACCTGGCAGTTGCTGGACCTGCTGCCAGGGAGACTGTTCCCATTGACTCACAAAGGAAATTTTTGGGATGGCATGCCAGGTTGGGACTTTAGCCTTTCACTGGAGAGGGCTCACGATTGTGGAATTTGAACCATGCACAGAAACCACTCGCCATACGTACTCCACAATTTGGTTATACCTACCAAAGCATCTTCAGCTCACACTGGTTCTCCAAGGAGCCTTGAGCCTGAAGCAAATGATTACAATAATTTTATATTTCTCATTATTTTCTACCCAGATCTGCTAGTAAGTAAGCATGCTGTCATCTGGAAGCTTGTGGGATTTATGAATGCACATTATCTCCATTAACATCAGTGAGAATAGTGACCATAAATCCCTTCACACAATTAATATACCACAGTGTGCTATCCACAGTTCAGCATGCACAGCAGAGCAGTGAAGGAAGATTAGAAGCATTGCTTTCCACTCATCACTGGAAAATCACCATAAATAATTACCCTTAAGCAACAACAAAAAAGCAGATGATTAAGTATTTGCCAGGAGACACATATACGGTTTGAACATTTTGCTTAATTATCTCAGAAATGTAATAAGTCAAGTGCATTGTCTCAGCTAAAGCTGTTAGGAGATTTTCCTTTCTTACAATAAATTTTTTACAAGTTCAAATTATTTTCTCTAATACGTTTTAATAGTTTTGAAGAAAACATGACAAGAAAAGTAGAAATCTCTTTCAGCATTTTAAATTGATTGTATTTGTTCTACCCAGAGGGCTGGAATCCTGACTACATTCCAGTTAAATATTTAGCTTCTGCCTGCTTAAAATTAGGCTAAAGATAGACTCAGTTAATGGATCTGTCTGCCTTCCCTGACCTGAGATGTTGCAGTGCCCAGTGCCATGGCCATCTCACAAGCAGCTACATTTCCCCTGACTCCAAAACTAGTTCATGTACACCTCACACATAACTTGTCAGAAACAGAGGAAGGATGAAACAGACTCTTGTTTTGACAGGCAGCACAGATAGCAACTGATGCAGTTAAAAATATCCTCAGATTTGCTGTTTCAAGGCCTTATTTTCTTGTTGCTGATGACTTTGCCCACCTTTTTTCACCCAGCTTGAATCTTTCTATCTTTAGTTGATTTCCTGTGGAAACTTCCAGCCAAAATATGTCAGAAAAGATGTTAAGGAACTTTTTCCTTCTCATATCAAAAAGTTTTAAATTGGAGCATTTATACTCTCCTATCCTGAAGCAGACTTGATGTTTGGAGAGGGTGTTGCCCTGTGCAGAGACTAAAAAACCTCCCACAGTCAATGGAGCCTTGGCCCTCTGAAAAATTCTGTTCACTTTGGCAACATTTAGCATCTAAATTCCACCCAAAGGTTCAGATTTGCTGTAGCATAAGTGGAGATGCTGAGGTTGAGCAGGACATGACCTGTGAGCAGCCACTCTGCCACAGGTGCCACTCAAATACAGGAGGGTAAAAGAGGCTATTTCTACCACAGCTGGAGTACAGCCCAGCTGCACAGCTCCATATTGTAGTCACAGTGAAAAACCCATGGAGAAACCTGGGGTTCTTCTCCTCCAGTACCTGGGCTTCTCCCAAGGGGAGGTCAGCAACAGATTCCTACCCCCTCCCTCTAGGAGGCTAAACTATGCAAGACACTGTGACACAGGAGGGAATTTCTGGTCCTCTTAGTTTTGGGAAAATACATAAAATTAAGCAGGAGCTAGAATCATAGAGTCACAGATTCTATTTTATTTATCTTATTTTTTTATAATGTAAATCAATATTGTAATACTCTACAGGTAGGGTCATTTTTAATGAATGTAGAGATTCAGTTTTAGTGGGGAAATGAGATGGAAGGGTCTGTGTGAGGCATTAGCTTCAAATTCAAACCTCATCCCTCACGCTGTGCTCACAGCCTTACACTGGCTTACTGCCTGCCACTTTCTCTGAGGACTTTAAGAAATTCTGCAGGGGGTTTTCTCTCCTTCTACTTCCTACTAGTATTCCACTTTGTGTAGAAAATACTGAAATATTTGCTGGATTTGCCAGGACTCTGAACATGAGGCTGTCTCTCATGCGCTGATTATTTAATAGTCTGAAATAATAATGATTAAACTCTCAGAACAGCATAGCTTTGTTCAGTATCAAGGGTCTAAAATACTTTATTTTGAAATGTTGGAGTCATTGTTGAGATTCTAGCTTCAAAGGCAGCAGAGAAAGGACATTTCAGTCACATCTAGCTAAAGGCTGATGAGCAGTCTCTCCTGGGTGGTTTGTACATGGAGGCTGGATGTCCTTTGAAGAACTACATTAGTTGAACCTACTCTTCAACATAATTTAGCAGCACTTGTCTAGGCATCCTCTACAGACCAGGGTACAGCAGCCTGAAGCCCTAATTCCCTCTTACTGACAGCAAAGGGCTGGATGGACTCATAGCCCATAAAACAGAAATAAAACCCAGAGTGAATCAGATGGAAAGGCCAATTACAAAGTCAAAACAGGGTATGGGATAGCTGTCTCAAGAGGCAGGCTCTCAGGGGCAACTCTCAGGTCCCTGAAAAGTCCACATACCGCAGTGAAGCTTTTTGACCTCTGGCCATAGGTCCCAGCTGGCTGGAGGTAGGAGACCTTCTGTAGCCACTGGGACATTACTGCTCACAGTAAGGAGGAAGGACTCAGCTTGTGTTGTACCTGGGACACTGTCATCCTGGGCTGGAATAAAAGTTCTCATGCCAGAGGTGCTGACATGGGGAGCAGGTGCCATTTCCACCACAAGGGCTGGATTCAGCCAGCAAAAGGGAAGAGAGTATGAAGCAGTTATCTTTAGATTCAAAGCTAATGGAGGCAATGCCTTAGAGATATGAGTCATGCTGACAGGAACAGATGTTTTGATCAATGTACTTTAGCATCACCATCAGGTTCCCCATCAGGCACAGTGCTTCACCAGGACTGTGTCTCACCTATCAAGAGGGTTGCTTGCTGCAATGCCCAACTACTAGAGAGCTCCATCATAAAATAATACAGCCATGCTTGTGCCTTGCTTCCAATAGCCAAACCATCTCAATCATCATTAGCTGAGGTGGCTATGCACAGTATTTTGCTGCTCCCTGGAGATGTACCTCAAATTCCACTTAAGTCCAACTGTAGATGCCTGGTTGCTCTTTTATTGAGTTAACCTTAAATCTTTAGGTAACCTTTAGACACTAAGGCAGCTAGGCAGTAATGATTTAATAAGCCTTTTGATATATTAATAGAAGTGCTTCCAAAGATTGCATATGCTTGTTATTTTGTTGAGACTAAACTAAATTTTCAGCTCCAGAGTAAGGGATTTGTTTAAGCTAAAGAACTCTGGTCTTTCCGGTTTCTAATTGTTTCTTTCTAACATACAAGCCAAGTGAGTATTAAATGAGCCCAGTGTGGAGAGAAGAGAAATACAATTTATTTACACAGTGAATGCTTCACACAAGGTTCATAAAAACAAAGCATATTATGAAAAGTGAATTAAAAACCAATTATTTCCAGGTTCAGGGACTATGATGAGCTAATTAAACAATGTTTTTTCAAATCCATTCTCTGAAGTCTCCAGAGAACGTAGGATAGCTGAAGGACACTCTTTCAGACCACCTGCTAACTATTTCATTCCCCTTCACAGCACAGCTTTGCAGCACAAGAGGAGGAAGAGCAACCTTCACCAAAGCTCTTTGAGAGCCTCCCAGGCAAGGTGAGCTGCTTTGCACTGATCCTGTGTGTCCTGCAGTGGTCTGGTCCACAGAATGAGGCCAGGGCTGCTCAGCTTGGTGTCACAGGCTTTTCTCTCTCTGACAGGCAATGGCAGGTACCCTTCACCTCCTAGGTCAGGGGCTAATGGAAGAAGGAGGATCTGTTGGCTTCTTGGTGTCTGATGTGCATCAGTATGGCAAGAGTGAAGCCCAACAACCAAAGATTGCATTACAGTTATCTGCAGCAGATTAAATCCTGTCACAAAAGCACAGAATCTTAGGAGCTGGAAGGAAACATGAAAGATACAACCTGTAAAGTTCTGCTGAATAATTTTTGGTGTTTTACAAAAAACATTTTTAAAAATTCCCGCTGACTTCCAACAATGCCTACCACAGAGACAAAATCCTCTGACAGCAGATTCCCAGGCAAACCTGATCCCAGGACTTCAGCAGCAGCAAGTTTTGACCACCACATTACTTTACCTGAAACTGTCCCTATCTGTACATAACAGTGTAAATTTTTTGCCAATATGTGTATATCTAGCCTCATGGTTTTCCTAATGTACATGTCAGGTCCTCAACTATTTAGATCTGTTTCCTTGAGACTTGTTCACCATCAGTTCCAAGCACATGGCAGGAAAAGCCCAGGGCTTAAAAAATAGTAACTTATTCCTCTTCCATTGTTTTTTCCAAGTATTCTATTATAAAATCTTTCCTTTTAGTTTGATCAAACAACTTAAATCCTAACTTCCTAATTTCTTCCAAATAATAGGTCTGATTTCATCCATCAGCCTTTTGCATGAAGGGTTGAACTGTATTTCATTATTTTGTCCAAATTCACACCTCATTTTCAAACCCCATTATAAAAAATAAATTATCTAAACCAACTGAAGTTAGGCCTGCTACAGGATGACTTCAGATGGAGGGAAAATTTCAGGACTTGGATGATTTTTAAGTGACCTTTGGCAATACTTCAGGAAAAAAATATCAATACAATGAAGTAGATTCTGTGTTTCACAAATGTAATTTTGAGACTTTCAATGTACAAAACAGAGTTTTGATCAGGATACTACATTATGCAGATCTAGCTTTAGCCTGAAAACACTGGAAAGCTACAGTTTCCCTGTATATATAATGAATTCAGCAGCAAGAGTGGAGTTTGTGAACTCAGAGCATCCTAAGGTTTTTTGAATCAAGACCAACCACACTGGCCCTCACAATCAGAAACACTTACAAAGGTCAAGAGACTCTGACTTTTGTCTCTGCTCCTTCCCCAGGCTACTGTCAAGACTAATACAATCGTTGTTTCAAAGCTCTGTAATTCTTATTTGTACTTTTAAAGCAAGCAACATTCCTTAGGTGATAGGGGCAATATAACAGTAATTTTCAAACTTCACATAACACATAGTAACATATTGGTATTTTTATGAATCCCAGGCCAAATATGTTTCCAAACAGAGAATGATTTTATATTCCAATGGGTACACTATTTATTCTGTAGTGTGTCAAAAGTAATTGCTCTCTGAGCTC
Source organism: Phaethornis superciliosus (assembly GCA_023637945.1). NCBI lineage: Eukaryota > Metazoa > Chordata > Aves > Apodiformes > Trochilidae > Phaethornis > Phaethornis superciliosus. The sequence goes on along the minus strand of JAJQWJ010000001.1, from coordinate 179,561,968 downwards.
CAAAGGATTCTAATATACTCCCTCAAACCACATGCAAAATGGAATCTCAGAAATTATTGTGAAATTAACTGTTTCGAGAAAAATTAGTCTCCAGCTACACAAGCTCTTCATATTGCAAATCCAGCCTCTTTGCCTCATTCAAGTGAAATTACATTTATTTCCTTCCATACAGACTTCTAGGGAAGGAGCTGGTGTGTCTGTGGTGGGATATACTCAAGTAAATAAATGTAAATATGAGAAATATTTTTATGCAAAGCTTTTGTTGGCTTGTTGCACTGTGGATTAAAAATTGACAGTTATACCAGTTTCCGCTTTCAGAAACTGAGCTATTTTCTCAATTTAGATCTGATTTTACAGTCATATAAGAGTCTAGAAAATAAAAGGGAACCATTACAGCTTTTTCTATCATAACATGGAACTCCTAGTGGAAAATAATCTCTGCTGCCTATGCTTTAGTATATAGCTCTGTCTTTGTAATATGCCAGGGAGTGGGGGGGGAACCACACTTGTGCTTTCTTGTATCTATTCCAACAACTAAGAGAAATGTAGAGATTAAAACCCAGCCTATTCATTTCTCTTATGTATTTTCTAGTGGATGTACATGCAAAAACCTTGGAGGGCCTGCACCCAAACAATTCAGTGAGCAGTGCCTATGTCACTAAGTCCCCTTCTTGGGAAGTGTCACTCTGTCTAGGAGGTAAACAAATGTACTCTGGTGATAAGGGTGAAGATTTCAAGCTAAAATTTTCACTTACCACCTGACCTAATTATTGATCCACAAAAAGGCTATTCTGGTCCCACAACATGCAGAATCTTCTTCAACTAAAACAATTACTGAAGCATGTGGGCTCTCCAAGCTTGCAAATGTGTATCCTAGAGAGTTAAATTCAAGAACAGTAAATCAACAAGGTTATAGTAAGATTGTAAAGCCAACAAAACAATCAAAGTCTGAAAAAGGATGAGCAAACTGCAAAACTTGACCAACTGTCATGATGTTTGAAATATCTCCATTCTGTAACACTTGCTTGGCTTTGCGTTTCTGGGGAGAGTCAGCATGAAATTACATTTCAAACTGAGACTAACAAGTGACAGTCCCTCCCATACTCCTGTCAGCAAGGAATAAATTGGGTTAGTCTCATCCAACCGATGGCATTCTGAAGATGTAAATTTATGCCAGTGAGAAGTAATATGATTCTCCAACTTAAACAGAGTACTGCCCAAAGGAAGCCAGCAAGAGCCATACCAAACTCAAGTTAGTCATAAGAGGCAGCTGCAGAACGTGGGAAGCCAGGAGATTTACCCAACCCCTGGTGACCATTAAAAGCTTTCTAACTAAGAAGGGCAAAGTTGTGCTGAACCTATAAATGACACATAACATCACGTGCTAGGTCTCGGAAGAAAAATACTGGGGAGTAAAACATGATTTTGAGTCCCCATTTTGAATGTGACTGCAACTTTCTGTGATGTGATGTGGTGAGATGTGATGTGATGTGATGTGATGACAAGGATGCAAGACATTAGAAATTGTCACAGCCCCACTTTGTTTTTCAGCTGCTATAGGCCTGCAGCAGAGAAACTGCCATCCCACTTACTAGTAGCTGTTACTGTGAATTGGGAAAAGACCTGGAAAATTGACCCATGATCTCACCTTTCACAAAAGTCAAAACTGAGTAACAGGGGAGGAATAAGGTGATCTACTCCTGCTGCTCACAGTGGATTAAGGACCCTGTTTTCCAAGTTCCAAATCCATCTCAAAATACACGATTCCTGCCATCCAGAATAAGGAGTAAGGTTAAAATAGATGCTACTGAGGCCAACAGAGTTTCTCCAGATTCACAGTAGCATAACAGAAATTACAGACACGCACCCACTTGTGTGTTACATTACAAAGAAACTTTTTATTCTTAATATTGCTACCTACAGCTGTGTCCATGGCAAATGGCCAGGTTTTTCACTCCTTTATGGGTGAGCTTTATAGGAAACAAATTCTGAATTCTGACTGAATAAGCTATGGGCGCAGTCCTGGAGGATGCAACAGCTGGGAGGTATTATCTGTTGCTGGCCGTGGACCACGCACTTGTCTTTGTACACAAACACAATTTCCTCCTCACATTAGTACCTAAGAAACTGAGTTGTATACAAATGAATCAAGCCTTCCTAAATCTGCATGAAATCCGCAATATTCACATGCCTAGATGACATTCAAGGGATATTTTGAATAAAGGCAAAAAGACACTTGACAGCGTATAAATGAGCAGCCTGTGGTTATTTTGATCCCATTCTCACATGTTGCAGTCAGCCTTTTGATGGCAGAATGTTCCGTAAAGATAATGCAGGGAGATCTAACACATTTGCTTTTGGTCAGCATTACCTATTAAGAAGCTTTCAAGATTATTACAGTGATAGTTCTGTGCCCGTGTGAGCCAGCATGACAGCTATTACTGTCTCTGGAATAGCTTGTACCCAGCCTTTCACATTAGAGCAATTTCCTGTGAGCCAGAAAAAATGCTGCCCAGGACATCAACAGCATCCTTAGACTCTGTGAACAAAAAGCTCCATGGAATGAGCTGCTCAATAAAAAGAGCCTCTGTTTCTGTTTTACAAACACTAAGATGAAAAATACATTTACTGCTACACCAATATCACCAGGTAGGAGGCTGTGTCTACAGCACTACATTAAATACCCCAGGCTTTTCTAGCCTTTCTTCTCCATCTTTCCTAATGTTCCTCTGAACAGTGCATATTTTGAAATAAGAAGCTTATAGTAAAATGGATGTGGGTTAATGGTCTCTTCACAACTCTGTCAGATGTTGCACTTTTCTTTTGCTGCTCTTCGTCAGCAGGTGTCTTCCCCAGCATCCCAATGTTACTTTAAAATGTTGATGCTGTGCTGCCAGGGGTAATGAGCAAAAGCCCAAATCAGTGTGAGTATCCGACAATTAATAACATAAAATGTGTCAGATTAAAAGAGATACCATCCATTTAGGTATATGAGAGAGAAATGGAATAATAGAGCCAAAGAAGAGAAGGATGTTTGGAGAGAGAGGTCTGAAGGCATGGAGAGAGAGAGAGAGAAAGAAAAAAAAAAACATTTACCTGTGGATTCTCAGAATAAAGAGCAAACAGTAGCAGCCATATCCCATCTGAGAACTGTAGAGGAATTGGCAGCAGTTAGCAGGGACCCATGGTACATTTTTCACCTTTTCCTCTGAATAAAATCATACATGAAAGACAGACATTAAAGTGCTGGGTGGTGACACTTGACAAAAGAAATTTCAGTAAGCCTGTTCTAGCACTGCGGTGTTTGAACTCTCTAGGTAGGATTCAGCACATAGATTACCATAGCTAAATTTAGACAGCCTACAGATAAACTAGGTATCTCTGCTCTCTTTCTTGTCAGTGGAAATGTAATCAAATTCATCAAGGAGCCCAGAGAGTGATTCAGCTCACCACTAAATAGATAAGGACCTGCACGGTTACACGACTCTATTGACCAGGGGCTTGACACTTGTCTACGGAAAAGCATCTTGCTCTGTTCTTAAATATCCCACCTTCAGCAGCTATCCCAGGAGACAAGGGTCTTTCACAGGTCCCCTGTAACATCTGCCAGCACCATGCAACATTCTTGGCTATCCCAGAGCACTTAAATCAGAAATAGGCACCTAATTTAACCTACTGAATTCTACTCTAGAGTTCCACCGCATTAAAGGGTCAGATGTAGAATCCTGCAGACAGAAAGGTAAATCATGTTTTTAAAAACACAAAAAACAAGTGTCTTCTTACTCTCTCGTTAGGTATGCTCCAGCTCATGTTTCTACATATTTATCTTCATGTTTTTCAAACATACCATTGAGCTTAATTGTAAGAATCCATTAAAAACAGCTCCACATATATCAAAGCCTTGCATATCACATATGGAAGGGTTTTGTTCCAGAATTACCATGAAAAACAGAAAAATACAAAATCGACTCCTACCTTTCGTTATACAAGTTCTCAATAAATGCTGCTGGGCTTCACAGTAGTGCTATAGAAATGTTTTCAGGGAGCACACTCAGTAGTAGTAGTTAGTAGCAGATTCAACAATGATAGTGACAACTTTCTTCTGTTCTGCTCAGACTAGAAAAACAGTGACTATTAGCACCTTCTTAATGTCATTTAAAAGCCTGTGCTTAAACCATAACCTATGTTCTATCAAAAATCTTAAGTTAATTTCAAAGATCCCTGGGATGGATCCCAAGAACACAAATGTGCCCAAACTAATAGGTGGGATAGGCTGCTGAATTTAAATTCAGTATAAATCATTGCAAATTTGTATTGCTACTTTATAGTATTTTTTTGCACTTGACATACAATGGATCCTACTCTGAAAATCATCCTTTCAGTCAGCAGGTAACCAGAACCCTCTGCATTTTCTGCATTTCTCACAGGTAAGTTAAAGAGCAGCTGTGAACAGTCTGGCTATGGGTGGGAGGAGGAGGTGTGGGGGCTTGGCTTTTAGCACCTGGTTACATTTAAAGGAGGAAGAACACTGAAAAAAAAGAGATGAATGCATGAGTAGAATAAAATGAAAAAAACCCTTGCACATGGACCGGTTGTTGGAGTTGGTAAGTCCTAGCTGGTTAAAATGCAATGCTTAACTTATGAACAATATCTGTGCAAATTCTCTTCAAAACTTTGACTGACTTGGGCCATTACAGGGTATCAGAAGTGAAGAGGATTGAGAGAGAACCTCAGTAATTCAACTGTCGTCTGTATTTGAACGGCAGGGGAAATCCAGAATAATTCAGCAGAGCAACAGCTGTAGCACCTGCACAGAGGATGGAAAGTCAGCAGTACCTGATGATATGACAGACACATATGAGTTGCTTCATTGGTTTTAAGGCCAGAAATAAAATTTACAGTCCAGTTTCATTCAGAATTTCACCAAACAACTTCCACCATGAGCAATAATTTACAAAGTTACAGAATTCAGTTTATGTGGCCTTTGGAAGGCTGTTGTGAATCAACAAAACAGAGATAGTAACTGAAGCTGTATGTGCAAATTGGGTCACATAGGATTAGCTCAAAAATAGAAAAGAATGGGTTCAAGATACAGACCAGAGGAGATTGACAGAAAGAATAAATAAACATTAAAATAATTTAGCAACCTCTTAATCATGGATATAATATAGCAAGGATAGTAACAAAAACAGAGTTGTTAGTATTTGTGTTATTTATAGTTGTGGAGAAAAGCACCCTTTTGGTGAAATAAAGAAGTGCATCAGGAAGAGCAAAT